>BSDF01000013.1:12938767-14236892 GCA_027925045.1 Hypotaenidia okinawae | reverse complement strand
TTATCAATTTTCTCACTGAATTTTGTTCAATTTTAGTAATTCTCAACTAAATCTCAATTAAACCCAATTTCTTCCCATTAATTTAAATCTGATCTCTATCAATAACCTTTGTTAATTTCAATTACTTTCAATAAACCTTCAATTAAATCCTTTTACATCTAATTCATTTTTATAAATTTGTTTCCTATGAACTCATTTGTTAGCTTTAAAACCAATGCTACAGATACAATGTCTGACAGATTTTTCACTTGCAACTTCATATACTTACAGAAAAAGTCATAGAAAGTACACATATTTTCTTAGAAATTAATGAAATAGAAGGTTTATAGAAACCTGACTGTTTTTCAATTGCCTCTGGAATTTAACTGTGGATACAAGACTGCACTGTACTGTCCTTCCCAGGATATCTTCTTCTGACACAAAATTCTCCTCAAAGATACTTCAAAAGACTTTTTAGAGAGATGGTGGATAAAGAAACAGGACCAGGGGTTTGAGAGAAGATTGAATACACAACAATTTTTGTACTAAGTAAACATTACACCTCTCCTTCTCTGGTTCTGTGATGAAAGAGCATGCTACAGAGCCTCCACTATGGTGCCAGTCACCTGTCAATAGCAATATATCATAGCTTGCTAAATTTTTGACTCCATGCTACCAGGTTGCAGAGTTCAGAGCAGAGATGCATACAGTCCACTGTGGGTCTGAATGAAAGGCAGAGGGAACAAGCACACACTTCCAGGGAGGCACTGCTGTTCTGATAAAACTAAGTCAACAGTGAATGATGTTATGATCACTTTTAATTTGGAACAGATCATTCTGCTTTCCAAGCTCAATTTGAATCTTTATTCCTTCATTAGCTAGAACTTTATCTATGAAGCTCAAGAAAGAATTAAAGAACACTTAATCATCGACTCAGTCCCTTCAAAAACAGTTTTCACAGCTAGGTGAGTGTTGTGGATGGTTGCTTCTGATCCTTCTACTGTTGAAGCTAAAACTGACCAATTACTGTCCACTTTCTCTTAACTCCAGAACCTGCACAAATCCTTAGCTGCCCAAACTAAGACCATCTTCATACACCCATCAGACAACAGTTTGGTACTTAAGTGAATGCCCATTTTACAAAGGTGAAGCATATTACACAGTGGAGGCACTTCAACATCAATATTTCCAATCTCCTGCAGTTTATTTCCCCTGGTTTCACCAGACAGTGAATCTTACTACTGAGTCTTGCTGAATCACATGAAAACTACCCTACTGTGCAAGAAAAGATACTGTTTCTTGGTAAATGATGCAGAAGGTCCTCATGAAGGTGATTTATCCCCTTTGAGGAAAATACATATGTACCAACCAGAGTAAGTCAATATCCATGTTTTTATTGAAGGAAATACACTTTGACTATGTATTTTCTTGTGTTTGGGTCTACCTCCCTCCCAATCTTAATATTTCTTCCAATGTCTTAAAAAGCCTTTCAGACCTTTTAATAAAATGCATCAAGTACTGATAAAATTTACATTCATATTATAGAGCAATAACAGAAAAAGAGGTCTTCTTTTTCAAAGAAAATGTGTATATTTTAAGGCCATTCCTGAAATAATCTTCCTGATTTCCCCTCATTAAAGACCATTCGATAAGCCCTCTCAATGCTTAGAGTTGCTGATAATTAGATCATGAGGGATTCTTTCCACAGAGGTTTGGATAAGGACCTGAGTGCCCTAAAGCCAAATTCCATCTGGTTGAATGGAGCAAGTGAAACAAAGCTTGACTAGTTTTGTTTCTTTAAACAATTTTTAAGGCTTCCTTTGCTCAACAGAAGGTTTGGTTTTGGTGTTTTTCAACCTCTCAAGGGTTTAATATAGAATGATAACCTGACTCAAAGCATTCTGAACCAGGAAAAAAAAAAAGCAATCAATAGAGTACTTTACTTTCTTTGCTCTACAGATTTTCCTTAGTTAAACTAAAAAGGAAAAAAAAAAAGAAAAAAAGAAAAAAAAAACAAACCCAAAAAACTCCTGACAGTAAAAACTTCTTAGACTTTTAAAATATTTTTGTATTGTAATACACTTGTTTCTCCACTATAGATTTAAATAAGACTTTCCCCAGGCAGTTATTTTGCAGTGTTGTTAATGAAGCTCTTTGTTATCTAGCTGGAAGTTTCTACAAGAAAATTTCAAATTTCTGAAACGTGAACTGAAACTTTAACATTTTGCCAGTTTCCCCTTCTGGTGTATAATGGTCTTCTGAAGTTGTCACCAGTAATTTACACCTTCAGAACCTATAGCTGATAAATTGTAATTTCACAAACATATTTTACTAATTTAAACTTCCACTGAGAAGTAGAAGGGATTAGACTTTTGGAAATCCCACATAATAAACATTAATCTGCAGCACAAACTTCTTGAATGCTGACATACAAAAAATAACAAATTTAAACTCTCTACAATTTAAGATCTAAATTTCCCTTAAAACTCTGAATTTCTCAAAGCATGCAAGATAATTAATAAATAAACATGAATATGAATAATTTCCCAGCCTCACTACCAGATAGAGAATTTATGAAATAGAGTTCAGGTTTATATGAGATAAAACCTCAAAATGTACCATTTTTAATAAAATTAGCTTCTTTCATAAGCTGTTTGGCAGACAATTCACATATGCCAAGTATATAAAAAGAGTACAAAAGAATCAATCCCATGTGTACTGACATACAAAACAGCCCCTATGGCTGATCTCTACTGTCAATCATTGGAGTCCTTAGGTCAATGCACTTCAACTGCTGATCATTATTTATTTTTTAAAGCCTATTACTTCAGGAACACTGTGAAAAATTATTTGCTTGAAAATTTAAAATGCAGTTTCACATATACACTGTCTGTAACAGCCATGCATTGTTAGTTTTCTAAAGGCACTGAACTTACTGGAGAACTTCAAATTCTAGGCTGTATTCTTTGCCTCCCTTTTCTTCATTGTTGAAACCTCATGATAACACAGCAATTACTTGTTTTATCCATAGTGCAATGCACTTCAGATTTTGTCAGCATTTCTACTTAAACTTCGTATTATTCTTTCATGCCCTACTTTGAGGTTTCTAAGTAGCTTTAAAGTGTCTTCCCAACAGAAATATCTTTGCCTAAATATGTTTATGATTAACAAGATGATATTGTAGGCAACTAGCAGAGAACATACCGTGTAATTAAAAACAAATCTTTTAGAGCTTATGCATGTTGCTTCTAAACAGAATATTTTATCACCTCTGTATCCTCTTCATTTATTAAAATTCAATTTTATTCTGTGACCATCAAAGTATTTATTTGTTTTACAGTGGGTGTGTGAAAGTATTTTGAACTTCATATGTCAGTTTTTAAACTACTTTCATTTTCCCGTATATTGTTAGTTCTAAAATCAGTACTAAAGAAAACACAGCTGAATTTTAACAGATACATTGAGGATAGGGTCTATTTAAGGAAAATTATTTTTCTGCTAATCATGTATCATTCTACCTTTCAACAGTGCAAGTAACTCTGGTCTCTTCAGAATACTTGTCAAGGCATACAAAAAGCTGAAGGTTTACACATGCCTGGAATTGTCAGGGCAGTAGGTACAAACACAGGCACGATACCCCCAAAAGTCATCTTTGTGCCTGATAACTGAACAGTTCAAATATTTTCCATTACCAGAAAAAATGAATTCATATTGATCTTCATCCTCTCTAGAGCATCCTTTGGAAAAATGATATATATGTATAGATGAGGCACTGTTCACTTCAGTACTATAACGATTGGTTTCAAGTGAAAAATGAGGACAGCAACTCATTATACAGTACACATGGGGCAATGTCTTTGTTTTCTTTTCATTTCTTTCTTTTTTTTTGCCAGAGTAAATGTTCTTATTTAAAACTTCACCACCAAAAATGTCTGTACCTAAATTACCGCAAAAGAAGGTTTAGCACACATTCAAAAAAACCCCAAACCAACCAGAAACCCACACCAAAACAAAAAACCCAAATACCAGTCAGAGAGAAAGGGAGGGTACATTCAATACTACTGCTATTGTACATGGCATAAATCGCTAGCCGTGTTTATGGAACATAATAGATTATAATTCTCTATAATCATTGTATCATGTGCTTCATAAACACTAGTGAAAGAAGCTAAATTATCTCAATGAAGCAGCCAGATAAGGTTTTGCAGTTCAGATACCCCAACAACAAACCCTCCAAACTCATAAGTTCAGAGAAAAAAAGCCCAGTATTTTCTGCCAAGCTCTTCCTTACTGGTATCCCAAATCTAGCATACAAAATATGAAATGCCTACCAAAAGTCACAGAGCACCTTGGGGTTCAGCAGTAATACTGCCCAGAGAACACACCTATAAGCAGTGGGGTTTCTCCTATGCTCTCTCCAGATATGTCTGCATTAAAAGCCACAGCAAATGCTCATGTACTTGAAGGAGTTCTAGCATCTAGTTTAGGCACTGGCAGTCTAGACAGTTGCCTAACTTTATAGACCTAATAATTCAACTTGCTTTAGAGTTTTTTGTTGCCATCCCTAAACTAGTAATATGACTACATGAAGTTGAAACTAGTGTATTTGTTCCACACATTCTTTTACAGATTAGAAATATCAATTGTTGCCTTGAAGGTAGATTTATTATCAATGGAAATATTTTTTACAATATGTTGCCTATTAATTCATACACCAAAAATCATCAGATTCTCAAATATTCCCAATTCAGTTCCAAAAAAATTAAAACATAACCAAAACTGAAACAATGGCAAAAAGACTTTAAAAAACCAAAACTAACCAAACAGAAGAAACCACCACACCACCCACCCAGCCTCCCCCTCAAAAAAACCCCCAAAATAACCCAAAAAGTTGCCAGCTACTCTTCTAAGTATGTAAAAACAACACATGCAACAGTTTTCAACATGGTTTTCAGCTACTGTAAAGTTTGTGGTCAGAAACCAACTACTGACTTTCATTTATGTATGAAGGCCATTCTGCCAAAGGAAGGGGTCCCTTTTTTCAGAGCATAATTGTTCCTAAACAAACAAGAAATTCCAAAACAGACTGGTGAAACCTTAAGTATGGGGTTATTTATAAATCTAAGTGACATGGGAAAGATACTAATTTGCCAGCATCTGGCAGTCACAGGTCCACAACTGAGAATTCTCAGTATTCTCATCTTGCACAACAGAACTGAAGTATTAGCAGCTTTTTTTCCTATGGATATTTACAGTGGCACAGAAGGACTCAACAAAGAGACAACATGTGGCATAATTTGTTCAATGTAGAGCTTTAAAGAAACCAAGATCCTGAAATAAAGCAGGATTTTTAAGTTAGCCAGCTCTGTCTAGCCATCCAATGCTCCATCAGGCTACCCTAGCATTCATAACTGTTTTCTGCTGTACACTGAAACATGGGATAATACTGAAACATGGGATATTCTCTCCGTGGCAGAAAATTCAGAGACAGCCCAATTTCCTCATCTGAATTAAAGATCTTATCACCTGAAGGTTCCAAGCCCAGTAGTTAATTATCTTTATGAGAGGAAGAAAACTTGTGGAGAAATTCAAGAGAGACAAAAAGGTAGGAAAGCAGTGGAAAAATTAATTTTTTAATGAGCCATAAGACCCTTTTTCTTTCTATAAAGTCCCTGCATCAAAATGGAGACAGTGTCATATACCATCTCTCTCAAGCAAAGGGCATTTTTGCCTTTCAGCCCTAAAAACTGCAACAGAGAAGCAAGAGCAAGCATTAATTTTGCCTATTATGAAACTCCTTTATAGAGTCTCTTTTCTAAAGAATGACCATAAAGCGGCTGCACTGAGAAAATACGGAGCAGTGATAGTTCTAACCAGTGAGCTATACACCAAGGTATTCCTTGAAGTTTTCTGGGTTTACCACACTTCCATATGCAAATATTGTATATCAGTCTGAAAAAAGGGAGAAATGAAGGTATTCCATCAATTATTTCCCTTCTCGGCTCTTTCTATCAACAAACCCAACATACTGTTCTACAGCTGAACTCCTCAGAAGACTGTTCTGCCTTTTGCATATGGTAAAACTTTATCAACTCTTGATCAGCAAAGGGAGCTGCATGAACTAAAAGGATTTCTGTTTCTTTGTGTAGGAAGATATTTCTCAGGTTTATAGATAACCAGAAAATTTCTCAAAGGTCTAATCCTACAGACACTGCATCCCTGGTTTCAGAAGCAGGTAAATGCTAAAAGCCATAACTGAGAGTTGCAATACCGTTAGATACTTGGTACCTTCATCTTTGGGGAAATCTGATGAACCCATTTGTCTTTAATCCAACCATAGCAAAGATCCACTAATAACGGCAAGACAGAATCACATCCAAGCAGGCACTGCTTTACTTCAAATATGCAGTAACTACAGTAGGCTTTTAAAACAAAGTAGAATAATTTATGAGGAGCATATGATGGGTTAAGAAGGTGAAAGATTTCTGTGCAGAGAGGTCCTTGAATAAAAGCTACAAAATGTAGCTGTGTAATCAGCCACACGTTTTATTTGCATTGCAGTGTTTGGGTTTCTTTTCAATCACAAGCACCAAAGTCAAAGTAGGACTCTGATCATCTCACTGCAGTTTACCAATCAGGATTATATGCCAATGTGTAATGAAGTGGAACTACATGATGTGACAAAATATGATGTGACAAGTGAATTTTAAAGGAGAACCCACTAATTTGGAACCAGTAATTGCTACAATTCAACAGCCCCATTAGTTATATACTGAATTTTCAAAGCTGCATTTGTGGCATATTTTTAACTGGATTAAGTGTCAACTTCAACGGAGCAATTAGCATTTTTAAAAAATATTTCTCATCAACAGAGTACTATTTATCACCTGGCAGGTAATAATTTCTTATTCGTACCTTTAGTACTGCTGAATATTTTCTCTCAAATAATATATTCAATCAAAAAACCACAACATTTTATGCTAATGTAATCTTTGTACAGCTTTAGCTAAAATCTCAAGTGCTGATAATTACAAAAAAGTCTGTGATGGGATTCCAGAAAACTGGTATTTTATTTATTTATTTTTATGGGGACAAAAAAATTCAGCAAATTCTTGAAGAATGTTCAATGGCACAAACTGCAGGTACTATCTTTGCATGTCTTGTATTACTAGTCTATATA
This sequence comes from Hypotaenidia okinawae, assembly GCA_027925045.1. Lineage (NCBI taxonomy): Eukaryota > Metazoa > Chordata > Aves > Gruiformes > Rallidae > Hypotaenidia > Hypotaenidia okinawae. The sequence continues at coordinate 14,229,733 of BSDF01000013.1, read as the reverse complement.
CTGAAAATAGCTCTGGAAAAGAGCAGACAATACACTGCAGATCCTCTGGAAAACTTTTTGTTCTATAAACAACACACACTACTTTGGAACGGTGACACTTCAATCTGTCAGTTTCTTAATTAAAAAAAGTCCAGGTTCTATGTAGAGTAGCACTCTGGTGTAGAGTAAGAGTGTTTTAGGTTCACAGAAGTTACTCTGTGAAAGTTAATATAAGATATTAAATAACCCAACTGGGCCCCACAACAAAGTTTCCATAGGTGGCGATTTTGAGTGATGTGCCAGCATTCATAAAAGTTAACTGGTAGCATTTTATATACAAAATCATAAAACAAGGACTGGCAGGGAAGACTGCTCTCTTCATCTTTCTAGTCAAGAACTCAAAATTTCTGAACTAATGTTCTTCAGTATGCAGTAAACTCATTAAACTTCACATACAAACACAAAAGCTACATTTATCTCTCCCAAAGTAATGTCAGGCTACACTGGTATCACTAACAATGAACACATAATTTGTCTATCCTAATAACCAAATAGCTTATATATTCCATCTCATTAGGAACCAAAAGCACTGAAAAATCATAATAGTCTATTTCTTAAACAAAAGACAGTATCTAGTTCACAAGATGTAACAAAAATTATGGCTTCCTCTTGACAATATTTTTTGAAAGAAGAAACGGCAATCTTCATTTTAAAAATATTTGTTTAAAACTAAGTTTTGGAAAGAGATTCTCCTTGACAAAAACTCTCCATCTTTGATCAGTATTGGTTTTGCTTATAGCACAAGGCATCTCATATCTGTCACAAATCACACATGCATATTGACTCAAACAAATTCTTAATTGGACAGAATTCTATTTAAAGCTTTGGTTTAAAACCTTCTAACCAGGAAAAAAAACAAACCCTGGTTTTTCTTGTGTGTCCATTTGTAAAAATTTGTAACATACTCATAGCAACTAATACACATGTAGACAGTTAACATAGCTTGCAGTAGGTATTCCAGACTAGAGTGGGCTGGTGACTGAGATGACACAGATCTTCACCAAAAAGTTGCAGGTGGCTCATCTTGGGCACTTCTCTCAGCAGGTATACCAAACACGATGGTATGCATCACTGGCAATCTGAAAAGCTATTAAAAAGCTCCTGTATACTATATTTATTGATTAATTATATAGACAATTAACAACTGAAGGAAATAGAAGCAGTGTCACAAAGCTAATAAGAATACATGTTTTATTTCCCTTTGTCAAGTTTTTATAGAAGTTCAAACTGGAAAGAAGATAGCTGTAAGCCAGTTCAGAGCAGCTGGCATTTAATCATCTCCCTATTTCACCCACTCTCATGGTACTATGCATTATGGATTCTGGTAAAATAGGGTTTTGGTATTGGTTTGGTTTTTTGTTGGGTATTTTGGTTGTTTAATTTTTCCTTTCTTTTACACCTTACACACTGGTAATACACTATCCTGACCAATTCAGTTCCCAAAGTCTTAAGATATGTGAACTTCAGTAAACATGTTTTTTAAAATCCAATACTATGGAAGAATCTTCAGATATGGACACTCTGTCCCTGGATGTCAAAAAAGCCATTTAAGAATAATGTCCAATATAAGGCATCAAAACCAGGAGTAAGTTATTTTACACTTTGACTAGTACTGACCTATTAAGCTGCTTCAAGGAACATACAGAAGAATTAAGGCAGAAACTCCTCAACTTTGTGAAATTCTATTTGTTACCAACTAATTTTCTGCTTTTACTAAGCTTGAGTTACTAACTTAAAATAGGGGGTGGAGGGAAAGAGATAGTCAACCTCGTTTCAACTCCTAACATAGGTTTACTTATCAGAATTAGGCACTGACAGAAGATATTTTTGGAAAGATAACTACTGAAGAACTGTTCTGCACTATTTCACCCTCCATAAAGCTCTGCTGTGTAAGAGTAAGGTTAATAAACATCCGCACACTTGTGTGTTGGGGTCACTAATACATAATCCTGATTGTGCTTCTGTGCAGGGAAGAGAATATTTACATTTCAATGCATGGGACTTAAGCACAGTCTTGCTTCAGGTTTCCAGGTATCAGCCCATATGCACAGTAAATTGTCCATTTCTGCTTGTTTATTTATTGCTTCAGATGTTTTTCTTACACCTAAATGGTTTTCTCCCTAGAGATTTCATAAAGGATTCGGCCACAGTTCAAGCTGCTGCACAACTTAAGTAACTTCAATACCAACTGACTGAATGGCAAACAGACTGATATTTTTATTTTTGTGTGTGTAACTGGCTTGGAACAAATTACTAGAAATTCTCAACACTCACACTCCAACGCTACAGCATGTTGTCAGCTCTACTGCAGAAAACTATACAATGTCTTCCAATTCTTTGGGTGATGTACTAATGTTATCATGTATTAATTCCATGACACACACAATCATCTCTGATCTCACACATCTTGAGGTTTGTCATAGTTTTGTTTTAATATTAATTTCACAAATTTCAGACAGGATTAAGCAGCATATTAGAAATAAATAAATGAAATCAGAGAAACCAGAAGGAAGAGCTTTCTTAAGCTCTTTTAGCAGCTTAGGAGTAAATCATAAAATGACAAGCTACAAAAATTGGCTCAGATAAATATGATTTTTCCTGAATTAGTTTACTAAGCTTTTAGCCTTCCTGAACACTTACAAGTCAATCCTGAACCCTGAGCTTACCTTAACACTGAACAGTTATGCTTTAACACATATAAAAGATTGAATATATGAGTTAGTCTCAAAGTGAAAGAGTTTGTCAGTCTTTTTTAAATAAGGAAAAATAAGGAATTTATGTGGCATTGAAAAGTGAAGGTTTTTTAGACAATTTTTAGGTATTTTTCTTCCATTTATCTAAAGAGTTCCACTTAATACTACCTCATGTTTTACCCATTATACACTTCAAAATATTGTATCTTAAATCTTGCAGCTCTTTAGTTTCATATATTCACAATTTTACAATAATCTAGTAATTTCTATTGGTAATTACACTGTCATACTTACACCATCATATTTTTAAGTGTTTAAGGCTTTAAAAATTTCAAACAAGCTGTCATTTTATATTCCACAGAGCCTTTATTCTTTTTTCATGACCTATGACAAATCCTGTTAATACTAAGTCTACACTATATATGGACACATATGGACACATATAGAGCATGCAATTTAGATAATGTATTCTCAGTTTTGTATAGAATATCCAGAATGTAAGAGAGGAAGTATTATAAAGGAAGTATAAGGATAAAATGTAAATTCTAAGCCTGATAATGTTATCAATTTCAACATGCCAATTGAAAAAAAAAAAAGCTACAATATTAATGACATAATTAAAACACTGATTCCAATAGACTTTTTTCCTCAGCTAGAGTTTTGGCTACACACCTCAAGTTTAAAGGTCCATTTATTTCCCCTCTCCCCAGAGAAACGTCAACATCTTAGAAACCTCTCCAATAACTGAGATTAACTTTACTCTTGTTCCTAAACCTGCAGGATTTTCCAGAGAGGGAGATTACTCAGGGCCATGAAGAATGTTGCCAGAGAGCCCCTGATTGTCCCCTCAGTAGATAAGACATGACTCTGTCAGCACTGACAGATGTTCTTTCCTCTCAGGAAATGGCCACCAAGGATAAAAGTTGCTATCCTCATATGAAGAAGATCAATTTGCATTTGAAGCCTTGTATCCATTCTCCACAATCTCCATCACTGAGAAAAATCAGGCCTGCACTTCATTTACAGTATAGGCAGCCCAGGGTGAACACAGTTTTTCAGTTATACTTACTTGCCTCTAAGGACAGTCACTGGGTATGTTCTATTAAGGTGAAAAGTATACATACTGTGTTCTAAACATACTGTGTTACCTCCTCCTAATGTAAAGTGAAGTTTTAGAGAATATTTTGTCAGGTATATATATTTGTTTGTAAGTGTATCTGAGAGGAAGTAGATTTAAAAAAAAAAAAAAAAAGAAAAACCAAGTCTAGTGTGTGACTGGAAGCTTATACAAAAGTCATTATTGTGCAGAGATCCATAATATCATAGAATCATAAAGGTTAGAAAAGACCTCCATGATCATCTAGTCCAACCATCCCCCTATCTCCTGTATTACTTACTAAACCATTTATCCAGAATAAAATGGTTACTATTCATGTATAAATGTATTTGTAGTCAAAATACATGTAACTCAGCATACGTTATAATACATCTAAACTTAAACAGGTTAGGAAAAGTATATTTATTTGAGGTTGAATACATTCTACAGCAAAATAACACAGAAGATTCATGATACAAAACAAGGGGGTGTAAAACTTGTACTACACAGAGCAGAGTATTTTTGATCCATCTCATATGTCCAAATTTGATGAGGGATGGTCATCAGATGCAGTACAACAGGCTTTCTTGGATCTAAAACAAAGGATGTTAAATTTCAGCACACAACAAATGCCAAAGTCCACTTCTCCAGGGCAAATTCAAGGCTTGCAAATTACCACAAATATACTTGAAAAGTTTGTATTCAAAATACTCCACTTAATTTATAACTGAGCAAAATCTGTGTGGTAAATAGATCTCCTTCATGATTCTTATAATTTTTTTCTATGCTGTCCTGTTTCTGAAAACATTTGGTAAATATTCCAGCATGCAAATGAAATACACTGCAGACACTGGCTTTAACATATTGATTCTCCTTTTTCAACAATTTCAATCTTAAAATAGGTACATTCCCACAAACATATAACAACTTAATACATGAAGGAATACAGCCTATAAAACTACAAGGATTAAAAGGTTAGTTTAGAAATACAAGCATATTTTGGCACAGACATGTCTACTTGACTTTCACTAGGAGCACATTAATAGCAGCACTCTGATCCCACCAATAAAGGCAGAGCCAATAAACTTAGCAAGAAAAGTAGTTCTTTTAAGGAGCTAATGGCTCATTTCTCCAAGTCATTTACAAAGGCTTGTTTCCCATAAAAATGGCAAAGAAAGAAATCTGAACACCGTCTACTAGAAAAGATGAAGAATATTGTGACCATTTCTAAACATATTAGATTCACTGATAGTTCTACTACTAAATATTCTTTTACAGTTCCCAAAAAGCAGTTTCTCAACCCTGAAACAGTGGATGCAGACCTTTAAATTTTTTAAAGAATTACTAGGAGATGAATAATTATGAATACAAAATACTTTTGATATTAGAAGTGTTCTACATTCTTTATATTGAAGATAAAGAATAAGGTCTGTGAATAAAATTACATATCTCCTTAATATATAAGAAAATTACAACAATATAATTTTAGATTATTAAATATATAAAATATATAATTTTATAAGCCTTCAAATCTATGTTACTTCAGTAAATTGTATTCTTTACAATTTTAACCAGAAAATAATTGACATATCTGAACATTTAACCTGAATTTTAACTAAAACTGTGACAGAGTAGGGAATAGAAAGGGAAATCCTGACTCGGTTTTTCATTCTGATTACTTACTAAAATCACCTACCACATTCCAGGCACACGAGTGCTATAAACAGCCACTGTGGTCTGATCCAATTCCCATTCAAGTGAATGGAAATCTTTTATATACATTACTCTAGATGACTGTCCACACTTATTCCTAATCCTCTTCTGCTTTTTACCAACTCCTTTCCTTCACAGTCCTTAAAAATGTCGGGGGATCTTTTAATTTTTTTTTTTTTTTTTTTGAGAAAGTGGTTAGGAAGAATACTACATATTTGTATTCCTGAATTCTTAGTGTCTAATGGAATGTATTTGAAAATATCACTGAAATAAATCCCGGAATGTATTTGCACATATTTTTATTTTGCATCTCAATCCATAATGTCTTTCTAAACATCATCTGAACCTTTCGTTTTTCTGGGTTTTTTTCAGACTATAGAAATAAAATAGAAGCCTTCCTTTTCAAGCACAACCAAGCCAATTAAGAGATTCAAATTACTGGATAATTGATCGCATTTTGACCTTTGAGAACTAATCTAGGGAATAAAATGGCAGATCATTAACAGCTCAAGGAAAACAATTCCTGTCTACAAGTTATATTAATCCTTCATAAAAAATAAGTATAAAATTGTCTGTGTAATTTACTTTGCAGCATTTTTGTGCATTTTCATCTTTGCATTAAAAAAAGAGAATGTTTAATTTAGTATATTGTAATCTCAGGTCTGTTCTCTACAATCTTCAGGGGTAGTCATCAAAAGAAATAAAATTTAATAATATAAATTAAAGGTGGAAAACATTTATTTATTATTTCTATGATTTTGATTACAGAGGAAGATTGGGACCAAAGCACAGAAATAGCCTACAGCTAATAAATTTTGCAGAGAGCCTTTGCATATGTTAATGTCCAAATAACAGGTTGAGATTTAGAGCACCCTGTGTTTCCAGAGAGATATTCAGCCTGATCTGCACAGAGCTACCAGGAAGATTCCTGCACTTGATTCTGAGTTTAGGTAGGAGGGTCTGCGTAAGGCTGGGGTTAGTAACAGATTTCAAGCTGGAGTTCAAGACTTAAAGGAGTACAAATAGTTCATTGTATTACTGCACCTGGGATGACCAAGTGGGGAAGTTTTGAAACCCAAACAAACCAGAACACATTTCTAACAAGATAAAAATGAAGAAAAAAAAAAAAAGAGTAAATCTGTTTTAACATTTAGGCATTTATTTCGTTTTAGATAAAACATGCAGCACATAATTAAATATAGAGATACCCAGGAAACTTAGTGGTAAAAAAAAAAAAGAAAAAAAAAAAAAAAAAAAAGTTGTGCTAGAGAAGACTACAATAAATTAACAGTATACTTGATTTTAAGCAGGTTAGGCCACTTATTCACACAATGTTCACAATTGTTCACAAGCTTTCATGCGAACTTGGAGGGGCTGCAAGATCTGCAAAGACAACTGATGAATGCCTTCATAACCAGGGGAGGACACCACTTTTGAAGAAAGAAAATTTAAATTCTACATATTTCTAGGCAGGGTGCCTGAAGTGACAGTTTGCTCAGCTCAAAGAGATCTACTGTTTACACTTCCAGCATCACCAAGTAGCTAACCAGCTAGAATTTCCTAGAATGTCTGTGCCTCAAAGGGAGATTCACAGGTGCCGTGGTGACTTTAAGCTCCTTCTTGATTACAGCAAAAGAACAAAAAAAAATATTATAAAGTTCACATGACAAACACAGCCAGCCAAACAGCTTACATTATATAATAAATAAATAACACTTGAAGTAAATGCCATATGGGTATTTCAGAGATCAGTTTTAAAAAGGAAAATAAAACTACATTAGAGAAAACTAGAGTCAGAAGACTGCTTTGTTAAGCAGATGCACAAGCACTCACCCAACTTTTATAAGTGTATGTCAGACACCATGTAGATCTGAAGAGGCATATCATGCACAATGAAAAAATAGCCTATAACACCTGATGAGAACACAGTACTTTTAAAGAGTTGGAAGACTTCCAAATGTCTGTTACTGTAGGCTCAGTTCACATGTTTATATTACCTTCTTTCAAGATCATTTCTATCTGAAGTTGAAGTAGGTAGGCAAGTGATTAAGCTGAACATTCGTGGTTGCTGAATGCTAACTACCTGCATTGTTGCCACCAAATCCACATTCCTACGGACTGTCACAACTTCAGCCTGAGCCAGCCCTTAGCACAAAGAAATCTTTAACTAAATGCTAGAGAAGCTGAAATCAAACATTCTTAAATAGAAATGGAAACTTCATCACTGACTGTAAAATAGTGTCTGAAATATAGAGTTAATAAAATCAAACACAGTTGCACTCCCTAAGAACTGGTAACCGAATAACAAGCCACTGTAGTACTGGGGAATCCTAAAGCTAGCTATATGTAGAGAAAACTATATATCAAGCTGATTTAAAAGCTACATGGATGTGTCACCTTAATGTGGTATCAGAGGTTATGTTGATATCCAGGTGTCGTGGTTTCACCCCGGGTGTGGGCCGAGATCCATGCAGCTGCCTGCTTCTTAAAGTAAAAGAGCAGGGGAAGAGGGAAAAAGGGGGAAACAAGGGAAGGGAAAAGGAAGGGGCAAATAACTCCAAAACCAAGAAACTGAGAGGCCCGTGGGTTGGGATAAGGAGAGTTTACTAAGATAACAGAAAGATAAAATATACCAATGCTAACAGGACTTTAGAGCAAAAGAATATGAAACTCTTGATCCCCAATGCAGTTTCTCCCCGAACCACACAACTCAGGCCGTACCACCCAGAGCTGTCCCGGAGCCCGACCGTCCCCCCAAGAAGCACGCGTCCCGCAACCGCCCCTCTTCTTCCTCCCATCAGCCCCCCGTTATCCTGGGCAGGACGTAATTGGCATGGAATACTCTCTTTGGCCCATCTGGGTCACCTGTCCTGGCTTCGCCCCTCCTTTCTCATGAATAGAGAAATACGAAGAAGCTGAGAAAGTCCTTGACTGTCTGACTGCAACTAAGAACATCAGGGTGTTATCAGCACTGCTTTCATTTTAACTCCCAAACACAGCATTCCATCAGCTGCTACAAATGAAGTTAACTCTATCCTGACTGAAACCAGGACACCAGGAAAAAAAAATTTACAAATCCCCCCAAAATCAACCTACAAAGGCCTAACCAAATCATTACTTACTAGAAGTGACCAGCACTTCTACGGAAGAGCCTTCTGCAGGGATTACTAAATATTATCACTAAGTCAGTGCAGAAGAACAGTTTGTCTGATTCTTGTCAGAGGTTGTTTTCAATGAGTAGGGTCAAGCTAACATAAAATATCCAGCATAAACAAAGTGTTCCTTAAATCTCAGCTTCTAAAAATTTACAACCTGTAAGCATAAAAGTTTGTCTTCAAACTAGGAATTGCCACAAGTGATTAAAAGTGCATACCTTCAGCTCCTCTCACTGCAACAGATAGAACACAGTATTATCAAGATTCTCTTATTCTCTTATCAACATTCTCTTATATTAACCCCTTGTTAAATGCTAAAAATGCAAACAGGAATTAAATCCTTTTTAAATTGATGCAGGTCTCAGTTAATACTAACAGACACCAGCACAAAATTTTCAACTGAGAAATATTTTCACTGGATGTTTACAATTTGAGATAATTTTTTTTCAGGGTAAAGTCTATTTTAATTTGTCTCCTAAATTATTGAACTACTATGAAAGGAAAAAGTTGAAGTTAGTTAAAACCCCCATTCCTACATTGTTCAACTTAAGTATTTTAAATTGAATCATAGTTACTTCTGCATTCAAAATGGAAATAAAATATTTTAAACTTCAACAGAAGACACTTGAAAAAGAGCTCAATGATATACTTCAAGTAAACCATAAGGCCTGTTTCATTAGTTTTACTTATTTAATTTAGGACTTTTTTCATACTTGTATTTTTTATTCAGCTTTTTTTCAGCCTCACAAAACTTTCTTAGAGAACAGGATACCAGGTTTATATCAGTTACTGCTAGTAGGCCCTATGAACACCTTATTACACACTAAATGCTGCACCTAACAAAATTTAAGAGAAAATTAATTTTTCCTTGCTTGCAATTCTCCAGATGGATGTTAAGAAGTCTGTAACACCATTATATGCATGGAGGAACTATCATAAGTGTGTGCATAAAGAAAAAAACCTATTATGTCACCTCCTCAAATGTAAACCCAGTGGTTCCATAAAGTTGTACAAAGCTGCTGGTATACTTGCAGTTTTAGTAAGAATTATAACCATTCCCACCAACTCAACTCTGTAACAGAGCAGCTCTCGGTGTTTGCTAAATACAGCAATTCACACAATAAAATATTAATCAAATAGCTAGCTCTACCAGTTACAACAAGGCCATAAAAAGAATGCGTGATAATTAACACCCACACATTCACTTACCTTATCCCATGAGTAAAAAATTAGTTTAGCTGTCTTTTACAAGCTTTTTTTCCTTATAATTCAAAAAATTTTACATTTTTTGAGATCAGATTTTTTGTAGTCTCACCTATGGGTCAAAGACTCCCAACAACTGACAACACGGTGTGAACTAAATCAATCCTAACTGTTGTACGGAGAACTAGAAGACTACTACAGCCAGTCAGTAACAAAGTTGCCAAGTAATAAGTATGAAGATTTTTTTTTTCCCTTTAGAAAAATGAAAAAGGGGGAAAAAAGGTAAAACAATGCCTATAGTTGCTAGGGGTGTTTTTGTTTACAGATACTGAAGACTATCTTTGAAGTAGAGTGCAAGATGGCAGTTAGTAAAGCTAGAGAATGGAAAACAGATTGCAGAGGTCACTGGACATCTAGCACAAACAATGGATTGTGAATTTTAACTCCCTCAAGCCAAAAGTAAGTTCTACAAGTTCCAGCAAGAAGCTATTTCCAGTGCACATTAACAAGAACTTTATTGATACTGCAAAACTCACAGAAAGGTCAGCATATTTCTTGGCATCTGCTGCTGCCACTTTATCTATTAACTATTTGCATATAAACATATGTAAAGACCTTTTTATTTCGTGTTGTGAAGCATTGCTGAAAAGCTACAACTATTATACCAGTGGAAAAATGACAAGTCAATACATATTCAAAAAGTAAGAAATTTTAAAACCAGCAAGAATTAACAGCTAGTCTGACCTCCAGGAGAACCAAGGTAAAATAATCTCACTCAGCGTTTTTTCCATCACACCAATACATTCCTAGCAAATTTCTAGCAGTGAAGATTTAAAATTAAGAAGGAAGCTATCACTTTTCTCAATAAGTAAATATTGAGCATACATATAGACTTCAAATATCCATCAGCCCTTATATCAGTTTCTGCTAACCTACTATCAGCAACTGTTCCCTCCTCTAAATCATGAAAAGAAATAGTCAAAATTGATTAATTTTTTTTTAAGTATCATTGTGGCTGTTAGACAAAACAGTAATCCATGCAGTAATAAAGAGATCTCTCTACAGTTCACCTGCTTCTAGTTAAACATTTTGTTTTTCTGGAGAATTTAAGCCAGGTTTTTTTACTATTTTATTGTGACAGTTTAGTAAATGTCTCAGATTATCTACTAAAGTGGATATTGTAATTTGGGTTTTGGGCTGCTTGTTGGGGTTTTTGTTTGGGTTTTGGGTTTTTTTTTTTAGCACATGTCTGAGGAAGACAACATACATCACAACAGTCTGCACCATCCAACAATACACCACAGTGAAAGGAAATTAGAGTGAGCTGATCATATGTATAGATTGACAGTTGCTAATGAGATGAAGCCAACTTTTTCTGTACCCGTCTTGCTTTAAAGGATTCTCCCCCAAAAGGACCCCTTAATTTCAAAAACCTAGTATTATGATTTAGTTCTAAGACGACTTTATTTGCAGCTCTGTCTCAAACTATTCCTCACAAAATACAATGTACTAATCTTTATTGAAAAAACAGATTTATGTCAAGTGAGCCTCTCTGAAGTTCACAGGGTTTTAACCAATCCATTCATTTGCTTTCCCAGCAATAGAAAATTGGAGTTTTATCTTGTTGGGCTTTTCCTTCACCATTTTAAAGATCATGAGATCACAGCACAGATTCGAACAGAGTTCCAATCTCAAATGGTACATTCTATATTCCTTATAACAATAGCACTAAAGGCACTTATGACTCAATCCTTTGAATAAATTACCTGTGTCTCTTTTCATATGGCAAGCACCAGCCCTAATCCTAGCATTTTCAGATTGCTGCATGAATCATCTGTCTAACAGTAAGACACTGATCATGTCACGACATGGGATCATTCACTTCAAACCTCTGAAACCTTGAGCTAATTTTCACAGCACCTAGTGCCACAGCAATGCAACTACAGCATACCAAATTATGGCCTTCTCTTTCAGATTTTAATATTTTGAGGGGAACTTTATAGCAGCAAGATGACAGGGATATCTTTTCAGCGGGGAGGAAAACAATGTTTTCTCTCTCTCGTATACACTGAGCTCAGAAGGGTACAAGAGCAGCAGAAACTAATCGCTGTGGTTGTACATGCAGAATACAGTGACTCGCTTCTTTTTATCTTGAAGGTAGCTTAATAGCTTGAGAACAGTCTTATTAATGTAAATGAAGCTCTAATAGCATATTGCATGAAATTCTTTTTATTAAACATTTCTTTGGAAAACAGCCTACAAACCGGATTAATCCATTGCACTATTTTCTGTAAGCACCTAACCAAAGTGCCTTTTAAAACAGATTGCTGAGTAAACTTTAAAGTAGCCAATAAAGATACTTCTGCTGTAAAAAAAGTGTTTCATATGTAGTTAATTTCACACTTATTTGCACTGGAAAATTAAATTTTTACTTATCAACATACCACAGAAATACTGGGGAAAACTCTTCTCTGATGTTCTACACAGTACTTTTTGCTTTAGGCAAACTATAATAAAATTAATTGATAATTAGGATACTGACATAATAATCTGGGTAATACTGTCTAATTCTCCAACTGCACTGTCCATACTGCTGGTCCATTTCATCCAAAAGAATAAAACCATTTTTTGTAATCCCTGACAATGCACCTCAATTCCTGAATTGTTTTTAAAAATAGTCAGGGAACATTAATCACTTATGTGCTTTTGAAAATAATATTTAAGGCCTGCCATTCCTAGCAATCCAAATTCTCTTTATAATGAGAAACAAAGTTGGTTTGAATCTCTGTAACTGACAGTAACATTTAACACTGATTCATGATCCACATAAAATGAGATGAAAAAGTGCAAATATTTTGTGGTAAAAACAAAGAAAAAATAATTATCTACCATTTAGAATAAAATGCTCTGGACTATTCTGACGCAGAGTTTAAGAGGGTATGCTCAAAAGACTGAACATGTGCTTTATTTGTAGATAGCTTTCAAATCAAAGGCATTCTGAATTTGTTTTAAAATTTAAAAATTCATTTAGAGTTGTAAATAGTACTGACATAGATGTTTTTCTGCTTGTTCTCTGGCTTTTCTCATAAAACAAGTGTAATATCTAATACATTATAAATGAACTCTTCCTAACAGAACTTGAGGTTTATGCTGTAGATAAATTAAGACTTAAATATAGCTGACAATGATGCAAATTTGATTACTCTTTAACAGTCCACCAATAATTTCTTATGCATTTTTCTTCTGAATCAAACATGAACACCAAATCCTGTTACACTTTTGCCTCGGTGGCTTAAAGATTACATACATTTGAGTATAAATAGTATAGTTATTTTATATTCCTAACAAATTGTGTATCACAAAGTACAGAAAAAAAATCTGTCCTAGAAAGCAACATACTTCTACTGGTTAAATTCATTTAAATTCACAAGATCAGGAACACAGAGTTAATTTGCCACACAGTAGAGAAACAGTCTCATATTTCCATCAATGGCTTCTTAGCTGCACTCCAAAGATTCTGGTACCTCTGTGAGCACCTTTAAATTCTATTATTACTCTTTATGCTCTGTAGTCTAAGAAAACAAACCTACTGTGGTTTTGTTTTCAAGGGGTTTATTTGGTTGTGATTTTTTTTTCTCCCACTTTATATTTCATGTCTGTAACAGTAACTTAAACTACCTTTATCTAGGAAGGTAGCTAAGGGTAAGTCTTTATTGCAAAGTTGAAAGTACCACCAATTAAATCAATGTATGATCTATTACTGACACTTGTATTTCATTCCTAAGATAACAGTTTAAGTTTCAGACCTATTTAAACCAGTATAAACCATCCCACTGGTAAACATACATCCTCTTCCCCACTTGCCTGGTTCCCTTCGTCAACTTTTTTAAGGGAGTTACTGTTACATGCTGAGCAGGCCTTGAAAAGGGCAGCATTTACAAGAGGCCTTCTCCAAGTACCCTTGCAGGTATGTATTTCCCTGTTTCTGGCAATTTACTGGGCTAAGTCCACTGGCCCTTAAAGTTTCAGGAAAGCAAGTTACAAACAAACTTTTTTTTCCCCCTGTATTTTTAATAAGTACTAAAAAGTAAGAGTCAAAAGATTTATCAAAAGGTCCACAGCATCTTATAAACAGTATGCAGTACTCCGTATAAACAGGGAGAATAAATACTGAGTCACTGGCTGAGTCATTCTCCCTACTGCTTATCTTAAAGGTAGAAGTCTACTTCACATATAAGTAAACCTTCTTTTATTGGTTTCCATTGATATCAAATGATAAAATAGAAATCCAGCCTGAAGAGCCCTCAAAATGTTGATGTAAACAATCCAGATGCAAGATGCTAAAGGCACGTGGTTGCAGCAAACCAATTTCCTCACTGAATAATAAAAGCTAATGTAGAAATGGAGTGGCTTGTGGGATATATATCTATATACTACTAATGGACTTATTACTCAAAAGTAATAACTATGGAAGAGTTACAAAAGGTATTCAATCACACGGAATTAACATGTGCACGGTAACCACTCAGTTGCTCATTCCTGCAATGGTAATATAAATAAATTTATTTATTTTAAAGTAAATAATGGTATTATTTAAATAATTACATTTGGGGTGGGTTGTACTTTTTTCCCACCAAAGGTGCTAGTTATATTAGAGTTTTTTACTTCACTGTTTGCTTAAATTTAGTGTTTTACATCAAAGATTTATATTGAAAAAAGTCATGAAATTTTCTGAAAAGAGAGAAAAATCATCAATGTTGAAATTCAAGTATAACTAAATCAGGAATGGCTGGTGATTTCAAGTTCAACCAACTGTGCTGCAAGTGAGGCCGAATAATTTATAACTGCAAATACTGAGAGATCTGTAGGTGGAAGACAGTTTGAATACAAATAATTACTAATATTAACCATGCAAATCAACACTGTCATGATTGTCATATTTACAATCATGCTTACAGATTTGGCTGTCATGAACGTAAACACCCATGTCTTACAAGACTTAATTTCTCCTCTCCGTGTCAGGCATTACTTTTATTTTGATATTTTTCTTTTCCTTTGAGAGAGCTTCTGCTTTAATTCTTTTATTGGGGAAAATTATTCTTACATGTAATTCCATTAGAATTCCAGTGAAGCCAGCTACTAATTTATCTGTGTCTTTATCAATCTAACAATTTTTATGCTCAGTTCAGCACTATTAACCTTTAATTTGTATAAACTTAATTTTGCAATTTACTTTTTTGCACATTACTTCCCCTCCCCTCCCCCCTTCCCTGCTTCTGTCTCTCTTGGTAGGTATAAATCATCAATACTATGTAAATAAAACCAGCTTTGTTAATAGTGTAATTTATATACTGTCTAATACTCTTCAGGCACAAGTACTCCTACCTCACTTCTCTGTTGGAAGTTGTCATTTATACACTGTCAGAATATTCTATCCACATGATGGTCCCCCCAGCTGCCATTCCCATATCTACCAAGAAATCCTTGGACTCTAGTTTTCTAAGATTTATCAGCCACTTTTCAAGATTCTCTTACTATTAATTCAGTTGGAATTTCATCAGTGTATCAGAAAAGAATAGCAGATTGCTATCTCTTCAGAAGGAATTTTAGTATGCAAGTAAAGCAAAATTTCTATTCCCTCTCTCTTCTTCCTCTGTCCTGTCTCCTCTCAACAGACAGGGATGATGAAGATAAGTGAAGGCAGGAGTGGGACGTGGAAGAAAACTACAAAGGTTATGAGTTAGCTTAGGATAGTGGAACAAGCAAGAAGAAAAAGAAATCTGTAAATATTTCTGACCTGGGGGATGAAAACAGACAAAGGACATGAGCAACCATAATGCAAGTATGTCAAAGTGTCACATACTATTCTAAAAAGACATCTGACTCTGGAACAGATGATGCTCTGAAGGTTTTAGAGCAAGTCAGCTCAAAAATAACATAAAGATAATTGTTTAGATCTTTTACTGGAAGACATCTTTGCTCTCTGAGGCAGAACAAGAGATCTGGAATTTCGCAGGTGGCATTCATAGAGGGTTCTACGGGCCCAGTAAATCATACCAGTGGATATGCTGCTGAAGTACCAATCAGCAGCTCAGGAATTTTAAAATTTGTTCTTTCACTGATCTCACAGAATGACTATTCCTTTCAAACTGTTAAGCAATTGTAAGTGTTTAACAAATTCTTGCCAAATGAAAACCAGCAGCTAATCTAGCTAAAGGCTAGTAAGAGTGCTATAGAGATAGGGTACCAACTTCACTTACTTTGAGCATACTCATATGGTCCAACAGTAATTTTTAACATATTTTCTCTATATAAGTTAAACTAAAGAAAACCTCTACTAGGTATCTCTGTGTGTGTACACAGCCTGCCTAGGCAGATAGGAAAATTGAACAAAATGCCAGCTCAAGCTCAGCTCTAACACAAATGACAAAGTCAAATAACGATATTCAAAAGGTCTTTCGGTGTATTAAGGAGCTTGAGATTTCATAAAAGGATCCAAAGACCATAGAAGTCTGTGGCTTTTTCTCTGCAATACCTTCATCCTTTTTTAAATTTTTCTATCCATCCATGTTTCACATTTTATAAAATGTGTGCATTATGACAGTATCTGCAGGTCCCACTTGTGATCAGCTCTTCATGCTACTAGACATTGAACTTCATGGTTCTGAGCTTCTAAGTCCCTGAGTGCTTTTAAAAAAGAATTCCTGTTGTCTCATTTGCACTCAAATAATTTATAGGATAATTGATAGCAATAAAAGAAAAATCTAACAAAACAGAATCCCCACTGTTTTAGTATCTTCCAATCTCAGCTGAAATATTTTTTAAATTTCCATCACTTATTTTAATAAAATAGCAGCAAATTCCACAGTGGCTAAATAGGCATGTACATGAAAAAACATACTAAACTCTGGTGCAGTGTCCATTAAGAGCAGAGGCTAACCTTGTTAGAATCTCAATCAATGCTTATAACACTAAGTACTTAAAGGAGCAGAGCCATTGTTCACAGACTGGACTATACCAGCAGAGAGCTGAATGTGTAATTTGAGCGTGGCTGGATATTGCATCTGAGTTTCAGATATCCACGTAATGACTTCCATTTATGTGAGCTAAGAAATATCCTTCTGTGGGTCAAAAAATCTTGTCCATAATTATGTCTAAAAAAAAAAATAATCAAAGAAGATTCACAAAAAACATAAAACAAAACCACAAGTATGCACTGTACATAAACAATAGTAATAGTAACAAAGACAACTCAGGAACTAGGACTACAGCATTGTGGAAATAAAATAATACTTAGAAATCCTTTGTATAGTTTTTCACATTACTCTAACAAATGCAACTCTGATAATAAGAACACTGAAGACCACAATAAATTTTAAAATAGTTGGTGTCTCTAATGGCCCATGCTGACTAGGGAAAAAATGCCAAAGATACTTTTTTGTTTCTTTTTTTACTGTATTTTTAAGCAATTTATTCCTATAACTTAATTTATTCTCACTACAGTAACAGCTAAAAGACCTGAGTAAGGATCAGGAACAAGGATTAGACGACATCAATTACACATCATTGTATTTACAAAGTTGCCTATTGTGATACAAATATACTGTGTGTGTGAAAAGAAACATCAAGCTTTGCTTTCAACTGCTATTTTTTAGTGTAACTACCTCTTTCCACTTAAACAGAGGACTTCACAAAAAATCTTTTGCAGCCAGGAGGTAGCATCTAAAAAGGCTAATATTGTCGACTTTCAGCCCTAACAAGAAATTCAATGCAGCCTCTTCACATAAGCTAGAAATATGCTGAATACATTAAGAGCCAAAAACATTGTCCATTACCTTTTATTACCAACCATTTGTGCCATTCAGAGTTTGTTTTTTGAAGCCTGCTGCCCTAAATCGTTACTAAGTACCAGCTCTTCTGCACATATAACTGACCATGGCTTTCTGCTTTAAAGTCAGCTACTAGCAAAACACCTTATTTCTTAAAGGACAAAAGTACTTCTTTAGGCATTATGGAAAGTAATGCCTAGTTTTTGGATCCCAGGGGATATGGAGGATAAATCCTGATCGGCTCAGGTCTGTCAAAGTTGAGATGTTCCAAAATATAATATGCTTAAAGTACTTCAGTGTAAAAAGACATACACAGTTCTACCATCGCAGTGCCTCCAGGATTAGATGGTATCTTTACAGCAGTTTAGGATTTCAAATTTATGGCCTAAATTCAATGAAGTACCACTTTGGAGGAGTAAATCCTTTCCTTGACAGACAATGATTTTGTATTCTTAAAATTCAAAAGGAGAAGCTAGGCTATAAAGCCTTTCACAAGATTCTGAAGAATTTTGAAGACTCTGCCTTGTGATATATGGGGTAATAAACTTCATAGGTTATCTAGGCTGTTTCCCAAGCCTAGTGCCAAGGGCTTCTCACACAAAATCATCTTTAGGATGGCTTTCTGCAGCATATACAAGTTAAAGTTACCAATAACTACTTTGTTAACTCTTTTTTTTTTTTTTTTTTAAACACCAGGTGATCATATCTGGTTACTTCCTCACTGTTCTTCAGTACAAGTACAGTGTTCTTGATGGTGTTACAGTAAGAAAAGAGAAAAAATAGCAAAGGTTATTTTAGGTGTTTTATTACCAAGTGTTCGGGTCTCAGTTGCTCTCAGCAATTCAAAGAGCACTCATAACTTCAACTGGTTTTTACATTTAATCACACTAAGATGAATGCATCCCATTCTGTTTTGTGTTCCTTATTAATGCCTTCAGTTGCCTACAAAGCACTCAGTATGGCATTAAACCTTGATATCTACCCGAATGCTGAAGACAATTCAAAAGTTTAATTTACCTCTTCAGTATGTTCCTCATTACAAGTACATGATAAACATTGATTGCTTCCTAACATTTAAATAGCCGCAGGTGAAGCTTGTTTTAACTATAATATCTCAGAGTAATCTAAAATTATGTTTAGAGGATCACAAGTGCTCAAGTTACAGAAATTAATGAGTTACTGCTCACCAACTGAGGTCGTATAAAACATATAGCACCGTGTGCAAACCTTTAGTACATGCTGTGAACTAAGGTGATTTAGTTTGAACTACCACAAAAGCACTTAAAACCAAGCACACATTCATGGGAAAAGAAAGCACTATTATCTAAAGCAGCTTTAGGTATTCTCCATTCCATGAAATGGCATCCTGTGAAGGAATTAAAATATTATATTTTCTAAAGTATTCACAGAAGGACAAGCAAAAACAATTAGTTGTCATTATACTGTAACTCAATCTATTTCAGATAAAAGATGAGACATTAGGAGAAAAGCATGCAATTAGACCAAGAGTGTTTTATGAAGTTTAACTCGATGGGCATATTCATAGCCGTTTCCAGACCTGGAGCAGCACCCTAATCACTATACACAGTGCACATTAATTACACAAAAAGCAAGATGGTACCTTTTTTAGGTTAGCCCAAATTCTTTGACTAGAACCTGGTGATAGAAATGCTTTTGTAAATAAGATTTGTGTTTAACATTTTTATTGGAAAAAGAATATTACAGCTTCTAGAGTACTATATAATTGGTAATACGGGAGAAGAACTTCAGAACTCTTAGACCTACCTCAACAACACATTTTATGTTGGTTCTGTATATTAGGACAAGCTTCAAAAAAGAAAATTTATTTCTGTGCATGAATAATCACTATAGGATGTTTGTATGCATAGGTATAAAAGTTTGTAACCAAGCTCAACAACTGTGCTAGTAAAAATTATTAAAACTATTAAAAACTTGTATCTACATAAGAGTAAAGCAACCCCATACAAAGCTAAGAAAGATACTGACCTATATGTCTCTCCCAGTTGCCCTTTAAGGCAGTAGAGGACACATATATATTTAGGCCTTGCTGTATAAATGCAAGTAGGATACTATTGTAATCTGATTTTTTAAAACACCACAAGTTCTAATATCTAACCAGACTGTCATGTTCTGAGACAGAATATATATTTTTCTAGCAGGAGAAAAAAAAAACACAACACAAAAGCAAACAGTGAGATTTATAAAAATTAAATGTCTTTTAAATTAATTCTATTGATATTTTCAATTAAACTATAATCTCAAAAAGGCATATGAGAAGAAAAATAAAGCTCCTAGAGCAAGTGAAAGCTGAAAGGAACTACAGTTAAAATGAAAGACAAGTTTTACATGAATTAATAAAAGGAAAAATGCCTCCCAACAAAGAATTTGTGCCTTCATAAACTCCTACATATCAGGACACTTAAATTTTATTTGATCCCTAAATCTACGTACTTCCAGAAGTGTTTTCTGCAGTTCAGTTACACTGCAAAGGAAGATTATGTGGCTATTGAGTTCATTTTCTCAGTATATAATACCAAACTGAGTTGCAGTATATGACAGATTTATGTCTATACGTTTTGAAAAAAGCAGGAAATAGCCTTTTTGATCTATGCTGCATGGCAAGACAATGTACGTTACAATGGAGAAGAGGGCTCAACTTCTTTTAAACCTCCTCTAACAGCCATAAGCCTAATTCCAGCAACGTTCTTTAAGACACAATGCACACCGTCCACTGCATTTCCTTCTGCAAAGCAAAAAGCAAATGCCTCCTATGTGATGCCTAAGTGCAGATCATAGGCAAATTAAAGGAAAACACTCAGAGGCAGATTTACTGTGAAGACACTTGTGACAACAGAAATTGATAGCTTGTTACTATGTAAAAGCTGACATTTACAAAGGAATTACCACATGATATTTCAGTGTTCTCCAGCCTATGGTTACCACAAAGAAGTAGCAAGAAGGAAAGAAATTACAAAGACAAGAAAAAAATATACTGTATTGCTCTGTAAAGTGTAGTATGAGCATGCAGCTGCACATGTAAAAATCAATGCACATATAATGGTGGTTTGGTGATCCCCGTGACATAAATCGTCAGCCTCTGTACAGCTCTGTCACAGTTTTGCATAGTTGGGTACTGAGAGAGGGCCAGGTGCTACAGAAAATGGCTGCTAGAGTCTTCTGCAAGCCTGCTGATAGCACCTCTGAGAATCACATATAGGAGAGAAAGACTCCACCAGAACAGGGAGTGCCAGGAAGATCGCAATTTTGGCCTGTTAAGGGCATTGGGATGTATATTTGCATATAAATGTAAGCAGTTGACAGACACAAAAGGCCGGGAAGGCTGGGGGAGGGGTAGGCGCCCAGGTACCCAGGCGAGAGATTGCCCCTGCAGCCCGAGCTGAAGCACATGGGGTAGCCGGAGGAAAGGACCCATGGAGGAGGCAGAGACCCGACCTGCCTGGTGGAGAGGCTCCATGCTGGATGGAGCCGGTGGAGACATAGAGAAGATGCCCTGACTTATGTTGGGATGAGCCTCTGCCAGCACAAGCGACCTACAGAGATGAGCCAAACAGGTTTGCTGGAGGAGGCATCATAGCCCCGTGGAGGACTGGGACTGAGAGACACTGTGATTTGTTGCTGCCTGCCGTAGCAGAGATGAAGCCCTGTGGGAAGAGATTTGCCTTGGAGAAAGTTCCTGGAGGACTGTCTCTTATGGGTGAGATCCTACGGTGCAGCAGGAGGAGGCTGTGTGGAATGGATGCCCCCATCCCGGACGAGAAGGAAAACCATCTTGCAAGGGACTGACTGAAGCCCCCATCTCCTAGTCCCTGCCCCCCGTCCTGTGCTGCGAGCAGGAGAGGGGAAGAAGGGAGCAAAATCATGGCTAAAAGGGCAGTCTGCTTTAGAATGGAGGGGTAGGGGGAAGGTGTTACCGAGACCCCCATTTTCCCCAGTCCCTGCCCCTCCTGGGCTGAGACCGGGAGGGAAGAAGGGAGCAAACTTCTAACTAAAGCCTGCTGAGGGGGGAGTGGTGGGGGAAAAGTATTTGCCTGGTTTGCATTTGTTTCAAGATTGTTGGTTGCACTCCTGACTTTGGTTCTTTTTCACTGTTTTCTCTTTAGCGTGGTGTAATAAATGAGATAGCTTTTCTCTTCAGCACCCTGTGTTGAGTCTGTTTTGCCCGCAGCATTAACGAGTTTGCCTCTTGAGCCGCCCAATTATATTTTTTCCCCTGTCCAACTAAGAAGGGGAGTAATAGACTGATTTTGGTGGGCATCTGGCATTTAGCCATGACTCAACCACCACAAGCTCATAAACAGGAAGATATCTGCATCACAGAACCCAGTGTCACAGCTAGCACTAAAATACAGCCTTGCTGGCAATCTAAGCAGAAAACCTTTCAGGCGAATAGGAAAAAATATTTGAAGTATTGTCTCAAGGAGATTTGCTACTGATCTGAGTTTGAGGAAGAACCACTGTTCTGTAACTTCCTTTGGTGTCACCCAGAACAATACATTTGCACCATTCAAAAGTGCTCAAGGCAGGTTGGACAGGGTTTTTTGATCCTGCATTGCTCTACACACCACCAGTCCTGCTGGTGACAGGTGGGATACACCTGTCTCACAGAGGGAAAAGGATCTTTGCATAGGAGTTAGCAGGGCTCACTGAAAGAGCTGTAAGCTAGATTTCAAGGGGGAAAGAGGAAAAAACAGGCTTGCTAGAGATAAGCCTGGGGGTGGCACACCAATGTTTGAGGAATGGTGTTTTAGTAAGGTTCTTCAGCCTGCTGTCTCAGTGGAATTTGGGGATGAAGATCCATGTGGCAGCAAAGATGCAACAGAAGCACCTGAAGAATGGTCATGCAGGAATTAGGGCTTTTCTCCCACAAAAGGTGGCAGGATCAATAGTCACTGAAGTGACACCAATGCATGCAGCATGGGCTACAGACAGGTGGAACTGGAAGCCATTGTGCAGCAGGAAAAATATAATATAGTGCCATCATGGAAACATGGTGGGATGACTCACACAACTGTAGTCCTGAAATGGTGTTTCGGGTTTGTGCAGCAAGGTTTTGGTAGTGGTGGGTGGGCTGCCAGGGTGGCTTCTGCAAGAAGCAGCCAGAAGTTTCCTGCAGGTCCAATAGAGCCAATACCAGCCAGCTCAAGGACAGACCTGTGGCTAACCAACACCAAGCCAATCAGTGATGGTGGTAGCACCTCTGGGATAACATATTTAAGAAGGAAAAAATGCAAGCAGTAGCTTTTTACCACCAGAGAAAGGAGTGAGAAGATCTAAGAAACTTTGCAAACATCAATTGAAGAAGGTGGTGGGGTGGGGGGAAGGTGCTCCAGGTACCAGTGGAGAAATTCCTCTGCAGCTTGTGGAGAAGACCATGGTGAAGCAGACTGTAGCCCATGGAAGATGAGCGAGAGTAGGGATTCCACCTGCAGACCATAGAGGGCCCCAGAGTAAAGCAGGAAGGTGGACACACTTGAAGGATGCTGTGACCTGGTGGGAAGCCCACACTGGAGCGAGCTTCTGGTGGGATCTGCAGCCTGTGGACAGAGTTGGAGGAAAGCTATAAAATATATAAATATATATAAAATATAAAATACAAGCTATCTGCTGAAGGGCAGACTTTGGCGTGTCTAGGAGCCTTGTTAACAGAGTCCTTTGGGAGTCAGGCCTTAAGGACAAAGGAATCCAGGAAGGCTGAACATTCTTCAAGAAAGAAATCTTACTGGCACTGGAAAGGGTGTCCTCATGTGCCAAAAGATGAGCAAGCGGGGAAGACAACTGGCCTGGCTGAACAGCTGGAACTCAGAAAAAAAGGGTTCATGACCTTTGTAAGAAGAAACAGGCAACTCAGAAGAACTATAAGGATGCCATGAGGTTATGCAGAAAGAGAATGAAGAAAGCCCAACTAGTACTTAATGCAGCTACTTCTATGAAAGATTATATAGGTTATATAAGTACATTAGCAACAAAAAGAGGGCCAAGGAGAACATCCATCCTTTATTATATGCAGAGGGAAACATAGAGACAACACATAAGGAAAAAAAGCTGAGGTACCTAATGCTTTCTTTCCCTCTTTCTTTAATAGTAAGACCAGTTGTCCTCTGGGTAGTCAGCCCCCTGAGCTGGGAGATGGAGCAGAATTTCTGTTTCATATATTCATCAATGATCTGGGTGAGGGGAATTGAGAGCATCCTGAGGAAGTCTGCAGATAACACCAACTTGGGGAGAACTGTTGACCTGCTTGACGGTAGGAAGGCCCTACAGAGGGATCTGAACAGGCTGGATCAATGGGCCAAAGCCAACTATATGAGGTTCAACAAGGCCAAGTGCTGGGTCCTGCATTTGGGTCACAACAACCTCATGCAACGCCGCAGGCTTGGGGAACAGTGGCTGGGAAGGTGTCTGGTGAAAGAGGACCTGGGGGTGTTCATCAACAGCCAGAAGTGTTTGGGGAACATAAGTGGTGAAGTGTATAAAGAATCAGTGTTATGAAGAGCAGCTGGCAGGAATAGAGGTTGTTTAGCCTGGAGAAAAGGAAGCTGAGGGGAGACCTTATTGCTCTCTACAACTATCTGAAAGGAGGTTGTAGTGAGGTGGGGGTTAGTCTCTTCTCCCAAGTAACAAGAGATAGGACAAGAGGAAATGGCCTCAAGTTGTACCAGGGGAGGTTTAGATTGTATATTAGGAAAAATTTCTTCACCAAAAGGGTTGCCAAGCACTGGAACAGAGTGCCCAGGGAAGTAGTTGAGTCAGAATTTATGTCTAAAAGACATATAGATGTAGCACTTTGGGACATCATCTAGTGGTGGCCTTGGCAGTGCTACGTTAACAGTTGGACTTGATGGTTTTCAAGGCCTTTTCCAAACTAAATGATTGCATGGTTCTACGGTCATGCAAAGAATGAAAGACTACGTCTTCTCCAAGGTTCTTTTGGACTACAAAAGTAATATATATATGTATGTATTTCTGAATATTTACATCTTTTAAAAAGTTTGAAACCCTAACACCTAAAGAGTAGTGAACCTCCAGCATTACATGTAGAGTAGTGAAGTATATGTATGTGAAGTATATTATGGTTAGTCACTACAGTCCTATAAAATGAGTACTTATGTTGCTCTTTCATTCTTCAAACCAAAAGCTTATAAATGGTTTACTGTCAACACTACCAAAGGTCAAACAGTTCTATTTTGTACAGTTAAGGTACAGTTAGACTGGAGTTATGTCTGGCTTAAGGAAATCTGTCATGTTATCCACAACACATACATAACAGCATCAAGTGTCATTCCTCAAGATGATGTGCTTCACCTGTGCATCTTCAGTTCTGAACTGCACCTTCTGAGTCCATTACAAGTATGCTCCATTTCCATACAAACATCAAAGTAAAAGAAAAAAAAAGCATATATATTTTGAAAAATCCTACAATAAAATAGTATTTCTTATCACTTTCATGCACTTCACTTGTTTCTTAGTGCCTTGGCTTTTCTTCTCATTTCTCCTGTGGTGTGTGGTTTGTTGTTTGGGTTTCTTTTTTTCCTTTTTCTCTTCCTTTTAACATTTTGAAAAAAATGAAAAGAAAATAACAATCCCAAAAAGCTCACGCCAGTTGGCAGAGAAATTAAAAATCACAGATTCAAAAGTACTTTCCTAGTTCATGAAAACATCTCTAATGAGACAGATGAAAATATGAATTGCTCCTAATGAGCTCAAAATTGCACATATTTCCCTTAGTTTAATTTTGTAAGCCTTCACAGATATTTTGTGTTATGCTTTATTATAAAACAAGAAGTGGCCACAAGGCTGTGATAACCAATTTGTGAGATTAAAGTACTCAACTTGAATGGTTTCATTAACTTCTAAGTCATGAGTCAAAGTTAGCATAAAATACAACTCCTTTCCTATTCATAGAGGGTCTTACTCTCCCGTGACTTCCAACCTTTTGGACTCATTTGTACCTGGGAAGAGTAATACTGCTATTCTTGACTTGAGAGCACTGTAGTCACTTGCACAGCTATAAAAGGATAATGTACTGCAAAACTATAAAGAATAAGGCTCTAACACCAATTGGATCTACACCATGGATTTCAGCTATGAAACAGCAGACCCTATACAGCTTCTGTACTCTACAGAAGTCGCGTCAGTCTAAGCTGCAGTCTCTATCAATACATTCTAAACAGATTTGAAACAGGATGAAACAAAGCCAGTGTAAACACTTGAGCCTGCTTCTATGGAGAGATTTTAGAATGGCCAGGAACGCACTAAGTCACATCAGTATTATGGACTCTTACATTGTGGGCAGAAAATGGAGAGAAAGAGTTACAGGATTTGTTAAAGTTCTATGTCAGTTCCAACCTATACTCAGTTGTTACTAATTCTAATGGATCAGTGGGTGCGTAATGCAGGTAACATGGGGGACAACAGGAAGATAACAAAAACCCCCAAAACTGGTGGAGGGAAGAAAAGCAAAGACCACATGCAGCCAGCCTTGTGTGCTCCTAAGACCCAGGAACATGTTCAAATCTGGAACTCAACTGATTCTGAGGTTGCAATATGTTAGGATAAGCCTGTGAAGTTAACACAAGTTTTAGTTAAGCGGACAAAATACTATCACTTGCCCCAAAGTACAAAATAGCTTTGGTGTGCTGAAGAAAGATAAACTATACAAGCTATCTGTTAACTGTAAAGAAGTACAAACATGACCAGAGGTGTCCACAGAACATTGAGAGCACCAGCAACAGCAATTTAGAAAATTACATCAGTCTGAACAGGCTAATGACCAATGAGGCATTCCTCCTGCAATTTTATAAACTAGGCAGCAAAAATAGTAAAATGATGTGGAAGGTTGGGTGGGCAAGTAGGCAGAAGGTGTCCACAACCCATGATCCTAAACTATGACTATGCATCACATACTAGGAGCTGTATCTCACTAGTAGGAGCTGGGATCATCTTTCCAGTACCCCGGGTACCTGAACAATTCTGGTAGGGGGAACCCCATGACCCTGCACCAGGATCTGTGACCACCTCTTCAACTACCCAGAGGAGCCCATGACTGAGCCAGGACTACGCATAGCGCAGCTCGGCCCCATCACACTAACTCACATAACTTCTCTCCTGGACTGTATAATCTCTCCCACAGAACTGGGAGATCACATAAGGAACCGCTATGCTAACCTGTCCAACATCCAGGCAGACTATACTATCCTTCCTATGGGAAAATGAAGTCAAATAATTAGTATAATTGCACATATCTGTGATTACAATTTTTTGGTATTCAAATCCGTGCCATTTCGGAAGAGAAGAATGAAAAGAAAATACATTTGCAATCAGCTTCCTAAAACTTGGAAGAATTCTGTGCATTTGTTATACATATTGTAGTAAACTGACAGTCTAGACAATTGTAATTTACATTTAATTTATGAAAATTTGAAAAACAAGCTAAAAGCTAACATAGCTAACAGTAAAAGCTCCTTATATTACTCACAGGTCATTCAATCCACCTTGTTTGTGTCAATGTAATTCTCTCATCTTTCACAAGTCTCTTTGGTTGCACTCCACCTGGCAAGCAACATGTTGTTGCCCAGCTCATTTATGCACTTTTCTCCAAACTGTTCTTGGACTTCTGCCTGCAATGCACTCATCTTTCTCAAACACTACATTTGTTCTTCAGCTTGCTGTACTTCTCTCCTGAGCTGGGTGCAAACTGATGCAGTGCAAGGAGCTTTAACACAGTGCACAGCAGCAGGACAGAGAATTCTGCTAATGAAAAGGGTTCACAATTCAGGCTGTGTTGCTAAACAAACATGAACCCATTTCACAGATGCCCTTAGGGAGTATGGCAGCTGGACCCAATGTTATATACACACAGAGCAAAAGATAAATGAGTAACATACAGTAGGAGAAAAGAATATTCATGGTTTCCTCTAACCACTGCTGTTTGCTCCCACTCAAACTCCCCATGCTTAGAGAAGTAAGCTTCTCTACCACCATGAAATCTGAGAGGGCAATTTACAGTATCATGACCTCCTTTTTCTGTTTTAAATACCCACCATTACTACAGGACCCAGCCACAAGTAGTTTCTGTTTCTTGTTCTTCCCTAAGCTTGCAACATGCATCCATTTTTGACACTGAATTGGACCTTAAGGTTTTTGACTTATGTAGAAGCAGAAGCAGAGTACCCTGAAGGCAATTATTAGCAGTCCAAGAACCAGCATAATTTTGACACCCAGTTCAGATAATCTCAACTAAATCATCACTACATGATCTTGGTCTTAGTTTCTGTCTAGTCAACTGTTTATCCACTGCTTGCAAATGTATAGAAGCATAAGTGTAAGATTACTTTCACGAGTTGAGAAGACTGTTCTCTCTTCTTTCATTTCTGACTTTAGATCTATTCTTTGCATTATTAGTTTTCCTATTAGAATACCACCACTGTAGTGCTGTTCCATTTAGCACTAACAAAGGGAATATGCTTTTACATTTAATAAATGAAAACATATTTATAAATAATTTAGTGATAATCCAGATGCTTTGTTCTGCAGGAATGGACTAAAATGGTCCTTTCTACTCCCAGCTTTTTATGTTAGTATTCTTGTGAGTGCATCCCTAATATGCTATTTTAAAGACCTTCTTATGCCCTTTGGAACAACAACCACCAAAAAAACCCCAAACAACCCCCCTACACACGTGTAGAAAATCTCAACTGAAAATTGTGGTCTTGACAGACATTTGTGGATTTCCAGAAAACTCTTAGGAGCCTTGATTGGACATAAGCCAAATAAGTACCACATTTTATCTCCAAGGACATTAATCATATCCTGCATGTTTGCAGTCAGAAAAACTTGCATGGATATATACTCTGTTTCTGAAAGCTTGAAGGTACTTTGAAATCTACATTAACACCCCCTTCTCCCTCAACTTTATAAGATCCAGTTTTAGATGTCTAATAAGCATATTAAGTAAACCCCCCAAAAAAAGAATAAATCCCTTAGGACAGATTTGATTATTTTATACCTCCTTCTGTAAGAAGAAAAGGTGGGGAAGGGAAGAAAAAAGGAAATCACAGTTTTTGTGGTTTCTTCTGCCAAATAAAACAATTAATTCAGGTGAAGAAAAAAATGTATAAGCTTAAATAGATTCCAAACTTTCACAACTTCATTAAAATGGCTTTTAAATAAATCTGCTTACAATGAAAGAAGCAGCCTGGGACAATATGCATATGGATTATTAAGACCAGTTATATTTCTTAATTGGTTTCAGAAAATGTCCAACTATTAAATCCTATAGAAGGTGCATGTGGCCTTTAAAAATCCTTGTAAATGAGAAATGCTGGCAGAACAATTAGCATTTAAAAGCTAGAATGACCTTAAATCTGTGCATCATTGTGATTAGTTTGGACTTTAATATCAAGTATAGAACTAAAAAATACCTTAGTTGCCAAGATAAAGAGCTCCCAGCACCAACAAAAGGACATTGAGTAATAGGGTGAAGCATGTGCAATGAAACATAAAGGACAAACTTGTATGATTATGTTTGATTTGTGTTGACTTAGCAACCAAGCAGAAGGGCCTTCCTGGGCAGTGAGCATGGCAAACTAACAGAACAAATCTTCTGTTTCTGCTACAACATGGACGCAGTACATGGGAGAACCACCCTAAATTATTTATCCTTATATTGAATTTCTAGTTGCTGAAGATAATAAACTGTGCATAAATTTTGTTTCCAAGGAATCACTGGGTACCTCTAATTGCCTAACTGTACTGTGAAGCAGACATCATCTAAACAAAATAGATGGAATACTTCACTTTACATATATATCATATCTAAATATATGTGTGATGATTATATGTTCATGAGATGCCATTTTATTTTAAATCTCATTTACATATATTGCACACAATTATACTAATTCCTGTGCTATGCCCCCATTCCGAAAACAAGATGACTTCTTGTATCTCTAGAATCAACAGCAATGGCTTAGAGTTGGGAGTGGTGCTGCCCTACAGCTGCTGATCTTACTAAAAGGAATGATTCTTAAGTCAAAAGCTGAACATGTATATTGGCTGAGTATACAATTAAAACAGAGTAATAAATTACAAGTGTCCCTATTTGGCAGGTGATTTTTTTTTTTTTAACCTTAAATCATTTGGTTTCATTTTTATTCTAGCTTTCATTCTTATATTCCATGCTATTGAAAAATAAATATTAATAAAATAAGATATGTATAGAAAATATCCTACACTGTAGTAAGTACAATTGAGTTAAATCATTAAAATTATATGGAATATATACGATATTCTAAATATCATCAGATGGTTACATGAATAGATCACAATGATCCAATTTTCTCAAACACAGTGCTACTTAATCAAATAGTCAATACAGTAGGTACTACTGCTGTTAGTAATACCACAGTAGTAGTATCTAGAAAACCCAATAATGGCCAAAAGTCTCACAGTACACTGGTCATCACACAGATTAGCAGATACTACAGTGAATGCTATTGTTCGAGATCGGTGAGATTTGGTCACCTGCTGTCCTTCCAAGAAACAGGCCTCTTTCAAAGTGCTTTACACAGATTTCCTGGTATAGTTTTGGTGAACCTCTGGCAAATACATTATCTTGTCAGTTTTGCACTTTCCGTGCGGATCCTGCTCTGGCAGGAGGGGTTGGACCTGATGATCTCCAGAGGTCCCTTCCAACCTCTATCATTCTGTGATTAGGTTTGTGATGTGAAGATTGCTACAGAGGAGACTATTTAAATCAGACATTAAGTTACATTAAGTAATTTACGCACTCATGCCAGGTGCTCCATATAGATATTTCAGATAGCAATTTTCCTAATATAGCTTATGTAATTACTTAAAATTTAAAGAACAGTGTATATGTAAGTAACAGTTTAGAGTCAGGAGGATGGAGTCAGGCTCTTTGCAGTGATGGCCAGTGACAGGACAAGGGGCAGTGGGTGCAAGCTGGAGCATAGGAAGTTCCATGTGAATATAAGGAGAAACTTTTTCACTGTGAGGGTGACAGAGAACTGGCACAGGCTGCCCAGAGAGGTTGTGGAGTTTCCTTCTCTGGAGACATTTAAAACCCACCTGGATGCGTTCCCGTGTGACCTAATCTAGGTGATCCTACTCTGGCAGGGGAGTTGGACTAGATCATCTTTTGAGGTCCCTTCCATCTCCTAATGTTCTGTGATTCTGTGATTAAATACTTTGAACTACAATACCCAAAATTGAGGTTTCATTCTGATCCTTAAATATTCTGATTTCAGTGGAAAGAAAAATTCCAATTTTTAACGTTACATTCACTAAGCTTTCAAATTCTGATCCATAGTATGCTCTCTGTGTGTTAACATGAGTAGTAGGGTAATCAATTCCATTTAGCATAGTGAATGGATAAAAGTAATTTCATTACTTATTAATATTGAAAAAGTGGTGGGATGAAATTTTCCTTACAAAGGCCTTTTAGCAAGACCTACTTTTATTAGTAGTTAATAAACTATATGGTACCATTAAGATTTGCTCTTCAAGATCCTAATCAAACTCTTCTCTAGTTATACGTGAATAGAACCATTAACAATAATCACATTATTTCAAGTCTACAATGGAATAACTGAACTCAATTAGATATTGGAAAATGGTGGAAAATGAGAGGATGCACTCAATCATGGTACAGATTAATTTCTTACTGATTTTTTTGTTTACTGAGTAACGTCATTTGTATAGTCACTCCACTACCCAGTAATTTCTGCAAGCATTGATCCTTAAAATCTCTCTCGTTGGCTTTATATGGGTTTACAGAATTTTAACATGTCTTTGAATAATACAGCACATTTTAGCATGTCTTACAGTTACCACACTGTGTAGTAAAGAGAAAACTGAAGGTTTGACACTCAGCCTTACAAAAAAGAAGGCATTCAATTTGTCATCTCTCCCATAGTACCCGCAGTCAGAATAGGTGATGTTATGCCTTTCTGCCATAGATGGATACCACCCAAGTCTTCCATATTACTTGGGTGCCACTGATTAAAAATTTAAGTGCTGATAGAGACAAATTGATCATCAGTTTGCCTGGCCTGTGTGTAGCGAGGTTGTGTACAGCTATTAGCTTTTACACCAGACAGGTGAGTTCACTCTTCACCAATGCGATTTCACCCCCAAAGCCATTAAATCTATAAACCCTGGGATCAGGTGAAGATACCACTGGACTGATTTCTTTTCCTTTTAGTTCTTCCAACATCTTTAAAACCTCAGCATAATGTTTCATCTTCTTCATATTCATTTAAGTCTCATTCCAGCACATGCCAATTCCTGATTTTTCCAAAGGAATAAATATTTCAGCAATCATCAAATTATATGAGTTCTTAACCTATTACACTAAAAATCTAGTAACTTAACTCAGTATCCAAAAAAAAAAAAAAAAAATCCTCATACCAAAAGCCATTACCCATAAATGTAAAGCTGATTATATATTCTATGGTATGATCCAAACCCAAACTTGCTTCTGTTTTTTTATTAGGCTAGAATCATATCCTTTTTCTAAACTTCATAGATCTCTCACTGCAGAACATGCCAAAGAAATTCCTTACATTTTTTCTCCATAGAAGTCTCATATTAGTTTAAGTTTTAAAATAAGTCTATTGAATTTCATTCACTATACAGGCTAAAAGAAATTCCACCAGAAACAGGACAGAGGGAATGGATGGAATGGCAGCCTGGCTTCTGTAAAATTGTGTTTATAACTTCAGGTCTCAAGTTTCAGGTTCAAGTGAGAGACACTATAATCATAATTGTGGTATGTGTAGAATATGATTCTGAAGGTCAGACATTGAAAACACATTGATTTTATGGGATTAGTCTACCTATTGTCTTAAAAATACATGCCAACCACAGGCATTTTAAATATCCAGTCTCTTCCATAAAACTTGCTATTTAAACATGATTTCTCAATGTAGAGAAATGGAATGAGGCCTGAAGCAAATAATCAGATATAAGTGTTTTCAAACTCAGAAATAATCTACAGAGACAAAAGTATCAGCACCTACAGCTGCATACACCTGTAAGACACCTCATGGTCTCAGCTCTTCACCAGAGACAGAAGAGTGAAAGAGATTCTTTTCCTTTTTTCTAAGTTCTTTTATCTTTACGGCTTTGAAATGTGTGTGTGGGGGGAACAAAACCAAACCCATCTCCCTTTTACACAGTGAGGGTGACAGAGCCCTGGGACAGGCTGCCCAGGGGTGTGGTGGAGTCTCTTTCTCTGGAGATATTCAAGACCCGTCTAGATGCCTATCTGAGTGAAATGTCCTAGGGAGCTGCTTTGGCAGGGGGTTGGACCCGATGAGCTCTCAAGGTCCCTTCCAATCCCTACGATTCTATAATTTAGAATACTGAATTCAAGTTTATCTGGTTTTCTTTTTACAGATAACCTTTATTAAGAATTACCATTCAAGTTCCTTTTCTTGCATTCTTTTTGGACTCATTTACCCAATGGCCCTGCTCCTTCCTCTCTTTACTTCATCCTACAAGAGAAACATCTGTTCCTGTCTCAGATCTCTCCTTTGTAGAGTTTGTCACTAACATAAAACCCAGGTCTAAAGTATTACTGACCCATAAATTATTAAAAAAAAAACAACCAAAAAGAGCAAACACACACCCCACCACAATAAAAACCTATATATTGTATAATTGTAGATGCTTCATTAAAAAAATCTAAAAGGTGATTATATGATAAATTACGGGATAACATTTTTCATTTTCTCAGTCTCTGAGTTGATCTTTGAGAAGTCTTGGCAGCTACTTCATTGAGAATTCCTCTCACAATATACAATTTTACTACAGAAAGTCACATTGAAGCGAAAGATACATGCATCACTGAGTTTAATATAACTTTGTATAATAAGAATAATATGTGGTTATAGTATATTGCAATGAAATACATTGTAAGGCAGGAAAAGCAGGCTTAAATATATGTTTATGAGGTGAAAAGGCTGATATTCAAAACCCAAAAGCCTAAAGGCTATACTTCTCATAATACTAACCTGTAATAATCCGTTTCCAAAATTTTCTAAACTATTTTCCTCACTCTCTTCTAATCCCGGCACATATTAATTAAACAGAGCTTCTTCCTCACACCTGGTTTGACAATGCAAATGCAGGGTGGATTGTCCTATTTTACATGTAGCACTGCAAAAGAGAAACCAAGCTCCACCTGCCTAGATGTCATCTCAGCCAGAGTTACAGGCTCATTATCTTGTAAAAACAATGGAAGAAGAGAAACTCAGTCTCTTGGGCCAAAGTTTCAGATATTGTTTTACAAATGAGCAATGAGAGAGTGTCCAGCACTTTCACTCACAGGTAATATATATCATTCTTTACTAAAGAAGGGTATTAAGAGAAAGCCTGAACTAAACTATTCCTCATGCACACAATCCTTAGGTATGTGTTTGTGTGCATCATTTCAGACTACAAAATACAGATATTTCTCTAAAACAAAACAAACCCTAAAAAACTGTATGTATGATGTGTTTATGAATATGCCTGTTACTTGGACTTTGCTGCATTTTCTCAGATAACTAATTACCACTGGAGTACCTCCCAGGGAGTTTAGCTAGCTGTTGTAAATTAAAGTGTAAGGCCTTATTATATTAATTGAAGCAGGGGATAAAGAAAAAAAAAAGTTGTTCTTGTTGAAAGAAACTATGTGGCTCTTGAAATTACTTTAATTTATTGTCATTTTCTTAACTGTTTAATTCACTACCTCCTCCTATTTTTTATTTTTTAATTTTTTTATTCTTTCCTCTCTTCCACAACATTTTTAAGTTCTTCACTATAAGGATGGTAAAACACTGGCACAAGTTGCTCAGAGAGGTGTGTCCCTGGACACATTCAAGGTCAGACCTGATGAAGTTTTGAGCAACCTGATCTAGTTAAAGGTGTCACTGGTCACTACAGGAGGGTTGGAGTAGACGACCTCTAAAGGTCCTTTCAAACCTAATGCATTCTAAGACTCTATGATTTTTCTCCATTTCAAAGTCTACCAAACACATGCAGATAAATACTTTTAGAGATTCAAAAGAATGAAACATTATGGTTGGCATATATATTATATATAGGACACAATCCTACTTTCCAAATACATAAGCAATCAGAAGCCTCCAGATGCCCAGAGTTTCCCAAGAAACTGTTTCATAGTACAATCCCTCCCAGCCTGGTCACATAAAATGACCTTGGATAAACAGTCTGGTACTTTGGAGACTCCCAATGGAAAGGTTCTTTACCTAAAATTGATGTCTTGATGACAATCAGGTATAAAATCTTGGGGTTTTTCAGAATTACAAACTTCTATAAGACTGAAATCTAACAAAAGAAGCTTTCTTTCAAAGTTAATAAGATTCCCTAAAAGATTTAATAATAATTTCATAGCACTCATCCCAGGATTACTGGGTAATGTAGCTCCTTCATTACTATTTCTTCACATTTTGAATCATCTATGAATACATGCTAGGCTCTAGCACTTGAAGAATTTCTCATTTATCAGCCTGGGTTTGTTCCTGAAACACGGTGTGTGAACGGGGTGGGAGGTGAGGAACAACATCAAGACTGGATATAGCTGTGCTTGGTGCTATTTCTATAGACCAATGTAAAAGTCTCTCTAAACCAAGCAAGTCTCTATCAGAAACAGAATTTTCAAATCTCTACTTTGGACAAATAGTCTGTTGAATGTTTTATAAACTGCATGGACACACTACTTCCAAAACTGATGTAATTCTGCAGCACATACTAAACAGTACATTTCTGCAGTGAAATATCAAACACTGAGCCAGCAGACTCTCCCTATAACTAGCAATACAGAATGTACCTGAGTAACTTCCCAAGTTTTAAAACCCTTCAAAAGTTTTATACTCAGAAGTGAAATTTTATCCTGTGAATGTGTC
Source organism: Hypotaenidia okinawae (assembly GCA_027925045.1). Taxonomy (NCBI): domain Eukaryota; kingdom Metazoa; phylum Chordata; class Aves; order Gruiformes; family Rallidae; genus Hypotaenidia; species Hypotaenidia okinawae. Next base: position 14,194,030 of record BSDF01000013.1, on the reverse strand, counting down.
CATGTTTGTTGATTTGTTTTTAAATTAATTTTTAAATTTAACTTAGCTCTGCTTGTATAACTACAGAATCAATTCTCCTGGAAAAGAAACCCTTCCACACCTTATAAACCTATTACATGCATAAATCTCAAATTCAGACATTTTAAGATCCATATCACAATATGAAGTCAGTGAAAGCCTCAGATCCTCAGAAACTCTTGTGGGCAAATTATTGCCCAGGGATTCAGAAACTCTTGTGGGCAAATTAATGCCCAGGGATTCAGTCCTTAGGAACGAAAGTCACAGGCATTTTTTAAAAGGTGGGTCTTCATTTAGTGATTGGTTTGAATTATTATAGTTCTTTCTCCCATTAATTCTCTAAAGTTCTCTAAAGCCAGTGACAATGTTCCTTGTGAGCAGACAGGCAGAGATCGCTAACAATATAATATCTACATTCATCATCAGAACTCCTTCAAAATGATAGAGTCTCTCAAGACAGACACCTGGTGTGTTTTTTCCAGGCATGGAGAATGGAAAACTGGCTGGATTTTGTCCAATTTACATTCCATTTAAACATTATTTATCAAGATCCAACTTGCCCTTTGAAAGGTTTGTTATTCGTTAGAGAATAGAATTACACAGACGATGTCAGGCTATGGATTCTCCATCTCACATTAGGACTGTTTGGTGTGCATTCTGTATTTGGTAACATGAGGAAACAATTCAGTTGCTGTATAGCCCATTCATCATATTCTCATAACGTCTGTGACTTAGACCCTGCATCACTTCTTGATGCTTTCGATAAGGTAACTCTTCATTGTTACATTTTATTTATTTTAGTACTTAAGCATAGTAAAAATGCCCACAGAAAATAAGCAATCAGATTAGCGACTTCAGTATTGAGAAAAAATAACTGGATTGCCATCAGGAAATCTATAATCGCTAATTCTGGAATAACTAAATTTTCAGGGAGAGGATCACTGCGCTGCCATCCAGCGAGACCTGGACAGGCTGGAGAGCTGGGCAGTAAGAAATCAGATGAGGTTTAACAAAAGCAAGTGTAAAGTCTTGCACCTGGGAAGGAACAACCGTTTCTATCAGTACAGGCTGGGGGATGACCTGCTGGAGAAGAGCTCTGTGGAGAAGGACCTGGGGGTCCTGGTGGATGACAGGTTGGCCATGAGCCAGCAGTGTGCCTCGGTGGCTAAGAGAGCCAATGGGATCCTGGGGTGCATCAGGAGGAGTGTGGCCAACAGGTCAAAGGAGGTGATCCTCCCCCTCTACTCTGCCCTGGTCAGGCCCCACCTGGAGGATTGTGTCCAGTTCTGGGCTCCCTGGTATAAAAAGGACAGGGATCTCCTGGAGAGAGTCCAAAGAAGGGCTACGAAGATGATAAAGGGCCTGGAGCATCTCCCCTATGAGGAAAGGCTGAGAAGATTGGGACTGTTCAGCCTTGAGAAGAGAAGACTAAGGGGGGACCTAATTAATGTTTATAATTATCTTAAGCAGGGGATGCAGGGGGAATCAGCCAGCCCCTTTTCAGTGGTCTGTGGAGACAGGACAAGGGGCAATGGCTGCAAGTTGGAGCATAGGAAGTTCCGCACCAACATGCGGAGAAACTTTTTCCCAGTGAGGGTGACAGAGCCCTGGGACAGGCTGCCCAGGGAGGTGGTGGAGTCTCCTTCTCTGGAGATATTCAAGACCCGTCTGGATGCCTATCTCAGTGAAATGTCCTAGGGAGCCTGCTTTGGCAGGGGGTTGGACACGATGATCTCTCGAGGTCCCTTCCAACCCCTACAATTCTATGATTCTATGATCAGCATTGAGAATATACATTTAAGTAACTTCATACTTATATAATAATCTGTACTGCAAAGCTAGAATTATATATTGCAGTTTAGGTACTGTCAGGATGAAATTAAATTAAAACAAACCCCAAACACACCCACCACACACACATCCTCTACTAGCTTTAAAGGATTTTCATAAAGATATCTGAGAGACAGCAAGAGGTCTTAGTCCTGAAAATGAAGAATAAAATTTCATGTTCATCTATTAATTAGTAGAAGGTTACTGTGGGACGTTTAAGTATAAAACCACATTAATAATATGACTAGAGGGGAAATCATTTGGCTGTAGGTTGCAATGGTGATGAATAGAGGTTGCCATGAACTTGAAAATATAATCTGAAAATACAATGCTCTATCAAGGGTCAATGCTAGCTTTGATAATTTAGTAAAAAGCTAATTATATTTACATCATAAACCACTAGAGATATCCAGCTATCAAAAAAAATAAAGTTTTTAGAAGTGAATGAATTGATTGATCAGTTTTTATTTCTACAGAGTCAGTTGATTTAGAAACCTATCTACACAAAACGTGATTGTAGGAAAACTTCTTGCAGAACCTTGTATGTGTTTGCTGCATCTGGAATTTTTTAACAGTGTTCTCCCAGTCAAATCAAAAGCTACAAGTCGAGCTTACCAGATAGTCTACTCAAGATAGAGTAGACTATCTGGTACCATTGCTACCAAGTGTGAAATCATACTGTTGTCAGCTGGGTGACTTGCTAACATTTACTTTATAATCTATACTTCCATCAACTACAGAGAACAGGCAGGCAAACATAGCTTTGCTAGGTACTAGACAATTCTTTCCAGCAATGGGAAGTTTGAAGAGTTTGTGCATTTAAACAGCCATTCTGAAAGTTTTCCACAGTTACAGGTCTCAAAAGAAATGTTTTAATATGTATGTTAAAAGAATTAAATTTGTGCAAATACTGAAGCTGCATTTTTGGAGACACACAAGAAATTTGTTTAGGGGAGATAATGACAAACTTGGTAGATTTGAAATAAATAGACAAAAAATAACCCCCAAATCCTCCCCAAAACACAGAGCAGTCACTACACTGAATAGTAAGTATTTCCTAGAAGACCCAAACCCACATGAGTAACAACATAATTCTTTGCTCCATGCAGGAAATGGATTGTATAGTTACCACCCTTAAGAGTTTCATATATCCTGGCAATTGCATTGACTACTACCAGAAACAGAAGTCTGTATTATACCCTTTGAAACAAGGGAAAGGTTGAGAAGACTCACAAAGCTACTCACAAAATTCAGCCTAGTAGCCAGTAACTTCTTTCATTATCTGCAGTTTCACCTTTGTTTTCTCTTTTTCAGCACCCCCATCTGAATATGTTAATTCTGACACTGTTAATATTCTAGTCAATAGTGTATTTACAGCAGTAATGATTAGATAAGAGAAAAGCATATTCAAGATGTACAAAACCAATGTGAATGAACTGGTTGCAATGTTATTTGAACTTTACTTTTAGTGCTTTCAGGGTAGTATTTTGTTTAAATAGCTGCTTGAGTTTTTCTGCATTCTTCCTCAAATTGTAATGTTAATTTTTCAAGACAAATTTCAACCAGAAAGAAAGGAGGAGAAACTTTTCTAAATGTGAACATCTACATTCACACTGTATGTGACAGTAACATAGGTCAATGATTCGTTACTCTAACTTTCTGACTTCTGACTTAAACAGAACTTAATACTGCCTTGTTTTACACGGGTGGAATATTGAGACATCATGAGACAAAACATGGGGCTTAATGTTATTTAGGATGCAAAATGTTAAAATAAGTCCTAACCATCCTCTGAAAGGAAAGCATTAGTTGGAAGGTTAGCAATGGCAAAGATTATTCTTGGAACCCATCTTTTTAGTATTTTCTTTGTATTACACCTTGGCACAAAAACCAGACAAGCATTGCTAAAACAAAGACCACTGTCAATATTTGTAAATACAAATCTAAACCAAAGCCCCAAACCCTCCTAATCTTACAAAAAAAATTAAACTGTACTTGTGGCAAAATGATTAAGCATCAAAAAAATTTAGAATAATAGTCCATGTAATGAAACACTATTTCTTAGTTCTATGCAATAGTATCACTGGTTTTCTCTACAACTTGGCTCATGTTTGTCCTCTCCAGTACTTGTGTATCTAATCTGCTGCAGACATTCAATCCAGTTTCTAGAGGAGTAAACAGGTTCACTGATGTTACAGACTGACATTTTTTAGTCATGAAGCCTCTAAAGATTAAGCTCTCATATTAATACATTATTTAAAATTTGCCTCTTTTTATTGCAAGTGGAATATTACTCAAAATAGTCTATAAAAATAGGAATCCATTAAATGATAAACTGCTTGTAAGTGGCTGAATGATTACATGCATGTTTGTATATATTTGGGTATGAATCTACATTTCCTGAATTCAGAATTAAGTGTATGAAAAGCCAAAGAACTGAATCCTCAGAAGAACAGTGCTTTCAGGCTCTCTGCAAAAATGTCCTAATAAATGAAGGTCTCATTTTATTCACATCACACCACAGTGCACTTCAGCCCAAACTTTGAAAAAGATGTGTACAGGTAAGACAGTAACTTCTTTCATTTTGTCAGAGCAAAAGCTCATTGGCTTCATTTTACATGAAAACAGTTGTTGTTCATGGAAAATATCAATTCTCTTCCATTTTCAGAAAGGACTGAGTGTAAAGGTTCATATTTTTTTCTAAGCATTTAACTTCCTCCCCACACACAAACCTTTTCTCCCCAGTTTTGGGGTGTATATAATGTTCGGGTTTCTTACCCAATTCATACAGAAGGAGAGATAATTTCCAACATTCTTTTTACATTTTAAAATTATCCAAAATTATCTTTCAGCCCTAAGAGTGCACTTGAAATTTCATCTTTGCCACAATCAACCAAAGCTCACCAAATGCACTGCTCCTCTCACAATTCTCATACACATACACACACATATGAATGGTTTAGGCTTTTTTCAGTGTGTGTGATTGCTTCTGTCAACACTACACAAAATATTAATTCCTCTGGATACATTTAATTTAAGCAAGTTCACATTTTAACAATTTTATGACTGCAAGAGAAATCGCAAAATAAGACCTGGTTCCTTTAAAATGCATTTTATGCTGAGCTTAATCTTCCTGCACTGTCTTTTTCTTTTCCAATTTAATTTCAACATTGAGACATACAATGATTCAGTAACAAACATGACTGGTTGCCTTTATGATATTATATGAATTGTCATAAAGAATGCTTTCTAGTTGAATTAACGTGACAGGTATGTAACAGATTCTGTAAAAATAAAGTCACAATATGCCATAATATTTCACAATGCTCTAAAACTGACAAGCAGTACCCTAATTACTGCTTACACTGAAATCCTAAACACCATTTTCATATATTTACTTTGCTAAGCAATCTATTATTTCAGTGCATTCTATGCTGAAAATGCAATTGCAGTTAGAAAGCAGAAGTGTGATTTATTTATTTATCTTTCATACTTATCAGAAAAACGTCAAAAGCTAACATGATAAATTAAACAGCTGGATTTATAAACAGTACAAAGTGTACAAAGAAAAATTTGGGGTTTTTAAAAATTTTATTCTTACTGGCTAAAATATTTACCTGCAGTGCTTCTTCAATTTCTAGAACATATTTACTCTGCTGCTTATGCAAATCAAGTCTCAATGCACTGCAAAGTGACAGGAGTCCTTTGTAGAAAGCCCTTTTTGAGGACCAAGCATCCTGTTATGTTCTCTGAAGGCTTATTTTCATGAGAAGGAGAAAGAGTCCCCTCTTCAAGGAGATCTAAGTGATGTAGCTGTCTCCTTGCTATGCATACACTTAGGTACAAGCAGAATTTTGACAACAGAATTATTCTTCAGAAAATGCCAATTTATGAAAATTAGGACAGTTAACAGAAATTTTTTTTATTGCTAAACTATATTCTATTAAATGTGACATTTCTGATAAAAGCCAGACAGTAAGGAGGACTACAAAACAACCTACGGGCTGGTGGGTTAGTGGGCCAGGGGGCAGAGGTAGAAGAGCATGAAACAAGGATGCTAACTTTGGATATTTTGCTAAACTCATTGAGAAATAAATACCAGTGGTACCCTTTTCCAAAGCCTGCCTACCCCATTCACACAGGCCCTTATTAGTATACTTCCAGAGACCCTGAGCCACAGCAGACACATCCAAAACCACACCGGTCATCTTTTGTCTTCCAGGAATACAGTGTAGCACTCTACTCTTGGCCCACTAGTTAATCATAGTCTACCACGTGCTTTTAAGCTAAACAAGCATACACATAGGTAGCAATAGTAACTTATGTTCAGTATGGATTTACATCTTTAAATGTTGTGTTTGAACATTTCTTAATCTGCATGGTCTGGTCTATCTCTTGAATGGCTGTTGTAGACCCTATTAGTCTTTGATATATTATAGACATCTTGTTCTTTGTTTGCCATCTAACATTTTGTCAATCATTTTATCCAGCTTCCTTTTATTGCCTTTATCATCATTAGTCATTCATTCAGGTTTTCACAGCTTTGCTTCTGTCTAAAATTCTGATTAAACACTATGGTCACTGTAAACTCAAATTCAGGTTTTCTATACAAACACAAACCATACTATCACTTAAAAATAAGGAGAAGTAAAAGATAAATCACACACTAGTGATGCAAAATACTATACTGTCTTTCACTGATCTTCTAGGATCATAAATTTATGAATAAGCAGCTACTTTCAGTACCCCATAAGCCAAAAGAACATTAGTATGCTTTCTCCTCTTTAAGAATATGGACTTCTCTGTTGTTTTCATAAAAAAACATTATTCCAACTGCAAGCTGTTCACAGCACAGACTATCACCTAGTGTGCGTACAGTTAAGCCTCTAGGCATATCTGTGAAATGTCTCTCAACCAGCCAGTTTATAAGAGTTTTAAGAGATTATTTATTTGTGAAATTCAGAAATTTTTCAGCAGAGATGACAACAACATACAGTGTTAATGTTATAAAAAACTTAACTTTGTTTAAGTAGAAACTCCAAGGGGTGGGGGTGGGGAGGAAGAAAAAACAGATGAGACCCTTTTTCTTTAAAAGCACAAATCACCTTCCATTAAAAAAAAAAAAAAAAATCACAAAATTACTTTATATTTTAAAAAAACTTAGCAACCCTTACCCTAAAACATAAAGACAGCCTTTATAAAGGAAAGATTTTCTTTATAAAACTTCAAATTTTAAAGTTAAGCATTTACTGCAGCGGTTATACCACTCTATTAAAAAAATTGTTACTGGTGAAGTTGGTAATAATGTTAGCAGTTCAAATCACAGAACTGACTTCATTTTTTGTTTAATTAAAGCAGTTACTTTTAGTACCCTCAAGAGCAGACACCGAACTCTCAAATGTTTTATTCTATGAGGCAAATAATAGCTAAATAAGCCTAACCACAGATTTAATTAAGATGGTGAAGTGGCTCCAAAGGAAGCCCTGTGGTCTACTGTGACATACCACAGCCCAAGAAAATCCACAGGAGAGTTTAAGCCAGTGCAAATTAACCATCTAAAAGGAGTTAACCTAGGAATAACTTTATGAAATATATAGCTTACAGCAAAACAAAGCTGTCTTTTTTTTATATATCTTCAAATGAATATGAGTATGTTTAATCGCTATGCAAAAAACCAATGATATCCAGCTGCAATTTTATGTTTACCCTCCCAAGTAGAATGTTACAGATACAGAATCCTATGAAAATGGTTATTTTCCCCCACATCAAGAGAAAAAAACTTTTGCTGTTTTGCTTGCCCAATGCTCAGTGCTTTTTGTTGTTTAGTTTAGTTGTGGGTTTTTTTTTCTTACTCCTCTATTCCCCCTTTTTTAAACAGGGAGAGATCAAATTTAAGTAGACATCTTACTGACTAGAAGCTCACAGGACTTTTTTTGAACATTAACCATTCACTTGTTGCTTAAAAGTCTCATCACTCACTCGATCTGATTCTATCCAACTTCATGGAAATTAATATTTTACTTTGCAGTTTATCCCCTATCATTGGAGCTGCAGTACCTCATTACAGCTTCCAGTGTATCTGTATGTGTTATTCTCATCTGCTCTCTAGCTCCCTCTACACTGTCTTTAATTCTCAATACACAGCAGCCACAACCTACCTTTCTAATCACTGAAAGGAGTTTTTAAGTTAAAGCTGATTTTCTTTTTCTTTAACATGCTTTAGAACACTTTTTTTTTTTAAAGTATGAAGCATCTCTTGTCATTTGGATGAGTGGGCATCTCTCCACTTGAGCATTTTAGTAAAAAACTTTCTTAGCCTGTTACCTTCCTGTCCTAAAGCATAGTAAGCACAAGTGCAAGCACCAAGCTCTGGCAGCAAAACACTAGAATAGAAAGAACACTGCAGCTGTGAGGTAGTCATCACTGGGATTTTCCATAGCTACTACCAGCTCATAGAGGTAAGAACACCAAAATTCAGATGGTAACAAAATCAGAGCATGAGAACTGAAGTTAGGATACCTGTGATTCCATTCACAAGGGAATATACCTGTGTGATTCAATGCTCCTTTTTATGAAGTGAGCAACATAAAATTTTATGTTAAAAAATAAATCCAGTAAAAGAATCAGATCTGTCATGCACAAGAAGGAGATTTTACTGACTACTCCCACGCTTGCAGAGATAGGTATCCAGCACTCAGGCTGAAGACACTTTACACAGGAAATGCTTACAAGGTCCTTTACAAGGTAGTTGTCCATGTTCTGTGTTTTTCTGACATGTAACTAAATAATTTCATTTTACTAGCATTATTTTAACAATCTGTGCTGTTGTTGCTTTCCATGATTTTTTTAAAATCTCCACTGCATTTAATGCATGCATGTGAACACAATGCTCCTATAAATTATCCTAAGAACTGTACCCATTAAAGCATTGGTGCTGCCACTGTTACGTTAAAAGTGTGAACCTGTTTCTTTGAAACACCATTTCTAACCACACCATATGCACCAAAGCTCAGTAGGACACAGACATAAGTGTTAAAACTAATTCAATAAAAGGAAAAGCTAGGTGACAAGAAAAGTGTCTATAGGTACATCAGAGATAAAAGGAAGACTAGAGAAAATGTGGACCCCCTCCAGAATGACAAAAGGGATGCAATTACCTGGGATATGGAGAAGGCTGAGGTACTTAATTTTTTTACCTTAGTCTTCACCAGCAAGTGTTCTACCCACACTGTCCAAGTTGCAGAATGCAAAGGCAAGGACTGTGAGAATGAAGAACTGCCCACTGTAGGGGATCAGGTTCAAGACCACCTAAAGAAACTGAAGGTGCACAAGTCCATAGAACTGGATGAGATGCACCTGCAGGTCCTGGGGGAACTGGTGGATGAAGTTGCTAAGCCACTATCCATCATATATAGTGGATAGCTGAGTTGTGGTAGCTGAGTGAAGTTCCCATAGACTAGAAAAAAGAAAGCATAACCCACATTTTTAAAGAGGCAAAAAAGGGAAGACCCATTGAACTGCAGGCTGGTCAGTCTCACCTCTGTGTCCAGCAAGATCACGGAACAGCTCCCAGCAAGACTGATGACAGCCAACTTGGCTTCATGAAGGCGAATTGTGCCTGACAGATTTGCTGGCTTTCTGCAACACAGTTACAGCACTGGTGGATAAAGGAAAAGCAACTGACATTATCTACCCGGACTTCCGCAAAACACTTGACACTGTCTCGCACAACATCTTTGTCTCTAAACTGGGGACACATGGATTTGACAGAAGGACCCCTCCGTGGATAAGGAATTGCCTGGATGGTCACACTCAAAGATTTGCAGTCAACAGTTCAATGTCCTAAATGGAGACCAGTGATGTTCCTCTGGGGAGTTACCATCCCTAAGCAAAACCTCAACATGCTATGAATTCTTCTCTGCTTCTTCTTTGACATAGGACTCAACTATGTACAATTAATCTGGTATAGAGCACTGGCAGATTATTTGCATTCATTTTCAGTCACCATTCTCAGCAAAACAAAGAGGTCCCTCGTATTTCTGAAATAAAAGCCATGAACCCAGGTAACACTGATCACTATAATTTCCTAAGCGTTATTCTTAAGCACTCCAGAATTTTGTCCAGATATGTCTTAGAAAGCCCAGGTTACATATAAGACAAGAACAAATAAGAAATATCAAAGATACTTTGACTGAAATTCAGATGTCAATTGTTTTGTAAATAAGAATATTTGGAATATCACTCAAAACGTTGAGAAATTAGAATGCTCAATTTCAGATATTGATGAAAATCAGTTCTCTGTGTACTATTCACAGGCAGTTCTAGTAATGCATTCATGATCTCTAAGAATAGGACAAAAGTATGCAAGTGAACCAAGGGAAGAGAGATTTGCAGTAAGTACAAATTTATCTTACACAAAGTGACAAAGTGAGACTATGCATTGTAACATTAATAGCCAAAACAATTTACAGGTCTTTTTCTCTTACTTCTTCTACCCCACAGATGTTAAATACATTGTAGTATTTAAAATTACCATTTATTTACCATGAAATTATGTCCTTTGTGTTTAGCCATAATATACTACTTACAGTAAAATATCTGAGGGCTCACATAAATCTCCCATCAGTTCATACACTATCAAATACCCATTTTATGTCTGAATCTGAATTATAAAAAACAAATATAGCAAGTTCTCTATAATTTAATCTCAAATTCTTTTTAGCAAATCAGTCTTCATATTCTCTGTCAAACCGGCATGAAAAGTTTCAAAGGTTTGTATGCTTTAGATCAGATAAAAGCATGACAAGAAAATGGTAAGTATCTTGATGGAAAACAAATCAATAAATTCTGAACTCATCAAAATTTACAATGGAAGTTTTAATATGAACTCTCAATTATACAGGACAGTATACAAAGAACCCTTAAAAGTTAATACATTGTAGGCCAAGAAATTACTATTCTCTAACGTATTTTTATCTTTTGGGAACGGTGCTTGGAGTTATACCAGATTTCCACAACTGCCATGTTTATAAACATGCATATTTCATTAAATGCTTCTGTTCAGCATGGTATTATCATTCCAGCTTGCTGATCTTTGTCCCTATCAGAACTTAGTAAAAATAATTAACTTCCAGTCATCTTTATTTTCCTGTTTCAAACAGCCAGTCAATTCACAACTGACGGTATTGCTATTGTGTATCAGGATAGGGTGGCCAGAAGGACAAGGGAAGCTATTGTGCCCCTGTATTTAGTACTGTGGGGCTGCATCTTGTGTTCAGTTTTGGCTCCCTCACTACAAGGACGACATTGAGGTGTGAGAGCGGGTCCAGAGAAGGGCAACAAAGCTGGTAAAGGGTTTGGAGCACAAGTCTTATGAGAAGCAAATGCAGAAACTGGGGTTGTTTAGCCTGGAGAAGAGAAGGCTGAAGGGAGACCTTATTGCTCTCTACAACTATCTGAAAGGAGGTTGTAGTGAGGTGGGGGTTCTCCCAAGTAATTACTCTGCTCCCAAATAACTAGCAATAGGATAAGAGGAAATGGTCTCTAATTGCATCAGGGGAGGCTCAGATTGGATATTATGAAAAATTTCTTCACTGAAAGAGTGATCAGGCATTGAAACACTGCTGAAACTGAGAGCACTGCTCTCATCCTAACTCCCAAGCACCATTAAATCAACTGTTAGAAAATTAACTCTATCCTAGCCCAAACCAGGACAGATATTAAACTTCATAAACCCTTTCCAATCTATTATTTTTTATTTTTAAATCAAGAGAAGGCTTTATAAAATGGAATATTAAAATCCTCAAATTTGGCATATTTATGACATTGATTACCATGTGCAGACACAAACAATGAGCTGAATCACTGGGTTGCACTGAGTCTGTCTTTTTTTTTAAAAAAAACCCAAACCCATACATGTAAGAGTCATTGATATTACTTTCTACTTATTCCTTATGGCTGTTGGACAACTGATGCAACAGAATTCTACACATGCTGCAAGAAAAAAAAACAATCTCTAGATGTGCTCTTAATGTTACAAGTTCTGCTTAATGAACACAGGCCATGCATTTCTTTGAATTACTCAGGTGAGAGCCAGTGCTCTCAGCAAGCTAGGAGTAGCTCTTAACAAATCCTTGTAAGAATTAGGTACTTGTCAAAAAATACCATCAGAGGTTTAGTGATTATTTCCCTTCAGCAAGTCGCTCCAAATTAGAATCTAATACTTGCTTTCTTTGATGGTTTTTAGTTATCTGCAGGTGAAAGAATACAAACCACAGAAGAAATCTGTCATTAATTTTTAATTTGTTTTGAAACATTTTCCAAATATCTTCATAGGATGCATAATTATTTTTAGAGACTTTACAGCACCTATGCGTTAGTTGCACAGTGATGGAAAAGTTATTCTAAATGTCAAATCCTGAAAGTTAAGCTGTATAGGTAGTACTGCTTTCAGTAGAGTAGCAATGAAGGAGGTTTTGAAGTTAACCAGCCTTCTGGCTCTTCAGGAATAATATATATAAGAAACACCTTATTTCAAAAAGCGGTTAAAGATTTAGTCTTTTACTTGTAAACTATACACCACCACCCTCTCTTGTTCTTCCAAAAAGAGCTACTGCCAGTTTGGCATTACTAATTTGTCAGAATCTAAATTCAGAGCTAAAATACCAGAAACTAATATCTAATCATGAGTACATTACCTTTATGACTATGATTCCCATATAGTAAATACTTAAGTTGATTATTTTTAAGAACTGCTATATTTCATTACAATTAACCCTTTGTGAACACCTGCCTCCATTAGGAACACACACCTCCCCCGGGAGGACCCAATGCCCACTGCAACCAAAACATTTCCCAGGAATGCAGTTGGCAACATCACTTTTTACAGGAAACCAGAAGAATTTCTATTCTGCATAACTATCATGCCTTCCATATCAAAATCTCAAAGGGTCATAGCTGCCTCTAGTTTCTCCCTGGTTAAATTCAGGAGAGAATGGGATGAGATTCTGCTCTACAGCTCCATCTCCCAGGAAAAAAGTAGTGCCTGCACATCTTAGATCACAAGTGTGCCAGCACATTGGTAAGCAAACACACAGTTCATGTTACTCAGTGATATCCAGAGATATAACTGTTTCCTAGTGAACTGAGCACCTGTGATACTGCTTCAACAGGCTGGATTTGTAACACACAATAGTTAACCACGTGTTCAGCTTTTGCTTTTTTTTTTTTTTTTTTTGAAACCTAGTGATTTCCTAGAGCAATGGTAAGTTTTGAGGACTTTGAGGACTGCACAATTATTTTCACATTAGGAGGATCCTGTCTTCCTGATTCTTACATGTGTTAAGATTATTGTCATATATTGTGTTCTCAAAGAATACTGATCACGACAGATTGGAGAATACTCTATTTCCAGAAAGCACTCTGCAAAGTATGTAAGTATAGCAAGCTCTTGGTTTCCCTGGTTACCTTCAATTTCACATGCCATTGAATTAAGAACAAAAAAGAACTGATTTTTAGTCAGAATCCTTATCATTTCCATCTAGAAAGAGACAGTGTTAACCTCTGCATTTTTAAGGCTTGCTAAAACAAAGCAAGAACAAATGAATTGTCAATAAGATATATAGAGACTGAGATAAGAAAAAAGATTCAGGAATAAGAATCAGAATAAGGAAAACTCTGGAGTTGATCTTAGGATCCCATACTCAAGGTAAGAATGCATATAATAAATACATGGCATTAGACTTACCTGATGATCCCAACTCCTATGTGCTTTAGAAGCAAAATCCCCATAACTTTGCCAAATTCCTTTCAAAGCTAATACACAATTGCATCCCAATATGCAGAACTAACCATGAAGCACTTTTACACATGGACAAAAGCTTACTATTTTTGTAGTGTGAGGTCAGGTTACAGCCTTATATGTAAAATTGACAAATACATATATAGAGGGACACTGATTTTTCCATATACAGTGTCATGCTTTTGTCTATTATTTACAGTGAGTACCAACTCCTCCTACTCTATAGATGTAACAAGAACTGTTTACAATACGATCTTCTGTAGTCAGGGAAAGCAGCATAACATAGCCATTAGCTACAACTATTTAAGTTGTAGTTACCTTTCTGATTGAAAGTAAGCCTCGACACCAGTGCTTATTTTACCAGCAACAATATAAGTGATACAGTAATTCAAACAGGAACTATTCTTTTTTTGTTTTCCAATTTTCACTGTTGCAATTTCATCAGCCCTTACCTGGGAAACACTGCATACCTTTTATTGCATCATGACAATATGGCTTCACACCACCATGTAACAGTGTAAGAGTTCAGAATACAGAAGCATTAAAGCAGTTTGAGAGGCAGACAAAGAGGAATACAGCTAACAGAAGAGATGAGGGGTTGAAAGCCAGGCTGAAAACAGGGCAAAAGACAATTGGGAAAAGCACAACATGAGAAATAGGAGGAGGAAGGGTAAGAAGGTGCCAGACCTTGCCACTTTTTTTTTGAAAAAGTGAGGTAAAGTATTTTAGAAAAATCTGTATTCTAAGTAGTTTAAAATACGTATGGGTGAGAACATAAATTAGCTCTCTACTGATACCTATGGCATATAGTAGTGATTTTTGCTACTGGAAATTTAGCTTTCATGTTAAAATCCTCAAAGTACTCCTAACTTACAAAAAAATTATTCTTTCCTCTTACCCTAAAATTGTTAAGCATAGCTTCATTTTATTAGTGAGGTAGCTTGGCCCTGGCTAGAGGCCAAATGCCCACCAAAGCTACTCTATCACTCCCCTTTTCAGAGACTATCTACAGCCTGTGGAGAGACAGACCCATGCTGCAGCAGGTTTGCCAGGGAACTTGTGACTTTGTGGGGGACCAGGCTAGGCCCAATGGTCAGCACCCCAAGGAAGGGAGCTGTGCTGAGGCAATTGGTGAGGAGATGATGCCCTGATAGATAGGACTTACGCTGGAGAGGTTCATGGAGGACTATCTCCCATGGGTGGGACCCCACGGTGCAGCAGGGGAAGGGTGTGAATGGAATGCCCTGCCCCACCCCCCTGCCCAGCTAAGAAGGAAGACAACTCAGGACGAAAGTCATTGGTAACACACAACTGTCTATGTACTACTTCTCACCACAATACATATATTAAGGAGGTGGGGGAAGTCCATGCATCAGGTACACCCCAGGATAAACCAACAACAGCCATATCTACAGGGCATAAAACAAAGTACAGAACAAATATGTAACATTCTAGTTGAAATTTTAGTGATATGGAGGCCCAGCACATACTACTATACAATCAGAAGTTTCTTTAAATACAAGGAAAGAAACTGCTCTAGGATACCAAATACTTTTCCCACTTGTCTCTATTAAGAAAGCTTTTCCAGTATGTGGCACATAAACCATTAGAGAAATAAATGTATAACTGTAATTCTACTTACTGCTTGAGGCAGTAAATAAAGATAACACTGACAAAGGCATTTCACACTCCAACATCCTTCTCTATTCAAAGAAATTTCTTCTCAAATTTTAGGAGTGTTTCATTACCAGTCCCATATTAAAAAAGTCTACAAAAGCCAAAGCCAAACCAAAAAGCTGTCCCACATCTTAGAAAAACAAGGAATTACTTGTGACATTATGCCCCAAATCTCTGCTAACACTGAACTGCAACTAGATAATCTCCAGACATTAAAAGAAGAAAACAGTTCTGGAACAGAATCCTCTTCTGTAAGACAGTGATGGAGTTCTCCTGACCAGGATCTCTAGTGCCTTGTAGAGCAGAAGTATCTCAAAAAATCTTGTAAGCAACAACTTTAACACAGGACTAAAGACAGATACTTCAGATCTGCACTCTGTTGCTCAGCTGGTTTGTTTTATGCAATTTTCTAATTAAAAATTAATTTTGCCTCAGTTAAAATAACATTACTATTTTCACTTTAAACTTGTCTAGTGTTTACTCAAGTGGCTGACAGCAAGTGAAAAACCTTCACAGAGGGAACTCAGCCTGGAATCATACACTCCATTTCTGAGATAACTGCAAATAAAAAAATTGCAGATGTCAAGACTAGGAAGTTAATACCAATGAAGCTGCAAAAACATGTGCTATTGCCAACTGTTAAGTTAAAAAAGTGGGAAAGGTCAAAGAGGGAAAACACAATCCAATGCTTTAAAAACCCTTTATTATCAAAAGAATCTGGCCTTTAAGCATACAGAGTCTGCCTGATATTTTTCATTTATTCCTCTGTTCCCTTTATGAAAGGCTTTGTTGCTTTAATGAGCTGTATTGTTCTCACACTATCACAGAATGGCAAAACAGAGATGCCTCAATTAGTTAAATAATTGAGCTTCTTGACTTCTGCAGAAGTCAATATATGATCTATAAATTTAATATCTTGCTGGATAGGATATAATGAGTGTCATGGGATATGATACTTTCAACAAGTTATGAGGAAGGATGAGTGGTTTCAGTTCAGCTTTGAACAAAAACATTTGAAGTTTAAGCCTTTCCCTCTGCCTAATGCAGAGTTCATCCTCAATTTGTGTTTCCAAGTCCTGGGCAAGTGTACCAGTTAGGCTGTATTACATTCTGGCATGCATTGATCTCTTTCACTCTGGCAGTTCCACTTTGAATAAAACAAATGGAATAGTCATGAAAGTAAAGCCTAAGAACTATTCACCTCACTTTCCTGGTGCCCCTAAAGCATGGTGTTTAGACATGTGAAAGCTTGCTTTCATTCTACCCCAGAGGACTATGCCAAAACAGAATATGTAGTTCCAGTATCTGAGGAAAAAGGGTTTTTTAATAAACCTTACCAGGCTGTAACAATCATCTTTTCCTGACGAAACCTTCTGGTGAAGGTGCAAAGCATTTCAGGCCAATGGAAATGACCTTTTCCCAGGGGACAGGGCACACAGCTAATCTAATAGAAAGAATCCAGTCTTGGGCTTTGATCTGCAAATATTTGTGACAAACTAACTCTGTCTCTCCTAGGAACAATAACATGATTTGGCAAGACATCCCTGCTCTCAAATCGTAAAATGACAGCTCAACCTTCTCCTCCCTGACTCTTCCCTTCTCCTTTAGCCCACTAAGTTTCAGGTTTGTGTTACGATCCCTACAAAATACTGGAATTTTTTGTCTATTGAGAGATTTCATTGAGAAACTCCCCATTTCAGTACAGACAATGAACTGGCATCATCAGAGATGCCCTGCAGTCAGCATTGACCATGCCACTATGGGCATGAACAACTGACTTATTTTTCAAAATTCAAACTCTCCAACCCAGAAGCACGTTCATATTCGGAATGCTCTGCTCTTACAGATGTTATTCAATCATGGTGGCAAACATGGCAACACCCTTATGTCTTTGATAGCTTTGGATGTATAACATTCATCAAAGTTCAAAAGGAAAAAAAGTAATCTTAGGTTTCTTAAATCCTAAGAGTATCCTTTAATTGCCAAGATACACGTTACTCTAGAATGCAATGAGAAGAAAAGTACACCAACTTTCACTGTACAGGCTTTTCCATTTTTTTTAACAAATCATTTAAAAATTCATTACTTTAAATAAAAGGGGGGTGAGGGGTGGGGAATTGGGTCTCTGAGGTTTTTCTATACAGTAAATTCACAACTGGTGTGAGATCCTAAATGGACCACACCTTGACAGTATACATACATACAGGAACATGCCACAATCGTTACAATGTTCATTATTACACTGTGACACAAATGTACCAGTAGTTACCAAGCAAAATAAAATATTATTCTTATTCATGGTCCAATATGAAAGATGAAGAATCTTTGTTCCAATCCCAAGTCTGTATTCTACTTTATTCTAGTATCTAAAATTCCTAACTTGAACTCAGGTTCGTATCTTATCCTTACCTTGTGAATTCCTATTTCTCAAATTAAAGTCACCTCATTACAACCAAATATTACAATCTGCTATTCATATAAGTTATCTTGCATTTGCTATGGAGAAACAATAAATACCCCAACATTTACTATGTGCCAGCAGACAGACAGTTATTCATTTTCGAATGGTTACTTGCTCATACAGCTAAGCCTTATAACACATTCTGCTCAGGGCTTACATCATTTAACCTATTTAAACCTGTACTTTAAAATGCATTTGATATTTTTTCAAGATCATTTGGTTTATCTTCAGGTTATTTTATTAACTGTGGAGTGTTCAAATCTCCATTTAATCTCATACCTACATATATTAATCAGTCACTGCACTTTAACAAACAGCTTTTAGAGCTGTCCCTGTATTTAGTTACATCTGCTGGACTTACTCCTCCCCACCCCCCAAAGAAAAAAGCACAAGACCAACTATGATTTCTTTATTATCACCGAAGTGCTCTCTTTCTCAATGTCAATTGCTTAGATGGTCACAGGCTATTGAACTGATGCAGAGAACTATAACTCATGGTACTTCTGAATAATATTATCCAGGATCATAACAACTAGCAAAATAAATTATAAATATCACAGGTTAACTATAGGACAAAATTACTACACACTCATAGCAAATATTTAGCAGACCCTTGCCAAAACTACCTCAAAACTAAGACATCAAACACAGGCTGGACATTTAATATCACAATGCTTAAATTACTTTTTATTTAAGTTGTAAATTCATTTATTGAAATGCCACTGAAATCAGTCTCAGAACATAATGATTATCAGGACTACAGCAAATATTCTTTGAAGTTGATCCTTTATTTACAGTCAGGAATTGTAATTTAAAGTCCTCCTCAAACAGTTCTACTTCTAAAATCCTGGATATTAGTCTTTTCTCAAGGGGAATTCTTTATGAGCCACAACATTGCTACAAAAATCATGCTCTAAAGAACCAGAAGTGCAATGACTTTGTGAGAAAAAGGACATCTTAAAACTAGTTTTTTACCATACCAATTTAAAATGTTTAGGTAACAAAGTAATACCTGCATGGAAAATACAGGAAGGATATTGCTCTATCTCTGAAAGGCACATTAAACAATTCACCAATTCTTAACCTATTATGTTTTTTAATTTACACTGCAAAAAGTATCAGATACAGAAGCAGCACTTTTACAGGTGATAAAGTGAAGACTGTATAAGAGAGTTTTGCTTGAAGATGAGAAAAAGTGAAGTTTTGGAATATTTAAGGAGATAACGTCTCAAAGACATTCTCCTTGTGCAAAATTCTTAAGGAGTATCTTTGAAAAATCTGAAAGATCAAAGTACATAATAGTGTTTTCACTGCATGTAAATCATTTAAAAGTATATGACATTACTCAAAACTAAGCCTGCACAGCACTTGAACTTAAAACTGACAGAGTTTAGGTATGTAGTCATTATTTAACAAATAATTTATTACAAAGTAACTAGATAGCATGTTTATTTCATATTTTTAGTTATGTGTTTAAATGCTAATTTCATTAAGAAAATTTCCTCAGAAGTCTAATAAAATGACAGAAACATGGTCACATACCTACTGGCTCTGCTAATTTCAATTAATTACATGGCCAGTAGATTTCTTTTATACACCCTACCTGAATAGGTGCAATTTCCACCAAAAATCAAATGGATTTCTTTAATTAAATATATTTAGTAACAGTAGATCTAAGTGCTTCTAGATTCTTTAGCGTATTACTTTTGTTTCTAACATTTTAATCCAGCTTTTATGTTGTGAGGGAAAGAGATTAATACTAAAAAACATACTCAAAAAAACCCCTTCCATATAGAAAAAACCAATACTGATGTTTAAGCACATACTTCAGAGAATCCACTAGCCATCAGAACATCAGACTAGACCTACCCTCTTTTAGCAACCCCCTTCAACTGAGCCATATCCGCCTATCTGCCTTGACTTGCAACTCATTTCATGGGGAGGACAAATGGGCAACAGGTCATCTCACTTTTACCTGTCACCAAACAGGGGACAAACAACACTAACGCTCCACAGATTTTCAAACTTCTCTCTGCAGCCACAAGATTCAGACCTCTACTTAAGGCTTTACTTAGAAGATTGAATAGTCTGTTCTTATCCCAGAACTTCCAGATCTGTAACTCTTAATAGTTACTACATCTAAATATGTCTATGTACCTTCCCTAATAATTACACAGGGCCGATCTCTCACTTCATGTCTTCACAGGATAATCAATACCCATATTAGTTATGAATAAAATCTTCCATGTGTTTGTTGGTTGGTTTGGTATTTTTTTAAATTTTTATTTACTTCCAGGAAGTTTAAAGAATTGAGTATTCACACCTCCGTGCCCTTCCAGTATCAATAATTACAGCTGGTTCTTGCATATCTTATCTGCAGGCCCCAGCAAGTGTCTTTCATTGATCACAAAGTAAAACTGAAGGGGCAAAATACATTACTGTCAACATCACTTCTCCACATTCCCTTGGCTGATTAATTCACTTGCAAATTCATTGTCAGTTTTGTCATCACAGTCAAAAAAAAGTTGGAAGATGAGTCAGGAAGAAGAAAAACACAGGTTAAATGAGTATTTTAAAACTTACAAAATTAACTTACGTACATGTTACCATCTGCAACCAGAAACAAGTATGCTAACTTATCTGGAAGATTCTCAAAAACAATTTTACATTACTAAGAATTAAAGTAATAATGTGGGGAAAAAACCCCAACCCTTATGACTTGAACATGCTTTTTCTCTCATTTTACTGTATCAGAGAATGCTTCTGAGTCACTGTTTGCTCTACAACAGAGCATTGTGAGTACATGCTACCAGTACCAGAATTCAATTACATGAAGAAAGAGGAATTAAAATACTTAATTCTGTTCAGAGTAATGGTATGTTTCATAATAAGCATAATCTGTATGTTATTGCAGCTAACAGAAGTTCCACCATTAGATTTCATACAAAGCACTATTTGAGCATCTCTGTATCCCACTGGAAAAAAATCCCAACAAACAAAACAGGATTTCCCTCAAACAAAGTCCAGACTTAAAGGAATGATCTTCCAGCAACTTAAATCCTGAATTGAACAGGATTACAGAAGTCAGAGACCTTTCAGACCTTCAAGGGCAAGTACAGAATAAAGAAGCATCAATTTAAACTGACACTACTTTTTATGTAGGTCAAAAAGGCTCTCTCTACAGTTCAAAGTCAGACCTAGACCAACTGGTCTCTAATCATATACCCTTTTCAATTTCTTGCTGCTCGTTCATACCTTTTACCTTGATAGAAAAATCAGCAGACAGCAGCTGTCCTACACGTTGGTCATAAGATTTTAGTTTTCCTTGTTGGACAATATGCAAGGATCAGGAATGTTAATGTGCTTCTGATTTAGAACATTTCTTTTTCCCTTTTGAACCAGGCTGTGTCTAAAAATTTTAGCCAAGAAGTCTGAAGAAAAGAGTGCTTCCTAGCAACAAAAATTTACAGCCTTCCTTAGGCCTCAGGTATAGGCTAAGGCCTTCTCCCTGCTGCTCATAAATGTTGTCACATAACTTAGTATAGAAAGACCTTGTCTTATGCAAATGCTTACAGACCAAAAAAGTCACTGGATTTAGCATGATCATAAATGCAGATAATGGTTTGGTTTTATTTTTCCCATAACAGGTACCTGCAACAGTACTAGCACCGAATTGAGAAACCATCTATTCCAGTGGTAGGCTTTCCCAGAGGTATAATTTCTCAAAGGTTAACATGCAATTAAAGTAGAAAATTTATTATACTGGATGGAATTTTTTAAAAGCAAACACACAATCTGCGTTTGAATTACTTTAGAAAAGATATTTCTATTATATCTCCAGTAAAGTATGTTTAATAAATCACAGCATTTGTAATTAGTTATTTCAATGAAGCATGCTCAGCATATCAAATATTCATGAAGTGATGATACAAGGCAGAAAACTATGAAATATAGGAGATAATTGAGTTCCTATGTGATTAATCCATCATTATTTTAGCAACAATAGCATTCTACATAGTCTGTTCAACTTACAAGTAACATGTATGTTTTAACAAGCTGGACATCCATTCAATGGATTGCATTTGATTGCTCAGTGAAACTACAGTCTACTTAGCTGCACTTTCACTAACAGATATTTGTGTTTTGTTTCTCTTCAAACAATTTTAAAAATTGACAATTACTCAAATATATTTCTGTAAAGTAGCATCCAGCTGGTGGTTGAGGGGACACACAGGTTGTGTTTTTTCCTAAATAACCTCTACTTCTGCTCAACAAAATTTGCCCACTAAAAAAAGTAATTTTGGGGTTTATATCACTAAGACAGCTAAAACGTATTGGGATATAGGTAAGATATTTTCATGACATAGTGTGATCTGAAGGGTTATCACAATCAGATCAAGAAGCTCCTTAAATTCTTGGGCCCCTACAAAATAAGCAAGAAGGCAAGTGACATTGATTTCATGTTAAACAATAAAAGGCATAGAAGCTTCTATAATATCTAAAATCATTACTTAAATATGGAAATTTCCAGCCTAGTTTTATAATCTGCTAAATGCTGAACAAAAGGAATCACTGGTAAAATTATCACCATGCAGTCATCTTTGGCCTCCCTGCACTTGCCAAGTCAATCTATAGCTATAATGTTTAAAAGCAAACAAGTAAGGATCGTAAGAGAACAAAACCATGAACAGACCTACAGCTTTCTGGACATCTCTCTCAGCCAGCCACTAAAGAAGTTACAAAGAGAAGCAGCTTCCTGACTGTCAGTTTTGGATTTCATCCTTCAGAAATGCTTTCCAAGACTATAAAAACTCAAAGCTATGTTTTCTAGTATTACAAGATTCTGGTTTTAACCATCTTAACTGATGAAACTTGTACTATTTCCTTTGGATGGCTATTCCACAATCTAAAATCTGACCAAGAGAAATGAGCAGTTAATAAATAGCATTTACAGAAATTTTTATATATTTAAGGAGCATATAAATATGACATAATTTTGACCTGTATCTGTCAGCTCTGGTGATATTTAAACTGAAGACATTTTTCTCATATGACCTTATCTCACCTATTCAATGAAATTCTAAAAGTCTTTGGTATCAAGCACTCTCAGTGTTGTGATCCAGGTAAAATTTACCTCTAACTTCATCATGGACACTGACATGAGACAGCCAAAGTGAATGAGTAGATATATTATCTTACTTTGGTCTGAATGGATAGAAGTTGGTCATTCTAACAAGGATGAGAACAGCAGAAATTTCATCCAAACACCATCAAGACGAAGACAATAGATGACAGCTTCAGCTGTGTTCAGAGAATTGATTTTTAGAAGCTCCATGGAAGGCTTCTTTGTTTTACTCTCTACCCCTGCTACACTACAAAGTATATATATATATTTTTATGTACTCTGATCTTTTATTTAATTGTATAATTATTTGATATTGACATGACAAAGAGAACTTCAACACTTTGCAGTGACAGTTAGCACCCAGGCACAGAGTATTTACCTGAGTATTTCCATTGCTGTGCTAGTCTCATTTTGCACTCTGAACAGTGAGCTTTATTATCATCTTACTATATTACCACATAGACTACTTGCTGTGTTACCATTATCATGGTCTGATTACATTTGGCAACTGGAAATTATCAGATGTATGGGAATTTTGTAGGATCTGTAAATTTTTTACAAGCTGAGTTTCCAAGTGTATATACAAAGCAATTTTGCATGTCCAAAGTACTCGGCATCACAAGTGAGTTGCTTCATCTGAGTGTGAACACAGATTCTCTGGAAACTGTTGGCTGGACTCTTAGATTCAACCCAACCAAGTGACATCTTCTTGGAGAAAACTGTTGCAGTATTTTAGCGGAACAATTTTACAAAGGTTTTCTGGGACATATTTGAGGGAATTCTCATTTAAAAACCTTAAGAAGCTAGGACTTGCCACTAAGAAATAGTAGCATTATAATATTTTTATGTTGGCTACCTCTTCAACAGAATAATGACCACTTTTAAAAATACGTGGAGTGACACCTCTGAAGTGGGCATTTCCCACTTCTTCACTCGCTTCCCACTCATCAAATAGAATAGTTAAAATTTGGAAGACCAAGGTGATTAGTTCATCCATATGTAACTATTCTGCTTGACATGTATCTGCTTTGATAAACAGTCTAAATAACCATGGTATATGGTTTTAAGCACTAAGTATGTGAGAAAATACGATCAATTCACAGTTTGTCAGTTTATGTGGAATCAACTGGAATTTCTGGACATAAAATATTTCAAGAGACATAAGCTACTTTTATTTTTCATAATTCAAGGCTAGTGTCAATTTTTCATTAAAGATAGTAGAGGGGATTCCAGTTTGAACACATTTTATCATCTTGCAGAAGAAAAAAGTAAAATTAGGAGAATCATGTTCTTTATCCATTCAGATATAGTATTTTATTTTCTATAGTGACTCAGCAATAATAGTGATAAATCAATGATTGTTATAATACAAACCTGCTACCTAAATGTTTTTATTTGTAATATTAAAACTAGCATCACCATCCCTTGAGCTCTGTAATTTATGTAACTATATCAACAAAACAAAAAAAAAATCCAAACCCCAAATACAAGCAGCAACAGTGATAATAGAAAACTAAAAATTATAAAAGCTTTATAATGTTCTGAAGTTAGGTAGACTCAACATCACTTAACCTGCTTAGAAAAGTAGCCCATTCCCAGTTGTAAACACTGATCACACGTTAGTTTATAAATTCCACTTTATTTCAACAAAATAAAGGTTTATGCATACACCTTATGAAGAGAATCACCATAGTGCATACTCAAGGGTTAAAGAAAAAATTCCATTCTTTGATTCTACATGTAATATTTGCATTGATTACAAATGTAATCATAAATCAACCCTTAAGCATCCACCAAGCTGAAAAATGACAGGCAAATACCATAGGTCAACATTATAGTCAGTGAATATTTAGTTACAGTGAGGTAATCATAGACACCTGGGGTATGCTTGAATTATCAAAAAAGATTCATTTCAAAGTCAGTCATGCTACCATAGCAAGGAAGGGGGATTCATCCCCTCCACGATCATTCATTATTAACTGCTTAGATCATGATTACAACTAAAATCTATGTGGATTCACCCAGTTTTCTAATTCGTACAACAGAATATTCTAGTGATGACTGGAAATTACATAGGTATTTATTACCCTTCTTAAATCATACTTCATTGCTTTATACTGTGCTAATACTACCACTACCCTTATAAACTCTTTCACACCCTACCACTCTAAATTCCCATAAGTCCTTCCAGATAAGGGCATTTTTCCCTGCTGCTAGCATTTCCCAGTGAAGTCTTGGTCCCTCTTACCCCTTCACCTTTTTTTGGGTCAAAAAAGAGGTTGAGTGACCTCCAAAGAGATCATTAGCTGGTCTATCAACTTAAGTAGGTACTCTACAATATGACCTTTGAATTTCACAGCTTTTACTACACATTTGCATTATCAGATTTCCCAGGTTTTTAAATAGAGATTTTGCCTAAACTTTTCATGTCAGCACTTGAAGAAAACCCGAGTTGTCTCTTTCTTGTAGCAAGGCTGTTTAGGTCTCCTCATTATCTTCTACACCACATCACTCTCCTTCACTGTTGCTCAAAACTCTCTGAACAGAAAATCAGTTCTGTAGTTTTGCCTTAGTATCTTCAAGTTCTGAAGCTGTCATTGGTCGTTAGTGTCAACATAAATAATGTACTTCAGGGTCTGAGAGTATGTCTTTTTAACAGCTGGCAGAATCCCAGTGTTACCATTTACTGTAGGTCACAAAGCTTTCCTCATTTAGAGTCTTGCTGTTTGCCTTTCCCTGCCCAGTCTTATGACAATACTGTTTGACAACATGAGAAACACTATTCTATTTCACATGGATGTATAAAATTAATTGCTGCCTATGGAGACTAACTTGGTTTTTATTGCACATAGCATAACTGACTGTTCTTCATCACCAGCAGAATCATTTACCTGGCTCAGTAGAAGCAGCATTTTTAATACCTATAGGTTTTTTAGTGCACAGTGATTCTTTTCAACAGTAAATGTGACATCTCTTCTTTGAATTGTTTCTGGGAAAATTGTGTTGGCCTATTGTAAAACCACACATTGAAAAGTGCACTATCTAAACACATTTTAATAACTGTACCTTTCATCTGTTCACTTGGTTGCTATAAATATTCCCAAATAATTTCTCTCTGAAGAAATGAGCTTCCTAACATCCTTCTCAATACACTATATATGTTGTTAATTTTCCTAGTATCCAGGTTTGAAGCATTTAAAACTTTTTATACATTTATACATTTATACACAGCGTTTGGTCCCCTGTTGTGTTTTACTTACAGATCCATCGGGGATGACTTCATAAAAAAGCCACTCTCAGAACAGCTCCTAATATTTTTATTTTATTTTTTTAATAATAAGCACTTTATTTGTTCAAGTTTTCTCCTGTCAATCTTGTGGATCATCATCTTTGGTTGTTACATCATGAAGTGATGTTTAAAAAAAGGTTTTTTTCTCTGAACCTATCAAACAAATATTACAAAGTTGAAAATTTAGGTGGTGGTTAAAGAACAGATGTGAAAGTAATTAAGATTATTATTTGTTTCAAAACTGTTACAATCAGATATAAGACAATATTTTATGATCTGCCTTTAGGCTTAATATCTTTAGTAACTGCTTAAACTGAACCTTTCTACTTCTATAAACAAAAGATTGTTGGTTTAAATTTCCTATTCCTTAAATATCATTCACAGTCTTATAGACATATTACTGCATATGTAAATGCAAACACCTTAATGCTAATGTGAACAAATATATTCTGACTATCAATATTGACCAGTCATTGGAGAAGAAAAAAAAACAACCCAAGAGATTTTATAAACTTTTATTTTCTTCTAATAACTGGCCTTTCTGGTTGAGACTCTTGACCATAGTCCTTAACCAATACCAAATATGTCTATCAGTTAAAGATGATGCACAGTTCAAGTACAGCTGTGCCAGAAGTGAGGCCTGGTCTTGTACAAACTTAGATAAAAATGTATTTTTGTGTTTGAAGTTTCTCAAAAAAGACAGATATTTGCCTTTGAAATGCAACTATCAGACAGTGACTTTGCTGGCAGAAAGGCGGGGAGGAAGAAGTAGCAGCTTGTTCTATGCTTTAAATAATAAAATTGCAAAATACAAACCAGATGTGCTTAATAGATTATGCTACATATATCAAATTACACATGCACTGGTAAATTTTTAAAAAGGGTGACCTTTTATAATTTCTTATGCATTCTAGAGCAGTGTTAAAAATACATTTAACATCTGAAATTCAGGTGGTTACAGTTATAAAGTTGCTGACTCATATAATCTGAAAATGTAATAGCAAGTAGGATCTTAACTTGATGCATGATTTACTGAAGCTTTATAGTTTCTATAAATTATTAAATTATCTCTGTGCTACTTAGATGCACTTGTGCAGAATTTCTCAGTTTTTAACAATTAGTATTATTTGTACTTAGCTTATTTATTTTAATTCAACCATCATCTTTCATCAAAACATCTCAATGCTCCTCTGTTAATCTTAAAATACTTGGGGGGGGGGTGGGGAAAGTAGGGCAAAATAACAATAGTACCACTGTGTTTTGCAGGTAGAGGAACTGTAATCCAGGATTCAGTCTAATGAGGATCAACTGTCTCTAATAAAAGGCCAAATTCTACAAAACACACCTGTATCAGCTGGCTTAGCTTCAAAGCAGAATACATCTGCTGAATTGACACAAAGCAAGCATTTAAGCTAAAGACTTGAAAGATTTTCTTTTTAGTGAGTAGAAACAAACAACAAAAAATTTTGAGTTGGTAGTAATTTATAACTTGAGAAACACAGAGAAATGAAGAGGCAGAAATCTTGAGCCGGGGTGGGGGAGAAGTTTGAAGGTACTAGTTCAGAAAGATCAAAAATCAGCATATTCCAAGAAGCAGCACAAGCCGACACCTCTCCATCTGACTGATGACTTCCTGGCCAGCAGCAATTCAAGGATGGTCAGCTTAGTCTGTATTAGTTCCAGCTACTTGCTTTCTGTATTAGCAAATAAATAGCTCCTGTCCATACAATCAAAATCTTACCTTCTATTCGTTATGACTGTTACTTACTATCCCTTGACTTTTTCTGACGCAAATGAACAAAATCAGACTGATAATTGAGTCCTAACTGTAATATTTATCAACATCTGGTGCTGTGTTATTCCTGAAGATTATGACTACCTTCTGAATTTCATCATGTTCTAGTTCTCACATACAATTCAGTTCTCTAGAAAATAGCTATCTCTAATCACTTCACCATTAAGACTCTTAACTACAATACTACCTCAAACTTTCCAGAATTACATTCTTGATAACTATTATGGATTCTCAGCTCATTTACTCTTTCACACATTCATACTTCTGCCTCACCTGTTCCTTAAGGATTCAATCCAACAATCAATTATCATAACTGTGTTTTATACTCCTGTTTAAGAAAGAGATGCTGTATGTATAGCACCATTTACATGTGTATTATTAACAGTAATTAAGTAACACATAGAAACTAAGCAGAAGATTGATTGTAGTAAGAAGACTTAGATTTGTGCATGAATGAAAAGAGAGTTTTTTCTCAGCTGGTAATTTCACCTGACCCTCATTTACTACACAGCAGCAATTTACTTGCAGTGGAGTAAACCAAAAGAACTGTCACCTACAGAAACCAGTACCTCTTTAGGGGGTGAAATAAGGGGTTGGGGGATGGGTTTTAAATTTTTGGGGGGAATGGGAGTGTTGCTTTTTTTATTCTAAAGTAGGTTCAGTAATTTATAGGGTAGCATGTAAAATTCTATCCTAAAAATTAAATTATGGATACAAAACCTTTTCAAAGAGAAAGAATGTGAAAGTAGAGGAAAGCTATGGTGGTGATGTATAGTCCAAACACCTAAGAATTGTTGAGTTCCTGTCTAAATGCATTTTATACCTCTAAAACCCTAGTTGCAAAAAAAGTGAAAAACATCTCAACTTCATTTCTTTTGAAAGGAAATTATGCATTCCTGGTCCACTTATGTCACAAGGGCCTTTGACAGCAATTTAACACCCTGTTAATTTTGAAATTGCTTTCTATGTACTCCTCCATTTACTTCAGACTGACTAGAGTGAAAGATTTCTTCACAATACCTGATTCTCACATGAAAATGCGCCATTTCACAAGGACTCCAAAGACATTTATGGTCCAGTATACTTCTACAGAGTATTCACAGAGTAATATTAATACTGTCTGAGAAATTGTAAAGGTCTTCTTGCTCCAGGAAAAAACTCAAGCATGTGTAAATGTAAAGAGGAATATACCTGCTCTTGACAGTCCTCCAAAAAAACCCTTAGCTGTACTTCTGTTCTCCTTCATCTTCTCTATTAAACCACACAAATATCTTTTCTATTGTATTTTATCTTCACAATAATCATCAAACTATGGATAACTGTGATTGTGCATTATCTACACTCCACATCAGTCTTCAATTTCTTCATGCAATCTTCAAAACATCTTTTGTTCTTTACACTTCAAGATATTTTCATATTCCCTTTGTGATTCCTACTACAATATCTCTGAACATTGTCCCACCAGGTATCCACGTACTCTGTAACCTTTACACAGTTTTCTAAACTTGAAGGCTGCTTCTTTGTTAACAGATACTCCTACCTGTATTTTAAGTTCCTCAGATATCTGTAACTGAGTTTTTTGAGCTGATTCTTTATTGTGACACAGCTCCTACTGACCCTCAGCCTCGCAGGATAGGGGGTGGGGTTCAGTCACAATCAGCAAACCTTGTTTATCTGATGAAGCTGCATGACACTACTCAGGCACGGGCATATCTTGAATAACTAAGTAATGCATTTCATGTGATAGCTATTAATATGTTTCCCTGTTATGTGATTTCCAAATATTTTTCTTTCCTAGTGACTCAGAAAATCACATAAACAACAAAGTGCTCAAACAGAAGGCTGCATTTTGGCAACGCCTGGTAACCTGCAACCCCTACCCAAAAGCTGAATGTCTACCAGATCAACCTCTCACTATGAGCTACAGTTCAAACTCCCTCCAGCCTTCTAACAAATTTGGTTCTGAGAAGCAGCCATTTGCCACCTGTATACACTGGACACCGTACGCTGACATGACATCTGCCTGTGTCTTTAAGTTTAGTCAACCTATTGAATGCAGCTCTTGTAATATTTAAACAAATATAGGTACAGCCCATATTTCATAAATAGGTATTATCATTTGCACAATATTTTCTTGTGAACAGTCTTGAGTATAACAAGCTTTCAGAATGCATTGTAGTCATGAACTGCAACATATTAGTATCAGCAGCATTCCTGAACGTACAGAGGGAACACTGGGGCATGAGCAGAAGCACCTGTAGCTATCATCTGTTCATTCTTTTCCACCCTCCACATAATAGCTTTCTATGGTTGTTCTGTTCCTGACTGGAGGGCAGGAGGCTTTTCTCTAGCAGCTAAAACGGGGCCAGAAGCATAAGCTGGTCTTTATTTGCACTTATTTTTCAGCAAAGCTTAACAGCATTGCAAAGCTGAACTTCTATTCCCTTAGTCCCCAGTACTTGGTCTTTGTGACATGTTTCTTTTACTGAAAAGACGGACAAAGTACACTCTCTCATACTTCTGCCTGGTGATTCAGTATCATTTGCTATTTATAAATCTGATTTTAGTTCTATAAATAATTCTAAAATTTTATCCAAAAAAAGGTACCCTGAAACAAAATATAATGAAGGCAAACAACCAAGGAAAGGATAATTGGATTTTTCTCAGGCTATGCTAATCTGTAGACTATAAATGCTGTCTGGTTACACTTGAATACTGTTAATTTGCATGTAGCTGGGAGCACTGGCATGAACCACTAACATATTAGATCACGACACCTGACACTAAATGCTCTTTCAGACATCTAGCATTTCATACTGGAATTAGTTGCTGTAGTATAGACACATAAAACTACACTGTTTCTACAATGATAAATAAGAGGAGATTCTTCTAACACAGTTTAGAAAAAGAAAGTGTGCAAGTAATTGATCAAATATTTCTAGTAAGCAGAAGCTAACTACAAGCTATATATGCAATAGCTGTTTATGTCTTGGTTGGTGAAAACAATCATTCAGACATTGGTATTCAGACAGTAAAGTGCTTGTCAAGATCAAAATGCTAATCATTGCTTGCTGAGAAATTCAGTTGTTCCCAGCTGTAGTGAAAACAACATGCTGCAGCTGCAGCATATTATCACTACCTAGTCTTAACTGAAGTAGGATTCCTATGCCAGTGTTTCAGTGAATGGTCACCAAGTCCTGGAAAATTTACAGAGCATGGAACTACAATGTTTGTACTGAAGATTAAAAAAAGAAAAAAAAATTAAGTGAAATTGGTGTCAGAAGGTTTGTACGTCCTAAATTCCACTGCTACCTTTTCAATCAGCAAAACAAAATGCATTCTCTGGCAGCCCCAATAATGCTTCTTTCTTTGAACAAAGGATTTGCTCATTGAATCCAGAGTAAGTCATAAGTGTTATTTGCTTATATTAACAGACTCTATTACATCACACACACATAAAATCACACATCAGTTTTTCCTAATATCACCATTTCTGTATTTTTTTTTTTTTTTTTTTTAACACATTGCTATGCATGTTTATCTTGCTTAGGTATTTTGAAAAAGTTTAAGGATTAAATGAATAAGGGATATGATAAAAGGACAAGCCTGGACACAAACACTGCAATCAGATTTATGTACAAGGATCCTGGCGTCAGCCCCACTGGTTTTAATAGAGTTTCACACCAGCACTAGAATCTATTCACAGGGATTTGATTTCAGAATTACAGCCTAGATCATCAGTGCACGCTACAAAGAAAAACTGTTATATACACCTTCTGAGCTACTATATATGGTGCAGCTACAACTGTGGTTCTGTATATTATTCTAACTATACTACATCATTCTATTCTAATACTTGGCAAAACATCAGAAGCTAACTGCATGCTACAAAAACATAATAAAAGTATTTTAATTTAAAAAGCACCTTTATTAGACTCCACTTTGCAATGCACAGTAGCATATGTAACTAAATATTCAATCTCATCATACAGCTAAATAGTTCTTTTAGAGATACTACTTCCACCAGCCTTTCCTTCTCAGAGGAGCTCAGTAGCTGGCAGTGAGAATTGTGGGGGTTATGTATGCTAATTCTGTAACCTCAGGGAAGAGTCTACCCTTGTTTGGAAACACATCATATACACAGCATCCCCAAAATGCATAATCCTGTATCAAGAACCAGTTTTAAAAAACAAACAAAAAAACTACATAGAAAGATTCCTCACAGACCAGACTCTGGCTTACTCTGTCTCAGGGATGTAATGGAAATGCTTAGTTTTGTCCTAGCTTCTCAGGCACGCAAAATGTTGTATTCACTCTGGACAGGCTTTATCTTCATGTTTAATCCTCTTAATCATCTAATATTTTGAACTACTTCTGTCATCCTGTTTTATCCTGTTCTTTTGTAATACATCTGATGCCAAGACTGTGTCCATCAAACCACAATTCCCTAGTCTGATGATTTATCTCACAGAGTTATCTATGATCCTTAAGTGAAATAGTAATAATACTGGAGGTGCTATTATCATGGTTTAGCTCCAGCTCACAACTAAGCACCACAGCCTCTGTCACTCATTGCCCCCACAGAGTGTGATGGGGAAGAGAATCAGAAGGGTGAAAGTGAGAAAACTCATGGGTTGAGATACAGACAGTTTAATAATTAAAGGAAAAGCCAAGTGTGCCAGGAAATCAAGATGAGGAATTCATTCCCCACGTCCCATAAATAGGCAGGTGTTTACCCATTTCCAGGAAAGCATGGCTCCATCATGCATAGCAGTTACTTGAGAACAGAAATATGATCACTCAGAATGCCACCACTCCCCCCATCCTTCCTCAAGTCCCTTTTAAGCTGAGCAGACATCATAGGGGATGGAATATCCCTTTGGTCAATTTGGATCAACTGTCCTGGTTGACCTTTATAGTTTCAAGAGCTTTTCCTGTTGTCCTATAACATACTGCAATTATAAAAATAACTGAATACACAGAAAAGAGTCTACTGATAGCTACAGAGGAAACCAAACCCTGAAAATCCAAGTATTTCTACTCCTCTGAGATTAAAATACCACTGACAACAGAATAACCTAACAGGCACAGACACTGGACTTCAGAATCCAAAGTTCAATTTCAGGCTCTACAGATCACCTCAACAACTTTGACAGGTCACTCACTCCTGTTTCTTACTATTACTTGTGAAATCAGGATAATCACAGCACTTGAAGATCTACAGGGGAATATTGCTTATATAAAAGCTAAGGGATACAGTGCTGATTATTAGTATTAATAGCACAGGAAACAGTATCAACCTCTCATCCAACAGCTGCCAATACCAAAAAATACAAAGGGGATTGTTGATACGTGCCTGTCAACATTAGCTTCCTGTATTTCTAGACATCCATTACAATTGCATAATCAGAGTAACTGGGATCACATCTGATAACTGGTACTACTGCCACAGTGTTCTTACATGTTTGGTCATTCCCACAAACACACTTCCCCACCCCCACCTCCAATTTGAAATACTAAGTATACTGGTTTCATATATATATATAAAACACTTAGTTTCCAGGAACTCTCTATCCACCTACTTGGTTTCTTAATATTAAGGAATATTGTTTTAAATAATGGGAAGGATTGTTTTAAGCTACCCTGATGCTCTAGCTAATAGATTTTCTAACATACGTATTAATTCCTGACAACAAATAGTTTCTTTGGGATTGTTTTTTATACTAAGTAAACATTAAGACAAATACTGAAAACAGTTCCACCTTCCATCAAGAGAAAAAATAAAGTAAAAATAATAAAACAAATAATAATTGTATCCAAATGCAATTCTGGAATTGTAAGAACTTAGTACATTAAGTGATCAAAAAATAAAATTAAATTTAATTTTGTCATTAAAAACAGAAGTTGCCAAACCTTTATGTTGGGGCTGTAGTTCTTTTTGTTAACTTACCCACTACCTCTCCCTTTTCAGTTGTTAAAAACAGGAGGAAATTATGGGACTGAGATGTGGCAGTCTGGAGGTTTAGGCTGCTTAATTTGATGTGATATAAACACTCTTGAGGTACAGATATACCTCTGTACATCAGGGCCTTGAGAATTCAACTGTGTATCTTGAGGAGAACCTGATATACAAGTTCTGTTGAAATCAGTAGAGTAGCAGCATTCAGAGATATTCCTCTGTCCAAACACTATTTAGTTACCAATTTGTAGCCTGTGTTGCACCAAAAAATTTAATAATTTCACACCAGAAAAGAAATTTAAGGGAGATCTGTAAATGAAAGCCTTTAAAGATCAGGTTCTTAACGTCATTAAAACTTGGACAGAATTTCGTTGTTATGAATTTTATAAAGTTATCTGCAGAAAAGTGTTTTAATGCCAAGTATTCAACCACTAATTTTTGAATATAGAGTTTGAAAACTTCTATTGCAGAATAGAATCTTATTTTTGCACATTTCAAGAAATTTCACTAAATCACTTCACTATATGAATTAAGCAATGCACGTTAACTTGATGCTTTGTAGTTACCCCAATGGGTTTCACTGACCCTCCTATTTCTTGAGCATTATATTTATCAAATGAATCCTGAAATAAAGCAAGTCATAATGTCCCTAGGAAAGTCCAACTATCAGCTACTACATCCATAAAAATATATGTCTAGTACAAATGACTGAAATCAAGATCATTCTAATGCAACTTCTGAGAAGAATATCATGTATATTTTCAAAATCAGTGTTATATTTTCTTGGGCATTGCACGTAAAATTCAAAGACTAAAACCAATGTGTTATTCTGGTAGCAAGCAATTTTTTGAATAATCGTATCCTGAGCACCTTTCTGAGATGCCTGAAGAGTAGTAAGTTACAGCAGAATTGCTCTGTATTGACTACTACAAAATATATAACTCATTCTGTGAGAGTAAAATCACTTGTTTTCCATGTCCTGTTTACAGAGAGACTAATCTGTCCCCACCCTTTCATTTTAAGATAGCACAGTCATCTCCCTGTTTTAGAGCAGTGAAATACCTATGACAAAGCAAATAAGCAATGCTAACAAAGAGGTTTTAACTAAGTTTGAGTGCAACTTTTGACACCATACAGTTTCAGACTGTGCATGCCACAGAAGTTACAGTAACTTCTGGCAAAGTCTGACTCTGGTACTAGAGGTTTCCCAAATACCACTGCAAAGCAATAAGACAAAGTTTGTCTATAGTCTTGACCCCTCCTGACTGTAAATAAACAATACTATCCACTGACTTGAGAACATGTGAGCCATAGGCTTGCTGACAACATACCTTAAGAATCAGTGGCTGCCCTCTGTCCTGCAATGCAATTAGGATGTATACCATTGAATCTACTTCTAAGGAATAGCACGTGATTTGCAACTATCATCTTGAAATTACAGACAAGATCCTTCCCTGAATCTCAGCCTCTTGTGGCTAGGACAATCAGACAGCACTCAGGAGGAGAAAAAAAAACCTTCAGATGGCTGACACAAATGCTTCTTTCTCTAGCTCAAACATTTTGCTGCTGAAATACCAGTAAAAAGTATTCATGGCTTTGTAGCTACTTTTTTTTTTTTTTTTTTGAAGTATCCATTATGTATCATTGACTCACATAATGCAAATTCTCTTCCAAAACACCACAAGAGGCAGGACCCTGTTATGCACAACTGCATTAGGATCAGCAAAGATAGTTGACTTACAAGCAATTTTATCCTTTGCAGAAGAAGAAAGCTTTGGTCATGTCTACTTGTCAGACTTAAACCTCAGATTCTGAAAGTTTTAAGTGTATACAAAGTATCTTTAAGTGTAGGGAAAAAATAAGTGTAAGGCTATCATCAGCAAGTGACCCTAAAAGGCTGAAATACATTTACCATAGGGTAGACATTCTCCCTATATACTTACTTCACAAATACACCTTTACAGCTCACTCACAGAAAAACACTTCCAAAAAGGAAGTTGTAGCTATTCAAAAACAAGGCAATGGTAGCAATTTTCAGAATTCAGGAATTTGCAACTTAAACAGACTTGTAACAAAGGCAAACACTATTTGCCTTTGTTGCAGGGTTAGAAATGCAAGGAAAATTAAACACCTTCCTGCAAATAAAAGATAAAGTGCCACCAGATAAGTGAAATACTGGTTTATATTATTCTGAAGTTCATATCAAGATGTGTTTAAAGTGTAGATGTTTAAAAAAACCAAACAAACAAAACATCCAGGCATCCAGCTTCCAACCAAATAAACAGACAAGTAGTCAAATACTTGTTATATACAGTGCTATCTTGCAAAAAAAGGCAAAGAAAAATTCACTGAAATGCTATTAGAATGCAATTTTTTCATTCACAAGTAGCTTTATAACCATAATAAGCAGAGTACCCACTCAAAACCAGGCAGATGATAGTTAGTACAAAAAGGTAGAGAAAACATGTAAGCATTATTAAGAGCTATGATTAAATTGCTATATTGAAAGATACGCTTGATCAGTCTAGGGTTCAGAATGTCACAGTGAGTTCTCCTGGCATGGCACAAGCTTTCCCTGCAGTTGGATATAATTGTTAATGATGCCTTGAACTAGTTTTTTTTTAAATTCATAAAACACACTATTCTGCAGCACATCACAGCACCACATACCTTGTACTCACTATTAATTCCTCTTTATCAAAAACTGTATCATATGCCACTCAGGATGAAGCCATAGAATTACACAATATATAATTCCAAATATATACACATGCTTCTTAGATGCCACATACTTTCTGAAAGCTCATCTGTCTCATCTTTATTGGCAGCTCCTCAACTTCTTTAAAAAGAAAAAAAAAGAAAACAGTAACTGCAAGAAGGTGACCAAAATTGTGTGACTGCATGCAAGCTGTGAAGTTCTAAACTTTTGCTTCTTCAATAGACAGCTGACACTGTTTTTCTTTTGTAACATTCTTACTGCTCCATGGTAAAAAGAAATCTGAAAGTAAATAAAGATCACTGTAACAAAGCAAGTTCAACTTAGATGTCCAACACAACTACCCTAAGAAAGGAAGACAAGTCAGCTTGACCTGCTGGTTTTCCTGTGTCAGCTATTAGGCAGTCATTGTAAGACACCACAAATTTAATGTAACATCAGTAAAAGGAAAACCAAAACAAAACCTAAAACAAAGAAAAAATGTCTACAGGGAATGAAGGAGAACGAGTTCCTATTGCAACACAAGGATTTGAACTTATCAACAATAAAACATAGGTACATATTATAGTTCAATATGAATTTCCTTTTATGGATTTACAAACACATATATTTATAGAGAAGACAAACAGGGATACCGGATTACATTCAACAAAGTTCTCCGACATGACTCATCTCTTGCCTGAAAACTACAAGAATTAACTTACCTATGAATGACCTTAAAACATCACATTTTAAACCAGCAAATTATTTATAAGATACTTTGCTTGATGCAGATAGACATTAACATTAATATAAAAAAATAATTAAAATGTCATATTATGCAAACTGTGCCTCGGTTCTCTAGGTCTGTGTTTTCTTTTTCTTTTTGTTTACTATAACTTTTTCAAGGCTGTTGTCATGTGAGACATGAAAAAAGTATTTTTGATATGCATAGAAATATGCACACGGGTTTATATATATACACACATACATATGTGGGTGCATGCATATACACAAATGTGGAAAAATATATATCCTTTTCTCTTGACAAAATGAGTAGAGTTTTTATGTTTTCCAACTGGCACTGAACAGAGAAGCATAGAAAAAAAAAGTCACTGGCATAAGATCTGATTGATCTATGCCAAACATGGGTTTGAACAGGATGAACTCCATGTGCTTCTCACCTCATGACAATATTTGTACATAATTTTTTCATAACCCTTATTTTTGCTCCTGCCATTTCATATAAAATTCACATTTGTTCATGTGTTTCAACACACCACTGCAATAAAGAAAGCATCTGAAAAATTCTGAGTAGGATTACTATTCTGCATTGATGCTTGTTCACGTTAGACTATGCCAATGTTATGGAACGCTGAATATATTTACTGTGACAAGTGATCTAGTCACAAAGCTAAATCTCTAGGGAATGATGATTTTGCCCATCTGTCCAGGACTGAAAACTAGACTGTATGCTTAAGCCACAAAATTTCATTTCCCATGTGTTAGTCTGAGCATTCTAAAGCTGAATTTCTATCACATGACACAGAGGAAAAAAACCAAAACCAAAACACCAAAAAACCAAAACCCAAACCTCCATACTATTCAGAGCATTTCAAACTTACAGATAAGGAAAATTGCTCAGAATACTGTTAATAAAAAGACTCAAGAAAGATACTGAATAATAAATTTCAATGTAAATGCAATTTTTTTTACTGTTCTGCAGAACAACAAAAAAAGGGTAGCTTTTATATTGCAATTAGTATTTACAATTTGTAACATCTTTCAGTTGGAACTCAGCTCAACCTGTTCTGTTTATGATTATCCTGTTTATTTCCAGTTAGAACATTTGAACTAACCACATCTTCCCTCCACACCCTGTTTAACCAATAAACATCTAAGAAGTAAAAATGGTAAATTTCTACTTAACTGACACAAGTTACAGATCTTCCCCTAGCTGCCTTTGGAAACAGGAGGCCAAAACGCCTTTCCCCAACCTGTGAGAACTTCAATTCCAAACAAATGGTTAAATTATATGAGATACTATGTAAAATAGTATAGGTTAAAATTTGACAGGATAATTGGCAGAGCACATAAGAGCATTCTTGAGATAAGAAATTAAAAAAAACAAACCACAATTCACTGCAAGTACAGTAACTGCTGTGTGCTTTGTACTCCACACATGCAACATTGGAATCACACACATTAATATTCAAACAACGGGGCTTATAAAAATATCTGAGGCCTTAAACATCCTGCAGTGTTTCTGAGGCCTCACTAGGGACATATACCCTTGGTATCAAGGTTATGAACATACTGCTAATAGAACAAAACAGGATTATCTTGCTCATTCTCTTCCCATCAGACAAATATACACACAGGCATATATGTAATCCTTGCAAAATTGTCTAGCTCCTATATCAGCTGTTCTAACTTTCCCTAAATCTCAAACATTACCTTGTAGCAAGGAAACAAACATCTGTCTGGCATGTTGTGTTCATCTTGACATTCCTAAAACAGATTTTCATTTTCCTAAACTAGAAGAAACATATTAATACTATTAACCCAAAAATAGGTCCATTAGTATTTTACTGTAAAGATAAATACTGAATCCTCTAACAGTCCAAAAGTGCTTTAAGTAATTCAATTTTGAAGAAAGTCTTAATAACATATGTAGGAGCATTTCACCTGTAGTAGCAGTAATATTGATCTCACACCATTACGGTTTGCAGCATTTTTAAAACCCATTACCATCCTGCATATTAGCTCTCACTAGCAGAAAGGACATCACTTCTGCTGTTAAGTTCTGGCAGACATCAACACAAAAAGGTAATTCTACCTGCTAGAGTGTCTGCCTGACTGCTTGATAATGTCAATCAATAAGCAAAATCACATTCTTACAGTTATCATAAAACAAGATGCCTGTCACAAATTCAAATACAGAAGTTGTATTTCTGTATTCAACATATTAATGAGCCTTAAAATACTTACTCATACATTTAGTAACATATACTGCATGAATGTCAATAGATACTTTATAAAGTATAAAAAGCAATGGATTAGCGTAACAGTGGCCGGATAACACCAGAATGGATTTACAACATTGACAGCCAGTGCGTACAGGAGGTCATCACAGACACTACTGAATCACAGAAGAAAGACCTGTCAAGTTTCAGATAAAGCTGGCACTTGATGATGATAAATTATTTACTAAGTGCTCTTGTTGAACCATTAGGGAAATCCTTTCTTCTTTCTTCATCACCCATACAACTCAAGAAAACACTATGTGCTTATTTTAAAACAACATATAGCAAGAGCAAGCACGTTTTCAGAACAAAAAACAACAAAAATAAATATTAGGATAGCAGCTAGGGAAAATTGTGCGTTGCAAATCTGAAAATGTTGGGATTTTCACCAGCAATAGCAATATCAAAAACATTCTGAATAACATATCTTGTGAAAGGTTATAATTAGGTTAGCAAGGGTTCTGTGGAGTATAAAAGTACTGAGAATGCACCTGGAAACAAAAAAAAAAAAAAAAAAAGCAAGCAGCTCTGATACCAATGTTTGCCCTCTGAATTCTAAGAATTTCTGAAGAACACCAGAAGAAAAGCAGTTCTACCTTAGTTTCCAGACCAAATTAGAAGATGATCAGTCTTGAATAGTCAGCGTTGCTTTTTTATTCCATAGATGTGGCCTGCCCACTCATTCTTCATGAACAGTCTTACTCTACTCTACCAACTTGCTACTGAAGACTGAGCTGTGCATGTAACTACATAAAGATTTCAAAATGCCCAAGAAATTCAGCTCCACTTTCAGTTTGCCTGGGTATATATATTTGTGGAAGCCCAAACAATTCAATTGTGAAATCAAAATTATTCTAGAGTCACAAAACATCTCTAGTGTAACTATGGACCCCAGAGGATTTTGGACACACTCAGTTCAAGCCCCTTATCAATAATTGGTATTAATAGAAATATTTAATTAGAAAGTTAGGCATAATTTGTTGAAATACAGAAGATGATTTTTATAGTGACTTTGTAATTCGTCATTACTCAAAGGCAAAATCCACCTTTTCCTCATGATAATAAATAACACACATCAGCATTGCAGCAGTAAACTTTTAAGCTACTCTGGGACAGGATATACTCTAATTCACTAATACCTGACATATCTTGAATGCAGACAGGTATATAGCATGAAATATCTCTTATCTATTGGTGCATTAATACTACACAACCCCACTACATTGTTTCCACCTACTAATAAAACTATTAATAATAAGGTGCTGAGAAATCATTATTTTTTAAATGTCAAAAGAAAAAAACCCAACAATATCCATAATTTTTCACAATAATTCAAATTTAAAAATAGATCAGTGATTCCATATCTTCTGTGTACAATTTTCTAGGTACTCCATTCTTAAATTAGACCAGGGGCAGCCTACAATTTCATCTACCCATTTCACAAGTAAAAAAACCCTCTAAAAGCCCAAAACATACAAATGAAAAACAAAACCAAAGCAAATCAAACAACAGGACACACAATTTCAGCTGGGGCAATATGTTATTCTATTTAAGTCGCTGTACCTATGGAAACTTAGAGCAATATGAGATTTGTCTCTAACAATTGCATGCCCATAATACCTCTATGCTGGTAGATGTTTGGCCTCCAAGGACAAAAATATATACACGTTATTTACACATTTTTAACAAATACTCTAGTTGAATCTAAAAATACATCTTAAGGAGTAAAATTTTATTAAACTTTAGTCCCTTAAAGGTACATTTAAAAAATAAACATGTACATGCATTAATCTGTTATTAATAACCCTTAAAAGGTACAAAGCTTAAAAACTTTTTCTACATGTATAACAAGTTACACAGAAAACTCTTTTTCCCCATTTGATTTCAACTGGCTGTAAGATTCTACCTAGTGCCATGATGACCCCAGAAGACATTTTCAGATACTTGCTGAGGGATTGCTACCTTGTTTGGAATGCCAGAATTTACAATACTGGTGCACTTTTTACCTAACATCCACAGAGACTTGGAAGCACTGTGTAACAGTGAATGTCTTATCCTACATAGACAGTTCTAGAAGACAACAGTTACTGATCACCTATTAATAAAATGCCTGCCTGGCTGTTCTGCTGACAGTACAGCATATGACCCCTGAGAAAGATCTTCCAGTCTAATGTGTCAGCCCACATTGCAGCACAGATCCAAGAGATACGAGATGAAATTAAAAAACACACTAAGAGAAAATTTAT
This sequence comes from Hypotaenidia okinawae, assembly GCA_027925045.1. Lineage (NCBI taxonomy): Eukaryota > Metazoa > Chordata > Aves > Gruiformes > Rallidae > Hypotaenidia > Hypotaenidia okinawae. The sequence continues at coordinate 14,152,109 of BSDF01000013.1, read as the reverse complement.
TTAGAAAATTCAATCATAACGAAGTTTCTTAAAAAGGAATAAAAGTACTACAGGTACAAGAAACTTAGTTTTCATCCATTAACTTCATAGAAAAAGACCCCACCTGATATTTCTGGTGCCTAAAGACACTAAACAGAATAATCCTCAGAGAAAAACTACCTCAGAGAAAAACTAAATTACAGGAGCTCAGGCCTTACAGAGAACCTGATCCAAAGCCTTCTAACTGTTGATGAATGCTTCTGCAGGCTTCAATGACTTTTCCATCATGTTAGCCCATAATTAATACCTCTTTCTATGAAAAAGACTTAGGTTACTAGACATGCTTAAGTATAAAAATCAAAGCTTAGTTGCACCAAAGGGATTACTTGCTTCCACTCCTTCAGAGGTCAAAGACATTTTCAGCTTTAACAACAAGGTACTCTGATTATCTAGTTCATTAAATGCATAGGGTATTCTATTTATTTTTTTATTTTTAATAATTAACATACCTGAAGTTTTATATGATTTCTAGCATCTAATTTACACGGTAAGATGTTTGTGTTTTGAATTTCTGAACTGCTTCTGTGTGAGAGGCAGACTTTGATAAGCTTTTAATTAAACTGATAATATCACTTTAAAAGCTAGAACACCTAGAGTATAAAGGACACAAGTAATAACAGATTTTATAAGGCTTAGCAGCTTTATAAAGCTTGCTTGCTTTGTGGAAGAAACTGATTTTGTGAAAATGTGTATTTGCCATCTGATTGCTTCTGAAGAACATTTAAAGAAGGTTAGACACCCCTGGCTTTAAAACGGATTGTGTATTACCATTCCAACAATACAGGTTTTTTCTGTGTTTCAAAATGGGAGGGCTGTAAACCTTTCCTCCTGAATTAAACAGCTCTGCATTTCATGCTCTCTGCTCCTTTCTGAAAGTGAGCTTTGCCTGTTTGCTAACTTCTATGCTGTAAAATCATATTTCTACTTAATTATTTTGTACTTGCAGTTTAACTACTACAATTATTTAGAAAACACTGCTAACATCCTAAGAGATGGCCAGCTTTTAAACAGGTGGGTTCCAATCTGGCACACAAACAATGAAATTAGGTAGTACATCATCTGTGGAATATTTCATGTGCAACTAGGGAAGGAAGCAACCATGTAGACTTCAAAGATGTGGAGTGCCTGTAATTGGGGATAAAGTATCTCCAACCAAAACTGAGCATTCAGAGCTTTTGAACATCTCTGATAAAATGACCCAATAACTAGAGCTGCTAGAAACTGTAAGACTCTGCCAAGTCTACCTACATGGAAATTAACTGAACCGTAGAACTGTATCCTATATGGGAATGGATATCAACCTAAATTTGTAAAATCCCAGAATAAAGTCTTCAGCTGCCACACTAATGATTTTTGAGAGTTCCATCAAATTCTCTTCACTGAAGAGAATATAGAAAACCTCAGCTGGCATAGAAAAGCAGAACCATCAAAAGACACATTGCTGAATATTTCACCCAATGTCTCCACATCTTTACCTGAGTGACAGAAAAGCTTATCTGATTTTTATCAGATATGCTGGAAGATGGGCTACTATTATAACTGACTAGCAGACGGCAGAGCAGAAAACACAGGACTTAGGTCAAAGGCTGTTTAAATTGGAGCCAGAATGCCTGTTCTATGATCCAGCCTCAAATCTGCATGGCTTATCACAGAAAGTCCACTAACATCAATGTAATTCTATTGCAGGCACAGAGTCAAAATTTTTAAAGTTAGCCACAGTGCAGAAAAGATGAATATTGCAATTCTGTCCTTGCTTGAATGAAATATTCAAGGAGTCTTCTCAATGTTCTCTTACACCACGAGTTAAACACTTGCCAAGCATGAGTGTCACCTCACAGTACTGTATGATCAACACAATGAGAATCTGACACACAGAAGGGCAAGACCATACTGTTTGTTTAGTACATAGGGAGGAAATAACTCCTGTTTTTTTAATTTTCCCTCGGATTCCTGTTTTTATGGCTGATTTTTGCTCTGTTCACATTTCAGAGGAAGTATCTTATGAGAAACAACTGAATGCTTGATTTTATAAGTAAAGAAAATAATTTATTTTTAAGTCCTGTCATTTCCTAAGGAGCACTAGATAGAAATGATAGATGAAGAAACACAAAATTGTAATTATAAACTTGATTGAAAGATACTTCACCAAATGGCTGTATATGAAAGATAAAATACAATCTTTCAACAGTATAAATGTATTCATTATGACCTCGAACAGTCTACAAAGACCTCAAACAGACTACAAAGGTAGTCTGATAACTTACCAGTAAAAAAACACCCACAAGACAAATGACAAACATTAAACAGTTTTACAGAAGCAGATTCAATGCCTATTACTTTAGTTTCAGTCATGCTATTTTTCCTCCAGAGAATCTATATAACGTGATTACTAATTGGAAGAGTCTGAAAAACACCCCTGTACACATTTTCTTGCTCCACAACAAAACAAAAATTAAATCTTTTTTTGTTCCTTCTGATGAAACAAGAGTAGCCCTTAAAACCTCTGGAGTCAAGCCTCTTACTGTGTATTTGAGTATCAAGGCCACCATACAACAGGGATCTTTTTAAACTTCATCTCACATATTAAAAAAATTTCTGTAAAGCTAAGGCAAACTCAGCAATACATCTCCACTTATATTTAGCTTTGAAACCTGCTATTTCTATTTCAGACTGTGAGAAGGGTTTATGTGCTTTAAAACTCATCTAGCTTTCCCAACTCTAACACCTGGTCCAATAAAACTTATTACAACCCTTGGTCTCCTATACTTCCTTAGACCACCATGCCAATAGCAAAGTTCCATCCTATGCAGGCCTCCAAAAATTATTTGAAAATGTTAATTCTCTGAAATAATAAAGTTTTGAGTTTCATTCATAACATCATTGTCAGCAAGTAGAAGGTAAAATACTTTGTATTTTCATCATGTACAGAGAAAGGGAAATTTTCTCACTAATATTGTGCAAATCTGTAATAATTCAGCTACCTTTCCCTCTCCCAAGTGAAATATTCATCTGAAATAAAACAGCTGAGCTACACATGCATCATGGCCATTCCATGGTCACAGCAGAGAGATAATAGTTTGCTGTGGATTTTACTTTTTTTTTCCTGAATGTTTTGTTTCCCTTAACTCTTTTGAAGGGGATACATACTGCAATCACCAACTCTATTATCATCTCAGACCAGTTTAACATCTAATATTGGTAACTACTAAACACTGAGGTAATTTACCTCTGCATTTGATAGTATCAGATTTGAAAAACTGAACAACAACAGGATGTCTGGGATTTTTATTTATTTATTATTAAATATGTATGTATTTTTATAGTATACTTTCTTCATTAGAAAGCATGACATACAAAAAGTTGCTCTTGTTTCGTTTAGCTTTACTCGCTGCTTTCAGTAGCAGGCCTGATCCAAATCACAGAGGATGACTGAGAGGAGATTCTTAAAGGCCTGTTGCTATGAGATACTCAGCCAAACTCTCTCAGCATTGGAGATGTTGATTGTTCAGACAGACACAAAGAAACTGATGCTACAATCATAAGTTTCAAATACATAGAAAAGGCAAGTTGTCCCACTATGTTATCTGTCAGCGTGCTACAGTGCAGTTAAACACACTGTTTTCAAAAACTATTTTTTCTAGTCCTTGCTTAAAAATTCTCAGGAAGGTAGATTGAGGTTATCTGCAAAGCAAGATAGTAATTTTTTTTAAAAAAAATTTTATTTTTAAATCTTAGATAGCATTGACAATCAATATTTTGTCCTTCAGGAAAAAGATAGTTGCCTTAGTAACAGAAAGAACATTACAAAGTAATCAAATATGATTATTGAACTATTAAAAAAGTTTATTTAACCTTTATTTATGGTACTAGAGAACATAAAACCACTAAATGCATGCTAAATGGTTATGCTTATGGCAGAAAAAGAACCTTTCTTAGACAGAAACTCCTGAACTATCAACTCCTGAATTTAAGCTAAATTTCCTGAATGTCAGTGATAGTCCTGCTGAAAAACTTCTCTTATTTACAAGTGTGGATCTGAATACATCATGAATTTGAGATTTCTGTCCTCATTTGCAACCTCAACCATCAATCTTGATTTTAGAATCCTACTGCCAGCAATTTATCCATATTTTATGAAAGCATCCAATCTTCAGACACACTTAGATGATATTTGTTATGTATCACTTGAAATATTGCCATGCATCCCACAGAAATGGCCATAGTAACACGAAATTAATCCAGAGACATCAAAATATCACAGAAGTACTCCTTTACATTACAACATTTGACCTGTCTTAAAGGTACCAGAGTTTTCCATAGATTCTTTTATCACTTAAATTTTCTTCTACAGGATTAATATAAAAAAAGTTATGAACACTCCAAGATTAAAATTACAAGGATTTCTCTTCTTTTTTTTTTTATTTCAGAAGTTTTTATTTTTCCTATCAATGGAAACAATGACACAGTATGTTTAGAAATTCCTGAGGAGAAATCATTAACTGTTTAACACTACACAAGAAACTTAGCTGCTGCATTTTATCCCTACATGAAAATACATGGAGATGTAAATCTGGGAGGGATTAAGAAAAAGGTTTAGAACTGTGATTCTTACATTAAATATTAGTACAGAGTAGTAAGCTAGAAAAAAGAAACCAAACAAAAAAACCCACATCCAATGAAGGAAGCATGAACCATAATAAAGATTCCTCCACACGCGCCCATTAGAATTCTCTTTCCTTTCCTTCCACAGTAGCATTGTAAATATATCTAAAATTGTTTTTCTCTAACACTTGACATTTGGTAGAGCTGGAAAAAAATCCATTACTTGATTAGAAGGAGGTATGTCACATATGGGATAATTAAACAGAAACCATTTCAAATACATAAAAGTGAGTAATACTTTTGTCCTGTGGATGAGTTACACCAGACTGCTGCACCAGGTTAAGAATTCTCAAGACATCTTCTGATGTGGGTGAACACCAAACAGGGATCAAGAATAGACACAGGAGTTCACCCAGGACATTCCATGGAAGAAAAACCATGGTTAGAGGGTTGCAGGGTGTTATGGTGACTGTTGAGCACCATGCAGTCATATGTTTGCTTCCCCCTTCCAGAGGAAAGGGCTGGCAGGCAGAGAGGGAAAAAATAAAAACAAAGGGAAACCTTGTGGGTTAGGATAAGGGTAGTTTACTGGAGGAACAAGGGAGGGAGAAATAACAATAACAGGACTTTATAGCAAAATACACAAAACTAGTTATACACAATACATTTTCTCAAACTGCACAACTTAGACCATACAGCTCAGAGCCATCTCAAAGTCAGACGATCCTCAAGCCATGCATCCTGGAGCTGTGCACTCCTCCCCCACCAGCCTCCCTTTTGCTGAGTTGGCATGGTAGGTGCATGGCACCATTGATGTGGAATACCTCAGACAGGGGATTTGTGTTGTTTGTGGGTCTTGTTTTAGTTTTTTCCTTTAGAAGCCAGAGAACTCTTAAGGATCCCAACATCCCTTCTTTTACATGCTTTTCTGCACAAAGCTCTTTCTCAAGTCACTCATTTCTGACAACATCATCATGCCAATAATACATAACTATTAAAAAGGTATCAGGAATAGTGTAATAAGTGCTACATGTTCTTTTGGTAGACCATTTATTTCCTTGTCACCACCTATTTTCAATACACAATACAATATAGAGTACAAGCCAGTATTTTGTCCAGAATATATATTAATCATTTTCAGAATTACTGTACTGTTCATTGGATGCTTGACTATGCCAAGCTACAGTAAAAGCAGTCTTAGCTAAGCAGCAGCATTATTAGTGTATGACATGTCAACTAGTTTAATTTTTTTAAGCAATGTGATGTACAGTGCATTCTTACTGTTCAGTAAATTATTGCCCGAATAATTTATTTACAGGCAACAAAAAATTGAAGCTGCCTGTGTGCTTAAGAGCTGTTTGTAAGGCTGCAGGGCTTTATTCATCTTTCAGTATAGAAAATATGTAGCTACTTAAGAGCAAAACCATCATATATTTAGGGGAAGATATTTTAGCCTAGCCTCATACAGAAAGAAGGCTTAAAAATACCTGCAAAAACCTTTTTTCCAATCTCTTCTTAATCTACAGGCCAATTTATTTATTTTATTTTTTAGATGATGGTCTTAAATAAATGACAGTCATTTAAGTTTCTCAAAAAGTAGTATAGGCTGACAGACTATTAAATCTCTTCATAAGGGACAAAAAGATACAAGAAATTCTACCAAAGAGAGACCACAAGAACAGCTTCTGTACAAGGGTGCTTGTAATTAAGTATCTAGCAATTGGGCAAGACAAACTTTTACAACTCTTCTAGTGTTACGTTTGCAAGATTATTTGCAAGTATTCTTACCTTCATTACAAGAATGCAGTGCAGAGTATATTAAGAGAGATGGATAGACATGTTTTGATATGGAGGTTGATTTAGGATTGTAAAAATATAAAACTATTATTAAGTACAGCCTCAAAAAAGGACTGACGTTTACACTGGTAATAAGTCCAGGATTAAGTTTTTGAGGCTTTAGATTTGGATTTCAATAACATTCTCTTTATTGTCCTTCTCTGGTAAATTAAATATGCTTTTACACTTTAGAAGCTTCAGTAACAATCAGCTAATACAAACACCTAAAGTTGGATCAACTGTCACAGAAGCTCCAGTGCCTACCTACAACCTGTTACAACTTCACTGACAGCCTTTTTTGAAACACTAAGCAGGCATGAATTTGTCTGAGGGTCAGTCAGTCCATGAAACCACAGGGACTGTGACTACCCATATTACCTCAATTCATTAGCTCACCAAGCTAAAATGAGATGTGGCAATAAAACTGCCTAGTGATCATGCTTACCGCCTACTCATGACAATGTCATTTTGCAAACATACACCTTACATGGATGGTAGATACCCAGTGCTGCAATCAATTCTCATATATCAGACCTGAAGGACATCTGTACTTGAAAAAAATCCTACTTTTTTCCCTGGGGAAGAAGAAAACAGAAAGATGATCCGAAAGAGGGAATTGTTTCATTCCAACCCCCAAAAAATCTAGTGATTCCTCTGCAAAAAAGCTCTCTAATTGTTGTACTGAAAATTAATCATCTGTAAGACCAGTCTTGTCAGAAATCTATTGAACAAAGTTGAAAGTAAGAACCTGCCTCCATAATCCAAGCTGTATTAGGTCTGGGCTGAGTCCCAAAGGGGATAATTAGGTTTGCAAGTCTAATCATCCACTGTAATAGAACAGCCTTTGTTCTCACCAAGCAGGCCTTGTTTCAGTTCACCATCTGAGAAATGGGACTATCTGATGTCAATAATCAATTGACCTAAAGAAAACATTTTGCACTTCAAGAACTTCAGAGATTTTGAAAACAAAGGTTTCCCCCTTCCTCCCCCTGCACCAAATGCAGATATTTGTGAGGAATATTTAAGACTGGCTCTTTGAATTCTAAAGATTCAAATGCATCACACAACCAATTACAGATATAAAGTACAGATCACACAGCCTCTCCTTATGTAATATGTAAGCAGAATTTAATATGGCTAGGTCTGCTGTAAAATTTAGTTTAAACTGTGTACAAATACTAGTCTACAGTTCTCAGGTGTCAAAAATTGAAAAAGTGTATAAACGTTTATGCTACCTCCCTTGATACCTCACAGTCTGACCAGTTTTAGTTGGAATGCCAGTAAAGAACAGGAAAATATTTTAATTAAATGTAAGATTTCTCTCTTGGCATGGACTCTGATACCTTTGCAAAAGAACATCCGCTGGAAAGAAAACTCTACTTTGCTTGATGCAAATGATTTGCTCCACATATTATCAGTACATAAGCATTAAGTGCAGCATGTCCCATGCATTTGGTTTTGCAACATCTGCACCACAGACCTCACAAATTCAGAAAGCATGGAGTGCTTATGCTCAGTCTAAAGATGGGACATAGACTACTGAATGTCTGTCATTTTATCTGGAAATACCGCTCACTACATAAATACCTGAAAGCTTTAGACACTGCTTGTACAACAGGTCTGGAAGGAAAACATCAGCTGCTTGTAGAATTCATTCACAGTACTGATGGGGACAAGAGTTTTTAAAATACCCTATTGTGTGGACATCTTTTTAATCTTTAATACTGAAACCTGATTTCTGCACTTGTATTGCAACAATTGAATTTATACTAAATACCCCAAAATATGGTAACCCACACATATTGTGCAGAAGAGGCCTCGACCTGGGGCTTTGGGTGATTTTTTTTCCCTTCTGAATTCTTAATGGTACCTTTTCTCCCAATAAACCTTTTTCAACACAGCTACTATTCATGAATGGCATACCTCAGTTATCACACTACCAAGAGCAAATAGTAGGTATTTTTAGCCAGCTCAGGTTTCACATTGTGAAAGAAAGTTCCTAAATGGTATTGTGGTTACAGACACTATTATGGAAAAGTCCTATTTTCATTTTAAGAACCTAGAGAATTAGTATTTTTTTTTTATTTATAGAACAACAGAAGTCAGCACCCTCCCTAACAATAACAATAAACATTGAGACAATTCTGCTTCCATGTTTGAAGGCTCTAGACCATTTTTCCTGAGAAACGTAATCTTTAACAAAACTTGTTTTCTTGCAACAAGTGGTATAATTCACAAAACAGAAATCCAAAACTCAGTCTAAAAGCATCACAATAGTAAGATGAATTTGGGGAGAGAATGTGTTTCATGCTGCAAATTCTAGGTCTGATGCTGAAATCTGCATCATCCAGACATCTGGCCCTGCTACTTTTTTTTTTTTAATTGCATCATCTTGCTCAGTTTGGGTAGAAGCTTTAATTTTCTTACACGTTATCTGAATTAGCTATATCAATAAACAGAAGAGATTTTCATTGAATAGAAAGGTAAACTTGAGAAACACATTTTAGTGCCTATCACTACTGATAATAGAAGCCACTATCTGCTCTTCCACCAAGACGTCTTTTGCCTACTTACGCTGCTTTAGGCTGTTAACAACACTGGAAGTGAGTGTGGCAATTAATTGCTATTACACATTATCAAACCAAACCCAAAGTAAGGCATGAAAATGTTTAAAAATTCCCTGCTGCTTCTGAAAACCTTGACATATTATGTAACTTACTATTGCTTCTCAGACCGAGAAGCAACTATGTACCCAGTCGATCCTAGTCTGGGCTGCCTCCAACCCACAGGACTTGACAGCCCTTCCCAGTTCTTCAGTGAACACACGCAGCTGGCTGACTGGATGTGTATTTACTTTATAACCCAGCTCCCCCGAAGCAGAAGATTGCATACACAGGCCAGGATGAGGCCCGATATGTCCATAAACTAGACAACAATAGATCAAAAAATAAAAACAAGTGAACATTACACAATGCCCCTTCCCTGCACTTTACGTAGTGCTGCAGTGAAGAGCAGTTAAAAAAAAAATTAATTACTAAATCAGTATAATTACCACATAATTACTAAATCAGTCTCTCTTGCCATAACATAGTCAGTGTCATTTCATTTTCCCAAACTATGTCTGTCACAAAGTTACTAAGCAAAACTACACTTCATTCATACCCAACACACTAAGATCTGGTTGCTTGACTGAAGAATTCAGAAAGATAGCCATACTGAAGACAGCAAACCAAACCTTTGCTTCTCAGATTAAGACATTGCCAAAACAACACAATGGCAGCCAGCATTTTCTTGTAAATTGGTTTCAACATACAGATAGCCATCAAGTCTCCTCTTCTGCCATTTCTCAACGGCAAAAATAGGCACAAAGTACACAAGCACATACATGACTTTCAACAAACCCAGACTGCATATCAGCTTGCAATGAAAAAAACCATGATATGCTAGAAGAGTGAACTACATAAAGTGTTCACACAAAAAGGAACTTACAGCTTTAAGTATTGAAATACATTTTGAAACTGGGATTGGGTGAAACTAAGCAGTATCTCCTAACCAATACTAGACCTGCTTATAAATCATACTTACTAGCACATCTATCCTACTAATTCAGAAAAAAAACCTAAAAAAATGTCAATGATAACAGTCAAGTCCTCAAATTCCATTGCATTTACTCAGAGGGAAACTCATCACTCCTACATAAATAACCAGAAAAAGATTATTTCTCATAACATCTCTACAATCAGAACACATTTTTTACAAAGCAAACCAATCAGCACAGGAGAATATTTTCAGTACAGTATTTTTTCTATCCCCAGTCTCTAAAATTTAAATGCTACCTCCTCCCCATTTTACTAAACACATTATCAGAAGCAAACATTTTATCAGAACAAAGTAGAGCTCACATTGTAGAAAGGCAAAACATGCTAACACATCTACCATCAAAATAATTGGAATAAATAAACGTCTACAGAGCCTTCATTCTGGAGCAGAACATACTTCATTTGGCCTACCAAATGCCCTCAGGTCAAAATAAACAGCTACTAAGTTATCTCACGGGGATGGGGGTGGGGAGGTGAGTGGGTGAGAATCTCTCAAGCAGAAGTAGTAACACTTTACTTTGGAGTATCTCAAATACCTTTCAAAGCTGAGTTCAGAAATTAAAATTAGTAATCTGGACACCAAACCCACCAATTTAACAGAAAGGATAGTGAAGCTTCAAGAAAAGTTTCATAAAACTGTAAAGCAACTGTGACTCAACCCTACTGTAGCAAGTAAATGAGCATTATTACTATTTCCTTACCTGCTGTATCCCTGCAGTCAGATCCCCACTTCCTGGGTTGGTGATGCTGACTCAACAACTTCAACTGCAGCAAGCTTTGCCTTTTACCCTCTGGGTCTGCAGGAAATCCTTCTGGAACTGTCTTTGGACTGCCTGGCTGGGTCTCCCTCTCTGCATGGGAAGCTTCAGTGGCACAAATACTACCATGCCCTGAAGCCTCCTGAAGCTTCTTGAGAGTGCCTGTTCAGCAACTCCCTCAGCAGATCACCTCTCCTTTCCTCCAGGAGGTTCCTGTCAGCCGTCACTTCAAACAAACACAGTCTAACGGAGAGCAAAAGAAAAATTAAACAAAACTCAAATATCACTGTCACAGTCTTTTACTTTTTTAAAAAATACTTTCTTTTGTAGCTTTGAAAAAGCAAAATTGTTCTGTTGCTTACAACATCTTACAAAAATTTTGTTGTGAAGAACACAAAATAAATAGGAAAACACCAAGGAAAAGAAAGGAATTAGGGTCTCACCCTCCCCCCTTCCAAGTAAAAAGAAAATAAAATCTATTCCAATAATATTTCTACAGAACATGTTTAGAAAAAAATACAGCTGAAACATTTAAGATTATTCAGTCTTAGTAAGGCCTTGTAGTACATTACTTGTATTCCTTTCCAGATTCATAACAGGAACATTACTGAACATAGGAAAGAATCCCACGTAAGAGTAAAAACTTTAACAAGTAAGAGCTCACCCTAGCCATTCCTGGTCTGATAGAAGGGAGGAATTTACTGCAAGTATTTCCTTTTATACTTGTCTCAATATGCACATTCTGCATTACCTGTTTGACCACACATCTATCCCTTCCCTTCAGAAAAAATAAAGTGTAGCACATAAAACATCACTCCAGAATACTTCAATCAATTCAGCAGGTTTTAAGCTGATGTCATTTGCATTTTTCCACAGATGTAACAGTGCAGGTGTGAACAATGTCCTTAGATTCACTCTGCATGGCAAATGGGCAAGGCTGATGACAATTAAACATCAGGGGCCAACCTGAAAACTGCTTACCAGTAAAATTGTCAAGCTTAAAGCAGCTTCATTAGCCTGAAGACACTGCTGAAGTAGTGTACTTCATGTAGCTCCTGATTATTTCCAATTCACATACATACCACTGCAAGTGGTTCCTAGTAAAAACATAAACTACACTAAAATTGTCCATTCTAGCTGTAAATTTTATGAAAATCTAATCTTATTTGAAAAAGCACTACTATGATCAATTCAACATTTAATTTTCTTGAATCAACATGAAAAGATCCTTGTTTTGGCACTAATATATAGCACAGCCTTTGATCTATTTATTTTCTAACACATTAGAATTCTGAACCCACCCAGAAAAAAAGAAAAAAAAAAAAAAGACCAATGAAACTTTTATTTCTTTCTATAAAATAAGTGCTAGGGCTGAGCACTTTGTAAAGAGTCACCTTTTGAACATGAAGAAGGTATATACAGAGCAGCTGATATCTGGGACATGCATCTCAGGGAAAAAAAAAAAGAAAAAAAAAGAGCAGGATTTTATCAGAAGTTAGAAACGAACCAAAATTCACAACTGATTCTCTAAAAGGGATAGGCCTCACTTCCCTAGCATAAAAAATAAATATGCTGGGAGTTACAAAGCACTGAAATATTTAGTGCTGTTGAATTGAAATGAGAAAGATACTGCATTACAGGATTTCTTCTTCTATAATATTTTTTCTTTTTACTCTGTTTAAAAAGAGCTACTTCAGTGTCTTAATAGGCAGGAAACATTTTAACAGAAAACAAAGAGTCCATGTTTCAATAACTTTTTAAAAAAGAGGTTAAAGAGTAGCAAAATCTTTCTTAAAGGAGCAATATAAAAAAAGAGTTGCCATGGATATGAAACAAAAATATATGCCTCCCTACCTCCTCCAGCTAAAACACAAGCATTTTTGACTATGTTTGAAAATGTTTGGAAATAAAAAAAACCAAACCCAGATACAATGTATATTAATAGTGTAATTACTCTGTAAATGTTCACCAACAAGAAGAAAAAGTCTTGATCTCACCACTCAGTGGTTACTTCAAGTAACATCCCGAATGAAGTGGATAGGCTACTTTAATGAACAGCCACAAAAGCTTTCTCCAGAATCAGAATTCTAAGGTGGTCAATTTTGGTCAAACTCTCCATTCCTTAAATCGCCTGCCATGAGACTAACTAAAATACAACTGTCTGTTACACTTGAAAAGAGGAAGCAGGAAGGAGTAGAGAATGGAGACTGTCAGGAGTTATGAAAACCTATTTGAATATTGTAGCTATTGACTTTTTGTATTGCTGTGACCCCTGAAATCTATAGTTTTATCAGTTTACCCTGCTTTAAATTAAACTGACAGCACAGCACTGAAAATGAGTCATCAAAAGTGGTAAAACTTTGACCTCATGAATCTCAAATGAGGATGGGAGGCTACATGCTTGGGAGAATCAACTATGGAAATTTAAGTATGGCCAGAATTTTAATGACAATTTTTTTCTCTGGACAGAGCAGCTCAATATGAAAAAGACTGTGTAAGCATTAAGGAATTTGTCTGAATTGTGGCTCATCCACATGTTCTGGTGGCTAAAGATACAGAGCCCAGCACAAACTCGGAGCTCAGATGCTTCTGTAAGTGGTTCAGAGTGTATTTCATCTTACACTAAATCCATCCATAAACACGAATGAAATAGAGGCAGACTTGAAGTCCAGTACAGAGCTGTCCAATAGCCCCATGCTGTCTAATATGCTGTGCAATAGGCATTGCACCCATTGAACCCTCTGAGCATGGCTTACAGTTTTCTATCAATCTTTACACCTTAGATATCTTGGAGTTTACATAAAAAGTATTCTTAAAACAGCAGTTAGAAAAAAACATAGAAATTAAGGGCGGCCCCACACACCTTAATTTAGTGAACCCTCCTGAATGGAAACATGCATTTATGTGTGAGCTGAATTTCCTTTAGCCTGGTAAAAGGTAAAAAAGCACTTTGAGCGAACCTCTCTCCCATGCACTTGATCACACTGTTAGATACGAGTAGGACAAACAGCTAAACCTCATTTCTTCTAGAAACCCACCTACACTTAGTTGGTGACCATGCGACTAAGCCCTTGGGAGTTAAACATTCACACTCTTCATCGTTAAGCACATTGTTTTGTAACCTTAAAAAGGAAATAATAAACTTTGTATCTTTCGCCCTTAGAAAGAGACTAAACCCAGTCAATTTACTGGCAGTTTCACAACTACTTGACATCCACAGGGATCAGCAAGGAAGCTGGCACAGGTAAAGCCACAGCACTGGCACCTACCTACCCTCTGCACTAACCAACACAGGCGGGAGGTTGTCACCAGTGAGCAGATGATTTTAGAAAAGGAGTTAACCAACACTCACAAGAACAGAGTACAGTCACACCAAAGGAACTGAAATGGTAGGACCAGCAATTCTCACCTTTTCTTTCAGGTAAGTTGTGTAGAAGCCATCTCCCCACAGTGCCTGCTACCCAAAGGGGAAAGCTGCCCTCAATTCCACAGTCACTTGGGAGAGAATGAGTGCAGGACTCATGAGGCAGAGAAAACAAAGGCAAACAAATGCACAGGCGTGATTACACTGGCACTGGATGACCTGCTGGGTCTGTGAGAAACTAGAGCGTTCACCAGCCGCACAGCAAAAGCCACCAATGCTTGCTGTTCCTTAGATGTTCCAGAACGTTCCACGTTGCCAGGCAGACTTCGTCTCAAAGACGCCCCACGCGCCGCGCCCAGGGCTCTCAGCCAATCCCGCCCGTGTTGGGGTGGCGTCCTTTTTCCGACTGGTGCATTCTGCCCCCTCCTTTCCCACGCCTCACGACCGCAGCCCAGCCCCGCCCGGGCCTCTCGCTCACCCCCCACGCACCCCCCTCCCCGTCGCTTGGGGCAGCGGGCAGGATTCACGCTTTCGTGGCGACGGCAGCTGCCGCTTACCGGTAGGGCGGAGAGAGGCAGCCGGGAGTGCCGCTACGGGAGCGTGCCCCCGGATATCCTGCTCGCTCCTCCGCCGTCCCGAAGGTGAGACAGGAAGGGAGGAAGGACGCGGCCGCGTGCATTCGGGGGATGGAGGTATTTAAGCCCCTGGGAATGCTCTTTTGCAGTAACCGGCGGAGTACTGTGCAGGGACAGCCTCTGTCGCTCAGCCCTTTTCCTTTCCCGTCGCCCCGCTGTGTGGGAAGGTAGTGCACAAGCCCACCCACCATGGGTCGCTTGTGCTTTTCCCTCTCCAGCTTTTCCCTGTGGAGTTTTGGGACAAAGAATTTTGAACTTAAGAAAATTCATACACATGTTAAGGTTACAGCGGTATCTCCCGAACAAGAACAGAGAAAACATCCAGTCCACATCTAAGAAAGGCAGTACTTTCACAGGAGGACAGTGCCTTTTGTCCCTCAACACAGGCAAAAAAGCAAGAGCCCGCTTGAGAAGCCGCTTGATGAACATTTTGTCCTGTCTTGCCTCTCCCTCTTCTCTCATTCCCAAAATCAGAGAAACATCCAAGCCCAAAACCTTTTAACTTACGTAATTGAAACTTGCTGAAGTTAAAACCAAATATAAGTAGCTTCTCGTAGGGAACAATGTCAGAAAACTTTAATGAGAGGTGACTATGTCTTTCCCTGAAGCGGATTTTGTCCTGCAGAAGGATCTAGCAGCAGTGATGAGTGACCAATTCTCTTGAAGACTTAAACATACTACTTGTATCCATGAGGAAAAAAGTTGAGAGGAGCATAAATAGAGAAGCTAGACGAAAATCAGTAGTTGTTAGGGTTAAAGTACAGATCACTTGAGAGGATTGTAACTACTTGCTATCTAAGTGAAACTTTGAGGGATTTTCAAGGCATTCATCCCAGTTTCATATTTGCCCATTAGACGTATGCTCAATAGACTGTGAAAAAAGGCAGCACAGAGGCTGCCCAACTGCTTTTTCTATCAGAACAGCAACAACGGTGATAAAAGATCAGTACAGCTTTAGGTGGAAACATGGAATTTATGAAACTAGAGGAATTTAAACCTCAAGTAAAGTAATTTATTTTTGTCAAATATGCCAGTGCAGTAGATATGTTAGGTCTCTGAATTAAGAAATGGCCAGGCCACTTCTTTGCTGCTACTCAGTATTTCAGAGGACCAGAGGGTAGACAGCTACTGCAAGTTAAGTTAGCCTTCAGACGAACATGATATCTGATTTCCAACATTCTGCAAACATAACAGCTCTGGGGGTTCACTCTAGCCTGTTCTTTCATGTTTATATCCCTGTAGTTGAAGAGTTTAGAGCCACAGAAAAGGTCTCAGTTTAGAGCCATATGAAGGGGCTCAGTTTCACAGGTAGACTTTTCCTGAAAATTAACAGGACTTAAGCAATACTAATAGATAGATAATTGTGTAGTTACAATGAAATCAGCTAATTAAAGTGAAGCCAAATGGGAAATATCCACTGTTCTATTTTGGCAGGCAACACAGAAAAAAATACCTACTGCTTGTATGTATCCCTAAGCCATTTATATCTCTAATTCCAGACCTTTTCTCTGTCTGAGGTAAGGATTAAAATCTCTTATGAAAACAGTGTTAACAGGAGAAAAGCAAACAGGAAAGCTTAGTTTTGAGATGGTGGTTACGTTCTGAAATTTCACTCTGGAAAGTGCTATTCCCCCCATCCTGATAAAATTTGATCTTTACCATTCTCCAGCAAATGCTTGTTTATGGCAAAGCCAAAGTTTTCACCAAACAATGGAATCAGAGACAAAGTTAGAATAAATTAAATTTTAATTGTTCTTTATGGTGTTAGCTTTCTAAGACAAGTATGAAGGAGTAAATGGGATCCTGTCCTATCTTCAGACTCGGTATCAAATATTTATTTACTTAATCAGGGCTACACAATTTGTTGAGGATTGCTGACTCTGGGGGGAAAAAAAGTAAATTTATCCTATCCTTTAATTACTTAGAGAATATTTGGGACAAGTATGGTGACATTCTACTTCTATAGAAAATCAGAAATGGTTTGGCTGGACAACAGGTGCAATCTCTGGGCTGTGCATCCTTCTCACCCTTAATGGTGGGAATGATGGAACAAACAGAATTGATGAGAAAGCAAAAACATAGAGGAATTTATTCAGTATGTTCACTCATTTTTATGAAATGCTGTCATTTTTATTAAAGTGTTGTGTGTTTTTCGTTATACTATATAACATATGACTTCTTAATCACTTGTATGAAGGCAAAAGGAAGTGATCTCTGTTTTAACCTGTAGTCTTTAGCAGCGAGAACAGTCCCTGGAAATAATAGGATGAAATAGTAATAATTAAAAAAAAATAAATCTTTTAATGCAAGCAGAAGGTATAGGGATAATGGTGAAGAAATGCTGGAAATCCATTTTCTCAAACTTTTTATAGGTAGCCAGAAAAGCCATTAGTAAAACTAATGTAAGTCAAAATCTTGCAATAGCAAAAATGACTACATGACTTAGTGCATTCCTTTCCATTTTTCTGTCTCCCACAATTCTTTTGATAATCTTATCATTCTGTAACCATCACAAGCAGCATCACCAGAAGTAATGGCTAGCTATTCTCAGACCACTTTTAAATTATTCACAGCAGCTATGTTTCCATTTCTCTGACTCATTCTTTTAGAAATAACAGGAAGTAGAAAACATGGAAATGGAAGAGTTATGACATTACATTTTTAGAAAAACAGAAAGCTAAAAATTATCCAGTCGATTATTTCTTTTCTCAGCAATGCAAGAAACATTGTCAACTTACTGAACAAGGACCCACAGAAGCATTAGAACAAAAACCCCTAAACCAGAACTTGCACAATGCTGGAGAGATCTTTTCTGCTACTCTTACAGGAAAAAGGACACAAATAAAGATGAAGCTTTCCTAGGACAGAAACAAGACTTTTTTTTTTTTTTTTTTTTTAATATTAATTAACTTCTACAAAAAGAGTAGCTCAAAAAGTACAATCTCTGCAGGCATCTTTCAGTGCTTCATGCCTAGGAAGAATGCTTTTAAATTTCACACCTCTCATGCCCTCCTAAAATACTTCAGTACTATGTTGGTGGGTCTTTTTGTTTGTTTTGTTTTTCTTTGTTTTTTTAAAAGAAAATAATTATAAAGGAATAATAATTTCAACTAATGTTTTTTTATCATAGATCCCCAAGTAATTTACGAAGGTCAGGTATTTTTGTCCTTATTTAAGGAAGAGAAGACTGGGGCATGTTGAGAAAATTCCTGGCAAAGATTTCCAGACAAAGAAACAGAAACAGAATTGAGGTCTGAACCCCAGATGCCTACACACTAGCTCTTACTACCATCTAGAACCTGTGAAGATTTAAAAAGAAAACAAGTTCTCCATAATGTATTTCACTGTATTTTTTTAAATAGTATTATAAAACAAGACTGTAACAAGAAAGTAAATTGTTATTTCTGGAAGGTGTAAGAGAGGGAGAAGACAACAAACATACCAAAGGGATGGGGACTTGTCTGCCACAAAACTATCCCCTCAGTTGGAAGAGCTCTGAAGATTTTGTAAATTGCCTTCACGGCTGCTCCCTCTAACAGAAATATAGAAAAATACAAGGAAAAAAGCTTCTAAAAGGATGATCTGGCTCAAGATCTCTATAGTAATAAATTGTTGGACAGAATGTCTTACACAATCTTCCAAAAGCAATCAAAATGACTTGGAAACAAGCCAGCTGGACTGGAAGCTGGCTGAAGAACTGCAAACAAATGGTGATGTTACACAGTAATGTATCAAGTTGTCCGCTCAGACACCAGAAAGAGCAGTGTTCTGTCAGGTCTTATTTAAAGCACCGCTCTGCTCTGGAAAGTGACAAGATAAAATGGCACCTTCTTTCTCTACAAATCTGATCTATATATGTATCCAGTCATATCTAATTAGTGACAAAAGTTCATTCCTATTACTCCTGCAGAGCCAAAATAGTTCAGAGTTAACTGAAGGGTAATGCTGCCAGTATATCATTGAAATAGTTTAGTAGGTTCCAGTCAGTTTCTAACTGTACAACAGAGGTTACAGAGGTGCCACCAGGGGCTTAATTCAACAAACAGATTCTTCATTACCAGTAGTAATACTTGAAATGGAGACAAAAACCTCCACCACCTGTCTAACTCTCTGAACACAGTCAGAACTTTCCAGGCTGGCAACCAGATCCCTCTCTTCTTGAGGGATAAGTACATTCAGTAAAGACTCATCAAAGTAGAACCACCGTAGATCCTATTTACCAAGAAAGGTGAACTAAAATAGTGAGCCTGTTTGTGATTTAAAAGTAGCAAGCTATGGGACTTTATCCCATGTGCTAATAAAATAATGCAAAATGATGACCTAAAAAGAAAGTTAAGAAGAGTTGACATCTTTAATATACGGTATATAAAATTGGCCTTTAAATATCATTTCAGATTTTCAGTAATTCTACCTGTAAATCCTCTTAAAGTGCTTTTAAAGTTGAATTTCTTAAAGTGTACTTTAGCTGCCTTAGCTGGAATTTTAAGTGATAAAAAAAGACTGTACATTGTGATTAGGCGCTTGTTTTCTTAGCCACAATGACAGTGAGTGTCTTGAAAACAGTATCAAATTCAGCAGGTGGTATTGATCTATCTTAAAATAAACTAAGCTAAATAATAAAATAGTCTAAGCTAAACACATGTGATATACCACAACATTAAATATTGTAACATACCACATATAATGGATTCCTTGTGGTTCCTAAGTGAGTGTCAAGTACTGACTGCTCGTAATAGAATCTAGCATAAATTAGGAATGAACAGGATTCTCAACAGACTCCAAAGGCAAAAAATAATGTGAATTTCCAAAATGTAAACAGAAAACTTCCTTACAAAAGAAGAAAATAAAAAAGAGCAAGCAATAAAGAGAAGAAATTAGTGTTTTCTGGTGGATTTTGATATAAAGACTATGACCTCCTCATTAATAAACAGAAGACTGACCCGCACAATTCTGGAAGGTGTCTTCCCACGTCATGTAAGAACACTGTTTCCAGCAAATCCCCAGGAAACGAGAATGCAGTCTACTTTATTTTCCTCCCCCTCATGCTCAGAAAGTCACATGTAATCACTACTACCCCTCACTACTGCAGAAAGTTACACGTAATCCTTTGCAAAACATGCCTGGTATAGGAACTTCCTTAATATTTGCATTTTGGGATGGATATTCATCAGGAGAAGGCCATACACATGGCTTCTGTCCTACGGCCAACATTAAGAGAGCTTGCCATCTATTGTTAATTTACACCCCACAAAAGTGAAACAAACTATTTCTACAGCAACAACCAAAGACTAAAACAGAAAACCAAACATCTACTTACCCTTATGAACACTTAGCAATACAACTGAGTTGTTCCCTGTGCTACAGGATGTTGGTGTAAAAAAAAAAAACAAACCGAACCCAAAACCCAGCAATCACAGTTCATCACACCAAAGTAATTTTGAATACAAACTACATTGTTTCTTGCAGAAATGAACTAACATTGAATTTCACCTTTTTTGTACATTTCAGCATGTTCATATTACTCCAAACTTTAGAATTCATTCCATTTTTCACTGTGACCTGCAAACTGTGACTGAGCCCTAAAGGCTACTATCATGCTGGGTTATAAAAAGAGGCCCAATAGCACTACCAGCAGTTTAAGTAAAGATATTATTTGTGCCAGCAGATCTTGATTTTCTTACATTTTAATAACAACTCTTAGTATGACTACTGCACATTTTGAAAAAGTTGTCGGCTTAGAATACCAATATGGCTGAAGCATGCATTCTAAGTGAAGTGGCATGCTTAGTTATATTCCTTGAGAATAAGTCAAGATCTTTTTCAAAATTAATCAAGATGATCTTTCAGGAATCCAAAAGACACTGTCACCTTATTCTAAAGAACACGAATTTTCTTTATTGTAACCGAAGCCCAGTAAACTTCACCTTATTCTCTTACTTTTTTGTTTGTCAGTGCCCCTGACATGAAGATCATGGTGTAAAAAAAGTTGTTGTGACTAAAAATCCGTAAATGTGACTAAAAAAAGAGATATAGTGGATAAAGAAACTATAACTACTTGTCAATTGAAGTCACAATTCGGAACACCTCATGGTGATGCTTTAAATATGTACAAATACGTACTTCCATTGCCTAATTTTTCTCATTGTTAAGGATTTTTTTCCCCCTAATGTCTGATACAAATGTTTCCTTTTATGCAGTAATTTCATGCTATTGCTCCTTATTATGCCATTTTCAGCCACCGTCAATAACACAACAGGGATTCTTGCTGCTTAATTATTTGTAGACATTTATGTCCCTATCATAGTCCCCCTTTGACTCCTTTTCTCCTGGTTGTGCATATCAAAGTGTGGTTCTGTCTGCAAAGTGTAAAGTGTATATAATGGGATATGGTATTTATCATCCATCATTTGCCTTTGTACCAAAATGATACAAAATTTGCATGTCAAAAGCCTTTCTCCCACTTCTCCAACTGCTAGAGCAGCAAACTCAGTCTGCTATCTGAAAGTCAAGCTGTGTTCCTTCTGCTTCATACATCATCTTTCTAATAAAAGTTCTACAGTGAGACCCAGCTGCAATTCTGCTGATGACGCATGCAACAAAATATATACCAGCTCATAGTACCATCGGCTCGGCAGTCATAACAGAAGTAAAAACCTAGATGCCACTCAAGCAACTGTGACTTGAATTAATCACCAGTAACAGTGATGTCAGTAGTTTATGCCAAATATCTAGCAGAACTCTTGCATTTAAATGTAATTTCTGGAGCTTAGCATTGTGTACAAAATATTATCATTCTAGAATGTGGAGTCTTAAAATCTGCAGACATGTTCACAGGTTTAAAGTAGTGATTCATATTTTGCTATTTTCAGTTAAGTTGCTTTCCAAATGTCCTAAACTTCATTAAATGTAGTTCCTTCTTTAACGTGAACACTCACTGAGGGATTTTAGACAATGTTCCTCCAACATGTGAGGGAAAAAAAAGAAAATTAAAAGCTAATAGTGAATTTTAACTGAGTAACAGCTTGTTTAATTTAATCCATTTGAAAACTATCCAGAATTAAATCCCACAGTATAGGACTCAAGTCTTTGCATAATCTTTCTACCAGAGTCAAAGTTGCCAGCTAGTGCTTAACCCATGGTGAAATGGTATTTCTCTTCTGTAGGTCTTAGTGGTCCAATATTATGCCCCAAATCTTCCTGTGCACATCAGTGTGTTAAAGAACTAGACCTCCTGTCTGTTCCATGAGGAACTGTCCTGAACATGACTGGATATTTACCAGGCAACATGGTAATTTTATTTTCTAGTCCATGCTAAATATATCAGAAAGTAGATATAGACCATTCCCTTCTTGTGGTGAAAACTCCATGTTGTCCTTGACTTCTTGACATATTTATTCATAATCTTTGCAGAGATACTACGCTGACAAAAGTGTTCTCTGCAAACGTGGGCTTATATTCATTCTGTGCTATGAACAGAACAGTTTAATGTAACATTGTATGCCTTGCAGGACATTTTTTGTATCTTTACTGTTAATTTAAGTATAAGGTCAGCATGTAAGCCTGACGCTGGTAGTGTTATTAGTTAGTCTCCAGACTTCTCAAAAAACATGGGCTTTTTTGTTAGATTTGTGAAGTTAGTCTGGCATTAATTAAGATCATAAAGGAAGTAAGTAATACAAGGTTTTCTGACTCTATTGGCCTATGGCATAGATTGTTTAATGCAGATTTCAAAAATTACATTTAGTTCATATGAAAAGGGAGCATTGTTTCACTTGAACTTGCAGTATCAGGGCTGGCTCTCCCCTGCTGCCAGTGTCTAGTAATATAGACTAAATATTAAAGTGTGGAAAAATTTGTGGGATTTTGTGGGGTTTTTTTTGTTTTGTCTTTAAGTGAGCACCTGACTCTCAACACTTTGTTTCTTTTCCAGAAACAGTTGACTAGTAAATATTCAGAAAGCAGCTTTCAGTTTCTCTCTCTACCCATGTGCAGTGTAAAGTGAGGCCAGAATAAGCACAAAGCAGAGTAAGTAACGGAAGTAGCTTTGCTTTTTTTTTGTTGATATGAATTTTTCTAAAGTAAACATTAGGAAAAAAATGAGGTATGGAATAAGGGAAAATAATAAATTAGGACTGGAATATATTTCTTAGGTAAAGGACAGTATCAAAAATGAATGCACAAAAGTAAGGTAAGCAATGGTTTAGAGTTCTGAAAGTAACAAGCAATAATATTCAAAAGAGAAAAATTAATAGACTTTGTATGAGAAGATTAATACTTAAGACTGAAATACTTAAAAAGATTAAGGCAGAAACTACAAAACATGTAAAATAAAGCATCCCTATGGTAGTAACTAAAATGCTTGTACACCTAAGTTAGTCAGTGCAAAACAGCATCATCAGGCATGCTAGAAATCTGGTCTATCTGTTCCTTAAAAACTTTGGACATATGATGTCACAATGTATTTCTTTATTAGAGAGCACTATGATCAGGCTGACACACTTGCTAAAGCTATCTTCTCAGATTGTTGCTTTTAAAATATATTTAATAAAACCCGTTAGTTAATGGAGACTGTAAATGTACGACTGAGCTACTCTCTATTTGTGGTATTTTAAATTTGATTGAAAACAATTAACAGACAAGAGAGATGCCTGTGAGCATTCATTAAAATGAGGCTTGTGGATTGTGACTGCTGAATTTCACTGTGCATCTGGAGCTGTGTTTACATTGATGGCACAGTTTTCTATCATAATAAAAAAGGGACTGTTCCCTATAAAGGTTATGCTGGCAAAAAATAATGCGTATTAAATTTTTCCAAAAATTCCCATTGAAAAAGCAGCAGCTTGTTACCCAAGGGGAATTTCTATATTGGATGACGATGGCTCATGGACAATTTAATTTGTTGTTTAGTTTAACAGCTTGTAAATCCCTCTCCTATAAATAACATGCAGTTGTAAAAGCTGACTGCTAATGAGATGATTGACCCTAAAGGTCATACTGGCAGAATCCCCTATTGTTTGCTTAAGGATATAATTTTCATTTCATCTAACTGAAAACTGACATTCAAGTATAATGTGATGAGAAATTAAACAGAAATATTGCATTACTGTTAAAAAATATGCTATTGTTTTATCTTTGAGGAAAAAATTGTTAGCTTGGACTGAAATGCTACTGAAGCAGTCAGCTGATGAACATGTGGTTCTCAAATAGACTGTAGGAAGAAAGGAACACGATAAAAAATATCTAGTGAATGGTATCAAAATCAACATGTTCTGAACCTGAACCTTCAATTTTGTTTTTCATTAAAACCAAGTTTAAATCCAAAACTCATCTCCAAGTAAGGTCACTGGAGTAAGGAGGTGGTATTATTAAGGTTTTATATTAATCTTAGTTGCTACCTGCATTTTAAAATTGAATGGATAGCAGATTCTTAGGCAAGATTTAAACTAAATGCACCATAGTACAAAAAATATGGACAACAGTCTTAATTTCAAAACAGCTTATACAGTAAAAATATTGAGACTTGCTTCACCCATTCTATGTACCAAGTAGTCTGTAAAAAGCACGGAATTAAGTATGAGGCTGCTATATTACCATATGCTTTTCTTGGTATCCACCATAGTGGATGTACTCATATTTCATTCTCTCTTCTGCATTTCAAGTGAAATTAATGCAAAAGAATTCCAAATTAGTCTATCATTGTACAGATTCTACCAGTTGTATATCATCTCTAGCATTGCTTGTGTGATTTCAACAGGTGGAGCTGAGAAAAATCAAGTAAGAATACTAAAAAAGTTAGCTCTTGAGCAAGATCACGATACCTCTTTGACTTAGATTAGCAGCAGTAAAAAATTCTAGGCGGAAAACATCATCATTATAAAATAAATACTTGCAGAAATCTGGACTTTATCTTATTTCCTCAGACCCATCATTAGTTCTCATGCAGTTTAGTTGCCATTTATGTCTGGGGAATATTTTGGGCTTTTGTGTCAGTGTGCGTCATGAATAATGAATTACTTGGTTAATGGCTAACAGTATACCCAAAAGAGGAATATTTAACAAATACAGGAGAGAACATTCATTACTCATCTGAGTTAATCCAGTAAGACTAAATAATGTAAATGAAGTGTGCAATACATTGTAATTTTCAACACATTAATTTGCAATAATCATGGTGATTACATAACTAGTTATCTGATCAAGACACACATGAACTAATCTGTATAATACCTCAAATACATCCAATATATTGACAGATATCCCAATCCTTTGCAAACCTCTGATATCTACTAAGGAAATCTTCACAAGAAATACTATCAGTATTCGTACATAGATCTTATCAAAACATTAGATGTATAAAAAGATGAAATAAAGAGACCACTTAGCAAAAGTTCACTGATTTTACACAAGATAACTTTGTGCATTGCTCCAGCTTCTGGGAACACATTAGAAAAATTCCAGAAACTTTAAAAGGGCAATCTCTGCCATTTAGTTCACAGCAAACGTAACATATACTAACAAAAAGACTAAAATTAGTACTAATACTCACAAATCAATCTGAAGAAAATTATAGGCTGTATGTAGGTAGATGATACCTCATTTTTATATTTATGCATATTCAAAACTTAATATGCTATGTGCTCTGCATGTCCCATTTACATCTCTAAAGGTTCAGCAACAGGGTATTCAGAAATTCCAAGGTCTCCATGGCAATGATGTGGGTTGAGAGTCTGTCCCTCTCTATAAAAAATTATGACCACATTTTTATTCTACTGTGTATTGTTTTTCCTTCAGTATAGTCACAGCTCAAGCTTTTTATGATATCTTCACATTCCATCATGTTTTCTACTAAAAAGGCTAAATTTTTACTCCCATTCTCAATCACCAAAAAAACGCCAGAATATTAAAACCACATTTTGGTCTTTGTGTGACCAAAGGCTTCACTGCAATGTTTTCAGTAGCCAACATTTGTACAAGAAAGATGTAATACTGTCAACAGAAAAAATCTGAAGCTAAATGAAAGGTCCCATCACCCAAGTAACATTTCGCATTACCACTTGATACATCTATCCTTCATATACAATTACTTCCTGATACAAGATGTAAACTAGTGTTCCTCCATCTTCTTTTTCTTTCTCCTTAGTAAATTAAAAACTTTTTTACTAGTCCTTAAAAAAAAATAAAAGAGAGATTGCAAGGACTTGAGGAGTTTAAGTGGCATGAAACTAGTATTTTACAGAAAAAAAAATGTGTGTTTTCTATCAAGATGATAAAAAGCTTCAACTTTGAACAAGTTTCTGGAACTTAACTCATGAATTTTAATCAAACATGGATAGTAACTTCCATTTCTCTGCTATTGTGAATATACTGAGCCATTTTTCATTTAGTCGGCACTTAATTATGTGCATATGATTTTGGTGTGATAAACATGCATGATTGTATTTATGCTAGTATAGGAAACAATACATAGTTTGTTCTATTATACTATCTAGGAAACGATAACAATTCTATGTATTATATTTATTGCAGAGACTTCTGATTCAAAAAAGTTCCTACAAAAAAAATACTGAAATATCTTCAATACAGAACAATTGAAATACTTACATGACAAGAATTGCTAAGGTTACTGGAGAAACCAGAAGAATTAGCAACTTACTGTGTGGGACTAATCAGTTAATAGATAAGAGAGATGGCAAGGTGCAACAAGAAAGAATTGAGCACTGGTTTACTATGGCATATTGGCTTTATGATTCTTTGCAGTAATAGAAATTTAAATGAAACTTCATGTCATTCCTAGAATGTCACCAGAGTTTCCCTTTATCTTCCAAAATGGTAACTAACTAGGAGAACTTAAGTTCTCTGGCCTATGTATATCTGAAGATGCTCCCATGTCTTAATCATACCATCCCCTTCCTAGCAAAAATTGCACCTCAGTTTCACAAGGCAATACTAGTAGATAGTAGTATATAAACAGAAGTAAAATAGAAATTTCACTTGTATCACAACTGTAGGAAGATGATTTCCTTGTGCAAGTCAGATCAAATGGGGGGGTCATATGCCAGCTCTGTAAGCACATTAAGAGTAGGTAAAACCCACCTAACAGGTTGAGTTCTTTTAGTGGTTCCATGCCTACCAGTTGGAGGAGCTGCTTTGGCTTTTAAGAACTAAGTAGAAGGGGTGCTTTTAGATGTTCATGTGTGTCATAGCTGTGCAAATACTGTGAACTATTGACAGAGCTGTTCTTTGCTTTCTTCTGAAGGAAAAGTGTCTACCAGTAAAATACTCGCTGTAGTCACTTGGGAGATAAAGCTGTCTAACTATTAGCACTTTGCAGAGTACAGTCTTTTAACTGCTTTTTCCTTGCTGAGGTCAGAGCTTGGATTTCTAGATTGGAAATGAATACTGAGAAACCTAAAAGAATACAATAGAGGCATTTAAGGCTCAAGCATTGTGTATCAATGAGAAAATAAGTGTCTGTGGCTAGAATAATTTTACTTTATTCATAGGCTGGCAATACAGGGTAATACTCTGTCTGAAAGAATTGCACAAAAGATTTTATTGGACTAATCGGAGCCCCTAATTACTAAACTGCCATGGAAACATCAGCACAGTTCCAGGAGATTGATAACTTTTGTTATTTCTAAAACACAGAGAACAGGGAGAAGAAAATATTTAGATAACAAATAATGCATAAATGTGAGGGGAAATGTTATACCTTTAAAGTATGTTACTCTTTTATGGAACTACTGTTGTACTTTATCCACAATCATCATAAAAAGCAAGCCAGAAGTAATTTGCAAGTATTCTCTTCAGGCTTACTCTTTTTCCTTAAAACACCAAAGGAAAAAAAAAAAGTGCTGTGGACCACTTATCATATGGAACAAATAGAATAGCAAACAAGATGAAAGAAAAATTGCTAGCAGGGATGGCTACATAGATATTAGCAGGAATCAGTGTCCATATGTAGACATGATTGCTCTAGCAGAAACTGAGAAGCAGGATATAAGGCAAACCCAGTGATGTCAGTTCTTTTCACTGGCTTCATCTGTCTTTGACTTTACTGAAGTAACTGCAGATTCACGTTGGTGTAAGAAACAGGTAGGAATCTGGATAGACAGTTTATGGAATGTCATTATCTAAAACCTTATTACAAAGAAAGCTCATCTGTCTAGAAAACCACCCTGTTTGTTTAGTTGACAGCCTGACACATTATGTTGTAATAAATAGGAAGAGTAACAGGGTTGTCAAGCATATTGCATTTCAAGGATCTGATTGAGAAATCTGCAAACTTTTTTCCAGTTTTACAGAGAAGCTTTCACAAGATTAACCCTTCCATTTTTTTCCCCATTGCTCCTTGCAAGCCAGCTGATTTGTCCAAAATACTCATATGTCAAAGCTGCTCATTCAGAAGAGTAGTGTTAGTCAATATCAGAGAGTACACTCAGCAGGACCAAAGTACCCAAGGATATACCACAGTCACAGTGCATACAGTGCAGGGCTAAGCTAAATGTCACTGAAGTTTAGAGTCCTCTCCTCTTGTCCCAACTTCCTCAGGAACAGAAACAACTAACCCATAGTAAGTATATATATTCCCTAGCTTGAGGACAGCACATTCCAGATTCAGGGCATGCTCAAAACACTACTTATCCCTATATACTTAGATCTAGGAATACAAACATATCATTGAAATGTAAAATTTCTGAGCATGGGAACAAGCAGCCTGTGCCATGTGATCTCCACTGAGATTGCTGTAGAGTGAATAAAAGTCAAATTCAAACTAACGTCAGAATGAAATAATTTTAAACAGCAACCTTCATCTTCATTTCATCTCACTGATGTGATGCAGAAAGGGCTTTTTATGAGGGAGGGATGATACTAAAATTTTTGAAGGTTCATTTCAAAAGCTTTTAAAATGATTATCTAAAGCAGCCCTTTGGTATAAAAAGCAGGCCAGGGTAATTTTTTTCATCGTTTGAGACTACCATCCTCCTTTGCACTACTCAGAAACACCTTTCCTACATACTACTTCCATTCCACTCACAGGTACCTCACAGGAGTGCACAGATATGCAAATTATTCATTTGCAGATCAAAAAAGATCAGGATTTTGAACCTAGTAAGAAATTCTAGATTGTTTCTTTTTAAATATAACTAAGGAATGAGGCAGCTCACTCATCTGAATGTTGAGAAATCATTAATTAATCAGGTGGTCACTCTGATGTTAGACTGAATGGAAGGTTCTTGTTCACTTTAGAAGCTGAACAACATCTCAGAAGAAATTGCAATGACAGAAACATGAAATCTGCTATTTTCAATTACACTTTCTTCAGTTACAGTATATTCTGTTAACTTGTTCAAGCTACTGTATAGTCTGCTTTAATGCAAATAGGAGAGAAAGTTATCCTGGTCTTACAGGGCATGCATAGATTTTAGATTAAGGTTCCTTGTTTATTACATTTTCTGTGTGTCCCTACGTTAAGTCCTTCAGTGTCTCAGTTTCAGTTCCTTAATTTGTGCAAGGTGGTTAATAGCACATTTTTACAACATCAAGTTGTGCAGGTAACTTTGAAAAACCAAGTCTTACCACAGTAATGGAGACTAACAATGTACATTAAAGAGATGGAAGTATATATCTCCCCTTCAATTCTCTTAGACTCTTGATAGAATCAATTTCAAGAAAATAAATTCTTCCAGTGTCTTAAATTCCTAGTCTCTAAAGTCTGGATATTAATTAATGTTTTCTTTCTCTGCTTCAATATGGAGGCAAATAACCAGGCTTTAGTAACCTTCCATGAATAGAAGCAATTTTTTTCAACCTGCATTATTTTGTTTCTCACCATTCCAGTATGATTTGCTTCTTTTTTCCTTCTTTTCTACCTTTCCACTAACCTCAGGCTATGTAAAGGCAAATTGTTCATATTCTTGCTTTATCAATGAGATAGACTTATGAAATTATCTAGCTAGTCTGAATGTCACATGTATTATATTTTTTCAAACAACTTAGTCTTCTATTCTTTTCATATAGGTATCACTAAACACAGTACCAGTTCCTGAAAAGGATGCTACTTGGGCAGATACTATGCCTGCTTAAATGAATAAAGTTATGATTAAAAATCACTTATTACTCAGACACATGATGAAGCTATGTTCTTATATCCCATACCAAAGGGCAGGGGGTATAGCTGAGAAAAATAACTGACTAAATGGTATTCACCTCACTGAAATACTTTTACATTCTTGGTAGGAGGGTTGATTTCTTTTTTTTTATTTTTGGTCACACCATGTTAAATAAAAAGTTTGGCATGCAACACATTCCACAGAAACATCATCAGCAAAGCACACAGACATAAGTCAGGAATATTTCTTGGGAGAATAGCACATAAAAAAAAGACAGTCACAGAGTAAAGGGTAATGAGAAATTGACCATTGCGCTGAAGTATCTTCTTGGGAACTGTATAAATCCTCTTTATTGATCCATGCATTACAATGGCAATTCCTACTCAAAAATTCAAGATATTTATAGCATCATATAACTTCTTTAGGTTATTGCATATTTTTACCAAAAAAAAAAAAAAAAAAAGATGTGGAAGTCTTTTTTTTGTAGCTCTTAAGAAGAATTAATCTTGCAGGGCACTTGATATGTTATTTCTAATATTAAATTTCATGTTTTTTATTTGAATGCATTTCTTAAGTCACACTTAGTAATATGTTCAGTATTAGTGTGAGAGAGCAGAAAAGTCATACTCTGGTCTCCTGTTGAGACTGAATAACACCATCTGATAAACTTGAACTCATTTCAGCTACATCTAAATAGGTGGTCCCAGGAATGCATCCAAGGCTCTGTATCCTACGTCCTATATACCATCCTTCCTTGTACACAGATTTTCATGGAAAGATTTTCCATGCTCATGGGGGAGAAAAGCCACCAAAAATTTTAGACTTATTTAGAACTTGTACCAGCAGGGAAACAGGTCTCAGGAGGAATCCTCCAAACTAAGTTTTTTTTATGGTTCTGTGGAAAATATGAGAATAGTCTCCAGCATCATGCTTCTGTGATATTCACTGTCTGCTAGACAGCTGTGCAGCTCATTCCCACCTCAGTCAGTATTGTCCACACTGTGCATATCACACTGATGGATTCATTGGCAATCAAATTCAGGCTTAAACCCATGACTTAAAAAAAAAACCAACTTTGACTTATTTAGCTTTATTTTAGTGCCATTACCAACATCATCAGGATCATTGTAGTTTCTAATACATTTACAAATTGGTGGTGATGGGAAAATCCAGCTGTTCTGCAAAATGGTCTCTAAAGAAAACAAGTTTCTGTGTTGCAGTGAAGTTCTACCAAATTGAAGAAAATATTTTTTTTACTCAACACTATTTTTCTGAAATTGGCTGGTAAGGTTGGTTCCCTTTTTTTTTAAAAAAAGGCAACAACCTCACATATCTTTCCTTCAGTTGCAATAGGAAAAGGAGCTGCATAAATATCATCAAATCAAAGAGATGAAATAGTGCTACATCAGAAAGAAATAATGTAAGATGTTTGATTGTCTTTCACCTTTGGGTGAAAGTCAATCTGAAATATGAAATTCTATTTAAGGCATAGTAAGATGATCAGTCATATATTATTGCTCAGCTCATGTGACTGATTATTATTCTTTTTATAAGAAGGAAAAAATAGTTTCATGTGTTGCAGATAGGAGCAGTAAAGAAAACAACCTAAGTGGATATATAAGTTTTCAATAGTTGTATCACCAGAAGAGAAATACTTGAGAACTGTGCAAACTGGGCAATTCATTCTGTTTATAAAGACTGAATGTCAGGGTGTTAAACGTCCAAATTTGCAGAATATTTTTAAAAATTTGGATGATTTCTTTGTCATTCTCTCCCATACTCTGTACACATACTCTGTCTCATATTTATATTGTATTTGGTAAAAAGAAATTCTCATTTATACTGCTTTCTGCTCTGCTACTCATCCCAGAAATCACTACATTCCCAATCTGATTTGGGGTTTACTGTGTACACACTAAAAACAATTATATTCAGACTCAGATTGCAACTCAGTGATTTGATTATAAGTGACACCTTATGTTTTAGCTGCTCATTCACTTTCAACTCTTCATTATTTGAATTCTCACCAGCTGACTGGTACAATTTTGAACATTTTCAGCTTACACTGCAGTACAAAATTGTAAAGCCATTGGGTACAGGCATGAAAGTTACAATGATGTATGAGACTGCCAACGTAATAGCAATAGCCTGCAAGTTTGAAGCTTATTCTCTATGTTTGTGCCCTCAGAGAAAATCACTGCAGTGCTGAGGGCCATATTTTGTGGGTTTAAGTGTTAATTAAGTGGTGTATAGGTCTCACTCTGGTTCCCTGAACAGGGGAAGCTTTTACCCTTTGCGTTAGGTGAACTATTCACAGCAGTAATTTTTTTTTTTCTTTTTCAGCTGTACCCCTTTTTCATCATTCATAACTTCTAGAAACTTGTTTGAATGTTTTATGCAAAGCATCAAGTACTATGAATACAAATAACACTCTATAAGCACTTCCAAGTATTCATAATTTGAATTTCAGCTTTCAAAGAAAAATGTTTATGTTCTAGAACAAATATAAAAATTACTTCTATATGCTTACCTGATCAGGTATTAAGATAGATCAGGGTGTGTTGCATTACATCTGACTTCATGCCTCAGTTTGTTTCTTGCTGATGTTTTTTGTGCTTCACCTTCCACCTAAAAGTAATTAGAAACAAATGCCAAAACAGAAATAGGTAAATTAGTTCTTCTCAGTCTTCACAATCACACCTGATTCAGCTGGTGTTTGCTAGGACTAAGCAGTTCATTACTGATTTACTCAGCAGTGCATTCCTTACTCTTAGAAATCTCTACAAAAACATATCACACTGTGTGGAGCCCTAAACACTTCCTCTTCTACCTCAGGCTACTATTTAACAAGAGTTGCTTGCTTCCCACCCACAGTTTGTGTGGCTAGGCCTGCTCTCAGAAATGTTTATTCAGCCTACTGCTTTCTAGTCTCATATGAAAACAAAAAAAAAAAATAGGATGAGGAAGCATTTAACAGCATAGCATTAAAACCTGGAGCACAAACTGTGTCTTCCCAACAACTTTTCTCACATGCTAAAAATCTCCTGTTCACTCTGAAGTTCTCACATTTTTTACCTGTCAAGATGTCCAACAATGGAATGTACCCAAGCTCTCCATGATACACCTCCCATACTTCCTTGTTGAAAACTAAACTGATACCAGGCTGTCAAGTTTCATGATCTACTTGAAAAGACCATTCATGGCAATAATCCATGTTATCTTAATAGAAACAATTTTCCTATGATTGTCTGGATATGCACTTGTTTCCATGTAATATTCCACAAAGCACACTGAAAATATCACTGAAATAAACTGCTGTTTCTGCTGCTCAATTTTTCATAAGGATAAAGGGTAGATTTCAGTTGGCAGAAGAATTGCATGTACTTATTATCAGGCTTAACAGTGTAGAAGCAATCCAAGAATGTCCAGCAGTGGAGACATAGATTTCAACTCAAAGTATAACTTTCTAAAAAAAAAACCCTACCTGGACTCTTATTACATCATCTTCTGAGTGGAGAATAATGATTTTATCTGTGTACTGTGTTCCACGATGTAAACATTTGGTGTAGCATTTCTTAGGACTAAATCCAGCTGCCTCTGTCATGCAAAGCTAGCTAGCAGCCATTAATTTTAGTGCATGTACCATTTGGGATTATTAGAATCCATATGTGGGAAATGAAAATGAAAACTAGACTGAATCATTCTGTAAATTTAGGGATTTATTTTATTTTATTTTAACTTTTTTTCTTTCTATTCTCAACTGGAAGTTGGTTTGTGATAACAAAACTCTTCACATCATTATGTGCTCATTTAACCATCATGACCACATAAGGGGAAGTAAATTCTCAAAATGAACACATTCTGTTCGTGTCACATTAGGGTTGAAAAATACTCACTCACCTAATTCTTTCATGCATCTTTAAGTGATAAAACATATTCAGAAACAGAAACTGTGGAAAAACTTGAAAAGCCATTATTAAGGCAATCACAGGTTCATAAAATAATACTTTTTTTCTCAAGCTGATATTAGCACACTGCCTGAAAGGAAAGGGTTCTTACTAGATTGTGAGTGAAAAAGCCCTCAAACAAACCAGACACAATGCTAAATTTAATTAATTAGTTAAAAAAGCCAAAAGGATTCATGAGGGTGGGACAGAAAGAAGAGAGTAATGTAGTCGTCTGCTCTGGTCAAGTATTAGTCTGGATCTATACAATCATGAGCTGAAAATTTCCTGGTTTTTGTAAATTATAAAAAAGAACCAGCAGACATTATGAAAGTCTAAATAAAGCCCCTTTATCAACTGTTACTTTTATTTAAAAAAGAAATATTATATACAATAAAATAAATGGCTGCTGTTTCATGTGAAATAAGAGGGTTGAAAAATATCCGTTAAAAGCCTACAGAATTTGATGATTCATACTTGACCTTTTTCTGCAAGGATTAATTGTATCTCCTGCTCTGTGTTGCAATGACATTTTACCTAACAACACCCTGCCTTTACTTGGTATAACAGGTTATACTGGGTTGCTACAGCTTGAAACAGTTAAGACCTGAAACTGCAGAAATTGAAAGGAAGGCAGTGCTGCCTGGAAGACTGTAAAAGCTGTCTTAACACAAAGACTGTAAAGCTACATCTACCCCTCTTGTAGATGACAGGTTCTTGGTCAGCTTCACCACTTTGCCATGAAACTTATCTGGCAGGAGGCTGCGATAACCCCTGCGTTGGGTAACCTACAAAATAACTATCTATCTGCTTGCTAGTTACAAGATGACCCCTTGCTCTTGTGAAGAATGGAGGTTATATGTATTGCTGAAATAATCAGTTATGTTTTCCTAATCAGCTGTCCACTTGCCTGCATCTCACAGCTGAAACATTGGACCAGGATTTTGAATTCAGCTCTGGATTCTAATTGTACGTGCAGTTTTGAGTATGAAAACCTATTCTTTCTTTGTCCATAGGTTTAACTCATGACATACTTTTTGACAGAGTATTCAGCAATGTCTAAAGAGATTCAGCCTTGGATGTAAAATTCAAACTAACAGCACATGAATACAGGTATACCTGTCTATTTGAAAATGAGTCAGAAAGCAATCATAGTGGTGGCTGGAAATGTGGGAATGTTGGAGTTTATTTTAAAGGTATTTGGACTGGTTTTGCATTGCTCCCAATTATATAAATCATATTTCAGTTTAAAAAAATGCACATTTT
Source organism: Hypotaenidia okinawae (assembly GCA_027925045.1). Taxonomy (NCBI): domain Eukaryota; kingdom Metazoa; phylum Chordata; class Aves; order Gruiformes; family Rallidae; genus Hypotaenidia; species Hypotaenidia okinawae. The sequence goes on along the minus strand of BSDF01000013.1, from coordinate 14,116,953 downwards.
TTATTTTCATACTAATTGTTAAAAGTGCTAGTTGGTAAAATTTGGCAGAATGAACTGTGTCAGTGTTGCCATCAGTGAAAGTTCCATCCACAAATAAAGAAATGACAAAAGGATCCCCTGCCTTCCCCGCCCAACCAAACACAAGACCTGTTTCATACTTCAAAACCCACGCCGATATGAAGAGCAGGGAATTGACATTTTTGCTGTTCTAAAACAATATTTTGAAGGTAACAAATTGAGGCTAGACTTAAGCAACACAGAGACCTAAATAAGATACAAAATGAGGAATTCCAGAATCATCCATCCTTTTACCATCATTTATCTATGCTACTGGCCTTCTGTCTTACTGGCTGTTTATTCTGAATTTCACAAACCAGAACCTTACCACATCAGCAAAGAAATAAATGTACGTGTTCATAAGCACCAGGGAGTGAGTCTGTACAAAGTATCTACCACAGAGTACATGGCCTGTGCTCATTTGAATGACTAGGAATTTTGGATGGCAGTATTGGACTTTAAGTAGATGATTTGGATCACAGGAAGTTCCGCACCAACATGCGGAAAAACTTTTTCACAGTGAGGGTGACAGAGCCCTGGGACAGGCTGCCCAGGGAGGTGGTGGAGTCTCCTTCTCTGGAGATATTCAAGACCCGTCTGGATGCCTATCTGAGTGATATGTCCTAGGGAGCTGCTTTGGCAGGGGGTTGGACCCGATGATCTCTCGAGGTCCCTTCCAACCCCTACAATTCCATGATTCTATGATTCAGAGCGAAACCAGTTTTATTTTGTGTAATTTGAGGAGGACCTTCTCTGGATGTGTGGTGTGATGAGATCTACAAGATTTTTATTTTTATTTTTACAAGAATTTAAAGAGAGTAATACTGCCCTCTTACCATGAATACTTTCTCCATTCATGTAATGAAACAGGTGACCTCTACTCATCACTTCTATATACCTGTCATCATACAAACCTCATTCAAGCAAGCATCTGAAATAGTGGAAGGAGAAGAAAGGGAATTTTGTAAATACTTACATATCCCCTCTGAAGAGAAAACTGACATTTTCATTTTGTTCGTTTCACTGCTTTAATTTTTGCAATGGACATGGGGTAGGAGGAGTAAAAAGAAGGAATAGTTGTGTTGCAATGCTAATGAGAGCATTTATAAGGCTCTGCCAGAAACCATGTGCTTCAGCTTGCTTTTATAAGCCATTTTGGAAGACGTCTTAGTTGCAGTTGCACAAAAAGCATTTTCAGGGCTTTTATATTTTCTCATTTAGAATACTATGACATTATTTGGAGAGGGACTAGTTCTGCAGCCCATAAGCTGGTATCAGTATTGTGTAATACAGCAGCTAGACTCATTTTGCAGTGTGATTACAAAACCCATCACAGTGAATTATACAGCAAGTTAAATTGGTTTCCACCTTCTGCAAAGCCAGAATATTATCTTGCACAAATAGTGTACAAATGTAGAAATGATACAAGTCCAACTTATCTGAAGGGTAGACTACAGAAAGCTTCCACTGTTCACTTATCAATACTCTCTATTGACTGCTAATGACATCTGCTACATTCTGAAAGCAAGCTCTAATAATGGTGAAGACTCCCACTACTGCTTTTTCTTTTACTAAGCTTTAATTTACTAGGACATTCTGCCACTGCTAGACTTTCCAAACCTGAGAAATAATTTGAGTAACATCTTTTCACTTCTCTTGATCAGAGATACTTGTGAATGTGTGTTCATACTGAACATTCTATGAGCCAAAGAACACCATGACTGGGTTTTGACTTTTCAACATAGTTTAAAATACAGAAACAGTCCTTTGGTAAGTAACCCTGACTGTTCACTGTCTCCCTATGATAGTTGCTGGTATTGCTTCTAGTCATACTTTTTACTCCTTTTATGCAGCACTTGAACTCATTGTAACAATATAGTCCCCTGAGTATAGCAGAAAAGATGCTTTTTTGTTGGTTTGTTGTTGTTGTTGGTTTTGTTTGTTTTTAGAAAACCCCACGTAAATAGGATAATAAGAGAGAAGGAAGAGAGTCTGGTGAACTTAACTATACTGGTCTTCCTGCTTGTTTCCAGTCACTGAACACACCAGCTGAAAACCAGCTGAAAAAGAGCTATGTGGTCTTAAAGTACTTGCTTCTTCACATTATGTTCACAGCACTGTAGCCCAGGCTAAGTGAAACCGTGGAGAGCAGGGCAGGGAAAAGGAGAGAAAAAGTTAAGTAGCTCAATCACGACAGAAATTATATCACAAGAAAATCAGATACAGAAACAGACTGCCTGCCAATATTTCCTCCAGATAGGCAGACCTTGGACAAGCTTTCTAGGCCCATTTATCCATTTCTAGAATACAATGACTAAGCAGACTGTTAAAAATTTGCCACACACATATATAGGTATATGCAACTGCATGGATATAGTTAATTTATTTTTCTCTGTATTTTAAATATAGCAGATTAATCTCTGACAGAGAAGTACATTTCAAACATACTATTTTGCAGACATTCTGTCTGTTCTCCAGATTGAGAGTTGTTACTGCTATGCCATGACATAGTTGATGGTATTTGGAGTTGCCATAGCATTAAATGCTTCTCCTCTGATCAGCAACTGCTGATTTAAATGAAAATCTTCAGAAATTTTCTCTCCTGTATATTTCACAGTCATTTTAAATTCATCATAGACAAAAAGGTATAAATGATACCAGGTGAAAATTGTATTGTGTCTAAATGAGCTTTCCAGAAGTTGATTTCAAGGTCATATCACACAAAAGGCATGTGTTTTCAGTTACTGTAAAGGACAGAACATGTTTAAAGCCTTTGATCATCTGAGTTCTAATCAGTAAACATGTACACACATGAACTTCACAGTACTTGCATATTTAAATGCTTGACCTGAATTTTGTATCTGGACAATATCCAGGCTAAACTCTCAGAATTCCATCTTTTATGTGGGGGATGAGTTACTTTAGCATTTCTGAAATATGAGTATGAGACGTATCTAGGTGAAGGCAAGCCAGAATCAGTGGGACTCTGAAGGCACTGGCACTTGTTAAAGATTTTGAGAATTTAATTCTCAAATTTATCAGTACTAATAATTCTAATTTAATGCATTTTCCCTGTCACTTATGAGTCAGTTGTTAATTAAATGTTGTTGAAAAAGATGAATTGCCATTTTACATGCTTAAAAAGAATGTTGATAATATGTCTAAATCTAGATGTTAAATGTAGATGTTAAATGTGATCCCCCTAAATACTGTTGTTATCCAAAACAATTTTATGCTGAATTAATTTCATTGTCAAAAAAGGAGCAAGTACTGGAAAACTAAACAATCAACATTTAACCCTCTAACATGTATTTGTATATATTTTATATTCAATGTACATAGAATTAGATTGCAGAATTGCCCTTTGATGGAGTACCAATGACTTCAAGAAATAGCACATCACCATTGACAGATGACAAAGTAATTTTTTTCTTCCCTTTGCATTGTAGATACCTGTACAAATGGACCTTCTAAACCTATGCTCAGCTGTAGTAGCTACCATCTCTTTTTGACTACCAATGATGAGATTTCTGTCGTGCTTTCCCGCTATCACAGTGCCAGTGATGCAATTTTTTTTTCCTGGAAATCTTCATAGAATGACAGAATGGTTTGGGTTGGACAGGACTTAAAGATCACTGGGTTCCCCTGCCATGGGCAGGGACACCCTCCAGTAGCCCAGGTTGCCCAAATGTTTAATCTAAATCTACCCTCCTTCAGTTTAAGGCCACTCTCTGTTGTCCTATCACTACATTTCCTAATAACAGTCCCTTTCCATCTTTGCTGTAGACCCCTGGAAGGCTGCAATAATGTCTTCGTAGAGCCTTCTCTTCTCCAGGCCGAACAAATCGAACTCTTTCAGCCTGTCTTCACAGGAGAGGTGCTCCAGCCCTCTGAGCATCTTTGTGGCATTTCTCTAGACTCACACCAACTGGTCCATGTCTTTCTTGTACTGGGGATCCCAGCTCTGAATGCAGTACTCCAAGTGGGGTCTCACCAGAGCAGAGCAAGGGTGAGAATCACCTCCTTCAACCATCTGGTCATGCTGGTTTGGGCACAGCCCAGGACACGGTTGGTTTTCTGGGCTGCAAATGCACATTGGTGTCTCGTTCTGAGTTTTTCATCAACCAACATCCCCAAGTCCTCCTCCTCAGGGCTGCTCTCAATCCATTGTCTGCCCAGCCTGCAGTTATGCTTGTGCCCTGACCCATGTACAGCACCTTGCACTTCACCTTTTCGAACTTCTTGTGGTTTTCGCAGGCCTGATTCTCAAGCCTGTCAAGGCCCCTCTGGATGGCATCCCTTCCCTCCAGCATGTCAACTGCACCACACAGCTTGGTGTCATTGGTAAACTTCCCAAGGATGCACTCAACCCTGCTGTCCGTATCCCCAACAAAGATGTTAAACAGTGTCGGTTCCGATGCTGACCCCTGAGGAATGCCACTCATCACTGGTCTCCACTTATTACTGAATATGCTGCTGTTGTCTCAGATGGTGCTTGCAATCAAAAAGGCAATCAGAGTGTTATCCATATGTGACTTGTCCTACAAAAGAGATTTGCAAAACTCTTCAGTATATACTGTTACTCATACTCTAAACGCTTATGTGACTACAGAAAATAATTTGACCCATATCTCACAAAACTTTCCTTTACTCACAGGGTTAGGATGTAGGTAATAAATTGGCTTAGGTTAAGTTTCAAATCAGACTTTTTTCAATTTACACTATTAGATTTGGCAGGGGAATTCAGAACACTCTGGCACCCAGTGCAAACGATTAGTAAGAATGTGTTGGGTTGTTTTAGTCTGTTACATAAATACGTTTGATTTCATTGAAATCTTGATGACTGCTTCTTTGCTATCTTTAGATGACTTTACTGGTGTTTATAGTATTACCAAAACTGCTAGATCAAGTTATTCAGGGGGAAAAAAATAAATTGCAAAGTAACTTAAATTGGATACTCCATTAATTTCAACAAAATCTTTATAATACATGTAGAAGTGGTGTAAGACTCAGTTGTCCACAAACTACTGGCTGTAGACCCAGCCATGTGGCAACTAAAGCAAAGTAAATGTTTCCACTTTGAAATACAGGCAAATTTGATTATTTTTGTTTGCAGAACACTTAGTGAGGAACTAAAAGAAAAGGGATTGTTTTTACTACCAATACTTCAACAAAAGAAATGGGAGGTTATTTTTCAGCATGGTACAGTGAATTAGACACATACAACTCCTGTGACCACAGGCTGCTACATATCTAATTCTGCAAATACTGTCAAAACTGCTTCAAATATCCTGTTTTATTTTGACTGCATTCAACTAATAAACTGATTATTTTGAAGGAACTACATGCCTAAAAAAACCCCTGTGAAGTTATCCAGGCAGATTCCTTTCTGCAGTGTACAGGTAAAACCGAAAGAAAAGCAGTAACAAGAAAAGTATTTATAAAAATATATTTCACAAAGTAGGAAACAATACAGGAGTTTCTCTGAATACAATACATGGAGTAAATAAACAAACAATAATATAGCTTCAAAACAAAGTAGAAAATTAAAATGATTTGCATGTAATACGTAGTTTTATTATACAATTGCTACTTCTAAATGGCAAGTTTGCATTACAAATTGAATATGCTTGCAGCTTCTAGTGTTGTTCTTTCTCTCTGTGCAAGAGCCCTGGTGCATCACTATGAATATTATAGAAAGGAAATGCTAATAACATAAGCAGTAAAAGTATGTACACACTGGTTCCTGCTCTAATACAGTGGAGAACTATAAGCATGTTTTTTACTGTACTGTGTTAATGTGTGGATTTCTAAAAGTCTATAGTTTAAATATTCACATGAACCAGTTTACTTCCAGCTGTTTGTGCTTGTATTAAAAACACCAGGTACTAGATTTATGAAGAACATATAAAACTGTCAAAAGTTTTCTCTGGGAAAGTTTTATTCCTGCCAGCATTCTCTTAAAATTCAACTACAGCAAATGGATAGGTTACTGCTTTAACCTGCAACATTTTTTCGTTTTTCTTTTCAAAATTTACATTTATTAAACATTCATTATATATAGAAAAAATCTAACAGATATAATTTAGTTTTCTTCATAATCGTACTCTATAGATTATCAGACTTAATAAATAAAAGCAGTAATGGACATCAATAAAATATTTATTTCAAAGATTAAACAAATAAATTCGATCTTTTGCAATAAAATCAGCAATTCTTTCATATAAGTAAGTCCATCCCATTCACATTTTTTTCTATCCTTTCAGAAGATGAAGCACGGGATTGATCCTTCTAAAAAAAAGTTCCTTTTGTAAAGCAAGGGTTTGTAGCCCTGCTCCTGAATCTCTGCACATTGGTAGGATTTATTACTCATCACTGGAATGGATTAAGAACATGTGAATATTTTAAGGCTTGACACAATATTTAAAGATGATATTCAGTCTGTGGTTACGTGGCCAACAATTACTGTATGTACAATATGGTCACTGCACAGTAGAAGCCAGTAAGAATTTACAATGCTATTTCTATTCAGCATTGCTAAGAAGACCAAGATATTGCTTTTAACATTTCTGTGGCGGGATCTTTGTTGGCAACGCAGAAACAAACCATTAGCTTTATACATACTGGCAGGAGCTACTGTTCAACAGCAAAATCCCTGCAAGTCCATTTTCTAAGAAAGCACCAATTTCTTTTTGTTCTTTTTCAATTCACTGAAGATAATCAAAGATCCAAATCTCCATCTTCAGAGCGGTCAAGTGAATATCAAATATCCAAAGACTTCTAGACACTCCACATACTTTACTTCACACTCCACAAGACTTAACCTCCTAACATATACTTTTTTTTTTTGGTTCAACATTACAATGTAGTTGATTTTATAGATGACTGGCGCTAAACTTGCCTCTAAAACAAAAAGCCACATTAGTTTTAACTAACAGCAGTGGCCCTAGAATATTACATGATCATTAAGTCAACAGTGAAAAAGTTTGTAATCCACTGTCAAGTTTCTTTGTCACTTTCTCCAACTGAGTAAAGTTCTCCAAGTCTTTTAAAGCGAGGACCCCATTCACTGAGGTAGTCAAAATTCTGATCTGAGTCTGATGTAGAAGACTCCAATGAGCTAAGGGAACCAGCCGCTGACCCTCTTCCTTCATAGCCATAAATCTGGATAGAGTCATATGGTGGAGCTGTGGGATCATTATCTGCTTCATGAAGCCTTACATTAATGAATTCATCAACATCAACACCATTAGGAACAGGTGCAAGACCCTGCCTGGGCATAAACTGAAGATCAGGCTTAATATCCTTACGTGGCAAAAATCCATTAATTCCATCTGGATTTTGCAAAGTTGCAATGTCAAAAGCTTCTGTATCTTCTTCTCCACCTCCTTCATCATCATAACGAATAATATTTTCCCTCACGTCTTCATCATCTTTGATGATTAAAGGCTCATTCTTATGTCGTCTTAGTGTTACAAACAGCACCACAATGACTGCAAAGAAAGCATCACAGGCTGATTAGGTAAAAAAAATTCCAATCAAAGCATTACATGCTAAGTGCAGTTATGGAAGGGGATAGGTTGCTTTTTGTGAAAATAATTAGTAGTAATAAGGGTAGTGAAAAGATGAAAGACCTGTAACTTCAACCTCATTCAAATAATGAAAATTTGATCAGAAGCTCTAGTTAGTCCTCTAGCTTTCTATTATCAGGTCATATTTACATCTGAAGCTCAAATTTTATATAAGCAATAAGATTTTGTGTACTTCCATTTTACAGGCTCGAATTTAGATGATAACTTTTCCCTTTGGAAAAGTGACAAACCCAGGTGAAGTAAAGCTATCACCATTCACTGAACATCAGTCTATAATGATCTACACATTATGAATCGAGTTTTCCAAAATTAGAGGGTGTTTTTTCTGAAAACATAGCCCTGATGAGAGAAGGAAATTGGTGTCTCTTTTATAATTTTTTTATGTGTTTCAAGACTACAGTATATAATTGAAAAGAGAATGAGACAGTGAAGAAGAAAGAAAGAGCTTAAGATAAATCAGGTTCAGATTCATAAAAAGCTCTAAATTGGTTACACTTATTTTTGTACTTAATGCTGAAATCTCAGTTACTGATGTAAATCTCAGTTACAAAGCGAAGCTGCAAAGCACAGAAATAGGCCTCTTCCTTCACTGTTCTCTCCCTCACTTGATGTTGTATACAAATTTTGTATGTCTTATTAAAATATACAGCGTTGCTTATCTTGTAAAACAGTAATGTCTCTGTTCTGGCTTGTAACAGCACAAAACCCATACAAAGTCTTAAAAGACATTTTCCATCCTGTGCCGTATACACCGTGTGCACCTTGCTGCTTTAACATCCCTGATTTGATTTGGGTTTCATATTCTGCACCAGTTTATTATGTAACTTGTGTGTAAAACTGCTTCAGATTAGGATTTTTCTTTATATGCTTTATATGCTTTTGTTCAGTTCTTAGTGCAGTACTGTCTCAGTACTGTTGCACATTACATCATATTAGATTTGTATGTCCTTCTGTGTGACCACTCTGCTTGCTTACAGCCACCCCGGAATCAGAAACATTTTGAACACCAGACTGTAAAAGGAATACATACCTAGCAGCAAAATGATGCATGCTAATATTGCAATTAGGGCTCCCATACTGAGTCCAATGGGAAGTACGTATGCTTCAACATTACAGGACTGGACAATACCATCGCTGCTGCAACCACAGACTCGAATAGTGAGAGTGCTAGTGCTGCTCATGGGAGGAGTCCCACTATCGCTTATTATGATTGGCAGCAGATACACTTCTTGCTTCTGCCGGCTGAATCCGCTATGCTTTGCCAATATGCTGAGAGTATTATCTGAAAAAGGAAAATTTGCATTGTTTTACCACATCGAATAACTGCTACAACCACAGCTTTTTCTTAATGTGTTCAGAAAACCTGCATACAAACACATATGCAGTTTGTCATACTCATTATACAAGCAGCACATGACAGAAATCCTTCCCCTGTCTGTCTGCTCATGCCCCCAAATGTGGAAGCACAATGTACACTTTTTCTTCTGTCATGTGGATCATAATGGTAACCCCTCACTTTCTTTGCATACATCCATACAGATGTCTTCCCGTCACAACTCCTCACTATTTTTCAAGTCACACAATCATAAAAATTCAACCAGAACAATAAAGAAATGAAAAGTTAAATTAACCCAAACTTTAAAAAGCCCATTTATCAATTAAAAAAAAAGTTCAACACATTATAAGTACAAACTGCAAAATACTTTACCCTGTATAAAAGATACCTTTTTTTTTTGTTGTTATTAATGAGCAATATAAAGACAAACAAAGGAAAAGGCAAATGTATTAAAAGTCATAGGCCTGTTTTTCAGCAGTCATTCAGCAATCGAGCCATTTATTAGGCCTCAATGATGAAAATACTGCAAACTAAACCACAATGTGTCTCCTATGAAGGCAGACAGAGGAAATGAGCCTAGGACATTCTTACCTCTCCACACATACGCAGATACTGAATTTAAGAAACATAAAGAGGCACACTGACCACATGGTATCCTGTCCAGATATAAAATCAGCTCTTATAAACACGTACTACAATCCACTGAACTGGTAGCGGTGCTCAGAGGAACCCAGGCAGTACAAAAGCAAAGATGGGGAGATGAGGCTTTTGCACAAATACAGTGGCACCTTCTTTCCTCTTCATAATGTTTTAACACCATTTCAATAATGTGCTAAGTTGAACTTCTTACAGGATGCCAATCAGAGCCCAGTTAGCCGCCTAAGTTTAGCCTTAAACACAGCAATGAATACGGCTGTGCCAGTGTTAGTCCATTTACTGGGAAATACAGATATGTGCTTTTCCTATGTGTATAAAGCTGAACATTTAACTCATGAATTATACATGCTTATTTTGTCCTCTTTTTTGCATATACAGTTAAGCCTCTTATAGTCACTCTGTTCACCATCAAAATGATTACAATGTAACTTTGAATACTTACATATAATCTGGTACATGTTATACTTTAAATACTATAAATTGTAATTGATCATTGTAAACAATTCAGAAATGAGTTTATTTTACTTAGATTTTATTGTGTAGAGTAGTAAGAGTTACAGATTCTAGCCATTGAACACACTGCTATCAAATATCAATGATCACGTATGTGCCAGAATGCTCAGGTATAAATCATGATTAGGGAGCAAGCCAAATATGCAAAACACTTCAATTTATTTACATACTTAAGTATTTAAAGTAGCTTTTAACTGCTTTATCTTGTGGGAAAAAATACTAATAATTCAGTATTATGAGTTTTATATTAGGAGAGTGCACATTGACAAGTACTAACTTGTTCTTTCTGTTCTCTTCAAAAATAATGCTACAGGAATGCATGTGTTTGTTCCTAAGAAATCCAGTGACAGTTTAAAAATAAAGCTGCACATCACAGGATTGTAGCTCCTTTTCTTAACCTCTTACTCTGTGCTGCCGAAGTTAATTTTCCTGAAGTATCATGAACAGAAGTAAGGTTCCTGATATTTTACACTATAAAATGAGTACATGCAATCACTAAATGCCATTCCATGGAAGGAAGGAAATTACTGAGAGTTACGTGGCAGGCATAAGGAAGAGAAGAGTTAAAAGACAACCAGTATTCATATGTCAGATAGGAAAAGGATCTGGTTCTTGGATTTAAACCAAAAAAGGTACCTGAATGACAATATATATGTATATATAGTCACACAGAGATAGTGGCTGTAAGAAAGCTTTGCATCTACCTTGATCTTGGTACTGGTCAGGTACTCACTTGAAAACAGGAAATAGTTTAGAAATGTCTAATTTGTATTAACTGTGATCACCAAGAGCATTTCTGACAATCCATGGCATTTCTGCAGCATGTATCACTGCCCCAGTATAAAACACACATGTATGGTCAAAATAGCTGGCAGATTAAAAAGCACAAATAACAGAGCAAGATGCAAGGAAGGAAGAAGGGGAAAACACTAATGAAGCCAGTATTGTAACACATCCAAAAAAACCCAAATCTAAAATGTGCTATTTTATTCTCTAAGTCTTTCTTAGTAAGGAGGCATATTAATAAGGAATAAAGGTACTAAAAGAATTTTATGATTACAGAATGAAACAATGCTAAACTTTATCCTACCCTGAACCTATATCAAGATATCAAGTAGTAGATAACTCCTACAGAGAATTCATTACTACCAAAAACCAAAAGATGAAGAAAAATTATTTTATATCTAAGCACGTGGGGTATTTGTCTCATACAAGAAAATGAAGGCGGCTTGTTTTGCCATTCAGTGACTAAGAAATTGAACTTCAAATAGTCTTCCTCTGAAGTTCAGGGTCTTGGATTTTGTAGTCCTACTGTATCCCTTCCTCGGTGGAATCACCTACCTATCACATTCGTGCAGCCTAGAGAGGTTCTTTCTGTAATTTATATTGCAGGTTATGCAATAATTTCATCATTTTTCATAATATGTGGAGTACATAACCATGAATATTAACCTAAGAATCAACTACTTTTTATATTGTCATTTCATAATACAGAACAAAAAAGTTCCTAACAATTTTCTTTTCCAAGAATCCTGAGTTTTATCTATTCAAGTTAGAAACAGTCACATCAAAACTGATGGCACCCTAGAGCTAAATAAATAGTCTAGTCCTTCCTTGTGCCCTTTCTAAAATTAAAGAAAGAATATGTGTTTACTGAAGATAAATTTCATGTATAAGCTCTTAAGAATTCTTACAACTCAAATAGGACCAAACTCCATGATGATAGCCAGTGTTACATGTGCCACTATGATGCACTGGAAAAGTCAAGCATATTTCAAGTCAACAATTAGTATATTTAGAATTAAGCAAAAACTGCACTCCTCCTTGGTTGAATGTGTCAGAGATTTAAACACAGAGGTGTGCATGTTACATCACTTCCAGTGTCATGCTTGTTCTCTAGCTGAACTGCAAGGGAAAAAGTGAAATGTTATCTTAGTAAAATATACTGTAGCTAAGTTTTCCTGTGTGTATAAACTTCAGTGTATATAACTTTTCCAAAGTAAAAGTGACCACCACACCTACTGTAATGTGTAGAAAGTACTTTTATATGACAGCATTCTTTCCCTCCCCTGCATCCTCCCCAATTTTCAAACACTGAAAAACAGATTTATCTGTCCATTTGGCTTTCTTCTGCAAAATTAAAAATATCTCAACCTAGGTTGCATCCTTAATCTTTTGCTTTAACCTTTCAAAGGAGAAAAAAAAAACCTATGTGGGGATCAATTTCCAGCCCTTTCTGTCTTTGAGACAAATCCCACTCAGAAGTGTCGCATCTGTAGTAATTTATTCAGAACTCCAGAGACTTTTACAGTTATATTACACTGTGACTTCTGTGCTCTAGAAATCTGTACTGATACAGCCTGTTCCTTCCTCTAAGCCTGGTACAGCTCTTCTCTGTCCAAGCTGGAGGAAAGGATTGATATGCTGAGCCCCAGCATTCCTGCCCTTTACAGATATGCAAAAGAGGTGAGGCACCTGCTTTAGGAAGAAATGAAAAGCAGCAGCTGCTCCTTGGTGACAGCTTCAGACCCCTTCCATCTTTCTGACACACTCACTGCTGCTCTGCCTGGTTCAGAAAAATGTAATAAGCCAGAATCAGTGAAACAAAGTGAAAAAGGAAGAGCACTTTAAAGAGACAAATAGAAGAGGGCAGAAAAAATGAGAGGAACGAGTAAGGATGGAGAAAATAAAGCACCAGTTTCTGCCAGTCAGTGAATCTATGGTAAGTATAAGAAACTACCTGGTATCAGTAATGGTTATCAATTCAAGTTCAAAAGACATGAGAAAAAGTAAAAGATAAGAAGGATATTTTTGGACATTAGCTGAACCATTTAGGCATGAAAAAAAGTCTTAAGCATTGAATACTTAGTACAATGTAAGAAGAGATGCGAGACAATGAGAGAAGAGGATAAACTTTCCTTTTTTAACAGAGGGTTAAAACTGCTGTGTTAGACTAAAGTTGAATTTGTTGTGCCAGGGAAGAAACGGTCAATCAGAAGTAGTCCATAAGAAAACCAACATGAAATGACCAAGTTGTTTTGCCAGTGGATGGCAAGTATTCAGTTTTGCCTTGGGAATTTTGTTTAGCAACAAAATCCTTCCCCTTCCTTTGTCTGTTCTAAAATAAATATACCTTGGTGTTGCTGGAGATGTGACTCGAGTGAAGAGAAATGACTCTGTAATTGACATTGTATTTGGTTCCTAGAACTTGAAAATAAATCCTAGCAGCTGATTAGCAATGAACTCAATCTATCTGACTTGCTTTCTCCTCTCTGTGGACATTCCCCTTACCCATAGCTGACAAAACAGCAGGAATCTCCTCCAGGAACAACCTCCAGCACTGCTGCATGAATTAACTTGGCAGCAGGTGCTCAGCAGGAGAGGGGACAATCACTTTCCACTCATCTTTCCAATTAACCTGCTGATCCTTCATTATAACGCTGTTCGGGTTATTTATTTGTTCATGTCACTTCTAGCAAAACAAGGAAAATTACATGCAGAAAAAAGAACCCCTCTCTGTCCTCTCTCTGTCAATAAAGCTCTTAGGTAACCTGCCTCAATGCAGGGAGACAGTAAGTCCAGTCAGTGAGGTATGTTCAGACAGTCCTTTGACATTCTCAATCAAAATGAACCTCCCTGAAATCTGTGCCCCTCTATGTGGGCAAGGGACTGAAGAAATTCATTGAAATGCCAGAGTCCTATTAAATACCATTTCAGTGATGATGCACCAACTCCATAGGATAGCCTAGGAGCTATATTCTGTTCTGCAGGCTTAAGAAATAATGTAAGATAAGTGATCTTAATAATTGTCTTAACTTTCCAAGAATTTTTGCATCAGTGTAAGGTGATGGAATACATAACTACAATTTAAATCTGGACCTCATTTTAACCTTTTTTTTTTAAAATAAAACCAAATCAGTCACTTAGCTCAGCAGATGACTCAGTCTATGAAATTTACAAGATGATTTGCAAAACAACTATGAAGATACTGTTACTGGAATATCTCCCTCACAGCTGGAACAAAAAGTAACAACCCAGAAGGTCTTTACAGGATGTCCAGTGTGATTTCTAGACAAAAATAGTTTCAATAATGGCAACTGAAGACATGCTTATCACAGGGCCAAATGCCTCCTGCAGATTCTCAACTGTTCTCAAGACCCTCTGATCTCTTTTGACGTTCTGGGATGAAAGATTTTGAGAAAAAAGCAAATGCAATAATTTTAATACAAATCTCCTTTTGTGTTTGCTGGACATGAGTGACTTTAATGGCACTGACATCATTCTGGAGGTGAAATTAGCAGCCAGGAGTCACCTTCATCTTCTAGTTTGTACAAGAATGCATGTTGCAATTTCAAGACAGACATTAAAACAACAGAACATAAGTAAAAATCAGAAGCAGTCACTTTACACCCAAGTGTCATTTCTCTGCACACATTATTGTAATTCTTTAATTGCCTCACAGTCTCTTTCATATTTTGAGATCAGTGGACTTCCCTGCTGTGTAACCTCACACCTACATAGCTCTTTTTCTGTCTTTCCTGCTCTATCCCTTTTGTAACATTCTCAGAAAGATCAAATCATTCATGGTATTAAGAACTTTGTGATAGAAATTATTACCTATGCTGGATATGTTACTTATATGAAGAAAGAATCTGAATTGGACACTTTACAGCAAGAAACACTAGAATGACAAGTATATGTTTCTTCATGTTTATTAGACCTATCTTTTTGTGTATATTTTTTAGTCTAAAACAGATTCTCTGTAATACAGAGTCCTTTGGGACAAGTAGAAGAGCAGCAAGAATATCCTTACTGTGATATTTCCTGCTTATTTTGAGAATGCAAAGACATGGACAGCCTATTCATTTCCTTTTGGTTCATAAATGGCAGCTAATCTGAGATAAAAAATTGCAATAACTATTTATTATAAAGGTTTCAGTAGAAACTACCAAAGTACAGGCAGAAAAAACCTAAAAAGTATGACATTCTAAGAAGTGTTAGCTATATAATATTGAGCAGTCATCTGCAAATGCACTAGAAAAGAACTTTGAAGACACGTGAAGAGCTGTAATGCTAACTAATAATTCATGCTTCATCTGTAATACTTACTATTCAGTACTGGAGACCTTGCAACATTAAACAGAGATTTCCAAAAGCTCTGTAGTAACACTGTGACCTGTTTGGGTTTTTTAATTTGTTTGTTGGTTTGGGTTTTTTTTTTTTCCCCTCCAAAATTCAAACTTAAGAACAGAGAAATAGTGGAATATAAGGAGATTTTTGGAAGATATATTGGAAGATTCCAATACCTGTTTTAGAGTCTGGAAACTAAAAAGTTGTTGAAATCATGAAGGTGTCTTAAAAAGTCTCTTTAAACACTCCAAGAGCTATAGGTCACACCTTAATCATTATCCTTGTATCCTTTTATGCACTATTTTACCAATAGTGCATAACCTTCTGTGAAAGGATTTACAAACAAAACATTCAGATTGGTAGTACCACACTGCTGAAACAAGACCAACAAATGCAGCCCCAACAAGTCATTACTCAGTCCCACATGTGAGATCTCTGTCAACTCAACTGTTTTGAAATCTTTTTTTCTTCTCATAATTACAAAAACAGTGGGAAAGAATATTCATAGCCTGCTTTCTGATACAGCACAAAAGCCAGAAGATACAACTTGGAGTGTATACTCATCAGTGTTCACCTTGCAAAAGACCAGGCAGGCCCTGAGCAGAAAACTGATTTGCATGTTTCAGACTGTGCTCAGGTACAAATTAAAGCATCAGTTTCTTGCTTCCAAAAGAATGTAATTAAAATACTTTGAGAGATACACTCGTGTTTATGTAAGAAAGTGTTTATTTCATTTCTGCTTTAGGATGTAACACTTTTTAAAGGGATACACAATTAAAAGGGAGTAATTTTGAGTTTGTATGTTATGAATTTGCCAGTCGTTAGTAGATGAGAAAACAATCTATTTGTTCATTAGTTTAAAAATTTTGTTTCATTATTAAACTTCATGTTGTCAACATGTATGTATTTATGCATACCACATACATTTTTATGAGAATTCATATGTATATATGGTAATATATATGTGCAACAGTGCCAAATAATATATTACACCTGTACTAGAAGATATTAAGTGATGATTGTCTCAAACAAAAATCCTGTTCAACAGCAGTTTACAAGGAAGATGACCCTTTGCATAATCTGTATGTTAAAGGCATCAATGTTTTATTCAAGTATAATGTTTATAAAATAAACTGAAAATAAAAAGATACTGGTTTTATAGTATATTTTGTCTGATTTATGATAGCCAAACCATATGGGCATTGAAGCATTCACAGGTACTTCAAACTGACCTGCTTTTTGTGAATGTAAAAAATTTGTTATGTCTTCAAAAAAGCAGATTGATGAGTGTTATCAAATTTGATAGCAGACATCAGGTGCAAAAGAAAAAAGTTCTTGTACTATAAAAATTCAGCTGACTGATCAAAATATCTCTCCTGCACTGCAAAAAGTCACACATTGTACCAACATATATAATGGGACTTCACAAAACATTTTGTATGACACATTAGCAAACACCTGATTGAAGCTTTATTTTTCTAGAGACCTGGACTTTCTGCAATCCCTCAGAATACCAGTAAGAACACAGGGGGAAAAAAGTGGTTGTGGGAGAAAATACACTGATGAGGGGAAGAATTGGAAAATGTCACGTTATTTGTATCTTTGAATTATTTTTTTCTTTACCAATTGGTCTGAACAATAACAGCTTATGGCAGAATTGAATTGCAGAATCAATTAATGAATAAAAATACCAAACACATTTCCAAGTCATGTATTCCATTGCAGAAACAAGAAGTGCTGCTAGGAATTTTGAATCATGGGCAAAGTAATATTTAATCATGTACATGAATCCATCACTCTCATACGTTAAAGTTTCTTAGAAAGGGGAATAATCATGTTAATATGACTGTCCTGCAGAACTTGTAGTAAATAAATTCTTGACAGAATAAAAAGTTCAGACAAATTAACAGCAAAGAGATGGAATAAACATTTCTGCCTACCTTTTTCCTTTGAAAAATGTGAACTTCAGATAATACTCAGTATAATATCTAGTTCTATTCCTTTGGAAAAGTCTGAACTTTAGATAATTGTCTCTTAAGTATTCTAAAACTTTCCTTTGACCTTTAGTCCAGCAGAGCTATAATCAAACATATCTATATGGTCACTTGCAGTCTAGCAGCAACTTTTATATTTTATACCTTGGGTTTTTAACCCACTGATGAAAGGATAGAAAATATTTGCTGATGAAATAATGATGTAGAAATATGCACTGAGTCTGAAACAAACCTAGATTTATTGCTAACAGGGTAGACAAAAAAAATCAACATGATACCTCTCTCTCTTAATTTACAGATACTTAGGGCCAGTCAAACTAGGAAACTTGGGACTCTGGGTCTGTGTAAGCCACACAGTTACCACTGTTGTCTGAACTGTATCCAGCATACATGATTTTAATCTTACCCGACTGATCTTATGCTCATTTATCTCTTCTGAATCCCCTGGTGCCAATAATGATGGACACTCCCATAATCTGAAGCAAATTCAGTCCAGTAAAGATGTAACAGCACTGGGTTTGACGCTCGTTTTTCTCTTCTGTATTCAACAAGCCAGCCACAAACTTGTTTACTAATAACCACATTGCTTTGACATGCTTTAGTTTATTCGGATCACATCACTACATGGCATGTGCATTGAACGTTACATCTGTAAAGTGTAAGAATTAATGCAGGTTGCCAAGCTCTAGTTCAGAAAGAGAGAAGAAATGGCTGTCAAATGTGCTTAGCATTAAAAATACATTATTAACACACCAATTTGCATAGACTGATGGATCATTTTTGAAATCTACATATTCCAGTTAATTCCATTATCTTGTTATTTTAACCAAAAACTTTCAGAAAGTAATAGTATGTTTTATAATGCTTTGATAAAATAATGGCTATATTTTGCATTTGAACCAAGAACTTTCCATTACTGTGTTACCTGATTCCAACAAAATGCTGAAAAGATAAATAAAACAGCCAAAATATCCCAAGGCTTTTCCATCTGTATTTCTCTTTAGGGATATTGAATTCTTACTCTTTTTATGAACATGTGTTTACAAGTGAGACTAGGAGGTGGAACCAATGAAAGAGAGGTGTCTAAATCCCTTAGGGGGATGTGAAGTTTAGGTATACACATTATAATGATTTGGGGTTCTCTTATGTGTAAAGCTAAATCTCAAGCAGATTAAGTGACATTTGTAGTTTTTGGTAGGCGATTTCTAAGAATTCCATCCTATGACCTTCACCTTCCTCACTTCACACACATCCACCCACTCTTACTTCAGTGACTGGAAAAGTTCAGTCTACATGACTATGAAGACAATCACAAACGTTTGAAGTGAATCTTTCTTTCCAGAATGTAAATTATGAACACTTAAAATGTAAGCTATGAATAACTCAGAAAGCTAAATTTTAAGTAGGATGTGATTTGTTCTTGACATTTAGGTGAGTTTCATACTAAGCAAATTAACATTCACTCCTCCATGCCATGAGAAGTTCCAACATTGTCCCAATATATATACTTCCTGTTCCAATGTTGTATTGAACATAGACATGCACATGGTAAGAATTTACAGCAATTTACCAGCAGATCATATAGCAGTCCTGTAAAAATGAATCTGGAATCAGACATATCAATCATAGTGAAGTTTTGTTTTAACAGTTAGAGGGCCAAATTGAAGCCATACCAGTGTATTTCTATTATGCTATCACTTTGTTTCTAACTTCACTTTGAAATACAGCGGCAGAAAGCAACCACCAGACTATAAAAAAAACCCCAAAACAAACAGCATTTCTTGGAACATTGCCTATTTGTACTGGTGTAATAATGGTCTTGTCAGCACTTCCATGACAAAATGCCAATTTTCAGGGGTTTATAATTCTGACATAACAACTTACTGTGAGAAGAAATTTACAATGTGCATTGTCCGAAAAAAAGCATTGAAAGTTAAATACAACTTAGGTTGGTTGAGGCATTATAAGTCAGAAAAACCCCCCAAATTACTCAATACTGTCTTGAGTTGGTGCTCCTTAGAAAAAAATGTAGCTTTGATTTTAAAAAAATGCCAGATCCCACAGTTCTTATGTAGACAGAACTCCCTTTAACTACACTGAGAATAATTTCTGTGAGAGAACGGAAAGGAGTGCCATTATACACTTTTGTAAATGTCATCAAGAGTTATATTAGCTTTTTGCAATTTGAAAGACTGAAATGCTGTGGTATAAGATTGCCCCTAGGCACACAGGCAGCATGATAATGACTTTTTGACGACATTCTCATATGCAGATTACATATAACAATAACAATTTGTTACCATCAGGCCATTAATGGCAGTAATTTATACCTCTGTCTTACACCTAAAGTATACACATAACATCTTATTATATGCACACCTCTCAATCAGGACATGTCTCCTATTGTGAAGGCTAATGGTCATTTGAAAGGCAAGGCATGGCCAAATACATCCAGAGAAGGAATTTCAGTAAGTAAAAAAAAAACCCCACCATTCTGCACACCATGTAAACACTACATAGAGAAAACTATAAATAGCCAGAACCTTCAAACTAGCATACAGTTATTACTGAGCAGGTCTACAGAAGTACATGTGTATATGCATTTAAATTTCAAGATGGGGACATACTGCAAGACTGCTGTGTACATTGCGTGACACAACACATAAAACACATAACTTCAAAAGAATTCTGCCTCACTATCGTAGAGATACTGCAAAGGCAGCACTTCAATTGGTAAATATATGTGGACATAGTATTAGTTCATAAGATGTTCTAGAGTTTTCACTGAATCATGGAATGGTTGAGGTTGGAAGGGACCTCTGGAGGTCATCTGGTGTACCCTCCTGCTCAAGCATAGCTACATAGAGCCCTGGACCTTATCTGAGTATCTCCAAGGATGGAGATTCTCAAATAGCAAGGTATTTCTTAGTCATAACTGAAATAAATGTACAACAATACAGAAGAGATTTATTCATTCATTCTCTTTGTATCAAGCTGAGAAGTTATAAAGTACAAATATATAATGCATTTCTATGCTAAGAGAACAACTTGCATATCACAGTGAAATCGTTCCCTATTGTCTTCTAATCCATAAGAGTATCACAATGTACAAATGAAGTGGAAATGCAGAAACCACAATAAAAATATGAAGCAGGATCCAGCAAAAGTATTACTAGAGACTAGGCAGTTATATTGGCAAACAAGAATATCTCTTAATATGACAAAAAAACCAGTTCATGATCACAAAACTAAACTTAGTCAAATAGGAGAGTCAAATAGTCATAAAGGAGAGCAGCAAAAAACAATAGATACTTTTAGAAAGGCACATGTTTCTTCACTGGAAAAAAATGTAAAAAGATGAAAAAAATCCAGTCAGTCTAAAAAAAGCTAAGCTATTTATACAAAGTTTGGAAGCAAGTAAAATTTTTAGCAAATACATATTTTGGTCTTGCATATTAGCAGAAGACAAGCACAAAGTAAGAGCTGTAATAAAAATATTTTTCTAATTTAAAAATAGAAATGAGTAGTACAAAAGTTTTAAAGTTGTGGGACAGATAAAGATGTCATAGAAGATGTACAGTGGAGAGTCTAGTCTAAACTATTTTTCTCTATATTTCATATTCCAGCTTGTATCAAAGATACAATCTTTTAGCTATAGATGTTCATTAGACTGGGCTCCTCCATTTCTTTCCCTGGGCTACTCCATTTCCTTCCCTGAGCTACACAATAACTTCCAGGTTTTCTAACAGGGAGTTTCAGAAGAACCTGTAGAGACACCATAATGCACTCTCAAAAATCTCAGTCTTTACCAATCCATAGGGAGCTGCTAATAGGTGCCATTAATGTCATATGTGAGCCTCAGATTAATGTTTTTAAAGTGTATGCATAGCACAGTGACAGACACAGTAATTAAATCACTTGTCCAAAATCATAAGGAAGCCTTTAACCGAACTATACAAATTTTTTTCTGAACTCCAGAACAATTCCTTAACCAAAAAACTGTCACTCCTGTAGAGTGTGCTTAGATCACAAAGGCCTAATCTTTATTGGGGTGAACACTATAATTTGCAGAAGGGTCATATAGAATGATGAAAATGTTACAAAAAGTGGCATGACAGAGTTAAGCAAGGTTAGGAAGGGACAGGTTCTAAAAGGCTACATGAAACACTTTTATCTCATTTTTTATTATTTCCTATAATGCAGATCTTAGCTTTAACTTTTGGTCTGAATGAACGTTTTCTATCAAAACACAAACCCAAGAAGTTCTGTGTATTTTGATGAAAGCAATGTAAAATCGGTATGCTATTTATTACATTCTAAGATTAGAGACTAAAAAAGTCAGCATTCATGTTCAAGACAGTCTGGCATTCCACAGAATACAGCAAAGTACTGTCATCAACATTCAGTGACTATTATTGATGATCTTCTTCAGGTTTATGCCTGCAATACCTAACTCCATTCAAAACTCCACAGATGAAACTTTATTCCTAACTTATCTTGTATTATACAATCAGATGTATAAAGTAATAATACTATAGTGTAACAGTTACTGCTCAAGAATGTACATAAGTCCTTAGCTTATAGCAGTAATGAAGTTTACTTACTTGAGCCCACAATTAGTTTAGGCCAAGCTGGGGTTATCTGACTTTGCTATCTTAATATTGGCAGACAGCTACCTCTACTTAGCTGATAGGCTCTAATTTGACTATGCATCCGTCCACGTTACCTTCGAAGGACCCCACTAGTTTTCCCTCTTCAACATCATCAAGCAGACATCTGGTCCTTTTCTTGAAGTTCTTCTATTTATCTCTCCCTAACAAGCTGGCTTATTATCTCACTTCAAACAGGGGCCCGTCTTCACTCCCTCTATAATCAGCACTGATTACCAAGTATGCACATCCTATCATTTTAGGATATGCAAACTCTCCCCAGACTAGACAGGTCAACTTGTGCATTTCATTTATTTTCTGCATTTGGCTTAGTGTAAGATCTTTGCATTCAGTACAATTTACCTCCTTTTCTGGCCTCTGAATGGATTGTCTAGTAGACATATTTATTATATAAATATTAAATACTAATAATTACATAAATATATCACTAATTACTGGAGGCTTGCCAAATAGAATACATTCTAATCAGATAGAATTACATAAAGGCCAACAAAGTGACTTGTTTTACAACAAGGCCACCCATACATATTGCAAAATGAGAAGTTGAAGGGAAAATTTTGTAACTGGTACCGAAAAAACCCAGCAGAATAAAGCTTTGCCTCCCTTGTTCTTTAAAGCTTAATGTGAGAAGCTCTGCTCAAAATAATTAAAAATTTCAGATTTCCTTCTATTTATCACTGCCATATTTGCTCAACAAAGAAATACAGCCTGTCCTTGAAGAGTCACTGCCTTGAAAGATGTAAAGAAGAAATAAAAGGACAAGGGGGAGTGGCCGTAAACTGAAGGAGAGGAGATTTAGATTAAGGATTAAGAAGAAATTCTTCCCTCTGAAGGTGATAAAGCACTGGAACAGAATGCTCATAGAAGTTGTGGCTGCCCCCTCTCTGACGATGTTCAGGGCCAGGTTGGATGGGTCTTTGGGCAACCTGGGCTAGTGGAGAGTATCCCTGCCCACAGCATGGTGTGGAGCTCAGTGATCTTTAAGTCCTGTCCAACCCAAACCAGTCTGTGATTCTATGAATGGGTATGGAATAAATGTAACCACACCAGACTTTCAGGAGAATGTATAGGCACAGAGTTCACACAGTAATCAATGTAATAGTTACCTTGTAGGAAGAATGACTGTGATTCTAATAATAATTACTTCCTTCTTGCATACTACTTGTGTAATTGGTTCAAAAAAAGAGGTAAATTGGAACACGGTCTTTGACTTCTTAATTCACATTACAGTGTTAGCTGTGCAATAGTTTATCAGACAAGCCCTGAGGCTAAGTGTGAAAAATTTATACCTCCTATTTTAATGGAGAAACCATGTGCAAACACTTTGTACACTTCTCATCTATTATATAGACAAAAGGAGATTTTTACTAATCAAAGGAAAATTTAACAGCTAATATGTGATGATTCCTGTTTATATTGTTTTCCTTTTTGGCTTATATTCTTCCTCTGGAAGAATGCTGGGGTTCTTTTAATCTTTACTACAACTTAAAATTTAAAATGGGTCTCTTACCTAGTTTCTCATTAAGTAATGAAAGTACAATTGAAGAATTGATAATTTGCTTTTCCCCATCAACAGCCTGTTTTTAGCAAATGATAAAAGAAATATCCCATAACAAGAGCAATCAATACATTTACAAGGTGCAAAGAAGGGAAGAAAAATGGTCTTATGCCATAATTACCAATGATAGACTCAGAGAGAAAAGCCAAATATTCAAACCAAAACCTAACAACAAGGTGAAAATAGAGGGGACTTCTTAAGATGTGATATGTCTCTGATGTGATATATTGAGGCGGTGAAGGGGTAGAGCACCTAAAAGAACCTTCATCTCTAGGACACCACTCCACCTACTTAATGATTAAACGCATTTGCAAGAAACAAAACAGTCAGTGCATTGTCTATGACTCCTTCCAGTACAGGAACTGGAGAAAGTGTGGAGAAATTAGATACGTCACAAGTGGTACTTTGGCAGAAATCTCTCAACATATTTTCAGAAGAGAGTTGATTAAAATTCTGGAAACCTCTCTCCAAATATTCTCCATTCACTTAGTTATAAATATTATGAAATACTTTTAAAGTCCTGAAATATAATTATGATGGGCACTGCCAGCTTTCCCGGAGTTATTTTGTTAAAGCAATTAGGATATGTTAGAAAATTAAAGGTATATTGGAGCACTGTTTCTTTAGAAGACAAATACCAGAGAAATGGTACTGCAGATATTGTTGTCCTGAGGGCACTTAGTTGAGAAGTTTTGTACTCATTAACAATGCCTTTCTGTCAGCTAAGCGGTTCAGTTTTGAGACCCAGATTTAATATTTATTTTCCTCAATTTGTGTCTGAAATTCTCACACTGAAGATTCAATTTGAAATTATCTCTTTTACTTCTTTCATCCATGTTCCAGGTTATTACTAAACCAGATTTATTTTCATGCTAATTTGCGGACCAAATTATTTTCCTCTTCTGTTTTGTTTTCATAACCTTTTATCCCTTACTTAGTCTTTGAAAGCTAGGGAAATGTTGCTCACTTTTCTTTAGTTTTATTATCAAATTAAAGAAATAAAATGGAAAAAGAGAAACATGTTACACTATCTGAGCATGATGAAACTCCTACAGCAGGAAAATTCACAGCTGTCCAATCCATCTCATCATGAGTAAGCACTATCGTACATATGGTGCACAACACTGACCTCAGATCTTTTTCACTCAGATTGCATCTGGTTCTTAATTAGTTTGATTTATAAAATGAAACATAATTGATGCCTTGGCAACATTACGTTGCTAGCAGCACAAATAATAAATTAAGAATGAGTGAAGTAAAAGTCTCTTTGGTCATGTGTGCATAATGGCATACTGCATATTTACAGTATTAGCCTGTATTTCATCACACAAATTTTATGTTCTTTTGGGCTAGATCACATTTACATACATTTCCTGAAATAGCTATGTAATTGTGATTGATTCATATGATTTTTTCTTATTTATCTTTTTAAAAGGCATGTTCTGCAAGGATGTGATGCTGTGGAAATAAGTCTTATTTTGAAATGTGCACACACAACTCTTCTGTAGTTGTCTGAAAGTTTGTATTCGTGAGGCTTGGAAAGAAGTTGTCTTCATAGAGCTAAACTAAAACAGGATTCAAAGGTTAAACAGCATTTGGAATAGAGGTGCTCCTAAAGGAACACTCTGCCAGCTACAGAACTACAAAAAGTACAGACGTGCTGGGGAACACAGCAGAGCTGAAGAAGAGCCTAAAGATGCCTAGAAGAGGACAATCAGCTTACCAGATGGCCCCCTCCTTGCTGGTTCATTCATCAGGTTGGCCTGTCCAGTCGAATGAAGACTTGATGGATCACATCTGGGTTAGGGCGGAGAAGAGAGGGAATCTGTCTGGAGCCCTGCATCCTGAATACAGGAGAGGAGTGAGTAAGGTTTCAGATGGACAGAATAGACAGAATGGTCAATGTGTGGAGGAGCTTGGTAGCTGAGGTAGCCTTTGAAGAGCTGACTATTTTTCTGACATTCAGTTTCAGATAAAGCAGCTACGTGCACTAAGAAGGATTCATCTCAGTCTAGCGAAGTGGTGACAAGCACATAACCATTGTAAGAAGGCATAAATCATCCAGATAGGGCTAAAAAGTATGTTTGCAGAGGAACTGCACTGTCTTCACTTGTTCTGTGGTTCTAATTAGAAGGGAGCCCAGAAAGAGCAGTGATCTGCATGCAAGAAGAAAGATGGGAAAGACAGCAGAAGCAGGTGTCAGTGAAGGAAGTGGCACACAAAGGATTGGAGTGGAAAAATGCTGGTTTCCCATCTACATTAATGTAATCTTCAGAAAATAACATCACATCCTTCTATGTCAGGGAAGTTGTTTCAAATCTCACTCAATCGATATTCAACATCAAGGAAAAACAGAACATC
The DNA here is from genome assembly GCA_027925045.1 of Hypotaenidia okinawae. Lineage (NCBI taxonomy): Eukaryota > Metazoa > Chordata > Aves > Gruiformes > Rallidae > Hypotaenidia > Hypotaenidia okinawae. The sequence goes on along the minus strand of BSDF01000013.1, from coordinate 14,091,085 downwards.
AGGGAATAACAACATAGTTGATAGTGATGATAGTAAAGAAAGAAGGGGGAAAGGAAGCAGAAAGCTATCAGGTATGAAAGATATATAGTGAGAGTATTTTCACCAACATTCTCAGACCAGATGGGACTAACACTGCTGTACCATGAAAAAGTGTAACCTGGCTAGGACCACAAAATGATACAGCAGAAATAAGTTGAATATATTACTTTAACTGCAATGTGAAATTGTACATGGAAATGGAAATGCATTCAGTGCCTGCCAAGACAGAACTTCTGAGCATTACTGGAATGTATTAGGGTCTCTTGGTAATATTATCAGTAACTTGAAATTCTACCAATCTTTCAGAATTTGAGAATAGTCTAAAGATCTACAGTACTGAATCCCATCTCACATTGCTTATCACTTTATCACTAGCAGAAAGGGCTCTTCTTTTTGTGTCCTTAGACACAGTCTATTACTTCGCAGGATGACATTATGTCTTAGAATTCTGTCAGATATGTAAATAAGAAAATTGATTACTTTTCCTACAAAGAACAATCTAACAGTTTCTGATCCAAAGCTATTTCAATAAGGTCAATTGTCTAAGCACTAAAGATGAAGGAACCTGAGGATAATAAATAAGGGACTGCATTCCCTCTGTTACAAACCCAAGTTTTTTCAGTGACTTGACAATTAGCACCTAATGCACAACACTCACTCCAGGAAAAAGTATTAGCTCTGGCTGAGTACCATTTTTTATATAGTGAGTGGAAGCTAGAATCTGTCCTTTCCTTTTTCCAGCCTTCATATCATTGCCTGCCTGCTCCAATAGCGAGGGAGGTAAGGTAGCACAGTGTTCTCCTGTCACCACACAGCCAGATTATAATTCTTGCATGCTTTCCAGTAGACAGGCTAAGGCACACTTGAGATGTCATTCTTAGAAAAGGACTCAGACCAAGCAGTGTAATATGACTTGCAGATCATAAGTAGAATAAGTTAGTTCAGACCTGTAAATCACATTTTTGTTTTTAACTGAGAAAGGTAAGTATGCATCCCAAATAAAAATTAAAGCTTGTCTTCTAAATAATGTCAGAGTAGTCTAAATACAGAGAAATAAAATGTTTCACAGAGAATAGCTACCTTAATTATCTCCTAATGTGTTTTGATAAAATTTAGATTTTTATAATCAGCAAAATATCAGTGTTTTTAATGGGTTTTTTTAATACTATAACTTGCAATTTATAACATAGGCAAAAATTGAACAAAAAACACTAAAAAGGAAATTTTTCAATAATATTAATTTATTAACCATATAATTTGTTTTTAAAAAATCTGAGCTTTTCCTTGTATCCTTAGTTTATGAAGATGTTGAACTTTGCTATTTAAACAGCCTCAGTTTTAATGCCACGCTGAGAAAAAGATTGATAGTATGATATTTATAATACTTTTTTTCACACTATGAACACTCCTGGAGAAACCTGATGTGTGCCTGTGGATGGCAGATTCTGACACAGAAGGGCCAGATTATAGGTTAGTTTGTTGGTTTTTTAATACATTGGTATAATTATTTTGAACTCTGCTACTTTCACACCGAATGCACCTTGCTAGGCAAGTTTACCTTGTGATTTGTAGTGATAAAACTATGCCTACTAAGAGAGATGCTGATCAGTGCTGTTTCCTAGATTGTGCAGCATTTTAGATCCAGTGTCCCAGATGTTATTCCATACCACTACTATTGATAGGCATAGTAGAAAAATATTTACAAGACACATCTCTGATCACATTGCTTAATTTTACTTTTCAAGAAATTCCCTAACAAGAATGTGATTTGGTATGTTTTAGAGTTGTACTTTGAACATCTAATTATTGATATATAAAAGAAATGAAAAAGATAATTAAACACTTTAGAGTGCTTTCCCTCAAGAATTGTCATTGTGAAACACCCTCTGGTATAGATGGCAGCTGGGCTGAAAAGTTTCCCAAGGCTCTTGAAACATTGCATGAAACTGCAAAAGTGTGTAAGGATTTACTGCTCATATTCAAGGGACCATATGGGTGCTGTTATTCTAGATGTTCATTGTACATCCATCAAGAAATGATGGGTTTAATGATGTCCTTGCCAAGGCAATTTGTACCTCAGGTCAGTGGGTTAACTTTGAAATTGGGCAAAGTGGAAGGAGGGCAATGAAATAGCAGTGCCACCTCTTAGCACTCCAAGGTATATATTTGGGGAAAAAAAAGTCAATCAAAAACACAGAAGAAGCTTTAGCTGGCAGGTGAGACAATGGCAGTGAGACTTATCGAGAAACGCCAAGAGAAAGTGATTCAGGGAAAGAAACTCATTTAAACACATGAGAGTTACTCTTGTGGGAACAAAAGACTCACCCCCTCCAGGAATGCATTTGACAGATGCTGCTAAAAATAATTTCAGGAAAAAGATGTAGAAAAAAAAAAAAATCTAGGTTTCATTACATTAAAAACACAGTGACACAGAAGTATGTTCAAAAAAGAAGCAGTGCTGATCACTTGTTTCATTATTTGTGATATCTAAAAGAGGGGTTGTATGTAATTTTCTTCTCTGGCTCTTTCTAAATAGTTTAGAAATATTTGTTTATTAATGTTAAAGAGGTGATGGGAAATAGCAAATATTTTAAAATAAGATATGCAATAGTATACAAAGCCATGCAAGTCAGTTAGCAATTGAATTGACTTCCTTCCAGGCTATTTCCTTAAATACATGAAACATTGCCTATCCTTTCAAGGCAGGACAATAAGGACATAAGTGACAGATTAAACTTGCTAGATGGACAGAACAAAACAAATGGACATTTAAAGGCCAACATTCTTGGAGCTATTATAGGTATCATAAGGATAATAGACTAAGTATGGCTGAGAATAAATATTATGTTCATTACAGAGAACCACCAGGACAGTTCGTCACTGAATTACATATAATGCTTTCATTTAAGAAAAAACCCCACCCCTCTGTACTATGCACTCACTAAAACCAGTTTGGCCCAAATTCAGAGCTCAAATCACCAGGTTGACATTGAATATTTTGGGGAGAGGGGAGGCTGATTACTTGTAAGGCTACTGGACTTCTGCAAGAATACAAACTCATGCCATTAAGACGGTTCTCTCAACTCAGAGATAAGGCCTGCCCATGTTCCAAGCAATTCCGTGATTACTTCTGCTACATAAGCCCTAGCAAGAGGTATTTAAAATCACATTTATCCAGTAGAGATGAACCATTTTTTCTATCAGAAGAGTTACTACATCCAGAGGCACCACAGAACATTTGATTCGGGGTTTATTCCATTAGGAAACAGATTTTGGCAAAAGAAAAAATGGAACAGCAATAGAAATATCTTTTAGGAAAATACTTCAAGTTTCTATAGCAAACATATCTGGTAGTTTTTGAAAGTAAAAATTACATTGGCAGCATATCAAAATGTTTACATCTGTGAAATGCTTTTATCGCCGAATTCTGTTCTCACTTGAACAACCTACAGAAACCTACAGAAATCATTAGGAATTCAAAGCTGAAAACAGGTATTGCTGTGAGCCTATTGTTTGGGATGCAGGACACCATACATGTACTGGCATTAGGTTTTAGGAAACACTTTGTGGAGACCACTCACCTGAAAAAAAGATTGTCAACAAATGTTAATTCCATTTCCATTTCTGTCTCATTTCAATTTACTGACACCTGACAGTACAAAATCCTTATCAGTTATCTAAATTCCTGACAGTTTCTTGTCATGTATTGAGATCCTACAGCTTCTTGGAATCACAGTTCATTCCATTCAGCTCAGGAATCTACAACACTATCCTAGAATGTATCAACACCTATCTAAATATCAAATATTTTCATCTGAGGTTTTAGGGTTTATTCTGGTTTGAAGATTATCAGAAACATTGCACAAAACATTTATTTTCATTCCCATTTCTGTTCCTACGCAGAAACTCATCACAAAAACACGTGAACAATAAGTGACCAGCCAGTCCATGAGTCTATGCAGTCAAGGATTTGCTATGTCATGAAGTCAACAGTTTACTCACCAATACTAACACAGAAAACATTACATGATTTTCATGTTGCATGAACTTATATTTTTATTATACAATTTTATTACTTCTCTCGTGATGGAAAAAGGCTTATGCATCTGGCAATCTAAACAATCAGTGTTCCTTGCATTACAGTTTGAGAGAGTAGGACTCCTTTGACTTCAGATTATCAGTAGCTGTCCATTTAGCCAAGGCACAAAGCCTAAGAAAAACTGCTCAGTAATAGACATTCGAGCTGGTAAAAGAACAGAAAGAACTCATTGGGAGATATGAGAAATAAAGATTTCTGAGAGATGATCTACAGACATTCAGTGAGAGGTATGATGACATTTAAATTTACAGCTTTACATTACTCACATCAGAAAGGTACTATAACCTCTACAGCTTTTAGCATCCTATCTACAGGAGGCATTGTAAATATGCAAATTTAACAGACCAAACACATAAAGGGTACTGGTATATCATTTCAAGGAACAGATTCTGCTGTGTTCACAGGATAGTTTCTATAATGTATAATATAATCTTAGGACAAGTGGGGGTTTTGGGGGTTTCTGATGAAGACAGACTGTTGCATCACTCAATCATATTAGGCAGTAACAACAGAACTGATCATAATATCTGTAGTACATCTGGGCAGCACAGTTAACTGCTGAGGTATCATGTGAACTTGCCTTAGGGCAATCCAGAAAGTTTAAACAATAAAATTAGCCTGTCAGCAATAAACTAAATTAATTAATGGTTATGCTTAAGTTCCATTTAGGAAGAGAAAATTCCAACATACATGCATCTTATATATTATTTAGTATGAGGGACAGAAACAGAACTTCACAGCTTTCTTCCAAAAAAAATTGCATTGATGCCAAATTGCATTGTTTGCATTCTAGTGCCACTAGGTCAGATAAAGTCATTACTGTTTTTTAAAGTCATTCACTATTCATAATGTACAGAAATAATTGCCAAAAGGTGCAATATTACCTAGAGCACAAAAGAAGAATGCAAAAGGGTGATATAATTTTAAAAATACTTCAGAGAATTTTGGAGAAAGGTAAGATATGAAAAAAACATTTAAATAAAGAAATTTGCTAATTACAGTAAATAAAATATTTGAGTTTTATATTAGGCTTCCTGAGGAAATGCAATCCATTTATAATATTTGTAAGAGGACAGCATCACTTCAGCAGTTTCTGCTGCCTTGAATAATTCAGCAGGGTCAAGAATAAGGGAGGAAGTTGAGGAAGAGGTCACAGTCAGGAAGATGTCAAGGATTTTGATGACCAATATGAGGAATTTTTTTTCCATTCCAAGTCTGGATTGTGCATTGATCTAATCCTCAGAAACACAATTCTCCAGAAATTGAGAGTAGGGTTTGTTGTGGACATTCTATTACATTGCTTCTAATAAACCTACCAAACTAGGCTTTGGACAGCTCAGACACTCAGCAGTACAACTAAGGAGAAATTTGGCTTACAAATCCAGGTTCTTTAGGAATAGTGTAGTTTTTTTCAACAGGAATAATCACACAAGCTTATCTAGCAGATATATGCAAGACAAAGTCACGGTTCAAGTTAATTGTTCAAGCAGAATAACTACATAAAGACAAAATATTTATGATGCTTAAATTATATGAAGCCTCACCTCAACAAAATTATACCCTGATTTTGGCTTTGACATAAATATTTGCTTCCTGTGAGTTTTAGCATCAACCACAGACTGTATCCCTGTCTGAGCAATCCTGATAGAAGAGGATGGTATGCCTAGTTGAAATTTTATTCTTGGATAATAAAAGATTAAAGCAGAGAAGTCTCTTCAAGTGGATTTTTAATTTCAAGATATTTCAGTTGGTTGTTTTAAGAGTATTTACACATTTAACTGATTCAAACGCATTAAAAACTCTGTAAAACTGAGTGGCAATGTTGGAACAAAATTGAACTTATTTTTCTAAACCATGTCGTACAGAAAGGTTCCTCATTCCCACTCAGATCAGGAGTCATTTTGCCATTGGCTGTGACTGGGAGTAAGAGTCGGTCTTAAATCGGTAACTGTTTGGAAGGACAAGGCTAATTAGTGATATGAGCTAAGTATTTAAACATGAGGAGAAATGCTAAGACCTTTTTTACTTTGTCATGCTGTGCAAGGCAAACCACCTCACCTTTAGGATGCTTAATTCAATTTGTGTTACACTACCAGTGATTATGAAATACGTTTTGAAGAGGTTTATCTTCTCTTGTAACTGCAGAAAACGTACAGAGACATGTCCTACATGAAAGTGCAAATAGAAGTAGAGACACACTTTGTGAATGCTATAAGAGATAAACAAATCTAATGAAAAGAAAAATGCAGAATATATTTAAGCAGATTTAAGAATTTAGGGGTTATAGAATCATGTAACAAAATGGTGCCATCATTCTTCTTGGTTGAACAGCTAGGATAAAAAATGAAAACAGCATTTTCTCTATATTTGACATTTCAGGTATTATTTTTACACTCATGCAAATATCTTCCTCTTGGTGATGGACTAAATATAGATTTTCTTCATTATTAATTAAAATAAGAGAAATAAGAGACTGACTTTGACTAAAATTCCTGCTAGGGTAGTGTTTTATTAATCAATTAAATAAAACCAAGGTGGAAAAACTTTTCTACGTATTCAAGAACAAAATTCAAGTACATAAAGCACTATTTCTAGCATTCTTGTAATCATTCCTTGTTCCTTCTCACATGAATTTCAAATATATCAGTGTGCCAAAGAAAAGGATCAGTGCAAATTTATTGCTCAGCAACATTAAATAGGTCTGTTCTATAGTACTTCTGTAGTACTACCATGTGATGTTTTGCCCTTCCAGCAGTGCTCTAAAGCATAGTGAAATAAAGTGCCCTTCTGGGCTTTGCTGATCTATCAGATTTCTCTTTCTAGTAAAAGTGCCTAACTGAAATACTTTGGAACCTTTATACAAACAACAACAGGCTTAAAGGCTGTTTCCTTTGGGGTTTAGTAGATACTTAATTTTATGCTCCCTTCTATATCCAGTCAATGTAGGATCAACATTTATTTATCAACATTTTTTCACATTTTCACCTGACAGCCTCTCTCAAATTTCAAATTATTAGAAATATAAGAGGTGTTAAAGCCTTCCATGCATTTTATTTAAGCCAGTGAGCTGTCTTCTGGATCTAAATTCAGTATTCATTTTATTTTCTTCTTATCTACTGTAAAGGTATTGGAAATAGTTTAAGAGATATAGTGAAGGTACTATTAAACAGATTATCAACATTGTAATTGCCCAAGGGACAAAAGAGTAAAGTAACTGGAAGTCAACAAAGTAACTGAGAACTCAGCTGTTCAGATGCACACTAAATATGTTTTATATTTACCTTCATTTTTCTTGATGGTGAAATTTGGATTGTTGACCATTTCAGGAAGAAGACTGTACAGGAAATAATGCCCATTTTTAGGATCATCTTTGTCAATGGCACTGACAATCTGAATTACCTGCAACAGAAAGCACCCACATTAGGGATTTGCACTCCTGATAAATATATAGAAATGAAACAACCTTTTTATTCTATCAGACACATTCTCATTTGTCTACATGCCAGATTAAAAATGGTAATTTATAATCTTGCTAGCTTTTACAGACTTCTGATTGACATCCAGGGAACAGGGATTGTATCTGGCCCACTTAAACTGTTTCCAGAACAAGGAGGCAGAGAACAAGGAGAAACAGGTACAGTAGAGAGGCCCATAAAAGCTGCTGACATTTAGGCAAATAATAAATAATTATTCCCGAATAAAGAAGGAAGAAAACAGTGTTTCAGAAACAGTCCTTATGGTAGTCTTTCATTCATATAGTCATGCTTCTCACTGGACCAAAATGTATAATCTATCTTTAATAATTTTTCTTCCCCACTACCATTTTTTCTGTCACTGAATAAATATTTTTAACTTAAGTTTTAGTGTGAAGTTAATCTTTTTTTTTTCAGAAATCTGAAAAAAACCCTTAAAACCTAAGCCTATATTCTGATTTTTTTTCCTTAATTTTAATAGAACCTGTTATTCCCATATAAGGAACACAGATTTGTTTTAAAAATACCATTATTAACAAATAACTCCCAGAATAATGCAGGATACTAACATGAGAAGAGGACAGAGTGTTTGGAAAGGCTGAATAAATTTGAATAATTGAATAACTCTGTGTGAAGCACCTCAAATGATTTATATGACCAACTACAGTATCTGTGGTGTGTTTACCTCCTTTTACCTCTTTTATCTCCAACATTACTCAGAAAGATACTGCAGTTGATCATCTTCAAATCATACAGAGCTGGACAGGAATATGAAAGAGGAAACATTATATTAAAATAATCAGGAGATTTGTGGATTTCTCTTAATATTTGGTGCAATTACTTTTAATTCCCAGTATTTTCCAAAGAAGCAGAAACAAAGACAACTATGGATCCAGATCCTGCACTCAGAGCTGAATTTCAGCTGTAGTTAACTCATGCTAGATGAGAAATTTAATGAGAATTATTGACCTTTCCTATGTCCACTGAATTAAATAACATTTTAGTCTGATGTAGTTATTTTTGCAGTGCCTAAAGGAACTGACCAATAATTTCTTGGACAATTAAATTCAAATTAGGTATCGCTACAAATTTCATTTTTAAAAAGTAGAGTAAAAAATGGAAACGAGGTCTGATGCTGCCCAAATTCATAGACTTACATTTTATATTTTAAAAGTTTCACAGAAATAATAAAATCTTACTTGATAACCAAAAATAGCAACATTAAAGCATAAGTATCTGAAGTTATCTATGTAAAAGATGTTTGAGCAGGTCCTGGTATAGACATATAATTTGTCTAGGAAGGAATTCAAGACAATAAATTCCTTGCCTAATCATATTCTGGATAGGTCAGGTTTATTAACAGAAATCTACTGGAAAATGTTTTATATTTTTTAAGTACCACATAAATAGATTCTTTTATTTTATAACTGCACCTAGGAAGATGGAAACCTTGACTAATATGATTTCAAACACATGTATTGGAAGAGATGGGCGAAAAAAGGCCTAACATAACTTTTGCTCAAAGAAGTAAGTCTCCATTTTAACAGCTGCATAATAGATCCTAGAAGGTTATATGAGGGGGGAAGCAGCTCAAATATACATAAGCAGATGCCATCTGTCCCACTGCAGAGACAGACCATTTACAGATGTGGAACATTTTCAGCTATCTCTCTGCAGAGCATAAAGCACTAAACTATTCATGTGCATCAGGCTTACCCAGGGTTGATCTAGGTACGAGTAAAGGCAATTTTGAAGGGAATCCCAAACAAGTAACTGTAGACAGATACATTTTAATGATTGTTCCATTTTTTTAAGCAATGCTAGAATGGGAAAGAAATAGGGGGAAAAGGATAATGGCCCAGTGAAGTCTGGAAGGTCAACTGCACATAATAGGTGCAGTTTATCAGATGATTATACAATTTTATCTTTACTGGCTACATAACTGTTAATTCTTCCCAGTATTATGTAAGAGAATTGACTGTAAAAATTCACTTCACTGGCTCCAGGTTTTCAGTTAATACACCTGAAAAGCAGTAGCCAACATCACTAGTAATACGGATTTTCAGGTCTCAGAAATTTTATGAAATAGGCTTAGACTATCACCTAGACTGGAAATTTTCAAGAAATAGAAAGTGGACATATTCTTTGTCCTTTTAAAATATTTTTTCCTCCAGGAACTATAGATACCTCTTAATTTCCTATAGAATTCTTTCATATTTCAGTTCTTTCCATCCATTTCCTTTATTGTTTAACAAATCATCCTTTCTCTGAAAATGCACTGAAAATTATATGCAAAAGACAGGCTTAGTGGAATACCACATTTGTTGTGTTACATGCACACATCAAGGAATTAAGAGTTAGTGTTCCCATAGCAACCTTATTTCTTTGTGCGTTTGCATTAAAATAAGCTCTTAAAAAAACCCCAAACATAACGTATACACAGTGATACAAAGCTGCTGTATCTTTTACTCCATAGGGGTGAGAAAAGTCCAGTAATTCTCATTACCACATTTTTATTAGTATGCTGATGAGCATGCTTCACTGCTCAGTGTTGAGTGATCATGTAATGGTACACCACTGAAGGAATTCTCCAACTCTTTTAATTTGTGGTTCATAACATGGTAGAGAATCTTCCAGGGCTGACCTGCTTCAGCCATCACTCCAGATATTTTTTTCTTTCCTTGTTATAACATGCATTACAAAGGTGTTCCATGTAATAAAAATGATCAATAGTATTGCTGAAGAAAACAATAACTGGTTTGTTTTGCTATGTGTCCATAAACACTGCAGTGGAAGTTAATAACCCCTTGGCTGATCAATCTTGAAAGTCCTGAAATTCTTCCATGCAAAATTTAAACTTTGATGTTGTATTAAAAATTCATGCATATATTTGATTCTGTTCATGCATTTAGTAGAAACAGTATATCAGCATATTTTGCTTAACAGGCAGCTCTGGATTGAAATTAATAGTTAAATGATCCCCTAGGACAGATGGGCATTATAGTCTGCAGGTTTCTATTGCATTTCTACAAAGCCCCGTACGCCTGAGATAATATTTATAAAAGATTAACATTATAACCATAATGAACGATGTAGAAAGTTAAATAGCAAAACAAAGTTCTTATCAATGTGTCATAAGTATATATGTCTGATTTTAATATATTATACCATTCAAAAGTCTTTCCCTGCAATGCAACCTGTTAATCTAGTCTAGAATGGCTCCTTATCACCAGTAAACTTTTCCCTACTTCTACTAAACCTGTTCTTCCAATTCTGAAAAAACTTTTGCAGTTACATTGGTGTTTGACATTATTTCTGAATGACTTTGCAGACTCATAATACTCTAAGCAGCATTCTCATCACAATGCAATTTTCACTTTGCTTTTTCAGCTAAAGCCAGCCCCTTAGAGCTAGAACCTGCATTTTCCCATTCCAATGAGCTTTAACTCTTCAGGGAGGCCGACATCTATCTGAAAATTTCTTCCATTAGAAAAAGCCAATTCTATTAGGATAACTGAATAAAACAGAAACCAATTGCAAGAGACTGGACGAACATTGTATTCAGTTTTCTATTGCTCTAGTTTGAACACAAGCTTGAATACCGATACATCATTGTTTGCACTACTTCACAGCACTTCACTGGAAAAGTTTGGGTATGCACTGGGGAAAGAATGAATGAGGCACTTCTACACAACACTGCAGATGTTCTGTTCTAGGTGTATCAGCAAATAGTTTAGCAGGTTGGAGAACAATCAGCTGTACAGCTACAGCCAGAAAAAAACCATGAATGTTCTGGCTTTGGCAAATGGAATTTAGTAAGGGGGCTGAGGTGGGGAAGAATAAGGAAAGGCTTAGAGGTACAGTATTTTCAAATGTTTATTTTTATTATTCTTTCCTCTAAAACTGACCAAAAAATAGCTTCTGGCAAGTTTTTGTTTTGTGTAATAACATGGAAGAAGCACATAAATGTGTGCACGAGGAAATAAATTTCCTCCTCCTCTCCCTTTCCTCTCCTACACCTCTACTGTTAGAGGTAGGTTAAAGCAAAGAAAATGCATCTGGCAATGTTATACATCAACAGTTTTTAGTACAATCTGTCACATCACCAGCAGCTGCACTTGCCACTTGCAATTATATCAGAACCCAAAATAGAACACTTAGAAACTGAACTGCAATAGATGGTTCAATATATTTAGGGGCTGCGAATAAGGTTTCATAAAAGCTTCGAATGTAATCTCCCTTACGGTAATTCAAATTTGATTTAAACTTAGACTTAAGTTGAACTGAAAATGTAAATGGATTTGAATACCATAACACAATCTCACCTTCCCTGGAAATGTAACGCTCCAGCTTAAACTTTGGAGAACTATCCAGATTTCTACTGTTTAAGTGAGTAGTATTCTTCTCATAGTAGCTTTTTCATAGCTGAGACATACTTAGCTTTTGACTTCTACATCATTTGTATACAGAATAATAAGCAGAAGAAAAACCAATGAAGTAGTGCAGATTCTAAAATCTATATAAGAGCAGGCAATTTTTGAATGACAACTTAAATTTAGAACCTAACCTTGGTGATTATTCTGGTTACTGTTCCAATAACTTTATTTGTTTAAAACACAGAATAAATTGCAAGATCAGTGCCACCTCATCCGTGCTGGCAGCCAAATATTTAATAACCATCTGTAAAGTTCACGCAAGGATTCATGTTCAAGAGTGACATCTGCCATCAGACCAGGAGTGTAAGATGTGATGGCAAGATGAAGAATATCATAGCTTAATGAAAGTTTTCCATAAGTGCTTAAACAAAAGCCGCTTTTACTAGCTGACTCCTAATTATCTCATTTATTGTTTTATTATGAAATGTAAACATCTTTCACCATGTTTTAAAAAGGTGAACATTTTGTTGCAATACCTAGATAAATATATTCAGAAAACACTGTGCAACACAACTTTCTGATTTCAGGGAAGCTTACTGAGCCCTGGATAAAGATATGCTCATTAGAATGCAATATATTTTAGAAAATGTAACTACTCAGCATCTCAAATCCACCTTGAGCTAAGTAGAAATCCACTCTGAGCTACAAGAACTTAAATACCAACAGTAACGTAAACTCTCTGCCCGTAAGGGCACATTTCAGTAAGCTGCTTTTCAGTGGTTTGAGAGAATTTTCATTTCTTAAATGACAGATTTTTGACACCTTTTTAATAAATAAAAAGAGGTGCTAGAAGTCAAATCATGTTCTGTAACAAACCAGTCTTGGCAGAGGTAGGTTATCATATACCACTATATGGGTTGTCATTTAGCTACAAGAAAAGAGTTTCTAACACTATTGTTGGGTAACCTTCTTCAGAGAATAGTGAATTTAATGCCTAACACCTACATGAAACACAGGAATAGTTGGATTAACAAGACTAGTGTCATGCTGTCAGCTGCTGTTTATTTAAATAAAATGTCACAATCTAGAAATAAATTAGAAAGTTTAAAAACAGTGATTTTTTTGGTAACATAGTCTTTCTCAAGCTGGACAAAAGTTAAATCTCATTTACACTGTAGTATGTACTAAAAGTCTGTACGTTTTCTCAATTTTTTTCTTGCCATTTATGTGGCATATGAGATATTCCTCCCTATTTCTGTATGATTGTCCTTCAAAACTCATGCCTTTTAAGAAATCTGTTTCATTTGCTTTGAAAAAGACTATACAGGTTAAATCTTGCTTCTGCTATCTTGCTGTGTTTATTTCACCTTGTACAGTGTTGTGTAAATTCCTTTGCCAACCCTGTCATTTCATTAAATCTAGAAGGCTATCACCTATTTAGTTTTGGGTCTTTTTTGGTGAAGTATGGTGATAAGTTGAACTTGGCTTCTCCAGCCCCCCATCCCTCTTCAGGTACTTTAAATGCAGTTACAGTTCATTTGACTTTCCATAAGGTTCTGGTTTGTTTCCTGTTTTTTTCCCACTTGTCATAGCAAAGTAAGGTCTAAATGGATAGAGATTATAAATGAGATATGGGCAAAAGGGAAATGATTTCACTGTTTTAAGTGTTTCTTCTATTTCATAATGGGCCCAGCTGCAATGTAATTCAGTAACTGAATTGGAATTCAGGTTGGATTATACATTTCCCTGTGAACACACACGAACCTGTGAAGTGATGAGCTCCATCAAACACAGTGGGAACAGTAGGATGGACACTCAGAGTTGTTTCTGGATGTTGCCATGAGATACCTACCTTTAATTCAAAACCTATACTTGAAAAAAATCCATACATGTAGATCCATACATAAAGTGATGTAGTACAGAATTAGACTATAGGTTTATCTTAAATGAATGTTAAGAGTTGTTAGCATGAACACGCAGCACATGTTTTGGTGTACACAACATAAAATACTGGAGATACTCACTTGGCCAGGCTTCCCATTCTCACATAAAAAGGCTTCATGCTCTGATGCAAACTCTGGAGCATTGTCATTTACATCAAGAACCTTGATAGCAACAGGCACCCGGGACACCTGACTGTGATTTCCTAAGGACAGAAATCAAAGCATAAAAGGTAAGCATATTTCATTTGGGACTGATACATAAATGCTTACATAGTAACCATACTCTTCCTGTCTTCAATCCTTGCTTAATTGGGTTGTTTTATCTGTAATGGATCGTAGAGTTGGGTCTTGAGATAAAGAAAGATGGCCAGTATTTTATGGTTGAAAAGAATAAATAGATCCCTATTGCAAACAGCATTTGTTGGAGATTAGCTCAATGAAGACCTTTCTTGGACTAAATTGGTAAGATTTTTCTTTGATGAAGCTTCTATTGTTTTATTGATAAAGTCCATTATACATGGAAAAGGGAAGGCTGTAAACAACATAGATTTATTTCTTTGTTTATCTTTGGCAGAGCACAGAGCATTTTACTCTATTAGTTGCTCTGACTGCACATCTATTATTTCTTCATTACAAATACAATTAATGTGGAGACCCACATTGTGAGAAAGATGGATGGTAGATTGACATAGGCTAAACTAGGTAGTACTTTGGACTATTAAAGAACTGTGATTCATCCACCACTGACCAAAAATATGACCTGTGAACTTCCATCTTCACCAAAATAAAGACTAAGTTTTTATAATGTAAAGCTATTTTGCATAAAGGTGTTTATAACTGTAAAGAATAAAATAACCTTGCTAAGCTGTAAGTTAAGCAGTTTGCATTCCACTTTGAATAGATTTCACAGTCAGTTTCTTCTTTCAATTCAGTATAGCTAATTTAATTTAAAACATTATTTATAAATGTTTTAGATTTTTTCTCCCAAAGAGCAAAAATATTAATTCAGTTTGATCTGAGGTGAGCAGCTGATCTGCAGAGTTTAAAATGCTATTCTATAGTACATGCATTCCTCTATAAGTAACTCAATACTAGTTCCAAAATCCATCTCATATCAAGTATTATTTTACAGCCATAGTATTTTATCTTGCTTGTATCACCAATTAAAAGAACTGCAAACTGAGTGAATAAAACTCTGGGTCTGACTTGTAATTGAACTACGTGGTTTTGCCTAAGTTATTATTGCAGGCAAGAAAACTGCTGCCATAAGTCAGGGTATCAACTTACAGTTGTGAGAGCTTAGCAGCTGTCTAAAGCTGGCATCTGTCCATGTGGGTTCTGTTTTCTGGCAATACAGACCTGGCTGAGGGGAAGGCAGAACAGAAGTTCCTGTTGCCTGGTATTCAACCCACCTCTTATAACAAATGTCTACAAAGTAGAAGTAGGTCAGGCTCCTGCAGGAGGCAAGTAGCAACTGGTGGCAGCACTACAAGTGCTGGAGATGATCAAAGCAAGAATTGCTGTATACTCTTTTTGTGCTTTCCATCAAGATCGTGTTGTGACCTAATCAAACCTTTTCCATCTATTTTTGTCTTGCATGCTAAAGACATCTAATTTTTGAGTCTCATGAATCTAACTGTGAACATTACAATTCTTTACTAACATTACTTTGAAATTGCCTAAAAATAACTATTTCAAAAGACACAAAACCAGGCTATCACCAAATGTCCTAGGTGCTAAAAACAAAGGCTTTATGTTTATTGGATAGGCTGAAATATTAAAATTCTACCTGTATAGGATAGGGAAGAGTACAAGCCAAAATATGCTAAATGTTTTCTATTTAAAGGAGTCAAAAGTTTTAGTTCCAAAAGAAACATGTTACAGAACAAAAAAGAATTCCCCACCAAAATACTCTGAGTAACATTTATGTGCATTTTGTATGATATGACCTTAGTTATTAACAGGTGAAGTGGACACTTTTGCCATGAAATAATAATGTATTTGAAATCAAATACAAATTAATATGCAAATCATGATTCCCAAACATTTTAAACACATTTTTATCTTAACTTGATAAAAATACAGACAATGAATCTTGAGCTTATCAGAATTCTCAGCACTAGTGTCATATTTAAACACTAAAGATTTACTTTTATCTAAATTAATGAAATGATGGCAGTTCAAATTTTAAAGACATTACAGAGAAATGTAATTAATTAGATAAGCTTCTAAAGAAATTATTCATGTCCCTTGTGACTGCCCCCAAAATGTTTGTCTTTCATCAGAAATGCAAACATTAAATTTCAAGATATTATAATTAGAAACTTGATGAGAATTCATTTAAAAAATTAATTTACTAAACACAAGAGACCCCCAACTGATTTGGAAAACTCCAAACAAGGGGATATCCACCACCTATTAGGGTTCTTGTAACTACGATGAAATTTATTGTTGAGAAAGACAGAGTGATGGAGAGGGAATTTTATCTGCTGTTGGTACTGGCCACCACATGGAATACACTGCATTATTTCTTCACTGGAAAATTTTCAATGAAATTTCCCCTTATGGTAAGTTTTTTCCCTGTAAATAAAAATCACCTTTAGCATACCTATTTAAACTAATTAAATAATTCTTCCTAAGCAAATCCAGGTTTCAAGTGTGAATAAAAGTAGTTTAATCTGTCATATGTCATTTTCATACCTTTAATATCTGCTAATATCTCAGTAGTAAAATATAGACACAAAGGATGTCCCTCTCAAGTTTAAATCCATGGCTGTTCCCAATGCCCAATATCCTTGAACTAAAAGTAGAAAGCAATTCAATTGGATCCACTCTGATCCACAGAGTGCACAAACTGTTATGTTGGCATGGGCAACTGTCCTTCATACAGCTGGCCTTCACACCAAGTACTATTCAACGTTCAGAACCTTTTCTCATTAGTATGAATGGAGAGTCAACTCCTTCCAACCTGATGATGAAACAGTTTTATTTACTGGCTTTTTTTTTTTTTTATTGTTGTTGCTTTGTTTTGTTTTGGGGGGGGGAGTTGTGGGTTTTTTCCCCAATGAACCACTCGGTCAACAGAATTAAGGGAGACTGAGTTTTCTTGCATGTACCAGGAGATAGTAAGGCAGACTGCTCAAGTTCCAATCCATTCTTTCATGTAAAATCATAAGAAACTGTACAGACTGTAAGGGACTAATTGAATTTGAATTTGTATAAGGTTCATCACCTGTATTTATTGTGATTCAGTTTTAAAAGACCTACCTTGAATTTTGCAGTACAAGTACATCATTAGGACAGTCACTTGTGAAAAAATTGCTTGGTTTGAAAATTTAACATACTGAGGTGTGAGATTGAAGAATATTGAGAAAATTTCCCCTAGTCTAGTTTACCAAAACTCTCTTCAGAATAAGGCTTCACAGAAGGACCTATGTTTTAATTTCAAATATATTCAGTTAGTCTTCTGTGGACACCACTGCCACAGCACAGCATATAGCTATAAAAACATATGAGCAAAATGCGTCTGTAATTTCTATAAATACAGCCCTTTTCTCTCTCTGCTGAAGCCTCAACTGCTGCCCAGAGCTCTGAGGTCCAGTAGGCTGCTGTAGGGGAGCAGGAGCACTGCACATGCACAAAGAAATGAACACGTAGACAGATATAAGGAAAGGATGACTCAATGTAAAAATAACTAGTCGAACTTAGTAGTGATAACAACTGCATTCCAAAACATAATGGAAGGTCCAGCTGACTTCAGAAGTGTTTACAAGAATTATAAGGACCTAACAGAACTCTTCTGCTTTTCTTCCCCGTTCCCAAGATTCTAGAACATTACATGTTTGAAATGCACACCTTGCTGGTACTTGTCTTTGAGAACATACCCATTGAACCTTATTTAGGATTTAAAAAGGCTGCAGAGTGTGATACAAAAATGATGTAGTAAGAGAGACAAAGTCAAATTTAAAAAAAATACAGCACAACAATAAAAACACACAACAAACCATTATCAAGTCATTTAGCTCTTCCAAACCTGAACGTCTGGAGGCTACAGACCCGTGCTAATTCTTATGTGATAGACAGATTTCTTCCTTCCAGAAAATACCCTTTGTATCCAAGATGTGTGTCTGTCACTGGAGATTTGTAATGCAAAGCAGTAAGCACTGTAAACGTTGTTACTGCATGTGACAAATAATACTAGAAGTAACTAAAGCTTATAAGTCAAACATTTGATCTTGTGCCATAACCAACAGGACATAACACAGCTATTCAAGCCCATAAACACTTAAAACACATATAAACATTTCCTTGACAGACAGACATACAAGTAGTCTTAAAGAGGAGTGGTCTTTAAGAGAATTACTGGCTGCACAGAATGAAGTTTATCATTTGTTTACCTCAAAGAAATCAGGTTTGATCCATTTTTCCTTTCTTAATAATCCAAAAACAAATTCAAGGTTCTCTTCCAGAAGTTATAAGCTGTCTTGCATTTTAACTAAAATTAAGTACCTGAACAGAAAGTAGACTCCTAGAAAATAAGGCTTCTTTTATTATCATCACTACATAGCTTCGAAATGGTCATTTAATGCTTCTCTGATTCAGTGAAATTTCTACTATAGTAATGTTTTCAATTAGAAGTAGAGGAAGTCTAAGTTCTAACAGACAACTCAAAACAAAATCTGAATCACTGACTTAAAAACAATGACACTTGTTGTACATCCCTCACGTTTCAAACTTATTTTGTTGTATTTTAACAGGTGCATTCCGTAACTTTATCCAGTTTTTATCTGATGACATTACTAAGATAATTTACATGCAGGACAAGTTTATAGCATTATTTTCTTTGTGCAATTCTTTACCTACAAAACAACACAGTTTATAACAATTTTTTTGCCACATAAAACTAACAAATCTAACTTCAGGAGTCCTGAAAAAAAAATAAGAGATGCTATTGTGAAACTGAAGCTTTATTTATGTTGAAGTTTAACTACAGAAATCGCATACTGCAGCAAATATTGTTTTCATTTCTCTGAAGTGGTGTGTAATGATCTGATTCAAGAGAAACTGAGTGCCTGAAACTGACTCGGAAATTGTCAGGAAAAGACATCAGTAACTGGCAATATTTCTGTTAAAAACAGCAGAACATAAGCTAGATCTGGATTGGAGTAAGGTTCAAGCAACAAACAAAAAAACCAAATAGGATTGGTCATCATGAAGATTTAGATTCCCCCCTTAAATTCTTGTATTTTTAAAGAATGAGAAAATACTAAGAGTTGTGTAGTATCTGTAATTAATATAAACATATCAGTGCATAGCAGAAAGGCTTCTGTACAAATTGCTAAGACAAGAAACAAACACTCCTTCAAAATTAATGTTCCATTTATATTTATTTCAGCACACTGGAACACATTAGAGGAGTACAGATTGTGGCGAGTCTCTGCGTGTACAAGTGTGTGGGATGGAGGCAGAAAGAAAAAGATGTGAAACATATTTCTCGGGTTTGTTCCTTAAGTCATTCTTTGGGAGAAAAATAATAATGGAGTTGAAAAGTTTTGTGTCCTTTCAGTAGATCAGTTAGTTTATGTTATTATGGTCTCCAGAAGAAAGATGAACAAGTCAAGAGCAAAGCTGTGCAACATTCTATTTTTATTTCCTCACTGGTACTGTCACGAGTTGAACCAAGGACTTGCTTGGCATCTTCTACCTCCTTCATTTTTGTTCCCTTTTGTACCTCTCATTGACACGAAAAAGATGTCAAACTCTTGCAAAATGCACTCTTCCACAGTCATGGACACATGCAGAAGAACCATACATACTTGTTAATCAGGTGGAGTGTGAATTTTGACTGCCTATCTGGGAAGGAGGACAAGGAGGAGTGAAACCTAAGGACAGACCACATTGTCAAGTCCTTGCCCTCAAAACTGAATTTGCAGTTAACATGTTTCCAAAGTTCACCAACTCTACCTGTAAAGAGGGGAATGAGATTGGCCACATACACCTACTTTAATCAATATATAAGATGTATAGCTTATGACCAAAGGACAGGTTGGTTTGGGTTGCTGATGATACCAGAAGGAAAAAAATGAGTAAAATTTCTGTGCTGGATCATAGAATCACAGAATCATAGATTTGTAGGGGTTGGAAGGGACCTCGAGAGATCATCGGGTCCAACCCCCCTGCCAAAGCAGCTCCCTAGGACATATCACTCAGATAGGCATCCAGACGGGTCTTGAATATCTCCAGAGAAGGAGACTCCACCACCTCCCTGGGCAGCCTGTCCCAGGGCTCTGTCACCCTCACTGTGAAAAAGTTTCTCCGCATGTTGGTGCGGAACTTCCTATGCTCCAACTTGCAGCCATTGCCCCTTGTCCTGTCTCCACAGACACTGAAAAGGGGCTGGCTGATTCCCCCTGCATCCCCTGCTTAAGATAATTATAAGCATTAATTAGGTCCCTCCTTAGTCTTCTCTTCTCAAGGCTGAACAGTCCCAGCTCACTCAGCCTTTCCTCATAGGGGAGATGCTCCAGGCCCTTTATCATCTTCGTAGCCCTTCTTTGGACTCTCTCCAGGAGATCTCTGTCCTTTTTATACCAGGGAGCCCAGAACTGGACACAATACTCCAGGTGGGGCCTGACCAGGGCAGAGTAGAGGGGGAGGATCACCTCCTTTGACCTGTTGGCCACACTCCTCGGGATGCACCCCAGGATCCCATTGGCTCTCTTAGCCACCAGGGCACACTGCTGGCTCATGGCCAACCTGTCATCCACCAGGACCCCCAGGTCCTTCTCCACAGAGCTCTTCTCCAGCAGGTCATCCCCCAGCCTGTACTGATAGAAACGGTTGTTCCTTCCCAGGTGCAAGACTTTACACTTGCTTTTGTTGAACCTCATCTGGTTTCTCCCTGCCCAGCTCTCCAGCCTGTCCAGGTCTCGCTGGATGGCAGTGCAGTGTTCCTGTGTGATGAACAAGCCATGACCGAAAATGTTAGTTCGATAGAGCCATATTCTTCAGGCCCTGTTCAGAAAAAGTTTTCAATCAACTTTAATTTTCTGTGGGGTTTTCTGGTTTTTTTGCATTAGTGCATGTAAGACTTAAAAATTGTTTAATATGGCCCAGAACCGATGAGAATTTTTAATCAATTACCTAAAATTTGCAGGAAAACAAAATAAGCCTGCAAAAAGACCAAACAGATATTTATTGGTGACCTTCCACCTCACCCTGAACTGAGCGCTCAGCTTGCCACTGCAGTAGCAAAGTAACATAATGTGAACAGACTGTGTTGGCATGTACTTTTCCCTTTCACCTCAAGGCCTGGTTCAGCTTCTGCTGAAGTTAGTCATATCTCTTCTGCTCTAGAAGTTTAATCTAGTCCCTATCCTTAATATTACATTATCTATTTCCTACCTTTAAATATAATTTATATTTAAATGTAAATATAATTTACATTAAAACAGGGAGTTAAATTGAGTACTTAATTAACTTCAAAGTGTCAACAGTGATTTATAAAAATTGATAATCAAACTATATTTTAAAAAGTTAGTATATTCTTTTCATACAGATACAATACATATTGATGGAATCAGCCCCCGTTTTGCTTATCTGAGGGCAGGCTATAATTTGACATTCAAATGCAACCTCTTTGTTATTTTTCATACCATTAAGCTGTGCAGTTATTCAGCAGCCTAACAAATAGTTACTCTGTAATTACGTCTGATCCTCTGTGAATTGAAAGATCCATTTGCAAAACGGGGAAATGCTTGTAATTTTTTGCAGAAGTATCATATTTTGTTTGGTGTGTATGCATGATATCATCTTGTCTGAATGCACAGATAGAACAAAAGGGCTTGGAAAGGCAAAGCTACATTGGAAAAGCAAAACATCCCCTCAAATGTAGTTTAGAGCTCTGAAGAGGGTCTCTCCTACCATAATCCTACTTATAAAGGAAAATCAAAAGACACTTTTATGTTTGAATTTAGCCATGCATGATAAGAGAGGAAAAGTTCTGCTGCTGTAATGTGATTGAAAACCAGGGGCCACGGTAAACGGGCTGTCATTTTGTCCTTGAGGGAGCAGAGGATGCTGAAAGTAATTCATATCCACCTTAGGGCTGGAAGAGAATGGGAATCATAGGTAATTCCCATCCCTCATCCCTTGTGCCACCTTTCCAAAAAGCCCACCATCCAGACACTCAAGAGTTTCTGGTGATTAAAAAGCACACTGAATGGCAGTTTCCCTTTAGTCATGTTTGTGTTTTGAAAAACCCACCTCAGTTTCACCACTTCCTATTAATTTTCATGGACTCCAAAGAAAATACTAAAAGATGTACTAGGTGACACATGAGTGCTCATTACATGGAACCTATGTATTGAACACGAGAGTGATCAGACTGTAAGGGATATGCACTAGGAGAGAAACGGGGGATCTTAAAGTAGTGGCAACAGAAGAATGGGATGAAGCTTGAAAAGAGTTAGAAGGGGCATCCTAGTCAGAAACTGTAGCACCTTTTCTATATTTGAGTAGCAATTACAGGTACTTGTCTCTTGTCAGAAGCTCTGGATGCAAACAGCATGTCCTTAGAGACTGTTCTTCTGCATATCTAATTTTGACCACAGTGAGCTTTATATTCAGAGTGACACATAATCAAGATATATGTGACACAATGATATGAGTAAACAAATACATAATTCAAAATAAATTATTAGTATAGCTGCTTGAGGAGGTTGCACTGGAAGCTGCTATAGTCACATCATGACAATGAAAATGATTCTGTTTTATTCACGGATCCTACGGAAATCCTTAAGGGGGAGGAAAATAAAAGAAAGTACACTGCCAACATCCTTCCACCCACATATCTACCCAGAGACCAAACTGAAACAAATGCTGGCAGAAAACAAGCTATATTTCTGATACAGTACTGTGTTATTGAGCCTTATTTGTCTCTTAACGAGGATGCAAGTCGGGATGCAGTATGCAGTTATGTCACTTCCAGTAATACTTCAGTAGTGAATCCTTACAAGTCCAAAAAATTGAAATTTGGTTTAAGTTTAGTAGCTATTAGCAGTGGACTAAACTATAAAGAAAGGGAATTTAGAAGCACCTCAAGTTATACAATTACATTCTTTGCAAAAATCAGTAAAACTTAAAAAAAAAAGGGAAAAAATCATGCCTGACTTCAAGAATAAGCCATAGCAAAACTGCATTTGTAATCTCTGCAAGCATCTGCAACTGGGAAGCACTATTCTACCGACCCATCATATTAGCAAAAGGCAGTCTGCTAAAAACTTTTTTCAAAGGATTTTTCCACTTCACTGTGGCAGCTACCAGTAAGAAGCAAAAGAGAGGCAGGAAAACAGGGAACCACAGAAAAGCAGAAGGAACAACATCTTTCTGTTACCTTTATTACACACACTAGCAATAACAACAGTGTGATGAAATGCTGCTGGATCTTCACTTCTTGTGGATCACAGCACCAGAAACCTAATTAGTTTCCCAGATTTTCTGAGGCAGTGTAATGCCTTAATTATTGTAAGGAAGTAACAAGTTTTAATTTCTAAATATAATAATGAGGAAAAAAAAAAAAGAAACAGAAAATGCTATGGTGCCATTAAGTGACAGAAACAGATTTCCTTTAAAAAAATAAACCAGTGAACAGGCAGGAAAAAAACTGCCTGATGAAAAGTTTTATGATAGAACAAATAAACCAGGACATGGTTTGCTGCTGTGTTGCTCAATTTGAGCTTAATCAAGGAAGTTGCGCTAGCATAAACCAGCCAGGAATCTGCCCCACACTTTAGAGCAATTATATTGTTAATATGCTAATACATCATGCATATTAAAATGTTAGAAAATATTGACTTAGATATGCAAGGTCTTATTGTCAATTATAATTAGTTAGAAATTTTATAATGTCTAGCAGCAATAATATCAACAATAGCAGACTGATTGAGGACAAGAGGTTTGGAATATTTTTATTTTTTATTTTAAATGATTTAATATTTGAAGTAAAATAATTAATAGCTTAAATGAAATCCCTCACTGATAGACAAAAAATCAAAATGTTTCAATAAAAAATTTTATTAAACAAGTGGTTTTTTCATAGAAGTACTTAAATGTTGTCATTTTTAGAGCTCATTTTCCTTTCTGGGACCAATTTTCTTAACAGGCAATTTAATTACTCTTATGTTTTAATATATTGCTGGATATATGCTGGCTTTGAATCAGGTTGTAGGAGTTTAGTGTCAAACCATTCTTACTTGCATAACTTCAGGAATAAGAAAGATCTCCCCAGCATATCAATACGTACATTTAAAGAAAATCCTCTTTTGCAGTCAGAGAATACTGTCATTCTTTGCTACCCAGCAACTTTACTAGAAGCTCAAAGAATGCTACTCTGAGCAGTGTCTTCACTGTAGAAAGAAATGTGCTTAAAGAAGTTTGGCTGAACTCATATTCAGTTACAAACCTCTACTCTTACCTACTCTTCAGCAAAGATTTTAGTCACGTTTAGCTTAGAAGTGAATTCTGCTTTCCAAATTAGATGAATGTTACACACTATTTGTAAAATTAACCATGTTCTTCAAAATCTCTAGTTCAGATGTTCAAAGTGCAGATGGCCAATTGTTAGCTGTTAGTTTAACAATACGCTCATTTTGCTCATATAATATGTATACTGTCAGCTTAACCATGCCTCCAGTTTTCTTGAAGTAATTAACAAACTTCACATGAATTAGTCAAGTTCATTTCCATTAAGGAAATGAGTCCATATCCATTTAGTGGCCCAAAAAGCCTTGTTCCCTTCTAAAACACCATCTAGTATCCTAACCTGTTGTGCTTTAAGCCTTGAACAATGTTCTCAATTCCAGTATGTTTCTGTGAAATCAGCACTTGCAAATCTAAATCCAAGGTGTCTAGCCTGACTTCATAATGCCCTGAAACCAGAAATAGAAGAAGTTATGCTCTTAATGGAAAGCTCTCCCCTTTTACTTGCCATACAATGTTTATTACCTTCACTGATTTTTTTTCCACTGAATTACTCAAATGCTTTATTCACAGCTGCCTTACATGCTTTCCTCTGAAATCAGAGGTTGCTGACTTCTATTCAGCATTTCATACCTGAAGTTCAATGCTTGGTCCTGAACTACTGAGACCATTTTATACAGAGATTGTTTAATAAATAAAGTCCATTCCTAGTCTTACTTCGTCATGATATGGCCACTCCCATGCAGTTATCCATGTGGATCATCTTCTGCTATTCTTGATCTGTGAAAAACACTAATGGGGAAGTGTATGGTGTGTCTGAAGGCACTTCCATAGCGGAGAGCTGCAAAAACCAGCTTTATGTGATATAGCAGTTCTTCATTGACCAGTAGCAAAAGCTCTGGAGCCTGTTTGAATCTATGGAGCTCTGTGTAGTCCCATATTTATGTGCAAATGAATAAAAACTACCTCATTAACTTCTGTTATTCTGTGCAAAAATGATGGATTATCTAGTTTGAGTTCTATCAAGTCAAAGAAAAACAGGTCAAGCGAATTCCTGAGCTTCTCCTGCTTAAACCTCCATAAAAGCTGATTTCCTTCTTTCTAAAACTCAGTGAAATTTACTCAGCCCTAAATTAGAGGTAATTATATGATGCACCAAAGTAACTTCCTAAAATGTTACTTATTGCTAATAATGCCTATAGTCATTTTTATAATAAAAGGCTAAATAAAATTAAATAAATGAAACCATGAGCAAAAGTATTCATGACATTAAAAAGTACATTGTAGCTGAAGGCTTATTCTGAAGAGTAATTATGTCCCTCTTCCTTTTTAATTAGTGTCCTTGTATTTTTTAAAAGAATATACAATATAGATAACTTCAGTAGAGCTTGTGCTGGGTGATGATTCAATTATTGTATTTATATTCTTGGTAAACCATAAAGAGTCTTTCTGGCTTTATGCCCTTTCCCATTAGGTGATAAAATTGCCTCATACTTCTTCATTTCTAAAGAACGCAGTTGGTATGGGTAATTACCTTTGTCAGATAGAGCACACAGCTATGTCCTTGAGACTCCTATGCTCTGTGCCTGGAAAATATTTATTGCAGTCAAATCACCATTTACATTTCAAGATCTTGTCTATCTTTTCATCCATCGATCTAACTAATAATTCACGAGAATTTCTACTAGTTGTGGCAGTTCTGGTACCTTGCCAAGTATTGGGGCAGGGGGGCTTGGCTAGCCACTTCTGTGCTTTTTGTTTGGCAAGTGAAGCTGAATACCAAGAATCATTTGATAGAGCAGTCAATCCAAATGAAGATAATAGCTCCATGACTGTGGTGCCCGGAGTATAAGGAAAACAGAAATTCCATTAAAACCCTTCATTCAGAGATTTAAAACTTGGCTAGAAGCATTGCTCTAGGCTAAGAGAAATATCCTCTCCCAGGCAACCCTGCACTGGCTTTGGAATTCCCCGGCAGAGTGATTTGTGGCACGCCTGTGCATGCGATGCACAGAGTGTGGGAAGAGGGAGAAGTGAAGCCGCCTCAGAACCTGGCGCAACTGAGCAAACCAACATTTGCTTCACCTCTGTTTCTCAGTATGGATGAAGAAGCATGAATCCATACTAATCATGAAAAGAGCTGCCTATGCTTGAATAGGCTCAAGGTAATACCTCACACGCTGTAACTGAGATTCAACCTGACTGCAGTCTAAGGAATCCAGTGCTGCGTGTGGTCATAAGAAGGCTAGAAGGAAAATACATGTCTTGAGTGACCCCCTCAATGTTATGTCAGGTGAATGAAAGCTTGGGGACTTTAAAGGGATCATCGCTTAGTCATCTTTAAAGTTTATGAGCCATGGTTTCCATTATTTGTTGATGTGTTTTTTCTCAAGTCTCAGAGGCTGCCAACTGGGATATGTTCAGAAGTTTTATCCTTGTTGCAATCTATGGTATCATTCAATGAATTTCTACTATGTAACAGAGATCCTCCTGAGAAAAGGATTACCTCACTTTTTAAATAGAGAATTCCAGATAAGCATCGCTAATAGTGAATGCATTATAGGATACTTCTTGTTTTCAAAGAATTCACTAGAATCCTGTATCTCAAGCAGACCTCAGCTACAATTTAGGAGGGATGAGTATGCAAAGAGCAGGATATGCATATTTAAATTGAGGGAATGTTGTGCAGTTACAGTATGTTACTAATACCAAGTTCTTTCTTACCTAAGTTAAAACAGTTTCTCTGAAATAAGTCATTGCTTTGGTTTCAAACTATATTAGTTCTCCTTTTATTACTGTTTTTGTTAGATCAATTAACCAGAAATGCCTAAAGTATAGGGCATTTCCTCAGTATTAATGCAACACGCAGTGAGGATACAGGGGAAATATCTGCAATGGGCGTGTTACAGCCATTAGATGGAAATGGAAACCCATGGAGGTGGAGGCAGAAAGAAGATAGAGTTTAATTATTATATGCCTTAGACGTATAGGACAGTCTGATAGCTTGAATGATCAGTGATTCTGAACTCCATTCAGAATCCATGCAAACAGTAGCAAAAAGTGCTCTAATAAATAAATAATGGCTATTTGATTTTCTTTTAGTAACTGAGTAGCATTGACAACACGGAACTGGGTAAGTACTGCAAAACCTGTACAAGAAACAGAGCGAATACTGAGGAGGTTAGCCCTGCCTGAACTCTGCTGTGCTTCACTGCCCAGCAAAATTGCTAACCAGTTAATGGAAGCAACACAAGCACGTCAATGTGAACAGTAGTTATGGCTATAATTGTAACTTAGAGAAACTAAAAGATGTATTTGTATGTTCAGATGAATGGAATCAGGTATCACTGTAAGGATCCTGACTTTACTAGATTTTACTGAATGGCAGAAAATTCCATTTCAAAAAAGTACCAAAGAGCCCAAGATGTGATGAGCCTTTGTACACACAAAAAGAGGCACCAAAAGAAACGTCTGCAAGTTAATCATTCATTCCTCCTGCAATGCAATTCAGGTTCTCAGAGAATACTCACATTTGCCCCCAGATACTTTTCCTGTTCAGGGCATGGCTCCAGAGAGCCCAAACATATGAGCAGCATAATGAGCCCTGACGTACAAAGCAAGCCTGTATCTACCCTGTTCTCTCAAGCATCTAGCTAAAATAATACGATTTTAAGCTCACATAAGTCTCAACTACATGACAGAAGAAAAAGAAATCTCATTAGTCTCGCATTTAAAGTCCAGAGTCAGTAACAGTTCACTTTTCATATCCACAGACCAAAAGGTAGGTTCTCAGGGAAAGGTCATTTTGCCAGTGAGCCTGCTTGCTCCAGCCTGTAATCACCTAGGTGTTCCTGTTTCCGACTCACTTATCAGAGCAAACTTGGATATAGGGCAATGTAGAAAGAAAATTTAGGAATAAATTCACAGGTGCAGTAACTTTCAGTATCCCTCTTGCCACAAGTGCAAACTTGTGTATTTCTTCTGTGAAGCCTCAGCCTCCATTTCAGAGCAAACTTTCAAAGATGTCAAAGTTCTTTGTAACATCCTCTTCCCTTAAAAATCCATGTGATAGAACTCATCAACGTAGAGGAGTCACCATATGACCAGAGAGGAAAAAAGTTGAACAACAAAGAAACAAAATTTCATTTGACAATACAAGAAAGAAGCATAAGAAATCATACAGTAGGGAAAAAATCCCCAACCCAACAGGCAAAAGGAATGGAACTTTTAAAAGTAGGCAGATTTAGGTGTAGTAGAGAGGATCAAAATTGCAGAAGGAAGTTATATACTATTTTTTTCACTAAAGTAAGGAAAAATTTATAACTAAATCTGAAATACTGAGACTGTCACCTAAATAACACCTGTAAAACATCAATCCCTTGCAGTTCAGTCTTTTTAACCGATTGCTTTTTGCATTGTTTTTATCATTAGTAACCAGAAAAAGATTGGGATGGTTGAGATATTTAAATGATTATCACTAGGGGACACACAAACCAGCATCTAACATAGTTACCATGATTTAAAGAGGAGACATAACACTCTATGTGACTTTTCTGTGTGTTTTGAGAACTAGAACATAAAGACAACAGAAAAATTTGGGCAACTGAGGGAGAGCCACTCAAGGCAACTAACATTTCCTTTGCCTGGCTAGTTAACAACCTGAGGAGAGAGGCTGCAGAAACTTCTTCACAGACAGTGGAAGGAATCTTCTAGTGATGGGAAAGCGAAAGGAGGGAAATGCTACCCTCCAAAATGTCTCACCTTGCACAGGTCTCAGAATATAACAATAATATTATTTATCACCTGGAGCATGAATTTGTTCTGAGTTATAACTAGCCTGACACTTGCCTATGAGTAGAAAACCTTCTCCTCCTAAAAAAACCAACCCCACCAAACTGGTCTTTTGCCTGTTAAGTGTTTACAGAAAACAGCCATGGTCCCCACTGGCTCATGCTTAATTGTTTCTCCTAGTTTTGATAGACATGGAAGGGTTAAATTCACACTTTAAGCCACTGTTATTAAAAAGGAGTAGCATGGGTTTTTTAGATTATCCACACACATTCTAAATCCTAATGCCTTCAAAAAAATCAGCCAGTCTGAATCTAAATATCTTCATCCTCAAGCCAAGTGAAAATGCAGCAGTTACACTCAATTCAGCCAGACCTGTCTTGTCTTGGAAAATCCCCACCTGAGCTGGGGGATGATGTAAACGAGTAATTTTGTCATGGTGACAGCAAAAAACTGCCACAAATTACCTGTCTTTAAAGCACAAATTAAGCTGCAGGTAACTTGCCAGCACAAAGATCTGAAACAGTGATTTTTTTGTTTTGGCAAAACTTGGTGTTTATTTGTGAATGTGTTGATAAATCAGGGTGCATTTAGGATATACCATGCTGGGAATCAAGAACAAAAAAACCCCCACAATATCCTGGCTCAGGATTAGCAAGCACATGTAATGGTCTGATCATTGCCCATAGGAACAGAGGGCAGCCTCAAACTGAACCTGGAAAGCAGCTAGCATAGGAAGAGAAAATGTTCCTGTATGAATGATGCTGACATATTTATTTTTATAGGATAGATCAGCAGTCCATTAATATTACTGTCAGTGAAAGCACCATTATGACATATTTTGTATTTTCATTTGCTGCTGGTGTCTGCCTCCAACAGATTTCTGCTGGAGATCTTGCTTTATTGTGCTGGGAAAAAAAAATATCTAAAAATGCCCATTTTACCCTGCTTGACAGTTCTATGAACACATTTTGTTTCTGCATGAGGAGTTTAAAAATAATTTCTCTTAAATAAGCAAAGATAGTACTCCATGAAATTAAGCTCTTGTTTTATGTAAATGTCAAACAATTATATTAGGAATGCAAGAAAAAAAAAGCCATCAGCAGGAAGGCAAATGCTTAGAACAAGATTTGCATTATTTTTTTCATAGCCAGTCTGATAAGAAGCAATTTTACAATAGCAATAGATGCTGAGGCTCCCACGAAGTCTAATGACAAGGCTGATTTCTTACAAAATTCTCGAGTATAATTATGTTTTAAAAATCTGAAGATGCAACAGGCAGACCTGGTTCTGATGTGCCTTAGGAAGGTACACTTCTGTTAATTTTCCTCTGACACATGTATAAAGGAGATAAAAAAGTGAATTGGAAGAGTTTCTTGAAAAAATACTCTTTTTATTTTGTCCTTTTTCAACTTTTTGGAGGAAAAAGTAAAATAATTTTACTTTCCTTCTTACTATTACAGTTTCTGAAGACTTTAGATCACAAACCAATAAAACTGCTTTCCATGCCATTGGTAAATCTTACGATCAGACATTCCTGGTATGGAAATTTTATCCTTCTCCTTTAAATTATCAAAATTCTTAACTGGTTTGGTATTAACCTTAGCAAAATATGCCCTCTGAAACTCTCATTTCTTATATAGTTTGATTCCATGTTTCAGTCTGGCACTCCTGCAAGCAGAAAGTATTTTTGCTAATTTATCAAAATAGTATTTGCCTGCAAGATTTCACAGTAATTACCAGGGCACTCTTGGCATTACTGGCAGTGAAATACACAAATTGTTAAGGCAGGTCACTGGAATAGAGTTTACAGAGGCTGTATGTTGAGCGCTTAGTCTATACTCAGACCTATCTTTCTCATTTATGTATGCCATTTTAGTTACCTGTCACAGGTTCCTACCACATTTGGTTTTGGAAACAAGCACCACAGAAACATATTGGACAACAAAATGAGCCAAACAAGCATCTTTTATCTTCCCATTCATTATGTTCATAGCTTCAGTATTGTGAAATTGAGCATTGAAAGTTCTGCAACCTAGTGCTATATCCTTTAAAAAAGATACTCTGGGGGAAAAGCAAGCATTAACATCATCCTATTTTCTATGTGCAGGAATTAGCAGCAACAATGTGTCAGGTGTGTATGCACGTATTGGAACTATGCATATACATTCATTGCAGCACAGATACCTCAGCAGAGACATTCTCAGTTTGTTTCAGTTAAGATGACAACAGGGGATGACAGACCTATGCTCTGTTCTCTTGCTGCAATATGGTTATGTCCAATGTATAGTCTAAAACACAGCACTAATATTAATAATACATTAGGTAGTTATACGTGATCCTGTCAGCAGCACTTACCATGTCAAAACTCCCAATTAATCAAGAAATCTTCTGGACTAAAATCCAGGACCCATATTCCCAGACAGGGTGACACTCCTGGGTCCTAATGACTTAGGTGTACAGATCAGTCACAATGTTTTTGCAGATCTGAGCATCAAACAGGACTACTTTCATGCAACATTACCCCCACACTTAATCATTTATGGTACTGAAACAGAGCATCACTCAGCACTAAGAACCTCCATATTGAATCTACAGTTTACTTCAATTCTACAGCTTTAATGTTTCTGTCTTAATATAACTAAGACGACAAAGCTCTGAGTTTTTTTTTACATTTACTTTATATACCCTGTACAAACTGTAGTCACTGAATAAACACCACAGTTTTGAAAACCAAAAGAAATGGAATTTCAGCAAAAACAAGTTGGTGGGTTTTTTTATCTGTAATTTAAATATCCAATGTGTTTTACTGGCTACTGAATTATATACAGTTTCCCCTGCACAGGCTGATAAAATTAAATATAAACCCAACAGAATTCAAAGTCAGTATATGCAAATACTTACTAGTTTCAGTAGCTACAATAGTTATGTTGTGCCATGTATTTGTTTCTCTGTCCAGTGGTGTTGCCAAAGTTATTTTTCCATCTTCTGCGTTAATGTTGAACTGTCTCTCAAGGTCAGTATGCCGATCAATGGAAAACCTACAAAATAGACATCCCTGTAATCTACTTAATTAAGTTGGTGTAATCCATACAATCACCAGACAATTTAGGGAGCCCTCCGAGAGCTGCAGCTTTATAGCCAAATGGATTGAGAAGCTCAGTAGCATAATAATTTATAAGACAAAATGACAAACTGAGACAAAAAAAAACTTAATAATTATTGCCCAAGGAGTAATTAGCTGTATACCCAGTGTGAAGGTCATAAAATGCCCTCAGGTTCACTGGGTAACATCTTTGAGAAACGGTGCTGATCAAGAGTTAATTACACAATCCATCACGTTTATTAGATAGTTTCTATGGCATTTCTCAGTAACTGCTGATAATTTCAACAGTAATGTATTAAGCACACAAAAAAAGGGTGGGCTTCATGGTTATTTTAAAAGGGCTGAATAATATTATTTTACCAATAAATTTCAGATTAATGAAGCATGAACTATTCACCAAGTGTATTATTTGGTTATGGTTGAAATATCTCCATGGACAGAACATACCAAATCAGCATTTTCCTACAAAACACTTAGAACACTGAAGGACTGGTTGTTTTATGGATTGACATCACTGATTTTTAACAAAACAAGTTGCATCTGACAGGTAGTCAGAGTTTGCAGATGTGAATGTCCAGGTGAATTATGCAGCCTAAACAGAGCCAGCTTGACAAGAGTGAGCTGCAGTAGATTGCTCCAGTGGTGCATTAAGCAGGATGATGATTTAAAGCTCAAAACAGGACCTCCAGGAAAGCTTTTATGTTTGTCCATTTTCACAGAGTTAGTCTGTTAATTTATTACTTGCAAAGAGAAACTAAATAACAAAATTAAGCTGTTCAATTTTTTTTTGGCAGGAAAGGTACGAAATGAGAGAGTTTAGTGATGAAGTATTGATATGGTTCAACAAAAATTGACTTCAAGGGGTTTTACTGAATCCTAATTGTGGATTTATATAAAAGCTTTTTAAGCCTTTGTGTCTATGTATTACAGAAGCTAACAGCATGCACTGACAATTTTTACATCTGTTCTGCATTATATCTAGGCATAATAGGGTGAGCTAGGCTACAGTATCAGACTGGATTACATTATATAGTGGTCGGAAAAGTGACTCAGACTGTCAGGTTCTCATTACATTTCTACTTTTTGGAAATCCACTGTTAAATTCACTGATAAAGAACAAGAGTGTAATTTGCTACAGTGACAGTGGCACAGTTACTCCATTCTGGTTTATGCTTTATCATAAGCAATTTTAAAAAAATAAAGTCTTGCTTTTGGAAGTCCCTTTATATGCCACAGTACACACATTCTGATGAACTCAAACCCACCGCAGCATAACACAATTGATTCTGATTGACACAGCATCAGGATCTGATTTCAAAGCTCAGGATTATGGTGTTTGTCATTTTCCTTCCAGTGTCAGATATTTTCATATTTGGAATGAAAGATCCATTGCAATTAGTTTGCTTGTGCAATGCATTCAGGAAGAGAAAATTAATTCACTGTCAATAATAAATTCTAAATTATAGAAGTTTATCCAAATCTCAAAGTTTGAATGTTTTAGTAAAGATCAAGCCTAGCATGGGGACACTGGTAAGGTGCTCAGCAACTAATGGACTTATGACTGAAAGCCACTGTTTAACTAGGAAAAGGGATCTGTTAGACATTTAAGTTTTTTGGTTTTAAACAGTGAGAAGCACTAGTGGTTTGGTTAAGAAGAGTACCAGAAAAAAATATGAAGCAAAAATCCAAATATATATATGCCTAAAGCTAGGCACATGCATCTATATTTGGACATTTAAGTAAACTGATTTTCTAGGGAGCTCCACATACTCAGTTCTCAATGGTTTAATGGGAATTGTACTACCCTCAGCATTTCTTCACAAGTGACCTGATTTTGGGAAGAATAAAGCTGTAGGTACCTAACTTCAGGCAACCATTTTCAAAAATGCATCTTAACCTTATTTTGATGTCTCCCCAGTTCCAATTAAAGCATTAAAAGTAAAATTCTTGTACTGGTGTAGTAACAAGATCTTAGGGATTTTTACAGGTTAAAGATTTTGCTTAAGAAAATACAGGGAAGGCAGAAATCAAGATAACTTTTTAAAGATATTATCACTTAAAACTATCTTTTAATTCTTAATGTTTACACAATGAAGCAGAAAGAACTCTTCTTCAACTCTTCTATCAAACATTTATGAAATTTTTACAGTCCACAAATGAAATAAAACATTAAGTGCTTATATGCTACTTAAAGTTTAGTTGACCAGGGCTTGACATAGATTCCATTGAGATAAGACACAGGGTTTTTTTCTAAGGATCAATCCTTTTAAAACTTCCATACACAGTCTCTCCTGCAGTATATTTTGGAAGATATAAAACTATGAACATAACATCTGTGAGTTTATTATATTGCATTTCATCTCATCCCAGCAGTATTTATTCACAGTGCAAAGCCAGCATTCAAAAGGAAACATTTTTAACATAAGTTACGTGGATTTACAACACTACAAAGAGGTAAAACCCTCTCCTGATTTTAATTTGATAAATATTTGGTGCAAAATAAAAAATAAAATCTGCTATGTCATAAACCTGGGAAAAATAATAGTACATTTGCAGTTTCCTTTTCATGATAATGGTATTGTAACTCTTTTTAATGGGAATGCACTGACAGATCCATAAGCTATACATAAAACATGCATTTCTCTAAAAATGAGAAAAGAATATCTAGGGAAATAATAACTTTTCAAATTGCCATAAAGCCAGCACAGGTTATTGGGAAGTTTTGGTTAGTTTATGGGTCTGCTATGGCAATTATAGTAACAAACCCATAGTGGTTTAACAGAAGACTTAAAATGATCCTTGATCCTGCTCTTGCACTATTGATATTGCAGTTATGAGTTAATTTGATCTATTCTTTATTTGCACCAATGTAAATAAGAGCAGAAATCCTTTTTTGCTGCACCTGCTGAGATTTGAATCATAGTACCGATACCTCATCAGTGGTAAATCACCATTGTTTATTAGTGCCAGGCAGACTGGACAAGCTACTTAGTGACAGATAAACAGCTGTACCAATAGGGAGGCAGAAAACATCGTATCTAGGATTTTAAGGCCTGCTGTGAATTTAGAAAATGATCAACTGCTGCCAAAGATGAAATCTCTGTCAATATGAATGGGGAAAACCTGCAGTAGTGAAGCTTATCTCTCCACAGAGAAAGACACTGAAGGGTAGTGATTTATAGGAAGGCAGAGGCAGGACAGGAAGAAAGATTATTACTCATGCTTTTTTCTGTACTCTTGGATCATGCTTTATATCCAAGATAATTTACTGCAGATAAATAGACAATGTTTATAAAATAACAACAGAAACACGAAATAAATACTACTGGAATCAACAGATCTGTATACTAATAAACATTGATCTTTCAAGCCTAACTATACTATAAGCCAGAATGTATCACTACCCTTACTGAACTACAGTGAAGCTTTATAACTAGCCTAGCTGAATAGCCCAAGTCCCTCTCCCAAGAGATGCAGCCAGTCTAGATACAGGAAGATGTGACCCACTGATGCATGACTAGGCTAGCATGAGACAGCTACTGACCATGTTTACCATTACAAGCCATTTGTAAACCCTTTTAATCATCAGGCTTAAAAGCAAGCCAAGCCCTTAAGCAACATTCACAGCAGGAGAACAAATAAAGAGAAAAGAGAAATTTTGCTGCTTAGTTTAAGAATACTGAATTATGAAAGACATGATGCAGTTAGACGAGATAGTTCATGTTTATTGGAGTGGTGGATAACGAAAGCGTAATTCAGCTGAATTCCACCTTATCACTTAGCCATTCAAAGATGCCATTGGCTTATCCACAATTAGGGCTCAACAACAATGAGAAAAGGCCCATTACAGCATGGGTTTTTTGGTCCCATTCATTTAAAGGTGTCTAAATTTCTTTGGCTGATGCAGAGATTTCAAACAAATAACCAGTGACAAAACTCTGCATTTAACATAAGACATTGCTATAAAGCCCTCCTCAGAGATTTCCATCAGGTGGGCACATTCAGAACCACTCCAGTAACACATCTGTATGCCTGATTGTAAACCTATGATGGAGTTTGTGTCTTTTCGATCAAGTGACAGAAAGATCAGAGAAAGTATTTCATCTCTTCTAAACAAGAATAAGAAACAAAGTACTGGCTATTAGATAGAAATGAGGTTAAACTTTCCAGGCTGTTTTCTATAACAATTTTTCTAAATGGTTTTCTTTAATGTTTTGCCTCGTGACTCAATTATCTGACTCTTTCCATGTTCAGAGATACCCATATTTTATTTAATTTCTGGCACTGCAATACTCTTGAGTTTACCAAGTCTGTGTATAAGACTGTGCAGCAGATGCAGTATTGGTAGCACATAAGGTGATTCAAATTTTCATTTGTGTTGCTAGGGGGTTTGCAACAAATGCATACAAAAGCTCTGTCTATCCAAACCATTGATAGAACAGGTATCTATTGAAAAATATAATTTCCTTGAAATTAAATTGGTTATTGTCTCCTAAAATTATGTTTTAAAGAAAAAAAATACATTAAAGCATGACCAGGCATGATGAAACTCTGAGCAACCTGATCTAGTAAAGGTGTCCCTGCTCACTGCAGGGGGTTGGACTAGATAACCTTTAAAGGTTCCTTCCAACCTAACACATTCTATGATTCTATGAAATAAGAGACTCCAACATACCCTCCAACATCTTTATACACAAGTTTTAACACATCCAAACATGTTGCAAATTCTGAATTTCCAACTCTGAAAATGGTAAATATGCAGCATGTAGGCCCATGAGTAAAGGTTTAAAGTTGGGCTCTGCAACAAACCTGATATAAATGACAATGGTTAGAGGATAGTCCTTAGTGATAGATTATAACAATTAGTATCATCCTCACAATGCTGAAGACTCCTTGCATTGCTTAAATTCCCTAAGGCACTAATGTAGCAGCAGTGGTGATCATTATTAAATAGACTTTCTGTATTTTTTACTATGAATTTGTGTTTTGGTGTTTGTGTTCATAACACTTTTCACAGGTAGTACCATACCTAGCAAAACGTGGTTTGGGAACACTTGCATCATCCCTTACTAACCATCACAGAGGGGGAGGGGAAGAAGTGTGCTCATCAAAATGAGAAAACAAAACACTTATCTGATGAAACTGGAATTACACATTGTGTTGAAGTTAGATCAAGAAGGGGAAATATTGCTAACTGAAGCTGCAAAAGTCATGTGGGTATGATCACCTCAGTATCTTTAATCCAGAAATAGGTTTAGCCAAAGGAATACAAAACATATTTTAACAACTACATGGAACCAACTCGGATTGTTAGTGCAGACACTAGCAGATTATTTAAAATAACTACAAAGATACATCCTGAATATTTAACCCTAACAGACCTCATACGCTCTAATTCTTATTTTTATTTCACCTCTACTGTTTCATAAGACTACTCATGTTGTAAGAAGCATCTTTATGATTTGAAAAATGACCTGAACTGATAAATCTTACATCATAAAACAAATCCTATATAACTATTTTCATAGAAATAAAAAGGCACCAGAACAGTCTCACTCCAGTGAGAACTTTAAAACAGCACTACCTTATAGGACTGGAAGACACATCAGGGTCATGGGCAGTCACCTGACCAATCACAGAGTTAATCGCAGCATTTTCATGCACTTCCAGCAGGTAAGTAGGTGATGAAAAGACCGGTGGCTCATCAGCATCCTCTACTACAATCTTCACTGTTGCTGTATCCTTGAATGGTCCTCCACTGAGGAAGCGAGGATCAATATGAACATTGGCTGCTTCTACCTTCAGAGTATAGGATTTTTTGGTCTCAAAGTCCAGTGGCTGTTCAAAATTACAAAGAGAAACATCTTTAACTGATGAAAACTGAGAAAGAACAAATGAATATAATGCTGATGAAAGTTATGTGCATTTAAGCACATTCAGTGAGTTTTAATGCAATCACTTCCCACTCCCAGAAATCCAATCTGCAAATTTCTTAAGTGTGTGTTATCTGTTTATTAACCAGCCTCAGAGAAAACAAGACTCTTTGTTTTCTTTCTTTTCACAAGAAATTTACCAACATATTCTCGCTCATGAATTATACCACTGCAATTACTTATCAGATAAACACTACAAATTTGTTGAGAATGACATGACTTGCATAATAATCATGCACACAATCAGTGTTTTTTTAGTTGGAGATAAGAAAAAAAAATATACTAGCTCCACAAAAAATAAATATTTTATTATTTCCAGAACAATGTGAGAAATGCAAAGAACTAGCAATTATTTGCTGAACATGAAAGGCATTATGTGGAAATATGCAGAGCTAACCATATAGAGAAGTACTTCAGTATTATTGCACTTCAGGTAACTCTGCATTTCCATTTATAAGGGTAAAAGAGGCAAACATCTCAAGAATTTCTTAAGACTATAGCAATTCCTATTTCTGTACCTTATTTTTTTCTCGGAGGGAGAAACACAGAAGAGATTACTTTATTGTGTCAATATACCTGCCATGTCACCATTGTTTTTACTATTTTACAGTTCTATATTAAAACATAAAAGATGAAAACACAGTGGATTTAATAGAATGAAATACCAAATAAAAACCAAATCTGTGACACTTTTGAATATTAGAATTTTCCATTAGAAGATATTCAAGTCTGTGTCTTGAAGCACATCAGTATATTCACTATATAATTCTCTTGTGTCTCACAATGATTCAAATTTCAAAGATGCAAATTGCCAAGCATTGGAAAGATATTGCGATTTGCATTACAATGTTCAAGGGATAAAAAGAAAAGGACATAGAAACTCTAAATCTGCAATGCAAATACCAGCAAGAGCACAAATAGGAACCTTCAGGAAGTCTGTCAAAACCTTCAATATGTATACTTTCAAACTTTGTTGATTTTTTTCAGGTATGAATCAAGGTCTAATGGGATTTGCTCTTTTTCACAAATTCTAGTAAACATGAGAAAACCTTGTGTCTTCAGCAGCTCTTAAATTAGTAAGCTTTTGTAATTATGAATGGTGATTTATAAATCAGCATATTCACAATTTGCCAATCATAGCTCCTATATAATTTTTTTCAAATGCTTTTCATATGCTTTACAGAAATTACGGCACCCCGATACATTTAGTCACGCCTAATCAGAATATCATATTGAAAATTTACTCCACATTGTCTATAGCCCATGAATTTATGCTGAGGAAAATCTGTTGGTGAACAGTATTCTCCATGCATCATCTACTGTAGTACAACCAAAATGATTATTGCTGTCAAAATGAATATATAAATCCACATTATGTTGAGACTCACTTATGAAATAAAGCCAAGGGAAGTGGGGCAAAAGGCTAATTGCCTTAGTTTACAAAACAGGCCACAGCATACAATAAATAACAGTAAGGAATGTATATCATAATTTTCTCTTTAGGAAAACAGATCTAAATTTAGATAAATATACATAATTTTACTGTGCATCTACAGTGCTGATCTATTCACTGAGAAACAGAAAATACGAACTTTTGACAGGTACTCTGCCTGACCTCTTCAATTACAGGTAAAAGCTGAAAATGAATTACCATTACTCGTTGGATTCTTCTTTTTTCATTTCATTGTCATGTGGGGTTTTATTGTGCTTGGGTAGCTTGGTTTTTTGGGGGTGTTGTATTTGTTGGCTGATTTTTTTAAACAAAGATTGATCCTTTTTTGGAACACAACATGAGAATTGTCTCTTCTCCTTCCCCAGAAAACAACAAAAAATTAGTCTATAATTAGTGTTTCACTGATGTCACTAGCCAAGATTTATTCTAGATATGCTATCTCCATATTTCTCTATATAATCAGGTGGTCCTTCTGTTGTGTACATGGAAATACCTCATCTTGCATACACTGAGACTGTACAAGCATTAAATAAAAGGTATCAGAGTTGCCGACTTCTTTTGGGCCCAAATTGGGCACTTCATGTGAAACAGTGCTGATGTCCTTGATAAGGTTCACTGAAATCATGATTCATTGAGCAAAGAGAGTTTAACATGAGAAAAGGTGGAAGATTAAGCCTCTTATACATCTTCTAATTTAAATAATATGCTCTGATATTTTCTTTCCTCTGGACAGTATTTGACCAGCTATAGAGGAAATCAAATAATAGAGACAACTATTTGATGAACACTCATCCCAGACTTTATGGACATTTACACCACCAAGAAAGCAAATTCTAATTCACACTTCTTTGGAACCAAGGAAGCAAAACCCCATGATCTGACCCCATGGAAGCCTAGATGAGATTAACACATACCCATCAGAGAAAATACTTCCACGGATGCCTCCCCAGTTGTCACCTAAATGGTGATTATAAGGAACATGGCCAATAGATCCCTTTTATTAATCACTTCAACAGCTTGACACCTCATCTGTATGTAAAAGAATCACTGGAAATTCAGCATCTTCTCAAAGTGCACAATCTGGCTTGGTAGTTGTATGTACAATAAATTATTTTTTTTTAAGAGAAATATCATTTACCTTTCTCACTCTTATAATCCCATCCTGAGTTTGGGCATCTGTAGTAATTTCAAATATATCCATTCCATCTCCTTCAATAATATCATAGGACGACTTAGCGTTTTCTCCAATATCCAGGTCATTTGCTTTCACTCTTCCTATTGGTTCCCCGAGAGCAACATCTTCCATTACTGAGAAGTGATACAGACCTTACAAACAGGAGAAAAAACCTAAACATTACACCTGATTCCAATATCTCGTGTGCTCTTCATTTGTTTATACTTCCTTCAGATGTGCAACAGATACAAACCCTGTTTACACAAGTTATTCACTGAAAGCAGTAAAACGTGTTACTCACACGGGAATATTCAGTTTACTGTCTGTGAATGTTCTTTTCATTACAGTGGTATCCTGCTTCTTCCTTGCAGGGAAGTTTAGTGCTGTCAAACAAATATGAATCTACTTTCCACACTGAAAGTAGGCAACATTCTCTACTGCAGACACATAGTTAGAATTCAACTATGAATCTTTGGCTTCTACTCTGTAGAAAACTGGTCCGATTCTTTAAGGATGCCTCATACAATTTCAAATCTTTACCGCCTCTCCTATGAAGACAGGATGTGAGAGTTGGGCTCATTCAATCTGGAGAAGAGGAGAAGGCTCTGTGGTGGCCTAATTGCAGTGTACCAATACTTGAAGGGGTCCTACAGGAAAGTGGGAGAGGGACTGCTCACCAGGGTGAGGAGAAGTGATAGGATAGTGATAGGACAAGAGACAATGGCTTCAAGTTGAAAGAGGTGAGGTTTAGGTTAGACATTAGCAAGAAATTATTTAATATGAGGGTGGTGAGGCCCTGGAACCAGTTTCCCGAAGAGGTTGTGGAAGTCCCATCCCTGAAGGCATTTAAGACCGGGTTAGATGGGGAATTGGGCAACCTGGCAGCTTCCTGAAAACAAAGTGTTCTGGAGTTGTGGCTCTGCGTAGCTGTGGCTAATTACAGTGGCAACAGCTGAAAGCAGGACGGAAACTGTGAGGAATCCGCACATACATGTATTAGCTGTACATATGGTCTATCCCAAAGTTGAATTATTTTTTACTTTAATGTTTCTAAGCCAAATTATTAGACATCATTTAGAGATCATCAAGAATATTCATAATGGCTCACAAACAATGAGCAGCCAAAGCAATCAAGTGCCTCAGGAGACTAAATTATGTGTACATAATTTATACTGCTGTCCATACTTTGCGGTTTGAATCTCCAGACACAGTTGATTGCATTTTTAACTTGGTATTTTTCTCTCAGATTTATTAAGATAGCTTACAAAATACTGTAACACACAAAAAAAAAGACGCAGCTCACTCGTTTACACAAATTGCTCTCAAGAATTATGAATTGTCTTGTCAAGATGCCATAGTGCAGAGTTGACCAGAAAGCCACATTATGCATCTTTGGAAACCTTTGGTTATCAGAGCAGCCCAGAGTTGTTCTCAGTAAAACTGTGTGGTAAACTGCCAAGTTAAAAACTTCTGCGACTTATAAAATGCCTCAAATTATTTCAAAGAGATACAGAAGTGGTGAAAGTTCATCTTTTTAATTTATGAACCCCAGAAGTCTAACCCTTTGAAATCTAACCAAAAAATATACATTTCAGTCCTGCCTGGAAACAATACACTGATAAAACACACTGCTTTCTGAGTTCATTACAATTTATTGTGAAAGCAGCGTGTGGTACATCTTATGAATTTTTATTTCATTCTGGTTAGGCTCTGCTCTAAGTTTGATCCTTTCTTATTTTCCTTTCCAGGCAAATGCAAACAGTGCTTTAACGATGTAAAAAAAATGTTAAAGGGCTGTTCAGGTGTTGTATAAGGCCAGAGACACCAGTAATGTCTACTGCTGGGCAGTGTGCTATGAATACTTCCCTTTACAGAGCAGAATTCATAATAACAGCCATTTACAATATTGATTATGGCTTATGCTCACTATGTGCAATACACACATAAT
Source organism: Hypotaenidia okinawae (assembly GCA_027925045.1). Classification (NCBI taxonomy): domain Eukaryota; kingdom Metazoa; phylum Chordata; class Aves; order Gruiformes; family Rallidae; genus Hypotaenidia; species Hypotaenidia okinawae. The sequence goes on along the minus strand of BSDF01000013.1, from coordinate 14,048,274 downwards.
GCAAAGTTATAGTATATGCAGGGTTGTTTTTTTTTCTGATGAAGTTGCAGCATGGTCAGTGTTAGAACAGGGCGCCAATTCCTCAATGGTAGCTTGGATTCTGCACTTGAATGCATCAGATCTAACAGCTTCAAAGAAGGAAGTCACTCTTTCTTGAAGGAATATGAATCTGCATTTTCTGCATAGAAAACACATTCTTGAGATCTGAGACACAGTCTTCCTCATGCTATCCAGCCACTGGGTTACTGTACCCAAACTACAGGAGAACACCCCTGTGATTCCTGCTGAGAGCTCCAGCAAATGTGCCAATTAGTACCGGTTGTGTTGCTGGTTTTCTAATCAGTGTTTCTCATACTGGCAGGGAAAGGCTTTTTGATACAGAAAGTGTGGATACAAATACAAAAGCCAGGTAAGCTGGCAAAAGCAGATCTGTGTCAGGGAACGCAGGAGGCCTGCCGGCAGCCTAGCTCTCTTCTCTGAAGACATAGGCCCTGACAATATCCTCGTGTTTGCATAAGACAGAAAAAGTTACTCATGCTGAGAGGATTTTAATAATCACATTCTCAAAACACTGCAGCCTTGATGACAGGGGTACAGACTACCCTAAACCAAGAAGAAGTTATGGGAAGGTACTTGGGAGTAACGGAACACGTTAAGAACCAGCCATAATAAGATGGTCAAAACAGCTGGTGTGTGGGTGCTTTTAGGCATCAAAGGTAAATTAACAATATTTAGCTATAAGATATGTTTATCAGAACTCATTATAATCACTAACCAATCAGTGGGGTGTAAACAGTATATGTAACCAATTAGCAGTTTTTTAGCTTGCCAGGTTTGCAGTAACAAATGTATATAATCTGTGTGATTTCATCCAATAAATGGCTTCACCTAAAATTCATATCGAATTGCGTGTTGCCCATCGCTGATCTCTACAGATCTGTGGGCACTGAGCTAGGCTACAGGCACAGGTGTAATGGAAATGCCTCACTGTATTCTAGTGATACGGTTCAGCCAGGAGTCTCATCTATAGATGTTTAGTTATTAGGGAAATTGGCATAATATGTTGGAAAAAGCACTAGTACACAAATGCCAGCAATGCAATATGATACGAAGTAAAATATTTATGCATTTCTTATTTTGCAGTGGGGAAACCTTTTATTGTGCACAGAGTGCTTATCTGTTAAAAGCCACTAAGTTGAGATAGTAAAATATATATTCTGCAAATAAGCTTTTACCTCTGCTTGCTTATTTTGTATTTTTTTTTCTCTTTAGCTGTATGTTCATTTTCTAGATGATAGGAAAGTATTTATCACACGCTGAGTACTAGGACAAACCCATTTCACTCAGTGTCTTCAGAATATGGCAAAAGTGGAGTTCAAGTCATACATAGTGGAAAAGAATTAATTTTACAGTGGGTACATAAGTACCTTAGAAAAATATGCTTCTAATAAAGTAAAAATTATGCAAAGTCTAGCTGTGAACGTTCTCTAACCCACAAACTGGCTTTTAACAGGTTATAACTTTAGTTTTTCACAAGAAACTGTGAAAAACATGGTAAGTTTCTGATAGTGCGTTAGATTGTACCTGTTCCAAATAAAATCAATCCAGTCACTGTGCTCTTCCCTCTTATTTTCTCTTTTTGTCTTCATCTTTGAAACAGACCACAGAGCTTGTAGAGAATCTCAGCAGGATGCCAAATCATTTTAACCTAGCCCAGCAAGGTATCCATTTCAACCACAGTAGTAAATATGGATTTTGAATTAAAAATCAACAATTATCTAGACCCAGACTTCTTTTCCTTGTTTTCTTCACTATTACAAATTAGTCAAGCTTTTATTTCTTTATTAGTTAGATACGTCTTTCATTGGTGGTGCCAGTTATCTGCATGGAATGGAAGTGCATAGAACAGCAACTAAAACTAGGACTTGGGAAAAACTGCACTGAAAAAAATAAATATATGAAGGAAGTACCCAAACCCTTTTGTGCGGATATAAAAGGGGTAACAAGGAAGAGAGAGAGCCATGTACACTGTTTGGGGTGAATTCCCTCTTTCCAAGCTCTTAATCAAGCAGAGAACTATTAGTCTTTCTCTTGTAGTAGTTACTTATTTTTAAATTACTTTACAAACTCAGGCAATATGATGATTAAAAAAAGAGCTTTATAAAAAGAGTCATATTACTGTTTTTTATGTGGGAGAACACATACTTAACTTGGTATTTCTCTCTCAGACTTATTAAGATAGCTTACAAAATATTATAAAAAAAAAATACAAAAACACATACACATAACAACACTTACTCTGTGCAAACTTAGGAGGATTGTCATTAACATCAGTGAGTGTAATTGTCACTGTTGTAGTTCCAGAGAGTCCACCCATATGTCCTCCCATGTCCTTTGCTTGGATGACCACAAAGTATTCTTCTTTGGCTTCTCTGTCCATGTTGGGAAGAGCTGTTTTAATTATAGCTACAATAATAGGAAGGAAAGAAGTCAGGTACAGACCCAAATTCAGCTTTGCAGCTCTTCTTATGGATATATGTAAACATTGCTATAAAAATTGAACTGATAAGGGTCCAGTTAAGTTGCCTCTGAGTACAAAGGATAAAGAAGATTGTTGAGATTTTCAAAAAAAGTATCTAGAGGTCACCTACCTTACTTTAAAGTTTAGTGAATTTACAGTCCCAAACCCAAGAATTAATTATACTTATGGTATATATATTAATTTTTACTTTTTTTCCCCATGTTAAACTTTGGGGTTTCTGTCCTACCACCCACAGAAATACATTTTTTCTTCACAGAATTCACAAACATAACACATCTACATAGTAAACAAGCTATAAGCACTCTTAAAGATGTGTCAGATGAATTCTTTCAAATATTTTAAAACTAAACCCATTATTTAATCTGCTCTTGTATGTAACACAAAACACAGTTGCTCTGTTAAGTCCTAAAATGAGTTCCTAAACTTCTACTGGAGAACGACAGCATGTGTTTTAGCATAGACACCAGTACTGCAAGCTCCTAAATTTACTGCATTCTCCCTGCTCTAGGAAATCTGCTTGTTGGACAAGCTATCATCTACTTTATCATCTTTAAAACCTGCTAAGCTAATAAAGTGATCTGCAGATAAAATGCCAGTGGGTAGCAGGAATATACCTACAAGGGACAGTCCAAACATAGGTCCAGATCCACTGCAAAATCCTACAGACTTCAGGGACATCCAACGGAATAAATAAAAGCCTTTTTTTTTTCTTTCTCTTTCCAGTACTTCTCCATCGTATTCACAACATTCAATACTGAGTTCAACACTAAATGTTTAGCAGTAAATTTAAATGGTGTCCATCCTAGTCTAATAATGCCCACTATAACAAAAAGTGATTGATAATCAACTGAAGAAGTCCCACTAAAGCAAAGGAAAACAACTCTACATGGTAAAAGTATTTTTTCTTTTAATCCTGTTTTTGAATTTTATTTTAAAAAACATATTCTTTGTGACAAGAAAACACAAAGTTCAAGTCACTGGTTTCTCTTAGTGGGTAAGTGTAAGAGTGCTGAGGGGAGTTGAATTCACCCTTGCAGCGGTTCCTTTAAACCATGATGCTTGAGGGTTCTTAGGAGGCATAAAGAAGAGTGTCTCTTTTCATGGGCCTGTACTGAGCTGAAGGACAGAGTTTATGGGCAGACATTGACAGTAACTCACTGTATGAAGATAAGAATTCTATAAAATACTGTATATTTGTTAAGATTTGCATGTTGAATAGAGTGGCCAAGCTTACATCCTAGATTGTACAGACCTGTTACTGGCCTGATCATACCTTTTATTAGCTCTCAGCCAGTTATTTGTTTGTGTTCTTTTATTTATTTTTAAACTGTATTCTTTGTTAAGGATCATCAAGATTTTTAGATATCAATCAATACTTATTGTGAACCTGTTAGTTTGGATTTCTCTTTTGGGACTAGCACAGCTGTGGAAACTTCAAATAGCTCTATTTCTTTCACATGGGATAGTTTCCATTGAATAAACTGCTTAGAAATTATTTTGGATAAAATGCTGAGATTATCTATTCATGTATTTGTAGACAATCCAGAAATGTTCCTGGCCTGTATCAATAATAGAGATGCATTTTAGTAAATTTTAGAATTCATTTATCTTTAATATTATAATACTAAGAATCTGATCAGATCTTTTCTTGGCTGAGTACAGGACAAAGTAAGAGCAAGGAGGTCTAAGGCATTTCAAATAGAACAAGATGCTTGCTACATAAGCCACCAAACATAACAGTGGTCTTGTAACCTACACATTTGTAAAAGGTTTCCCTAAGATATTTTGGATTATTTTCTATATTTCTTTAATAGAATTCTAGATTAAAATGAAACCTTTCTCATGTCTGAGCCACCAAGGCAGAGTATTCTCTTGTTCCCAAGAGACTCGATATGTAATCAGTGATTTTTCATTCCAACATGGGGTAAGCGAGGTTAGGAGCAGCAAGGTCAATTGCACTGCAGTTAAAGGTGAGTTGGGAGCAGAGGTTGGAAGTAAGGCAGACAGGAGTACTGACCTCCCAAACAAGGAGCTAGACTGTAGAGTGGCATGTCAGGGTCCCACTCAGATCCAGAGTCAGTGGCAAGGCTAAGCCACAGTCTGATGATCACCCAGTAAGTCCATGGTAACAAGGCAGGTCTGAGGTCAGGCCAGGAAACCAAGCCTGAGGGTCTGGATCTGGCTCAGAATGAAGAAAATGTGAGTCCAGTGTAGGTGTAGAACAGCCGGTGGCTAGCAGTTGAGCCTCAGCCTGCAAGCAGCTCCCAAGGGAAAGGAGAAGCAGCCACTGCATGAAGCTTTCTTCACAACAGCTTCTATCATCAAAGAAGCTGACCTTGGACTCAGCCAGCTGCACTTCCGAACTTAAACAGCTAAGCCCTCCTTGAAGGAGGTTGTGCACAGGACCCTGACAAATACAACATAATCTAGTGCTCATAAAACCAATGAAGTGGCTTTGAAGTACAACATACGTGTAATTTAACTATGCGATACCGTCTTTAGGAAGGGACATAAGTTATTCTGGAAAAGACTGAAGAATGTGTTTCTGTTAAAATTTTTGAATGAAAACAAGAGAACTGTAGAACCCAGAAAATAATAAACATTTGTCAGATGCGATACATCCAAAATTCATTCAGTAAAAGAGTAGGGCTACTTCATCCATAGAAGCCTGGGTAAGGAGAGTGAATGATACTTCTTTCTGAAAGCATTTGACAGAAGTGACTGGTTTGGACTGATTGGTTTACAATTTAGGAATAATAATGATGCATTCTGCAAATAATTCTATCATCATATAAATGAGATGACTCATAAAAAGGATGGCAATGCAAACTTAGGGGATCAGAATTTCAGCCACAATGATTTTTTTTCACTGATAGAGCTGATGCAAAGATCAGTGAAACTTTATTTCAATGGCTTTTGTATTAAACTTACTATCACTTTTTCTCCATTATTTAAACCTAATTTACATTGTTAAGTCTAGCCTACAGTTTACTTGTATAAGATGCCACATCTCACATCCTGCAGTTTTCTCCGAGACAACTTAATTTGCCTCTTAATGTATGGAACTATCTAAAGCTTGTCTGTGGTTTGAAAGTTATCAGGAAGATTGAATACCTTAAAAAAAAGCCTAAATCAAAATTACAGTTTCTTAATTTTAAGACATAAAATTTGGGTTTTTTTCCTATATAAAGATACAAACACAACCTGTTATTTCCGGTTTATACATAATTCTACCTGTTGTCTCAGCCCATAAACCATTTGCCAGAAGCTAAGAGTCACAATCAAGTTTCAATTTTAAACACAATAAAAAAACTAATCAATTGTTTACTGTTTTAATTAATATAAGAGGAGCTGAAGGTTTTTAAACATCAAATATATCCAAATTTCACGAGCTTATTGTAACCACCAGTGTTTCTATATTCAGAGTGTAGAATGGAGGTCAGCAAATGAGATGCATCAGTATCTCTTACAAATCAAATTAATAAACACAAAAGGGTCCATTCTCACCTAAATAACGTGACTGAGAAAACACTAAGTTCCGCATAGAGATTTTCATGGATTTTTGTTTGTTCTGCTTTTTCCACCACTTCAGGGGCTCACAGGAAGTACTGATGCCTTCAATCTCTTTTTTAGAAACCAATTCAGGATCACCCAATAATAATACACATCCAGCACACAGAACATTAAGTCACTGAGCATTCAACGTGCTCTATTTCAATTCAACCCAGAAACAAATCGAGAAAAAAAAACATAATCACTTTCAGCATGCTATGATGGATGAAAATGACATGTGCCAAACAGGAGAGTAGCTTATAAGTGAGGGATGAGAATTACTGTAAATGAATGTAAGGCAGGTAGGTGCTTGTTGGAAGATTATATTCTGAACTGTTATCAATGGCTTACTGTCAAAGTGGATAGATGGATGAAGTGGCTCATAGGGTTTGTTCTGCTTCTAGCATCATTCAATATTTCCTGAATGATGGAAGACAGGAAGAACTTATCAAGCCTTTCAGATGACACAAAGTTGGGAGCTATTGCAAGTACTGGAAGAACAGGATTAGAGTTCAAAACAATTTTGACAAATTGGATAGTCTAATAAAGCAGGATGCAACACAATTTGGCAAATAGAAAGTATTTTGTGTGGGTGAAACAATTAACTTCACGATTACAATAGAGCAGATGACTCACAAGACATAAAAGAATGTGGAGTCAAAATCAGCTGAATATGAGTCAACAGCATTTTGCTGACAAAAATGCTCAAACATTTCCTGGTATTAGCTGTCATATGGAAGCGCTCTGGAATAATCCTTCCAATTCCCTACTACTGGTAAGGCTGCAGCTGGAAAAGTATGTCCAGTTTAAAAAAAAAAAAAGAAAAAAAGAGCTAAGTATGAAGAAAGACTTTACAGCCAAATATGTAAGTTACTGGGAACTACTCTCCTTTTCCACTGGGGATAAGAGAAGAAACGATGGGCCTAAAATATAAACCACAAAATGGGTTTAAATTGCAGCAAGAGAGATTTCAGTTAAACATTAGGGAAATGCTTTCTAAAAGAGAAAGTAAGTACAGACATAAGGCTGCTTGTAGAATTTTTAGTATTTCCAGCACTGAAAGTTTTTAAGAACCTATCAGACAACTGTCCGTTGAGAACGAGAAGGGATAAACCAGATCTTTTCTTGTGGAAAGGGCACTCACACTGTTCTCTTGGGTTCTGTTTGTTCCATATTGTCCAAGATGAGGCTTTATCTGTATGTACTTAAAAATATTTCACAAATCTGAGTCATCAAATGGACATGTAGTACAACCACTGAACAGATACTTGCATCATAATTTGGTTGTGGATCCTTTGACTAAAGCACAAAACATCAGAAAGTGGATTGGAAGATAAGGAAATCAAGAGTTACCTATTCAAAGAATGATACCCCCTGATACTGGAAGTACCTTTTTTTTTTTTGGCTGAGTTGCTTTTCCTAAACTGCTATTGGTGTCACACTGCTCAATAGCAAATAAAACAGCTGCAGAATGGGATTTACTTTTACAGAGGTCCTAAATGCACACACTGAGCAATTTGCACAATCTGCCTCACAACTTGAATCAGTTAAAATGCACCCCTGTGGACTACTTTCAAAAACCTATTTGGAAGAATATACAGTGTCTCACACTAAAAAAGATCAGGGGAAAAGAAGCAATGTGTCAGAGGTAATAGCTGATGAAGGAGAGAAGCAAAAGGAACAACAGAAACAAGAATCTCTTTTTTACTTTTCACTTTCCATTTTTTAAAGGATCTTTTTATGGTAATACTATAAAACTACATGCAGTAATAATTGAGAACATGGAACAAAACCAAGCAAGCATTATGGAAAACTGGAATCTGGCCATGAAAAGCCTTTCCTAAGCATCTCATTCATCTCACACGTTTTGATGAAGACCCTGCTATTTCAACTTGCGTACTTTAGAACTTTCCCTTCTTCATTTTGGAAGAGCTAAGTAATTGCTTTGATCTAACTTCCACATTCAAATCTTGGTGGAGATCCTTAATAAATGTAACAGTCATTTAGGACCAAAACTCCTGAAAAATCAATCCTGTAATTTCATCAAAGACCTGTGAGATGCATTCTTTGTATTCCCATGAAGCACACTGACCAATGAAGTAGAAGTCCAAAAAAAGGTTCACTTGGCAATATAAGGAAAACCCATAGCACAATTCATAAAAAAATGAATAGATTACAACTAACTTGAATGAAGGTTTAAAATAATCTGATAGTTTGATGACGTGGTACTGGCAACTGAGAACAAATGCAGTAAATAACAATCATTTTTCTTTATATTTATGACCTTGCTTCCTTATATTTGTAATGATCCTCTAATATCAAAGATTATATTATACACTACAGAAAGTACCCTTGGATTCTTTTTTAGATGCTTTCCAAATCTGGCTGTGTAGTTCAAATTCTTCTCTCTAATCCAGTCTCTTGAACCACAACATTATTTAGATATGCAGCCCCCATTTTGCTTCTCAGCATGAGAAAATAGTTAAGTCCTAACTATTTCACTAGCTTTCTAAAGTGAGAGAGGTATTGCTCTGAAATGCTAGGAATGTGCGGTATCAGCTATTTGTAACTACTATTATTAGATAAACTCTAGAAGCAGAAATCACTTTTTCCAAATGCCAATCTGTCTTGATCTTAAGCCACTCATCTTTGCCATCATAACTGTTTCCAAGCATCTCTGCAGTGATTTTATACTTCCTTTATTAATCAGAAAAGACAGCTCTTGCTGCAACTGAAGGACCCAATCCTACATGCCTTATCCATAATTGTTGCACTTTATAGTTCTAAGTAAAAAGCAAGAACTGTAGGACTGACCCCCAGGTCTACTGTTTGCGCGTGCAACTCTCTCCCTAATGGGCTGTCACCAAGACAACTCTCAGTACTACCAAAGATTCTCTGTACAAACACCTTAGCGCAACTCCTAAGGTTACACACTATACCTGGCATACAATGAGAAGAAAAGGCTTGCACTAGTTTGAAAATATACTTTATTTTCTGCATTGTGTCTAGATGCATCAAATGCTGTCATGACAGAGCTGAAGGTGCTGTGACGGAAGTAACCAGGCATTAACCAGAAATCCTTGCATGTGCTGGAGCTGATTCTGCTACCTTGGAAATGTTGCTATCCCAGCTGTGTTGGACCTACCTTCTGTGTGCTGCTGCACACACCTGCTGCTTCCTCTGGGGAAGGAGTTCCTACACCTCTCTCATTGAGAAAGAATAGCATCTTCTCATCTCAGTTCGTGCCTCTTAAAATTACTTCACTTGAAAGATTAGTGAACTTTAACTATGTAGAAATTGGCAGGGATATCACAGCAGCATTCATTAACAAAATGAACAAGAAAACAGCAGTTCGATTCAGGCTCTGACTAATGTCAAACAAGTTCTTTCTCTACACTAATCCCATGGTGCTTTAAATCTAAACTATTTAGAAATGGAACTATTTAGAAAAGCCCTATTACGCATTAGTTAGTTCTGTTCCCAACTCCTTACCTTTCCCCATAGAGTTGCAGATTACTTCCTGTATCAAAACTGTTGGACCATCTCTGTCTAGTTTGAAAATGCTACCTTGTCATTTTTTCATGAGTAATTACAGAAACAGTCCCTGTGCCACTATTTTATTAACACCTTTCAAATGTTTGTGCAGTGATTTCATATCCTCCTTTAATCACCTCTTACCCAGTTGATACAAATTAAGTTCTACCTATCTTTCATTATAAGTAATATACTTCTCACCTTAGCTACCCTGCCTTGAACTTTCTCCAGTATTTCAGTGGTGTTGTTTTATAGTGATGCCTCTCAACAGCCCTACATGCAATATTCTCAGGGCAACTTGTGCTATCACTGACATGCACCATTACTAATAAACTCGACATTAATAACCAGATAGAAGAAATAGTCTGTAATATCACAAAAATGTATGCAACTCAGAAGTTGCTGTCATTTCTCCTCTTGCTACTTTACTTGTTTCTATTCTGCTGGATGGTATTTCAAGATGTAGAAGGAGGAAGATAAAATAAAAGATTAAGTCCTAATTTCTATGGAATGCTGTTTTCATTCCTTCTAGGCCTACTCAGTTATGGCCTGATTCCAGAACCATGGGATGTCACAAGTTCAACACCGTGGTCCAGAGATAGCCATAAACTAAATCATTAACAGCTCTGTTAGTTAAATCCTTGGCACTTTCACCTGGAAATTAAAGCTCAGCACAGAAAAAAAAATAAATCATCAATTATTCACCCTAACTCCCCCTCCCAGTCCCGCCCCCCTCTCCTCCCCACCCCACAACCAATCTCCACATTCTATTAGGAGAGTCTTTAGTTTCCTAGGTCTCCTGACTCTTCCACTAATCTCAGTCATATTAACCTGAACTCTGGATTTGAGCTAAATGAGCATATCCAAGATGGTAGCGTTTAAAATCTACCCTTCTCCATACATACTAAGGGGTTATACTTGAATAATAGAACATATTTTCCAGTGCAGTAGGGCCTTTGGTGTAATTTGCCTCGTTCACGTAACTATATTTCAGGTATGTGTAGGAGTGACATTATTTAAGTTCATGTGAAATGTAAATAAGTCAGACAGCTGAAAATATACGTTCTCTGCCTTGCCTATATTACAGAATTCAGTGTCACTCCATATTATGTTCCATTATGATAATCTTATTTTAAAGTTGACAGTCATGATTTAATATCCTTGAAAAAGCTTACAAGTGAGAAGTGTACTTTACCTACTTTTATCAGTCTTAAGGAATCCCCTTCTCCAGCATTTTGATTATTTGGATTATGAGAGAATACATACAACTTGTATACCTCTATAAATAATACAGACTAGTCAGGAAACCTGACATCAGTTAGTCAGATGTAATGATAATGATTTATGAAATATATTTTAGTGCACTGTAAATTTCATTACTAATCATCACATTGTAGGTTTAGAAAAACTGGATCTGTATCTTTGTAATGTACTATTTATGTTTATTCTATCCAAGAAACCAGTGGTCATATTAAAATTCACCTATGAAAAACGAAAAATACTCAGAACAAGCCATCAAAAAACATTTACCCTAAGCCATGTTCAGAACACTGAATGAAAAATAACCTCTGTATTACCTTCTTTTACGTGTCTATAACTCATACAGAAGAATTTACAAACTAGAACTGCAGAAGTACATACATTTTTCATCTAAGGTAATGGAAAATTATTGTTCTATGGGACACTTACCAGTACTTACTAATGTGCACCCAGCACTACAGAATTGGTACAGGGAGAAGGTTGAGATTACTGTCTGAGTTTCAGGCAAGGATGTCAAGTTAGTAGGAACAAAAACACAGAAGAAAGTTGTTTACCCTCAGGTGCAGCAGTCCTTTCTACTGTAGTCATGAAGCCATATCCTACACCTTTGCTCCCTCTTTTTGTTCAGAGTACTACATAAAGGAGAGGAATCAGGAGGCAGGATTTGGATTATTCTTGATGGTCAAGTCTCAGTGTACCATTAAAACAAAGCAGCAAAGTGAAACAATTTTTAGTCTGAGCCAGGAATGAAAAATCAAAAAAATTATAGGCAGTACAGTCTATCTATGGGTAGCTGGACAGATCTAAATCTTGTCTTAATTTCTAATAAGCAAAGCTAATAAAAGGCCAGTTTTATAGAAAAAGAGGAAGTAGATCAGCTTTAAGTAGCTATACTTTTGGTACCATTTGATACACTCTCATTAACAGCAGAAAATATTTACATTCTGAAGTTGATCAACACAGTCCATCTCTTAAACAGTGATTTCATTTTGGGAAGGATGACTCTAGACACAGTATCTGCATTCAGACACAGTTCTGTTTCAAATGAATTGTAAAGGTTTTCAGCCTAGCAAGGGCACTAATGAAATGTAACCACAGAAAAAATGTACACACATCCCAATCCTCACCCCCACTCCCTGCCAAAAAAGAAACACAAACTAAGCCCAAACCCTACACTGGAGAATTGAGAATACCCTCAGCAAGTTTACTGGTGACACCAAGCTGTGTGATGCAGTTGACATACTGGAGGGAAGAGATGACATTAAGAGGAGCATTGACAGGGTTGAGAGGAGGACTGTGCAAATCACGTGAAGTTCAACAAGGCTAAGTACAAGGTCCTGACTGTAGGTTGGCCCAATCCCAAGCACAACTGCAGGCTGGGCAGAGAATGGATTGAGAGCATCCCTGAGGAGAATGACTGGGGGGATATTGATTGCTGTAAAACTCAAAACGAGACACCAATGTGCACTTGCAGCCCAGAAAACCAACTGTATCCTGGGCTGCTCCCAAATGAGCATGATCAGATGGTCAAAGGAGGTGATTCTGACCCTTGCTCTGCTCTGGTGAGACCCCACTTGGAGTACTGCATTCAGAGCTGAGATCCCCAGTACGAGACAGACATGGACCTGTTGTTGTGAGTCCAGAGGAGAGCCACAAAGATGCTCAGAGGACTGGAGCACCTCTCCTGTGAAGACATGCTGAGAGAGTTGGGTTTGTTCAGCCTGGAGAAGATACGGCTTTTAGAGGGACCTTTTGGCAGCCTTCCAGTATCTAAAGAGAACTACAGAAAAGCTGGAGAATGACTGCTTATCAAGGAGTGCAGGAAAAAGGATAATGGGTTTTAACTAAAAGAGGGTAGATTTAGATTAAACATTAGGAAGAAATTCTTCCCTGTGAGGCTGGGGAGGGTCCTGGCACAGGATACTCAGAATAACTTCTGGCTGCCCCCTCCCCTGCATTCAAACCCAGGTTGGATGGGGCTCTGGGCAACCGGTACTTGTGGAGGTATCCCTGCCCACAGCAGGGAGGGTTGGAACTAGATGATCATTAGTCCTGTCCAACCTAAGCCATTCTATGACCACCTTCAAGTTTGATTTGTTTTGGCAAAACACTACTGAAGGTGGCTGTACTGCTTTAATTTGTACGATGTCACAATAGTATCCAAACATCTTCCCACATGAAGACATTCACTCATGTTCCCAAGTCCTACACACAAATGTGTAAGCTACTGTGTTTTCCTAGCATAGTTATATAAGGAAACAAATAGTTGGGAGAGTTCACATTGCTAAGCCTGGATAAATACAGCAATCAAACATCTACATACTTTCTATTTGCTTTGGGCATTTTCTTTTTTGTTAAAATGCATCTTCCACTCTCTCTGACCATGGTAAGAGCACTGCTTTCCAAACTATACAGTTGTTAAACTAGCATGCATGTTTTATACACCACTGCCTGTAAAAGGTGAAATACACAGTGCCACAAGCTACTATAAAATTGTAGCTATCTTAGCATAATGCTATCAGAATTTTGAACTACATATAACAACCCATAAATCTCTCTCTGGTATGTAATAAACACTATCACACCCTTCCTGCAAAATTCTGGTATTGCCAGGAAAATCTATTGCATAGTTCCTCATGTCTAGGGTTTAGAGCAGTATTTTTCACCCTGGCTTGAGTCTCTACATGGCTACCTACATCTGGCCTGCTTAATAAAACTAGACTTTTATGTATGTTCAAAACAATTGTATACCAGAGGGCTCCACACAATTTGATATTTGGTATGGCTAAGATTTCTCTAAGCCAGTGAGGACACATCACAGACACAAGACCGAATTCTGCACATTTTAAAACTTTACAAGTAATTAACAGATCCATCTAATATCATAGAAACATCTGCATACTCTCCAGACCAACAGATCATTTGCTGGGTAGCTGTAAGAGTAGTATGGTAGTTACACTACAGATGAAGGCCAAGACAGCCTCAGGTACACAAGTTCATTCAGTTGTAATGGTTTAGAGAAGAACATAATTGATGTCCTCCAGAGATCGAGAAAAATGGGGAATCTGAAACCAGTTACTCATTCAGAAGCAGATCCATACTATGAAGCCACTTACTCAGGGACTGTGGCAATGCCACAGTTGAATTCTTCATGATTAAATTTCCTTTAGAAAATAACATGTCATTTTCATGGTAACTGAACTGCTACTCAAAGGAATATTTATAAATGGAAATGAAGGTAGGAGGGGGAATTTAATGCTAGTGAAACAGGAGAAAAATCATAATTTTCAGGTTCACCAAAAAGCTTTGGAGTTTTCTCTGGCTGTCATGATAATGGAAATCACTTTTCTACGTGATGAATAGTTACTTCATTGGACTACTTCAAAATGTTTTAACGGAATATAAAGAATAAAACTTGAATTTTTAATATTTTTTTTTTAACATTTCAAATATTGTCTTTCAGGCTATTTGATGTGAAAGAATTGAAAAATCTTCCATGTAGATGGAAAACACACTTCTTAGCTTCTCTTTGAAAACCATGTGTTTCCCTGCTAAAGCACTAACTTCCCCTAGTAGAAACTGAGAAAGAGCCCACAGCTCTAATTAAGACATCTAACTGTAGACATTGCTGCATGTCATTTGAAATATTAAAGAAAACCAAATCATGTATTTTGATACCTGATGGTCAGGGGGCTGTTCAGAGTTACAGTTCCACATGACTTGTGACAAATCAGCCAGCAACATTTGCTGTGCTAGAGTTAATCTTTGTAAAACTATTTTACATGCAGCACAGAATACTGGATCACATTCCAGAGATTGTTTTCACACAGAATAGCTGTCCTTCAACCTGAAGAAAATACTTTAATAGATTAATCCATTAATCTATTAATATTTATTTATCAACCTACACTGTTTACCTAAAGTCCCAGCAAGTTTTGGAATAATTTTGTTAATCTGCATGATGACAAGAATTTTTACTCCTGCTTTCCTCCTTTATGGTCATGTTTTTTCTATGTTTTAAAATGAGTTACAGTTTTCTTCTCCTTAGATCACAGCTGTTTCACTCACAGGGATTAAAACCAGAATCTAGTAACAGTTGAAAGAATGAAAGAAATAATATCAAGTCACTTTAAGAAACACTCCTCAGACATAACTAAATGAGTTTTCTTTAAGTACGACATATATACAGGAAACAAGAGGGAATGGATTTATTGGCATTTCTTTCAAATGACTTTCAAGACTTCAAAACCACAGAGAAATAAAGTCATCCTAAACACATGCTAATAAAACTTCATACCCACACTCAGTGTCGAGTTCTTTCTTGCTCCCCATCATCAAGAAAGAAAACTCATTTTTATGAAAACACGTAATACATTCACAAAAATTCCCAAGCTAACTGGTACTTTCTTTAACTGGAAAAACTATAGTCTCAGACTGAAAACTACATCATGGTCATTAAATTCCTTCTGCCAAGTCTTTCAGTCCCTACTCAGTTATAAGTCATGCAGTACTTCACTACCTTCAGCTTTGCTTCAGTAACTTCTGTAATATTAGCATCACCATTACTTACATTATCATTAATACAGATTTTTTTCTTTGGCTTTTCACATGATCTGACTCTGGTGGAATACAAGTGAGACACACGTTACAACTCGGTAATACCGACAGGCATCTATTTATGCTCCCTGTTAAAGTATATTATATGAAGCACATATTAAGCACTATCACCTTTGTAAATAAAACCCAGGGAGTCATATTCAGTCACCTACCTGTATGTGGCTCAATAGAAAAGTAAGGCTGTCCTTCCAGAATGCTATAAACCAGCTTAGCACTATTTCCATAAACCGGATCATCTGCATCTGTAGCAGTGACTTTAGTAACGAAAGTACCTAAAAAAAACCAACACACACACAATTAAGGTTTATACTCTTACTAGAAATTTACATAACTCAAAAAATAATCTGAAACAAATATTAATTTCCTTGTGAGTTGTACAACAATAAAAGAAGAAGTAACATCGATAAGAACTGAAACCGTTACTGGCAGAACACAAACAGAGTATTTTCCTTCAAGATGTTACAAGCAAGGAGACTGAATTTCTGGGTAAAGGAAAAAACCTTTTTAGTAGGTGTACTATTTAAGGTTTCTTTGTAGAAAGCATTTAAATCCACCTGATAGATCTGTGTAGACCTGAAGCATTTGCAAAGGAATCGTATCAGAGCCATATGAAATAAAAGGTTAATAATACAATATAAAATGTTGCATTTAAGATTTGAAAAATCACATTTGAAAGGCCCTTGCCAAGTTAAAGAGGCTGCATAGAAAAGCAATAATAAAAAGGGTTCTTTTTTGTTCTCTTGGCTTACAGCCATAATAATGGTTTGATGTGGCCACAGTGACAAAGTCAGGACAACATCTATTGTCTCCGAAATGAGTCTCTGCCACTAAGGGAATCATTGTCTAGCCAGAGTTACAAATTTCATACTCTGTCCAAAAAAATAGAAGAAAAAATTAAGGAAATACCCCTTTTTATTTCTTAGGGAAATTAGCACTTTCCATTTCTGTATGAACCAAATCAAACAAAATTCAGTAGGTAACATTAAGCTTGCTGCAGATACTTCTTTTCTGGATGACTTAAAATCATAAAGGCATTAGTTAGGCTAACAATAAAGACAATATCTACAGAGGGAGAGAAAGCAAGAATAAGGGAGAGGTTAAGGGCTGAATTATGTCTCATGTTCAGAAAGGAAAAGAATTATAGTATCCACCAACCTATCCCCCCTTTCTGGACACGTCAATAAAAATAGCCTCCTCTTCCATCTCACACTCTGTGCTGTTGAATCCAAATTACACATCAGGACAGAGACAGTAAACTAAAGGGAGAGGAGATCCCTTTGGCATGCCCTTGCATCAAGAAAGAAAACTCATTTTTATGAAAACACGTAATACATTCACAAATTTATCCATTTTTACAGGGCAGGAACATCAACGAAGGAAAGCAGATCAGCTGGTTGTGAGGCAAGCTCTGACCCATCTGGCAGGAAAGTGCTCCATAAGCTTCTCTTCTGCTCAGCATAGTCCAGAAAAATCCATGTGGTCTGCAGCTGATGCATACCACATGGAAGGGAAATGTAATGCTGATGAATATTATGTTGCATCTTTGACAGATACTAGTTGAACCTGTTCTTATAAACTTACAAACAATTTATGTTTTGAAGCTTAACTGTTTTTGATGTCAAATGGTGATCTTAATACCTAACCTTTCATACAGTAAGCTTTAACTTTCCACTAGGCACAAGACATGGAACTTATTCTCAACTTGATGGTTAGTTCATAAGGAATTAACATCAAAAATTTGTTGTCTGACCAACTATATTTTTTGCTATATATCCAGATGCTAACAGACAATGCCTGGTAGCTTTGAATGAATTATAAAGGGGAAGATGACACAAATATGGTCCCCAGGCTTGTGGCAAGTACAGCAGCTTCAGCCTATCAATGATATCCTTAATGACCTTCTTCACCTACAGGAGAATAAAATCAGAAACAGGGAAGCAACCATGGAGCACTTTCATAGGTCACGGCAAAGGCTACAGAAAATAAAAGAAATAGGGAACAATGGCAAGGAAGTATGCAGGAAGCTTGAGTCTGGATGTTGCAGGAACAGAGGAAAAAAAGGACCCTTTGTGGCTCACCCACAGTAGCTACAAAGCATGAAAAAGATGTAGCTATTTGAATTGTCTCAAATATTTAAGTTTTGTTGGCTCATCTTTTGCAACTCATATGAATTCCAAGTTCTCTATTTTGTTTTCCCTACAGAAAGTAATCTCTTAACTAGCTTGTACCTCCCCTCTCGCAGAATTCAGGCTATAACCCCACCACCCCAGTATAACACCCTGCCATTCACAGCTCCTGTCTTATATGTGATACCAAATAGGAATTTAGATGTCTGAGGTGGGTTGACCCTGGCTGGACACCAGTTGCTCAGCAAAGCAGGACAGCCTGCCTCACCACAGTCTTCTCCACAGGCTTCACAGGTGCACCACTGGCACCTGTCACACTTCCTCTCTTCTCTCCTTCTTCACTGACCTTCACATCTGCAGGGACGTTCTCTCACACATTCTCACTCCTCCCTCTGGCTGCAATTGCTGTTGCACATCAACTTCCCCCTTCTTAATTATGGTATTGCAGAGATGTTACGGGTTCAGCCTTGGCCAGCAGTGTGTCTCCTCTTGGAGCCATCTGGCATTGGATTTGTTGTCTTTTAGCAGCTTCTCACAGAAGCCACCTCCCTAGCCACCCCCAACCCTGCCACCCCCTTACCAAAACCTTGCCACACAAAAACAAGGTCAGTGCTTCCTTGGACTTCAAACTGAAATAACAGGTGATGTACTAGGCTTTCTCCGGGAGTGGCTGCTATGGCAAAACTTAGGTTTTGCAACCTAAGACAGAAGAGGTTTGTACAGAATATCATACAATGGGACAGGGCTGGAATAAGATAAGGCTTATCACAGAACAGTGAACATTTTTGTAAAAGTATTTTATCTAGGCTGTTCCAGTTTGTTTCCATGATATACTTTATACACAAAGGAAAATAAAGCAGCGAAGTTGTTGACTTCTTTGAGATTGTGTTTGATTTGCCTAGCTGGTCTCATTTCAAAGGACTTCAGAAATAATTATATTGCTTGTTTAGAAAGATTTGATATAATGTCTATTCTTTTCTTATTTCATTTGAGAATCCCTGAAGACTTTTATAGATATTTATTGCAAGATTTCAAAACTTAAATGGGTATGTGGATTCTTTGATAAACACATCCTTTATCCCAAGTGTTCATTAGACATTAAAGTTGACTATGCCTTAATAAAAGGCAATCAGTGTCTAACATTAATTCCAATCCTGATGCTCAGCTCTCAAGATCTTCTCCTGTGATACAGTAAAATTTACTCACTTACTGAGGCCTCAAGTTTATCTGAAGCTTATACATACCTTAAAAATACATACCTAACAGTCAGTATTCCCACTCACTGTTTATATACACCAGAAGGCCGGGGAATGGCACCCCCTTTTTCTTTCCCTTACAGGTCACTTGAAGTGTGAGTATAATCTTGCCTAATAGAACTAATGAAGGGAATGGAAAAATAAAACACTCTCTCAGCTCCTAGAAATCAATTTCTTACACTGCCATTTTCTGCCACTCAGCACTTCATTTCCGACCATCATACACAGTTCTGAGGTCTGTCAAATTCAGCAGTTTGCTCCCAACAATCTTACTGATGAAAATTCTTTATGAAAGATGTAAGCAATCATGAAACAGAAATTAAAGAAATTACTTCTGCTATTGAAATTAATTAAGCTTTTACATAGTTTAAATTTTATCACCTTTGATAGGATTTTATTTTTTTTTTTAAACTTATGGCTTGGATCAAATCTTCTGCAGATGTGAAACATGCCACATTACTGTGTTCACACTGGTAATAAAAACTATATAAAAAAGCAAACTCTGCCCCTCCACTGATGCAGAAGATGTAGCTGCACCACTGCAAGAATCTGAGAGTCCAGAAGAAAGAGCAACCTACCCCACTCCCAGAAGTGGCAGAACCCTTTACAACCAAGCGTGAACAAAAGATCTGGAGAACTGCGAGATTCCTGAGGGGAAAAATTAATGCACAAAAAGGGGATTTACAGCCACCATGGTTGTTACTGAGGCAATCTCCTGAACGCAGCAGAACTCTCTGTCCTCTGCTCTAGAGCTTTGGATTATCAACATTTAAATAGGATTTTACTCCAGTACAGACACTGCAGTTATAAACCACGTGTACATAAATATTTTTTATATTCATAATGTTCTTTAAGTTTTAAAGATAAAAATTTTGCATTGCAAAAGAAGAACGCAGGGAAGAGCATTTATTAAATAAATGCCTTTTGAAAAACAACATTCTGGGTTCTACCCAGCAAACAAACAGCTAAGGTTTCAGTTTGTGTTTAATTTTGAATGGATTTGGCTTGTGTTTGTTTCTTTGTCAATGCTACAACAAACTCATTTAGCTAGAGACTATAAATTTGAAATGGTGCCATTTTTACAAGAAAGCCGCTATTATAGTCCAAGTCACTGTTGTCCTAATTACAATAATATAGCAGTTTTATATAATCTGGTCCAACAACATAATGAGTTTCTTTTTTTTTCTTTATGTACCTAATATTGCCTTATGTTAAAACAAAACCCTTATTTTTTTTGATAGATGAGGCGAATTTTAAGATGTTCAGTTAAAAAACTTCCTACATTTTTTTTCCTGAGGTACACTTCTGCAATGCTAATGACCCTGCGATTAAATATGGACTGTAAAGAGACTCAACAGATTTTAATTAATGAACACTTCTAATGTGATTTAGCCATTAACCATTGCCGATTGTTTTACCCTGTTAGTGTCGGGTTTCATAGTTTCTCTTTGCAACAGGCTAGCAATCAGAGATGCAATTAACAACACAAGTATTTTTACATGGCTAGGTAAGAAAGCCTCTGTTTGCTGGCAAACTAAGATTAAAAGCAATCATAAAAATAAGATGTGTGTGCTCAGCCTGTGCTCTTCTGTTGTTTTGGCTGTGGTTTTATGCACAAGCCAGGGTACAGATTCTGCACATTAGTCAGAAAGAAAAATGCATGTGCTGCCACAGGGAGCAGGAAAGCAAATTTTTTGGTGTGGCAGTGAAATGTGAGTACTGGGAAAAAAAAAAAAAATAAAAGAGAAAAAAATCAAACCTGTGTGTTCTAGAGGAGGTAACGCATAGTCAGTGCCAGAAATTTACATGAATCCATATTCAATGAAGCAACCATTTTGTTGAAAGATTGTAATGGCTGGTAAAAATAAAAAATGTGACCATAAGGCAAGCTAGTGGGACCACGTTTTCTCATCCTCCCAGGGACTACTGAGGTTTATTTCCTTTTCTGATGCCCTTTTTGGTCTCACTCACCCTTTCTCCCCTACTTTTCCGAAACCTCCATTTCATTCCAAAGATCTGGTTACCAATTAAAAGTATATTTGCATGAAAAAGACCTACCATTATTTACCAACTGTTTTGTATTTCTAAGAGGATCAGTGCACTTCAAAATCTTCGGCTAGATTTTGAGTTTGGCTGATAGTAGGCGTGCAGTCAGTGCTGGTCAAAGCAAAGCATTGTTTGTATTCAGCAGGTCAGATAAGCATTCTTTCCAAAATGAAGCCTTTTCTTCACTGTCCTTCTTTGCTATAATCTCACAGGTAGCATGACAGTTGTTGTCATGGTAACTATTTTTTATTGAATAAAACTGCAATAATCTCATAAAAACCTGTATAACTTCTTGACATGTAAATTATTACTGCCTCAAAGCTGAAGAAACTTATTCTTATTTGTTTTTCATTGTTGCTGATTTTTTAAAATACAAAAACATAGTTTTAAGCTTTATCACCCTGTATTATTGTATATAAGACCATTTCTAAACAGAAAATCTATGAATTAGAGATTTCACTAGCCAAACAAAGAAAATATACATAGAATAGAATAGAAAGCTGTGCAGTGAACTTCAGAACTTGTTACTGTATGCAAAATACACACATAAAATATTATTGCCTTTCAAATTGCGTAGCTTGGTGTATGTGCAGTGCACACACACATAGATATACCCAGATATACATGGATACATTCTATGACTGGTTTAGTGTTCTTTTGCAGAACGTATGCATGTTATTTAATTTCTATCTTCCACATCAATACTTGAACGTATTTTTATTAATTATTATTAATAGTTACTTTATTGCCACAGTTCTAAAACCCCAATACATGGATCAGGTCCCACAATACAGGAAAGTCCTCTTCCCAGTGATTCCAAGAACAGAGTACCAAGAGAGAAAAATACAGACAGACAACTGAAGACAGACAAGGAGATGACAACAGGATGTAAATCACCCTGGGAAGCAATGCTGCCAGCACACACTGGTGCTGCTGCCTGACCCACCTGCTGTCAGCTTAGTGCACCTATCCCACAGTGCCTGCAGTATGTAGGCACCATGGAAAAATGTTTTAAGGATTGCTTTGAGAACAGATGACAGAGGTCTTCTGTGGATTTTTCAGAAGTTCTTCCCACGCTTAAAGGAAAGCATGTGGAAAATAGAAAAAAAAAAGCGCTTTTTAAATGTTCAGTGGATCCCTTTCAGAGATGAAACATTAATGGAGCTGGAAGGGGTAGAGACAGACAGAACGGTCTACTATAGGAAAAATGGGCAACTTAGGCTTGACATACTAGAGAGACAGGAAGGCCAGAACGTATCATAGTATATCTATAGTAGAATCCTGTATACAGCCACTCCTAGAGGGAGAAATGAGAAAGAGAATTTGTCTACTTTACAGATGTAATACTCATATGTGGGTGATGAGAACCACATAAATACATACATAGATACAAGACTTCACTTAATCTTCTGCAAAGAGAAAAACAACAAAAGCTTCCTTACAATGAGAAATTGTACAAGGAGATATAGCTCCCCAAGGGAAATAACAGAACCCTCCTCGCTGGAGAGTTCACTCTATTGCACGGGATGCTAGATGTATTCTAGGGGAAAACCCTAGAAAGACAGGAAGATTAACTAATAGGGTAATTTGTCTTTCCCTGCTGTAATTTATTTGACTCTAAGTAGTGAAATACTGTGATGCTGTCATGATCTTGTTTATGATGATTAAGGTGAGGAAGAAGGAAAAGACGGTTATTCATACAATGCAGTTTTAGGCTCAAATCACTACATTAGCTACCTAGTTGCACTAGCTTTCTTCTATATCCAAGGAAGACAGAATTATCCTCTCATGAGATCCTTCTTTCTTGGTTAACCACAGAGGAACCAAGATTAAATTAGCCAGCTAATGTGAATGCCTAAATTTCAACCGTATGACTACTCTTTTACAGATAGGTATTGAAAATCAGCTGTCTGTAATAGTCTATAATACTCACTCACCAGGAACTTCAAGCACATGAGATGGCACACCAACATACAGGACATTTTGATTTACATTATTTTCCATATATAAAGATATATAAGCACGTATGTGCAGTTATATGCTCAATATATAGACACTTGTGTACACTTTCTGAAATACACAGCAACTGATACAGTTAACATTGTTTTTCAAGCTAACCTAAAAAATTACAGTAACAAATAGTTTTGTATAAGTAATTGTAATTAATGTCACTGAAATGTACAGGAAAAGAGATCTGAGAACCCAGTACTATACAGACCTACAGGAAAGAGCAGATGCTGCCCCAAAGAATTGATAGTCTAAATCAAAAGTTTTACCGCTTGAAAAATCTGACTTAACAAAGAGTTCTGAAGGAATCATGATGGAGCAGCTTGGTCAACAGTAGGAAATAGCCACTACAATAATTTATGAAGTACCACGCAGGAAAAGGTAAGAAATGGTTTCTTTTTTTCTACCAGGAAAATTATCTTTTCATATACCTCTGATACAGTAAGTCAGGTTTAGCTCCAATAGAAGAAGAGGAATCTGAGTTGTTTCTCCAAAGTATTACATACTTCTTCATGCAATTTTTAGAGTAGATAGTTTAGAAAGTTAAGAAATTTTTTTTTAAAATGTTAATATCATGCAACATGTGTCTGAGTCAAAATCTCTGAACAACTGAATATCCTACCACGTGTAACAGAACAATGTTTTTAGATTGCTCATGTGTCATTTTAAGGACTTTTTATCATGTAAGGGAAATGAGAAAAATATATTGTATGCAAATGTCTAACTACAGAAGTATGAAAGGTGCTTGCCATGCATAGGAGAAAAATGCCTTCTGTACAGCACACAGACAATGAAGCAAGCCGGCAGTCTTGAGTATGTTACAGCTGTATAATGAGGACTGCAGGAAGCATGGCTGTGAAATCTAATAAGCTGAATATTTTACAAATTTTTGTGCATAAACTAATTGTTTTAGGACTCTGATGCTGCCTTTTTAACATGAAATTTCGGAAACAAAAATGTTTTACATCAGAAATATATATTGAGATCTAGAGATACAGATAACTTCTGCAATTATCCTTGCTGATGTTACCTACTGTTTGGATTTAGCTTGTGTGACTCTAATAAGAAAGGACATTGCCTTTTCAGTTTTAAGGCTGGCAGTTCTTTCTTGCTGCAACTTATAAGATGGTGCCATTAGAGAGCCTGCAGGTATTCCTTTATAAATTCCCCTGGGTGGCTGTTTGTTAGGATTAGAATACAGTCTGGAACATCACAGGCAATGGTAGAAGGGTAAAACATATTTTATGTTTGGCTTAAAGAATTATGTTTTCTTTTCATGTTATTTTTTATTCTCCCTTTAGATATCACCCTCACTATGGAATATTAATTGATATTTGTGAGAGATGTGGGAAATAGCTTTTCTTTTGCTCAGGACTTTTTGAAAGACTGCTTGTCTCTAATCAATTGACTATTTCATCAGCATTCATTCTGCGAGGTCCCCAGGCAAAGACTGTAAAAATTGGATGATCACTCTACATTATATTTCCAAGCATGAAAAAAACTACCGTAAGGCTTGTTGATTTTGATGGAAGTTTCAGGTTATCCACAGGTGGATTGTATAAAATATAAATAAATAATAAAGTAGTCCTGGATGTTTATGGCAGAAATTCTTTCATTTATAACTTTCTGTTGTGAAAGTTATAAATGAAAGAAAATGGCTGGTATAATCTTGCAGCTTTGATGCTCTGCTTGTTTTGTTTGGTAGAGTGAAGCCTATAATGCCAGCAACTGTAATCCAGGTTGCAAAAGCCAACTGAAATATTGCCCCCTCAGGCCGCTGTGGAGCAAGCATATGGCAGCAGAGACCGTTTGGGCCCCAGGGAAAGGGTACAGTTGAATCAGCTGCCCAGCAGTACTCTTACCGGCTGATTCATGAGAAAGCCGTATTGACATCAGCTCCACAGGCAATTGCTTATCTGTATTCACGAAGAAACATTAAGTGCTGCAGATTCAGCAAGTAAACAAAGACAGAGGTACGGATTCGGGGCAGGGTAGGGAATGACCAGTGCCAGGAGAAAAACAGAAAAAGAAAATCAAGAAAAGAAAAGATTCTGAATTGGATCTGAATTGCATTTTCCCAAATGTCAAGTGCGTCCATCAAAGAGATGTCTAACCAGGCCATCTGAATTAACAGAGTTTGAGGAGTATTGGTCCCCAGCATCCTGAAGCTATATCTTTTCTGTCAGCAGTGATAGAAGTTACACTAATGAAAGTTTCTGTGAAAATATTATCACTCGGAATTTAATTTTCTGACCTAGAACTTTCTACCTCGTGGTTAGAGCTTGTCTGCCTTTCCCACAGTTGCAAAAACAGTGAATACATTCCAGTCCCATCCTGAGGCATGTCATAGAGCCCCAGCCTGGCAGAAACCTGTACCCATCTACTTCCTCTCAGCTGTCTGTCTTCCACTTCAACATCACCCACTTGCCAGCAAACTGGCTCACGTCATAAGTGTAGCTGTTTAGAGAAATGAGCAGGCATGCTTTAAAAGCCAACAAAACCAAACCACTACCACTGTTTAAAACATTTTTTCTTCAAAATTTTAAATTTGAGAAAATTGTGACAAATCCTTGCTAAGAGAAGATTTTAACTTGTCACAAAAAGAGAATATATCAGGAACTTGAGTCAAACTTATTTTCATACAGTCACAGAACAGAAATACAATGATGTGCTTGATATTTACAAATGAAAGCAATCACAAAGAACTTCAGAAGCAGAGTATCTGCAAGAAGAACAAGATGTTTGTGACTACAAGACAAGAATCAGCTGGAAAAATGACAGTAGGGCAGATTCTTGTAGATCACATAGGACTAGAGAAGCATGCACCTAAGACTGCCAAAATTTTCTCTGCTCTGCCATCATATGATCAACAGACAGCTATGTCTGCTTGTCCCCATTCTGTGAAACAGCATTCATCTAGATGGAACTCCATAAGGAGCTGACTTCGATTCTGATCCAAATGGCTTTTTCCTGAGGAGTTTATCTTCACTATGTGTCATTTGCACAATGTTCCTTTGTGCAAAGGGAATGCATGTTGTGTGCAAAAAATAGCAATTCTGTGACAAATTGCTGACAGCTAACGGAGAGGGAAAAAAAAAAGAGCAGCTTTTGTCTAAGAAATCACTACACATTAATAGTTCCACACTTTGCACAGGTAATTTAGGACTTAAGTCTAAGAACCAGACTCCATCTACAGAACCTGAACATTCAAGTACCTGCTGCCATTGGTACAGAGTATTCTGAGCAATCCCACTGATTTTAGTGATTTCATATGAAGTAAATGAACTAGCTTAGTAAACTCTGGACACAGTAGGTCAGTGCATCTACAGGGCCAGAATAGAAACTCCTAGAGAGCCTCACCATAACTTCATCCATGGTCCTTGAGCTCGTAACAGTCATTTAAGAGCAATATAAAAAGATAACATCATTTTCAAATCAGACCTCATGAGAAATGGATGGTGCAAAAATAATAGCACAGACTCAAAAATATACCTTTTTCAAGGCTCAATGACAAGTCAAATAAGGAGAAGACTGCCTTGATTTTGAATATATCCTAGCCAATTAGTTAGGGTTACTTATGACGTTGCTTTTGGAACCAAGTGTCAGTCAGGCAGAATGTACAGAAGATTTTAACCACATGCGTGCTCACTAAGTAAATCTCTCACGTAACGTGCTCTTCAGTACCACAGCTAGAGAATTTGATTATGCACAAGATGAACAAGCAGAGGAACAAGACAACACGAAGATATACATTTTCCAACAGCTGTTACATTGTTGACATCCTTTGCAACATCTGCTGGGTGTTTTTTTTCTTCTTCCTTTTGCACTCCCTTTGCATTTACCCTTTGGGCTAATTTGTAGTTGACCCCAGTAATATAGTCCTTTTGCTCTACAATTTTGTGACAAACTATCATTGATTTAGCAGTCATGCTCAGTGCCTTAAAAATCAATGAAAACATAGGAAAAAAAACCCAGTAAGACAATGTGGTTGATCTTGATAACATTTCAGGTCAGGTTTTTAGCTCAACTTTCTAATTTATCAAGTTCTTTTATCATTCTTCATATCAGACATTGCATGTTGATTTCATATTCAGCAGATTTTGTCCTTTTCTAAACAATTTCTAACTGGAAGAGAAATAATATCCTTGGGAAAACTGGAAAGAAAAGCTACACTGTGTACAGTGTGCTTCTATTCGTGGCTACACTAAATAGCTGTTCTGCTTTTGAAAGAAATAAAAAAATGATGGAATGATTTCTTATTTACAGTAGTGTAATCAAGGGCAAGCTTTGATCCAAAGGAAAACATTGCTAAGTAAATGTGCTCGTGCCAAAATTGGAAACTGATATTCTGACTCAACTGAAAGCCTAAACCTTTTCCAATAAAGACCCTTCCCCCCAAGTAAACAGTTTTCATGGAAGCATTTAAGGACAAATCTAAGCTTTCTCACATTGTATAAGGTTTTCATGTGTGAAAGGCAAAAGCATTTTGAGAGCAACATCAGACTGAATCCCACTGTATATATTTTATGCTAGGTATTTTAATGGCTGTCAGGGAAATTCTTAATATTTGGAGATTATTAAAGTTTGACTGTTTACCTTAATTCAGACAAACTATGAGCGAAATTTCTTCCCTTATGGCTTTTGTTCTTTTTCCATCTGTGTCCTTTTTTTGTTTCACCAACACGTTTGTCACTCTACTTCTGTCGGCTTCTGTCTTTCAACATGACACTAGCTGTCTAAACACTCTTGGCTTCACTAAGAACAAAATCAAGAAATTTCACTCCTCATTCCTCTCCTGAAAAAAAAAAGATCCTGTAACTATAGTGTTGGGAGACAATATCCACTTTTGCTCCCATTATCACCTCTGCAGCCTGCTTTTAGGGAATTCAGGAAGCTCTATGTATCAACACTGAAACAGAATGTACTTTGAGTGGGGAGGAGTGGCTGGGCTTTTTTCTTTTCATTAAATAAGCTACAGGACCAGTTCCAATAACCCTTGTGGATCTTCTAAGATTGCTCATTCCTTTACATAATATGCTATCTTCATTGCAGGCATATATAGAGAGCTCACAGACAAATGGAGGGAAAGAAAATGAGTCATGGGGTTCTTCCTCCCAGAAGCTTATCTCTCTTAAAAGGGTTTTTAGATGGGTTTCATTACCAGTGCAACCCTTCACATTTAGAAGTGATTAAACGAGACTTATAGACAAATTAAATTATTTCCTATTTGGAAAAGCAGCACTGGTATGACGAAGTGACTCCACAGATTTCACTTTTTGATGTTTAATTCCTTAAGAAAGTAAATATCAGACCTAAAAGATTTAAGTGCTCAGTTTTAGCAAAGGACATATTCTCCACATGCACTACTAGTTTCACAAGCAAATTCATTGTTTTGGAGTTGGAGATTGGGGCTTACTATGGTAGATTATATAGGAGTTACATAAAACAGGAACATGAGGATGAAATAAGGGAAAATGCAATTTAGTTCTCAAAACTTTTTCTGGAATGTGCTCCTCTCTTTCCTCAGAGAGAGAAAGAAATAAATTATTTCAAAATAACTTTGAACGCAGTGACGATACACACCATTCAGTGTGTGTGTGTGGGTGTGTGTTCTGTGAAGGCAGCTGAAAAGTGAGCATCATTCCTACTGGAGGTAACACAGTGTAATACTAATTGTCTTTGCACTAAGTAGTAGGAGGAAAGCTGTGCAAATCTTTTCCTTTTGTTTTAGTAGAGAAGCAGGATTTTCCAGATATTACTGAAACATAACATAAAAACCAAACAGGCTGGATTCTGGCCACATACATATGATAATCTCATACACTGGCCTACACACACATATCACATACAGAACGTTTGCACATACACTGCAGTTTTCACAGTCCCATAGCGTATCACACATCTTCTAGATACATTAATGCAAAAATACCACTGACATTCATAAGACAGCTCTAATATGAATGGCAAGGAACATAAGACCAGTATCTAATGCACCTATTAGAAAAACTTAATTGCCTTATAACTTCTACCTTACATTATAGGATAATGAAAGGTTAATGCGTTCATCTGCATTTTATGCGTTTCTCTCCACAGAGGTCCAAAAATAAAATGCCTTGTACTGCATCCTTATTATATAAGTACTATATATATAGCATGTGAGTTGCTCTTCTGTTTCAGAGCAGTCAGAATTGGGATAAACATTTTGAGGAAAGAAGAGGCTAAGCAGAAGTTTGTTTTATCCTGAATAAGAACACTACCTAGCAATGACTGTGTCGTAGAAGTGTCAAGGCTGAAATTAGCAGTGGGTGGAGATGCCTTTAGGGTAAATTAAGTAAGTGGGTAATGGAAGTGAAATACTCCTAAGTGTGGCAAAAAAAAAAAAAAAAATCATCCTTGAACTCTGAAAGGAGACAGTATTCTTGTAAACATTATAGAGGAATTGAAGTAATTTTAGGAGGACTAACAAAGCTTAAAGAAATTTAAATAATTTACAGGGCATCGTTTAGTACAGCTCTTGAGGTTGCGACCTGTGGGTTAAAAGAGCAAAGCAAAAGGAAATAGTAATGGCAACACTGTTGAAGGGATAACGTTCTTGTCTTCAAGTTTCCAGCCTTGAAATTTGGTTCCATCAGAGATTAAGATGCAGACTTGACTGCATGCACTGCTTAGATTTTACAGTCATTCATGACCCATGTAATGAAATAGCAAACATATTCTGAGTTTAAGTGGCAGCTGAGAATTAGGTTTTGTTTCTTAACAAAAGAGCATGAAGGCATGTTTGTGCTTCTTTAGACAGAGAGCTTGAAAACACACACTCCTAGAACTGTCACATAAAAACATGCAGAGTTCAGGGATCATAAGGGAAAAATGTGCAAAACTTGAATAGCTACAGTAATAAAGGTAATAAATAGAAGACCTTGAAGATAACCTATAACAAATTTCTATCTATGTATGTGGTGTTAGAATAAATTCATTTTAGACCAGACTCTTCCATGCAGCCTAAGAATACATAAAAATGTGGAACTGTATGATTTCAAAGGCATTTCAGTGAAGAACTGTTTCTCTTTCCTCCATCATGCTGGGGGAAACAGGTGAAATCCTCCAAAAGCCAGCCCCTTTCACTCTTACCCATGGCCAGGCATTAGTCATTTCTTCCATTACAACATTTTCTCAGATAAAGTTTTCTCATTTTATTCATCTCTCACGACTTTATATTTTCCCCTCCTTCTCCACCCTAAAGCTTTTCTCAATTGTTTCACCTTCCCTCTCTTCCATGATTTTTTTAACCTTTTATTCTTTTGGTCTCATTGCAATTTTACCATCTTTAAACCTCATGTAAACCAATTCATTAGATTTTTATCCATCTGATCTTCTGACTAGTTTCCTATCAAAGTTTTTGTGGGGTTTATTCTCAGCTTTACAGTAAATACTCCATGGATAGGAGTCCTTCTTTTCTATGGATCATAAATACTACTCATATGCAGAGATATAAGTTATTTTATAGTAGTATTGGTGATCAGGAGTTATCTTTTCTTGTCTGCACATATCTTCATTTTCATTTTCCTATAATTACAAACAACTACTATTCATATAAGGATTAACTACCTTCAACTTTTCATCCTCCTTCTACTACTCCTGCATTTTTCTTTTTTAAAAAAATATTCTATTTAATTAAGCCATTTTATTGCCTAGACCTTTGCAAAGATGTTTTGTACAAGCAGGTCCATTTTATGTTTGTGCTGCTGCGCAATTAAAAATAACTTAACAAATGAAACCTATGTTTTAGTAAAAGAACTGACATGAAAGCTTGCAAATTCATCTATCAGTTTCAGCACAAGAAACCCAGTGCAACCAAGATAAGAAAATCTGTTGGAGAAGAGTTCTTAAAAAAAAAAAAAGCAGCCTCAGGTATCACTGTCTAGTCAGCACACCATGCCTACGTTTGCAAATGATGGGGTACAACTTGCTATGCTGAATGAGAGAGGATGATTCTGGCTGCTCATATTCCTCCTCTTTTTAACTAAATAAAACAGAATGGTGTTTCTGAAACTTTCTGATAGGGTGCTGCTTTACTTTACAAAGTGTCTTGGCACTCCTTCAATTACCTTGCTTTGACAGATGCAGACAAATTACTGAAAAGAACATTATCCTCAACCTAATTCTAGAAAACATTAGAATTTACTCTGCATTTCATGGACAGATTTCAACGTCTTTTCTTGTACTTAATTCTTACATTACCTTGAAATTGACTCTTTTGGTTTGATAGGTTTACTTCCCTTTTGCTTTATTGACAGCTAAAGATCACCCACACTCAGTATCTATGTGTCAGGAGAGACTGAGAACCTGAGTACATATATACCTCTAAGTACATACCTGCACGCTTACAAATACAAAATAATGGACAAATTCTGAAAAAAAGCCAACCCACTAACGTATTAATGTACAAGGAAACAGATTCACACTAACCTTACAAAACAAATAAATATAAGTAAAATTTAAGGAGATTATTTCCTACTCCTTACTCTTTCTCCTCTTTCACACAGTTAATTTCCCTTTTCACCATCTTCTACAGCTTCCTCTGTTTTTTGCTTCCATTTTCTGTGTCAAATCTATGGTTAATTGGTTAAGTCCACTCTAGAGCCTAACCATCAATTCCCAAGCACAGTATCTTTCATTTCACTGCTTTTGTCTGATTACAGTTGCACTTAGAGGAAAACAAATAAGTATGTATCAACATACTGCAAGTGGTACATCTGTGTATGAAAATACACAAACAAATAATTAAACATCAACAAAATATCAATAGGATTAGAGTGTCATGTTGGAACAAATCTTGATAAATCCTTCTCAATAACAATACTCTAACTACAGCATCATAAGGGGAATATAAATTTAGCCCATTAAAGTGTTGTTGGACAAAGAAAGACACATTAATACATCTGTTAGTCATTTTCTTACTACTAAGGGACTCTACTATTGTGCTGCAGATGAAAGCTTTGGCCAAGAAGAGATTTGAAAATATGCAAATTAATGCTAACAACATAATAAATATCTTATTATTCATCAACAACTCTATGGGTTACTGGCATAGCTTAAACTGCGAGCAATCAAAGTTCGTGGATGTTTAAATGCACATACCTACAACAGACATTTCTGGAACCGTGGCATGATATGGACCATCAACAAACTCTGGGGCATTGTCATTGATGTCTTGAACCTTAATAATGAATTCTGAAGGAGGCTCCAGAGGTTTGTTTGTGTCCCTATCGACTGCTTGAGCTGTTAGAGTGTATTCAGCTTTTTCCTCACGGTCAAGCCTTTTCATTGCATGAATGTCTCCAGTCTTGTCATTGATCACAAAGATTGTTCCAGCCCCATCTCCTGACAGAATATACTTGATTTTGCTGCTGCCAGGATCCAGGTCTGTGTGTAACTAAAAAGAAAAATAAAAAATAAAAAATTAGAGACAAAAATTATACCCAAAATTTTTTCTTGTATTGGTCTTACCATACATTTTGTCAGTTCTTCTTTTGTACTTTAACCTTAGCTCGAGTGATCCGTGTCTCAGCTTGACTACACAAAGATCGTAGGGATTTGTATGCATACTAATCAAAAGTGAATGTAATCATAGGCATAATTAGACTTTCTATTTAAAAAGCAACTGATATATGTTTTAAATCTCTGTTCTAAAATGTAAATGTCTTCAGAACTATTATCAGCTGAAATGAACAAGCAAAAAACATCCTTAACGTGTGAGACCAAAGGGTAAATGAAGGATTCACAATAATATAAATTTTAATCCAGTTTCTTATTTTTTATTATTAATTTAAGGTTTTTTTCAGGTGACTGAAAATGGCTAAACACTAGCATCTATGTAAATGTTGTTACAAACAGCATTCATGGAAACTTAGAAACGTATCATAACTCATCTGTTAGTTAAGCTTTTTATTCTAAAAGTATTTCCCTTGAAAGAAAGCTTTTTTAAAGCAAGTTTCCAGAAATGTACAAAGTACCCTTAGATGTATCTTCCATTCTCCTCAATGTCCTATTAGAAAAAGTATTTAGATTGTATTTGGCTGTTCAGAAAGTAAGACAGGGTTGCAATAACCTGAAACACTATGGGCAAAATAGTTTTTTGTTAATTAAAAGAACTGAAGAAAACTGGAGACAAAGGAATTCCATTGATATTTTTTTTGTAGGCTCAGAGCTGAGTAATAATTATCAGATTATCTTCAATATTTTTAACTTGCGAGGGCAAGCGTACCAATTGGTGGTCCACATGTATTTGTGACAATACATTTAAAAAATGTAGGATAATGACTTAAATATACAACAATAATGCTTTAAATTCTATTTGCTATTAAATTTAACACACTCAGTGTGAACAATCATCAGTGAATAACGTGCCTTTAAGAATGTAACTTGCATTTATTATTTATCTTTGCCTTACAGAAGGTAAATCTGAAGGAAATATGTACAACCTGTTTAGGATAGCTGCAACATGACTTAAAACTACTACTAGACTTGTTCCTGTTGGCTTAGTTATGTGCAGACAGTTTGTATTGGAGATGGAGTTAATTCTCCCCTCAGTAGCCCTTTCAATCCTGTGTATTGGTAGCCAGCAAGATGTTAATAAGACACCAGTGTCTTGGCTGTTACTGAGTGGTGCTGGCACACACCATGCTGTCTATCCAGCATTTTTCCCCATGACCAGTAGCTGGGTTGGAGGAAAGGGCGTGGGCAAAATCTTGGGAGAGGAGACTGCCAGGAGGCCTGACCCAAACTGGCCAAAAGGATATTCCATACTATTTACACAACATCTGCTCAGCAATAAAAAGCTGATAGCTATGGGGAGGAAGGGGCATTCATCATTGACGACATTCATCTTCCAGAGAAATCATTCTGTCCTAAGTAACCTGCTTAGGCAGGGGGGTTGGACTCAATCTCTTGAGGTCCTTTCCAACCCCTACAATTTGATGATTCTGTGCACTGAACAAGCCCTGTTTTCCAGAAAGTGGCAGGACATTGCCTGCTGATGGAAGCAGAGAATAAATACTTTGTTTTCCCTTGCTTCTAATGCATGACCTTTTGCTTTATTTCTTTCATTAAGCTACCTTTATCTCGATCAACAAGTTTTTGTTCCATCTTAATTCCACCCCGCCTCCACCCCCCCAACCCTGCTTCCCTGCTGAGGTAGGAGGGGGAGTGATAGAGCAGCTTGGTGGGCACCTGGCATCCAGCCAAGGTCAACCCACCACACAGCTCCAGAGAAATTGTGCTGGTTATCTATTTCACTGTTCAATTTATAACAGTGGTTGCTAGGGCCAGGCAGCATTGCCACTTGATCTAAGAACCCGTATCAGGTTATTAAAATAGGTGTGGAAAAAAACCTGCCTTTTAACACTGGCTACAGCAAGCCACAAGTAGATTTTTATGTCATACCACAAAAGTAGGGTCCACAGGTTCTTCAGTAGATAATTGGTCCTATACAGTTATATCTGCAAATTAGCTGTTCAGGGATAAGAGCTTAGAAAACCCATTAGCAGTACCTTACTAAAAAGGCTTCTCAAATTATTGCAATGAGTACAGTGGACAACAGCAGTCAGGTCTGATTTTCCAGTTGATCTGGTTTATTATATATACAAAATCGTGGGCCACCAGTGTATTCTTTGCTCTGCAATAATAGCAAGACTCCCACTGACTACAAGAGGTGTAACTGTAACCCTCTGTGTTTTGCTGGGCAACACATTATTACCGCACCATTGTTTTAACAACTCTTTAAAAGGACTTCAACTGTCTGTGAATGACTCAATGCAGTTCACTCTTCCTACCCAACCCACATGAACATACACGTAGA
This sequence comes from Hypotaenidia okinawae, assembly GCA_027925045.1. Taxonomy (NCBI): domain Eukaryota; kingdom Metazoa; phylum Chordata; class Aves; order Gruiformes; family Rallidae; genus Hypotaenidia; species Hypotaenidia okinawae. The sequence goes on along the minus strand of BSDF01000013.1, from coordinate 14,013,477 downwards.
CACCAAGTGATAGCTGAGTCCTCCTTCCAAAAACTCAATCTGTTTTTCTTTCTGTAGTTGCCATCAGTTTTCACTTGAAAAAAAACAATCAGCATAATTTACATTATGTTAAACAGCATTCTCTTGTTGGTTGGTACTGCAGCTGCTCAGTGAGACAAGTTAATATAATTTATTTTTTCTTTTGTCTTAAAGATTACTGTCCTTAAGATGATCACTGGAAGATCCATTTATTCAAAATAATGTCATTGTTTGGATTTAAGATTAAAACTTTATCATCTACCTACCAAGTTAAATCCCAGCTGAAGTGAAATTCTAGGCCAGAAAGCCTAGGATTTTTTTCCAAGTCATACTTCCTCTCTGCTATCAGATCTGAATGATAATTTACAGCAATCGTCAAGCTTCAGCAGGCTGTGTTCATGTGAAGGTTAAAGATCATTAAACACATAATTATATAGGGTCTAGGTGAATGATAAGAGAGGCATAATGAATATGATAAATGAATATTGGTTTCTGCTGAAAACCTCACAAATGTTGTAAATGTGAAACTGTTTTCCACACCTGTAGCTTTATTTGTTGTGCCTGTGTTTAAAAGCTGACCTCTTATTTCTCAGAGCAACATCAGAAAACATATCAAGAATTTCTATTTGACATAGGAGACATCTACTGTCAGCCCCTATGTCCCACTAGCAGACATCATCCCAAAACAAACAGAAAAGTATGCTTACTGGAAAACTTAATCATGTTCAGAGTGAGTCAAATTCCCTTTATGTGACATTCAGTTAATTAGACTTCAAAGGAAGTGAAATCTTCTTCCTTCATCACTACTCTGCCCGTGGGATTATAAATTCAAACACCTCTCTCCCTTAAAGTAGCAGGTACAACCCCCATCACCTAATTCATGCCTGGATTTATGGCAACACAAGAGGTTTTGGATGCTCTCCTAGTCTTAATGGTGAAGGAGATACCCTGTATTAATGCCCTACTCCTGGCTCCCACGTAGCCTTGGCACAGGTCCATTCCAAAAAAAGTGAACTTCATTCAAAATTAGCCCTCTGAACACCAGTTTCTAATCATTATTAATTCCTTTGCTATTCTGTGATAATACAGATGATCATCAATGAAGCCAGTATTAACGGCAACAGCACAGTGTACTTCCAGAGAGCTAACATTATTTTCACTAATAATGAATGCATATCTAAAAGTATTGCCAACACACTATTCAAATATATAACATATATTTATAGTCTCCCACGTACATACATTACAAACATGCATAATTACAATCAATGCAGGAGAAATTGCAGAGATGAAACTTATTCAAAGAGCCTTTATATTCCATAGATGTAAAAGTGCCATGGTGGTAAAAACCAGAAACATGATATTAAATTCTCCTATTCCACAGACACTTGGTCACTGTATTTTTAAATCACATGTTCGTAACAAATACTGGGTTTAAAACTATTCATGCAACCAAAGATGAAGGCAGCAGAAGCTCCAGGCTAGCTTTGTGAAGTTCTTCTGCAGTTCTGAGTACACAGAGAGATTGATGAGTCTCTTCTGCAGATGGAAAGTGTCTCACCTGCTCTCAGTCAGCTACCTGGCAACTCAATGGTAGTCAAAACAACAGCTTGCTCAGCACAATGTATTTCATGTTCAAGCCATGTGTTCACCATCAGGAAAACACATAATGCACTTGGGTATAGTCCATACCCAAAATTAGCCGAAAGCTGTTGACTGACCTTTGCAGTAAGAATGGGCACTTTGAGTTCTCTACAGGTGTGGATGCAAAACTTGACACAAACCAGCCTATAATAAGATGCACGATCAGAGGGAGGATTTGTAACCCCAATTTCCTCATAATAGTAAAAAAGCATAATGATTCACAAGAGGGGGGAAATTTACATATTATGAAAATGCTCCTGGACATTTTTAATTAAGAACATAGAAGAAGGCATTATGTAGTCAAGTTTTGACTTGAGTTTGTTAGAAAGTAATTAATTCATCCATGTGTAATTACAAGGGAATTACCCCTTACTTGTTTCAAGGGAAAAGGCATAATCTGACCTTAAAACTTCATTTTAAAATTCTCAGTGTTCTTCTCTGTCCTATCTCTGGAATAATTTTTAAGGTATTAACTAGTGCATCATTGATTTTCACCTGATATACAACACACCAACAGCACCATCCTAATGCTTCAGGTGCTTCTGTTTTTTACCTATGCCTTGCAATAAAATTGTTCATTTATGAGGCAGACACTATTTCATGAACCTAGAGAAAGAATTTTCAGCTTTTATGACTCTTTTTCAAAGCTGCTGGGTTCTAAGAAGCTCTAGCTCATTCTGGGAAAGTATGGGAGGATTTTAGTGACTTTTACAATAATTTTTATATATCAATGCTTTCAAAAACTCTAATGCACCTTACTCATCATGTGTTTCTTTCTCTATGTGTCTTTGCAGGGTTGTTTTTTTCCTAAAAGTATGAATATGATTAGGTGTTACAGAAGGGGTTTGTGTGTGTTGTTGACGTGCTCTGACACATAATGGACACTGAGAACATTTATTGATGACCCAGTTTAAAAAATCATTCCTAATTAAACTATTATAGCTAGATTCAATTCATTTGCACACAACACAGAATTAATAAGGTGAATGTAATTTCAATTTAATAGAATCTTTCATTTTCTCCATGGATAGGCTGATGCCATCTTTAGTAATGGGAATTATAACTGCATAATGGGGAAGAGGAAAACCAAATATTCTGCATTATTATTCAGGGTAATGACAAACTGGGGCACAGACTTGATGTACCTGACAATGTCAGCACATGGAACACTTTCAGAAAGGAAACAGACATGTCCATGGGTGACAAAGGTTTCATTTAAGATATGAGAATCATGTAACTTGAAGCCTTTGGAGTAACTGTCAAAAGACATTACTGCTCACACTTCTCAGCTGCAGTTTCATAACTGTATTCAAAGAGAATTAAAGCAATAATATCCCTAACACTTTCATTTAAGAGTGTAATCTCTGCTTTTGTCTGCCTCAGTTTCCTACCATGTCATTTGAGTATCTTTGATTCCAGATGGCTTCTTTTATGTTTCTGTTTATTCTTTGCTACTGCTTTTTCATTCTATTTGATTTGCTAATTTTGTCTCTGTTTATATTCATACTGCAACTGTGCACAAACTGCTTTTCATTGCTTACCTTTTGGTATCATCTTATAATACACTAGAGTGAACTGTTGTTTAAAAACTGGAGAAGAGATTAGGATCTAACAATCTGTTTGTTCTAATTCACTGTTTATGACCAACTGATGCAAAAAAAGAGCATAGGAACGTGACTGAATCTTGGAGAAAAACATCTGGCTCGTAGAACTACTCAAGCCATTCCTAAACACCTCTATACATTTATGTCCAGTTAATGACAGTATTATTTTTTACTTAGAATTATGTATTGGTGGTAGTGTTTCACAGAAGTTGTTTCCCCCTGCAAGAGGAACTCCCTAAGAACCATGTTCCTAGATGCAAAGTCTTCCCCAAATCCACACACACACATGTTCATCCTCAGAGGTTATGATGGCAACAAAGGTAAGGTAATTCATTCCTACACTTCGCTATCTTCATTCCAAAGCATAGTCTCAGGTTGATTTTTCTGTATATATTTCTTACATACCTTGCTGCTTCTGAATCCTTATGTTAAGCCAGATGCTAGCTAAAGCTTTCTGTTTTCCTAGTTCTGGCCTTGGCCCTTTCCATTTGGGAATACCATCTGTCTTCCCTTCTGTCCTGAGAACACCGCCACCACATATGACCTGTGTCCCGCCACAGCTTGGACTGCCGCCTTTAGTCAGTGCTTTCTGCAGCTATTTAACGCCCAAGTGTCCTGTGTCAAGTGGCCTCAGATGGCTGGCACCTTTTTGTAGTTGGCTTTCTGCCTAGCTTGGAGTTCATGTAACTATTTCTGAACCCAGAGTGCTGTTCCTTTCTCCTGTTCCAGCAGACACCGCTCCTGCAAAAAAGGTCTTGATTTTTTTAACCCAACTGTTTCTGAATCTTGGAAACATCTTGGAAATTGTGTCATATTGTCAAAGAGGAATCCTTTCCCATCTCTACTTCTCTATTATTTCATCTATAGCATACCGTGGTTCACTACATGACATCTGAAAGCTGGATACAGCGTGCCTCAAACTGCATGCAGTTTTAGTCTTGTAAAACATATTCTCTCTTCTGTGTCTTTATGGGGAGAAAAAAAAAGAGTCTCTCTCATCGCCTACTGCTTGGGGTCAAGCACTTACATTAAGAATTCCAGTGCTTGAGGCATTATAATTAACAGAACCTCCTGCACTCGTCTCTTCTCCCAACTCAAACAGCAGTAAAACCATTTACTCCCTCCTCCATCTTGTCAATCTCTGACACAAACTATGCTGTAGTTTCTACTACCTGTATGATTGTGTGAAATCCTCGAGTGTGACTTCAGAAGACCATTCCATTTTGGCTCTAAATTTCTACTGCTTTAGAGTCTGTCTTGCTGCTGCTTCCTCAATATAGGCAAAGGATGAGGAAGGCTGTAAAAAGCCGTAAGCCATGGGAATTTCACATTCAACATGCTAGCCAGAAGTTCGGCAGTTACTATATAACAAATCCATCTCTTTTGTTCTTTTAATCATCTTACTCACACTGTTCTGAGCTTTTCTGCTATGTTGTTTGAGCTGTATTTCTCCTTTCCTCTTTAAAAGCTTATTATAACTTCATTCTTAGGCACAGAGTACATTGCACTTGAGCGCTAAGACCTCTTTGTGTTTTTCAAATGATTTTCTCAAGTGAATGTCAGAGCAATATCTTATAATACATACTCTTAGGACTGCAGAAGAGGAATAAAAAAGTTAATCACTACATACCCGCAGCAGTAATTTGAAGGCTGCTTACAAAATCTGTCAAACTAGACAAGCTATAACCTAGATCAGCAAAGGCAGAAAAAAGTACAATACGCCACTGTGGTCAAAGGTGACAGGATATTTCTATTTATTTAAGCATATTTAAGTTGTCATGATTTTACAATCCTTCAAGGCACTTCTTTCAGGCACTTTCACCACCATGGCTTCTAATCATGCTTAGCTCACAATGATTAGGAGGCTCCCAGTGTTAATATATCTAACCTGTCTCTCTTCTCAACAAAAGAATTTTAAATCCATGTAGAATGCATCCTGTTATTTAATAATTTTTAACAAAACAAATCTGAAAGCATTAAAATACCTCTTTCAAAGGTATATTTTCAAACTTAAGATGACTGCTTAGCATACTTCCTTATCTTGAGACACGGAAGTGAGTACTGTCTAAAACCACATAATGTGTAAAGCTGGCAGTGCAAATAGAAACCTCTTTTCTAGCAATTGGCTGTCAAACACATCTACAGTGCAGAAACATAAACATAGGCTACGAAGCCAGCTTTAAGCTAAAATTGAAAACTTGAGAAGGTAACCAAGTGAAATAAAGAGAACCAAAAAACTAAATTGTGAGTACTTCCATACTGATTATCTTATAAATTATCTGCTCACATGTGACACTATAACTCAGTACCCTGTGAGCTGTGCACAGGGGTACAGTATAATTCTGTTCCTACAAAAAGATATTTCTCATGTTACTTTGAATGTAAAAACAAACACAGCTAGGAAATGCTGAAAAGCAAATTCCTTATGAGACACCAAACAAAATACTAGTTCTTCAGAGTTACTATGTTTGCAGTTACACAGTAACATTGGTGTCATATATCAGAATAAATAGATCTAACCTGAGGATAATTTGATTATTTCTCCCCATTTTCTTGCAGTTAGATGTTTACTAGGGATAGCTCATGCAGAACCGTAAGTTATTCAGAAGAACCTGATTGAAACTAGTTATTATGATTTCATGCAGTTTCACAAGAAACTATTTGCCACATCACTTGTGTGGTTTTCAAAGCTTCCTAATGTAATTTCCCATGCATTTCCACTAAGTCATGCGTTCCTGTGAATTTCTTTCAAACTGACTGGCGAAGGTTATGTCTCTCATAATGCGATCAATTTGCAATACCATTAAATTTGAAATATTTTTTAAGCCACTAGAGATAGATCATAGCTTCTGCCTTTGTTAATGCTTTTCTGGGAGAATTGACAGAAGAGAGAACAACACAAACCATTACACATAGACAATATTAAATATGCAAAAATAAACAACTGTGCCTACTCCAACAGCATTTGATATTTAGTAATATATTACCTCTGATTCTCTAGGAGCTTGTATTGAGTCCTTCAGTCCCCTTTCTCAGTAGACATGAAGACTAAAATCTCAGTGACAATTATCACTTTTTTTGGCACATCATATAACCTGACCTGTTTCCAAGGAGGGAAAAAATAGCAGTGCTATGATTCTACATGTGGATGCTGTTCAGAATGTTTAGGTCATTTGCTGTAAACACCTAACCTACCTGTGATTCCAAACATCCAAAATTTGGGGTCAACATCCCATTAAAAAAAAAACCTCTGGCTCAGCATGAATAAAGACAAATTGTATACAAATCAGTATCACAGAAACTGCAAGTGTGTAACATATGTCAATCTCAAAACAGCCAGAATCCATACAGACTTAGCAACGATTTAGTCTAGACCTTTATCCAAGTCGTCTGAGCTCCTGGTGAAGACTACTGTAGGAGGCTGCAGGAGACATCTGTACTAATTTACTGATGGTTGAATCACTGTCGATTTTCTCTACCCACACAAGCCTGGTAGTGCTCATATCACTCTGTGAGCACAGAACAGCCAAAACCCCATATGGTCCTCTCCCTATTCAGCTGTTCTTTGCATTTCTCTAGTGAGATACTCTTCGCTGAAATGAGAAGTGACCAGCTATGCTACACTAAGATGTTTTGGCATTGTGAATAGCAGAGAAGATACACAGTATCCACTAGACTGAATTCAGAGAGACAAAGATACATATCAGGGTTTTTTTAGGATTTTTCCAATGACACGTGTATTCTCCTCCTTCAAAGAGCTCATTATTAGATTGCCCACTAGAGAACATAATGGCCATAAAAGGAATAGCAAAGGAATGCAAACAGCTGCATAATGGAGATCCTTGAAGAACTCCAAGGACTCTGCTGAGGTTTCACTAATAGAATTAGTTCAGGTACCTATTTGGAAGGCTCAGAAAAAAAAAAAAGAAAAAAACCACTTTGTAGAGATGAGAAGGAGGTACAATACTGGGAAGTGAAGTTTTTAAATGATCCAAATGATGCCTTAGATACAAGAATGACAAAAATTCTAGATATATCTTATGCACATTCCTGCTATTTATCAGAAAGAACTCTACAGAGAGAACTAAAATGACAGCTGGTTAGCTGGGCAGCTGACAACTGCAGAGTCAGTACTCATCTATAAATAATGATTATTAATTACTTGTATTACAGTAACACATAGAGGTCCTTGTTGACACAAGGGCTCTGTTATACTGTGCACTGCAACCTTCACTGATCTTACTTCACTGTCCTCTGCTTTTAGTGAAGAATCAAATGGGTATTTTCTCCCTTTCCCTTTTTTTGAAAAAGAAACAAGGAAGAATGAACCCAAATGCATCATTTTAGAAACTATTCTCTAAGACATCGGCAAATTTACAGTTACCACCTATGGTTTCAGTTTGGCTCAATCATAGAAAAAAATGGGGCTGAATTCTTGCATAAATTTTGAGTCCTAAAATGATTTTTGGTTTGTTTTTTTTTTTTTTTTTTAATGTGAGTGGTTTTAGGATCTCATAAGACCAAGTAAATTCAGAGCTTACCACTAACCTACAAGACTTTTATATTTTTCAGATAACTAATATACCAGGTATAACTGACTTTCAGACAAACCTGATAAATAACGAGATTAAGAGTTATCTGACTGAGATAATAAAGTGTTGAAAACAGCAAGACCCTGAAGTAAACGAAAATATTTGAGATTATTTATCAAGTCAGTAAAGCTGCCTTTTCACATTTACTTAGGATATAGAAGATGGAATATTTTGTTTGCCTATGGAGATGGGATCATCGGGTATGTAAATGGACATTAATGGTGAAGTTAACTGAAAAGATAATCTGCTGTATGATGTTCTTCAACAAAATATTAGCTGTATAAATGCACTATTGCTCAGTTCTGTTAGGGGTATTCCAACCAGGTAACAACCATATCATGGCTTATCAAACGTTAACTCTTTTTTGACAAAGAATTAGGATCACAGCTTGATTAAAACAAACATTTTTTTCTTTATCAGCTGGACCATAGATCCCTATCTTGGCTATGTCGACTCCAATAATAGGTAACTTTTCTTATAAAAAAAGACAGAAATCCACACACTAAGAATGCTTGGAGCCATAATTTTCCCCAGTCTAGAGCATAACTGCTTCTGATTCTACAGCATCAATGTTAGCAAGACAGCTAAACAGGGAAAGCCCAGTCACCTTTCAGCGTTCCGTTACATGCTATTAGAAAGTATGACAGTACAACAGGCTTAAACGTTATTTTCAAGATAAAATAGCCTAAATATAACCCTGTTCTAACCAGCATAAACACTGAGACATTTCAACCTGACAAAGAGAAAACACACAGCAATTTTGGAGGACTGCAACATCTACATTTCCTATAATAGGATAGAAAGTTGTAAGTAAAACCAAGTCCGTAAGTGAGCTCTATATTCTGCTTTTGTTTCATATATTACTGATATGCAGATTAACAAACAGTTCCAAGTGAAAGAATCCAGAAAGAGTGAAAAATTCTAATGTTTATCAACTGTTACGAGTAGGATATGAAAAGTCCCTTACAGATGAGTCACATTCATGTAGATTTTAGTATGCATAAGCATTGCTAGAAATCACCATTTAAAATTGCAGTTCTAGTTCTTGATCTGTGAATACCATGGATTTCTTACAGCTGACCTGTAATTTTAAACCTATATATGCTGTTTGCAAGTATGGTCAATCTCCACCTAGTCCAATTCTAATAGTGCAGATGAATATTTCACATTAACTCCAACCACTCTCCAGACCCGAATACAATGTCTATTTCTAAGACAGTAAGTACGTTGTATATAATACAATTTCACTACTCTTTGTACCTTATAAAAGAACTTCAATGTAATAGTTAAATATTTAAAAGACTGGCATCTGTCCTTTTCCAGTAAAAAGGAATGAGGTTATGCAGATTAGGTGATGGATAATACAGGAAATGTTAAAAGACTGTTCAAAGCCTCCATCTAAAGTATGCTATATTGTCACAAGGGAAAAAACCAACCCCTCACATTCGGGAATTCTTCTAACTGCTGAGATATAGTTCCAAAGGGATGATGATAGTGAAAGTGAAAAACCAAACATCAGCCAGTTTAGAGGACGAAAACAACCAAAAAATAGAAATATCTACATTAAACAAATGGGAAGGCAGGAAGAAACAAAAGGAAATAAATACCAAGCATATGGCTCCTAAAAACACGTAGAAAAAAGTTACATGAATGTTAGGCAATTTAAATCTTGCCACAGAAATGAAGCTGAGAATATTTAACTTCCAGATGCCAGTTTAATGATTACAAGATGGTTGTTGGGTTTGGTTGTTGATTATTTTTTGTTGTTTGTTGGGGGTTCTTTTGTTATAAAAGACAAAAACAACATTCTTAAAAATACCTAAAGCAAATAGGAAAAAGCCTCCAATAATCTACGTATGCTTGCAATAATAGTCACCATAAGGGTTAACTAGCAAGTTTTACATTTGATGAATACTTTCTTTCCTTTTCCTGCTCTTGCATACAAAAGATTAGAGAATAAGTGAATTTTTACGCCTGTGTGGAGGAACACTAGAGAAAGCAGTCCCTCACCATCAAAGGGATGAGGGAGTTGCTTGATGGAAAGAAACCCTTCCAAGAAATCTGCATGAGAAAAAATTAGAATAGCAGCCAGCTGAAGTCAAGAATACAAGGAATTACATTCCTGGAAGGTGGACCATGAGTTATTTGCAAAGATAACATAGGTTTCAATAGCTTCTTTGACTGCAGATGATAGCCAAATGAATGGATATAGAATATGTGATCAGTAGAAAACCTCTGAGTTTTTTTTTTTTTTCCCAGAAGCAATACCTCATTTGGATCTCATTATATTCAATAGCAAGTGTATTTCTTTTCTTAGAATACTCCCAAACCTTATTTATTCTGCCTGGAATCTTACTGCCAAGCTCATTTCTTCTCACTCCCTGTGGCTAAAGCTCTCTTCTGGCCTGCTTCTCTTCTAGAAAAGTGACACTTTATATTGATAGCCCAAGCAAAGAGAGTCATCATCAAACTGACCGTGTCATTCAGCCCCAGGGTGCAGCGCTGAGAGTGATCACAGATACTGAATACCAGAAATTCACTCAGAGCTTTGCACAGACCAGATATAACCTTATATTTTTCTTCCCACAATCAAGGTAACGCAATCATCTAAATATTAATACATATTGTACCACCACAGTAACAGAACGAGCATCACCACACCGTCACAAAGCAAAAATCATTTTTTCTTTCCATTCTGCTGATCAAGAAACAGAGTCACACAAATAGAGACTCAACATTCAGAACAAACTGGGAAGGTGAAAGTCCCAGGGACAGCTGCTCAAGACCACACCCAAATTGCCAGCCAAAAGAGTGATGCAATGACATGTCAAACGTTCACCCGCATATTACTGAAAAGCAGATTCAGGGAAGAAGTAGATAACTGGGAAAAGACCAATGCAGCACTTCTTCTGAACACTTCCTGATCAGAATGCCTCAGTATCATTCCATATTCAAAACCTTTTTATGCCTGTATATGCATTAATTTCATTCTTTTTAATAAGTTTAAGATGTAAACAAAATGTTTCCTTTGAAGTTAATTACATGTGGTGTTGTATTAGGGGTGTCTTTCTAGGCCTAGCCCAAAATATTTTTTGGTATTCCAAAAATTTTTATTTGGAGCAATACAAAAGTATCTTTTCTCCTCAACTTTTCAAAACTGCACATGAAGTGAAAATCTGCTACTCATCTCAAAAGCAGCACTCGATTTCTAGGAGCATTAAATTCTTATTTGCTTTAAAAGCAAAATCATTCCTTCTGCCTACACAAATCCTCCAATTAAGGCTTTATTTCCAACAAAAATAAGGCAATTTCACTGCATTTGTTTATCATAATTTAATTATTTTCCTTATTAGAACCAGCTTTATTTTAATGTTTTAGTGGTTTTGTGCTATGACTCATTCTGTAGATATTAGAACAGCTTTCTGCTGTGCCTTTACTTTCGCAGCATCACAAACATAATTAAAACATATTTGCTGTGATTATATTTCAGTATATACAGATCAACATATATTTTGCTCTTAGGTATAGAAACCCTATTGTTCATGTAATTGCTATGAAGGGAAAATGCAAATGAGCCTGCTGGAGACAATTATTGAACTTTTGTTTTACCTTTATAATGTTATAAACAAGAATTGGCATTCCACTCAGGGGTGGACAGCAAACACTCATTTTATTGAATGGTTTAAAGACTTCAAATTAACCAAACCTAAGCAGCCACTGTAATAATTCATCTAGCACATATTAATATCTATAAAATCAGATCTTAGATTGTGCTCTAGAATTATACAGATCAAGTTATCTCTGATTAGTATATCTTAACAACAAAAAGTATTGTGCTTCTGTGATAAAGGATGTCACATCTATGACTTGGCAGATGCCTGAGCAATTTGAATGAGTAATCACAGCAGGATGAGTTAAGATTGGAGTAAAATCCACATTTGTAGTACCTGCTGAGAGCACTTCTTGTGTAGTATTTAGAAAGATCTTTAAATAATTTAATTTTTTTTTTGTAGTTTGTAATGAAAGTCAGTGAACTGTACCACAGTATGATTAACTTCCATGTACTATATTCCTCTAAATTAGTTGCGCCTCATTCCCAGTAACAGGATTCCCTTCCAGTTAGTCTGAAATCCACAACCCAATGAAAGACAAAATCTCACTTGTGAAGATCTTGCTCCCAACAATCCTTATCAACCCTATACACATGACATCGTAGTCCAAAAGAACATGGACACATTGCAGTCATTTACCTCTGGAAAGGATGGGCAGAATTGACTCTTGCCTCTAGCACAACTGACAGTATTCAGAGACAGGGTAGTGACAGGGTCATCCCACAGTGCCAAAGCCTCAGATGTTCCATCAAACCAATCTCTCAATTTTTGCTTTCTCCCTTTATTTTTCCTAGCATGCCTTTTCTTTACATTATTTTGGATACCACACACAAAGGAATGCCCTGCTGCTTTATCTAATACCTACCTAAAATGTTTGTTGAGTACTCTGCTGACTAGGATGTGCAAGCCATCTGGACCAAAGGAAAAGATGACAGGGGCCATTCTAGATGGATGATCCCTTAAAGACAGGGTCACCACTAGTGCCATTGAACTGATCACTGAAGGCAGTCCCCTGGACTGAAATACCTTTCCTCTGCTCTTATCAGCCCAAGCTGACTTCACAAATACTACTGGGGATCCAAGTACTTATTTTTTCCAAGGATCAGAAAATTATATTTTCAAAACACACTCTCATATAGGATATCATTATGAGGAAAGACAAGTTTTCACTTATCCTAAGGCAAAAGGTCAATGTATAAGTATGCCTGAAAGCTGATAAAATGCGTTTTGAGCAAGGAAAAGACATGATTGGACCTAGTATCTTCTTAGTTCTTCAACAGCATCTTCCTAATAACTTCTTCCTGCTTGTATTTAATGAATCCTAACTTGGCTAAAGAATATTGGAATACAAGTTCTGATGTCAAACCCAGCCATTAATGTACATTCCCTATTACTGCTTTGAGTAAGTTCTCCCAGCAAACAAACTAGGCTGAGTTTGCTCTGGCTTTTGGAAATCTCCAGACCTAATTTTTGAGGCTTTTTTTGAAATTACATATTTGTGATGTCATTTTGATTTTTTCCCTTTTAAAAAGTGCAATCAAAAGAATGGTTACCAAGACTCCTCTGAATGTGCAATGATCACAATCATAGAATGTGTTCTGCTGGAAGGGACCTTTAAAGGTCATGTAGTCCAACCCCTCTGCAGTGAGCAGGGACACCTTTAGAACATGATGGCTAGCTGAAGTCTCAAAAATGGAGACAAAACCCAAGGTAAAAAAAAAGTAAATGTTGTTTTCTATTCTGCACTAGTAGGCTCTCCCAGCACTTCAAATGCAGAAAATGTACTTAGATATTTCTCTATGCTATGCAGTAGCAAAATTTTGTCCATCCTTATGCCTAACAGAAATCCAACATTATAATAATTCTGACATTCTAAGAATCTCCACAAATGCTGGCACTGACAAAATTTCTCTTTGATGCTAAATTCTTATTTATATTTTAGTGATTTTTATTTCAAGCAAAGGAATGGAGAAAGAACCCCAAGTATTATCACGTGGAAAGAAAAAGCATTTTTGAGAAAGCTAAAATTAAAATTTAAGAACCATTTTTTGTTGTTGTGTCCTTGGTATTATAGAAACTGAAAGGAGTTTTAACATCATGCATATCTAAACTCCTTCAAGTTCTGCAGTATGGGAGATGGAATTAAGTTAGCATTATTTGTGAAAGCCTAAGAAGTGCGACCATAGTTTAGCTCTGTTCAACCAAGCAGTGTCTGTGCTTTGAACTGACAGAAGCCTTTAAGTCCAAAAGCTTGGATAAGCTGATAAAGATGAAACCAGCCACATCTGCAGTTACTTGGATCCAATTCAGTTCAGACCTATCACACCACAAATCTCATTCTTGCACATTTTAAAGCAGTATTACTGTGGGGTTGTAAATAATAAGAATGAGATCCCAGACAAAGAGAGAGGAACACAGAATAATATTTCTTGGTTCCTGCTCCCCCAGAATAGAAGTTGTTACAATCACAATGAATTCATTATTGTGAATTAAAAGTCCCCCAAAAAATTTACTCAGTCATTCATTAGAAATTTCCCCTTTACCATAGAAAGGGGTTTTCATTCCCAGCATAAAACTAACTGGAACAGAAAAGAAACATTTTATACTTACCCTGTTGTGACATTTACATTTGGCTAAGATAAGAAGTTTGGCTGACTTGCACTATACATGCAGGAACAAGCACAACACTGGTATTACCCTGCACTCACCAGTCCCTACAGTAAGAACTCAGATAAAATGCAGCATGTGGGCTACTACAAATTATAGTTTATTTTCCAGGATTAAAAAAAAATTAAATAAAATTTGATGTTCTGTTCCCCATCCCCTGAATTGGAAGGTCACTGGAATTAAACACTGTGGCCAGCTACCTTCTTTTTAGAGAGCTAAAAAGCTCTCTGTACACAATACTAGAAAAGTGGAACAGGAAATGCTACATCTATGCCACCTGAGGATTCCAAAATACCAGGGTAATCAGGACAGAAATGAATCCACACCACCATACTGGCCTACGGTGGCCAAATCAGCTGAGTAAATGTCTTTTAGCAATCTGTCTGGCAGAACATGGTCCAGCTGCATTTTGCCCTCCTTGAGGACACAAATGAGCAATATAAACTCCAGATGTAATTGGCCCTGCTGTGCCCTTACCAAAGTCAATGCAGCACTGCAGTGCCAATAAGTTTTGTGACAGCTTTTAACTAAAACAAACAATGAGATTAAAACATAAATTCAAAAAAATCCATTCAGGTAATTCCATGTTGGTTAGACTTTTTTCTATGTGGCCACCAGAAGCACAGAGGTTATGTTGTATTTCAAACTGATTTTGCAAATACATTAGCTGTTAATGTAAAATTGCTAAGCAAATAATTTCATGAGAAAATCATTCTGTGATACAGTTATGGGAAGAGGTCACATATGCAAAACTAAGCTTTGCCCAATTGATTTCTAATTATAAAATCAGAGGCTCTAGAGTTTATAGTTAATAGCCCTTCACTTTAGCCTGAAAAAATAAACTTACAGCATGTGCTCACACACAAATACACATACGCGTAAAATGCCTCTCGTTGTTTTAGTAAGTATGTATGTATCCTGGCACTGTTCAGCTAAGAATGAATCAGTTGATGCCTCGCTGAAGGCCATCTATGGAATTCAGTCTACAATGCTTCACTGATGGCCAGCTGTGATACAGCAAATTGTTCCTTACAATAACGTCTGTTTGGGGAAAAAAAGACACTGGCGGATTCTAACAGGGCTGAATAAATTTAAATGCCAATAAAGTATAATTACATAATTTTATGTTTTCCTTTGTAAAGAGATAGTGGCTAAGAATTTCATATATTTCATTCATTCATTCTTCAGCACCAAGCATAGACTGCCAGGATGTCTGAGTCTCTTGTCTCATTTCATCTCTGTATGAAATTGGACAATTCTTGGAAGAAAGCCAGCCAAATAGCACAGTTCTACTTATTAAGTGTGCTCAATATAAGGATGTTTTCTGAGTACATTCTGCACCTTCATCACAGACCAAAGTGGCATGAAGGTGAGTCTACTTTGTCTATAGTAGAAAGAAGTTATAAAATCTTTAGTTAATATATGATGTGCAAAAGCATTTGATTCACAGGTCTACCTGTCTATTTTATACAGCAGCTGTATTCAGCGTACATGCATTGCATTTTAGAAATTGATGATTTCTTCTGAGTTTATAATTTTATAATGATCAAATGCTAGCACATTCATAAACATTGTGAATCCTTTTCTTGGGGAATGTAAATTCTGTGCTATGCTGCGTGATTGCTCAAATAATAAATTACTACTCCTCATGACAAGAAGAGAAGAATTGTAGTCTATATAACTTGTCAACTCTATCACTGATATTTACAAATGAATGCATCTAATGATTTGGCTGCTAGAAATTTCACCCTGTAATATTTGCTAAAACTTAGTCATCTTCATTATTTTTCTCTCTAAAGCAGCAAAAAAAAAATCACAAGAAAATTGCTTTTTAAAAAGAAAAAAAATATTTTCCTAGTAAGTTATTACTCTCAGTCCTGGGTTTGATTTTCTGCTGCATTATTCCACTTGCACATCTATGAGAGTCAGCAGAGCAGAGATGACATTTCTCAAAGAAACAGGTCTTTCCTTGCTCTGCTCCAGTCCCCTTTACCACCCAAAGTTACATGAAGTAATCTGAAACACACAGTGCCACGAATTCAGTTGCATATATCTGAGTAACAGGTTTTTAATCATGTATTGCTAGTCGACCAGCTTGCAAGCCAGCAGTCAAATTTTGTGGTGGCATCACCCACAGATGTTTCACAGAAAGTGAGACGCGGGGAGTTGTCAACCCACTGTGAATCAATTTATTCATTCTCACCAACTCTCCAGTCAATTTCATCCTTCAAGGTGCAAATTAGAAATACAGATGTATTCTCTGAAAAGCTTTCCAGATTCAGTTTTTAAAGCGAGTTAAGAGCCTGTTGGCCCTCATCCAGCATAGCATCGGTTTAACACTGGAGGAATAGTTCTGCAGGAAGCCACATCCACAACTTTGAAGTGAACTTTATAAACACATTTATATCAGTTATTATCTCTCTGCACACCTAAAGTCTTAAGACTTCATAGCCACAGTCAAGAGCTGTCAAAAAGCCTTGCAAAATTCAGGTGCTTCTACCACAAGTAGAAAGTGTAAAGGTCTAAGACTATGCTAAACTACACAGTTGACATCATTTGTACTGGGGACCAGAATTTGGAGGACAACAACTACCCAAGACTGCTGCACAAATGAGAAGCAAGTTTAGTACTGTTTATCTATATAGAATGGTGAGATATCTTGCACTAATTCAAGATATATTCCATCTTCAATGACCTGGAATAGAAGGTAAATGGAAATGGGAAGCTGAGTCGATAAACTATGTAATAAACTTATTACAGGTCAGTGATGTGATGAGATGAACAACAACAGAGGATTAACAATGGTACGTTACATCTCTAGCATACACTCCAAGCACTGCTGAGTGGAACTGTGTTCCTGTGATTTTTTATGTGCTGTGAGAACTTGCACAAGTTAACAGATAAATAAAACAGTCTGTCACGTTTTCTAGTATCTTAATATTTAAAGACTTTTCTCCAACACTGCAGAGTGATATTACTAATGACACAGTATTAGTTTGACTGATAAAAAGTAGATCACACCTCACTTTGCCCTAAGTGTAAGCACTAGGAGGAATAGGCAACTAACCCCAGTAGGCTGCTTGACTATTCTGGGTTATCAGTTGCAACATTGGTTTCTCTTAATAATATATTTCAGAGGGTGAAAGCAGAAGATTAGGTAGGTAAGAAGCAGCAAGGAAAATGTTTCATTCACTATATACTTGCTACCTTTTTCTACTTAGCTAAGTCTGCTTGGAGCAAAACAATTTATTCTAGCTCAGAGGTACTGCTAAAATTTTTATTAATATGCATTGTTCTTTCTTTTTAAACCTTACATAATTGAATTTAACATAATACTATTCTGGATTCTGAAATATGATAAGTGAGAAATTATGGTTTTCTACCAGTTGTAATGGGAATATCTTCTTATTTACATATTCAATATTTTAATCTGTAGATAATAATGGATCCATAGCTACATAAATGTAAATAAGAGAAGCCATTTTAATCAGAACATATGAAAAAATACATATAGAAGTGTAGAGACAAAGCAGTACTTCACAGAAGTAGCAAGTCATACACATACATAGTTTATATGTTTATTATTGCCACTGAACTCTTGACTTGCTCTTGCAAATAGCCATGGGACAGCGAGTCAACCAGGGTGAGCATCAGCCAGACTCTACCAAAAGGAAGAAAAAACAATGCATACATTTTTCATTTTGTTTATGGCACAAGAATGGACACTCTATTCTGACCAAGACCCTTTCAAGAGCATGAAGAATATGTGCTACAAAGGCTTTAGGGTGTTCCATGAATGACTGTTTCATTTTCAGCTACAAAAAGCTTGTAATAGACTCTACTGTCTCTAGAGAACTTTTAAAGCCTAAACAGAATTTGAATAATATTTTGCAGATAGCAAAAAACTGTTGCTATAAACCTAACTGGAGACACAGATTATTTTTAAACCATATTTTTAGAACGAATTAGTAGAAAAATCACTTTTGAAGGGGTAAGCTTTTATCCAAATTAATAGGGCAGTGCATGCAGCTGGTTGACTTACAGCTAATGTGGTACTTTTCAGTGCTTTTAACACACTTTGCTGATTGTTTGCTCAAGGCATATGGTTTGAATGAGCTGGGCAGTGCACAGTACAGCTGGCAGACTAGATATCAAAATCTGGCAATAAGCCTTAGAGTTATGTGTGACTAGGTATCAAATTTGCCTGAATTTTATGTTATGATTTCTACTGTATCAGCATAAATTTGAAGTTGCTTCAGATTCTACTACAGTAGATGCCATTGCCTCCAATCTTGCAGCAATTAGGTACAGCTGACCCATATTGTGGAGGATGGGTTTTAAAGAGGCAAAAGCTATTTTTCAGGGAAAAATATTTATGAAAAGCTTTTATTAAAGAATTCCAGTATTTTCAAAATGGATAAGTCTGATTTTTTTCTCTAGCACACAGATTGGGAAACTGTGACAGGTGCTGTTCCAAATACACATTCATTTCAATCAAGCAAAGAATGGGAAGATTTTGGCAGCCTGTCCTGTTTTCACTGTTACCTCCTATAATCTAAGTCAATGGTTTCAGCCTCAGCTCTGACATTCAGGAAGGTCTAACAAAACTCTCCAACAGTATCTGAATACAATTTTTATATTAATTTAATAAATGAAGCATCATTTTTAGACTCTCAGCATAATAAACCCTCATTTGCACTGAGTAGATTCATAAATTCATGCTGTTAAAAACAGTTTTCATCAGAAATGGGCCAGCCTCCCATGGTGTCCATTCGTATTCCAGTTCTGAACTGCAGGGGAGAGTTTGCCAGTCACAAGTGTGTAGTTACTAGAGTTTCCTTCATTCCTGCTTGAAAAGCCAATACAGATACCAAGAGTTGCCCTCGCATCTCAGGTTACATACAACTGTATATTTCTGAGTATATATTTATACTTCTTCAGTGAAGTGCATCACATTTTTATGTGGCATGAGCTCAATATAACAAATTAAGATGAATACTAAGAGAAATAGAGAAGCAGCAAGCTCTCTGCTACAGACCTGCATGGCTATGTGAAAGCACTTTGTAATAAAATGTATGTTGTAAATGCTTCACTGAAGTCAGAGCATTTCAAAAACAATGGAAAATTTCAAGCAAAATAAATAAAACAGTCTATACACTCTATTAATCTCAAATATTATTCTCTATTTTAGAAAGAAAATTATTTTCAGAAACTCTTAGTCCCAACAGTAGAAGTCTCATCAACTTGTGAAGTTGACTAATATCTTAAATGACAATAAACTGGAAAAAATTTTGAAAACTATTCCAGTAAAAATAAAAATTAATTCCCCTGAAATACTCAAATTTTCTATTCCCAGAAGCATTTCTTCCCACTGCCTACATGGTTCTAATACTAATATAAAACATGGGGTCACCATAGATGTGCTATATTTGCACAGATTGAAAGTAAACAGTAAAGGATTTAAGCAATTTTTTTGCACCTCTCAAATTTCAGTTCCTTATCAACATAAATAAATGTATAGATGAAGAAAAAATAAGTAGAAGAAAAAAGGTTGCATATTCTTACAGTAGAAGTACTGCCAGTAAGTTCTTGAACCTTTTGAAGATAACCCTGTGAATAATGAATAAAATGTGCAAAGGACACTGTTTCACAGGACAAAAGATTGAAACACAATATAAATGTCAAACATATTGAAGTGAATTTTGTGGAAGTTCAGTAGCAGAGGAGCACAGTACAACTGGAAAAGATGTACAGTATCATTTCTATATCCACAAATACGACAATATGCTTGTACAAGTTCATGGAGAAGCTCTCTAGAAAGATGGCATGGCATATGTTCAGACACATCTAAGTGAGCATGCCACAGCTCTAACGTTCCTGCTGTGGCCTTTAGAGTGTCTGTACTCTAAGGCTGATTTTTCATTATTCTTAAATTGTGTTTTTAAAACTGAATACATTATCCAGCCCTAAAGACTTGACAAATTGTATAAATATGCATTCTTTTACCTGCCAGGCCTGACTTACAGACATGTTCAAAGCATATGTAAGCTTCACAAGAACAACTGAAACACTAAATAATATTAAAAGCAGCTATATACAAAATAGACTGAAGTATAGTTCAAAGAATGTTGAAAAGATAGTAAGGAATGTTAGAAGTCATCACCTACAAAGAAGCAGTGTCATCACAGGATTACAAGATTTTCTTCCCTAAGCAATTCTCAGGTCCATTATCTAACAAAAATATGGACATTTGCAGATGGCTTTTTAAATTCACAAAGAGATTTAGAAGTCTACCAGCAGATTTAGACAATTGTATCTAAACGCTCTCCCTACCCCTGAAGCAACTAAGTTCCTTTTTCCGGGTTTACACGAAAGCTGACAGCCATCCGTTTGTATCTATCTGAGCCTTCCATGTCACTTGGATGTAAAAATAAACACCCTCTCAGAGGGCCCGATCTATAGCATCACAGAGAACACAGGAAACATGCTGACAATTTCTCATCCCACAATTTACTCATATAATTAGACAGGTATTTGAAAATCATCTCCCCCACAACCAGAACACTGAACAGCAGCTGTCATACCTTTTAATTCCCTTTCTCTAGGTTGCATATTTCTCTTGCTCCCTGTTGGGTTCTTTTGGGTTTGGGGTTGTTTTTTCCTCCTCATTGATGTTTAATTTTTTGTCCAAATGGAAGAACCTTAAGATTAGACCCATCTTATACTATCAGAACCCCTTGAATGACAGTCCTCTTCTGGAAGAACAACACTGACCTGAGCCTATGATCCTAATACAGGAAAGGCTCCACATTTCAGGTGCTTTCTGCCTGGGCTGAAATTCCAAGCAAAGACAGGTGATCTGAGTTTGTTCCATCAGCAAATAAACTCAACATGTTACCAAAACTATTAACCAAGCTACCTCGTTGATGTTTTAACTCAGGTTATATTGACAGCTTTTCTTTTTTTTTTTTTAAATCATACTCACACCAGATTTTAAAAGCCAATTACTGAATATGGTGTTTTTAACAATGTTTTCACAGTAAATCAAGACAATGATTAACAAACAACTCACTAAGCAAATTATCTTAGAACTCAAGTGTTATAATTGGAAGAATTCAGTGGATATTTTCACAGTAATGCAAAATAGAAAGTCTTGGGCACAGAACACTAAAAAAAAAAAGAAATTCAGACCTCAATTACCAGGCTTTACATATTATAGCCATGGAATAATTTGGCCAACTGAAAATGAATTCAAAATAATCCACAATTTGGTCTTGGAGAATGAGCATATTCACACAAGTGAATTACCAACATAAATCTAATATTGCATCTAAATATGCAATTAATGTCAAGCCAAACATTTAAACTAGAATGGGGGATGGGAGAGGGGGCAGAATCTTCACTGATAGATCTAGCAGCTCCTTTAAAATAAGCATTGTGAAAATGGCAGCTATCTTGATGTGCTACCCACTACCAGGATCCTGGTAAATTGTTTACAGCTGCAGAGTCATATCATCTTTTAGTATCATCTTTCCCTGGGTTCTGTATTCATGAGAACCCTTGATACCAAAATGAGTGAAAATAGAAATGAGAACGTTCTATTTCACAACAAAAATAGATACTCAAAGGTTTCATTGTAGGTCTACCACATATAAGCCTTGAAAATATCTGCTCTGGCTGAAACCAGTCCTTATCATCTTATATGCGATTCTATATGGCTTTCATTGTCTCCCACTTCAGCATGTTAATATCAGGAGGTTTGAAATAAACTAACTGTTCTCCACTGTATAGCAACCAGTCTAATTCTAAAGCCATGTTAATTTCTTTCTCCCCCCCCATCTCCCCATACATTTATTTTGCCCAACCTGATCTGATAAAACTTGGACCAAGGTGTGCTTTCAAGTCCTAAGTGAGGAAAAAAATAAAGTTATTTAGAAAGGCAGTAAAGTGCTATATGTCAGTGTTTAAATAACACATTAGTCATACCTATATACAGACACATCAATAAACACATGCACACACTGAATTAATCAAATGAAATACCATAGAGTAAAAAAACCTGTTCTAATAACTCAAAATAGCACTTCTGTTCACATTGCCTTGTACTTGTACAAGCTTGAGTTCTAATTGTGTGCTGAAAGTCTCTCTTTTAATGCCTAGGTCTATTTGAAGGTTAGCTTTTGGTCCCATGGAGATAAAGGAAAATGTGCCAACATTTGAGAGATTTGATTACCTGTATAAAATTATGCTTGCTCATTTTTCCAAGGCAAGATACTCTCGGGTAAAGTTATATTAAAGAGAGAATAGAAACAGTGTACATCCAAAGAAAATATTTTCCAATTATGTTTCACAAGATGCAGTAAATATTACTTGTGATAGAGGATTATGAATGAGATAATTACTTAGAGCCTAATGTACCTAAAGCTACAATAAAGGAGAGGAAAAAAAAACATTAATAAGTGGTTATTGACTGTTCCTCCTGCTCTTTGTAATAGAAGGCCAGAACAGTACCAAGGACAAACCTCTCTAGAGTTTTGCTGTAATACATTATACACAAAAATACCTTTCCCACTTACATGGCCTATCATTAATTCCCATAAATGAAACCATATCAGCTTTTATTTAACACCCGAAACACTTTATGCCTCTCAAAACAAGTTTCATAAGAAAATTTTCCTATTAAGAGTCAATTGAAAATAATAGAGATTTAGAAATACATAGGATAAATGTTTCCTCTTTTGAATTATTTCATTTCACACATTCCTAATGAGCAAGCTGCACCTCATAAGAATCCAGACTAATGTTCAGTTGGTAAGGTACCGAATGACAAAAGCCTCTGACTTTTAGAAATTAAAAATATGTCTCTATCACTTTTTGATTCTCCAATGAAATAAATAACTCAATTATTTCTGAAAAACCCTAGCAAAGAATATTTGAGCTTCCACAGAGTATTTCAATACAAGTGTGATCAATAGGGAAGATTATAAAAGGATTTTAAGTGGGTGCTGCTCTTTTTCCTGCTGCAGAGCAGAACTTGGTACATGGTGCAAAATTACCTTTGGTGCTTGCTTTTTTTTCCCCCCTCTAAACGTTGTCTCACAATGCTGTTGTGTCAAGTGTGAAGGTAAAATCACTACAGAAAACGTTAAGAGTATTTCTAAAAGAACGACAAAGGACAAAAACATTACAAGGGTCAGTCTATACAGAAGGGAAACTCTGTGAGTGCTGTAACTCTTTCTCCTGCACTTAATTTCTAAAAAGGAACAGTTTCACTGAAGAAGCAGGAAGTCTTCGACTATTATTTTAGATACACATATCCACCTGTGCATATGCACAGCACATGCACATCAGGTTTCATCTCAGTATAGTCATTGCTGCTTTCTTTCATTGCCCTGCCTCCACCAGACACTGCATATAGAGGTATGAATATGCATATAGAGATGTATACACGTTAACCGTACATAAGGCTTTCCATTAAGTACACTAAGACAGACTTAACATCTAGTGAAACCAAATTTGGCATTAATTTGACCTATTGGATCTGAAGCAACTCAAAATATCTGGAAGGCTGGACCCCCAAAATTATTTTTATCAACTAAAAGCAGTACTGCAAAGCATGCAAGTTACAAAGCAGAAACTCAGGGTCCATAACAGAACACATCACTGGGTGTAATAAGGACAAGGAACTTTAAGTAGCTGAGAAAAGAATAAATTACAAATAAACTGTTACTGGATTATTGGTCTCCCTGAGACTCCTCATACAAATGATCCTTAGAGATATTTTTTTTATAGTGTCTCATGGGGACAATGAAACACATGAGTGCCTGAAGACTATCATGGTTATTACAGCAGGAAGGTCACCAAGAAAAGAGACTTCTGAGCTCAGCTACTTGGTCCTACACCAGCCTAGCTCCTCTTGTGCTGCAGAGGTTCTCAGAGCTAAATACAAACTGGACTATCAGATGAATCAGTATTTGTATTCTTCCAGGCTAACAACCTGTGTAAAGTAACATCAGAGCTTTCCTTGCACAAAGAAATTGCCCTTGGAAACTGAGCCTTAAGACAAGTGAGACAGACATTTCCTGTTTTAGAGTGGGGAATGTTTTCCAGCTTTCTACAATTCACAGAATTTACAAAAGAATTCCTGATTCTGCACAGCAGCTATCAGTTGGAATAGATACTGACTCAGACATACTATGTTTTTGACTTTACAAGTATGAAACACATGCATTTCATAACACATCTGAAACACTGCAATGAACCTGTTGTGTCAGAGTGGGCTTACAGCCTGACTAATAAAACAAAACTTTGCCTTACTATCCATCGAACTCCATAGAGAATTGGATTTTATATTATTTGTGATTTAGATAGAAACATATACTCACAAAAAGATCCCTTAAAAGTCCAAATACTTGTTTATATGTATATGCTGCTCAATTCCTAACATTCCTTTACTTATTAATAATTTGGAGTAACTAGCAGGGGGTCTTCTGGAGCGACAAATTACAAAATAACAACAGGATGACCACTGCAGTTGCTTTCTACACAGAATGAGAAGCCTAATTCTGCCTAACACCACAGAGTGTTTGCCATTTTCTTCATTTACATTTGAGGTAAGATAACGCCACTTTGTCAGGAAGCCTGATGCTTAATATATTTCAGCGTATACGTATTTGTTATTGTATCACATTTAAGTTATTGATAAACTCCATGAGATACATCTCTTACAGAATATCCTAAGCACCTGAGAGTATTCACATGGTTTCTTAAGGGTTCCTGATGATATTACACCTTGAAGTACCGTTACTGGCTAGTGGGAGACAGCACTGTCTGTAGAAACCATAAGAGAATCAGAAAGCTTGTTCCTGACAATGCCATGGATTTCAGGCAGAATTATGGACACTAACAATAATCTGCCTACACCATCTTTCTGTGTTCATATTTTCTTCCTCAGTTACAGTCTGCATATCCTATTTAGACAGTTTTGAGGCAGGAATTTTCCTAAATAAAACAGATCAAAATTTTAGCTAAGGCTTCTTACCAAAATGGCAGCTTTCACATTTACTGTTACTTGGTGTACCACTCCTTATTTGCTGTAGTTCTGTTTATAAAAATGCCCTCCATGTAGGCTTTGAGTCTATGTACATGGCTTTAAAAATTTACACAAGACCACACTGTGATTCCCCTAAAAAAGCCCATGGCTTAATTCTCAATTCGGTCTGTGAATCTTTTCATGCCAAGTAAAATCCTGGTATATGCATTAAATACCAGGATTAAATAGTCTATATAATGCCAGAATAAACAGTTAATTCCATTTATTCATATGAAAACCCAATATAAAGTAAAAAACCTTGTATATTTAGATGAGCACCTGCTCTTAGTTAATCAAATATTCTAACAAGCATGTGTGATCGCCAACAAAATACTCAAGACCCATTAATTAGAAATAAACTAACACATTTGAAATATTGTGTTGGCATTAAGTTTTGTTTCAAACGATTTTGCACAAAGGAACACAAACATTTTGCCTCTGGACATTGAATTTTCTTGTTTGGATTGCAGGACAATAGGAATTATGAAGTGTGCTAGTGGTCTACATTAAATGCTTTAGTCTGCATAGTAATTAGAGCAGGTCACCTGCAAAACAGACAATTAAAAAAAGAGGATTGAAAAGGGAATAGGAAGTATGCCAGTAATTGCATTTAGAAAACTTCTGTAAAAATGAGGTAGGTTTTCATCAAGCTATTTGAGTTGAGAAATATCAGATTCTGAGCCATCTGCATCATGCTTTAACATACAGGATGGCATTGCATCAGTTATGTAGCAGATTATCCCAAATTAATTAAGAAATTAGGTGGGTTTTCGCCCTTGCTTTACTATCCCAATTTCTTAGGTTAGGCATATAACATGTCATAGCTCTTAGCCTGTAGCTTGATGACCTCAGAAAAACAATATTATAGAAGAGCTATGGTTTGGTTCAATTCATCTGTCCTCTGTGTACTTCACATCTGGATGCCCACCACCAGTTTTGCATATACTAAAATTCACCTTTTCTCATTTGTTCACAATACCCCTATATGCAAGCAGTTGTCTCTGTAAGGGAAAGGAAAATCAGGTAATATGGTTTCTGGATTTAAACCACCGGTTGACTAGGGCACTCTGAACTACTGTGAAATATCTTTTGCTGGTTCTACCTACAACTGGGCTCCTTGCCTCCAGTGATCCTCTGAGAGTCACCCTTTTATTTCGCTACATTCCCTCTCATTGAGGCAATCTAACAGCAATGTGTAGCACATCAAGTTGAAATACAAACCCCTCAGCTTTGCTTCTATTCACCAGGGTCTGGGTGTGTAACAGTTACTGAGCTCAGACCCATAAGAAAAGGGATTTCTTATGTTGGTTCTAATAATTCCTCCAGTTAATTCAGGAATAGCATTGATAGCCTCCAGGGAGACCTACACTTACTTTTTCTTAGCTGCTGGCATGATTGCTGTAAAAGAAAGGTTTTGAAAGAAATCATGGAAGGGGAATCTTTATACTAACGAGAGTCCTCAGGAGAAAGAAAAGTTATATATTACTCTATCAATACAGGTGCTCCTCAGGGATCACCAAGAGGTATAACAGAGACATTAATATTTGCTTAAATATATTTAGGAAAGTTTCCTATGATTATTTTCAGTGCCAAATGCCCCCCACAGTGCTTTCAAATAACAGCAACTTTTAAACACTGGCTGGAATACTCCTGCAGCAAATTATTTCTGTAATAAAGCTGAGAGTTTCACACTCAGATTAAGTTGCACAGCATTGACATCCCTGACTTTATCTAAAAAAACCCACCAAAAAGCAAAGACCATCAACTATGATGTTCTTGGTCTATTGGAACAACACAGATTAATCCCTTTATTTTTCGTCTTTCACTTTACCAGAATAGGAAAAACTCCAACTTTTAAAACAGAGCTTTCAAGAAACAAAATTTATGCAAACTCACATTGTTTTCAGATGCAATCTATTTTTCTTGTGATTGCTGTGAACGTGAATTTGTTGCATCCTAAAAGTACAGAGCTGTCCATGAAGCTAAAAAGTCAGCCTTTCTGAGATGCAATGCAATTCATAAGGTATACCCACTGCAGCTCCAGATCTCTTACTGGAAGCCTGCACATACTAAAGGAATTAGTACCAAAGCATTTCTCGTTTCAATGCAAGCTTATTTTTAAGGTTTTCATTACACAAATCCTTAGCAAGTTGAGGAACACCACATCAGGACCTGAAATCAATGAATACACCCTTTCACTTGAATAGTCAAAAGGCAACAAGTTTTGTCACTTTGGGGAAGTCACTATCTGATAGCTTCTCATTGTTCCTATGAGAAATATGTTTGTCAAATTCAGAAAGGACAAACTTTTAGTAAAAACACACCATCAGAAATGGCACTAATTGGTACTTAACTTGACAACTGGAACTGAAGCATCTTGACAGCACCAGAGGTGGGCCCTTTAGGTAGAAATTGAAAACCATTTACCAAAGCAACATTGGAAAGACTCCACAATCATAGGGCATCTGCAGAATATCACATGGAAGACTCTACTGAGCTTTTCATATTGTCAATTCAGCATTTTGCATGCATACTTGGAAAACATTTCAATTAATTGAAAGGAAAAGTGTTTAGATCAATATATTGAACAAAAGTACACAAGCTTCTAACTCTTCAGAAACAAAAAAAATCTCCACATTAGCTACTTTTTTCATACCATTAGGAGTCCTTGTGGCTGTGGAAAAGTATGATGAGAAAATTTAAACAAATGTTAAAGTAACATCAAGGGATAAAAATGCCTAAGCACACACAGTGTAATCACATCCACCATGCACACCTTTCTTATTATAATCAAAACCAAGCACAACAAAAAAAAAAACCATCCCAACTCTCTGAAGTTGTTCTACATTTATTGCCTATGAAGTCTAGAAATTAAGATGCAAATCACATCAGAGTTGTTCCCACTTTGGCAAAGAAAATACTCAGAAGGTGCCTGGTGTTTTTCAGGGTGACCCTTCACTATGCAGAATCCACAAGTAACTTGACATTATAACACATTTTTCTAAGTGCTTTCTACATTAGTGGCCCATACTGGTACGTGCCTCCTTTTTAGTCTATTGCTTTAATAAGCATGAGGCAGAAATAGAGGAGATGTCTGATGAAATGTCTCTGAAGTTATTACTAGTCCAGTTCTATTAGTTGACTTGCAAGTGTTTTAAGTTTTGACTCTACTTAAACAGTGTTTATATCATAATATATCTATTTATATTGTGTTCATGTCCCCAGACTGGAGATGAGTGAGTATGAAACTGCTCAACCACACTCGTGATACTTCCAAAAATGCCCAGAAATTAGATTTCAGCACCCAAAGATACATCTTTTTACTTAAACCTAAGAGAAATCAGTAACAATTTTTACAGTGCATTAGAAAATGTAAACACTGTTGGCTCATTTCAGTCAAACTGTCCTTGTTTAAATTTATACATCCCAAGAAGAAATTTCTTAGAACTTTTGTACTTTGTTAAAAATAAATTAATTTTGTGCAGAATCAGGAATCTTTCTTTGAAAACCTCTATTTTTATCTGGCTTCTATAAAATGTTGTGTACTATATTTATTGTCTTTGCAGCAGTATTTAATTAAAAAGAGTTTCTCTCAGAGCTACTTACACTCCTGCTTACTAAGCTGATTTAGACCATGTAAACTGGAGCATTCTATGCAGTATACAGTAATCTCTTTTCCCTCAGAAGCACACAAAAGGCAGGGGGAATTAGTATTTTCCATAAAGAATACAGTAGAAAAATAAATGATACATTTCAGCTTCTGGGAGTTTATTAAACATAAGTAGGAAAATTAGTCTATAATTACGGTTGCAAAACAACAACAAAAATCTAGGGCTCAGAAAGCAATGTTGACTTTGCAACATTTCAGATATTGAATATTTTATGGCATGCATTTAAATCATAGACAGCAAAACATACAAGTGTATATTAGAAGGAAGAGAGGAGAATCTATATAATTTGGTGCTCTGATTTCTGTTCTGTCAAAACTTTAACAATGCATCAACATAGGACTATGCGATACCCTATGAAACCTATGCTAGGGCTATACCACACCTGTATTTCATGATTTCTTCCATTCATCCCTAAACTACTGATACCTTAAGTCACACACTTTTGAGTACAACACTATTTTCAGGCAGCCTTTATAATAAAAAAGCCCAATGCAAGAATTAAAAGAAAAACATATGGAAAGAACTTGTTTAATTAAAACCTTGTTTACCTTGCATATATATATCATCTGTATTTCAACAGAACTATATAGTTTTAAACGAGTAAGATTTTACCATTCCCTTGTTAAGAGATAAAAAGTATGTTAGCAATGAAATCAGATTATATAAAGACTGTATAATGTAGAACATACAGCTTAAAGCTATTTATAAGTGCTCTTTGCATTTCCAGGTTCAGTTTTTACTCAGCCTGAAGCACTTCACTGTGAAAACATGATGCCTCTCTACTGCTCCTCCTACAGGAAAATTATTTCTCCTCCAAAGGTCTGAACCTAAGCCCCATACCTCAAGGATAAAATCTTTACTCTAAAAAAGCAAAAGTTGCCTAGTTTCCTCATCCTACAAGCCATAAAAAAAAAAAAATTAAACTCTGCATTTAACAGAGTGAAAAAATACACACCATGTAAGGCAGAAGCAAGGAAGAAAAACTCTGGCTGAGAGTCCACTGCACTGAAGAGCTGACCTTGGTCACTCACTTTCTGAGCCAGAGTAATTCAGTGTGGTTTGTTTCTTCCCCTGCTCAGGCTTTCCAGAGCAACTTCTCAAGATCTAGCTCAACTCTTCTCCAGACCACATGCCACAGACATGACATAACAGCAGTGGATGTGAGACAGTGCTGGTCTTCCTTGGTCAGGTCATTTTACAAATCTTTCAAAGAGACTGTGTGCAAAATACTCAATATATTTTTCCTTCCAGACTGGAAATAGGAAGATTTTAAAAGTCTGGGGAGGATTCTGGGGGAAAAAAGAAAAACAAACGAGGAGTACTGACAGAACAGCGCTGATCTGACTGACCTTTACTGTTTTTTCTGTGTCTGGACCTAACCACTGATACATTTCATTTCACGGTAATTCAAGGAATATTAAAAAAAAACCCAAAACCCAAAACCAAATAGATTTTTTTTCCCCTTCATTTCTTATGTTCTCTTTATGCAAAGTACTTACCAACAACTATTAACACATTAACTATCCCAGGCTTTTTCTTAAAAAGGCTTTTAAACCAGGTCATATCCCATTTAAAACATCACAAATAACACATGTTCCATAAAACAGGAGCCACAATTATATACCCAAATCCTAATTTCCTAATGCTTTTTAACTCTGTTATCTATTTCATTGTGAATTCAGCAGCTGTCTCCTGTGAAAGAACAGTGGCATTTGCTACACCACAGATTTCACAGCACATCTGCCATGGTGCTGTAAATGCTTGCAGAGGAGACTGAGAAAATGCAGCAGTGTATATCAAGTAAAAGTTCCATCTAACTAATCAAGTCCACAGGGACAGCACACGCAGCATCACAAGACATATCACTCTACACTTGAATGAGGTTGTCAGCCACTGGGAGGCTTGCAAACTGCTGACAGCAATATGCAGTATATGGGGTCTTCTGGAGGAGGCATGGTAGCTTTGTAAAGTACGTACCTGTTTCTATGGATAAAGAAAAAAAGAAAGAAAAAGAAAGAAAAAGAAATGAGGTATGAAAGAGTATTTGTAAGTCTATCTTTCTGTATTGTATTGCTGTGAACAAAACCGAGACATGTCACACAACTGAGAAGGGTTACTTTGCATGTTTCTCAAAATGCTTACATGTTTCTACAATAATATGGCATTTATCACAGTGCCACGTGGCAAAATAATGCAATATTAGACAAAACCTAGAATATTTGAAGCTTTTTAGAGAGAACTCAAATTCAGAAATTGCCCTCTGAGATAACTATTTGTATCCTTTTTTTACAGATGTATGAACTCAAGTAGAGCCGCTTATTTTAAATTTGAGTTTGATCCTACTGAATATATGACAAAAATGGACATGAAGAGTGCATATTGTTCAAACTCATTGTAAGAAGTTCAAGAATGAAACCAAAATATTTTCTCCTGTCCTTTACTCAAGACATTGAAGAAAACCACGTGCTTTAGAAAAGAAGTCACATTAAATCCTCCTATTAGTCTCACCCCAGATTCTGCCATTTATTAAAGCAAACACATTGGGAATGAATTTATTAATATATATTCACGCAGAACAGCCATGAATAAGTACCTCTTGAAGAGCGTACGGTTCTATTGTAACACTTAAAATTCTGAAGGGCCTCTGTGCCTCGAAGCTGTTTGTCCTGGGAAAACTGAGAAGCTTAATAAAAGATATGACCTGTCTCTATAAATCTTGTCTGGCTAGACTATCTCTGTACTTCAGAAACTTTGGTATGAGATCTTTTTAATGAACAGAATTAATACATAGACTTTATATTCAGGCTTTTATTTAGAAAGTGATTTGTACTCTGTTTCTATTTATTATAATTAAACTCAATTTTCAGTTTTATTTCCCTGACATATTTCAATTCCATTAGAATCAAATGCTTCTACTCAGTGCTTTTCCACCCACTGACATAAAAAACCATTATTTATATAGAAATATATATTAAGTATCAATACTATTCTGAGCAGTTTTTAAGAGTTGAATTTTCAATGGGCTTTTAAGGCGTACATCAAGTTCTGTTTGTGTGTGTATTACTTCTGGTTGTGCTAAAACATTTCTGTATTCAGTATCTAGAGCACCTAATTAGGTTTGTACAAATCACATGCCTATGAGAAGTATCACATAAACTCGACAATAGTGTAGAAAGAGGAAAAAAATTGCAGCAAAACCTTCACAATTAGATTTGCTTGAAGAATGTTTTCTTTGAAGCAATAAATTTTTAAACAAGAAATTTGTTTGGGAATTATACTCATAACATGTAAAAAGCACATGCAAACAATACTGCCTCTATAATGGCACAAAAACATATCTATGTCCATAAAATGCACTGAATAGATGACACACATTTGGTACCATTTTCTCCATATAATTAAGCCTCTCTATGTTAATTCACTGCATCCTTTTTTAGAGTGTACATCATTCAGTGTGGCAAAAAAAAAGTCATAGGGCAGAAAAATAGTTGATAAAGTAAGTCACAGAACAAAGGATACATGCCCCAAGTATGAAAATCCTTAGAAGGGGTTAAAAATGGATGGCTGGAGGAAGAATGCAAGTAGAAGAGAGATGAGGAGGAACTAGGGAAGTGCAAATCTACTGTGCATTTTGAAAAAGAGGTTATTTTTAAACTGTGGTGGCTAAGAAACCAGTAAGGATGACCGAGGACGAGCCATAGCTCAACTTCATGGAGGGGAAGAACACTTTGCTTGCGACACTCTATACACCTTTAAGTTTTGGGAAGAAAGACTGCTGAAAAGTATAAAA
The DNA here is from genome assembly GCA_027925045.1 of Hypotaenidia okinawae. Taxonomy (NCBI): domain Eukaryota; kingdom Metazoa; phylum Chordata; class Aves; order Gruiformes; family Rallidae; genus Hypotaenidia; species Hypotaenidia okinawae. Next base: position 13,980,788 of record BSDF01000013.1, on the reverse strand, counting down.
TTGAGGGAGTTGCTGCTTTGTAGTCAGGAAGGATTAAGAGCATCTCTGAAAGATGTGGAGTACCTCTGTTCCCACTGACCATAGCAGTTTGAAAGCGCCTGTAGTACTCAAACCTTCAAGAAGAAAAATAAGTCAGAAATACAAATGATTTTTTTCTAGAGACAAGAATTACAAGCATATTTTAACCCATTTTCATGAATAAACCAATGATTTGTCCCCTATGGGAGCATATTTTACTTTTTGCTCGTTTCCATCTATATCATGCAGTGTTTTAATTATGCAGCAATCTCAACAAATAGATTGTCACAGCATTTTAGAGTAGCTAATTCTATTCAAAATGCCAGCAGAAGATGGGATAATATGTTTATTGGTTTAGCTTAGCTTAACCCACCCACTTCACTCACTAATGATTTGAATGATTCAGGATATTATAGCCATCCAAAAAACCCCAAACCTTAACACTGTAGAAAAATTAAGACTTGAATGTGCTCTGAAAATCAAAGTACTACAAAGGACATACTCAGGATTCTCCCCAGCTACTCAAAAGCAACTCAAAATAATTTTAAAAGCTTGAACAAAATATTCTAAAATAGAATGGTTTTGATAACGTACTTTAATATATGAAACAAGCATATCACCATTGCTCTGAAATTGAGATATGATACTAACCACAGAAAAACAAATGAGAATAGATATATAATTCCTGATAGAAATGTAAATTAACACAGCACTCCAAAGTCACTACATATAAAGCTCATTATACCTTCTGACCCTAAGTGTTGACTGGAAAGTGGCTACACTAGGGAAAATTTAGGAATTCACTTGATCTGTGTTCTCTTCAATAATAGATACATCTATTGACAATCCCTGTATTACATGTGATTAATTTACCCAGAGAATTTCCAAAATTATGATGAAATTAACCAATACACATAAATTCTGTTAGCTAGATTTTTTTAACCTAATTTCAGCAGCCTGGTAATATGACAAGAATGTACCTCAGTATCCAAAGAGAACTGAACTTAAGTGATAAACAAATCAAGGTAGTTGTAACTGTTCACTATAGGCCAAACATGCATTTAGGAACAGATAATTCTTTTCTAAGAATAATTCTAAAGATAATTCATTACTGATGAATACCAATGGCCCATGATCTCCTTTTAGAAAAAGCACAAGGCTAATTCACTGAGTGAGCGTAATACACTGAGCTACACAATAATCTAATGCATGGCAACAATTGAAGGTTGAAGGTAACAGGCAAGCTAGAACACATAGGAAAACATAATTTTCCTTGTGTTATCTTCCAAACTTTGAAAATAAATTACAAAATCTGTAGCAATAATGCTATTTCATGTGTGCATCTCAGGACAACCCTATAAACCAATATCTTATTATTTGATATATATATATACACACCACACTTTTTGTTTTTATAAATTCTCAGAGCATAAATTACTTTCAAGTAACCAGGCTTGAGACAGAAAATAACCTCTAAGTATAACAACCTTTCTGAAAGAATAAATAGGAGCATATTATAAAAAGCTGCTTTGGTGAAAATCTTCAGCTGACAGAGAAGAAGAGTGGTGACTAATGATATTAAAGAACAGATGTGCACATGCATGTATATTTTTGTCAAACAGAATATGTATAATTTTCTTGAAAATAGCAGGTTGGCTAACCAGCAAACCATATCCTTGAAATAAGGTATATTTAAAGCACAAACGTATGGATATTAGAGAAGAATTTCAGAATAACAGAGCAGCTCAAATGACTGAAGACCTTCATGTGCTGTAGGCTTACATACTCAGAGAAAAAAAATAAAATAAAAGCTTTTCTTACCCGGCCAACTAGTATTGGTTCAGGTCCAGAAAATTCTTCTAATACAAACATTTGATTCCAAACCCAGCCTCTCTTGGAACGGTTCAAAACTCTTTGTTCTTCTGTTAGTCTTTTTAGTCCTGTACTAGATCCACTCGGTAGTACTTGAGATTGATTCATTGGAGCCATATAAATGGAAGGAAGGACAGTAATCCATAATATTATTAATGGAGTCCACGTATCCATAAGCATTTCCGTTAGTCTTTCTGGCATTGTACCACAAGCTACGCAAATCACCACAGAAATAAAGTTATTATTTTGCTTTCCTCCAGACTGTAGGAATCCAATTCATCATGCAGTGCAGAACATTTACTTACAGCTCCTCCATGTGTTTACAGCACAGTCAACATAAAAATAGCTTAGATTATAAAAATTTGATCCATTGAGTTTTCCAGTCATTCAAGAACCCTGGTGGGAAGAAAAAAGAGAAAAGAAAAAAGTCAAATCAATGAGTTTAAGAAAACATTCTGAAAAATCTTATTTACATCATAAATAAGCCATATTAGGTATGTAATGTGGTATGTAATACTACTACATATTAAACATGTTTAAAAAAGTAAATTCTGTGAATTCCTTTATTGCCTGAAGTGGCAAGAGAAGATCCTGATAAATGATTACACGCACTTAGGAAAACATTTTACTTTCAATTTATCTTAGGATATGAAGAAGCACCTGGCTTTCTTACTAACCTGTACTCTATATGTAATCAAAATTTAGCATGTCAAATAACACAAAGCAAACAAAATAGCTGTTGCACACAGACTTACTTTCTTCCACAACAGAAAGCAAAAGTACATCTAGTAAGTGTACAAGGATTTAAAAAAAAAAAATCATTCCGATTTGAGCAATCATCTAACTACCACAGCACATATCTCAGCAAACCCTTCACAGACCATCAAAGGAACAGGACTGGCTGTTTCACTATGAAATCTATGATCCCCAAATCAGACCACTGTGAGAAACTAAGCAAGCTCATTTATGTACATCTGCACTACAGGACTCTCAGTGTATGTGTGTCTCACTTTCATAGAAAGCACACAGTCAGATTTTATTTCAAAGACATTCTCCTTGATGGGCACAAGGGAGCGTTTTGTCTGTCTTTCCCCACCCACCCTTTCATGTTCTAGAAGTCCACATCAGGTTTCATCTCAGCGTAAATATTCATTGAAATGCATAAGGAAGTTAATAGAGCTTGCTAATGCCACAGTGATTGGCAAAACCTGAAACGCAGCCATGGATCACTTAGAAAGACAGATGGGACATCTCAGGGAAAAGGGCTGCATTACAGCACTCTAATGAGGCTGGAGTTTTGTAAAAAGACTGCACATACTATTTCATTGATTCATATCTAAACAATCTCATGAGAAACTGTGCAAGATAAGTAGACACGTCTACTCTTAAGCTCTCACTGTGTTGCAGGCTGAGGTTTTTTCCCACTTCAAAAGGAGTTACTAGTGTTGCATGACTGAGATCTTGGGGAGTCGGTTGTTTTTTTGGGGACAGTATGTTTGTGCTTTGTTGGGTTGGGTTTTTTTTAGGTCCATACACACTCATAGGAGAAAATATCTGAAAAGATGGACACCACCAGGAAAAGTCAGCTGTTATTTTAAAAGCAAACAATTTGGAGTCTTTTTTTTAATTTAAACTTCCGTAATTGCCAAAATAACTGTGAAATCTGTTGCATGAAAATCTGAGACTGCAAGAAACTTGTCTTGTTAAAAGGAGAGAAGAGCTGTTATCAAACTAAAATTCAGTACATCAAGTAGCATGGAAGAACGATAAGCTAATAGCACAGTGATTGACAATGCATCAAGAATGAGGTGAATAGCCATTACAGAAGTAACCATGTGGCTTAGAAACATCAGTTAGGCCTTACTGCTAACTAAGATGGAAAGAAAAAAAAATAAATCAGAGCCTACAACACGCTCTTTCAATGAAATTTTGAGAAAAATGTGAGGGAAGCAAAAGCAATCTTCAATCTCTTGGCATTTTCTCAATCCCAGAAAAAGGAAAAGGATGAGGAACAGTCTTACTGCTCGGTAGGAAAGATCTGTCAAGTAACCCTCTGAAAACTCTCTCTGGTCTACGGAGTTAAATGGAGGTTACTGGTGCTGCTTTCTGGCACATTAAAAAGCTTAAATTCTTGATGCATGTTAAGTAGTAGAAATTATCAAAAGAGAAACAGACAAGTTTGCAATAAAGTCAGTAAGTTCTTTCTTATGGGATCCTCACACATATTTGAGTGGACTTGTGGGGTGCACATATCTGCCAGGGGACAGACTTTTCCGATTCCTTCAACAGAGCAAGAATTGATGCATGGGAGAAAGAGAGCCACTATAAACCAGCAATAGATATAATCTTCAAACAATAGTCAGGATTAAATTCAAAACTGGGGCATAAATTGAAAAAAACAACTTGAGAATCCTTTTCTGCAGCCGGGAGTTTTCAGAGGGTATATACAAAATGATTTTTGACCCAGAAATAGAGCCCCATCAGAAACAGAATAGCACATTACACCTTTGTCCAAGGAAGCCTTAAAAAAAACATAACTGGACCATGACTGACTTTATTACTCTGCCAGTACAAATCGGTATAGACAATTTTACTCACAAGACTAATAATAATACAGTAACACACTTTTTTCATATTCAAGATGCTTTTTGAAAACAATCCCTAATTAATCGACACAGGCTGTCTTCTAAAAGAGATGGAATAAACGAGATAAACCAATACAATGCTTACAGAAACATTTTTGTTTGAAGAACGAACAGGATATTTGTTTTTCAGGCTGACACTGAAAACTTGGCAAGCATTAAGTCCGTTTCAGTGCATTCCTCCTCAATTCCTCCCCCAGACTTCCTGCCTGTTACTCTTCATGTACTCCAATCAAATTCAGGTCCTATCCACTAGCACTAATGCATAAGATTCACAGTGACTGGACTGTCTTCACAGTAGCTCTCTATTCAACAATACCTTGAGGCAAACAAGAGTCAAAAGCTCACCAAAAATATTAGCAATGCACATGCCATGTCACTAAACCTAACTCGATGAAATGACCTGGTGAACAGTACAGTTACACAAGCTCAATGAGAACAAAACCTTGAGATTCTCAAGTACTGACAAGAAAGTTAGACCAGTGTTAAGCAGTGTGATAAAAAAATCTCATAGGACTTCTGCATGCATTGGTGTATTGCAGAAGAACATGATCAGTGTATAACAGCAGAGTTGGGTAAATTTCTCTACAGTTCAGCCTAGACTGCTGGAGCATTTTGAATCAGCAAATTATGGCATTTACTTTGTGCAATGTATGGAGATTGTACTTCGCCCAAATTTCTTTACCAACTTTGGAAATGAATTTTCTTCTCCATTCCTGGGAGCAGAACACCCCATATGTGGTTGGGAACTGATGGAAGTCATTGTTAAATACTTGGCCCTGAAATTTCCATACTGGCTAATATGAAAATCAAGAAATACCTGGTAGTTGAAATCCTCTGGACAAGATACATAGGAGAAACTGATAATGCAAATTAATTGGGCTCTGATAATGACAAAAAAAAAGGGAGAGCTGGCAATCAGGGAAGACTAGCAGGTGAAGCACACTAGCAATTTCCCATTTTACATTTTATCAGGTTCTAAAGAAGCGGTAAATATGGCATGACAGCAAAATTATTTCCATAAAACCAGACTTACCTTTTGCTAAGCAACCTAAGCACACAGACGGCCCTTAAAGACTGCATTTCCACCCTCAGAAATGTATTTGCTGTTAATAAAAGCATAGTTTTTGTTCTGAATTTCCAGGTATTTAAATTGGCCTGGACTGTTTGCTTTAACAAAATTTCACTGTTCTTTTAAGTGGTTTCTCTATAAAGTCTATGATATATACAAGTCTAAACCAGCCCCATGCCTGGAGATATTCTAGGTCAGGCTTGATGGGGCTCTGAGCAACCTGATCTAGTGAAGATGTCCCTGCTCAGTGCAGAGGGGTTGGACTAGATGACCTCTAAAGGTCCCTTCAAACCTTACACATTCTATGATTCTATGATTAACAGGAAAATGTATTTTGGAGCACTGCCTCTATAACTCTGGGCCATAGAGTACATAAGTTTTATTCAAATACAACACAAAGTTATTACACTGAAATTTATAACCTAACAGTAGAACATAACTAGCATACCAGCTTCAGAAATCAATCTAAGATACATTGTAACCTCCTTTGGAAATAAAAAAGCTATCAGGGTTACTTATAGGAGTCAACTGCCTGCGTAGAGTCAGTCAGGTATGACAGTGGTTAGTTATAGCATATATACTAACCAGGGACAAATCTCACTTTGTATGTGAGCGGTTGAAAGCTTTATGATGGCTAGCACGTCTGATGTAACAACTCATGTTACAATTACTTTTTAATCATCTTGTAGCTTTAAAACATGAACATTGGAATGCAGTAGATTGGTTAAAGATTAATAAATTTAATAAAACTAGTTTAGTATAGGAAGTTCCTATTGAAAAGAAGCAAAAAAAATCATAAAAAGTTATTTTTAAAAAAATCAATTTTCAAACCACAGAATATTTATCCGATCGAGTAACCCACTTTGCAATGCTACTGCACTGATTTACACCACAATATTAGTTTGAAATACTTTTAGAGCAACTTTAGTGTTTCTTCATGTAAGAGAGGGTTGTCTTTATTGCAATTTTTTTTTTTATTTAATTCTGCATATACCTCATCATTCATAGTAACAGCTAAGCCTTTTGACCTTACTATTTCATTAGGGAGGATTTTATAATTTCTTAACTGTTAAAGTAAAAAAACCCAACACTTAAGTACTGGTTTATTTAAATAAGCTACACTAGATGTGACAGACAAAAGCTGGTGACTTTTGTGCTATTTGGACAACCTGATTTGGTTTTATTTGTAGAATTTTCAAGATATTTTATTTCCTGTACATTAAGTGATCTCCTTCAGCATGCAGCCAGAAGACCAATATCAAACTGCCACAGTATGAGGAGGTTGAGGACACATAAAGGCAGTGGTGTTCCAGTAAAAATGATTTAGGTATCTTTATGCATAATCTCTCACTTTGATGATAATTCAATATAAGCAAGTCCACATTACAACACAAGGAGCCTTGAATAACTGATGAGAGGTGTTCATTTACTGATTGCCTAGACTTCCAACCAGTGCTGTGTGGCAGCAGGCAGATAGTCTGTGTGTTTTTTATGTCCTTTGGAGCCTCGAAATCCCATTCACTTCTATGTTCAGAAGTAGTAAAGAATTCCATTTTTGCCAGGAATAAGGATCCTTATTCCTGCAAATCAGAGCTGTAGGCAATGTTTTTTATATTGCTTAGGAGAACAAAATAGTAAGGTTAATCGGATGTCCTCAACAAAAATTTACATCTCCTGACTTCCTTATCTGAAAATCATGAAGCAACAGTGAGTTTCACTTACACCATCACAAGTTTCCCACAGCTCCTGATCAGTATTGTATTTCCCCTGTGAACAGGTCTGCAATTCTAGGATGCATTTTAGAAGCCTGTACGTAGGCATAGGTATTCTGTACCTTTTAGTGTTTCTTTTGTTAACATCCAAACAAATTCCTTATTATTGTTCAAAGTACTATTCTTTTAACCTCTTGCCATTTCTCCCTTTTTTTGTCTCCACAGTAGCTAGAGTATCTTTTTGGTTTGTTTTGGGGTTAGATTTATTTTTTTTTTTACTTCACACTATTCACACTATTTTTAAAGCTATTTAGGTTTACTTTTACTACTGCAGATATTGGCTACACTTCTACTTACGCTTCCTAGTCCCATTTCTCAAGGATTCAGACAGGGTCCTTTGCCATCAATAGCAGCAACATGATGCATAGTCTTCCCACTGTGGGAAGCACAATTATCTTTCCTTCATTGATCTTCTTTTAGCAGTATAATAGAGGCTTAAGTTTTCAATAGTAAAAATTTAAGCCCTTAGCACCCCAGTCTCACTTGTAGCAATAATTCTTACTCATAAGACAACTGTGGTAAAGATTTTAATTTGTCATTAAAACAACAAAACCAAAGTCCATCAGAATAGTACTATCAAGACACACTAAAAAACCCCAATAATCATGACATCCTTGTCTACCTAACTTTGTGACCTGTTTCCAGTACGTGTCCATTATATTATATCTTAACTGGATTTTCAATTACCTTGGATGAGACAGGATTCTCAAGTTTCCCCTGCAAAGGAAGTAACACTTCTTGTCATAAATAACAACTATTATTCTTCAGTTGATTACTCATTGGTGTAAAGATTACTCACATGTGCCAAAAAAATTAACGATTTCCCACCTTACTGTGAGATGAAAAAGGACCAAGGTTGTAATCACACATGCTACTCTGGCAGTAACTATCATCATGCTTACTGTGTGCACTGCAAAGTGCCACTTGCATGCCTTGGCTAGACTTTCCTGCCTCCCCTATCTGGCAGCATAACTGTACGTGTAGTCACTCCCTAACCCAGTTCTGTCAAAGTGATCTTGTTAACTTAAACGCTTTTAATAGTAAGGTTGGGTTTTTTTAACCAAATCATTTTGACAGAGCTGGGTTAGACCATTGTTCATGCTATTCTTCCACTGAGAGCAATTTTCATTTCAGAGGTCCTTGCCCCCCACCCCCACAATACACCAGCTGCATGCATCTAATAATTCTTCTCCGTTTCCATTCTTTTCTTCACCATAGTTTATGATCCCTACAGTTGTGCTATTTGAACAGCCACAATAAGTCAGACAAGTGAAATGTGAGTTTTAAAAAAAAAAACCAGCAACAAAACCCTGTGTCAAGAAGCCAAAGAGCATATGAAGTTTGACTGTATGCTTTGGAGAGTAGTCAGGCAAAAATTGAGTGAACAAAACTGAGTGGACAGTAAGTTCTGGAAGACCTGAGAGAACAAGCAATCGGGGACAGTGAAACTACTTAAAAACTCTGATGGACTCCTAGAATGTAACCACAGCAGTCTGATGCATCTCCATTCCTTGATGATAGCAGATTTTAGGGACAGAAACTTCTCTTACCATCTCAGCTACAGCCAGGCTGCAGTCAGATGCACTGCTCTGAGAACTGTCTCCATCAGGAGGGGAAGTCCTAGCGATCCTGCCCAGAAGCAGCACACACTACCACACAGTGAAGGGCTCAAAACAACAGCAAGCCAGCAGCCAGATTCTGGGCTGTGCATGTTCTAGGCATGGCCCCAAATCATAATTATACTTTGTAGCTGCTCTAAATTTCACCAACTAGCAGTGATTTTAAGGGACGGTTATGTCACCTGGAGTTAACTGTAACATAGAAAAGCATTATTCACACGTCCTTTCCTTTGGCTGAGCACCTGAAATTTCAGAGGAAGGAAAATGAAATGGAAAATGTTATGCTAAGTCTGCTATAGCAGCAGGGTGGCATACAGTTGAAGTATACTTTGTGCTGTCGGAGACGTGCAGGAGAGGATCCTGCCAATACAAGTGCAAATCAGTTGTCCAAGTTTATTTTGATATGTTACATATGGCAGTTTGCTTGGAGAATCAGAGGCAGTTATTGAAGGGATTACTTACTCCAGTAACAATGGTAACAGACACTAGCTCTCTTTCTCTTGATCTTGGATGTTCTGTCCCACACACACAGTGTCATTTCTCATGCAAGGATGCACCACCTTATTTTTTATGCTTAGTCATGCATTGGTACTCTAATTAAAGACATCTGAACAGTTCTTCAGGCTACTGTGTTATTAAGATTCTGTCAAATGCTAAGGGACTGTGTTTTATGCACAGTGTTTGTCAGTCTGCATTGGGCATATTGCTGATGGAATCCTTACTGCACTGAGGTAATACAGACATACAGAAACAGAAATGCCAGCACAGAAATGCAACAGGGTTTTTTTTTCAATATTTAGATCTTCAATAATTATTGGGGGATTTTTAATCTATCTGTAAGATTATTATTAGCAAAAGCAGGTAACTTCAGCTTTAGAGGTCTGTTTCAGACCTTCAGACACAAGGGGAAGGAAATGAAAAGCTTTTCTAAGACAAATTCCTCTTCCCTAGTTTCCTTAGTCGTTTGCTTTAACTGGGAAACACCATGACTAGTGTCCTGAAGGAGACATGAAGCTGCTGCAGGATATAGGTCATTACACAACTTGACAAATGCTTTGGGATAAAGAGAAAATTATATGTACATCACATTGAAATATATCTTCTTTAATCAAAGTAATACATTGTAACAAATTGTCCATTATTCTTTGATTGCTTAACATGATACTTTATCATATCTACAAAGTCTATTTTATGTTAGTGACTAACTAAATCTTTTTTATACTTTTTGGCAAATAGGTACTTTTAGAATTTTATTTTTTTTCAATGAAACACAAGAGTATCCTGGCCCTGCAATGTCATGCTTATTATTTAACTCCTATTGAACTCAACAGTGATATTTTTGTTATTGTACTACATTAAAATCAACATGGGGCAACTTCAAAGCTGCCAAGTTCTCATACTTCGTATATAAAGCTGTCAGTCTCTCCAGAACATTTCACTACTTTAGAGAACCAAACTGCACTTAAAAAAACACTGTGTTGTTAGCACTTCTAAAATGATTTTTTTAAAATATTTTGTTATTACTTGCATTGTGTAGCACTCAGGAATTCCAGTCAATAATCCAGCTGTGCTAGAGACCGTGCATGTACAGGACAAAGAGGGAGTATGTGCTCCACAGTTTACAACTGAAGTAATATGACTTGTTTGATCACATTTCCTCTCCAACAAAATGAGTATCTACAGTGTTTTAGTGTTTGGTTGTTTGTTGAGGGTTTTTTTGTAGATTCTGGTGTTTGGTTTTGGTTGGTGTTTTTTTGTTGGGTGTTTTATTTATTTATTCAGAACAGCTGATACCAAAACAACAGGCATTACAATGGCAATATACCTAGTTTAGATGTGTGGTAGGAAAAAAAAAAAAAAAAGAATCTGCAAACTTCCCTTTCAACCTCTTAGGGAAAAAAAACACCAGGTTTTGAGTTTATGGGAATTAGATACTCCACTGATGTCTGTCAAAACATCAGTTCGCCTCACACCATTACGCTGAGCTGCTCATGATGCAGGTGCAAAACAGAAGGAAGAAAGTCAAAACTTGTTTGAACCACCAAGGTGGTCCAGAAGCTTCAACATGACAAGAATAGTTTTATCTGAATTGTTTTCATTCTATAGTAAGAGGGAGAAATGATCTGAAGTGATTTTTATTCTCTACAGTCCACTGATTAAAGCGATTTTCCTTTGACTAAAATAGAACAGCATTACATATAGATTTAATAGCTTCAGCTCATGCCAACCTCATCTCTCAAACCGATGCTCAATTTTACGAGGGTGTATTACATAATTTTAAGACCTATATCACTTTTAAAGGAGGTGGGGGGGAAGGCAAGTTGTGCACCACATGAAGAGAGCTCATAAAAAGGCAAACAGATTGGCCTGTGACTGAGAATTAGGTGTTAACCATGCTCTGCCTAGGGCATCGTTTATCATGAGAGTTTCAGCAGCTGGGATGTGCTTATCCTGTACTTGCTGAAAAAATGTTTAAATATTAATGGAGAACATAAATATCTTGCTTCCTAGGCTTCTTTTCCAGTCTTTTTTTTATACAAAAGTGTTTTTATTTTAATTGGTATTCTTTAAAGAATATAAGGTACTCTCTACATAATTAAGCAAAACATAATAATCAAGCAAAAAGCCTGACAACTTTCCCTGAAATGTATTCTGATTAAAGAATATCAAATTAAGACTGGGCATCATGATTTAGCGAAAACTCTATAAACTGTCCAGTCATATGCACAAATGTTTCTGTACATAAAGAGAGGTCTTTAAAAAGGAGAAATGAGAACATACCTGGACTTTTCTAGCTACACTGAGTACTGCTGCAGTAAACCTACAGAAACCTTTTTTGCTGAAACATACAAAACTAGCAGTGAAGATCTAATTTTGCGGGATTGAATTTGATGGCAGTTTTATCATTAACTTCGAGTTGATGGAAAGAATTGGGGTCCTCCAACATAAAACTTACTTCTTTTGCAGTGGCCAGGTTAAGGTTTTTGCTTTGGTGGCTTTATTTTAGTCTGACTTTTGGAAATGCACAGAAAATAAAGCCCATGCACTAGAATATACAATGCAATCCAAACTTCAGTGACATTAAGAATCAAGTTCTGATGATCTGTTCCGTAAAGGCAATCATGGCTGTTACATTTAATCCATAGTAGAGGTTCACATCTAAAGTATTGCTCAATTGCAAAAGTCACCTAATGAATTACACTACTTCTGAGTGCACACAGTCCATTCTCATTAGTATTTTGGAGCTATAGTTTTTTTTATATGTATCTGAAAACCCCATAAAAATATAAAATATACACGATTATGATAACCAGTGACTGCAAAGAAAATAGTTTTAAACAGTTATCTGAGTTCCTCAAGTTAGGCTGAGCATTGCTTCCCAGAAGAAAATTACTTTGACGAAATGTACACCAAATAAAAGTTGAAACTGAACTAATGACTGCCAAAACTGACTGCTTTCGTAACGGTTTGAACATCCACCTTCAGTTGCAAAGACTGGAGCAAGACACAATGAGAAACGCCTTTCTGAGCTTGTCTTTGACTTTGGCATCTCAAGTACAGAAGACACTTCTCATGGAAGGTTTAGCTTATTCAGCTCTGGGACTGGCTGACATTACTAATTTTAAATCCAAGCCGAAGTGCTGATCATTCTCAATTCAAGTGATTTTCACAAGACACACCGTGCTCAACACCTTGGAAAAACAGAACTATGAACATTATTCATTGATAAAGGCTACTCGAATGACTAAAGCAGGTAGAAATCAGTCTCCTGCCTGCAGTCAGATGCTTCAAACTCCCTATGTTGGTAACTGAACCAGCTCAGAAATAATTTTTCCTTTTCAGCTTGCCCTTACCACTTCAAATACTATCAATACCCAAGATTGGTTTGGGTTTTTTTGAACAAAATTTTATTAATATAGTTGAAATATCACTGTGGTGATGTTATTTACTAGGTTGATAAAATGAGAAACATGCTGCACAGATTCCAGAACAAAGGTGTCTAAAAGGGTAATACATAGATACGTATACACACAAACACTTGAAATATCAAATTGGACTTTATTTTGTTCTATTTCTGTCTACTACTCAAACAGTTATGTTCAAAAAGCTATGAAGTGAGCTACCTTTTCTATGGCAACAAGACTAAGAAAAATGTTGAGTTTCCATCATCTAATTTAATTCTATTGATGCGATCTTATGGTAGCAATGATGCTTCAAATGTTCCAAGCTCAAAATACCTTAGCATTTCCCTCCCACTGAAAGAATTTTGTTGATATTATTTTAAACTCATAGTTGAAAGACTCTTATCATACAACTGTAGTGCATACTTTGTAAGCATACAGTTCTCAGTATTAATAGTATATCTGAAAGGTCAGGCTCTAATATTAAAATGGAAAATGGAAGAGAAAAGGAATACTTCTAAGATATAGGCTACCTTATGATTATTGGATGTGCTATAAAAATATCTGTTTATACTCTGTAACATAAGCAGTTGCTTTAACAGATCAGTCATAATCATCACTTACGCAGCACCAAGAGCTTACAGTACGTGTTCACATTTCCTTCTTGTTCATAAACTTAGAGGTCAGTATTTTTCCCTTGAAAGTCTCTTAAGTTTTGGAAATGAAATTAGCTGTATATATCAAGGGTCAAGTGGGTGGGTTCCAGGCCCTAATTTCAATAAATGGCTGAAAAATTCCAAGCTCAAATCTGTAGGGCACTTATGTCTTCTGAAATTAAGATTTTAAAAGATTAAATCTACAACTGTGTGAGAAGAAAATGAAAATTCAGGAGGTACTCCAAGGGGTAACAGACCTTAATCTATTTTCATTGCTGACTCTGTGTCCTTACTTGTACAGTTCTACATCCCCAAGAATTGAGTACCACTATCTATATATAGAGAGAGAAAAATGATGCAGTGCATGTTAACAGTGACATAAATACAGTACCCAGGGATCAATTAATTTATTTGGTAAAGGTGCAATATTACTGGCAAAATTCTGAGGATTGTTAGTGACAAAGAAAGTGAATTCAAATCTGATTGTGGGGCTACTTCCCCCTTTACAAGCCTGTTTTGGACTTTAGTACCATGAACTGATGGGCATGACCAAAAGTACATTGAAAAAAGCACTGAGCAACTCCATCTAAGGAGGATTCTCTCATCTCACAAATGAAAATTTACTTTTAAAAATAAGAGATGTAGATGCCCTATACAAGGATACTTAATGAAATCCAGCTGCTTTTGTTAAACACGCACACTACTTATTGATTTTCTAGTATCAAAGAAAGCGTCCAAAGTTAGTTTCTTGGCTAAAAGCCCGTTCAGTTAGCAAAATGTTCACCTATAACTTAAGGAACAACTTTCATGAAATACTTCAATCTCTGAGGACACTGAAGGCCTTCAGCTTACAACTGGGCACAGAAATCAAAGTTCTTTACAGCCAGGGTGCAAGGTTTTGTTTTTTTTTTAGAGACTTCATAAGTAGCAAGCCTAGGTAGAAGCTAGCAGAAATTATGTGTTTATTATGTAGGTAGTAAGGTAGAACAATAAAGGCTGAATGGATGAAAACCTCAGACTAGAATATCACATAATCATCGCTTCCCTTCCTAGTGTTTTTCTGACGCAAATATTCATACAATTAGGTTAGGAGGTGACACTACAGACAGCTTTTGGTTTTTCATGTTATTACACCTTATAGGTGTGAAATTTGAAACTTTCACAGGTATGGAAAATAATAAATAAAGTTATAAGGCAGCTAGAAGTTAAGACAAGTAAAGTGTGTATGAGGATAATTTTTCAGTCTTCTGAATGTATATATTATTTAGTTATGTTTACTGAGAAGCATATTGTGAAGTATCTTCTTAGTCGTAACAGCCCAGTATGGAAAGTAGAGAAGAGTATCATTCATATAAGAGTACTACATGTTTTTCTTTATCCTTATTGCAGAGAAACTCTTGAAGAATTTCTAAAAGAGGATGAGCGAAGTTAAGAGGATTCTTTAGCTATAGCTTCAGTAGTTGTTATCAGCTCTATTCTTTAATTGAAACTGAAGTGAGCAGCTGTTAGCTTCCCTCCTATTAAGCACTATCATGGTAGATTTTTAACAATAAACAGTTAATGCTATTTGGTATTTTAAGATCAGCACCCCCAAAAAACTCCATCTGGCTGTGATAACCAGAGATGTAAATGGCAAGCCATTTATGTGATCAAGTTGGCTGTTTAGAAATATTAGCCTTCAGGAAAGTTGTATGACTATTTATTCTTCCTTTCAGAGGAAAGATAGAGATAATCACTTGCATGAAACAGAGCATGTGTGTTTGTGCCTGTCTGAAAGAGAAAAGGGAGAAGTGAGGGTATAGAGTTTGATACCTGTTGGCAACACGAGCAGGTTTGTGTAACACCGCTATGTGCCAGGTTGGATTGATTCCACTCTATTTGGTCTAGTACTAAACACAAACTGTTGGAATTGAGACAGATTCAAGACATGACTGAACAGCAACAAACCACAAAGGAATTCTTGCCTATGTTAAGTGGTGTCACCTTCACGGCGGTAGGCAGTAACTAAATAAGGATTTGAATTAATCTCTTCTGTAATATCCACATAGAAACTGCCATAGGCTTTCTGTGCTGAAGCTTTGCAGTGCCTCCCAGGCTCCCCAGCCAAGCACTGTATACAGGTCTGATACTGTCTAGCAGGGATGCTGTCTGACAGCTCGGGGCTCCCGATTGGGATGCTGCTACCCAGCAGATACTGTAGCCAAGCAGAATGTAAGTACGTGTTACTCCTCTGTCTTCCTCAAAGAGAAGCTGAAGCGTTTAGTGGAACAGCCAGCTTCAGGGGTCGACAGACTCCCGCATTTGTTCTCTGGGAGCCTTGGCAGTGGTGCAACTAATGAGCGACTGGAGCTAAGGGGCTTTCTCCCTCTCCGAAGTTTCAGTTGGGAGCATTATCTATTTAGTCAACCAAAGAAGGGGAAGAAAAACAACTTGTGGGACAGGGATGACTCCTGGCTATTTATGGCTAAAGATACATTTCTACTTCGGCTTTTAAAATTAAAAGAAGTCTTTCTTGGAAGCTTTCATCTCTGGAAGTAGGAAAGAACGCTACTGTACCATTCCAATTTATTTATTTACCTAGGGGGTGCAAAGCTTTGGTGGGGGAAAAGAAGGTGGTGATAAACCAGGGGGATTTCCCCCCTCACGGTTCTTCCAGCCTCCACCTCCCTCATTTACATATTTGGCTGGTGGGTGATTTTTATTCTCAGCACGAAAACTGCAATCTATTTCAATGCATGAATGCAGCCCTGCATCTATTCAACACAGTGAAATAGCCCAGAGATTTATGGTGCTAAATAAGAAAATGAGAAGAAACAGGTTCTCCAGCCTTGGGAGCAACCCTCTGAGATCCAAAGTACTCATCCTTTAAAGGAATGGAAAGGAAAAAAAAAAATCCCATCAGTAAACCAACCCCCCCAAAAAAAACAAATCAGGAAGAGAAATAGCCACACCACCACTCCTCCTCCTCCCAAGGGAATATGAAAAAAACCTAACATACTGTGACATTTTCATTATCAGGAATTGCAAAACATACGACTTAATGAGCCACTACAGTTCATCCTAATACTGTACTTATTAGAGAGAAAGGCACATGCACAGTGCACCTTGCAAGAACACAGACACTAAGTCAAAAAGAAATCTACAGAGACAGCTCTCTACCAGTGAGACATAAATAATATTAATAAAATGAATACTCACTCTTTCAAGGACCAAGGAAGCTGCTTCCTGACAGCCACTTCACACCCGGATTGAAAGGGTGAGGTAAAAAAACATTAGCCAGTCCCTGTGAACAGGCAGGATTCTCCAGATTTTCTTTTCATGCTTTTTGAAGCCGCTGATGCTGGAGGAGATGCTGGTTACTTAGCTTCTCGGGTTTCTGTGCCTGCATACTAAAGTGCAGTTATTAATTTCTCCCTTCTCACAAGCCAGCGGCAGCGGCACGTCTCCAGGAAAGCAGGGATATTCCATATAAATCCACTAATTCCGGGTCTGAGCGCTCCAACGTGCCTGCCTGCCAAATGTAACTGTGAAGTGATGTGGAAAAGTGAGCTGGGAGCCTCCCCTGACAGCTCTTATTGGGCTGATCTCGGAGGCAGGTCTAGCGCTTGGAAATTCATGTAAGCAGTTTTGGGTGGTGGTTTTTCCTCCTCCCTCTCCTTCGCACCCCCTCACCCCGCCTTTAACCCGGTAAGCACACAACTTTTCCACAAACCGTGGAGCCACTCGTTCCCCGGAGCCGAGGCGGGCGCCCGCAATGCCAACTCCGAGCCGGGGCATTTCCCTGAGGCCGGGAGGGAAGGGCGCGGGGGCGGGCGCCCAGGCTGCCCCCGCCGGGGGTGGGGGAGGCTGAGCTCTAAGGAGCTGGGCCACCGGGGAGGCGCCCGCCGGGACCGAGGCGGCGGAGCAGCGTGGCAGGGCTGGGACATGCCGGGAGAGAGGGAGGGAGGGAAAGAGGAAAAGCGGCGGTAAAGCGCCGCAGGGCCAGAGGGCGCGGGAGCCGGCGGGTGACAAGAAGCTCCCCGTCCTCTGAGGCGATGCCCGCCACGAAGGAGAGGCCGGCGCCGCCGGGAGACGGGCAGCGGCTGTGCTGCGGGCACAGCAGGTCGCGATCGGGGGCTGCGGCGCGGGGAGGGCAGCGGGCCGCGGGGGGAGGCAGGACCCCGGAGTAGGGCTGCGGAGGGGTAGGGAGTGCGCGGTAAGGGCCGGGGGCAGTGCCTCGTCGCCGTGACAGACGATGCGGGAGAGACAGACAGACGCTCCGGACAGGGAAAGCATCCTCCAGAAACCCTTTTCCAAACAAACCCTAAAGAACTGCAGGCATTTAGATTTTCTCCTGTACTGTTTTAAAGCCAAGGGTGGCAATCAAATTATAAGCAGGAACCTGAACCAGCCTAAACACAGAACAGAGCCAAGACCTCCACACAGCGAGAGATGGCTGAAGGGCAACCGCGATACAGTAAGTTGTTGACCATCACCCAGTTTCCAAATCCTTTTTGTGACTGACAGTGCCGGCATCCTGCACAGCCCCAGCTTGTGAAGTGCTGGAAAGAGGCTAAAAGACCCCCCAAGCATCGAGTATCCTCAGCTGCCTTTGACTTCAAGGAGCTGAAGGTTGCTCATCCCTTCTGAGGGCTCAGCACAGAGTGCCCCTGCGGAGGGCTGAGGAACACCACAGGCAGTGTGCCGTGAGAGGTCCGAGCGACCCCTTTGCCCATCTTCTTTACCACTTCAGTGTTTTGAGTTTTCTTCCTTATTGTTGCACGTATTTTCTAATAGAAGATTAAATGTCTTATATGTAATAATTACAAACAATATAGCTCTGTTACCACCACTTATAATTGTTCCTATTTCCTCCTTGGGTTTAACATTTACCACTACAGAAGGGGTCAGTACTGTGCTAGGAGCACAAGGTATAGACATGGTCAGTGACAACTCTTAAAATGGAGGACTGATTCAACACTTCACTGTTACTGTGTTGAAAGCTTAAGTGTATTCAGTTCCATGCTCTTTCTCCAACTTTCCTTGACCAGTATTGTGCTGGGTTTAAAATGAGCACTGAGTCTGGTTCTGTATTATTAAAACTGGTTCATTGCTCAACTTTATTTTTAAATGGCTGGTCATTTTAAACTCACTCAGAATCTGAAAAGCTTTTAAACTCACACACACAAAAAAGAAGATTACTACATTGTTGAAGATCTATCTAGGATTACAGAAAAAGGACGCCAATATTTCCCTGTATAGTGAGAACACAATATAATTTAGTTTCATGATTATTAATCTTATTTTTCATGTTGATACTATTCATGCATGCATGACAGTGAATGAGAAAAAGGGAGAGACCTGCATTTGGAGGTCTTATGTGCTTCACTATTTTAAATAAATGCAAGTTACTGCAGGTAATAGGTGTGTTGTTTCTTGCATAAACAGTCATTCTGAAAAGACTCAAACTCATTAGAATGTAGCAAAATGTACCTGGAATTTGCCTTTTTTTCATTGCCCTTGAAAAATATTGAACTATTTCTTTGCTTCCTTCAGCCCAAGCATTTACTCTCCAACCTGTAAGCCTGGGATGATTTCTTGGAGAAAGATAGATATAAAATACACAATACTTCCTTGAAGCAGGCAGAAAGCCTTGAGGAAAATACAAAACACTGCAGTGCAATAGATAACATCAGAAGTGTGGCTTCCTTTACCTGGGGTTCCACTGAGGCAAAGAGTATTTCTCCCTCATTCTTTCACCAACTGAACAACGGAGGGAGCATATACATGCTGTCACAAGGAAACATGAGGATGTTTACCCCGTCCTTTCTCCTGGTAATTACTGACAGTTTTAAAACTTTTTTTTTTTTAAAGATTTTAGTAAGAGTAGCTGCATACCTTGGTTTCATTTCTATTAAAAATACATGCTGAAAGCAACCAAGAATAAAAACTCTTACTAATAAGAACAGGTTAGACCCCTTGTGCCTGTGCTTTGAGCAGGCTGTACAGTTATGCAAGGGAAGAAAGCTAATAGTAAAGGTTGTAGCACTAAGTAGAGCTTAAAAGTTTAGGTTTTGTTTTGATTTCAACCTTTGACTTTTGCCATTTGTTCTATGTGACCTTTCTTGCAGCTGGAAATTACTGGGCCAAATGCTATGCTCTTTCATCCTCAAGTTGTTGTAGGAGAGGGTAGTAAATGGCTTGTTAAAATGGATTATGTCATCCTTGGATTTCCCTTCTGAAAAGCATTTCAGATTGGAGTAAGTCTTGACAGGAAGAAGTGGATGGATTAATATTTAATTTAAAAATACTATTGGAATAGCAAAGGAACATTTACAACTTTGTCCATCCTATCCGAATTAAAAGATTTAATGAGATTTATCATAGCAATATATACACACAATCACATACCCCTGCCTGATGAGCATGCTGGCTAAAAATTGTTTCCTCTTAAATATATGTTACAAGGAAGATAATTCCTCTATCTCCTAAATAGTAATTTCATTTTCTCCTTTTAAGCAAAAGGCAGCTCTGACTCCAATTGAAATGGGATTGAGATTTTTAAGAACTGTGATGAAGAAAAATCTGGAACATATATGTGAAAGGTGAACAAATGCATCCTGGATCAAACTGGAATTGAATTTTTACTATTAAGTCTTTGTACCAGAAAATAAATACACAGGAGCTTCACAAAAATGCATTGGTTTGTGGTGTGTGCAGGGGGTGGTTTTTTGGAGTTGTTTTGTAGGAGGAAGTCTTTGTTGTGGGTTTTGTTTGGCTGTGTTTTGGGAGGGTTTTTTTGTTGTTTGCTTGTTTTCTTGGAGTTTTTTGGTTGATTTGTTTTGGCATTTCTTGGGTTTTGGTGTGTTTTGGTTTGTTTTTTTAACAGACTGTGACTGATAGGAGGAAAAATTTAACCTGTGCTTGGAAGAGGCCCAGAGATTTTCTTCCATATTACTTTGCTTTTATGGGTACGAAGGATTAAGACCCTAATGTGATTTCTCATTCATATTCAGACAGGAAATCAGTCTATCACCTACAAATGTGTGGCATAATGGAATACAAGCATCTTTTTATGTTGTGAAAACAGTTGTTGATTATCATATAATTCTTTGTTCCTCAACATTGCAAAGCAGTGCAATAAAGTGTTTTCTGAAGACAGAATTTCGACCTTACTGCTTAAAAATATTCAATAGAAGTGACTTGAAATGAGCTCTTAAGGGGCAACTCAATCTCAGCACAGCCTGCTGTGATGTAAATGTTCAGCGTCATCTCATTTAAATAACAATGCAAAAAAGTCAGGAACTTGAAAGGGGTGGGGAGGAGAGTGAAGGGAAACATGCCTGGAAAAGAAGCCACTGTTTGAATTCCTCATATCCAGATTTTATTCCATCGGATCACCTAGTTACAAGTTCCTTCCCTTAAAATATTGATAGCTCATTTCTGTTTTTAATATACAATATAGGGCCTGATCCAAAATTACCTGAGGTTGAGTCCAGTGTGAGTTACTTAATTACTTTACTGCAAGCAACTTCTGCTTACAAGGATTACCACTAGCATGACACTTCAAAGTAATATTAGTTCAAAATTGATAACTGATCTGAAAGTTGCTAAAGCAGATTTACAGAATAGTGGTGCATCCTATCATGATTTTATTAAAGCTTTAAATAAATGCAATGCTGCTTATTCCAGCAATATCCCAAATCTCTACCTTTCATTCAAGTTATGGGAAGGATCATTCCTAAATTTAATTTACCTTGAAAGGCTAGAATTTACATTCCTTAAGCTAAGAAGAAACAAGCTAAGTCCAGAAGACTTCTAAATAAAATGTGTTTTTATCAGCTCACTATGCTAGTACAGAGACATAATTACCTTTAGAACACAGGTTCTTATCACCATCTTGCAACCTTTAAAACCTGCTTGTATACAGTTATCACAAGTTGGTTATCATGAAAAATAAAGATCCCCTGTGTTTGGAAAGTGACTAAAGACATCAGTATCTTGAAAAAGTTACACTACAGTATCAGTTTTAAGCAGTATATAGATTGAAACAAAAGAAGTGATACACATGGCCCAGGAGATAAAATATATGGTTTAAGATCAGGTTTCTCACCCCCCACACCTCCCACTCGTTTATGGTTTCACTTTAACAGAGAAAACTAAAACCACTGAGAAACACAAGTAAGGGATCTGCAAAGGAATGCCAGATCTTTATGGAGATCAAACCCAGTTAAAATTCAGTAACAAACATTAAAACAGAAAGCTTAAAAAAGCCTCACTGAAGGACAGCCCATAAAGCAGCAGCATGCATAAGTGACAAAAATTATTCTCAATCACCTAAAAACACTTGCTTTCCAGTCTGGCCTTCTGTGAGAAACATCTAATCAAAGTCCATTCTCTTCTAACTCTGTACACAGGAATAGACAGACTGATTTTGACTAAGTTACTTTTGCCTTGATTGAATAAACACATTCTTAGAACCATGAAAATTCCTTTTCCAGCCCATGGGCTGTCAAACAAACAAAAGTTTAACCCAGCAGCAGCACTGGGGCTTTTGGGCCCTTAGATCCTTTTTCCATCCAGAAATTACTCCATTTAGAAAAATAAAACATAACTAGTTCTCAGCCCCCTTTGCTGCCTAATGACTGTAAAATATAAAACCCCAACTACTAATTTGAGTACCATATGCACCAGTGATATTATGGAATGCATAAAAATAACAACATATTATCAAGTTTTATTATTCCTTGGGTATTGTTTGCAATTTTGATTAGTTGCTGTCAGGTTGACTATTAGAAAAACAAATAATTCTGTTAGTATATCAAACTAAGATAAAGACAAAAGAAAATTGTAAGAAGCAAGACAATCAACCCATTTTTGTACATTAAGGTTCTGGATACTAATTGTAAAGTTATTCTTTCACTTTTAGTTTTCAATATACCCTGTGAATATAAGTAACTGGATTGGTTTCAGTAGCTGCAAATATTTTTTGCTCTACTTCAAGTGCCCTCTAGTGTGCAGTAACTAAGCAGGTTAAAATATTTTTTTCCTTTATCTTAACAGCCACTCTTCTAAATCCCAAAGTAATGTGTAACAGGGCTTTTCTTCTCAGAGAGAAGAGAAATTCAATGTTTACTGCATTAATTGTGTGTATATAAACGAAGTATGTCCTCTCTGTAAAATCAAATCGCCCCTTTTGCTGTCAAATTTTTGTTCTCATAGGTATTATTTAAATAAAGCCCAATAATTTTTCTGGACATGCTGTTTTGATACAAACAGTTTTCAGTGTTAGCTCAACAGTCCTCTATCTGCAAAAGGAAGTTAACATATTCATTAAGAAAACACAACCCTATAACAAAATTTACAACAAAATCCCTAATTTTGTTTCTAGAGTTTTACTGTTTGATTGTGGTTTGTCTTTTTAATATGTTTTTTTAAAGTCTGGACACCACTGATTATCATAGCTTTCAAAGTTGTTTTTAGCTTTTCTAGGCAAACACAATCTAAAATACACACTAACTTGTGAAATATGGAAGCACTGTTATACAGACAACTATAGCCTGTTCTTTATTAGCAAGTGACTGAAGAAAGCCACAATGAAAGTACTTTTTGTAACCAATTTAGAAAATAAGCAATTATGCTTGAATGTAAATAAAATACAAGGCACAGGCAACAAGTTCTGTGTGTTCTCATCTGTCCTTAAAGGCAGGATTAATCTGTCCTTCCATTATGCTGATGTGCTTGGTCAAAACTCTGACACTCCCTGGCTGGACAAGTTGTGTCATGTCTGTCAGTGATAGGGAATTCTGTACAATGCTGCTTTTTGGCTGCAGGAGGCAATGCATACAGCCAAGCAGATCCATCTGTTTAACTGCCACCTCAGCAGGACAGAAGACAGCTGCATGACAACAGATACAGAAGAAAAGGAAGATGGGAAGGAAAGAGGATGTTGGGAGAAAATAGTTTGGAGAGAGAAAATTACCAGGTGGAACTCAGAAAAAAATGAAAAATATCAGTAATTGTACCTGTAAGATGTACTTGATGTATTTAATTATATTTATAATGGCATCCCCGTATTGACTAGGTAGGTTTAACCCTTGAGTTACCCACTTGACTTTCTCTACTGCACAAATGAGTTACACTGGGAGGAACCATTGAAGAGTTTCCATTCCTCACACCATTGCAGTCTGACTTCACAACGAAGTATTCACTTTCAATCAGGACTTACCATAAAATTCCATGATAAGCACAAGCTTAAGCATATTCTAAATAAAATGGATTTTTAATGGCCTTTTAACTGAGAGCTGAGGTAAGAGGAATGAGTGGATCTAGGAGAGGTGAAGTGCTTGCACATATTAGGGATGTGCCACAAGGTGAGAGAATTTAATCTTTTATGAGTTGTAAAATCAGTAGGACTTCCTGTAAGTGGAAAGTCATCATTGCTGTCTCTGAGCTAGGGCTGTGGTTGTAGGGTTGTGGTTTCCAAGTGAGGTGCTGAGAGAGGCCAACAGGATTGTTTCCTGTTTGATAGTTCAGACTCTTCCCTGCTTGTCATGTTGGCTCTTTTGAACGTATTTTTTGGAAACCTAACTATTCCTCATATATTCTGTAGAGAGCATAATTTTCTAATGGTTTTGGCACACATTTGATGCTAACAATAGAAAGCTAAACATCCCAGTATATCAACACACAGTTTTCTAACACTTAATGGCTGATTTTAATCTTAGTAGCCACATGGCACCCAGGTAAACCTGATGGCAGTAAAGCAACAACTAGATTTAGTCCAGACAGAATTACCAGAAGACACACTCGTACTTTGGAGCAAGTACAGACCTAATGTACATGTTAGTAGGGGTTAGAGAGGTCTTGGCAGTAATTTGGGAAAATAAACTGCAGTCATTGCCATCAGATTTGAGTAAACTTACTCAGACTGTGTTCAGCCCTCATCATTACAGTGCAGCAATATGGGTGAACTGCTATTATAGCATTAGCAAAATGTACCTGCTATGAATACTAGTATAACAGAACGAAAGGAAAGCCAGCCATTCAGTGTCAAGGATATTTCCTTGCCATAAAATGGATAACTTAAATTGACAGCATTGTTTCCTCTGTTCTGAAGGAGAAATCTTTGAAGTTTAGACTAACTCTTCATGAAGGTGCCTTCCTTATCTAGAGTAGGAACAGTGCATCTTAGGTGTGTGAAGGTGACAGTGATAGCAGATAAACAAACTAAAGGTAGCTGTGGTCACTGATAGAAGCAAAAGGAAAAACAGCATGAGCCTCACATTTCAGCATGCACCACCTAAAGAAACTCCCAAAAATGCAGCTTTGCATATCATGAACCCAAATCTAATAGCAACACAAGCTGAAATTTTGCTGCTAGTTGAAATCATATTTGTTTTTTCCATTCTGACCGCAGTGACAGATTAAGAGTATATGCTTATTTCAAAGTACTTTCTCCAGAGATTTCTGATTTGTTTAAGTAGGTAAGTCAACATATTGCCCATAAAGTGACTTTTTTTTTTAGGAACTGCTGACATAGTTGTTTGCCAGACTGATTTAAAAAAAAAATTTCTAACAAATATCACTAATGAAGAAGAAAATAAATCATTTAAATCCCCTGGACTTAATGCTGAAGTACTTTTATTTTTCAGTAAGCAGCTAAAAAAGCAGAGTATATAGAAGAATAATTTTACTGAAAAGAACTAGTTTTAATGGCAGCAATTTAGTGAATCAAGCAAATGCCTCCTGAAATATGTATTTTACATTCATTTAAGAACTTTGATAGGTGATGTTTATTGTTAAATGGTAGTAAAATCAAGTAAATAAGTATCTGAGACTGAAGTTCTGGGAATAATGTTCCCCAAAGGAAAACATAAAAATTGTGTGGCTAATAGTTGTGTAACTTGTTGATCCTCAGCTTTACTTGCAAAGAGGAGATGGTAGTGAAAGGCAGAGTTCTCCAAGAACTGAGTCAAATAAGCCAATTGTGGCATAACTGAAGGAGCAGTTGGTGCTGATTCACTACTGTGCTAATTTCACTAATTCCAGCTTAATACTGGAGTAGTAAAAGGTGACCTATATTTTTATTTAAATTAAAATCTCTAATATTCATAAAATATTTATAGAAATATATAACAAATAATTGTGGCAAACATTGCATAATAAAGATGAAAGGGAAATTAACCTTGTGAATTTTTAAGCTGAAGAATAAAGACCATTACATTAATAAGACTTAATTATATCATTAAATATTTAAAATTATGTCCTCTAATAAATGTTTTTATTTAACATATTTCTTTTTTATCTATTACTTTAGTAAAATGCCTTTAAGATATGAACAAAAAACCCAGCAGAGATTCCCTCACCCCCCCAACAGCCATGCGATTACAGAAAAAGGGAAAAAGGATCCATCCATTGCCTCTTCAACTCAAGGTCAGCTTTCAGCACAGAACAATCTGTACTGACAAAAGCCTCAACTTCTTGCCTGCATGAGCTGGTGAGGGGATACAACTTTGCTAAGCATTTTTCTTTAATTATTCTTTTTTTTCCCTAGGACTAGCTTGGCTTTGTCTGTGCTAATGAACTAAGTTGAGCTGGCACAAATAAAGCCGGTCGTCATGCATGTTTCTAGCATTCCATATAACATCTAACCCTACTAAAAAGGGTAGAGAGGAGAGCATGTTCAAAGATCAGCTTTCAGCCTGCACTGATGGGTCCTCCCTTGCTATCACTGACAGAACACGGGTGTAAGAGCAATGGTTGGAAACTGTCAGTGAAGTCAGTATCTTGCAAACAAGAGAAAGGGTAGGTTTGCTTGCAAGGAAGGAACAAGCTTTGCAAGGAATATAACCTACCCTATCATCCTTGTGTCAGATGTTTTCTTCCTTACATTAGTTTATCTCAGCCTGTTCTCTAGACTTGTACCATTATTCTACAAAGAGAAATCCAAGGAAGAATTATAACGAAGAGCTTATGAATCAAACCGAACTCCAGCAACCAGTTCTCAACCCACAAGGTTATAGTCCTACCACTAAGAAATTCCTTTCTCCAGCACACTTCCAGAAGTGTAAATGCCTCCCCATAATTATGGTGTACCCAAGTAGCATTTACACAGCAGTTGTTCTTTCTGCCTTGTTTGTACACAGAAACCACACCCCCAGGTAGCCTGCGTGTGTCTCAGCTTTCCCCTGAAAAACTGCATTACATGCACTTGCAGAAACACTGATTAAAATCAAATGGCAAACACTAACAAATCAAATTTAACTCATCAGCATTTCAGATTTATCAACAGGCTACAATTTAATGATGCTTTAGTGGAAATTCTCTTCACTTGCAAGCATGCAAATACAAGGTCCTACTCATTTAGCTATTGTGCTTTTTCCAGTTAAGTCATTCTGTTTGCCACAGTTATACTTTTTCTGATTTAATCCCTGCAAATTCCTGTTTATTTTTGTTATCCTTTTGACTTGTCTCCTGTAGATTGTGTGTTTTGTTGCTCTGATTGTCTTCCCCACTATCTCTCACCATTTCCCACTCGTCTATCCATCATCACCCATACTGTAATTACAGCAATGTTATTTGCTGGTAGACAGATGCATAGGGTTGCTGGCAGGAGCATTACCATACTGCAGAGCAAATGTTGTGCAGAATATTAAAGAAACATATGAATCAAATCTTAGTGAAAGTATTCTTGAGAGTTATCAGAAAGATTGAAGTAAGTCTGGTTTGCTTATTTACACATTGGACAACTCATCTAAAACCAGGTAACATTTATTTACATTTGAAGTCTAAGAGTGGACTGGAGATAGAGTCTTCTAATTAACACGCATGATGCTGCAAATATAAACAGGGATAAACACATCTTCCATTATGTATAGCTGTCAGTCACATTGCTACAGTATTCTTTTCAGCACACAAGTGAAACAATGCTACAAAGCAAACAAGAGCTGAGCTTTCACTTCAGTACCTGCTTAATAAACAACCTCCTGGAAATAAGGATGGCATTATTCAACAAAAAAAAGTGTAAAGTCTTGCACCTGGGAAGGAATAACTGTTCATATCAGTACAGGCTGGGCAATGACCTACTGGAGAAGAGCTCTGTGGAGAAGGACCTGGGGGTCCTGGTGGATGACAGGTTGGCCATGAGCCAGCAGTGTGCCCTGGGGGCTAAGAGAGCCAATGGGATCCTGGGGTGCATCAGGAGTGTGGCCAGCAGGTCAAAGGAGGTGATCCTCCCCCTCTACTCTGCCCTGATCAGGCCCCACCTGGAGGATTGTGTCCAGTTCTGGGCGCCTTGGTATAGAAAGGACAGGGATCTCCTGGAAAGAGTCCAAGGAAGGGCTACAAAGATGATTAAGGGCCTGGAGCATCTCCCCTGTGAGGAAAGGCTGAGTGAGCTGGGACTGTTCAGCCTTGAGAAGACTAAGGGGGGACCTAATTAATGTTTATAAATATCTTAAGCATGGGATGCAGGGGAAAATGGCCAGCCCCTTTTCAATGTCTGTGGAGACAGGACAAGGGGCAATGGCTGCAAGTTGGAGCACAGGAAGTTCCGCACCAACATGCGGAAAAACTTTTTCCCAGTGAGGGTGACAGAGCCCTGGGACAGGCTGCCCAGGGAGGTGGTGGAGTCTCCTTCTGTGGAGATATTCAAGACCCGTCTGGATGCCTATCTGTGCCATATGAGCTAGGGAGCTGCTTTGGCAGGGGGTTGGACCCAATGATCTCTTGAGGTCCCTTCCAACCCCTACAATTCTACGAATATATGATAATTTGAAATACTTACCAAAAAAAGGCAAGTTTTCCAGCTGGGTCATATTCTACTACTTCTTTTACCTAAGGATCAAGCAGCAGCAAAAATAACAGGTAAGCTTCCATTATTGTTATGTTTTACTTCAAAGATTCCACAAATTAAGCAAGTTTCTAACTGACAAGGTTCAGAAGAGCGGAGTGGCACCAAGCATACAAATAAAAGCAATAAGGAATAATCTATATAGCATGGGTCAAATGATCTTTGAAACAGAAGGTAGGCACATGTTCAAACCAGCAGAGTTAAGAGATTGCTGAAAATTCTCTGGAAACTGCTTATCAGCTGCATCACCACTAAAACTTCACATGCGTCTCCATGATAGCATGCAGAGTCCAAAAGGGTCCACTGCCACATCTCCCCTCTCTGTTGGTAAATTGACAAAGAAGATGCAAAGATACTGCCAGCCAGAAACAGGTATGCTGGAACCACCAAGCCAAAAACACTTTCCCATTGTAATATTGGCTTTCCCCCTCACTTCAGTGTAAATAGAGAGCCCGCAGCAGCATGCCCCAAGTACTAGCCTGGTAGCTGATATACAGATATGCACATATGGGTAACTGTGCACATATGCTCATATAGACTGCTTATACTACAGAAGTGTACACATTCTCAGTGCATTTTATGATCTCTTCTGAAGAGTGACTGCTGCCACTGAGAGCAAGAGAGGATTTATCATTTGCTTTATAGTTCAAGCCCAGACACGTTTGGATGGGTGTATGGTTTTCACACAGATCTCTGTAAAGAGCCTTCAGACAGACTTTTAGTCTCCACACCACAGTTCACTGCACACCCTTACCCTGAGTTGTCTCATATATAATTTAAATGTTTAATGCAAAGTAAAGCTAATGTTAACAATACATATTTTTGAAGACTGACAGTATAATGCTTTATTTCCTAAAGGAATAACTGGAGTGATCTATAAGAAAATATAAACTGAAGTAACACTGTCTGAACAGATAAATTGCACTCATCCTTGGGAAATCTTAGAGTGCATGCTTCCCTTCCTCCTCCTCAACTAGGCAAAGTGCAATTTACTGTGTGGTTTTCTTTCAGATGAGGTATTAAAAGCTGCAGTGCACTCTATTCTTTATTGGTATTAATGACACCTTTGGAATCATGATGTCTTTGATATGTATTGTGCGCTGCTGACTGATGGCTCTTTCTAACCTAGAAAGGTATTTTGTCTAAGCAGGATTGTGTGGGCTGAGAGCAGAGGCCACAAGGATATTTTGAAGTTGAGGATTTTAAATTAATATAAAGTATCATATCATTAAATTTGAGATAGTAATACCCTCTAAAGTCACCCTAAACTTTCTTTGTCTATGCAGGAAATTATTAGATATTATCCTATCTCAGTTCTGTGTATTCTTTATTGCTATTCATTCTCAGAGTCAGCAGATGAGAGTCCACACAAGCAAAAGCGGGGACAGTAGAATCATCCTCTTCATGCACATTCTCTTGCATACTTATGCAAGGATTCCTAAATTCTTTTTTAAATGCTCAGAAACAGCAATTCTGGTATTTGTATGTTTAATATCTTCATTATCAGAAACTAGTATCTTTGACATACAAATGGATGCAATACCAACATCAACACTAAAAAAAGTATTTAGGAAAGGGGAATTATTTATTAAAGGGAAAACAATACAGCTCAGAGAGGTGGTGGATGCCCCCTCCCTGGAAGTGTTCAAGGCCAGGTTGGATGGGGCCCTGGGCAACCTTGTGTAGATCCAGGCCTAGAGGTTGGTGGCCCTGCCTGTGCCATGAGGTTGGAACTCTATGACCCTTGGGGTCCCTTCCAACCCATGCCATTCTATGATAGCTTAATTTGTGGCGTATATTTTTATTAACCTGTGCTATAAACCCCTCTCGACAGTAAGCACACATTAAACAAAAAATCTTGCAAAATTATTCTGCATTTCCTATTTATTTTACCATATTAGTAATAGTTAATTTTGCATAAGCAACGACTCATGTTCAGCTATAAGATTTTTAATTATACCATCTGAAGTCTAAGCAGTGGTTAAGAGTGCAAAAGGTTCAAGACAGAAGAAAAAGTTTGGCTGGTGTAGGAAATCAGATGACAGTTCAGACCTGAAAGCTATTAACAGCTCGGTCAGTTAGTGATCAATGCAATTTCTAGTAGAGCGCTGTTTACTCTGCAGAACCACTTTTGCACTAGCATTGAGCATCAGTCAGCCTGGCAGTCTCAGGAAAGGGACTCCAGTGCTAGCTGAACTCCTTGTCTCAAGAGCAGCCTCTTGAGGTCAGGTTTGAAAAGCACCAGGAGGGCAAGATGGGAAACAATCGGTGCTGCTGCCCACACAGAACCTATTCTACGAATAGACAACTTCATTCTCCAGGCTTGTCAATTTGTCACCAAAAACCCCGGCAAAACCAGAAAGGTAAATTAAAAGGTTCTCCTGTTTATGGAGAAGATAACATCCTAACAGTCATTCCAGAGAAGTTCTGTGCTTGGATATTTTCACTCATGTTCTGCAGCCTGCTGACATCTCCCTACTAACACCAGCACAGAGCTTACTTTTGGTACTGGTAAAGGTCAGGAGCATCAGGGAGGTGGAAGGATGCCTCCACTTAAATGACCATAAGAAAATATCTTCAGGATTTATGTGAAGTAGAAAAATTACAGCAGTCTTTTTATGTTTCTCTTTGCTGCTGTTGACAACACCAAAACAAGTAGTGTCTTCCATTATTCAGCATTGTCTCAAGCCTAGCAAAGACAAAAGGTTAGTTCCTATAAAGTATGCTGCTGACTGAACCAGTAATTTCTGTGTTCCTGTTTCTTGTATTTCTGAGCTAACTTGTTAAAGGATGTAAAATTTCAAGTGCAAAAGAGACTAGTGGAAAATAATCTAAGGAAAGAAGAAAAGCATCTGGTAAACATCACTACTACATTTGAGAATGAAGATAAATTAGTCAGTGCCACTATTCAGTTTACCTAGAAAGAGTCAACAGTATCAGAAAAATGGAAGAAAATCCTCTACTTCAAAAGCAGAGTGACTAATTCAGTTCTCAGGGCAAAGTGGAGGATAGCAATGGTAAGCTTGACCCTGTAAGGTGCCCAATGCTATATGATAGTCTACAAGCAAAGAGTGCTCAGCATTTCTGAGGGCCAAGGCTTTGGCAATCCGGCATTTGAGGTTCAGTCTCCCTATAGATGAGGATCGATCTCCCTTGTCTGAATGGAAAAAAAATAAACAAGCTGTAACCTTGAAAGTGGCATCCAAACCTGGAGTCCAGCCAAAATAAGAGTCAGAATCCCTTTGAAAAGCAGAACAGCAACCCCAGAGGTCACTATTGATACATCAAATAGAAACAGTGGATTTTGATAGAGCAAGGACTTACATAATTGTTTTTATTAAAAACTAGAAGTGCAGTCATATCTTTTCCCCCTGAAATGTAGAATTGCATCCATCTCCATTTAAACACAGGTACTCTGAGGGTATCTTCATATCCTTTTGGAATTGGAGATGCACAGACAAGCTTGAATGCAACACAGAGAAGACATTCTTACTCCATGGTAACAGGATAGTTTTTCTTCTCTTCTTTGTTTTTAATTTTTGGGAACAGAAGTTGTCAGCAGCCTCAAAGCTGTACAGAGTATGTAAGGCTAGGAATGGCACCAGTCACCTCTCCAGAAGGAGAAATAACAAGTAGTCAAGCTTTTATGATCCATCACAAGACAAATGACTTGGGATTCTGGGGTGTTTTTTGCTTTAGGTGAGGCAATATTCTGAGTTCAAATGAATAAAGACTTCAAGCATACTACAGGTCCTGTTTTCCCAAAAGCCCAAGATCCTACTTGAGTTTCATGGAAAATGAGGAAAGCAAAGACTACAGAACATTTCATATGTTTATGCTTAAACACAGCTCATGACTGTGTTCATTGCACATAGTTTTCTTCCTTATAATGGGGCATCACCCAACAGACACTGGGTAAGTGTGCAACTGTACAGGAAGATGCACCTCAAGTCCCAGTGATTAACCAAAACAAACAGATGCTTAAACCTCAGACCTGCAGAATATCAGTCTTAAAATAAGACTACAAAAGCAAATATGAAACTATGCAATGTACATTTTATATTAAAAAAGCTGTAAAAAAGTAAATTAAGAGGCCCTCAGATTCAGACAAGGGAAAAATACTCTATGAATAAACAGGAAATTATGTTTTGAAGATAAGTGCAAGGAATTTGATTGTTATATCAGTGACTATGTTGGTTACACACTACATCTACCAGATATGCATTTTATTATCTAATATTCATCACTTTTGACGGTCACAGGTGTTCCTACTTCAAAAAGGTTTTAGCAAATGCCCCTAACCGTGTGACATCTGGATACTGTCATCACACTAACAAGAGGTAACTTTTGCCACTAGGCTCTGCTCTGGCAGATGTGTTTTTACTGCCACTGTTCATTTCCTTCCCTGTTAAAATGCAAAACATTAGCTTTTACTTACCAACAGACATGTTCTTTTCTACACCATGAAGTCAGATTCTTGTATACTGTTAGTCCAATAAGGAAAACTATTAAATAGAAAAAAATGTTTTACCTTACTAGAATACTGGATCAGGTTCTCAACTAACATACATTAAAGACCATGAAATTATCACTGATTGACACTTAAGCACGTTATCCAGGTTGTTAAAAGTGTTTAATAAACCCACCCAAACTCAGGAAGGACATGGAAAGCTTTGCTACCCCTGCAGAGAGAACAAGCTGCTTTGTGTTCAGAGACAAGATTAAAATATTTTGCAGAAAATAGTTCTTACAAAAAAACTCAAAAAAGAGTACTTGGAAACCTCATTGTTTCTAGATACCTATATGTAGCTAAGAAATTAACATATTGTTAAGTCTCAAGGAGTATTAAGTTTCATTCAGCTGTTCAGGTACTGAGAAGGGGGCCTGTAGAGGCATGCCCTGAGGACACCAGGTCTCCCTCTGGCCAGAAAGGACCCTCCGCCAGTTGATTTATGATGTTAATTGGTCCTGTGCCAGTGACTTCATGATTTCATTAGTATTTCATTTCCACAATAATCTAACACTGAGCGAGATCCCTGACCTCAGATCCAAGCTGCCTCATGGCTAGCTGTCTGCAGAACACAACAGATCAAAGGGAGGTTACTCAGCCGACAGCTAGGAAATCAGATGCTTGCTGTGGTTCAGTGAGTCCTGTCAAACACTGTACGGTTTTGCAAGATCTCCTGGTACTGGAAAGCTTTTTCCCGTTGAAAGCAGCTTTGTTGGGATGAGAATACAATAGAAATCATCTAAAATCTTTTTTACCAGAGAGTTTTTACCAACTTGCACTTTATTATTATCCCTTTCAAAAGAAAAGTAGACAAACAGAACCTAAAAAGCTATATTCTTAGCTAAACAATTATCTGTATTAGACAACTGCCCCATTCATATGTACTGTGTTATACTATTAACTGGCAGAAAAAGACAATACAATCAACAAGTCTAATTTATGCACAACCCACCAGAGATTTCAAAAATCCAGAGTGAATAAAAAGTATTAGGAATGCAGAAAAAAATATAGGATAATTTTAAACTAAACCAAACTGGTACCATTTGTGTATTATTAAAAGATAGACATAAGTGTGTATCTAGAGATTTTTTGTAAATCTGAACATCAAGGATTCAACAACATACCACTGATGTAGGAAAACTCCAATTTTACCTGAATTATTAATATCAATCTGTGTCAGATTATACAACCTATACCAACAGGGATATAAATTCTATTCTGTGATCTGAGGGCTTTTTGCATATTAAATTATATAAAGTATTCTATACTTACATCCAATTTTGTAGGAAATTAAAAACTATGATTATCAGTTGCCTAACAGCATCAAAGTTATAAATTAAAGGCTTTGAATAATGGCCAGGATATATCTCTGCCATATTTAAAACTTTAAGAAAATAATCCATTTTTGGCAGACCATCTGACAAGTTCATAACTTTTGATCAAGGCTTATATTAAGTGTCATCAGTATTCTTTTGTTAACCTCATACCTATGAATTTTGTTCATCAAAACCTGGAGCTGTTTACAATGTGGAAGTAGTTTGGTATGTTATATGGGTCATTTATGGAAATCAGGAACATGATTTAACATTAATATATATAAAAATGACTAACGATTATCCACAACAAATCCAGATCAGTTTGTAGCTCTTTAAACCCCATTGTATAATACAAAGCATTTTCTCAGTGAGGGACAGAAAAATTCAGGTGGAAAAAATATAATTACAAAATGGAAATCTAGCTCTGTTGAAGCTATGTTGTGTATATTAATGTTATTCTTATCACAGCAAGATATTAGTAAATAAGACTTACATCTATGAATGTTAATTTTTAAAAGCAGAAACTAGCACCTCTACTTCAAATGGAAACAAACTCGTTTGTGTTTCTGAGTTCTGGTAAAATTTACTGCAGGACCACAGCACCACCACATATACAATGATCCTTGCTTTTAGAGAGTGAGGCAAGGAGTAGTCACTGAATTAACTGAGAATAAATGCAAACTATAGAAGGTTGTTTTCATTATTTCAGAACAGCTAAAAAAAGACATTTGGAAAGTGCAGAGACACTGAGCAGAAATGTAAACTCTGCTTTTTCTGAGGGTTGGAGGAAGATTACCCATTGAGCATTCAGTACATTAAGGATGACAGTTTACCTCTGTTAGAAAAAAATCCATACTCTGAGGCAAGGGCATGTGTTTGCTTTTTATAGCATGTGTACATCCTTTACACTCAAATTCAGACGCATCCATGCTACCTGTAGTTGCAGAGCTCAGATGTAAGCCTATGCTAACTTTCAGCACAGTATTTGCTATTGCAAATACCAGAGTTTCCCATTCTTGTGATGCACTTGGCTCTAGACTAGAGCCAGAACAGAAGCAGGTATCCAAAAAGAATAATGCATCAGAGCACAGACTTGACCGCAAAACATGTGCAGACTAAGAAAAGATGGTCTTCATTAGGGTTTAGCGCTGTCTTCTGCCACCACTGATTTATCCTAACTTTTTGTAGAATGTTTTGCAGATTTCATGACTAAAATGCAAACACTTACATACAACAACGAACCAGCACAAAAAACATGGTTCCTCCCACCCTACAATTACGTGAGAAGTCTGCATTTATGGAGTGTCTAAAGCTAATAGAGTCCAACTTGGGAACAAGACAGAAAAGTGTATATAGTACTAGGAATAGTAGCCTAGCATTCATTCTGTTGTCTCATTGTATCCTTTCAAAAATACAACCAAGTTGTTCCCTTTATTTTCTTCTCATTTCTGCTTCCTTATTTAGCTCTCTGTTACATTCAAAGTCTTGGAACAGAAGCAGGGCGTGACACAAAACACAGAAAAATCCATTAACTCAGTACATTTAGGAAGGTTTTTGATCCTGCATTATTGCTCCTTCCAGAGTTCCACAGCACATCAATCTCCTACAGTTGTTTATTCCTTGTGTGCAACCTGCACTAGCTTTACTGTGCTTTGCTTTTGCATCATCATCACCACAAAGGCAACCTCCATAACAAAAAGAATGCTTTATAAACACGCCATCAAATAGGTTAAAACTCTTCACTGTGTGAAACACCTAGGAAGCAGCAGACCACATTCCAGTGCAGGACAGCTGCGGTAAGGCCTACATGGAAATCAAACAAGTCAGCACAGTTACCCAATTGCTCACTGCATAGCAAAGCACAACTGAACATAAGATTTATCTGTGAGAGATTCCTGAGCTTCCATCTAGTAGCTTGTAGATTTCAGATACAGCTCTTCTCTACAGAGACCTATTGCTCAACTACCACACCAGCAATATGTAACCGGGATTTACAGACTCTCGTGCTGTCTGCACTGCTTGGCCCTGTTCCCCTCCCTCCTCATGATCAACACACAGTGCCATATTCCTGGGCATGTGAATATCTGACTACCTCACTCTCTCGAATTGGGGGCAAACAGCCAGCACCACAGTGAAAATCAAATAGCTGAGGTGCTGTGCTTGGATTACAGATGAACAGTGCTACAGCATGGCCTTACTGGCACTTATGCCCTGGGCTGCCTAAATAAAACTCCTCTCGCTTTCCAGGTTTGCATTAGAAGTTTACCTCAAACGTTATCCGAAAAGGATGTCTGCTGCAGCACAGCCTGGGGCTGAAACGAGACTGCCAGGGAATTGCAAACAGTCTTCTGCAATACTGCTCTTAGCCAAGCACTAAAGCTGCTCCAGGCCAGGTGAGGGGTGCTCAAACACACTCGCAGGTAGGAGGTAACATGGAGCATTTTACCAGCACTTGCTGGCAGTACCAACCTCGCGATTACTAGGGTGCTGCTGTGATTAATTTATCTGGAATTTGTGCTGGAATAGGGGAACAAACAGACTTTGGAATCAAACTGTACAGCTTCCACCCTGCCAAAGGTTCCTCAGGAATCTAGGACCACCCTGTGCCCTCACAGGGGGAGCCTGGGAAAGCTGTGCAGGGCTGTAAGCCAGCCAGTGCTGAACCCCACGGTCAACCCCTACCCACAGTGCTGCCCTGCCGGCACCCTCTCACCAGGAACCGTGCAGATCTACACAGCCCCCGCAGTACCACTTCTGCTCTTTGGTGCTACTGCCCTTCCCAGAAACCAGCCCCTTGCTTTGTGTTGGGCAGGTTTTGTCTCCCTTTTCCCCTTTGGATCAGAGCTCACCTCTGAACACAAGGCTAAATTCAGATCAAACCGTAAATAGGCCTGTAATCCCACTAATGTCAAAATCAATAGCTTTGCCATTAACATCGCTATGAATGAAGTCAGCACACTGAAATAACTTTTACTGAAAATATATTTCCTCAATCACACCTGACCAAGTGATTCAGATTTGCTAATCCATGCACATAGCATGTGCCCTTTACACATAACACCTCCATTTCACAGACTCGTTCCTATTCCAGGAACTTACTGCCCCATATAAGAGAACAAAAGGTGAAAGAAAGGTGAATAAAAAACCCAAACCACACACAGAAAACCCGTGACAAAGCTCTCCCAAAGGACAGTGGTAATGACATTCTAGTACCTTACTTGCTGCTTTGCATTTCCCATGATTTAACATTTTCTATTTCTTGACAAACCTACTCAAGCAGACTTTCTAGGGCTCAGAAAACTGAATTCAGAACTGCCGAGTAGAAGGTAAGTTACAGATCGGAAAATAGCTATTGAAGTTAGTTTTATCTTTATAACCAAGTATACACAAAGTAAATACACTTTGGAACGTGTTCTTATGAGTTTGGGACTGGTGAAGGGTTTTTTTTGTAAGATTAGAAGAGTTTTATGTTGTTGAAAAGACTGCTACACTTACAATCTTCCTAAAGTATGCGAAGAACACATAAATTCATTATAAATACTGAATAAAAATTACAACTATTTAAATAAGTTATAAAAGAAACAAGAGTGGATTATGGTTTTAGATATATTTGGTGCAAAAGTGAGTGCTACAAAGTTTGCTAGATTTAATAATATACAAAACTACATGGAAAGCTTTACTCAAAGGACAAATTTTCCATTAAATGATAGGGGTATGTGTATATATAAAAAGAATAAAAGCACCATGAATGCCCACCATCTCCTACAGATTTGATATACCAAAGTTTATGGATTCATGAACCTGAGACATTACTATTTTTTCACAAAAACTATGGAATTTTATACTGAACTCACTATTGCTCGTAAAGCTTCTCTGACTTGGGCTACATAATAAGCAAAATCCACCTCCTTCAGTATGTGCCACAGAGAAGAAGGCAGAGGAAAATATAAAACTTTTCATCTTTCTTGGTAACAGAAAAATGCACTAAAAGAAATAATTCTGCAGTCTGCTATAGTGGCTCTCTTATCTATTTTTGTTTAGGTTTTGTTGAAATCAACACCTTCTATCAGGGTAAGAATTTCTGTTTCGTTTGTTTGCTCATTAAGAGCAAGAGAGTGCATAATCCAGAAAGGCTTGATGTACAGATGAAGCTGTCAAGAGCAACACAAATTCTAACAGAGTAGTTTCTCAAATGTGATAATTGCTATTTATTTTATAGGCTTACACATGACATCCCATTATTAAAGTAACTCCCACTTCAGCTTTTATTATTAACCACACTTTTCAATCTCTTTATCGACCCCAAGCAAAACTGTATTTTTCTGCACAGCAACAACAAAAAGCTAACACTCAATGTTTACTTTACCAGGAATTATTCTCAAAGCTATTTCCACATTTTAAAAGGTGCCTCATTTGAAAATACCAATGGCATCCATTAGAGATTGAAATTGCCCTTTAGAATACACTGGATAAATCAGTGTAGGGAAAACCAGTAGGACTTCCAAAAGCATTTGGAGCTAGTCCAGCTGAGCTCCCATACAGATCCATGGGGGGTTTAACACCATGTTCAAGGACAACGGCAAATCAGAAGGAAGAGCTGTGTAGCCGCTTCATACAAAATTCTGTGCTATTACACTGGAGGGGCACAGACCTCCTAAAAATCAGTACCTGGCACAGTTAGGTTAACCTACTGTTTCACTCAGAAACACAATATGTAGTGTCTTCATCAATGCTTCATACAAACCAACTGCAGTCTGTCACAGGTTCCACTCAGTACGCTTTGGCTGCTGATCCTCTTCCCAGCCACTGATCGTTACTGCCTCCTTTATTATTTATTCTTCCATGAGTATGATGTGATGACCTGTCACAATTTTGGTTTAAGCCACGTTCTCCTGAATGGAGTTTATTGGAATGGAATATAGCATATGTAGGCAATACAAATATACCACCACCTACAAGCTGGAAACACACAGACACTAAACTACAACCCACCAGGAGTAAATTCCATTCTTTCCTATGCCTAAAGGTGTCTGTCACATAGTACAAAGCAGGAAAGCAGTGGGAAATTGAACCCAGAACATAAAATTGCAAATTCAGAATAAATTGAAAACCTACTAGACACAACACTAGGAAGAACCTCTTGCAAGAAAGAAGGAAATACAAATGGAAATCCCATGGATTGGGTGAGAGGAAGAATAACTATAAAAGGAGCAGCAGCAGTGAGTAATAGAATCAAAGCAGAGTAGAAGAGGACATGCTGGATTGTGTCCAGTGGAAAATGAGCAAGCAAAGAGTTCAAAAAAGAGCAGAAAAGTCAAAGAAACTAGACCAGAGACCACACTTGAGCTCTGTAAAAAGAAAGGGAGATGAGGTCAGAGGCTTTGAGATCTCACCTGACCTGTGAAATAAGTGCTCTTACTCAATGGTTTCCTAGGTTTTTGTTATATGCATGGTAGATTTTTGACCATATATGCTTTCAGAGATGCAGAGCCACCACAAAGCATGCTAGCAAACATCACAACAAAGTAAGTTTGGCAGAAAGTACAGGATTTTAGGGTGCTTTCACTAAATATCTTCAAAAAAGCACAGCTGAGTGAAAACACTGTTGAGATCCATTGGAGATTCTAATAATAAAGACAGCACATATATACCACAACAAACCCCATTATTTAGACACGTCTGTTTCTATTGACAAACATTTCGCTTTCATTAATAGGAAAACATCACTCTTGAGGATGTCACTGCTCTCCCCTGCCCTGTCAAATCACACGCACCCAACCATACACTATTTGCATCCTCTTTCACGCCTACAATTTTGATAAATATACCAGTATTTGTGTATGTTTGGATACTCATAATGATAAAGTTCCTGAACAAAGGAGCAGTAATGAATACAAAAGACCTGCATGCCAAGTTTAAAAAAGAAACCTGCAGCAAAACTGTGCTACAAACAGACACTAACATGTTCAACAGCTGCCAGTAATAGGGCAGATGACCAGCATTCAGCCACTGGTGTTTATACAGCTTCTTTGTCGGCTTCCTTTTCATGGATTTCTCTGGTGAACTTGTTTTGATATGCTTTTAGGCTACTCAATTCTGCTGCTTTTTTCCCAGTTATTGAAAGTCATACTAGAATTTTTAGCAATGTTCATTTTTTCGTGAAATAACACTTTTTTTGGCTGAATTACTATAATTATATTCAGTGGACTTTTTATTGCAGCCTATTGTCCAGATGGCTCTGTGGAAGCAAGAAAAGCTAATACAATATACAAGAATGAAAATTACCAGTAAATTTGATTTTAAGTGTCTGAATACTTCCCCCACACTTCTCTCCAAGATAAAATGTAGTATCCTCAAAACTAGCACCCGTATTCTGAGATACAGAAGAAAGCAGAGAGTTGTAAACCCTTAAGAAGCACCTTTGATGTTTAGGCTTTTATTTTTCTTTGATCAGAGATTAGTTGCTAAAATGCAGAAAAAGGATCACTTACTGATACACAAAGAACTTTAAGAGCTAGTGTGGAAAGATGACCCTAAAACCTCATATTTATTTGCCACCACAGGTGAAATTGATGCTTAAAATTGAGTTCTAGAAGTAGAACACTAATCTATAATGTCACCTAAATAATAAAGATAATTTAAGAAAAGTTTCAACTGAAGGGAATATGATAAACAGGTCTCATATGAGCATTGGCATATTCTACAATGAATTTCATTATACCATTGAATTCTAATGCTTCAGGAGAAGTGTCACATTAAAACTTAATTAACAGTCACCAAAAGTGGCAACTGTAACAGAACTCAGAATAGGATAGAACACTCATCTACTGCATTTGTCAGGTGGCATTGTCAGACAGTCTGAAAAATAATAGAATGCCAAGATTATATAACTTTCAGTCTTAATTCTCCATTTTTTTCCTTGGTTTAAAAAGGTGGGGGGCTTTTTTTTTTAAGCAAGGCATCCTAACTTAAAACCAGAATAACAAGAGAAAATGGTAACCATTATGGGACACAGAAATGGGATTTAACTTCCTAAGATTCAGTTTAAAGGGAATACTGAATTGACACTCGCTAAGTTTTTCCTATGCAAGAGTGAAACTTTCTTCACATACAGATGTCCTTATACAACATTTATACTGTACGGCTCATGTTTAAGCATATAACATATCAAGGAATTTTAAGTCTTGCTGATTGAACACTGATCTATACTGATTTTCCCAACTTATTTCTACACTAATTTATATGGTTATTCTACACATTCAGCAAGGACGCATGTGTGTCTTACAGAAAGGTGAAACAGTCATTTAGTCATGTATCACAAGATACATGAACTCAGAAAGAATTGAAGAGATACACAGTGGGGAAAAATTGGTTTGCCCTCATAGTTTCTGCTGCGTCATTTTTCTCACAGCAAGAAGAGAATTAGTTTTATCCCCTTCTTGCTTCACATCTATGTTATGTAGCTTACTTGATTATGGTCGGTAAAGCTCTTCAATTTCTTGGATGAAAGCTGCTAGAGAAGTGCAAATATTTCTATTTTTAAAACTCCAACGTTGAAATTATTTTAAGTCAAAAATCTCAAAGCTCTTACAACAACCTTGTGGAATAGGCCAGAACTGGGATTTACATATGTTATCTAAAGGGAAATTCGGGGTTCTGCCTTAAGTAGCATTAAGGGTGTCAAAACCCAGAGATTTTGTAGAGTTAGGTAATCACCTAAACACAGAATCCTTAACCACACCAATGACAACATCAAGGACAGCACTTTCAGACTATCAACCCAGTGACCTCTACCCATGCTCTCCTGTGACATGCCATAGCACTTCCAATTTTCTCCTTGTTCTTTTACTGGCACAAAAAAGACTAATTTGAGGAAGACTAGAAAGGAAAAAAATCCAACAGTTCTAAAATCCATCTCTCCTCTGGCCTCTGTGCTGCATTCAAGTATGAAGAGATGGAAGCTAAATTGCAAGTCTTTAGCTCTCCAGATCCAGCTCTGGCACGGGCAATGACAGAAATTGAGACATAGTAATAGAGGCTCATACTACTTTTTTTCCATCCTGCCTTTGCAGATTCACTGTGATCTCCTTGAACACACTAGCAACTTTAGCTATGTTTCCTGTATATATTGACAACAGTTACTGATGATTATGCAGTTTGACAAGTCTACCAGCAAAACAGCTGAGAAGCAAGTGGTCTCCAAAACCAAAAATCCCTTTTCACTTCAACTGATATGTTTCCTTCCCCAAGTAAATAAAATAGAGGAAGTGGGCAGTGATGGGTAGCTATGGAGTAGTGCAGAACAGTATGAGACTCCAAACTGATGCTCAGAGAAATGTTTAAAAAAATTTAGTTTGATACAGGTCCGTAAAGCTGGTTAGCTCCAATGTTTACATTTCACTAATTATGTTATTTTGCCATGTGGATCTCCTCCAGTCTAAACTGAGTGATGTTGCCCCGCACATCATCTTGCTAGCTTGATATCCAACTTCATATAGCATGACAAGGCAACATTTTTATGAACAAGCCTAGTGTCTGTGATCTGCCTTCGTATGAAATTAGTTTCTTCCCAAATGCCTGTTATTCCAGTTGTTAAATTACTTCAAGTCATGCTCCAAGGCATGTATAGTATACTACAATCAAACAGGAACAACACTTTGCATATCATTAAATGCCAAATTCTTTCTCCCACTCTGGAAGCAGAACTGCAGCCAGAAATGTGTGCTTTCTCTGCTTCTTTGCAATTCCAATTGCCAAGTGAACATAGGCTGGGGAAGCGGTTCTGCCAAGTGTCAGTGCTGCGTTAATATTGTCATTATTCTCTAGGAGTGAAGTATATAATGCTGTTTTCTCCAAAGGCATTATTGATACCAAGGATTAGCATTACAATTCGTGTAATTATTGCAGTGCCCACAGGATTTAATGTCATCAAATATTTATACAACTCAGAATAGCTGAGTGGAAATTGTTTTAGATGCCTTGCTGGACCTCTGGAAGAAAAAAGTGATCAGATCAGGTAGCTAATTCAAAGGAAAAACATAATATGATATTGTCACTGCATGCTTGAGAGGTATTTGAACTCAGGGTAACCTTGAAACCTCTTCATACTATGTTTAATCAAGAGCCCTCATCTTCTGGGTCTTTCTCTCTCAAGAGCCTACCTAAATTCCAGCAGTGTTCCCCTGTAACTTTACATCACCCGTCCCTCCAATAACCAGTGCTTGCTTTTTATGCTTTAGGCCTTCATCATACTAATACCTGCTGCAGAAATTGGAACATAATGCCAAATTATCCAACTGGTATCAGTGTGGACTTGAGTATGAATATTATAGGTTTGTGGGTTTTTTTAATTCCAACTGCATGATTGCTTAAGAAGAAACAGTTTCATTCTAAGGCAGGTGATGTGAAATATTTCTAAACTGCAAAGATGTCTATGCACTTTGTTCAAAACCCTTTATATTGTCACAGGCAAATGTCTCTTAAAGAAAAAGAAACAGGACTTCCCTTTTGCCAAGGCTCCAAGACAGATTTTAGAACAAATATTGCATAGGGTAGAAAAAAGAGCCAGTTGCATGCTTTCTCAGTATAGGTGTTCAGTGAGAAGACCTTATGAACACCGTGCTCCTTTACAGATTGCACTAAATCTACAAGTGTTCAAATGTATTAGCAGGAGCACAGGATCCAGCATCTGAGCCCTAGGCATTTACGTTCCTTACGTGTTTTGCAGGAACTAAAGACACTTCAGCTAAGTCAGTCTGAGGTAATAACTTTATAAATATCAGTCACATGGTAAAAGTCAAAACCTCTGGAAATACTAAAAGCAAGATGACTATTACAGAACAGGGTGATATATCAGCC
Source organism: Hypotaenidia okinawae (assembly GCA_027925045.1). Classification (NCBI taxonomy): domain Eukaryota; kingdom Metazoa; phylum Chordata; class Aves; order Gruiformes; family Rallidae; genus Hypotaenidia; species Hypotaenidia okinawae. The sequence goes on along the minus strand of BSDF01000013.1, from coordinate 13,936,718 downwards.
AAAAACTTAAAACTGCTTAAAATGGAATAAAACCTTTCACTTTTATATAAAATATCACTGCTTATTCTGCTATCTCTGGTTACAACCTAACAAAGATACAGCCTCATGATGCTAGGATGAGTATCAGCAAATTGGACTTCATGGCCAAGAGTAAGACATTCAGAAACAAATGATAATTTAGTCTTAATATATAGTGCACGTTGTTTAATAAGCACACATGTATCAAACAAAACAGAATGTAGTACCTAAGCATTACTAGAATGAACGTACACTTCTACTTCAATCTTGGAAAGGTTTGCATTTTAAATTATTTAAAGAGATAATACCAAAAAGATCAAGAACAGGACCTAATAAGTAACACTCCATTAGAGATAAAGCAGTCAGCTAGCTAGCAAGATACCATGCAACTACAATTTTAACATGAGCATTGTAGGAGAAACAGTAAAATCATGGGTAGGGATGTTGGCAACACTTTGGGAAGATTGTCAAAACCTTTATTATCTTTCTTCAGAGGCTTTCATTTGGTCTCCTATCACAGTAAGTATAGCCAATGTTACTTCTACAAATACCAACCGCATTCTGAAAACCTGTCGTCTTGTTTCACAGCAAGAAAAAGGGTCACACATTAAAAAAATCCAAATAAAGCGTAAGCTGCCTTGCACTTTCAATTTCTTTTCCCCTCAAAGTATAGTGTACTCATGACAAAAATTCTGAAACTGGAAACCTTGTAAGGGAAACACTATTACAGTCTTACGAAAGACAAGTTAAACAAACATGAGAGAATAGGTGGTACAGGAACTCTACTATGTCAGCATAGTGACTTCAAATCAAGTTAACTGAAACAGTAAACCTGGCCTACAATTTCACCACACTGAAACACTGTGTCAGAAAAATTCAGGAGACTGATTTAGTTTTAGGTAAGCATTTGAACTTACTACCCCAAGGCATCTCATAGATACCCTTCCACTAAATTACATCAATAAAAGCAACTACTAAAGGAGAGGATCACTAGTTCCTAGCTCAATTCTCCTTTTAGCTTGTCTTAATCAACGCTGTATCGAAGTAATTGCAAATGACTTTATTATCATTAACATTACTAAACTTCATGGAGAAAGCAGTCTGCAGGGACATTAAAATAAAATCAACTTTACAAAATTAAGAGACTCAACTCTTCTTTAAGGCATTGTGATACTAATTAACAGCAATTACTTTCTGTTTGAGGATTTCTCCTGGTTGTGTATATCATGGAAGATGCTAGACTTTGACTTAAAACAGACAAATCAGCCAGTTAAAGAGTTTGGGAGAAGAGAGGAAAGACCAGCCAAACAAAAATAACCGCTCAACAAAAAATTGGTAAACAATTCACTTCAGTGAATAGGTATTGAAATGCCCAACCTTCTCACCCAGGAGACAAGATTTAGACAAAACACTTCATATCACATAATAGCAATAAGCAAAGGAAATAAAATTTCAAAACAGTCTTTAGTAAACACCGTACTTCTCATTCTAACTTTGTATGAAGTCTTTCCTAATCACAGTTTTGGTTGTTTTTATGGCTGTCAAGTTATCTGCCCTTTCTGTAACTTACGCTGTGCTGCACCTAGAACAGATGCAGAGTATTCAAAACCAATCAACACTAAGGAAAATAATAGATGCTGCAGATTCACTGTCCTGCTTCAGTTGTTCTCTTGGGACAGAAGAAACAAGATTTTTAGACAAGAACATGTAGTGCCATTATTTGAAAGTTCTTTTTATTTAAATTTGGAATCACACTTTAAATTTATTTTTCCTAATTGCAACCCAAACTCTTATCCTGCTGTACAAACAGTGCTAACATCCAGTTCCTCTGAATTCCTTATTATTCCTTCTGCCTATTAAGGAAAGGGACACCTCTGGAAATACACAGTACCTAGCAAGGAGAATGATCGGTTCGAAACAAACCCATAATTCAGACTGTAAAAGAGGGTTCTCACTCCATATGAGCAAGAGCTATGGAATAAGGCTTAGAATTAATATTAGCTAAACCAATTTTATAATGAATTATGATCATTATAATGATCAAATATTTAACTTACATAAAAACAGAAGCAAGCAAGGGACTTTAGTTAAAACTAAAGATTTCTGTTTATTTGAACAGTGTGCGTTTCCAGTAACAGATTGAGCTGAGTATTGTTCTTTAGACTATGCTATCATTCTAAGATGCACTGCTATGACTTTAACAGGTGGGGTTTCTTTGGTTTTAGTTCTTAATGCAGATAAAAACTAATTAAGATATGGAAGATATGAAAACAGCAAGTTCTAGGAAGTATTTATAGCTACATAGCTGGGTTATGGAGAGTCTTTAAATTTAGGACACAAGACTAATGCAAATAAGATTTAAGGAGAGAAAAAAGTTAGAAAAAAGTATTTATGTAAGTGCATTGGCAAAGAAGAGATATTTGACCAATTCCAGTCCTTGATAACGGAACTTGATACTACTAATAGCATGTTAGCTTAGAAAAAAAAACCCAATTATTCATTGGAATAATGGAAAAGTAATAGAAATCCTTAACTGGCTGAGCCTGTATAATCTCTTGGAGACTTACCCAGGTTAAATCCCGATATCCTTTACTAGCTTCTTAACAATGCTATTGTTCTCAATGGAATGGTGAAGCAAGTGTTGGAGAAAGGGTCTGGACATTAGGCTGCTACTACTTTCAGAGCAGATACCACCACCTCGGCTCTTAGAGAAATACCTTTAACTGTGGCACTTCAAAAGAGATAACTAAAGCCAAACAGACATCCACCTAAATATGGAGAGAACATTTAAGAGATCTGGTAGTTGGACAGAGACAACCATATAAAATACAGGGGTCTTACAAATGCAAATGACCATTTGCTTTTGCCAAGAAAGTTTGGACCAGATGATCTTTCAGGTCCCTTCCAACCATTCTATGATTCTATGATTCTATAGTCAACTTCAGCATTCTCAGACATTTGTCCTCCCATCCTAGATTACAACTTAACTTGCTTGTCTTGAGCCTGTTCTACTGGACTCCTAGCTTCACTTGTTCTGTGCCAAGCAATGTCATTTCTTGACACTCTACTAGTTCCTAATGATGTGGAATATAATGTGTCACCACTGAATGTAGTTAAGAAATATGCAAAAGAGAAAATGCTAAACTTTGAAAGAAAATCCTGTCTTAGCATACTATTAGACTAATCATGTGAAAATGTTTATTTGCTATGAAGTTGCAGTTATTAAACAAATTGGTCCATTCTGCAGTGCAGTAGTACTCTTCCACAGTGTTGCAAGATTTCTTTAAAATTACGTTGAAAAAGACACATTCAGCTAATGAAATTAATGAGCTTTAATACACCCTTGAAGTACAGGTTTTCAGCACAAATGTGCTTCATTATCACAGCTCTGTAAGCCTTGTAATGCATAATGGTCACTGATCCTACCCAGAACACAGTGAAACATGGCAAAAGTTTAATTGTACATGCACCTACATTTTAAAGCAAATAAGGCAGTCTCCAAAGCTATTAATATAACAGGCACCTTTTATAATTAAAGGGATAATGTCCACAGATTAGCTGGAAAGTATTTTAATTAAAGTTAGTAAATTACTGTCAAAGTCATCATTACATGGAAACTCAATGAAAATTAGATGCTTAATTTCACAGCAGTACAGCAACAACCGTAAGTTGTCCAGCATTTGTGTTAGATGCAGAACCTTGCATACTGAAATACCTGATTTGGTACAAGTTTTCCTCATTTTCTTAACACATACTGTAGTGCTAAGGAAAACAAACAAAGTCTGAGTTTTATTTTTCTCCCTGTTGTTCTCACAACTAAGTCTTACCCCCCTCCCCCCACCACTCCCCCCAAAAAATAACATTCACATAAAAATAACTTCAATGAGGTTATAAAAATATATTAACATCAAATTCAATATTAGCACTGGTAGAAACTTTGTATGGATGCCATGAATGGGTAAAGAGGCAGAGAAGTACTCAAGTTGCCTTGAATGCATTGGTGGTACGAATGCAAATCCATTTCAGAAAGTCCACTTCAAAGTGTATTTCAACAGCTCAATTTAAGAAAGGCTTCTGGACAGTGCAAAGTGACTCTGGCAAGTACTTAACATAACTAATTATAAGAGCACATTTTTCATGTAGGCAGAGAAAGAATTAAAGTCATCTGTTTTTTCTATATAGAACTGAGTAAGAGCTTACAGTTTTTGTCTACCTTGTCAGTTTTAAATTATTCAGCACAGTAATATGTGACAAGCTGCATTTCTACAGTTCGCTTTCTGTGTCACTAATATAGCTATTCTATACTCTCCAGACCATTAACAGACTGAAAGAGGTCAGTTGAAAACAAAGTTCTAAGAAAACAGCTATATGGATACAGCCTTCAGAGCATTACAGTGAAATCCTTGAATGAACAGGAGCAGGTTTTATGTCCATTGTTCAGCAGAAGCCTGAAATTAGATTTGTAGGTGGTACCCCTCAGGAAGCAGTAAATGCCCATGTTTTCATGCTATTAGTCAGGATAAGTGAACAGAAAGGGTTTAGAGCAGTAATCACATGCATGCACAGCTGTGGTAGAGGTCCTATGGAACCTAGAGATGGTGATTTTTTTTTTTAAGCTGCCTAGAGACCTCTGAGGTAAGAAGGTAATTTAAAAGCAGGCAAAGGCATCAAAGTTGCACAGAAGACACCTGGTTGCAAGGCTGAGCCAGGGTGGAGAAGGGAAATAGCTAAACAGTTGTGTCTTCCCTATCAAGCTAATGCTGCTGGTGAGAGCAAAAGCCCAAGTATTTTCTATTCCAGCCCTGAATGTTACAAGCTCTACTCTACCTGATTTCCCCCCATGTTCTACTTGTGTGTTGGCTGTTCCCCCCCCCTCCAGGGAAGGGTGGTCTGGTATTAAAAATATTGACATGTCAAGTGATATACAGCCTGTTAGCAAGTAATTACTGTAATTCCACACTAATACAGGAAAAAAATATCCTTTGTATGTAGCTGCCAAAACCAGCACAAACTAAGTAACATTCTGCACACTGTGCTATACACTGAATGTTTATCCTATTTGGTCTGGTACTAGTTAATCTCTTATGAGCAGATGGATTTTACCCAGATTGTTAGTAAAGGGGAAATACAAACAGAAGTAGCCTTGCACTTTTCCAAAGTCACTTTTACACTTGGCACTAGATAAGTTGCATCAAATTACACAAAATAGCACCCAGAACAATCCTTGATCTGCTGGAAATGTCATCTGTGATGGCTTTTGCAACATGTAGGTGTTGGACAGTAACCAGGTGCCTTTCCTAGGAAGAAACTATAGCTTCATGAAGAAGATACCCCTTACCGGGCTGAATTTGTTAGAATAATTGTTATGCAGTTTGTACGTTGGAGACATCTTTTGAACAGCAAGGAATACTTTTATTGCTTGCTTTATTAATTGACTGTGAGTCAAAAAATTTTAATTCTTAACTCAGCAAGAAAAGAATTCTGGTGCGTGTGTGCTACTGGTCAGGCAAATGGCATTTCCCATACCATCTCATAATCCCTATTATATGGACAGCAAGTTGAAGTGTGTGTTTTAATAAATTCATGCACTACTTATCACTACAACATTCTAAATTAAAATTACTGTTCTTGAAACCATGGGCAGAGCAAAGGTTAGACTAGTTGTCAAAACTAGTTGACAAACACAATTTCAAGACACTAGGGTTTACTGCATGGCTTGTACAGCTCTACAGCACAAGTACTCCTGTTGAGTCAAAAAGCTGAGATCTACCACAGAGATGAGCATATATCTAAATGCAGTGTCTGAAGTGTTATTGATTTTTATAGCCACTCAGAATATGTTCAAGAAAATTGCTGTCTTTTTACTGGTTTTGACCAGCTCTGTTGACTCCATTTACAAGAGTGTCTTTGCATTTCAAAAAAGTGTTTAGTGGGGATAAAAGGAGGAATCCATCAGGAAACTGCATACATTAAAACTGCTGCAATCAAGAAAACACTGTTAACAACCTTGACAATACTGGAAGCTACCTTTCTAGTTTGTTTGCTTCACTCTTAAAAGCATATATTGAAAACTTAAAGCTGCCTCTCTCCACCTAGGCACTGCATACATTTTTTTCTTTTTGTAACTAGACTTGCTTGGAAAATTCTTACAAGCACCTTTAAGCTTTTTGCTACTGAGACTTCTGTCTATACCATAGTTATGCTATTCCCAATTGCCCAGTGACTTCAGAATTTCTACTAGTTTGAACTAATCTCATGTATTCTGTTTCCTGCTTTTTCAATACCAGGATACTAATTAGCACTTAATATTTACTTAATACATTCTATTACAGCAAAATTAACATCTTTATTAACCTGAACTGAAAAATATGATATTATCTATTCAATCACTGAGTATATTCACTGCATTTGTATTGTGCTGGATTTCTTAGGATCCTGCTGTATTTTCCTCATGCTGGGATAATAAGTCTCCTAAATTGCTATCCGCAATAAATTTCTTGTGAAATGGTTCAGTTTCCTTTTTCTACTCCTTCATTTTCTGCTTTGAATAGAGAACCCTATAGTGAGATAGAGATTGCAAAGAAAAACAATTCAGAGAAGACAAATCACTAGAGTTTGGAAGGAGATAAAACCAACAGATTCAAGGATAACAAATACACCAACTGGTCCTTTTGGTTGTATTCACACTAAGCTTTATTCCAAAATGCACTTTGTAAGTTTGTCAATATTGCCATTAACTTTCTCATATTTTTTTCGGTTCTCTTCAGGTCCAAATCTGACAACTAAGTCCTATTGATGCCTATTTTGTCAGAAGTCCATTACCCATTCTATAACGACCCAACTCTCAAGACTTTTTTTACTCCCAACACCCCCTTTTTTAAGGAAAACACCCCACTATACCTCCCAGGTGCTTTTATTCTCATCCTTCAAAGCAGGACCATTTTCTTGAATCTTTGGCAGTTAACTCCTCAAAGTCACAAAGCCAATGAATGTGGGCTTCAATTCAGCTTTTTTTTTTTTTTAACCCAGTGTCATCTCCAGGAATGGAAGGTATGGAGATGAACAGCTTTAAGAAATTTGAAACCTTGTAAAACATTCTCTTCCACACTTAGGTGATGACAAGATCAACAGGACAGTCAGTGGAGACTAAGACTAACTGTGTAGAAATCCTGTGCAGTTGAGTAAAGGCAAAGGCCTGATGCCTACTTAAAAGAATGATATTAAATGATGTTCTGACAAAGATCAAACAGAAAAAGAAGCACCAAGAACTTTGCTTTGTTGTCCTCTTCACCCATCAGAACCAGTTACAACAATACTTTAACAAATGCCAGAGGACCTACGGATTTACAATAAACTGCTTCATTTAGTTATTTCTTTCACTCTAAGATCCATTCAAGTGAGGTTTGTAGCAGCAACATTGTCCTTAACTGCAAGGGGATACACATAAGACTTTTACAAAAAGTGTTTCCCCCCAACTGATTTTTCCTTTTCTTTATTCCAACAATAAACTATTGACTCTAGCTGAACTACTGATCACATCAACAGTCACACTCGTGAGAAAAACACTCCCAAACAAGCATTTGAGACCAAGAGTTTGGAGTCTCAGACATGGCATAGCTTAAGAGCATTAGCAAGGTAAAGCATGCTGCAAGTAACTGCTTTTAGCAGTATTTTGGTGTTTCCTACTTCTGCAAGGAACAAATTGACATAACCCTCTCCATAGGGTGAGTATGCCTACTTATCCTTGAAATCATCACCTCACCTCTTCTTTAGTCAGGACAGATCTATTCCATGCTTCATCAGTGGAGGCTTACTACCAATCTCCTTGTCCTTCCCAGCTATGGATATATTCATGCACACCTACTTCTCACTTTGAAGTTTAACATTTAGTTTCCAGAATCCAAAGGATCCAAATACTGTCCATCACACTTTTAACAGATAAGTTATATTTCAAAGGTCAGAGTTACATTATTTAACACTGGATTGTGACTCTTCGTGTTTGAGAGCATTTGATTTAAACAACATATGTATAAAGTTCATGCTCTAAGTCTAGCTGGCTCATTAAAGCAGTGATCTACAGTAGATGGCTGCAACTAATTTTGACTCACCACTCTTACCTCAGATGGCTCAGTCACATCCCCTTTTCCATTTTTGATGTAGTACTTTTTATACTGCACCTAAACAATTGTAGTTTTGAAGCAGATGTATGGCATACTAAACTGCATCAGCTGCATACTACAGCAAGAACTCAAGACTCCAACACAGATGTATTTCCTTAGTAAGATTCACATTACAGGGGAATGTTAAAATACTATTTACATAGCATTCACGCAGTCTTTTCTTTCAACTAGTTTCTCATACTTTTCTACAAGTAAAGTTTAAAAAATTTAGCAAATACATACATCAATTATAAAATTAGTCATAATCTTGGTGACATTACAGTGTCAGTAACATCCTGATCCTATTATCTTCGACCTGAAGGAAGAAACCACCTATCTCTCTCTCCTTCAGCAACAAGTGAGTTTAAGTTCTTTAATAATTCTCTATCTGCACTCATAGGCCAAACTACTTCTACTCTCTAGGAACTGACAGATTTTTAAATGACAGTAAGAAACTTCAGCTAATAAATGGTGTTTGGCTTTGCTAACAAATAGACTTAAATACAAAAGACAAAAATCATTGATCCCAAATCATCTCTCACCTGAATGTTTTTAAAATATAGTTACAAATTAAAAACTTGTTTGGTTATGATTTTAGTAATATAGCCTACTCTCTCAACCAATACAAATACTGTTCACCAAAAGTTTTTAGGATTTTTGTTCCTGTTTTTCTCTTGTGTAAGGTTTTTAAAATTATGTTTTCCCACAGTTATACTATTAAAATACAGAGTGCAAAATAAAGTGGAATATCCCAATATCAATAGCATTTTTGAAACAGAAGATTCAGGTAATGAAGCTCCATCTTCTGTTTTAGCATGCTACATGATGTTTCTGAACAGAAATCCAACAGCAGGGTACAGCTCCATGTGGCATTCTGCAAAGGTGCTCAAATCAGACTCTATGCAGAATTTAAAACTGTCTTTTTATCAAATTTTCTCCTGAAGACATACTGTGCAATGGAAGGGAAATAGTTTTGTGTCAATTTACACAGGATTCAATAAAAGCAAATAAAAAGTTGTTTCCTATTAAAATCCACACAGGTTTTCTCTTATCATGAGCATTATTAACTGGAGATATATATGCTTGTAATTAAAAGAAGATCTGGCATATAACTTACACAAAAAGAAGTCATATCTTCCAAGTAATTACAGGCAGCTCTAAAGTATATTATTGTATTATTAAATTAAAGAATCCACTAGTAGAAAGATCAGAAATTAAATACAGAATCATGCAGTACTCAAAGAAGTGTTAGGCATAGACAGAAGTGAAATAAGCTAAATTATTCAGATACAAAATACAATTTTCACAGAAGAGAATGGTATGCAGTAGTGTTTTGCTGCTGTTTTCTAAATCAGATGTAGCAACCAGCAAATATTCAGCCCTCATTAAAAAAAGAAGGAAACCCACTTTATCCTGAAGAGCAGCTAAAGAACATTTCCCCCTTGCCAGTGAGAACATTCTAGAAAGATACCCCATCTAGGTAGTAAGATCAGTGAACAGCAGCATCATACAATCAGAGCACAGTGCATTAAGCAATACTTTCTAACCCCAGTTCTTCAGATCTTGTACATATTTGCTTTGTACCCTCTTTTTCAATCTAAGATTTTATAATCCCTTATATTGCCGAATGGCAGCAAGACAAAGTCTTGAAGAAACATAGGCTGTACACTCCAGATGGATTAAACAGGCCTATAAAGTCATCATCATTAAGATACCAACACTCCAAGCCTGAATATTTTATCCACGACTTTGTTCAGCCCTTAGGAGACAAATCTGGCTGTGTAATGACCACAGAGGACTTACAACTCCCTGACATCATGCTTCTTCGTTTACCTTAATCTAAACTGCCCCATAAATTGTACTATCTAGTCATAAACCAGTTCAGCTTTCATTCTACTCTAAGTCAGCAAGGTTCACCCTGAATTAATGATGAGCTTAATAAAATGTAAAACAGTACAGATTAAAAAGGATCATAATACATAAAACTGAATTTTGAGGTTGAGCTGGATATAGACTTTAAGCTGGCTATTATGTATCTTACAGTAGATTTAGAACAGGATATCCAGGAAGTATTTTCAAAGCTAGTTCTAACAGCCTTTACTATATGACCATGGAGAGGCAAACAGGTTAAGTAAAATAAGCATACATACTAGGTCTATCTAAACATACATCTATTTTTATGCCTAAACCAAATGTTTAAGGTTTGAAGCATTGAAATGTTGTATCTTTTTTTTCCAGTAGTACCTTCCAGTGGTGAACAGAAGCAAAACTTGAAAAAACATTGCAAGAACAATTGTTTCCAGATTTCCTTCCTGGTTTAAGCACAAAAGGTCTAGAAATTTTTGGTAAGTTCTGATCTTCTGGATGCTTATATGAACTCAAAGCAACCACATCTGAAATCTGCCCTGCTGTATTTGCACTCCTCCAAGATCAAATTTTCTAGACCAAATATATATAACCCTTTGGTTATAATGAAGTGCTGACTTCAGGTTCTGCGGCTTGTAACTATGCCTCTTCATATTTTTATAAGCCACTGCCATTAGTGAGTTTTGTCATATTGTAATTACTGTCTTCTTTCCCCTTAATGTAGTTTGCACTTCCATAAAATAATTCACAAAATTCTCTCTCCCTACATGTTAATAGCACACACAAATGTCTTTTTTGTTGATATACACCTCCCCCCCAATCTTCTCTACATTGAGAGTAGAAACTCCAAACTAAAATGCCTGATAGACTATTTGGTCTCAAATTCTGTGACAACCTTTGTAATTTTAACTAAGTATCAACTACATATATAACAAGATTAAAACTGATTTTATTAGTAACCTTAAGTACTTCGCAAATATAAAGGCTGTTAAATTTTATAAGGCAGTAACACCCTACAAAGTGCTTGAAATGTCTATCCACCCTCACAATGACTAGCTGCCTTCGGCCACATCTCAGTAGGGAAATACACATCATGTATTAGTTGGACCACATAAGACAGAGTGTGCTGGTTTCAAACTTAGTGCACAAGCGTTTTTATTCCAGCTAATTCAAAGTGTCATCAGAGTGGATTAAAGAGAGAAGGAAAGAGAAAGAGCAAGAGAGAAGGTAAATTAATTCCTCCATACTAGAAAGCCAACTTTCAGTCAGCTTTTCCCTGGATGTTTGTATCTGCAAGCCTACTGAGGATTCCAGCAGAAGAAAGTCTATTAATTTTCCATGTACTTGTTGACGAAAAAGCTATCAGGATTATGGGTTGAATATTTCTAGAGTAGGGAAAGTAAGGGATGCAATTAATCTCTGTGAACTAAAATATACCTCTTTTCATTAATCTTTTATTGTAAATGAGCAAAGTAATTGAACCAGTACCACACTGTCAGAATAAATGCAATGCCAGTGGGATATGCATGAGAGAGCACATACTGATTGAGTATTAAATATCTAACGGCAATAATTTATGGTTCATTACCTCTTTTTGGAGTTCCTTAGTTGCAGAGTGCTTGAATTTTAAGTAGACAGACTTTCAGCAGAAACTGCTTTCAAATGCTGAACGTAGCAAATGCACAAAACCCTCAGCAATCTACTTAAAATTAAGAGTTTCGTGCTTAGTTGAGCCAACCTCTTTACAGCCAGAAGCATGCAAGCTATTCACAACTTGGATTAATGCAATTAAAGATACAGTGATGAATACTTCAAGGATCATATGCAAAGCAAAAATTAGAAAGTATGGACAGAACATTGTATATAAGCAGACATCATATAAGAGTGGTCAAATACCTTGCTTATGTTTTCATAATGAGGAGACTTCAACAAGGCTAACTTCTAGAAATGGGAGCAAAGCACAGCCACTTAAATAAGTAAATTATACCATGTGACATAGTCATCAAATAGACTCATTACTCCAACTGTTCAAGGAGAAAAAAGTCAGACATCAGTTGTCTAATTTTTATGTATAAATAATGTTATCTCTTTATTATGACTTGAGTATTCCTGACAACATCCATTTTATAGAGAATTGTGGCAACAGTAAGAGCTGGTAAGAATCTGGCCTCTTGTCTCCCTACCCCTTCTCAGATTCCTAGCACAGTCACTTACAGGGGAAAGATGTCACTTTTGCTAAATTGACACACCATGACCTTCTTTACCAACAGGCCTCCTGACAGATTCAAACTGTCCTGCTTTGACGGAACCTTTCAAGGATCAAAGAAAAGATCAAACTGAACAGCGAAATAAATGCCTCTGTTTTATACCCTCTTCATATAACTGACTAAATCTGAGGCAAACCAGACAGGACTCAGTTCAACCACGAGATTTCAATCTCCTTTCTGCATTTGCTTCTTTTTCTTGCCTACTGGAACTGGTCCTGGAATGTATGCATGGCTTTGTGGTCTGTTTGTGTCAAATTCTGCTCATCTGCTCAAAATTAAACTGTCCTATGCAGACATTGTTCACTTGGCAACAGACTGCTCTATGTTTACTGTTTATTGATTTTTGTTAACTGGGACTATAGAGAAGAAGCATTTCAGTTTCAAAGTCGTCCCAGAGGACACTGGCAGGTTACAATCACTTATACTGTAAAAACACTTCATGTTAATTGACTCTATATTTACATATTATGAATGCATATTTTAATCTGTTTTACATGAATAAGTCCTCCACAATGAAGATTTCATTTCCTTTTTTAAAACAACATAACTACTTGCCTTATTTGAAGAGACAAATCTCTCTAAATTGTTTTGACCTTTCCTAGTGTCCTTTCTTAAAGTGGAAGTTGTATCTGCCTTCTCAGTTCAGGAATTTCTTATCTTAAAAGCAAAACTCAACTTCAAACCAAAACCATTCCATTGTGCTCTCTCTAGTTTGGCAAGTCACCCTGTCTATATTTGAAACAGCCAATTTCTTGACTAGCTCAACTAAATTATTTTTAGTCACAATAGACAAAAAGCTGAGAATAGACCAACTTCAGCAATATACTGGAAAAGGTCTCTGGTCTAAACCAGAAAGACACAAAGATATCCTAGACTAATAAAATAGGAAGGTCAGGACATTAATCTTCTGCAGAGCAGAACCAACCGAACATGGCACTCCCACATCTCAGAGGCACCCTTGGCTTCTGAGTGTCCTGCTATTGCTGTTTAATATTTTGTCTTCAACCTTGGCAAAGTTTTGTACTTCTCATATGCTAATCTCGTAAAGCTTTCAAAGAGCATCTGCATTAAGATGAAACATCTTATCCAGCTCTAATTTCACCATAATATCAGGTCTCAGTCAAGCCAAAACAGACTTCAATGATATAAAATGCATTTATTCATCACACTCTCTGGCTTCAATGGTTCATTTTTAGGCACAGAAAGTCTTTAGCAGTCATCTCACTCTCCCCATCACCCAAATACTTATCTATTGTCTGCCATTTTCCAAGACAATGGTAAATATTAGAAGCCAGCTGTGCTAGGTTCTGAAAACAGAGCAAGACAAAGCTTTCCTCAAAGTATCTGGCTTACTTTGCATAGTATCCATGCCTTTCCATCGTGGTAATTCATACAGAAGATTGCTAACAAAGATTAATGCCTCCATCTCAGTGTTGCAGGTGAAACCCTAATATGGAAGCATCTTGCAGTGTTCTATGTCATGAAGCACATTTAAAACACTGCAAAAAAATCCTAATTAGACATGTTGACAAATGTGAACACTGCAGCCCTAAGTTTTATTCTTTCATTTCTTCATTCTCAAATCACTAATATTCCTCTAGTAGATATGTGTACTCCAGGGGCTTATCTGTTACTGTTCTGTACCTTTACAGGCGCTTTGGAGCAATGTTCTTTTGTGTTCTGAATTACACCCTGCAGAAATCGCTTCCTGCAACTGAGACAGGCCAATTCATTTTGTGACTACAATTCTATATTAATGTCTTTTTTATAGTATTTAAAGATGCAAGTCCTTCCACTTTTTACTCTTAAGCATACCAAGGCCTGTATTTCTGGAGACCATACTACATGCAAAGTTCATTGCAGTTTTTTATTGTACTTAGAAACGACCTGTTCCTATGATCAATACATTGAAAACATATATGCATTCAACATAGACAAACAGAAAACCAGTGACCAGCAAATGCCATGGAACAGTTATATAGAAGTAGTTATAGTTTATACTTTTCTTCCAAAGGCCATTCTAACATCTCAGAACAGAATATAGTAGCAGAGTGCATATGGAATTTAATTTTGAATGATATTGAAAGGTCAGTACAGAATTGCTCAGCTCATATTTTTGTGAAGATAACATGTGTGAACTAGTTATTTCCTCCTTTTAACATATAATGACCTCGTCCATTGATTTAATGAGAAAATTATACATGCTGCACTCAGATTTAACAAACTCTTCAGAATTAAAGATACACCAAAGGAAGGAAAAAAAACCAGAATGAGATTGAGACCTCACACTTACAACCCAACCATCTGGCAGAAGAAAGCCCAGAGATACCAACACAATGACCTATGGAGCCTTTGTTATGACACACACTGGAGCAGAGAGGAGTAAAAGCTGTGCAATAGCTCCTTCTACCTCAGGTGCACTGACCTTATTAATGTGATATAATGTGAACAATGCTTACAGTTAAACTGCTAAGTCACACATGCTGCTGGTAGCAAGGGACAGAAAAAAAGACAATGCTGTCAAACACTCAAGTGTAATTATAGGTGGAAAGACTTTATAAACTTATTTATGTGCAAATTGCCTAACCTGTTTAGGGCTGTCTCAGTTCTAAAGGTACCAGTAGTATCCCATGTCACAGGGACATTCATTTGTTCATTAAAAATATATTTATTTTTTCAATTAATTTTAGCATTTAAATTTATCTTAATTCCTATAAATATTGAAAACCTTACACTATTAAGAACCCCTTCTAATGCTTAAAAGTGGGGGAGCAAATAAGAACTCCACATTCTCTTTCTAGCTTTGTTATAACCACTGTATAGCCCTGACTGTTTCTTTTGTTCTCTGTGCCTTTAGGCATCTGCAAATTGCCAGCATTCAAAAGATTTTAAATTTGTGTGATTAGCATCCCTAGGCCCTGTAAGGCAGAACTAAATAAGATAACAATGTAATGATCTGCACTTGCTTTCCACTGCTTCCTAGTCACAGCTGAAGATACCAGGTTTGAGATACAGAAGTTCAAATGGATTGATAATTTTTTGAGCATTACTTTTCTTGCTGATGGATAAATCAGCAGTTAGGACATGCAAGAACTACCCCCGGATTAAGGCAGGAACTAATTACAGTGCCCTCACTGAAGGGTATGTTTACAAAGTGTGGTCCTCTCCTTCGATTTTGTATCAGATGTGACCAGGCTTCCTGATCTACTAGCCATGTCCCAAAAATGTCCTCACAGGGCAAAAACATATGCTCTGTATAACATAGCCCTGCATCAAAGGACAGCCACACTTAAGTGACACAGGTGATGGTCCTCATGGCTGACGCCACCATGGCAAAATCAAAAGGGCCAAGCAAGGCATGGAGCTGTTTCAGAGACAGGGCAATATCCATGCCTGAGGCATCACTGGCACATGCTTTTGAACCTGTACAGCCTTACTACTCTCTGGATTGGGTGACAGACACTTAAAGAAGCAGCTTTAAAGCACTGTTTTGTCTTTCTGCCCCAGATTGTGTCTTTGATTACATGCAGTCTTTCAATTCCATAAGCACAATGAGTGGAGGGACAAATAAGATCAAAAGGAACTTGTGAAGATGAACAGTTCTGCAGCCATCCCCTAAGGGAAGCCATTAGAAGTTGTAACAGCAGATGTGTTTTTGAACAATGAACTTTAAGAACTGTTTCATGAATACTCTATTATATAAAAACATACAGGTTATATCTAAAGACTGATTAAAACAACTGGATATTTAAATTTATTTTCCTTTGGGGAAAAAAATGAAAACAAGAAACAAACTGAGGACTACTGAATTTATGTTGGTTGTCATGATACTCCTTTCTCCATACCTTCACTGCAAATCACTCACCAATATGAAAATCTCCCAAACACCAGTGCTGGATTAAATGTAATGTAAAAGAAAAACAGAGGAGACAATCATGCTGATAATCTTCGTAGGAAACAGGCTTACACAAACATATCCCATCTGAGTAAGATATTAACAAGGACTAAAGCTCTGTACTAGGGTGTTAAGGGTCTTCCTTATGATCTATATTCCAAATAACCACAGTGTGGCAGTGTGGCATTCCAACTGCAAGTGTGTATTTTTTTCACTGGTGACAGATGACAGCTAATGAGAGGAAAAAAAATTAGAAAGGCACGTAGAGTGGATGATGGGTCCTCTAAACCAACTATTTTGTTCTACAGCTCTACTTCCATCAGTCTGCATCACTGACAATCAGAGCATGTCCAGGCTCCCATTCTAGAGTCATCTGGTGGCCCATTTTGCATGAACACTTGTGAAAGCCAGGGTGCACTAGGAAGTGCTAGGTTACTGACAGGAGCTCCTGAGGTCTGTGTTTTGGGATTGTGCAAAGGGAATAAAGAAGGCTTCTTTAGTTCTAAAAAGCCCATCCTTGTGCTAACACTTTGTAAAGACTTTAGTTTTGACAAATCAATATTTTCTACCAGAAAAATAATTGGCAAAACAAGAGCTCCACTCTCTACACCCACATGTGACAAAAGTACTAATCAAAGGTCATGGGATGGAACAAAACAATCGTTTAATATTCATAAAGTATTCAAAAAATCCCAGCCAGTAAGACTGCAAGAAACTTTTCGGGTACAGAAAGCATTACACAGGTTTTATTGACTGGTGTGTAACCAAGCCTTCTGAAGATTTTAATTTTTTCCACCTTAAACTATTGTAAGGCCATGAAAGGCTGCAGCAGTTCAGTCCCTCATTCTAAAGGTAGCATGAAATATCACTAAGCTGTCCTGGGGTCTGCTACCAGCACTACTTCATGCTTCTCATGGCTTTCAGCTGAAATACTGATCAAGTCTGGCACTACTGATTTTTTACAATTAAAGTTTCAAGGTGATACGATATGGCATAACATTAAGCACAGATTTCATTTGTCCTTCATTAATAATCAACCTTACAGACAAATATCCATTAACATGAACTGCATAATAAAGTCAACAACAATTTCAAATGAATTCCCATATGAACAAAACATTTCAAATGCTTAATATTTTACACTCCTCTTTCACCAGATACAGTTCAGTAGCACTCTAGGTCTTTGAAATCTTCATAATGCTTTTAATCTTTGCAAATGAAACACTTTCCTTAGACTTTCATAGCATCCTTATGACTTTACATCAGTGCCAAGTCAATTCCCTTTCTGGATTACACCTGTCCTCCTGCATCTCTTTTACCATTTAGCAAAGAAAATCCTTGTTCTGTATCTTCTCTGGGTATTTAGTCACAAAACCCACAAAACTGTTCTAAACTAAACTAGCAGAATCACATACAAAGGCAGTCCTCTGCTTTGTAGGGTGGCAGGTATACCAAGTAAAAATTCAGAGAGAAAAACGCATAAAAAAAGCAAAATTAACAGTAAGCTTGCAATATATAGCTTGACTTGGCAATGTAGGCCCTTTAGTATGACCTGTTGTTGTAAAGAATTATGAAAAGCCTTCAACAATGTAAATTTATGCCTTTTCCACTGTCCTTTAGATGTGTGGGCTTTTTCCAAGCAAGAATAATTTGTTCTGGTATACACATGTAGAACAATGCTATTCTGTTAATAAACATTAATGATAAGCTCTAAAGAACAAAACTTTCACCCATAATCCCTATTAATACAGAAAAATTTACCAAATTGTGACTGGAACCTCTCAAGGTTTCAGATTTAACTACTCATGGATATGAGCAGTGTGATTGCTTATATTCCACAGAGTAGAGGTGACTTTGTTACGCTCAAAATCTGTGCTTTTTGATGTTAACTAACTTCCTATAAAATCCTGTGAATGAAAGATAAGGAGGCTTTTACCTGAGAGTAGCTAAGTCTGATAAGTGAGGTGTTTGATTAAGCTCAACTAAGATTAGGAAAAAGTTATTGATGCTTTATCTCAAAAGGACTATAGTTAGACAGCTATCTCAATAAGAAGCCCTCCTTTTTCTCGGCTTCAGATAAATCCAGAATCTAACCCTTCTGAATTCAATCCACTTACAGAATTTAGACAATACTATTCCTTTACTATAGCTCAGGATTCAGTATCTCCATGGTAGATTAGAGACAATATTTAAGACAAGATCCAGAGCAGTACACATGGAATTCTCAAGCTTTAACTACTTTAGACCATAAATATTTACTAATATGTCTCCTTCTTGAGATGAAAGGACATTATTTCTAAAGTGCTGCTTCCATTACATAGTATTCCTCTGAACAGAATGCAGAGCAATTTCCCAGTACTTTATGAAATCTATTCCTTTAGGCTACCATTTACATCTTAGGAATGAGAGCCACATCAAGCATTTGCATGGAGATCGTTAATATTTAAAGTGGGACATAGTTAGAACTTAAGCAATTGAAAAATCTGCAATAATAATAAAACACCACCACCATACCCCCCTCACTTCTGACATGCCATTTTGCAGTGGAAGTATGCATCCTTTCTCCTCACTGTTTCTTTTGTTTGGTTTTTTTTCCAGGGGGTGGTGGTTGTTGAATTGAAGCTCAAAGTCTCTTGCTTCCTAGATGGCACAAACAATACCTGGATCCTAGGACAGTTTTGTGAAAGTGTTGACACTTTCACAGTGGTTAAGGGAATGGAGACCCTTAACCACTGTTTTATGACCAAAAAGCCTCCTGTCCTCCCTGCAGCCCATACTCTCTGAAAATTGAATCTAAGAAGGGGTCTGCACACGTCTATGCTCAGCATGCCTCTCTGCCACATCCCCACCTCTCCAGCTCCCTGTTCAGGGTATCTACTTGTTCTCAAAATATCACTCATCTAATGAGTGGTTCTCAATTACAGACTTCAGGATGTGTTTCAGTGACCCCAAATTTCAAGAGAATTTTATGTATTGTAGTTGGACTGATGGAAGATCGCTGTTGGACTTCTACTGAACTTGACCTTCTCTCTCTCTCGTAAATTACCTGACACATTGCTGTAACTATACAGATTTAGTCAAGAAATTGTAATTATTAAAGTGCATGAAACTGGAGATATAATTTGCACTTGTTCATCACACCATTTCATTTCCATACTGTTGTATTTCTTTCTCATTTTAATTGAGTTACTATGCTGCAAATTAGAGCTGCATAGCATTCCTGCTTTGTTGTTCTTGCTTAAAGCAATCATCTATGAGGTATCCCACTGAAACAGCTAAATTCTTGCTGTAAGGGATATTTAACGTTTCTTGATATTCCTGGCTGCATTAGCTAATTTAACAAAGGTTTAACATTGGTTCTGAATTATTTTCCTGACCAAGCGTACTTTCAAAGTACAAAAGCAAATATTAAAAACCCATAATGTTGTAGTTGTTCTGAATACACTTTTGAGATAAAAATGACCAGCACAAGACAACAGGTATGATCTCTGGAAGTTGTGCAGGTAAGAAAACTAAACAAAGCTATGTAGGGCTGTATTTACCTAGTACAAATATGTACGTTCCTCAAATATAAAAAGAAAGTATTGATTCGCTACTGTTACAAGATCTGTTTCCTTCAAGCCCTTGCTGGAGTATACTATTGTTGATCATCAAATACAGCACATTCCTACATCAGCAGCGTAGGAGGTAAGATTATTCCTCTGAGAATTACTGTATTCAAGAGGCAAGTGATAAAATCATCACAAAATAGACAAGTTCCATTTAAAAATGAAAGAAAATAGTGCACCAGAGCCTTCTGTACCTACTAATGCTTTTTTATTTCCCAAACTTGTCTCCTACTGGATCAGGCAAAACAGTGTTTTACTCCCATGAATTTTTAATTTGACTTTATCAAAACTGCGATGAATTCTCCTATCTCTTTCCTATGCAGACTTAAAAATAGCTTGCTGAATTTCTACTGCTGTACTGACTGAAGGAGGATCAAAACTCCAGATGAAACCATCTACTTTACCTATCAGTAAATAAGTATGCTTTACATAGAGCTCCTTCTGGCTAGCCAGGAAATTCACTTGTTTTCAAATTTAATCCACTCGTTTCATTCATGGAGTTTGTAGGGCTTCCATCCAGCAACTTTATTTCTTGAGGTAAGAAAAAATAAATCACCCATAAACCACTTCACTAAAAATCAGTACTATATCCACATCATCAACTTCACAGGTAGTATCTGAGTTGTACATCTAGATATTCTCCAAGAAAAAGTAATTCTGAACAGTATTTTATTCATTCTGCACTGAGCTGACTTTGCTTCCTGGTATAGCATGTATATAAAGCATCTGTTCTTTTGGAGAATCACTGTGACAAGTTACCACTGTAAGACCTACCAGGGACTTTGGGTTTCTACACCACACAGGATGGTACTAAAGTATTGCAAAGAATGCAAAAATATTATCTCCTGTTTATCTGATTAATACAGTTGAGGCTTAATTTGTCCCTTCACTCTGTTCTCTTACAGGAGAGAGAGAAGTTAATTCGTTTTGCTTGCAAGCAGTAACCATTTTGGTCAGTAAGAAGAAACTATTTTGGACTGTCGACACACATCTAGGGGAGCCTTGAGACAGAATGGAAGACAAATTGACCAAACATTGATTTATAACAACAGTCAGCCAAAGAAGGCAGAAATGTGAAAACAGTGCAAGCAGAGTGTGAAACAAAAACCTGAACTGTCAGGGAACTGGAAGAACAACCAGATGCTTTCTGCAGTGACATAAATTGAAGTAGAAGTCACCAGGCAGAGATATAAGCAATGCTACCACAAAAACACGTAAATAATCTGACTTACTCTAAAAGAGTTGTTCTGTGGAGCTGAAACCAACTGCTGGTTGCATAAATCACATCCACTCTCTGACACAAACTGCTAGAACATGCATTCTTCAGAGAATGAAAACTAAGTAGCAGACTTCAAATGTTCTCCTCTCTAGAAATACAACCTAGAACAAAGAAATTATCATATTTAGGATCTGAAAGTGTCCATGGATTAGAAAGTAGCTGCTACTAGCACCACTCCTTCAATTTATCCCCACATATCACACAACGATTACTGTTGGGTCTTTCTTCATCTCAGTAGAGAAAGAAGCTGCTTATATACCAACAAGAGATCATTCAAAGAAAATGAGCAGGCTAAAAACTATAGAAGCAATAATTCTTTAGTGTACATACCACCAGATTACATAAGGCATGAATTTATATTGAATTCCATAGTTAAAGGTAATTTTTATAGTTCCTATACCCAACAGGTAATAATTTATCAATAAAAGTAACTCTAATCAGTTCTGCATTTTGTAACACAGAAGACATCCTATGCACATAGCACAGTACCATTTAAACTTTCTGACTGACATTTATACACAACTTATGAAGCTTATGCTTAAATAATGGTATCACTTCTAAATACTCAAGATCAAAGGTTTCAAGTATGTGAATACTGATTTTGAAGGGAGTATCTTCAAAAGCCAAGAGTTATATGAAACACTGAGAGGCCACCATGCAGTAATTGAGTCTACACTTAACCTCACCTACAGTATTTTTTTAATTTGAAAAATAATTATCATTGATATTATGCAACATCTAAAAATACAATCTCAAAGCTCTTTACAACGAATAGCATACATTAACTGATTTATTATCCAGGGGTTTGTCTTTTGCCTTTGCCTTATTAAACCCACTCATTTTGCTCAAACAACTCAAACTTGGAGAAAGGCACTGGACTCAGCACAGAAACACCTTCTCTCAAAGCAAATACTGATTCAGTCAAGAAGAGAAAGGAGTAATGTAATACTTGGATACATCTCAGTTTCTTTTCTGCTTGTTTACTTTGCCCATGGTTTAAAGAAATATATTATACTTTTTACAGTGTATATATACACACACATATATATACACAAAGTGCTATTGGCAAAAAGAGAACATGCTGCAATTTAAGTGTATTTTAGTACTATAGAACCTTTTTCACCTTGCCAGAAAATACACCCCATAGAGACCTGAAGCAAGATAAAGCAAAAAAAGGGTACCATATTGAGGTGTGAGAGAAAGGTCAGTAAATCACACGAGCATTCTTATGTCAAGGCTGAGTCACAGGCTAAGTTATTCTGAGTCCCATATAGTACCTACAGAAAGTTTAGAGATTTAAACCCCATAAAAACTACTCAAAAACATTAACTCAATCAGTCACAAGTAAATAATAAAAGAAAACCACAGCACAACTTGAAAATTTTCACAAACAGAAAAACACACATGGTCCTTTTGTCCACTTTCTGTAAACAGACATTTAAAGAATGTAGTAGAATGAACTTAGAACGTTTTTCACTGAACAGAAACTTCTCAGAACAATCACAACAGAAACCAAAGGCTCTCTGTGTCCCACCAGCCCAAACTAAAAATAACATTGCCTGCTTCTGAGACAGCTTTACACTGTTTCTTGTATTCCGTGTTGTCTTCTTGACTGCTTCAATTTTGTCATCAGATTTGTTTTGGCAGGTAGATCCATTTACAACTTGACAATAGTTTGTACTGTTTTGTTCTCTTCCCCTTTTTCAAATATCTTGAAAGATTTACCTTTTAAGAGGCTTTATGACAGTATAAAATGGTGATCTTGCTCTAACAGTCAAAAGGGATGGAAGGTAAGTACAACATGCCTTACCCAGAAATTCAGCACAGAAAAAAAAAGCCTGCAGGAAATCAGGTTTTAGTGTCACTTTCTCATCATCATTTTGCCTTCTGTGTTTTACCTGAATGCAAGGAAACTGAAACAGAGGATTAAACCAACTAGATTTAACTTAGGTTGCTTCAAGACAAGTTAAACAGAATGGTGTTGATTGATAAATCAGTTTCCATGTCCACACATGCATACAATCTGAATCATCAATAAATATGTTTTTTGACAGATCAACAGGGAAACATGGCAACATTATTTTCTAGGAATATAACTGAGCATCTCAAGTTTCAAGAGAGAACAGAACATACAAAAGCTAGAAAGACATTTCAATATAGTGATTTCATTTTTTTAAAAGAGTAAGGATAACTTGAAACAATGCAAAGAATAGATTTTCAGCTTCTGTTACTTCTTGAAGCACAATGGACTTTGTTTTCTAGCACTAACCTGAGAGAAGTAGAACTCCTAGCAGATACCTGTGACTTTGTCACTGTATAAGAAACACTCAGGAGTTGGGCTTGACAGCATTGTGAAAAAAACACCAAATATAAAGGTGTATTTTGGAAAGTGGTTAAATATGAGTGGTTGAGAAGCAGAAATTTATTCTCTATGAAAATATATGTGAGCTTAATGCATTACTCCAAATGTACAACTCCATACAAAATTAAAGGTTCAGCAATGCTTTCTACTTTGTTTTACTTGGTTTCTTTTATCACCTTTTTGACAACTACAGCACACAAGCTATAGCCCATAACTTTACCACAAGAAATACAAAGTCCCATCAACACCCATCCTCCTCTAATTTTTTTTCTTTGGCAATCAAAGAAATTTCTAACAATTACATGATCAATGGATTGTGCAATTAAGGAAGTGCCAGATCATAATACAATCTCTTAAGTGTGGGACACCAGGGGAAATGGCCAACCTCTTTTCAGTGGTCTGTGGGGACAGGACAAGGGCCAATGGCCACACATTGGAGCACAGAAGTTCTGCACCAACATGCATAACTTTTACACAGTGAGGGTGAAGGAGCACTGGGACAGGCTGCCCAGAGGGGTTGTGGAGTCTCCTTCTCTGGAGATATTCAAGATCCATCTGGATGCCTACCTGTACAACCTATTCTAGGGAACCTGCTTTGGCAGGGGGTTGGACTCAATGAACTCTGGAGGTCCTTTCCAACCCCTACAATTCTATGATTCTGTGAGTTGAGCTACTTGATCTCAGCTACAATAGCTGTCAGTGAATGTGCTTTCAGTCTGTATGAAGTTCAGCATATTCTGAAGTGAGTGACTTCATCTACATCATGGTTTTCTTGCATTTGGCTCTAACAGGCAAGTATCAAACACCACGGGGACAATTATCTTTGGTCAGCATGGTAGCTGGCATTAGCTGTAACTCCTTTTGCAGAAAGACATAAGAATCTAGAAGCCAAAGGTTTTTGGAAAAAAGTAACATTGCAACATTATTATATTTTCTAGGTATATAACTGAGTTACATACATATAAATATAGAAATATTTCCTGAATAGTTCTCCTCACATCTTAAGCATCTTTCAAGGACACATATAACCGTTAATAGAAAACTAAAATCTACCTGCCAATTTATGGAGAAAACAATACCACTTGTAAAGTTTGGTTCTTATTTTGGTTCAGTATCAAAATTATCTCAATGTAACTGAAAAAGTGTATGAATATGTTTTAGGCTTTTACATCCATGCTGACAGTTACTACCCAATCCATACTTCAGCACACTCTTCAGAAAATTCCTTGCTCTGTTCCATGTGCTCTCTAATATATGATACGAGCCTGTTACATTTCAGGCTTATCAAAAATTGTGATGCTCAATTACTTCAGTAAATAATTTTGCCTTGAAAATAAGATCCATAATTTCTTTCCTTGATAGCAGGTAAACTTATTACATGAAACGAGGTGGGGTTTTAAGTATTTGGGGTTTTTATTTTTAAAAATCTTCTTCAGAATTATGAATAAATGAGTAGAATAGTAGTTCTGGTGCCTATATTTTTATTTCCCAGACTACAAGATTTGCCACTTGAATGAGAGCTGAAATATTGTTTGTGAACTTGCGAAAAGAATGGACTTTGTGCAAGGATAAACAGCATGCATAGCAATTCACAGACCTGTACATGGAAAGCAGTGGATTTAAACAGCTTCCCATATTTTACTCAAGAACAGTGACTTCATAAAAAGCCTTATTGTTAATGGTTACAGAAATCATTACAGAAAGAATGCATTATTCTATGATTTTAGTGTTAACCCATCATCCAGATTAAAAGACTGATGTTAATTTCATTCTTCTATTTGAAAATTATCATTGTTTGTTAATGTTATTAATATGTATTAGTATTCACAATAAGTAGAGTGAAAGGAAACACATGGGGTTCATTTTTTAGAGAAAATACAACATTGCTCTGCTTTCCTAAATGCTAGCCTCTTGTAGCTGTTCTTTTATTTCTGCACAGTGATCACAACAAAATTCCATATGTCCTTACTTGCAAGTTAATTATTGCATTCTAATTAAAAATATCACAGGTATATACTCTTATCTGGCTTTACTGTTGTCAGCACCAATTTGTATTCCCATTGTGCATAGCTAATTTTACTTCATTCCCTTGACTGTAATCCAGGTTGTTCATGCAGAGCACAGCGGACAAGATTAGAGACTTCACTTACAACACCTAGTATCTTAATCCATAACCATCCTTTCAAAAAGGAGTTAACTACTCAAAGTAGGCACTTCAGTTTTTCCTAAGGATACTGCAATTTCTTTTCTTTGCTCTGCTCCTCAACCATGACATTACTCAAACATGGTAATACATATCACCAAGTAACATTAAGTACTATGCTTTCTATTGTCTCTTCAGCGACTTTCTCACTTTGCTTTCAAAGAAATCTTTTAATGATCTAGTTTTTTATATACAGAAATAATTTAAACCAAGGAGATTCAGATCATCTAAACTACAGAACTTAGCTCAGGATAAGTTACTCTGAAATCTTACACAAGTAAGATTTCTACTACTGAAATAATTAAAGGTGGGTCTGAAATGCTTTCACTACTGTTGCTTTCTCATTTACCCTGTGTTTACCATTTCCTGGTTTTCTTCATTAGTCATAACTTAATGAGTAATTAACAGGGCTTTTTCTAATCTCTAGATTACGTGAAGACTCAAAACCACCAAGGTGAATCATAACTACAAAATTTGAACACAGATTACAAATTCTTGAAATTTCAGTGTTACTCCCAATTAATTTAAAAGCAGGAAGTCAGAACTACAGTGCATGTTCACACACAGAAGTTTGCAGGGTTTTTTTTTAACCACTTCATTATTTTAAATGAAAGTGAGAACCTGGATGAGCGCTAACAATGGAAGAATAATTTTGATCTCCGTTCCGCAAATGTTGAAAAGAAACATTTTGCCTGAAGACAATTATGTAAGATTACAAATAATACACATTCAGAACCTTCTAACTGCAGCTAATCAAGGAAATTGCAAAGATACAATGCTTCCCAACCAGTGAAATCAAAAACCCATGAAAAGAGAGACAGAAACATAAGATCTCATAACACATCAGTTTTCACCATATTCTAACCATATTCTGAATTCTTTCAGACAGTTCCAGACATCAAGAGCAAATAGGGCTATAAGGCTTTACCAACTGGAACCTTTTTATCAGGAGACTATTGTTTGAGAAGGAGGAACTTTGGTTAAATATTTCAGATATAATTGTTCCATTATATATATACACTTTTTTTCCCCCCACAGTGATGACAAGAAACAACGTTTCCTCCCAGAATTTTATTTTTTTTTTAGCCTGACATATGAGGCTTTCAGTCTCTCTCTGCTTTAGGGTATTCCCTCCTGTCAGTATTTAACAGAGAAACAGCCTGACTTAGAACCAAGAACACTAATTTGAATTAAATCATCATTAGCAGAATCATCTTAAGAAGGCTGAATGAAATCACAATAAAAAGAAACCCACCATTTCCCTTCACATGCATATGACTGATTCGTGAACTCATAAAGCTGTTGAAAATCTAAGAAGATACAATCACTTCTGAAGATTTTTGGCTAGATCACATGCCTAAAAGCACAATGAATCTATTCCGTGGAGAAATATCCATAAAAGTAACTAGTTATAAGAATACTAGGACAATCAAAGTAATTAGCCAGCCATCATTAAAATTAAAAATAAATTCACATATGCAATAGCAGACACCATTATAACTTCTCTGCCACTCTATAAATGCAGCCAAATTTCTCTACCCTTGCTTATTCTGCAATTAAAGCAATTTTCTCATTTGGGAACCAGGCTATTGGTGAAACAGCTTATCTTTACAAACCTATACTTTACAGAAGTTTTTTTTAAGCAGAGTTCTATTTAAAAATGTAAAGTAAAAAAAAAAAAAGTACTATGTGTCCATATGGGCTGCAATCACCAGAACCATTCATCCTGCCTGATGCCCTGGAAAGGGCATCCTGTATCTCTGCATCATTAACTCCAACAGCGCTGTCAAGGCTAACACACTCGTGCTCCCTATCATTTTCTTCCATGAACTTGTAACTGCTACATTGTCACACATTTTTGGAAGGAGCTGTTCAGGGTGTAAGGAATTAAAATGTAGCAGCAAGAATGCTGTTTAGCAGCAAGCAGCCTAAGAGGTGAAACACTGCATGGAGTATTGCATTACATAAAAGATGAGGTAACTGTAGCTTAATATCGAAAATAGCAATGCTCAGTTCTTTCAGATGTTTTTCAGGCGTTTACTTTCAGGAGAATGCTAAAGATCTGGTACGAGTCTAGTCTAGGATCCAGACATGATAAGAGTCGAGTTTTACTACTAACTTTAGCTAGCTATTAGGTTGCCCTCTAGAGGAAACCACTTTTCCCTTCACATGGTAAAGATTCCTACAGCAAGGTAAAAGTTCCTATCTCAACACTTACTTCCACTTACAGCAGCAAATGTCTCAAAACTATTGGAATTCCCCTTTCCACCAAGCTCAGCTGTCTACATGGCAAACACGTCTCTGAACTGCAGCCTCAACAGTTAAGTACTAAAACCAGCTGAAAGTTGTGGGAAGGTTTCAGATCTCTTGAGAGGCACAAAACAGATAGAGCATACATTCCCCTTAGCATTTGTTCCCCTTTTATTTACTTCTGCAAATGAAGATTATGAAAATTTAAAACAGTTATTCACTGAAAACCTTACCTGTTTCAGAAATTTAAATATTTGAAATAGCACAATATTTATTTCTTTTAATTTTAGCAGAGAAAGGAAAGAGGCTTTTAAGTTTGGGGTTTTTTTTTTATCTTATCAACACATAGTTAATTGTAGCAATGAATACAATTTATCTCAAGCATAAAATATTTTAACAATTATACTACAACAATAAAATCTCAACAGTCTCAACTCTAGTTTCAGATACGGGAATATAAATAATTCAAGTAACTTTCACTAAAGTTAATTGGATAAAAATAAAAATAGAAACACATTCAAAGTCTTCCCAATCTGTTATTAACATTAGCATGCTGTTGTAACAGATCCATCAGCTCTTCTTTACATGACTTTCTAAACAAGATCCATTTTTTTTTTACTGACATTCATATTGAAAACTGAAAACAAATATTAAGATCAAAACATTATCAGAAGGCACTGAGCATGTTGTTTTGGATTTTTGAAGCATAGCTATTTACAGATCTTCTCAGAACAGTCTTCCTGGAAAGGCCAAAGGTGTATTCTGAGAAATCTGAAGGAACTGGCTTAAGGAAATGTTCTTTATGCAAAATGTATTTTGACATAAGCATATAGAAAGAAAAGCTACTTTAGTGAGCTCCCCTCTTATTGGGCAACCTTTCTAAGTGAAAAGCCATTTCTAAGCCAAGAGATATCAGCAACAGATTTTAAATTCAATAATCATATTCTAATGAAGAGTTTTTGGGTGTAAGTCTTGCTTCCAATGGAAGCCAATTGCCAAGACTTGTCACAGATTAGACAACTGAGAAGTAAGCAGCAAGGTTGTTAATTACTAGCATTAATTTAATGAACTTCCTCTCATTCAGCCTTATAAGCCATACTGTCTATGGGAGCATGTGGAACACGTAACACAGTAACACAGTGATGTCATAAGACATTTAAGGACATGGATGCAAAATTCTGTAAGGGAAGAGGGAATAGCAAGGGAAGTGTTTTATGGAAAACTGTCTTATTACACAAAATTAAAAGCATCTAATTAAAGGAATCAAATAAAGATAATTTTAGTCCCAACTCAAAGAACATCAACAGAGTATTCTCTTCTGAAAGCAGACAAACATGCACTTCAACCATAGTGTTACACAGCACTCCATGCTGTTCCTTGGGGGAGAAATTGCATAACAAAGCCTACCCACACAGTAACCTATATACTTCTTGAAACCTAGCTAGCAGTTTTTCCTTTGGCTATCAAAGTGAAATCAGCATCCACATAATGCTATTACTAAGAGAGCATAATATAATAAAACACCACAATACAATTATACTTTCAAGCACTCTTTAAATTAAAAATGTGAATTTATAAAAGCTTGAAGTACCACTTATGAAACAAACCCTACTTCTCCCAATTAATCAAATCTACATCAGGAAAGACCAGCACCAATGTAGATTAGAATCACTACAATCACACAATACTGAAATAGAAGGCTTTGTTCTTTAACCCACAAGGTAAAACCTCCAAGACCTCTAAGCTCCAGACAGTTAGCTTATGACATACCAGAGAAACTTTCTTTCTCCCAAAAATGACACAATCCTACACTCTCTAGAGAGAAAAACCTCAAGCGTGCTACTAGCTTAAAAACAAACAAGGCTTACTTTGAACGTACCTGAGCTCAGGAGGCCATAGCAAGACCATCCACTGCACACCCTGCCTGGCACTGAAGACCACCACCCAGCTGCATGCACTAGTCACAGCACAAAAAAAAAGCTCCACAAATCCCTCCTGGCACAGCTTTATAGATTTGAGTGCAGCTGCATTAATCTATTCCAGCTGTAAGTCTGGCTTCAGCTGAAGCATATAACCAGTTAATAGATGTATGCATTGGGTTTACTGGGTTTTGGCAGTAGGGACCTGCAGGGTGGTCTCTGTGAGGAAAGGCTGGGCTCTCCTGAGCAGGACACAGCCAGTTCCAGCCGGCTCTCTAATGCAGCTATCACAGCTGTGACAAATAGCAGAGACAATTATCAAAGCCAATTGGCAAAACCAGTGAGGGCCTTTGATAAAATGTATTTAGGAATGGGTGAAGCAGTGTCCAGGCAGTGAGGAAACAGTTTTGTGGGTGCTGAGGCTAGGGAATGTGATTGAAATATTCTTTGTGCTGAGGCAAAAGTTCCTCTGTAGAGAGGACTCATGGTGGAATGTTTCGTATGGCTTGTGGAAAGGCTTGTTGGAGCGGATATCTGTATTAGCAGATAGTCATAGTGGGCCCTGTGCTAGGGGAAGTAGGTGTTTCTTGAAAAAAAACTGCAGACCCTGGAAAGCTTGTGCCATAGCAGGTTTATCCCAAAGGACCACAGAGAAGGGTCTAAGCTGGAGCAGAGGAATATGTGAGAAGGAAGGAGTAGCTGAGTGTGGCTGTTATGGAGTGACTGCAGCCCCCCTTAACTATCCCCTTAGGCACTGTGCGAGGAGTTGGGGAGCTGGGATGAAGAATGGACATAGAATAGGGAGGGAAGAGAATATGTCTCTTGCTTTGCCTCTGTTCCTCACCCTTAAATCTAGTTTAATTAGGAATAAATAAAATGTACTATCACTGAGTCTGTTTTGCCAGTGAAGCTAACTGTAAAATATCTCTCTGTCTTTAACTTGACCTGGAAGATTTTTTTGCTGTGTGCTTTCCTCCTTCCTGGTTGAGGCAGGAGATGTAATAGTACCTGGGAGGACAGCTGGCAGCAAGCCCATCCCAAAGGATGAGTGAGGGATAAAGAAACAAGGGCAATATTCTTCCCTGAATTGTATGTAATATGACAAATACATTGTGGCTTATGTAAGGAGCTAATGGGTACATGCACCATAACTTTGAGAAGAAAGTAGGCAACAGTTTGAATAATGTGACTAATTAGCATTTGTGGTAGTAATTACTATGTTGAATTTATGCCCAAATTCTATGTATTCCATTTCCTTGAAAAGAAAAGCTGTTTCTTATTATTTATAAAGCTTTCTGAATCCTTCTTTTCCTCTAGGGAGAGTATTTAGATGAAAATAAAAAGGTACTTTTTCTAACTTCTCCCTCTAAATAATAAAGACCTTATATTAATTGATACTTAAGGTTTGCTATTCTCTTAACTAAGATGGTACAGATATTCTATCTTATATTGCTTTTTGAGAGCTTATGGTATGAGTATATTGATACTGATTAGGTTGAACACAGTAGGGAGAAGGATGAAGTTTTTCTTAGTATGAATAGAAGAAAATGAGTGGGTAGTGGAGAATAAATCTTAAAAATGGTTACCCTTGGGGAAGAAATAAAAATACAGCAGTATTTTTCTATTTATCTAACATATGGTATAGATAAATGTCTGATGCTGTTAGAGAAACTGCACTAATTCCCTATAGAAGAGTGCTATCTGTAGCTTTGATCAGTACACAAATATTCAGATATTAAATACTGAGAAGAAAAAAATGGACAAGTGCTACTTTTGATGTTGTTTAAATACATAACTTCATGAAGTTAAATAATTTCAAATAAAAAGTGTTTTCCAATTTTACAGATAACTAATAATTAGCTACTCAAATACATTTGAAGAGCGTTATCTTCTCTCTTCTCCATAAATTATTCCATAGCTCTGTTGGATTCCAGTAGGGCTTTTAAAGTTGGGTTGTTTTTTTTAAATGCAAATCTAATTTGTTTGCTGTTCTGAGCTTCTGCTGGATATGTGGGTGGAACTGAGGTGGACATATCCCAAAGAGTGTTATTTTTTTAATATTACAGTAACTATGGGGGGAAAAAAGCCCCAGAACATAAAGGTCCATCCCAGACTGTTTACAGTTTTGCTTCTGCTTTGACTCAAAGAAAACAGATGATTATACAAGTTGGAATCATACATTCATTTTTAAATGTTTAATGTCATAATTACTATGATAATCACATTTTCTCTGGTAAAAATACAGAAATAGCTCAGTATAGCACTTGAGGATAGCACTAATAGCATATATTTTCAAAAAAGTAGGTAACATTAATGGAGTTTGTTTCAGACTGAAAGTCTTCATGCTGTGTATTTTACCCCAGCCAGCTCAGCTTCAGAAGTGTGGATAGGCTCAAAGGCATTTTGTATGCTTCTTCCAGAACTGTCTCTGTGACCTGGAAGATTAAGTTTGTGTTGCTGTTTGTTACACATTTGAAAAAAATGTCTGGGTCTCTGATGTTAGAGTAAAAGGTGATTTCTGGTGTTTCATCTTTGATGTTAACAGTGTGTTATGCTATTAATTAATGAGGCAAAGTATGCAAGTAGAAAGAAAGAAAAAAAAAAGGCTGGGACACTTACCTTTCTGGGGTGAAATCCTGTAGCTCCTCAAAGCTGATGATATTTCTGCCTGTGGGTCAGTGAAGCCATCAACTCTGTGATTTTTCACTCCAGGGGTATCTGTTAATCTGCCTGTCTGTGTGAATATATATTTATGTAAAATGAAGAAAATGAAGAAATACTATGGATTATTTTCTTCCCTCTGACTGTGCTCCTGAGAAAGATATTAGGTCTTTGTATATTCACAACCAGTATGAACAAGATAAAAAGAGATATGGGGTCAAACCCCTGACAGTAATAGTTCAAGGCAATCCCTTAGAGTGGTGGAAATATGAACGTGACCACATCTTACTTCTTTACTAATGCTGGAATGTTGGAAGGCCAGTACTGGAAGAGGATTGTGAATTTTGTATGCAAAACATCCTGCAAGAAGGAAATAATGGCAGAAAATCTGTAGTGAAAGAAAGAGGCTGAAAAAAAACCCCTCTATGAGGAGATGTGTGTACACCTCTCTTTGTATACACAAGTTGAAAACCCAATATTTAAAAATTATTGCATACACAAAAACTTCTATGCTGGTCATGGGTACACTGAGTCCATCCATTCATCTGCAACATTATTCTTTCTTTGTATGAAAATTCTCTGCCTCTAATAAAAAAATAATAATCTCACATTATTAAATGAGTCATGCTAATCCTGCTAATTGTCTCAGCAAAAGGTTACTGTGGTGATTTATTTCTACCCTTTTACTGCTACTCCAAAACTTAGGTGTATTGTAAGTATTTCATGACAGAAATGCTTCTTTCTGAAAATAATTCATCTGCCTCAATTTACATATAGGTACATTCTGTAATTGTCAGGATTATAACAAAGGACTTCATTTCTGAGGGCTTGATGGGTTTCTGCACAACTGCATGCTGCACTTCCCATCTTACCAGCAGATGCCACATTACCTTGTAGGAATTTCTGCATCATGATTAATACAATGTTTTTTTTGTGTGAGGAAAAATTCCTGTTGTTTGTTGTAGCTCCAAAATAATTACAACATAAAATGAAAGGCTAGGAGATACTGCCTGTTTGTTTGCATCTGTTAAGCTGTACTCATCCTCATAAAAAACACTTTAAATTCAATATAAAAGTGTCTTATCAAGCAACAGCTACTTTCAGGACTGCTAATATAATTATGATTTTAAAAATTCTAAGACTGTCATCCTTACCTAGAATCTTATGTCCTTGAAAGTATGGATTTGCAATCGTTAAGAAAAGTACCTACAACTGTAATTAAAGATTTTTTCCCGTTTGATTCTGAGTGCAGCTTCCAATGAAAACATGAACAAGACCTTCACAGTGCTACAGCTTCAATGTTTAAGATCTCTCCTGGGAATGGTGGAAAAAATGATGACTATGGAGAAGAGATGTAGTTAGGATGACAGAAAACAGAAATATTTAGTAATAAGACTTAGATAAGGAGCTTCAGGAAATGACTGGGGACAAAGCTGACAAGTCCTAAATTTTAGAACAGGTTGTGTGGAAGTGGATATAACAACTCTTAATTTGCTTGTATACTGACATGTTCCTTGAAAAGTTTATTTATTTATGGAGCTTTTAGTAACACAAACATTTAAAGTAAAATGGCTATAAGAAAAGTTGCCTACTCAGTGGATATGTGAACTATCTGTTTGGTAATGAAGGTATGAAGAAAAATATTTAGAATTTAAAGACAGGGATTCAGAGAAACTGAAATAATTTTGAAATGGGTTGTTTTCCATTCCTCCTGTTCTTTCAGACCAGCCTCTTAGGAATATAAATTGTCTGTGATACATAATAGTGCCTTAGGTTTTAGAACATTGTGATGTCATTAGTATAAGTAAATGAAATGGACAGAGAGATTATATTCTCCGGAAAAAAAAGCAAGATCTTATCTCTTTAGGGGAAGAACACCTTTTGTCTAATATTCTACAGTTTAGATGGACACAAGCCTAAAAAAATTAAGACCATAGCTGAATTAGTGGGAAAACAGGTGACAATTACAGGAAAAAAATTCACAATGTATGTATTTTAGAGAGAAAGTACTAAAAAAGCACTTTAGGGTATTCCTGCTCACATGTTAAACAGAAAACTTCTGGAAACTCAAAAGAATATGCTAAGAAGATCAAAAATGGGGTTGGATTTTTTTGGTACTGCTCTGCCCGCCTAAGAGTTTTCAGATAATGATCCAACAATGGAAAAAGCCCAGTTATCCAGTGCTGTATTGCTGTTCCACAACACTGGAATTGTCACAAATTAAATTTCATTTTTTGATCCTTTATGTGTCTGTCATTATATTATGGGAATAAAAACGTCCAATAAAATACAAAAGGAACCAAGTAAAGACAAAAAAAGTTAATCTCAAAACAAAGACAAATGAATGGCAACTTTCCATTGTACTCTATGTTCAGATTTACTATGAAAATGGCATTGAATACTTTTGTAAATGATTGGCTTTAAATAGGTACATGAATAACTTCCATGTTTTGTTATGTGTGTATATTGATTTATGACTCAAAATCATAAAAAGTGTTTAGGAATAAAGAAAGTTGGCGCTGCTTTATTTTGCCTTCATTTTGAGAAGAATTTTTCTTTTTCTTTTTTTTTTTTACTTTAGCCTATTTTTTAATCTATTTATTACTTTTAGCTCCTTTTCCACAGCAACATAAATAGTACTTCTCATGGAAGTGTAATGATTTTTTTTTTTCTGTAAAAAATTGTTAATAGATTAAAGATGAAGAATAGGAAAAATCTATACTGAGATGAGATCCATTTTTCTTTTCTGAAATTATTTGTTACTTATTCTGTAGTGCAACAAGCAACTCAGAGAATGGGTTTTCAGGTAGTATAGAATATAGTAGGATATTGGTTTTGAATCATATCTTTAAAATCTTTCTCCATCTTAGATGGACATAGTAATTCAAAACTAAAAGATGTTTTCTTGTTATGAGTTGAGAAAAAAAGTGGCCACTAAATTCACAAGAAGGTTTTTACCTTTTTGCATTTCCAGAGAAGTTTTGCAGGCTTTCATATTTAAGTTACTTTCTGCACAGTCAACTGATTTTTCCCAGGCTTCTCAATTAAACATAAAATCTTTCAACATTAATTCATTAATAAGTAGCATGCCTGTGATATAACTTCCTTTCCAGTATTGTTGCTGTTGCCGTCCTGCCCTTTCTATTGACCGCCTTGCCTTGGATTTGTTTCATCAGCATATTTCTTTGCCTTACTATGCATTTCTTCTTCCAAATTATTTATAACATAAATCAGCCAATACATTTGAAAACAGGTTAGGAACCCGATCTTTTTGCACCTGCATTTATATCTCTAATTCCCAAAGCCTTGTCATTCATATTTGCCCTCTGTCACTGAGATCCAATCAACTTCTGCATCTATTTGAGCTGCTCATAATTTGTAACTTACTGATCTTGCTGATTAGCCTTTTGTATTTTTAGATTGATTCAGACAGATTAGTCTTTTGAATATTTTCATCGGATATATAAAATGGTTTCTTAAATGCCCCAGTAAATTGCAGCTAGGGATTTCCAACTCAATGCTTTTCAAAAGAAGTGTTTCTAAAACATGTTGCAGTGATTTCTC
This sequence comes from Hypotaenidia okinawae, assembly GCA_027925045.1. Classification (NCBI taxonomy): domain Eukaryota; kingdom Metazoa; phylum Chordata; class Aves; order Gruiformes; family Rallidae; genus Hypotaenidia; species Hypotaenidia okinawae. The sequence goes on along the minus strand of BSDF01000013.1, from coordinate 13,900,667 downwards.
TTTGATAAATGTATCCAGATGATCTATCATAAAATAATAATCCTCCATAGGTTTTCTTATCATATTATCTGATAAACGGTTCTACTTTTCGATGTATCCAAACTCAAACTTCCTTTATTGTATCCAAATGAAAACTTTTTAGTCCTTATATATATGTGTGTGTGTGTGTGAAAAAGGAATATTCTCCTTATTTTTCCTTGAAATCTGTACTCAATTGTGAATATAATTCTTTTTGTTTTCAAAACAGGTTTCATGTTCCCAAAATCATTGATGTGTCCTTAAAAAAGCAACAGCAAAGCAGCTCAAAGATTCTTATTAAACATCTGTATGACAATTTTAGGAAAACGTTTCTTACTCTGTTTAGCTGACCATTTTTGCAGTTGAATAGTATCATTGCAAAAGTCATTCCAGTTTGCTAGACTATGAACATCAGAGAGAGTTTAATCTTTTAGTAGACAGGTAACTCACTCTTCTCAATGATTCCTATGTCCTTTTGTCCTTTGTAAAATATCTGAGAATGTATATGTAACCATGATTTTTCTTATGCAGTTTTTCCACGACATTTATTTTCACTGAGCTAGCACCAATGTCCATTTCTATTGTAATTTCAGCCAGTATTACCTGCCTGTTTCCAACTACCAAATATTCAAATCCAGACATACTGAGTTTCAACATAACTGTCCTATGCAGTCCTTGTCCTCCTGGACTCCTTTACATAGAATTATATGCTCTTTCCTTTTCTCTGGATACTATAGCAATGCCTAATTCATATCCACTAATTCAGCTCCAAAACAATAAACTTGAGTTAAATGACTTTCTTTAATATTGAATTTCTTAAGCCAAATTCTCCTGAGAAACAGCTCTTTCTGCTTTTGGAGTCTATTTCTGTTCCAGCCTAGAGAAAGGATAAGCCTATTCTTAAACCAGTGCTCAGATAAATTCTGACATATTTTACCCATCACTGATCAAGCACTTCATCTAATTAGCTCTCTAATGAACTACTCAATTGCAAAGCTACAGGTATGCTGCATCTTTTTCTAAACTCCTCAGTAGGAAATATTTTTACAGTATACCACACAAGTAACAAAATTCCTCTTTCTATTTTTTTATTTTCTACCCCACCTCTTGTCTTTTACTATCTATAGCATGGGGGCCTACCAGTGTGCATTGCTCCTGGTTTAGTTGACTGTCTCTTCTCTTACACAAATCCCTTTATGTGTAGTAACTGTTCTCAAGTATCTAGATGTATGCCTCAACAGCTGCTGTCTACAAAGAAGGGGCAGATACAGATACAGAAGTCATAAATTGGATTAAAGTAGGTAAGATAAACAGAAGTATTCTTTGCTTGCTGTTGAACTGACTCAATGAAATGTCATTTGCAATCAGTCCAAGTTAGCATTTCATGTGTTTTGTGTATAGCTCTGCAAAGGACTTGATAATCACTTCTTTTTGTAGTGACTTTATACCAATCCATTAGACCAGCAACAATAAAGACTAGAAATAAAATGTCAAAACTCCACACTTCAATGGAAGCCCATTAAACTGTAGCACACCAATAGATTTCACCATTTCATGCAAATCATATCTTGCAAAATAGATCTGGCTTGCACAATCATCAGCCTACCCAATGAGTTCTGACGGGCTGTTAGCTGACCTGCGAGGAGCCAGCTAAGCTGTCCCCTGCATATCTGAGTTGATGTGTCTGCCAAACTACATTATCCATCTGGCTGTGCAGACTTCTCTGTGTATACTGTTTGACATACAAAGGCAATAGGTCTTCTGCAGAAGAGCTACAGTTAAACAAGTTTTCTAATAAGAAAAAATGAGATTGTGAGCATCACTTCTTTGTATGGAAGTTGAAAAGTACTCAGAATTTCTGAGGAACAGGCTATTCAAAATTCTAAACAGGAATTTCAGAGCCTGACTTCTGACTTCCTTTTAAATAGGTTTTTTTTTTGAGTACTGGTAGAAAAAACTGGCCAAACCATCAGAATTTAGGAATATTATTTAGGTGATTAATACCATGGAACAGTGAAGAAAAGCCAGTCAAAGGCAGCTATAAAGCACACTACATGCTTAACAAGAAGCCACAGGCAAGCTTTGAGTGCAAATCCCCTAATCCTATTGATCCTGCTTCTGAAAAAAAGTGAAGCTCTTCTGTGACTCAGAAGGGTGACAATATACAGTAAGTGCACACGGCAGGCAATGTATGCTTCAGGAAACTTAATCACGTAACCTTCTTCATTACTTGAAAAATCACTTCTGTCAATACTCAAGCCACATCCTCACTAACTGCTGCTGTTTAAGATGCTGTCAATCTTCCCATATGATTTTGTGAACCAAATAAATTCCAAGTCATTTAAAGGTGTTATTATCTCTGCTGATAACATTACCCCTTTCAGGAGTTGCAGAAACAGGAAAATAAAACTTATTTCAAACCTTTTGTTCTGGCAGTTTCTCAGTCTCCCAACATAAAACCATCAGGTTTCAACCTAGAATTGGAGACCGAGTCAGTATTTAAACATTTTCCTACAGAAATAAATCTGCTCGTAGCATTTAACCAGGAATATATTTCTATTACAAATCAAAGAAAAAGTTTGTTGTTTTTATTTTTTTCTCTAGAGATGCAAATACTTCTGAAAGCAGGCTTTTCATTCATATGGAATACCTGACACCATAGAACAACCTGTTTGGTTAATTTTTCTGCAGATTTTACTATTTGGGTTTATAGACATTTCCCAGAAGTATGTAAATTTTCCTCCCTAAAGCAATTGGTGTTCCTCATGTCAGAGATTGCTATTGCTTTACATAGTGTGATATATCACTCAAACTAAAAAGTCATAAAAAAAATATTGTTGATTTTGATTTGATTAAAAGTGCATTAAAAAACTTCTCCCTTGGTGAGAAGAGTTTTGTCAAAAGCTTTTTATCTCACATGCACAGTCCTGTTTTTGTTTTTCAAAACTTGAGCACTACTAAATCCTTATCAAAATGGACACTGAAATTACTGTGTTAATTACAATTTCAATTTTTAATTCTGATTCAATTGGCAAGCTATCAGCAATAATCTAGATTCCTAAGTGGCTGTTTCAGAAAAGAAGATTTGTAGTTTGTGGATGAAATCTAGGGAAGAGATTATAACTACATTCTGGCCCTTGAATGAGAAAAAAACAATTATCTTGTGTTGTCATAACAACAAGGAAGCAACAAAATGTGATTTTGATAATCATAAAATATCCTTAGCTCCCTAACTCTCAGAGAAAATAATCTGCCCTCATCTCTTACATTCTTAACTCTTCGTGTCAAAGTCAAGAAGTGTGTAATAAATAAATAAATCTCTGCCCTTTCATGTCTCACTCCCTACAACTAGCACACACCCCCACAAAGTTCAAAAATTGCAGTAATGATGAGATACTTGTTCTTCTAGGTATACCATAAGTAATTAATTGAATATCCGGCAAAGAAACCGGACAGTTAATTATTCCCACTTATTGTCCCAGAAAGAACAGAGAAACATACAAATTAAGGAGAGGAAAAAAAGTGAGATGATGATGATGATTCATCTCTTTCTTGACTCTGTACAATCAAGGAGGGGCAAGCAACAATAGAAAATATGCATAAAACATGACGACTAAAATTATTTTTTGTATTAATGCTGCATGTATCTTTTTACCTTGCATTAATTTTAACTATAATATAAATAAGTGTAAAATGGGGAAAAAATATCTCCTTGATATTGGGGAAGGATATAAGTTCAGCTGCAGGAATGGTGAAGAAACCGCCCTCTGCAGAAGGTGTGTGTTGTATGGATGGATTTTGTATACTAAGAGAAATGGATAGGCCAGAATCAAATCTATCAGGTGAAGGATGCTGTCATCAGAGATTGGTGGGAAGTCAGGCTATGGAAACGTCATCATGTTTCTAGAAGATAGAAGACTATCAAAGAAAACACTGAGCAGCAATATTCCATGACACCTCACAATTCTCTGGAGCAGACATTACATCATAGAATCATAGAATCATAGAATGGTAGGCTGCAAAAGACCTTTATGATCATCAAGTCTGACTGTTAAGTTAACCTAGCACTCGCCAAGTTCACCGCTAAGCCGTGTCCATTAACAACACATCTACATGTCTTTTAAAACACTTCCTTGGGCAGCTTTTTCCAGTGCTCGCCAACCCTTTTGGTGCAGAAATTTCTCCTAATATCCAATCTAAACCTCCTCTTGTGCAACTTGAGACCACTTTCTCTTGTCCTATGGCTTGTAACTTGGGAGAAAAGGCCAACTCCCACCTCACTGCAACCTCCTTTCCGGTAGTTTTATCATCCTTCACTGGGAGACCTGATTTTCAGTACTCAGATGTATATATACAAAACTCTTTTAGTAATTTCAGCCTATTCTGAAAAAGCACCATGCTTCAGTGAATCTGATAGTCCCAGTATTCACCTACACTGCTGCTAGTAAAGAAGTGTTAATACTTGAAAGACAGAAATCCAAAATGTGAAGGCAAGAGATCAGGAATGTTTGACAGTACAAGAAAGCTACACATCTTGAAGATACTTTTCGTTTTGCACGTGAGTAAAGTATGTAGACATTTTTTTCTACATGTCCTTATTTCTGGATTTCTCATATAATCATACTGATGATTAGTTAAACACGTAAGTTTAGGTTACAGTGCCCTTGAGCAACTGAGGAACTTCATTCACCACCACCACACCACCTCCTACAGAGTGGAACATAACTGTTTGCATGAGAGAAAACATCATGTAAAACAAATGCTAGAGAAATTCTGGTTAAGTAAGCAACTGCTAGAGCTGGAGGATAATTTGTAACAAATAATCCTGTAGGCAAATTCAACCTATTTTCAAGCCTAATGTTTTTCACTGATTTGTAATAATTGATCATTTTTTTAAGCAAAGCTGCAAATTACACCAGCTGATATACTGCAAATGGAAATTGACTCTTACAAAACATTAAAGTTTAAAGTTTGACATTTAACGGGCATTCTAATAAAGTCTGAATGCAAGGATGCTTCTAGAGATTTATTCAAAAAGGTCAAAAAAACCCAGTCATAAATTTGCTTTGAAATTTAAATCAAAACTCACAGCTTTAATTTTGCACTGTTCACTCACTGATTGTTAGCGCTAATAATCACTTGACATGAAATTTGGCTATGATACCAAGGCTAACAGTCAGGCTCTTAGAAGAAGAGTTCAATGAAACTCCAGTGCCTACAAGAGGCTATTAGTTTAATGTCCTATTGGAAAAGCAGCACCTTCATTGCCCTCTAATGCCAGGGTAAGACTGAGTTAAAAATGGCACTTATTGAATTACCATTACTATTTTCTACAATCTATTTAATGACTATTCCCTACACAGATTTCACTTCTGTTTGACAATGAAGGATTGAGGGTGTTAGAAATGCTCTGTGCTGCATTCCATACCCCCCAGAAACTCAATGTGTAGTGGAGCTCTGCATGAAGGAAGGGGTCGAAGCTGAGATGGGCTGGTAGAAGTTGACTGGGTCAGAAAGACCAAAGGAGTGAATCATCTTCATGGTCTCATTTTAGCCCTGTGCTGTTTTGGTGGTTTTTCCTTTTTATTTTCATTTTCCCTTTGATAACAGGTTTTCTCAGGTAAGTTAGACATTTCTGTTACCATTTAAGAGTGCTTGGGAATGCTGCTTATTTTTTGAAGCTGGGGCTGGATTCTAACTATACAGTAATCACCTCAGTATCAGCGCTGACATGTTTCTGAAAACTCTATTTGCAAGTCCTTTATACTAAAACTAAATGAACTATACTAAGGTAAAGGAAATAAAATGGGAAAACAGCAGTTCACCAGAAAATGCAAGGATCTCAGGTTTCTTTTATTTGCCCCTCTATTTCTTTTCCAAAAGATCACTCCCTCACTTAGTCTTTTTAAACTAAGCTTCTCTCCAAGTGGAAATTCCAGAGGAGTTATAAACCCCTGAAAAATGGGGTTTATAACAGAAATGTTGACAGCTGGCTCTTAACAGTAGCAGAGTTACCCGCCACTGTGATAATATAGTAGTCTCTAACTACTCTAATTCTGATGAAAAGTTACTGTAATGTGACTCCCTATCTATACTAGGACACATCATTTTTCTTCTTTATGGGCCTCATTATGGTACAGAAAATGCATGTCCCCCTAGAGAAAGCTGGTAAAAGAGGATCTAAGTACTTATAAGCTATGTTTCTTTTACATCAGTGCCTGAATATAAGGCTAGAAGATCTAATGTGCTTACTGTAATGAGAAACATTATCAACACTCCTCAGAAAATGCAGGCCTACATGTGGTGCACAGTTCTAACATAAGTTAATTTATAGTGCCTTTTAACTTGAAGGATTCCTAGGTGTTTTAATGAATAGTGTCCCTGGGCACCATTCACTCATCCCAAAAAACACAACCACCTATGGGGGTTGGACCCGATGATCTCTCGAGGTCCCTTCCAACCCCTACAATTCTATGATTCTATAGGATGGACAAAGCCTCCTTTCTCCATCTTCAATACTGTAACTCTCTTCATGCTCACGGGGGAGCAGGGAAACATGTTCTCAACTGAACACAGAGGTTTACATAGAAAATATTCCTAAAATTAACTACCAAGTGGGAGGCACAACAGTTTTGCATCAAATGGTCTCCAGATACTTCCTATAGGTACATCAAATAATTCTTTATAGTGAGCCAACTGCATATTTGTTTTTATTAGAAAACAGAATTCCTAGTGTTTATTCTATTATTCTTGTTATGGAACAGGACTACAATCACACAATGCCTCTGTTCTAACTGTGCAGTTGCACTTGCTATTTTTTGTGCTACCAAGGGGAAAAAGTAAAGTGAAAGGATGCAGATATTATTTTGCAAAATTTAAAGTGAAAAAATAGATTTTACATCAACATTTCCAGTACGTTTAAGTACGCTTTCTTCACACTTCTATTTTTCCAGTATTAAATTAGAGATTTTTGATTTAATGTTTGTGTTCATGAAGACTATGTGTTTGTATGTGTGTTAGAGGGAGGGAGAATTTATGCACATAAACTGTCATTTCAAGGTCAGATTGTGAAATGCAATTGCTATTAATGACAGTAAACAACAGAGGTGGATAAATATGGGTAGCTTTTAGCAGATGAGCAGCTTAGACCATTGCTTAGAATTTTTTAGAACACACAAAAGTTTTTGATACGCAATAGAAAAACAGTAGGACAGACAGAGCAAAGTCAAAGCTATAATCAGAATGTACTGTGATTAAAAAAGAATAAATCAGATGGATATAGGAGATTATGACCATCTGTATATGCCTCACACGTCACTCCTACCCTTGCTTAACGCCCCAAAAAATCTCATCCCCAACGTATTTGCCTATGAATATATCCATTTCAGACTTGTGGAGTAATTTTCATGTAAAAAACCATGCAAAAAAAAGATTAATCAATATTAAGAGCTAGCCAAAAAAGGAATTACTAGAAGGAGATGGAAGGTTCCTTTTCCCTGCAGTACATCAGATTGCAAAATCCCCTTTTGCATGAGATTACACTTTCTTAAATGTGAATTATCAGATAGTGTATCTGTAACTCAGTGGTCTGGCCAGGTTCAGTACATGTGATAGTACTTGGTGTGTGTACCTGACACAGAACATGGCAACTACCTCACTAATCCAAACAAAGTGAGATGTAAGTATAATATCAATTGTGTTGATACACAAAAGGCTTAGTTATCTATTCTGACTAACTAAACTCGAATTTTTGCCCACAGTAAAGCAAACACAAACACTGTTAATTTTATTTTGTCTTAGTCTGAAAATGGAGCTGAAAATGGAGCTGAAAGGGACCTAACTCCATCTTTCCATCCACTTGATGGTGCTGTTTCCAAAATACATACCGCATAGTGAAAAGGAAAATGAATAAATGAAATCCATAACTTATTTCATTAAAAAAAATGTGGTGAATAATGAACCAATTTTCTTACAGTCTGCTTTAGATACAAAGCTACAACATTCTATTGTTCCAGTGTTTTCTGCATTTTCAATTAAATGCAGCGAGTTTTTTACTGTCTCCTGATACATGACAAACTCTTTTAATCTTTTCTTAATTCACACTGAATGTGACACCATCAGTAAGTCCACTTGCATAACTAGGATGACTCATCTAACGAAGTTTGGCAGATCAGCATTTTGAATGGAAGATTTGAATTTTTGCCAGAAAAGGAGGCTGCAAATTTAGACCCTGATCAACAACTAGAAAGCTTGAGAACTTTTATATGGATCTTCTCCTTATGTAAAGGATCAAACCTTGCATGTCTGGGTTGCATCTACATTAGTGGCCACCTAAAAGTATTAAGGGTATAAGACTACAGAATGTCAGCAGGGCACATCGAAGGTGCAGTCAAATAGATTATCTAAGTAGATTGTATTATGCAGCAGAATCGGGCTTATATGGGAAACAATGCTGTATTAAATGCATCTAATGAGCTAGAATAAATACAATGTAATGTACGCATGCATAGTATAATGGGATCTTGAGGAGATCAAACGAACTATCTGCTGTGATTCCTAGCAATAGAAATATTTTGCATAGATTTTTCTATAGCAAGAGTAAAAACTCAGGTACTTAAATTACTGAAAACTTGGTATGAAGGTCCACATAAAATATTGTTGCTTTTAAATAAAACCATCCAAAAATATTTTTAGATCTTGGGTACTGTAAATTTATTAATAAATATTTTATGAAGTTCCACCACAGATGCTATTTAAACATGTGATAAGCCTGAATAATTAGTCTGCAGCACATATCACAAATAAAACAGATTACTTGGAAAGAAAGCAAAAATGCCAGGCTCGCTGAAGACAAAATGAGGATCTGAGATGAGGCACTGAAATGACATTAACCTTGATTAAGGTTACTGCCTAAAACTGATTGTCAACACAGGATATTTCAATGCATTACTCTTATTCTTGCTCTTATATTTCATCTTAATCTGAATGAAATTTTAATGCACTTTTAAAAAACACGTTAATAATTACATGCAAAAAGAAAGTGTCAGAATCAAACATAAATTCTTCACATGGTAATTTTCTCTTCACATTACTCTCCTTTCTGCAGAAGCTTTATTCCATTAAAGCAGGGCTTGTCCATAACTGTCAGGCTATCTACAACAATTTCAGGAAGAGTTTTTTGGGTCACTCAGCTTTGACCATCTTGGATCTTGTTGTTTTGTGTGAGAGCTGGGTATCTGACAGGCTGACATGATTAGTGCTGTGTTTTCTTCTGCCTTTTTTAAGCTTATCTGCAAGATACACTGGCTCTGAGACCCTGCCCTGCTAACATCAGCCTGACAAAATCCATCCTGTTAGTGACTGATTACCCTCCCTGCCAGGCTGAAATGATCAATGAGTGGATGGACTTGTCAGACAGTTCTTTAGAGATCTCTGTGGCAGCGTCTGCAGCAAGTGCAAGAGTGGAAAGGAAAGCAGTCTAGGGATCCGCTCCTTCCTATCTAACCAGCATGTGTGGTCTTTTATTACTCCAGAGCCAGTGGCTCTTCAACCTAGCTGGAGAACTGGTTGTAGATCTTTCTGCTTTAGAATGCAAAGTTTAGGCCGTAATTTTGTAGATGTGTATTGAAATCAAACGTTACAAATCTGTCTAGCAACGAGGAAACTCACACATTCATTCCTTTGTGCAACTGCATTAGTACTTTGGTTTTAAATATGACTGGTTTTATGAAGCCTGTCCCCTGGCAGTCTTCGTTTACCTTGGACCACGGGAGCAGTCACTGAGAGGACCAACTTGGTTCCTTTCAGTTGTACTCCTGAACTACATTAGATGCAACCACTAATGAATCTTTAATCCACGGGATCAAATAAAAACTATTCCAAAAAAGCCTACTTGAAGTTCCCATAATGTGGCTCAAGCTCTTAACACCAACTATCTGGCTTCAAAGACATGCTTCTTTTGCATCACACTCCTCACTGATGTGGCTACTGCTGTGCATTAAAAAGGATAAGGAAATCAGAAAGCAGAAGTAAAAGGATGGAAAATGTAAAAATGGTTGTAATCAAAGATGTACAATTGTGTTACATCAAAGTAATTTCAAACAATGAACACTGAGGGGAAAAGACAAAATATATTATTAAAGATTTTTTATGTAACAGCCACAGACTTTAACACATTTGTCAATGTTGATGGGTAATATCTTACAGGAGCAGGATCATCTATGATGTTTAAATTACATTAACTTTTATAAATGTGCAAAACATTCCATGTTAAATGTATGAGCAACCACATCATTGCTACACATACACTACAAGGAAGTTTCTCTGCAGATAACAAATTAAAAAATTGTATTACAGAAGTAGAACTGTAGCCATTTTGTTGTTGTTGTTTAGTTGCATTTTAGTAGTACCCAGAGATCATAACAAGTGCAGGCCTTGAAATATAAGTAGAGAAGAGACAAATATTTAAGAAACACCACATAATCCCCATTCCACAGGGTGCTTGAAGAACAAAGACATTCATTGACATGCCTGAGTGTGCACAGCCAGGTGGAAATAGTAAACAATTGCAGAGACTGACAGGTCAACTCATGGCAAATCACAAATCTGAATTCATACTGGGGCTCTCGTACTGATGTGACATATACACGTCCTGAACATGAAAAAAGAATACACATGCCAGCCCATATCTCAACCAGTGCATTATCCTTCTGTCCTGGTTTCAGTCAGGATAGAGTTAACTTCATTTGTAGCAGCTGATGGGATGCTGTGTTTGGGAGTTACAATGAAAGCAGTGCTGATAACACCCTGATGTTCTTAGTTGCAGTCAGACAGTCAAGGACTTTCTCAGCTTCTTCGTATTTCTCTATTCTTGAGAAAGGAGGGGCGAAGCCAGGACAGGTGACCCAGATGGGCCAAAGAGAGTATTCCATGCCAATTACGTCCTGCCCAGGATAACGGGGGGCTGAGGGGAGGAAGAAGAGGGGCGGTGGCGGGACGCGTGCTTCTTGGGGGGACGGTCGGGTTCCGGGACAGCTCTGGGTGGTACGGCCTGAGTTGTGTGGTTCGGGGAGAAACCGCATTGGGGATCAAGAGTTTCATATTCTTTTGCTCTAAAGTCCTGTTAGCATTGGTATATTTTATCTTTCTGTTATCTTAGTAAACTATCCTTATCCCAACCCACGGGCCTCTTAGTTTCTTGGTTTTGGAGTTATTTGCCCCTTCCTTTTCCCTTCCCTTGTTTCCCCCCTTTTTCCCTCTTCCCCTGCTCTTTTACTTTAAGGAGCAGGCAGCTGCGTGGATCTCGGCCCACAGCCGGGGTGAAACCACGACACCTTCTCAGAGATAAGGTGCAACGGTGGTTTAACGGTCACCAAATTTTAATGTTAAAGTTTGTTGGGAATTACGCCCTTTAACCCTGAATACAAAATTATTGGTAACCAGAAGGCAAAAATGTTAATTTTCTGTAAGACAACCACGGGAAAATACTAGCTTTGTCATTTAACAAATATTACATTACAGGATTGATACAATCCAGTTGCATATTTACACTTCAAAAGAGTACTAAATATCACTCTTGCACAATGCATCAGTTTTGCACTAGCAGACAGTAAAGCAGGAGTTCAAACTAGAGATGCTAATGCTAAACAAGTGGTACGGATTCCTCAGTGGAAAGAACTGTGTTGAAGTCAAATAAGAACAAAAAGAAAGTGCTGCAGTAAAGAGGACAGTCACCTAGATATGTTTTAAAAACTTCGCTGTACATGTTTGCAGAACTATTGTACCCTGAAAGCTATAGGCTTGCTAGACATTGATAAAAAGGAAGACATGTAAAAACAGGACTAAGGATGTGTTAACTGTAGTACCAGTGAAGAAATCAAGCAGTGAAAAAAATGAATTTCACTTTGTGATGAATACTGAAGCCTTAAATACTGGCAGAATTGCAAAAATAGACCAATAAATTTGGCATATTACTACAAAACATAAGGCTCTCTCTGTAAGGATAACGGACGGTATGTGATTTTCTTTTATGTAAAAAAGTGTAAAAGCTATTAGAAAAAAAACCACAAGCATTTTGAAAACTGTTAGAAATGAAAAAAGGATATAACCTTGTGTCTGCAAGTAGTCCTTCTAGAAACATCTTTAAACATTTGTAACAAAGGGATATGAAAATATCTTATTTTTTTATTGCATTATTTTGCTGGAAAAGACTCATAACTTTGCTAACAGCTTTCACAAAAACTTAGGCATCATTTAAACCTTTCTTTCACCCTGAAAATAGGCTATAGGTAGAACAGTCACTCTGAGGGTCCTCCACACGGAAATTCATTTAATCCATTTTTTTCCCTCTTAATCTTAAATGAAAGGAAGAGAATTAGTACTTAACTTGAACAAACAAAGTCCAAACAAATACTGTAATCAACAAATTTCGTCTTGTTTTTCTCTCAGAAGTCCTTGAATAGATCATAGATTTACTCTTCAAAGCCGCCTGATGACACATTTCAACATAAGCATTTGGTTTGTGGCATGCTAGCCTTGTTTTGGTTTTAGAATTTTGAGATTTATTGCTTAGGTATGATTATCCATTATCTCTGGACTATAGGAGAGCACAGGGGCTGAGCCAGTAAAAATTAGAATGTATGCAGTAATATGAAGTACTATATCCCAAAATAAAATAACAATAAAAAAAAACCTCGTTTTGTATTGTTTATTGCTTTTTTGGTTTATTTTAGGTTTTATTTTGTGATGCCTAGTCTTTCAGCCTATACTGCTGACATTACTGGACCTCTTTAATATCTGTTAGCATGGCAGATATAGAAGTATCTCTGGCTATGAAGGGAGGACAAGCAACCCTGTAGTATGGTCTGTACAAGGATTCTCTGGGGCTCTCTGACTACCCGTAGCATCCTGAGAATGCTTCAGCTGAAATGCCAAGGGTAAAAACTCAGGATCTGGTCTGAAGATGGCTTCAAAAAAGCAACTCTCCAGTGCAATGTATTTTGTGCCACCATAAGGCAAGATGGATCTCATCAGAAAGAAGACAGGAGAGGATTTTGGAGGCATTTCAAATATAGTCCTCTCGCCATCTGAGTTTGAGTAACATCTTACAATGAGCTATGAAACCTTCCTGAGACCTGTCAACAGAGGTCTTGAAAAGGATGAAGAAATTTCCACCCGTGGGTTGTTGCTTCTGGGATAATTCTGGGCCCCTCATTATTACATAAAGACCAGATCATCAATTTACTTAGTTCTAGATTATCCACACTCTGGTACTGGAGAATGAGGGTACCTGTTCTACAGAGCCATTTGTCTTTCAGGAGCACTCTGTTTTATAGGCATCTTACATGTTATCACTGAGAATGAAGGTTGATCCAGTAGATCCTGGAGGTTGACAGGAGATTTATGAGCCTCTTCTCCTAAAACCACATCACTGAGTATAGTCCAGACTACTAGCAAAGAAGGACCTTCCAAAACAAATCGGTAGTCAACACAGCCAATACTCTGGCAATACGGGTAGCTCACCATGAAACTGAAGATGCCTAGAGCATAACAGAATGATATCCTACAGGTTTATAAGGTTCCTTTTGAGGAGCACTGGGTAAAACTGTGTGTCCTGACAATGTTTCTGGCACAAGTGAAGTTAATTACATTTAGAATACAATTATAATGTCATTACAGATGAATGAAGCAGCTGATCTATGAATTTATAAACTACCTAAGTAAGAATAGCTGCAATGGGCACATCAATGCCAGACTGCTTTTGCCACAGATTTATGTGAGTCTGGCAGGCCCATCGACTGTTGGATTAGGATGGGAGCCTGCAAGCAACAATCCAATATGTCCTGGTCCTGTAAGTGGAGACTCTGAGATGAAACAACAGGACAGTACAGATCAATGTCTGGGTATTTTATTTTATATGGGTTAAAATGAAATACTGGTTCTGTACTTAAAACCCTTTATTCTGTCAAGACTACTCCAAGTTCATTTTTTTCTTCAATTTCCACTACAAAGTATGAAAACTTATATTGACTACCAGGGTAGAATTAGGCCTGATAGAAGCTTGGTGATCTTCAAGAATACAAGATATATCCATCTTTCATTGTGAGAAGATTTTAGCTTTTTACTGGGTACTGCAGTCTATCTATTTTCAATAAATAAAGTTAATGGAAGACCTTTATTGCAAATGCATGTGTACATATTTATTTCTTGACTCTTTGTTGCATTTATTTTTAGCTTCCTAATGATTTTAGCTTTTGTTATAAACTGTACAGGGATATAAAGGACAGGAAAATCCACAGTACCTTATATAGAGGTGAAGCAAAGAGTAAATACATTCATTGCTTTCTTGAAAAGAAATGTATTCTGCAGCTACTGAGGAATACAATATTGAGATGAAAATGAAGCTGCAATGGAAATGGAATGAGAAATAGGTATTTGCTTCTGTGTGAACACAACAAACCTATCAGCAACGTAGTTAAAAAGCAGCAGTCCCATCACACCAATTCCTGATGACTAAATAAACTACAGGTAAAAGGACAGGGGAATAAGACAGAAGGAAAGAAAGGAAATGAAGCTGCCAAATGAAAGAGAAGTGTTTCTGCAAAGGTCAGTAAGGGCTAAGATTAGTTTGGAGTAAGCCAATACCACCGTGTAATTTGCAATATTTTCAAACACTTCAGAATAAGCATTCCTTGCTATTTTTAATACAGGCTTTGAGCCATGACTATCTAAATAGACAGAGTAGGCATTAAAAGTTCACAGGGCTTGATATTGCCTGTAAAGAGGGAGCCCCTACAGAATTTTATTTTATTACTAACCTTTATTAGCCTTGTAGCCAATGCTGATTAAAGTGTTGTGGCATATCTGTCAGCATGCATGAATGCATGGAGATTATTAGCAACTGTATTTAAAAGTCTAAGAGCCAAGAGGTAGAGTCGCAAGCCTGGAATACTAATTCCTATTTTATTCAGTGTAAACAGTCAAAGGGATGGATAATAGCTTACTTGTCTCCTTTTATTGGCATGTTTATCTATTCGTTTGCTCCCCTCTCTCAGCATGTAACTAAGACAACAAAAAAGAATACAAAATATGAGGTGTCTACAAGTATGGGTCAAATTGATTGCAATGCAGAATATCAAAATCTGGCTGGCCAAAAATAAGAACTTCTAGTCCCTATAGGCTAATGACTTCACTGGAGTGTCTCTGCTCAAGCTTCTCATGGGTAGATTTGGACTAAATATTAATGAAAAATATGTATTCAGCAAAGGTCGCCTTTTGGTATTATGCATGTAGACACATTCCAGACCTTTACAGAAATATTTTGTTGACCGTGTGATAAATCTTTTGCAGACATAAATTCTCACCCAGTTGACTCAAATTTGTTCACTGAGAATATTCAGCATTCACAACTCAACTTGAGCTGCATGTGTAGTTCCTTCAGTCATACTCCATTCTTTTCTCTTGGGACATAAACTTAATAAATTAATTAATAATTTAAGAAATTTTACACCATATTCATTATTATGATGCAATTTTTAAGCAATTGTTTTCCTATGACTAACTGTGTTTTAGTTACAGCAAAAATCTGCTCTGGTCAACGTTCAATTTAACTTTAAGATTCAGAAGTTAAGAATCTGATTTGAAGTGAAACTTCACTAAAATGGCTTAATGTTTATGAATAATATCTTTCAATATTTATGATGCTCCATGCAATGCTATCGTTCAGAAAATCCTGAGAAAAGTTGGGTAAAATTAGACAAAGATCTGCTGATGATTTAGGAAAACTATCTAACCACAGTTCAAGTAATAGAATCTCCCTGTTGATTTACATCAGAGTGAAACATTTCAGGAAGATCTTTCCCCCTATGACAGGAAAACTCTTCTGCCTGGCACAGAACTAAAGCCAGAGGATCATAAACAACTGCTAAACATTCATTTTAACAACAAACTGGTCACTCAGACGTGAATCACAACGATAGCTACAGATTAACAACATAGTTTTAGCTTTTTTTTTTTTACTAGAAAACATTTTGATGAAGCTGGGCATGATAGTCTGGCAGGAGGATCTCAAAGTTTTATACAAGTAGTCTCTCCTGTCCTCTTTCAAAATAACACAGAGAAAAAGTAATCATAGGTATAATTGTAACACTGTGGACTGTAAAAATATGTAATGTAATCTTAATTAAATCAGTTAACCAAGAGAATATGCTGAGTTAGCAAAGGTATAGATTAACATTTTAATATTCATAATAGAAACTGTCTGTGAAGGTAATTAAAAAAGCTGTGATG
Source organism: Hypotaenidia okinawae (assembly GCA_027925045.1). Taxonomy (NCBI): domain Eukaryota; kingdom Metazoa; phylum Chordata; class Aves; order Gruiformes; family Rallidae; genus Hypotaenidia; species Hypotaenidia okinawae. The sequence goes on along the minus strand of BSDF01000013.1, from coordinate 13,884,362 downwards.
TCTACCAAAGTGTTTGTGTAAACATCTCATTATTCTGTTTCTGAAAATGTGTAATTTACACCTGTCCAACAATTTTGCCCAGTTCAAAATCTGTAAGCAGGAATGCATCTACCTCTAAGAAATTTTTAATAAGCCTTGGTAATTTAATGTGCTTTGCTTCTTTATCACTTAATGATTTTAATGTATTTTTCTATAATACTTGGGATTCCAATACAACGTATGAATTGACCATGTTCCTCTAGTTCAATTTTTTTTTGTTATCTGTACACTAAAACTCTGCCCCTAAAACTCTAGCTAAGATTAAATGCCCCTTTTCCAGAGATACTATACTATAAACATGAGGTCTGATTAATGCCTGTTAAAATCTCAGTGATCGCTACGATCCAGCCCTTAAACATGCTGGTAGACTTGTATCTACCCAAACAATTGTAGTAGTATCTAGAGATGCTGAGTCTCTAAAGTCTTGCACCTGGGAAGGAACAACCGTTTCTATCAGTACAGGCTGGGGGATGACCTGCTGGAGAAGAGCTCAGTGGAGAAGGACCTGGGGGTCCTGGTGGATGACAGGTTGGCCATGAGCCAGCAGTGTGCCTCGGTGGCTAAGAGAGCCAATGGGATCCTGGGGTGCATCCCGAGGAGTGTGGCCAGCAGGTCAAAGGAGGTGATCCTCCCCCTCTACTCTGCCCTGGTCAGGCCCCACCTGGAGGATTGTGTCCAGTTCTGGGCTCCCTGGTATAAAAAGGACAGGGATCTCCTGGAGAGAGTCCAAAGAAGGGCAAAGAAGATGATTAAGGGCCTGGAGCATCTCCCCTATGAGGAAAGGCTGAGTAAGCTGGGACTGTTCAGCCTTGAGAAGAGAAGACTAAGGGGGGACCTAATTAAAGTCTATAATTATCTTAAGCAGGGGATGCAGGAGGAATCAGCCAGCCCCTTTTCAGTGGTCTGTGGAGACAGGACAAGGGGCAATGGCTGCAAGTTGGAGCACAGGAAGTTCCGCACCAACATGCGGAGAAACTTTTTCACAGTGAGGGTGACAGAGCCCTGGGACAGGCTGCCCAGGGAGGTGGTGGAGTCTCCTTCTCTGGAGATATTCAAGACCCGTCTGGATGCCTATCTCAGTGAAATGTCCTAGGGAGCTGCTTTGGCAGGGGGTTGGACCCGATGATCTCTCGAGGTCCCTTCCAACCCCTACAATTCTATGATCTCACTTCTTAAACCTTAAATATCCTAATCTGTCAAAGGAATTAATATTATGAATCACTCTTATTTCTCTACTGAAGCAAAAAAGTAGTTGAATTAAATTTCCCCAGTGTTTTCCAATCCTCTATAGCACCCATATTATGCTTTCTAATATGGATTACTGTGATTTTTCTACTCTCTCTAAAAAGAGTCATCTGTATTATGTTTTTTCATTCCTTTTATGATGCACTGTTTAGAGAACCCCTTGTTAGCTCTTCACGAAATTTACTGTAAAGGACAGATTTACAGTTACTGTGACTCACATTTTCAATGCAGGAATCCCTGAATATTTAAGTAAATTCCATCCCACTCTGTAACTAATAATTTAATACTTGTGATACTGTCTTATCACCAAGCACAAAGACTTTGTTTTGTGCTTTTGCTTATTTGTCTGCTGTGATTTGCAGTTCTATTCATCACCTATTGCTTTTATTCTTCTATTATACTTTTGGACTGATTTCCTAATGGCCTTGCCACCTGCTCCAACACAACAAACGGATAGTTCATACTGTAAGTTTTAGTCTAAGATTAACTTTCCTAAGATAGATATACCTTTTTCATTCAGTTGGTCAATGTTCCTTTCATAAATATTCTGGATTTAAACTGTTGCAGAACTATGTAAAAAATGAAATGTGTATCTGTATGAACACCAAACCAGAAGTTTAAGTGGTCTTTAATTAATACATGTTGATTTACCAGTCTGAAAACTATTTCAGTTTGGTATAGTAACTAGCAATATAGAGGAATATTTCAACCATAACATTTAGGTTCTTATATAGTTATAATTTCCTCAGCATTTATACAGTACAATTTCTACAGCATTATAGTTAGCCATAGTGAAATCTGTTTATAGCATATAAATTTACGCATCTATAGACAAAAGTAAATTGGATCATGTATTAAAAATGGATTAAAAATAGAAATATAGCTATACTAGCACATCCTTGAAAATGATTGCTACTATTCACTTTAGAAACACATGACATGACAAGATAATGTGTACTTTATTTGGCTGTTGTGAGAACAGTTGTCGTTTAAGGAACCTGATAAGAACATACATGACATCAGGTTTTTCTCTGAGTAGCTCAAGTGTATATAAGATTTTTAAATTTTTTTAATTTTTTTTTTTTTATAATTCTGTTTCTGGTATCTGACTTGACTCACATAAGATCCTTCTCAACCTTAAACATATACTAAACTTAGATAGTATTGCTACTGTGGCATCAAATCTGAGATGTACTGATATAGTTCCTGTGTTGGAATTCTGTCAGTAGCTTTACTATTTCCACCTTCTGTATTTCTGAAATACTCTATAGCTGCATGTTGACAAGGAACTTGCACTAAGTTTGTAAGGATGCATTTGCTAGCATCAGAGTTAATCTGTCATGCTGCTCTCAGCATTGTTAAGACCTCTTGATGTGCTTTACAGGACAAGATGAACCCAAATAGAATTGTTTACTGTTCAGCTGCCTCTCCACAGAATACACTGACATTAGTTTAAACTGGAACATAATCTTAGTATTAAGCTGTTTGTTTTGCAAAATTGTGCTCAGTTATTTGCTTTAAGGTATGGATTAAATGCATGTCACGTGTGGGTATTTCATATAAGTTTTGGTACCTGATGTAACATCTACTTTTACAGAGATAGACAGAATCAAGAGGCTGTAATTCTAGAACATTTGTAGCTGAACATTTTTAATTTTTTTAATTAAAAAATAATGCTAAACAAGCATTTTTAACCTTTTTCTTGGGGAAATGGATCCAGAAGACAAAAAATTATTATTGTCTTATCCAAAATAGTACTGACCCAGAAATGAAAACTAGGTAGCAATGCTGCAGAGGTGTTTTATCAGGTAAGGTAGTTTTAGTTCAATATCTTTAATGCAGTGTACTGTCAAGAGACAGGACTTAAACAGGACATTCTGGGCAGAGTTGAAAAATATACCAGAACTGTGCAGCCTGCTGCAAAGAAAACTCTATAATTTTTTGTGCATTTCATATAGACATACATATAAGTGTTTATATATAGTGTATTACAAGCCTGGGTCAAACTATGCAACTAGCTCTGAGGATCTCATGTTAGATTTCTGTGTTATAGGTATCATTGTCGTCACTCCCTCCAAGTGCTTCCTTCAACAGACAAGTTTTCCTCTGAAGTTCAACAGGAATTTGTCTTGACTTAAGTCAGCATGTGAGCATGTGGCATCAAATACATTTTAGATTCCTCACACTTCATATAAGCTACAGGACAAGAGACATTTTCCAACCATGGAGCTCAGATCTGACGTCTATTTGTGCGAATTAAGGAAATATTCATTTCTGGTACCTTCCTGACTTCTACAGAGACTCATTTGTTCCTAAAGCCTTCAAGTCTATGTCCTCCCAGATGATCTATATGGATAAGCACATTTTCAACTCCATAGGTAGATTTTCAGGACCTGGGATTTAGAAGTCAATTTTATATGCTCTGTTACTACTAAACATGTATACCTAATTACTCCTCATAATGTCAGATACCACTGAGGGCTCCATATGCCTCTGCAGCCAGTAAATAGCTGAAATCCCCATCCATGCAGAGTACTTCACCGCTGTCAAGAGGCTGGCCTGCATTTGATTACAACCCACCATTGTTTGCAGACTCATTATTATTCCCACTGCTCGAGAAGCAAATGTCTGTGCTGAACCATATAGTGTCTGGCAAGGTTGCATGTGAGAGAATTTGAAAGTAAACTTTGACCCTAACATTCAGCTTTTCATTAATGGAATTAGATTAAAAGAGCTTTTCAGGTAAGTTTAATTCCAGCACTTCTGAACTCTCTGACTGTAACCTTAACTGGCTTCTAACATAGTAGACATTGCTGTGTTTTCTACATGAAAACTAGTACTTCTCAACACACTCCAGCTTTCTTGTTTCTTGGAAACCTGCACAATCAGACCACTGTTTATAAATTGCACAAGCCAGACTTTAAAGTACCACCTTCCCTTTCTTGCATGGAAAGGGATGGATCTATTATTTGTTACTTTAGGAGAATGCGATCAGGTGTGAACGGTACAAGCTTTGGGACATAATGTATCTTGGGACAAGGGAGCAGGAACAAAACAATACTTATCTGGGAAGTTAGCCTTTGGAAGGGAAGGCTGTAGAAACCCAAGCCCATCTAGCCTTCTTTTCATCAAATACAGACTTTTTGGGTTACTAAGTATTAAGTCTAAAACTGGAAGTGGACTACAAAAATAGTAATTCCCAGATCTCTCGTGCCAACAATTAATTATGTTCCAGGAAAATCCTACTTTGAGCACAAATGAATTAATATGTATAATGGCATGTTCCTGTTCTAAAAACTTTAATATGGAAAGTGCTATGCTAAGCCAGTCTGCTTAAAAATAGACATTAGAATGAAAAAGCTTTAGTTCTAAATGTATATTTCAAAAAAATCTGTTTAATGCACTTGTTGCACGGTTTCACAGTAAACAGCTGGTGATTTTATTGCCCATAAACAAACTTGACCTATTTAAAAAAAAAAAAAAAGGTATACAGTATGCACTATGCAAATAAATAGCACACCACTGAAAGGTAACACTGGTACTGTGCTTTTAAACAACCCTCTCATGTCACAGACAGCCCTATACTGATAATGTCCATGGAACAGAAATAAATACTTCACACCAAATGATTAAGAGAGTGAAACATTTTCTGGCAAACTAATTGTTTATTTCCCATATTCTAATGGAGATGATTTGGAATATTTCACTTTATTTTTAAAGTGTGAGGCTGAAAAGACAAAATGAGAAATTGACCAGGAATTCATGTAGAATAAGTGAATGAAAACAGCGAGGATGCAGTGTCAGTGTTGTTACAATGCATCTATTTATGCAAGGTTATGAAGAGTTTTAGAGAATAATGGTGTTTAAACAGTTTCCAGATGAGTTTGATATATAAATATGCCTACGTCTTGAAACAATAAATAAGAAAACACTATTGCAAATTAGAAAGTAATAACATACCCAAGGATAATATAAGGAGTCCAGGAACTAATATTGATCAGTTATTTCTGAATAATTTGTTATTCCATCAATAGTTATAAAAGAGGGTGAGAATTGATCAAATGCTGTACAATATGAGAATGTCTTGGGAAATATATATATACAAATCCATTTTTAATTTTAGAGATACTGTAATCTATTTTTATGTCAGTATACAATATGTTGATGGTAGGTTGCAAGAAAAAAAATGCTATTAGGATTATTCGTTCATACACCTTTCCTCAGTTAACTGGATTGATTTTCCTACTTACTTGATTTGTGACTTTAGAGTTCTCTGTGGTTTGTTCAAGAATGTAATCTCCAAATTTCACAGAAAATTTGGCACTTGGAATGACAGTAAAAATAATGAAAAGCAACAAAACTTTTCCCAGCATAGTTTTGATGAACAACGTAATTATTTTGCGTTGTAGTACTCTTACTTGTCTGAAGACTTTTCTACACCTTGTTTCTGTGTTCTCTTAAATGAATCTTTAAATACAGGAGGACTAGGATTCCAGTCCAAGTAATCTCCAGGCTCACGAATGCATTGGGTCATTATAACCACCATATCTGAGAGTTATAGAGACAGGCATAAAAGCAGAATTTCTGATTTATTAACATTCATCCTTTGGCATCAGTTCCAAATTTTTCTCTTTAAGAATGACAAAAATGTATTTCACAAGGATCACTTCAAGCTAAATATACTAATTATACTAAATATACTAATTAAAAGGGGAAATGAAAATATTAAAAGTAGAGGAAGAATCAAGACAAAGCAGGAGAGCACAAAATATTTTCAGGACTGAGACTTGTAACATCTGAGCTTACAAGAGAATCTGAACATGATCAAGACTGCAACACAATACTGTCAAGAGTCTGAGACCTATGAAGTGCGTGGTTAAAAAAAACCTTTTATGAATTAAGATCACTTTGGAGAGGGAAGGTAAAAGTGAATCTTCTGAGGTAGAGCTGGAAGTCTGCTACAGATAAAAGGATCATTTTTATATAGATCTGCCTAGAGTTAATGCAGGAGTCCTTATTTCCCAACATAAACTTCAGAAGAAATGCTTCTTTTATATTATCATGTAATTTTATATCTAACAGCAAATTTCTTCAGTGAATGCTCACTGAAAGGACATTATAAATATATATTTGGGTTTAGGGAATGGTGGGAGTCATGCAGAACAATCCAGAGAAAGAAAGCCTCAGGTAAAATTACCACACAAGATACCAATCATGCAGAAAAGTATATAGAGAATTAGTTTTCTAAGTACAGGTGTGTATTGGAAAAGCAAAATACTGAGAAGCAGGTAGAACAAATTCTGTCTCTTCCTAGAGACCACTAGGATTTGAACATGGAGAAGTCTTGAAATTTTCTGATTGAAGGTGCAAGTCTGTTGAAAGCTTTGTACCTAGCAAAATCCGTGGGTGAGCTTGAAAGCCTCTTTGAATTAACTGACTTTCCTGTTGTTTTTCAGGTGATGTGAGTTTGGGACAATATAAAGGGCAGAAAAGGAAGGACTACACCATTAAAATGTTGGCTTAGGGACCAAAACATATAGGATTAAGTATCACTCAAAGTTAAGGAACAGAAAAAAAAATGAAACAGTACAAGAATTATGGATGCTATACAGTGATGATGGGAGAGGTATTACAGTGTACATCTAGTCTGATACAGATAGTCTCTACCAGTTTAGAGCAGGAACAGAATGGGAACAGCGTGACTATAATGCATGAAGTTTAAGAAATGGAACTTTATCAGAGATGGAAGCAAATTTTAGAGATCATGACACTCAAATCAGAATCTCTGTATTCAGATGAGAGAACTGATCTATGACGACAAAGTCCAGTTTTAAATTTAAATACATTTACACATAAATTTATTTCTCTGTTAGTCTGATCTGAGTGGAATTCAAAGCTTGCTATAAAGAGAAAAAAAGACATACATGTAAGGAGAGGATACAAAACTCAGTCCCCACCTTAAGTCCCGTTGGAGAACCTCTCCCGTTTTGATAGGTAGAGTAAAAATTAAATTTTTTGTGACAGACTGTAGTATGAGTAAATTTTTAGTGACTTTCATTTCTCCAGAAAAATCTGAATTCATATTACTATAATATCTTGATTGTAAAAGTTTTCCATAGCAATCCAAAAGTCTTAGGAAAAACCAATTGCCTTTATTACCGAGCAATAAGAACTAGTTTTGAGTCTTCATAAGATTCCTAGCAATCATTGCTCCAAAAGCAGCAATTTGAAATTGGAGGTTAAAATAACTCATCTGAAGGAAGGGGTTTTTTTACCTCTGAAGAATAATAAACTAAAACTACTTTCTGCCACACAATGTGCTAGTCTTTTTTATGAAAGCTTGAAAATGACTAAACCTGAAGCCAAACGAGTCAATTACATATAAATGTTCTGATCAGATTATATTAAGAACAACTGAATCCTCATTAGTGTCCACAGTCATTGCTACCAGGGGCTTTAACAAGGCACAGAGATTCTGCAGCTCCTTCTGGCCCAAGTGGATTTTAGCTGCCTGTCTTCACAGCCAGCTCTGATATAGTGCTGCTGTTTCATCTTTGATCCAACACTTACAAAAAGGAAAACCATATGAGAAAAAGCTGCAAGAAGCCTTGCTGGGGACACTGATCCAGTCATTGACTTGATGACTTCAAATCTACTTCAACCCGACAGACACATCTGGTAGTCACTGGACTGTTGTCCAAGCTTGCTCTCCTAGTCTTTTTTGGGTGCTGAGCTCCTGGTGGCTCTGTGGGACTGAACCTCTCTGTGGTGATCGCTGTCCCTGCCTGCTCTTTCTGCGATGCTCAGCTCCCGGATAGCCTTCCCTTGCACAGCATCCCATGCTTTTGCTGACTCCCTGACACTGGAGTGGTATCTTGGTGAAAAGCTATTTTGGCAGACCTACATTCTGCCCAAAGTGGGTGACTACTTCACAGATGTGGTAGTACTACACATTTCACTGGTTTGTAGTTTTCAAAACAGGAATAACTGGAGAAAATGACTCTCTATGAACAGTTTGGGGGGGGGGGAGGGAGGGAGGCGGCGCTGAGGAGTGTTTGTTGTTCTTGGGTTTTTTAAGGCCTTGCTGCCATGCAAGTCTTGGAATGAGCAGCAGGGAACTGCAAAACAAGTTCCTACCCTAATTGCTGCTTATGGAGAAAATTGTCTCAGAGAAAACTTCTGGATGTTGTATAAATACTGAAACTGCTGAGCACAGGCAGGAAATACCCAGCTGCTCTGGAGAGCACAGGAGCTTTCTGATGCCCTTATTCTTAAAGAACAACATTTGGGCAACAAAGAAACAGCACAGCTAAACAGTATGTCGACTCTGACAGTCCACGAGTGTGTTTGTGTGTGCATGTTCACATCAAGAGGGGATGTGTGGGAGAAGATTGAGAATGAGGAGGACCTCACTACATAAAGTTAGAGAAGTGAATGCTCTGTTATGAGCCACCTCTTACAGAACTGCAGAAGGGAAATGAGAAATTGCCAGGGAGGAGTCACCAGAGGACAAAACCACTTGTTGTACATAAAGGTATTTCCAAGTTGAAGTGAAACTGCAGATTTTCCTCACATGGCTAATTTCAGTTAATGAGTCTGTTATGTTTGGAATAGTCCTTATGACATTCTATAGACCGGTCTACAGCACTGAAATTGTCAAATTTATTTTGGAAACCAAACAGTCCTTTCCCCAAATGAGAATCTGAATAACAACATCTTATTCACACAATATACACCTCAACTTCTCTAGAGATTCCAAACACAATCAACTATAATGGCATCCCTCTCCAATAATCTTCTTATATTTTAAACACCTCACAGTTATACAGTGTGTAAGCCACATGCTGTAGATCTAGTCTTTCAAAAACAATCTCTTGCAAAATAGGAACAAAGGAGGCTACCTTGCTAAGGGGAAAAATTTATGGTAATTTTGTTGCCCTATATTTTCATAATTTCTAGTGTCTGAGTTACTTTTACAGAAAGACTGTGTATGTCCCCATCTCTTTTAGATAGATGTGTCATAGCTACTGCAAACTGTATTGTCAACTTTAACAATTTTTTCTGTTCTTGGAAATGCATATTTTAATACATAGGGATATGTATGCAAATGATTGTATTAATTTAAGTATTGCATTTAACTATAAAGCTGAATCTTATCCTTTAACCTAAACTTGTTAATGTTGGGTATAAAGCCATGCTGGTGTGTGGTTTGAGGCAAATGCAGGAATGCCAGGATGAAAGCTTGGATTTGTGTTACCGTTTGGTGTCATATCAGATACATACCCAGAGGGAATGTGAGCCATCATGACATGGCCACACTGTATGCTTGATATCTGGTGATAGTTTCCAAACATGTCTGAGAGATATTTCTCATAAAGGCTACCAACATATCTCACTTGTACTTGGGGCACACAACTTTGTAACTCAAGCACAGAATGTTCTTACAGACTCTAGATAACAAGTCCATGTACTTTCTATCCAGTCACAGAGTGATTGAACAGGACTGCTGTTAGCTGAAGCTGACCATGATACAATGCCATGTAGATGTATGTGGAATACAAAATGCAGATTTCCATCTGTTGTAAAGCTTATATATCTGGCAGAAATTAAATTTGGACCCTTCTCTTTTTACATGCACCTCATGGCCTTAAACACAGTAATAAACACACATTAGCACAATGGGCAAGAACACAGGGATTGGGTCATGTTCACAGTTCACTATTCTAGGAGTTCTGTTATTTATTAAGCAATGTCCAGAGAGATCTAGTGAGTTCTCACATAGATAACACAATTAAATATTAAAGGAAAATATTATCTCGTTCAACTGAAATGGAAACTTTTATATAAGTTAACTTACTGATACCCAAAATACATGTTGACATTCTGCTTGCTATTTTTCAGTGAATAAAACCTGACTTGCTTCTACACTACCAGACAAATTTATAAATTGGCCCCACATTCCAATAATGACAGAAATTAATTTGGAAAACACTTTGTTAGTTAGTAAAACGTTATCACAAGCTATATAGGCTATACATTTCTCTGCAGAAAGATTAATGAGAAAAAGAGAAAACTTGCTATAGACCTTTGGAGAGGAAAATGTTTGTGAGGTAATGTAAAAAGCTGTTCTGAGATACCTTTGCATGTACATCATCAAGAGGGAATTTAATTTAGATGTTCAATATAAGTGTCAAGCTCCGAGAAGCTCTTTGGATCACAACAGCAGCAATTAACAAATATACTGTTGGCAGTCAAATTCATCCCACAGGGCATGAGTTCAGAAAAAGCACAAATCTCCCAGCTGTTTTACATTTCAGTTTTAGTGACCTAATTTTTAAAAAATGCTTTAATTTGTAGCTGTGTTTTTCTTTTTCACCTAAGAAAGCCTCGGTACGAGTTTGGAAAGTGTAGGTCTGCAAAATCTGTAAATCACAACCTTTTCATTTATCTGACACTGCAGGTTTGGCAGGTCTCAGTAGGTATCTTCTCTTAGGTCACATTAAGATTAACAATTGCATATTTGGCTTAACTAGTCTGCAAATGCTTCTATCTACATTAACTACTGGGAATTTTTATTGTCTAAATACTACAATGAAGCTATAAAGTTTTGCTGACATATCCAGCAGTGAATACACAACAACTTTAAAAAGAACTGGTATAGATCTAGTTTAGGTGTCTGGGATAAATTAAGTATCACAGACAGCCAGTTTTCTCTCACAGCCATCAATTCTATATTGTTTAATACATCAATCTTAATAAGTTAATTCTAGATAATCGGACATTTCAACTAAGATGTTGAAGACAAATAAAGGTGAAACCCCCTTTTTTTCTGAAGTTCAATATAGGAAAAGATTTCTACTTGTAAACTAAGTAAAACAAAACATTAAGAAAATCCAAGCTAGCATTTCATTTAACAGTGTTTCTCAAGAAATAGTTCTGAGCATTTTTTTGTTTGTTCTTTAAATTTTAATCAAAAAAAAATTAAGCCTCAGAGCTCCTTCACTCTTACACAAAAATAAAGGAAAAGATAAAGTGTTACAGTAATTTTCTGGTCAAACTGCTGGGGAAAAAAAGAAAAAAAGATCAATACTCTTAAAAACTTTAAGTTACTTTTCCTCATATTTTTATATATTAAAAACCCCTGTACACTTGGAAAAAAAAATGGTAAGAGCAGTGAGTCTACTGTTTTAGAAGTTTTCACTTTTCTTTGAGGTTTGGTTTAGTTCTTACAACACTCCCAGGAATGTTGTGTCTTCTAAGGAAGACTGTACTATGATTCCGGCTCTGACTGTAACAGCATTGATATGGAAAGCCATATCCAAACCCCTCCACAGACAATGTCCGGGACCTCTCATGGCACTGGCTGCCTGTTGTGCTAATCTGTGCCAAACTGTGATGATGCCTAGCCATAATTCTTTTGAAAACCCACAGACACAGGGCAAAACTCCAGTCTGTCCTAATCCAGGAGACAAGAGCAAATCCAGATGAGGTTTAACAAAAGCAAGTGTAAAGTCTTGCACCTGGGAAGGAACAACCGTTTCTATCAGTACAGGCTGGGGGATGACCTGCTGGAGAAGAGCTCAGTGGAGAAGGACCTGGGGGTCCTGGTGGATGACAGGTTGGCCATGAGCCAGCAGTGTGCCTCGGTGGCTAAGAGAGCCAATGGGATCCTGGGGTGCATCCGGAGGAGTGTAGCCAGCAGGTCAAGGGAGGTGATCCTCCCGCTCTACTCTGCCCTGGTCAGGCCCCACCTGGAGGATTGTGTCCAGTTCTGGGCTCCCTGGTATAAAAAGGACAGGGATCTCCTGGAGAGAGTCCAAAGAAGGGCTACGAAGATGATTAAGGGTCTGGAGCATCTCCCCTATGAGGAAAGGCTGAGAAGATTGGGACTGTTCAGCCTTGAGAAGAGAAGACTAAGGGGGGACCTAATTAATGTTTACAATTATCTTAAGCAGGGGAGGCAGGGGGAATCAGCCAGCCCCTTTTCAGTGGTCTGTGGAGACAGGACAAGGGGCAATGGCTGCAAGTTGGAGCACAGGAAGTTCCGCACCAACATGCGGAGAAACTTTTTCACAGTGAGGGTGACAGAGCCCTGGGACAGGCTGCCCAGGGAGGTGGTGGAGTCTCCTTCTCTGGAGATATTCAAGACCCGTCTGGATGCCTATCTCAGTGAAATGTCCTAGGGAGCTGCTTTGGCAGGGGGGTTGGACCCGATGATCTCTCGAGGTCCCTTCCAACCCCTACAATTCTATGATTCTATGATTCTATGATTCTTATTAAGGAATACCTGAACAGAGAGAATTATCTTAATGTTATTGTGCTTAATTTTTTGAAGAAATTAAGGGAGCTCATTTCACTTTTAGTAAGATCAATTAAGTGAACAGAAGATGGAATGGACATCTCAGAGGAAGTTCTACACAACAGGTAGCAGCTTTAATGACATGGAAGAACCTGGGTTCAGTTCCTCCGTTTTGTGCAGCTGAGCAGTTACCACCAATTCCAGTTTTACAAAGGAGCTACTGTGTCCCACTGTCACTGATAGCAAAAATCAAAAGTGTTTGTAAATAAAAAAACAGGTTTTATTCCAAAAATTGAAACTTTGGAAATTTTGTTTTGAGAAGAACAATGAAAATAATTTGTATTTTATCAAAAAAGAAACAATGAGAGAATTTCAAAAGCTTCTACTACATTGAAATATTCTCTGAACTTCTCTGCTGATAAAGGAGAGGAGGTTATTTTGATTCAAACACATTCACAATGAGGTATTTTGGAAAACCCATTAATGGTACTAACAATAAATGTTCATTTCGGAGGTTTTGAAGCTTTATGTTTGAAAAAAGCCTTGTTCTGCATTAGTAACTGTTATTACTGTTTCTTTGGGCACTTTTGTACAGCCCTATGTAACATGGCAGGTCAAGATGGGAAAAGAAAATCTACCTGAATTAAAATAGTACAGCCAATTATGTCTCTTCTTAGGGTATAAATAATGAAATTGCTCAAAAAAATATTGCATTCTGCTAACACTTTATTAGCAGACTCAGGTCCTCTGTTAATTACCAGAATCACTCACTTAAAATGTGTATGTTTATTTCTCCCACAAGTCTGAGAAAAAACGTGAGGAAATAATAATATCTCCTGGAGTTGTCAATGGGACTTCTGCCCAGCAGTGGAAGAATAACTCCCTGCAAGGCTTCATCTTTTCTATAAACACATGACTCCTGCTCTTTTTGTCAGAACTGGTGTTTACTCTGTCAGACTTCTTGTAACATTTCAGTGATAAATTAAAGGCCCCTAATTATTGCTTTCCATTCTGTTCCTAAGATCAGGACTTTATGTACACCACTTCAAAAGACAATACTGGACTCTGTTGGGTATTCATATGTATTTGTTGCACCCTTCTACTGTGGCAGTAATTGTACCTGCTGTTTCTTTGTGGCTATGACCTTTCAGTTATCCAAAATTAGTCTAGATAAGGCTGTGCCTCTGGCACAAACAGTACTTTGGCTAACCCCTTCGAAAAGGGCAGTGCCAAAGTAAGACAGTCATAACAAACTTGAAAGAAGCCTCAAACAGATTAAGCCTTTTAAGTTAGGTGAGAGTTGACTAATATATATCATGATTTGAAGGGACTCTAGGCAGAACAGTTTTGCTGAGGAGTGATTTAGGAACTTGAAAAGTTATGGGAAATTCTTTAATGACACAAAAAGGAATAATATGCAGAGTGATGTCCATAGTAGATATTATTGGTTTTGATCCACAGTATCTCACATAAGCTGTAATCAGGTACCTTGATAAATAATTAAAAATCACTTGTGTAAATATGTTTTTTGCTTTTAATTCCAGAGCTTTTAATGTTGAAATTCTCATTAGAAGGGGGCTGTGCTTAACAGTTGGTGTTGTCACATCTAAACCATTTTCCTCAGGAGTTTTAAAAGAGCTTGTGCTTTACCCTAACAGTTCAGATCTTGTATAAACTATTATATTCTCTATTTTTGCTTTCACAATTTGTTATCATTATAGAAGAAAATCATCAGAATAAAAAATCTTTTCTTTTCCAAAATAAATGTTCTCCAAGAGTCACTTTTTTGTATTTCTTTGAAATATCAGAGGACAAATTAATGTAGCAAGACTTTGAGATGAAATACTGTTAAAGTGCTCTTGATACATGGTTGGGCTGCCAGAGGCCATGGAAAAGAACTCTGCAACTTAAAAATGCCTCTGTGTGTCTTTGAATGTCTCAGTGTCTCCGCTACATACGCATGGCTTTACTTTTCCTTAAACTAGAATTTATGAAGTCTAATGCTTCCGAATTTAGTTCACTGGTTCTAATTTAAACTGGTATGTGGGAATTGTGCCATGCTGACTCAAACTGCAATTGTAGAAGTTACATATTAAGGAGATAATATTCTTATCTTAGATCACAAAAACAACAGAGAAGTTATGTTGACTATTCCAGGCACAGGAAAAGCAATTGACATGGATGGAAAGAATGTGCAGGAGAAAAATATTTTAAAAACCTAAAGGGAAATATTAAAAAACTAAAGGGTGTTTTTTTGGGTTTTTTTTTTGATACTCAGCTCATACAATAAGAGAACAGCAAACCTCAACATTTATGCAACACACAACTACAAAACCACTTCAAATAACAGTAACAAAAATGCTCATTGAAGTAATATGTACTGGGTGTATATGTTTACATGAAATACTGCAATGAGACACCCTTCCTCTCAACATTCTCTTCTTTAACGTAAACAACCCCCTCCTCCTCCTCCTCCTCTATACATCACATACTTCAGCTCCCTAAACATCTTCGTGACCTTCCACTGGAGTGTCACGGGCCCAAAACTTGATACTGAATTCAAGATGGTTCCCCAAACCTGATGAGAACAGGGAAATTTATTTTTCTAGAACTCCTGTCTACGGACTTGCCTGTAACTGGGTAACCTTCACTGCTACAAATAAACAATGCTGGCTCATATTCACCTTGCTGTCCATCTGGCCCACCCTGTTCTCTGTGAATGGGTATCCACTTTGTCACACACTAGCTGTACAGTTACATTGGCTTGTTCTGTTCCAGCAGCAAGGCTTTGCATTCCTCTCTAGATTCTTTCCAGCGACTTCTCTGAGACTTCCAAGCCTGTATTTCCCCACAATCCCATTTGTGATTGACAAAATATTTGAAATTTTCCAGTCATTAGGCACCTTTCCCAAATACCAAAAAGTTTAACAAAAGATAAACTCTTGTAAGCTAAAGAAAAAGAGAAAAATCTTCCCTTAGAATGACAAACAGCTTTACTAATACTAATGCTGATCTGGAAGAATTACCTTCCACAGTCTATTTTGCTCAAAACATGGTATTAAAGTGAACAGTCCACTGTACCTTATTGCTACTTTTTGACAAATTCTATCCACCTCATGCAGAACACATTAACTTGCAAAGCCTCAAGTAGACTACCCTTGGGACTTAGGTTCTAACTCTTCATCATTCCATCATCTAATGGTGAACATCCAATTAGGTGAAACTGTTGTGCTGAATGATTAATTAATTAATTATTATGTGTCAAGATGATGATCGTTTGTTGTGCATGGAAGATTTATGCCTGAAGTAACTGAGTGCCTGAAGTAACTGAGATCTAAATCTGAAATCTTTTGTTCTGGATAAGAATATAAAAGCAGAACTGCCAGCTAGTAGGCTGAGTACTCTTTACTGAATAATTCATTTAATGATGACAGTATTGTCATAACTCATTTTCAGCACATGTTTCTGGGATTGAAACCTTCTGCATGTTTTTCTGGATTATTTTTTTCTTCTTCTTAGGGAAGACCCTCTAAAGGAGGCTTTTCACTTGTAGAGATGAGAATTTCCAAGATTGTGATTAGAGAAATAGATCAAAACCAAAAGTAGGGGGAGGAAGGAAGGTGAATGTCACCATTTAAAAAAAAAAATCTTCAGCTTTTGTTTTGAAACTTTCATATCTTCCAATTCTCCTATCTTTCTCCTTTCTTAAACCCAGACTCTTTCCCATTACATGTGTTTATGTATTTTGAAATCCTGTTAAGTTAGAGAAAATATGATAGGAATATTTACAGCATTAAAGCCTAAGTCCTTGAAGAAAAAAATATTTTGCACTAGAAGCTGGACAGAAAAATATTTTGCACATGCAAAGCTGGACAAAATCTGCTGGTGCTGCTTCAGGAAAACTGATGTCCAAGTAGTCTGAAATGGTAAAGGTTGAAAAAGATGGAACATAATAAGACATTTATTGTCCTTTTATGAAGTCTGAATGACTGCAAAACTGAAAATATTATGATTTAATTATACTTCTATACAGGTGAAGTAGAAGACAATACTTTCATCCTAGAAAAACAGAGTTGAAGTATGTCAGCATGTATATATTCACAGGTACACACACACACACACACACACAATTATTGATTAAAAAAATTCTCAAGTGACTATTTGAGCTCATTCAAATGCTAACTTTGTATTTTTTAGTCATAGGTCATTAAAATATGCGTGAATGAAATTGCTGGGGATGCAACATGTAGGTGTGTCCAAAATGGTGCAGTCTATCAACAAACAGAAAGATGTGGGTGGCATTTTTAGAATAATGAGCATGATAAAAGGTTAGGCCTTTTGTTGTATTTTTTCTGAAATATGCAATTTGTTACAAGTTATATTGTCTGTGAAAAGAATCCCTACTGCAACTCTAATGTGTTTTTTTAGTATCAAAAACATAAAAGCACATCAGAACACATCATGTGCAAACCATGGCATTAAACAGATTAGAAAACTAAATGTCATACTGTAACATGACCGGGTTTTTTGCAGTTAATTTACAAGAAAGGCAGAAGAGCTCTGCAGGAAGCACTTTCTCCAAATATGCACCCTGCAGCTAAAATACCTCATATACCTTATTGTTCTTACAGGGGGAAAAAAACCCAAACCCTTGACTAAAGTGATAAATTTAAAGCTTATGTGGATTTTTAAGATGACTAAATGAATTCCATGTGAGATTGTGTATTGCAAGCAAATTAAAAAAAACTCACAGCAGTCTTAGCTATAAAATACTTTTGTAATCTACCATTCGATTGTTTGCACTGCAGTTGTACTGAAATATTTGTAATTTTCTGAATGCTTCAATTACCAGTAAACTTTTCATTGAATTCCTATTTAATTGTATTTTTTTCCTCTGCTCCTCTGTGATAGTGTGTTTCTGTCAGTACCATTGAGAAAGCAGGCTGCTGTACAGTCCACTGTAGCCATAAACTTTTATTTACTAAGAAACATATTGGAATTTCAAATATGGTTTGCTACTGGATCTGGAAGACCCTCTACTCTTGAAGAGACTTAAGTAAAAGGCCATCAGTTGTCTTAATTAGGACTTTTCTTACAACCAGTGCCTGAAATAACCTTAGCTGCCTTTTCAAGCTCTCACCTGATTCTAATTAAGCTCCTTGGAACATTAACCTGACTTTTTCCTCATGATTCATCTCATTAGGAAAAAAAGGTAAATTACTTGCTTTTATATTCTACTTCATATAGTGGCCTTCTACTGGAGTTGGTGAAATCCTTGAACAGTGACTTTAGTAGAAACAGAATTCTTTCCTTGGCAATTAAATGATGAACATGTTTAAGCAATTTCTTAATGAAAAAGAACTCTCCGCTATAGAAATCCATTGTATAACAACACTCCATTTTACATTTGGACAATAACCATGTAAATAGTTGAGGTCACACTTTCAAAAGGCTTATGGCTTGGCTGAGCAGGTATCAAAAAGTATACTCTAGTTCTAACTTAGGTAATTAAGACTTCCTGCAGAAGACCTAAATTCCCAATACAAAATGAAGCATTTGGACCATACAGTGATCTGACCTGGAATACATGATGTCCTCTCAGGGGCTGATATACACTTCCACTTTGAAGAATAGTTTGCAAAAGCCTTCTCAAAGCACAAAGGAATGAGAATATCAAACTGCTTTGTATCATGGAAATGAATCATGGTTGCTTTTTCCTACATCCTCGCATGACAATGCAAACACTGTTTGCACACAAAGTTAAACCCTATATACATTCATATGTTGGGGTGGGGTTTTTTTGAGTTTGTTCCATTCAAATTTTTACTTCCTTTAGAGACTTCTTGAACAATAACCATTTAGCCAGCTAAATGATAAAACATAATTGCTTCCAGCTGCCGCAAAAGAAGAAACTGTAGTCAATCTGAAGAAAAAAATTAAAGAAAACTTTTGGACCTTGTCAAAATACAATAATTTTCAGAGCTGAGTGAACACTACTCTTTAGTTTGATAGCTGAACAAAAGGAACAAAAAGTAAATTAGCTGGGCCAAGCTGAAATAAATCTTGCTTTTACCATCAGTAAATTTGTTTCAGGTCTAATGAACATGGTATTGAATGCTAAAGGCTGTGCTTTAATTTCTACAAGGAAAAAACCTTTTAGATAAAAACAATGTAGTACTTTTCTTTCCCCATCACCTCTATAGAATACTTACTCCAACACAGGACACCTGGATATATACCACCCAACTGAAAGTTCTGTTTTGAATCAGTGGAAGAGTACATTGAAAGCAAAAACCTTTCACCTTGTTCCCAGTTCTAAGGAAGTTTTCCTAACTATCATGGGATGAAGCCTTTCTCTCACATTTACAAGTGAAATCAGCAGAGCAGATTAGGAACAATCTACCCAAAGGTATGTGATAGGGCACTTAGCAGATGGTGAGTGGTGAGGACATTCTGCACAGAAAAAAGGTATGTTCAAAAGACACAAGTGGAATTTCTTGCATTCACTTGTAAATTGGCAGATAAACAAAAAAACACCAAACCCCTTGGTGTGATACATACTTTTATTAAAAAAGCAAGTGGTCTCAGGTGCCCTAAAAATCTGTTTATCGGGGATTAAATGGCTTGCCTCCCAGTCTTTGACTGCATTATTATCAAGTGAAAAAAATGTTTTGTTTTTCCACTGAAAAATATGTAACAGATAAATCACCATTCGCAAACTAATCTATTAATGCCAGGGGTAACTGTGATATAACAGAGAGAATTTTTCTAAACTTATGGATGAACAGCTTGGTTATAAACATGTTGGTTTATACCAGGTATTTAATAGCCTGCCAGAAACTCCTGTTTACAATGAAACCAGCAATCCTTTTACTTCTTATGTTGAAGAGTAGTGCAGAGCTGATAGCAGTAGAGATAGTGTTGGAGATAATTATTTGTTCCACATATAGTATGGGGAACAAATTCCAAACACCGCTTCTCAATTATGGCACTAGCAGTATTGGAGACTAAATTTCTGGCTGTTTCTTCTGTGGCATGTTATGCTTCAAGCACCATTTTTCTCTCTTTTGTTTTCCCAGGTCTCTTTTGTACTGCTTTTTCAATGAATATGTTCTCTCGGTGTAAAGTGCTGAATAAGTTCTGAACAAATTAGGACGTAAGTGAAAATTATTTCTACTTTTCTCTTACTACTAAATATTCCCTCCTAAGGGTAAACATTCTTGTCTGAAAAAGCCAGTTAAGAGCTGCTGCTGCAATTTCAAACTTTTTGTTCTGAGACAGTAACTTGAAAAATGGCGTGGTAGCTCTCATGAAAAAGTCATTCCTGGCTTTTCTTAAGTATTATGAGTCCTACTGAAGAGTGTAATCTACCACTTATCAGCTGCTATACCTGAACATGAATAGTCACAGATTGACAAACATATGTATTCATAGTTAGACTCATCACTATGCAGCCTTGAGCATAAAGTATATATGTAAATAAAAGTCTTAGGGCAGAAGTCTGGCAACAAAAATACAACAATCTCTTGCTAGAAAGTAGCTGCTTATTCATTTGTTCTATGAAAACTACATATTTAACATGGCTATCTTTGCAAACCACAGTAGTTATAGTACTTCTGGGATAAAGGATTTTCTTATAGAAATAAATACACAGTGCTATGTGCAAATGTTGAAACATTTTCAAGGCAAGATTTGACGTTCTTCTCTCAGGCTTCCAGCTAATGTAGTCTATTCTGCCACAATGTGGTATGGGAAAGCAATCTTTTCCAATTAGGACCAGGCAGGATGCCAGCAGGGAAAGGGAAAAATGCTACGAAGATTTTGCCTATTTGAAAAATCTTACCACTCCTCATCATGTTGATGTTTTTTTCAGTCTTTTGTGTATTTTAAAAGCTACCATTGCAAAACTTGGAGAAGCAGAGGAATCCTCAAACTGCCAGAATGAATTCAGAGATTCACTTCCTCACAAATCGATACTTGCAAACTGCGGGATTGACTCTGTTATTTCCTACCCCAAATGACTGATTTGTAACGCCTCATTGTTTAGTATACATTATATAATCTGTACATTATCTAAAACAGGGTTCAGCTGACAATTTAATTAAAGGAAATGTGCAGCAGTGAGGGAGAAATCTGATTATACCACCAAGGTTCCAGTCTAAGCGATTATCAGACAACAACATAAAATTGCCATATTGCAGCTAGTATTTTGTAATTTCTAATTTAAGGGAATCCCTGCAGCCATATCTGAAACTTTACAGCATTTGCTCTGATTTAAAATATCTATTAGTTAATGCTTTTAAAAAAAGATGGGAGGAGCGTTGTGTAAATAGTAAGCACTGCTATTATTTGAATATAAGTGGGTTTTCATACGGAAAATTAAGGGGAATTATCAGTATAATGTTTTCTTCTCGGAAGCAGTATCTGCTAAATCAAAGTACTTTGGGACCTATTTCTTGTAGTATTCTCACACTAAATACATTGGTAGAAATTATTTTAATATTTTGTCATATGGAAATCAATGGATTGTTTTACTGACTTCAATATGGGTGAAATCATCCTTCATGTGGAAGAAATTTCCCAATCTCTCTCCTTAGCACAAGTAGAACGTAGGTAAAAATCAATACTAGTAATCTGATCCTGATCACTTATGCCTGTCTCATATTCCCACTCTATTTCTTTCATTCATCTCTATCACAGGAAGATTCATTGTTGGTTTCAAACAGATGTCAGCAGCACTAAACAATCTTAATTTCCATAAGTTACAATGCACTTGTGTAATATTCTGAAGATAAACAAAAGTGTTAAACTAATATCATCCATTTTGTGGCAATAATAGCTACTTCTTGGCAGTTTTACAAACAGTGGAGATATCTGATTTTTCTATTTTTTATTAAGGAGTTCTTCCCTTGTTAAGCTTTGATCTGTCTTCTCTTTCCCTCTACTTTGTCCTTTGCACTCAGCTTGGTCTGTTGTGTGAGTCAGTCTTCACCTGCAGTCTTCTTGTTCAGTGTGTCTTTATAGTTGCTGCAAGTCATTCAAAACCCAAAAGGAACATATGTCTCAAATTTTGCTTTAAGATGCAATCTCAGCCTGCAATGCTGTTGTATATATAATGTACTGTCCTACTTTGGTAACCACAGCTCCCCAGAGTTTCTTTATATTCTCAGTTCCAAGCCTGCAGTGCCAAGAGTTGATCTAACCTGTGCAATTGTCTACAAGACAGAATTTTTTCTCATAATGCTACATAACCTATTATGATAAAAGAAATATGAAGTGTTCCATAATATCTAGGGTTGGAGCCTGGAATTTCAATGTTTTAACCCTGCTCCAAAGCAAAGCCTAAAAAAGTAGGTGTTATCTTCTCAGTGCTCTGGCTGCCTAGATTGCTATTTATTTCTACTGTCACGTCAAGCTGATATGCTTCATTTATTTTTCCCAAATATTTCCCATAAAAGTACATGATTTAAAGTAATAGTTTAATTTAGTTGAGAATAACAGCTGACAATTTCAGGGAAAGAAAGGGTTAGAAAGCACTGAACACAATCAGTGGGAAAAAGGAATGTCTACAAACATTACACTAAAAATTCCTCTGAAGAATTAAGGACACACAACATTGCACTGTTGTGCAATGTCAATCTTAGTTCTGTTACTGAACTGATTTGAGTTGCTAGCAAAGATTTTCAGGACCAGAGAAAGCAATATCTTTTAAAAATATATAGTAACTTAAGAAGAATCATGAAAGCCAGCAATGGTACGTCTTTAATACATAACACGTGAAAAGATCCCAATATTCACTTTGCATGTAGCTCTCATACCTCCTTTTCCTCCTTTCCCCTTCAGATACCAGAACATACATTCTGATCTAAAGCAATAATATTGAGGGCATTTACTATATGTCTGAAATAGTCTAGAGAAACAGCTTTACAAGCTCTGTGTTCTTCTGTGAAGTCTTCACTTTAAAGCCTTCTGATTATATAAATAATTTCTGTACATTGTTACACTGAATGCCCAATAATAACAATAAAAATAATTACTTTCTTTTAATAGCTGTTTATAAAATTCACAGATCAAACATTGGAACAAACACATTAAAATACATACAGAAGCTAGGAAGGATCCATGAAAAGCTGAACTGGAAATACCACTGTGTTATCAAAATAGGCAATTGGGTAAGTAACTTTTTTTGTGATTATTTGATCATGCATATTAAAGCAGAGTAATTTCTTATTTTGAAGGCATTTTAATGTTTAGTCAAGATGAAAACTAGTTTTCTGAGAAAACAATGGGGTTATTGCTAAATCCTATTTTATTATTTGAAATTTAAGTTTCGGCATCAGGCCCAATGCGTTAGAAATTTCCAGAACATGCTCTGCAAAATCCCTAAACTGAATTTTCTGAAAACCCACTGAGACAAAATTTTGAAACCATTAATTTTGAAAAATTTTCTTTCTGCTTTCAAATAAAATATTATGCAAGTGTCACCATTACCTCACAGGGAAATCTCAGGTTTCCATAACCAACTCCTTCTCAGATGTATCAACAATGAGTAATCATGTACAAAGCAGAACCAATGTGCTCTGCTAAATTAACCCCACCACCACTAATAACACTGAGTGACACTTTTTTTTTTCAGTAGAAGGACAGGGAAATACAAAAAAATCCCACCCTGATTTGATATCTGGAGGCCTCATGCTGCCTGGAAATAAATTCACAAAGAGAGAAAGGCTATATGAAAAAGAATGAACTGAAAGAGTAATGAAAGCTGAAAAAGATGCCTATGCCAGATATAGCGTATCACTTAGAAGAAGGAAGAGACAGAATAAATCTGCAAGTCTGAAAAATGATTGAAGCATGTGTAGCAATAAGATGTAGATTGCATTACAGGATAATATCAAACAGAATTTTTTTAAACTGAAATACATAAAAAAAATAATGGGTCAGGGAAGAACTTGGAAAGGTTTTTCAGTGGTGCTAAGGAAATCTTTCTGACAAAGGTAATCTTCTAAAATCAACACCTCAAATAAGAAAAAACACAGAGAAACCAATGTAACTGTTATAGATCACTTATGAGAAGACAAACATAGCTATTTGAATTATGGTTAATCCAATTTTAATGTGAAAAGAAATCAGCATCTTTGCTACATTTTTTTTTAATAGAAACCAACATTCTGCAGCATCCTCTGATTAAATACTTTCTGCACCACGGTAACTAATGACCTGAATTTGTCCAATGAGAGCCACCTAAGTTCACAACTTTCCTAGATGAATTCAAGAAATAGCTTAAGTATGACAAGAATCATACTACTTGCCACGCGGGGGTGGAGCAGAAGAACGCTGGAGGTAAAATTAATGGAGTTCTTCCTAATCTCTCCAGTAAACATTGCTTGGAGAGAAGGGAAAAAAAAGCAATCTGAGAGACAGTCTGCATATTTGAGGTGCAGCACAAACTAGCCATATATTGTACCTTTTCCCTTTGCTTGTTAGGAGAAGAGACAGCAAGAGAGAACACTAAAAATGAGCAGAAATTAGAGTAATCCTGAGGCTTCTCTAAATTATCCTGGAAGCCTTGGATAAGGTAACTTTAGCTGTGTGTCACCTTAAATTGCATATAGTAAATATTAAAACTAATTCTGAAGGGAAAACAGTATCTGTCATCAGAAAAATACTGCCTACATTAAATTCATCTAACCTTACTTTTAAAATAAGACGATTAATGAATACTGAATACAAGCAATAAATTAAAAGGGGCAAAATTATCTGTCAAATGGTATCTGTTGAAGACTGAAAAAAAAACCCCCAAGCTATGATTGGTGTTAAATCCATACTTTTAAATCTTTTTTGTCGCTTATCATGGCTTAAGAAGGACTCAATCTTCCTTCCTCAGCTATATGTAACTGCTAGGTATCAAGGAGATGCTCTTTAGTCACGTTGTTTGATAATGTGTGTATGCCACATTGATAAGGAACTGAATCAAATGCACATTATAAATATTCATGACAAGTTACAGTCCTAAATATCTCTGAGAATGTAAAGTCTTTAAAGACTATTTATTATTAAGCCATTGGGTTTCTTGCCCATTCAGCATTTTGTTTTTTTTAATTTGCCCAACAAGGAACCAAGCCTTGCAGAAAAACTCTTCTCAAGAACTCTGAATAAACAGGGCATACTTTCATGTTTATGGCATGTACACATACAAACCTACAATTATGCAAACTTCATTACTATTTTTTAAGCAAGCCACTGAATGTGAACATTATTCTTTCAGTTTAAACGTAAACCATCTTTTAAAAATCACTTTTTAAAACTAAACTAGAACATAAAATCAAACAAATGGATGTGACACTGAAAATCAGATCCTGACTCTGGGTTTTTCCTTTTTCTGCAGTAAAACTAGGACAAAATTCACTGGATAGTGAGAAGTATACAAGTAAATACAGTATTACTCCACCTAGTCTGATGATCTTTTATATTCATTGACTCATTTTCATGTCATCTTGTCATCAGAGCCCAGAGTAAAAAAGTTAAAAGGATGTTCAGAGGCCAATGGATATAAGGAATGATGATTACAATAGGACTCATCATAATTTTGAAAGGAAGCTGTCTTTGTGTGACAATTGTTCACACACAAGACAAAGACTGAAAAAATCATAAGCCATACACTTATAAAATATATTAAAAACAGTAACATATTTAATTACTAGCATGTTTATTAAATTCTACACCTGGGTCTGACACAGCCTAGAACAGATGTACTTAACCTGCAGTAATGCACATTTCTTGGTGCTCATTTCTAATCTTATTACCCAGGGAAACTTTACAGGGAAACAAAATTTTCTTACGTCTATATTCCCCACATCCAGAAAATGTAAGTCTAAATTAACAGACATCTGTATGTATCCAATTAAACTACAGCTATTTTTCAATTATTGCAAGAAATACTTTCCAGCCACCTTTCCATCTTCCAGCTGATCATGGGAACAGCTTAGAACCACCTAAGTGTCCGGTCTGCTCTAATTTTCATAGGTAGTACTAACATGCTAGAGAGTATCATCTCAGGCAAACACTTGTTAATGAGGAGCATGTTTTGACCATGTTTTTCCAATTGCAAATCTGTGCTTTTCACTGAAATAGTATGCAAAATGTTTATAGATATTTTCCCCATTTCTTCTGACTAGTATCCTACTCTTAAATAGATTAGAACCCTTTTATTTTGCACATGTAGCATCATAAAAACAGGTGCCCAAACTAAGGTATTTAATTACATCTTCTAACTGGAATACCAGCTTATGAGCTTATGAGAGAAGCTGTTTATCAACTTACTGCTGAAGTATTTTAGCTGTGTAAACTTTAACTTTTTAACAATGGAATAAGCAAAAGATGACAGGCTCTCTGAAGCTTGTTAATACAGAAATCTTAGTAGACAGTAGAGCTGGCAGGCTGAACTGTTACAACAGACACATTTTTGCTTATTTCATTAACATATTTAAAGTAAATCTTTGAACTAATTTAACTTGAAGCTTCTTTCTATGACATTCCTGCATTTCATATTTACTATATAGAGATTTGCTGACCTTTGGTCTGTAGCAATTGGACAATCCCACCAAGGAAATTCTGTGAGACTTTCACACATTCTAACTACAGATTGCACAAGAAAACATGTCATCATAGCTTGCAGAATAATGTAATACTCTTGAAGTGTATGAAATAGTGCAGGATATCTATAAAATATATTTCAAAAGTAATTGGGAGTGCTTGTATAGTTTTAGAAGGGCAAGAATTGCCTTAGATTCCTTTGTTCTGCTGTCTTGAAAGGCTTAAGATCACAGACCAGATCATGTGATATAAAAAAAAGGCACAGACTATTTTAGTGCCTTTCATTTTTCTCCGTATGTGCTGAGTGCAGTAGAACACTTATTCCCAGGCCTTGAAGAACAGGAAATAAAAAAAGACTCTTGTGTTTCCAAGCCTTTATATATGGAAGTCAGCTTTGCCTAAAGACCATGTACTTAAGAGATGTGGCTATACACCAGCAAGGAAAATGAGAGACCCATTTTCCTACAGATCTATTGCAAAGTCCTTGACTAACAGGAGGCAGTTCTGCAGTGGTACCTCCTTTGACAATAGGACACAATAAAACAGAAGGCAATCACAACCATCTATTTTATAAACTGACTTCATATAAATCTGCTGGCATGCAACAGGCACCCATTCTGTTGATGACTGGAGTAAACTATGTGCTCTATAAAAACATCATTCCATCAAAGGAAATTTCACTCTGTCAAATTTCACTACTTCCATTCCTAGAACAATGTTCTTTTCATCTATCATTTGGGGATGTGATATGAATGTCATAATCTAGTCCCATGACCCACAGAAACAAGCACAAAAATACGTCTATCCCTTTGTGCGATTCCTCTTCGCTTTCAAGATCACTCTCACTGGAATCAATAGTCCCTCTTGATCACTTCTGTTTCACAGTTTTCTAAGAAAGAAAGATAAGCACATTTCAAAGGGGGACAAAAGGTTTTCGATGTACCAGAGGAATGATTATTGGAAGCCATTAAATATTGGGATAAAGAGCATATTACACTGAGACATACCACAGGGATCCATCTCCATGTGTATGTTTCCAGCTGCATAAACAGAAAGGTATCGCCTGCTTTGCAGTGTAGCAATTGGTGAAAAAACCTTTTCACTCACAAGTTTCAAAATAAATTTAGGGTAGAAAAGTTTGCAGACCAGAAATATTTTATCTGACATCATAATTATAAATTAGAACCTATAAATTACAAATTATAACTGATAAATTCTTACAATGATTTTTTTAGTTCTGTAGAAGTAAAAAGTAAAAAAAAAATATTAATTGCAGTAAGAATTCAGAAGTCATTGTTATCTTCTGGTACTTTGATGAAAATTTTCAATGCAAACACTAAAAGGTGAACCTTGTAGGAAATAATTTTACTCTGTTTTGTAAAGAGTTTACTCTCTCTGAGTAAAGCTTCCTACATTTGCATTTGGTCTGTACTGGTGACCTGGGTTGCTGTGATATGATAACCAGAACTTGACCTGGAAAAATCACATTTGAGTACCAGTTTCAGAGGTTCCTAGTTTACTGAGAGCTTTGGTTCAAGCTACCACTGACAGCACTAAAATGCAGATCTTGATTTGTGAAGTCAGTGACTACATTCCCTGTGGCACAAAAAAATCAGATAACATTTTTTTAAAAGCATATGGATCACAAAATACAAAGTGGCTGCCTATACATTTAAGTAATTTGAGATCTTGAATATAATTCAGTGAGTACTCCAATTCCACTTTCATTGTTTAAATTCTGACCATTGAAGAAATCAAGGACAGTCACTAGTTTATATAACCGAATCCTAATACTCCTTTATACAACCTACTCCTAATATAGAAACAAAACAACTTGGTAAAGACTTAATCTATGGATTCCAAGCATTTTCTGCCATAAGTGTGCTAATTGAGAGAATGTTTCTCCAGTGATATAGAAGAATGAAAAAACCCCAAACCAACCCAAGAGAGGAAAACATATTTGGTAACTAAAAAAAGGATAATCATGTACTTGAAAAGGAATCTTCATTATAACTATGTCCTATTCTCTTGTCTTGTGCTACTACATTGGCAGCAAGGAAAGCACCACAATCACTTAATGAAGTTGATCTGCACTCAAGGAAAGTATACACATGAAGTATACCATCTGGGCATTTAATCTCAACCATACTGTGTTGTTGATTGTCTATGCCAATAATTACTTCTCCACATACAAGAGCTAAACAGTTGTCTTTGCTGACACTTGTGTTTGTCCCCTTGAGTATTAGAATAATCTCCCACATCACAGAATTCTCATAAAGAACAAATGGCAAATATCATAATCAGTATCAATGTAAATATCCTGAATATACGATAGAGGCATGATATGGCTGAAGATATGTGAAGGAGTTGTCACCTACAGGTAAATCCTGGACTTCCAGAAATTGAGAGTTCCTTTAAATATAACTGCAATATACCCCTAATTTATAAGATAAATTTGAAGCTCTTAGGTACTATGTCATAGACAGACCTGTTGTTACTATATTCAAATCTGCAGAAGATTTTTCAAGCATATGTTGATGAGTGCAACAAAGTTCAGGAGCTTGGGAATTTGCTGAAAAAAAGGACATTATATGTAAAGATAAATAAAGTCTAAGCCACAAAGACTGTGGTGGTATTAATGAAGAAACTAAGCACTAAGGAGTACTCGGGAGACAATATAGCTGCTAATTGCCCTATTCTAGTAACTGTTCAGTTGTTGGTATTGATTTTGAAATTCCTTTTTTAGCTTGACTCCTATTGACACTAATCCTCATTATGTTTACTGCATGCTGTTCCCAAAAAGGGTTGTGGTAAACTAACAATTTTCAACATTGCAAATGCTTTTTCACACATGGAATTTAGGTTCTCTTCCAAGAGGAAAAGTGACTACATCACTTGCAGCTGAGGAGGGAGATGGGAGACACAGATTTTGAAGATTTTTCTCCACTGGTAACCAGATATATAGTTTGTTATTTTCTTTTTTTAGCAGCAAAAATAAATTCAGAAATGTATTTATTTTTTGAGGCTGAGAGTGAGAATGAAAAAGTCATTAATTAAAACTTCAGAAGGATTGACTCACAAATGAAAATCTTGTACTAGCTTTGCATTATACCTGTCCCAGCCCCTGCTCCCCAAAAAACTGTCGTCATCAACACAGGTGTTCTCTATGGAGTCCCATATTTCCTTTTCTGATGATTTCCTCTTCCTCCACTAGATCAGCTTCAGACAATAGAAATACTTTTCAATATTGCCACCTACATGTAATAAACATTTTTTATATTGAATTCTTTCTTTTAAGTTGAGGAAAACCCAACAGTTCAAGGTAAAAAAAATGGTATGTAGATAAATACTACAATGTTATATCTGGTTCTAGTATCATGGATTAAAGACATTATTGCCATATTGAAAAAAATTGCAAATATAACTGTAGATAGGATTTAGTGAAAAATATCTTAGAGGTATTTAATACCTTTAGGAGGCATAAATAAAGCTAGATTTCTTCAACCAGTAGGACTGTACTTGGACCTTTCAGTGAGCGATGACACAAGGAGTCTATAGTTCTTTTTTAAAAAAATAAAATAAAAAGCCACAACTAAAATGTGCTCCAGAAATCTAGCATCAGTTTATCTGTATGTGACCTAAAGGAGACAATGATATGGGGGAGGAAGGTAGGAAACAGAAAGTTCATTGCCCACTCTCTTCAAAATTGCAAACTCCAGCTATTAGTCATCTGGTCTTTAGAAAACTATTATATTTACAGAGAGAATTACTGAGATCATAAAGCATATTTTAGCATTCAGATATATTTGTCCTGGTTGCTATCTAATAATTTCATTACTTACAGTAAACCTCTCTAAATATATTTGGAAATGATACTCTATGGCTGATACTGTGGTAAACTGTCATTGATGCCATCCTGAGTTTATGGAAATGCTGGTAAAAATGAAAAGCTATCTTCAATTATTCAGAAAGGTCATTTCAGAATAATTTGTGTGGGCTTCTGTAAAATTATTCCTTGGTGGTGTTGACTTAGATATACATTCAAATGTATAATAAGCATTTTTAAAATTTCTGCTCCTATTACTATTATTTAATAATAAGCAAATGCAAAACTACTTTTTACTCATAACTTCTATTTATACACAAGAAGTCATACACTATTATATATAATAGCCTTTAAAACTTTTTTTTTTTGTTTTGAAGTATCATTTTGAAGTTATCAAATGGTTACCATTGCTCTGCTGAAGAATTTCCAACATTGTTTTCATCAAAAGTAGCAATACAATGATCACTAGTACAGCTGTTACCCCAGAGGATTGTTTTATCATGTTGCTGACTAATCCTGCTCAGACTTGGTATAAAGTATTGATAACTATGATGAAGGACTAGTCTATCCAAACCTTGTAATCTTGATGTAACTGTTAGTGTTTAAATACTCAGAGTAAACAGTTTTACAAGAACTCTGTTATGAAAAAAATGACGGTGGGTCAATGGAGGAATAGTACTGTAAAACAAACCCATTATTTCCAGGCCTGTGTCATATATAATGTTCCCACTATGAGCTGTTCTTCCATGTGGATAAAGATTGACAAGAATTCCAAAATCACCTAGCCAAACTTTGCCCAAGGCCGCCCTGCTCTAATAAAGACATGCAACTAGGAACCAGAGCCCTTAGCTTTAATGTGACTACGTAAGGGATTAAACTTTGTTACATGGGAGGACTGATTTACCCACCTCTTTGCTGTCAATTCTCCTAAGCAGCATATCTGAAAGCAATGATATCACAATTCATAGCTATAAAGAACACAACCAGTGGCAGGCCATTTAAGTAGCCAAAACAGAGGGATGAAAGCTTGCCCACATAAATGGGTACTGCAGCATGGACCTTTTTTCCTTCTGAACTGTTTTTGAGTGGCCTGTAGCTTTAGTTAGGATTGAGGCTTCAAATCCTCAGTATTTATTTTATAAAACAACATGTGTACATTTCTGTGAGCCTACACACAGGTCTCATGACAAATTGGAAACTGCAATTCACTCCTGGTCTTGCCCTGAGCAAGCTTAAAAGGGGAAAACTAAAGGTACATGCCTAAATGTCTAGTAATGCATTTGAAAACTTCAGCACAACAACCAGATATCATTTGGGAACATAATAAATTCAACAGCTACTACATAGCCCTTGAAAGTGAGCATCAGAATACTTTGATTGCAGGTTAAAACCACAAAATACAGCTCACAGGAAGAAAAATCTTCCATGAAAATTTGCTATTTCCACATTAGCTGCATTCATCAGACCACATTCAACACTAAAGCTATTTTCTACCAGCTTAAATGTAAGCATTAGTAGAATTATTTTTATTTTTTTTTAACTACAAATGAAGTTTGATTCTTCTGCTACCTGTCAAATTGACCCTCTAATAGGGATGTAGGGGCAAGAGAGAGTAGGAAGGACAAAAATTCCAAGTCTGTGCTCTGAGAAAATAAAATATTTTCAAGAAAATATGTTCTACAGCTTTGTTAAGATTTTCTTTTTTCTGCAATGTGAATTCTGTCCAACTGTAAAATTCATCCACCACCCCACCAACATAGTAATGGTGCCTGTTAAAACGCTAATTCACAGAAAAGCGAGTCTTATTTTTCTAAGGGGTACATTAGAGAGTAACAGTGATTCTCTTGAGCACAGAAATGTAATACCCTGCTACCTGACATTTTCTCATGGGATCAAAAATGGTTTGCAATGTCTTGAAGATATCCCATAAATGTAGCCCATTTCATCCTTCCATTAACTTGGTTGTCCTCTGTGTTTTATCTGGAACGGGCACGAAAGAACTTAGAAAACAGCAACTTAGAAGGTTTGTAGAACAGTGGAATAGACTATGAATATTTTGTATTTACTTAAATTGATGCTTAACAATACATAGTAGATTTCAAAAACCTGCATTTCTTTTAATTTTAGTTACAGGAAGGTGTAGAACATTTTGTGATACTATGATTTTAATTTTTTTTCATCTCCAAGAATTTTAATTTCACTAAAATCTTAGAACACAGAGTGACATCCCCCCCATTTCTACATTTTACATGGAATATTGTTTTCAGCACTTAAGGCAATTATATGTAATGTAATTGTCTAAAGACTGTGTATATTAGTACTGTGATCTAGAAACCAATGCCAGATCCAACGAATACTATTTGATCTAACTATTGCTTGCTCTGTAGAAAAGTTGACTGTTCTGAATTTTACTGGAATATTTCTTGTAGTCCTGTATCCTTTGGAGAGCTGACAGATGATGAGAAAACAGTATCATGCTACCAATTTTAATTAGCACTGGTGATATAGGTTAAATATTGATTAAAACTTGCAAGAAATTAGACCTTTTTGGTACTGTATTTGGTTATAGTCAGTAATTTAGAAATCAAAGCTGATACAAAACACCCCTCAAAACTGAACAGTTTCCAATTATAATTCTTTTCAGTAGAAAATGATATAATGCAACATTTACTTTTCTCTTGCACTAAAACTGAAAGTGAAATGCAGACCTCTTCTGTGATATGGGAATACACAAGCATTTCCAGATCAGAAGGTGCTAAGCCTTTTCATTTGATTAAAGAACATTCACCTGCCATTGTACCTCATATCAACTGTAACTTTGATGCTTCATACTTGCCTTGTTTTCTCTTATTGCCTAAATGAGATGGCTTTTCAAGAAATGCAATACTATTCCTAGTATGAAAACTAGACTGTAGATGATAAACACAGCATTTCCATTATGTCAGGCAGCAGCCAGGGCCAGCTGCTTGCTGAGGGCTGTGGAAGGAGCCAGGAGCTGAGGATGACTCCAGCACAGACAGTGCCCCAAAAAAGGCACAGATCTGCAGGGTCTGAAGACAGCATGCTGGTAACAACGTTCCTTAACTACCCCAAATAAGACAAATAGTGAACCAGATCCAAGGTCCAAACAGAAGGTCCAGTCAGAATCAAAAGGAGTTGAGGTCTGAGATAACTGACAGCCAAAGCCAAGATGCAAGTTACATCTGAGGAGTTAGACCAGGAACTGAGCTAACTTAAGCTCCATGTATGAGGTTCACCAAGGAGGCAGCAGCAGAGACAGAACTGAAAACAAGGATATCTGTGATGTAGCTCAAATAAGGACTAAAGATTAAGGGTTGAGTTTAAATGGAGCTGTAGTCCCATGAGCAGGGTCTGGGTAGGAACCCCGGGTGAGGCTGCTCAAGGCCCCTGTTAATGCACTCAGGGTCTCGATACATTAAATGCACTTTAAAAGAGGGTGATGACATTGAAATATATCCTCTGTAACGCAAGTATGGTTCCTGAAAGTGTTTGCTGTCTTTGAAGACAAGTGTGTAAATCACATTTTGGGAGGCAACTTGAAATATGCATTTGATTAGAGATATTTATGTGGATTAATAAACTTTCATTCCAAAGACACTTAGAAGAATCAGATACATGTTTATTCATTGTATCTGGCACTCTAACTTACACAATTTTCCCATTTTTAGAGCATGTTTCTTTAATGTCTTCTATGATTGCAATTAGATCAGTACCTAGAGGAAATGTATGCACTTAGAAATTGATTGAACCCACTATTAATAGTGCTTTTTTGAATTCTGTACTAGATAGCAAAGAGTCAGATGCAACACAAAATGTTATTATAATTGAGCATTAATGCAAAGAGGAAAAAAAAAGTCAAATAAGATTAACAGATCATGGATGTATTATCTCACTTGGACTAATAAAAAAAATAACCATGCAAAACAAGGAATTGTATTCAGAAATTGTCTTTGTATTTGCAACAACAAAACATATAGCAATTGATACTCAGAAAATCCCATTTCTGAAGTTGTACACACTTGAAAGTGTTGCTGTGTAGTTTAAACAGTGTACCTGAGATAACATATGTCAGCTCTTATAAGTGTTGATTAAAATGCAACACTTTAATATTACAATGTGTAAATATACCCCTTCACTTGCCTCAAGAGTGTGCATGTAATTCAATGATATGCATGTCTGGCATGAAAGGTTCTTTTACTCTACTGATGTTCTTTCAAACCTCTAATAGGGTTACTGGAAATCACTGATTTATATACTCCATGGTTTGTATGGAACAAGTCTCCACATTGCTTGACAATTTCTTGACTTAATATCACCTCTCTAAATTTGTGGTTTCCATGCAGAGCTATGGACTGAAGATCCATTCCATTCACAGAATCTGTAACATTGCTTTTCCTTTATCAATGTACTTCTGCAGAATCATCCAATCTCTTTTGGTAGCAGACTCTTAACTGGCTAACAATTACAGCAGACCCCAAAATAACAAACATTTCATAGGTCAAGCCCCCTTACCACAACCCTGGTCCTACAAACAGTGTGGCATGTGAATTCCTTTGAGGTAGCAAGCTTCACTGGGACAGACAATGACCAACAGGCAGCTGAGGCAGTTGCTAGGACATGTGTAAGCACAGCACAAGTATGCTCAGTACACAGAGTAGTGTATTGTACTTGATGTTTCAGACTAACAAAGTAGAACACTAGAGTACACAAATAAATGCCTTGTATTCTCTCCGTCTTATGCTGTTTGGGACACCTACCTTTGTGGGTATCAGGTTGTCTGCAAGGGCTAAGATCCTCCCTCACTTCTCATTGTCTCCACCCTTGACTACAGGACACACATTTTCAGCAGAGACATTGAACTGTCAGTGCTTTCAATTAGAACATTTTTCTGGATTTAAAAATACTTGTGACCATCCTGCAGTACAGGCCTATATTAGATCAAAAGCATAAAATAAACTGCAATTTTGCATGGTTCCAATGTCTTTTTTTTTCTTTATGTTAGCTGGCCATGACCACTATATTGGACTTCTCTTAGCTAGTATTAGTGGAATTTTGGTTTAGCCCAAGGACTGAGTAGGAAGACAGGAGGTAGAAGCGCAACACTGAATCTTTGTGTCTAAGAAACAAAAGCTTCAATTAGAAAATACCTTACAAGGAAGAGATTTCAAGGTTCATAACTGCCTAACTATTTTCCTGATTCATTAAGAAGTTAGGAAACTCTGGGGTATTTTTCTGTTTAAATTCTCTAGTTTGAAGATAGCAACAGTGATTCTATTGTATGGTTGGGTTTTTTGGGGGGTGGGTTGTTTGATTTATTTTTTCTTTTACTTTGGTTGGGTGTTTTTTACTTTAAGAATCCTTTATCAGCACAATTATCTCAGACACTAGTGGAGTTAAACTAAAGATCTTGCCCTCAGTTTTGCTTTTCTGCAATCTCTGTAAAGCTTTTGTTTCATGCTATATGTAGGCTAACCCCTAGATGGAGACCTCATCGCAAACACAGAGATCTGACTAGGCAGGTTATTATAATAATGTTTACCTTGCAAACACATAACTTTCTGTGCTAACATAGTCTCAGAAGTGTCTTTTGATGAACTGAATACTGATTATGAAAATTGGGGTTTTTTCCAGGTGTTATAGAATCATCATAAAACGTATACAACACTTCAGAACTGTATATAATACTTCACAGCTTCCTAATTCCATTGTTATTCAGCCTAACGGGGAGTCTTGTAAACCAGCTAACTCTCTTTTTAAATGTGAGATATACCCTTATAGGTATTATTTTATACAATATTTCCTCAGATTTTTATCTAGTCTCCCAGTATTTTTCTAGTACAGGGCTCATCTTTGAAGTTATTCTGCAGTACAGATAAAATTACTGTTCTGAAGTCTGAATTTGCTCTAGGTTTATGCTGGCCAAAACAAAACTGCAGTTCACCAATCTGCATACTTAACGTAGTCAGGTATGAGGATTATGCAAAAAGAATCTCACAGCAGCTGAAAAGTGGCTGGATCATTACTATTACTATTTATGGGAAGAAGGTGCTACTTCATACTGTGTTTAGAACCAGTGCCTGCCCCTCCCAATCCATGGACATGATTTCAAATGTCTGGCTAACTAGCTCGCTATTACTAATGCTGGATGACAGCTGCTATGTGCTGCAAAGGTGAGTACTTAACCTATGAAAAAACTATAATATTTCACTGTGAATTTTCATTAATATTTTGGGGTTTTTTTCAAATTTTGGTTTAAATTTCATTTTCTGCATATTTTTCTTTCAGTACAGGTGGTGGGTTTAAACACAGCCTGTAAGAAAAGGTTTGTATGGTATATAAAATTAGAAATAAGACAGTGACTCTCTTACTTGAGATGACTGAACAACTGGGGACTAACACACTATATAACCACATATATATGATTAATATATATTAGCAAGATTGTTCTAACTGGAATATAGACTAGGATCTTTTAGTGACTATTGAACAAGACTAAAAATCAGCTCAATAGAATTTTTTGCACCTAGATACTTGCTGTATATTAGCACAGATAACACGAAGTCAAAGGCTGTGGGAACAGTAGGGCATTTTCAACACCTACATGCACTGCAGGTCCATTCGTGTCATGTGAATAGTTATACCTGCTTAAAACATGGCTGCTGAGAAAGGTGGTAATATATTTCAAGCTTGAGGAAGATACTATACATATGTATATAACATTATATATATACTACAAGAAAGACAACTCTGACTACAGAAAGAGATTGAGGTCCTGGAGCATGACCGAGAAGGGCAACAAGGCTGGTGACAGGGTTGGAGACCAAATCTTAAAAAAATGTGGCTGAGGCATCTAGGGTTGTTTAACCTGGAGAAGAGGAGGCTGAGGGGAGACCTTATCACCACCTACCACTACCTGAAAGGAGGTTGTAGAGATGGGTGTTGGTCTCTTCACCCAAGTGACAGGTGATAGGAGAAGGTGTGCCAAGGCAGGTTCAGATTAGACATGAGGAATAAATTCTTCACCAAAATGATTTCAACAGGCTGCCCAGGGAGGCAGTTGAGTCACCATTTCTGGATGTATTTAAAAGACAGGTAGATGAGTTGCTTACAGATATGGTTTAATAGAGGACAAGTACGGTTGGACTTGATGATCTCAAAGGTCTTTTCCAACCAAGTGATTTGGTTATACTTGCTAAACTCGGTTTAGCACTGTTAAGCTAATTGAGAATGCAGGAGATGATTTCTCACTGACTACTGCATTTAATTCGAAATTATTATTGGCCAAAATAATCCAAGTAGTAAAAATAGATCCAGAAATTCCTACATGTCTGAAGCAGTCAAGCTCTTCCTTTCCAGTCAAAGAGGAATTGAGTATCGCTGCCTCAGAATAGCCATTAGAGACTGCTTTGTGGAAGTGGAACAGAGTATGATTTACTTCAGGTGAGAAAAAAGAAGTAAATGCTGCCAGTTTCCCAGGTCTGACTGTTACAATCATTCAACTGCTTGATGAAAGCATTCTTATCTTTTCTTCTGTCTCTCTTTTAAAGAGAAAATGGTGGTTGCTCACAAATATTATGTAGAAAACTGCTTTGAAAGTGAGGCAGGATCAAGTCTTTCAGATAAAATCAGAAGAGAAAAGCTGAGATTCAGGTCAGACCTTAGCTTAATTCCATACAGCTTTTCTTTTCCAGCGATGTTCCATAGCCATGTGCACAATAACAACTTCTTGTACTTAACAGAGTAAGCTGGGAATCTATACCACTTAACGTGCCTCCAGAATCAGGCTCATTTTGACACAAAGAAAAAGGTATGAAGGGATTAAAAATTGAGAATTTTTACTTACATGATTGACAATTACAAGGATCCTTATAGAAGCTTCCTCTCCCCAATCATAGACAATATCTGAATTAGAGTGGGTCAAATACTTTTATGAAAACAAAATTTAAAAATTGTGGGGAATAACTGGAAATGTTGAGTCTGTTTTTATTCAGTATGAAAACTGCAAAACTCAAATCATTAAATTGCCCACTATGATCAGATATTTGCAATAGGTAGTGACTCAGGTGCTTTCATAGCTATCTTATAAGCCTTCTCATCTTCATCTGTAAACCACAAACTAAATTTTGTGTTGACTGAGTAAAAGCATATATTTTGCAAATCTATTTCAGAAAATGAATGAAAAACACAGTTTAACTAAAAAAAAACCCCAACATTCCAAACAACTGCAAGCATACTCTAGCAATAATCTTATATGTTATCCAAAGACACTGACCAGTATTATTGACCCTGCTGAGTTTTGAATCAGGTACCCAACAATCTTTTTGTCCCTCAGCATAAACAGAATTTCCCTCCTAGTGCTTGCTTTGTATGACTGTTGTTCTCTAATACAGGACTGAAAATCCAGACGGTAAACTAATTAAACTGCTTCAGAAAAAATAGGAATAAAAATGGAAAACGCTCTTTTTTTGGTGTTTATGTTTGTGTTATACATTCTGAACAGGCTCTTGGAGTATGTGCCGGCTATAAAATGTAATCCTGGGAGGATAGATTGGTAAATGATTTCTACTCATTTGCACTTGTTTCAAAGGTGACTCCATGACCACTCTGAAAGACGCTCTGCCCCTCAGTAACAAATGATTACAGCTAAATGAATCCCAGAGGTTCGCCACTAATGCAGAACAAAGGCATAAGAATGAAAGCTGTGGTTCAAGATCTATTTTTTATACCAGCATAATTTTTTGCTTCACTGATCTATCACTAAACAACAGCTGCTGGGTTAGAGACTTACTGCATTATAGGAACATACCAAATCCTTTACTGAGTGGTCACATGTGTTTGCCTCAGGCCTTCAAAAAAGTCAGGAACTGGTGAAGAAGGACCAGCAGGTTAATGCCGCCTTCTTTCTGTAAAGAATTTGAAGATGCCAGACACACCGTAATGACAGTCTGCAGTATGTCTGAACTTCTAAAAGACTTATATTGTGATCTAAACATATGTGGGCAACCTGTAGTAGGAAGAGGGAGGAAAAGTCAGAAAAAATAAAAGGGTTCAGATTTTTATATATAAAGCCTTAGAAATGAAACTTTTGCTGTATTTCTAAATTGCTGGCTTTTTTTTCCACAGTTATCACAGACCTGTGTCCTAAGTTCTGAATGCTTGAAATAGGCTTCCTATGAAACCTTCTGGGGGAGAAGTATCATAAAAATGGTAGTATATAAAACATTCATAATTGGAGAAAAAATAGATTTTTTTCTTATGTTAGATGCTATCAGAGGTCTGTACATAACAGCATTATAGTTAGAGAAACAATTTGGAAGGTCTTGATTTCCACTGAAACTCAGCCTTCTATTCATTAATAATCACCTTTCGAAGGGGATTATTAATTCTGTAGAAAGCGTAAGACAATTGTAACCCCAAGCAGAACTATATTATCCAGTAACTTAAAGATAATAGACTGTTTTTACAAGAAAGCAACCATAATGAGTGATGTACTTCACGTGTGATAATTAACTACAAAAATATTAACTACAGATTAAGTATGCATGTATAATACCAAACTAATAAAATGCAATGATTATAGATGGTTTGAGACTTAGGAGCTCTTGCTTCTCCCGTAGCAGTGAAGTTGTAATAGAAACAGAAGGAAGCTTTTGCAAAGACCGTACAATAAATGTTTTTTGCAGTACCAGAGAAGCCCGTGGATGTGTCAGAGGGGTGAAAATTTATGAATCTGTACAATGTCTCATAGGATATCAAATCACTCTGTTCTTCATTACTTCTTTTGCCCCCATCATATGCTTCGATCTTAAGGTAGTTTTTGCTATTAAGATTTAAAATATAATTTAAATGCATTTGAGCTAATTCTGAAGAACATATGGCATTCTGTTTTACTTGGAGATGTTTCACAGTTGAATGGGCAGCTGAGGTATATTTGATCCTATTTCCATGTACAATGGAAGGAACTGTTGATCTCTTGAAGCCTCTTGCTGTCAGGGCCATAAGAGCACTAATAGGCCTGAACAGCCCAGAACAACCAAACTGCTCATGGCCCAGGGGCTCCACTGAAGCTCAGCCCTCTTCTACCAATTCCTGCCTGAGCTATTCTGATGACTGCTTGGCTTTAGCACAATCCTAGCAATGTCTGTGCCTGGCCCTGTTGGTCCAGATCTGCAGACTGCCTTGATCTGGGACTTCTCATCTCTATGGATCTGTCTCTGTGATCACTGCCCTGGTTTCCACCTCTGGAGCTGATCATCACCCACAGAATGGCTTCTCATCTTGGTATCAGGCCTGCTTTGGCAGACCAAACTTGCGCTGGGACCTGGGAAAATTCAAGTAGCCATTCCCAGGTCAGCCTTGCTCACCTTGCTTTTGGAGGTAGCAGGACAGGCCATGGTTGATAAGGTCCCTTGCCCACTTAGTTGTAGCTTCCCATCCTGCTGGGAGCCTTCCTCCTCCCTGAAACTTCCAGTCAAGAGGTGAAATCCAAAATCAGACTGTTCTATACTTGCACCTTATATTCTGCTGTTTTTACACCACAGACTAACAACAAGTCTCTGTACCAAGGTTCCAGTATTGGTTCACCATCTATGCCTGCATAATACAGGAGACGATAAAGGGGATTAACCACACGTTTCTGAATGATCCAAAATTATTATTTCCCAACTCCTGTTAAACTTAGTGACCTAGCAGATAGATCCCTAAACAGAGGGGAAAAAAACCAAATAAAAAATAAAGTACAGTCTGAACTTTGTGCATTTCTGCACTCCTCTTTTCAGCAAATGATTGGAAAACTGCATTGCAAACTGCACAGATTTTATTTTTTTTTAAAGTTTATTTTTCATAAATTAAAAACTTAAGTGAAAGACAACCATATGAAGACAAGGTTCACACAGCTGCATCACTGGGTAGAAAGTTAGAGAACACTATCTCTAAACCATAGAGAGAGTACTAATTATTCTCTTCTAACTTAGCTTCTAGTACAAGTCTGTAAAGAACAGCAACTATTTAAATACTCAGAAGACAGAATACCCATATGGGAATGCCTGTAAGGCAGAAGGATGTGTGAATACTTCATTTGAGGAATTAGCAGTTATACATATGAGATAATAAGAGTTCAAAAATAAAATACGCATTGGAATTGCTCAAATAAGAATGGGTTTGTTCTAATTTCCTCAATTATTTCTAGATGAAATTCACCTTCCATGAACTTTTCAGCCTGAAATCAACTTGAGATTTACTGCAAATGCATAAAATATGTGATGAAAGGACTTTTTGTTTGGATGATTTATTTCTTCACATTCCTCCAAGGAATTTCCATACCCATCAGACCAAAGAACTGACCTGAAGCATCTATCTACAGAAGATACCGAAACATAAAGTGCTGCTAACTAGAAAGATCTCCAGTAACAGAAGAAATGCAGATTTGGCAACAGTTGCTTGTTTCATTATTGAGAACTACAAGGAAATAAACCAGGAGATTAAAACAACCAAGTGGGAGAACACACAAATCTGACTTTGCTGATTCCTTCTCTTGGATGAATACAAATTGAGTTGGAATCACATAAAAAACTGGGATAGGGAAAGCGATGAATGAGTGATGGAGAACCATCCCTGTGGAGGAAGGATAAGTTTGGCAGCCTGAGTACTAATTTCCCCTTGTTCTAACAAATCCAGGTTGTGTTGCTCTGAGTGACAATGTGCACAGATGTGTGGCTCTGAAAATTAACAGTGTACAAAGAACTGTGCAGTTCACAGTAAAAGCTCAGAGTATTTTGATGTTGCAGTTCACCTTGTCACATGAAGCATCCCCAAAGACATCAACAGGCCTTGACATATTTTAAAAATTTATCTGGAAAAATCAAATTTTAGTCTTGCTACTGCTCTGATGCAAGAAAGCTTATTCCAATCAAAAAGAGACGTATCTATACAATAGTGGCACTGCAAATTTGGTTTTTGAGATGAAAAAAGCTGTGGAAAAAAAAAGAGCTTGTGAGGATGCAATGTATGAACGATTTTGTTCTCTTTTACTTATGAAGTCCCAAGGCAGAGGTTGTTAAGACTTACTTTGTAACTGAACTTCCTTTCTCAAATACAGCACTTAGAAACATTTGCCAAACTCAGACACAATAAATGAATTATAATTGGTATTTACAAACTTGTTTATTCATATTCCCACAATCTCTACTTACCTAATTATCATATGAATGTTTCTGAGTCCCTATAGAACATCTGCAAGCAGTATCAAAAGCAACAACTACGTCTCAGCAGTCCCAAGCTGGGAAAGCTCCTATAACCAATCACAAGCTATCTCTTTAGAGAGCAGAACTGAAGGAAAAAGGATGAGAAGATGATATAGCATTTAAGAAACCTTTCCCCATGGCTGGGTTACTCTGTATCTCAGACATCACTGAATCTTACTTTGTATGACCTGATATTGACTAGCCGAAAAGTCAACAGATCTTGTATAATGCCTGTGTTTTCATTTCTTGTTTATAGATGTAAAGCAACTCCAGAAGACAAGGATGGATGTGAGAACAACTGTAGACTGAGTAGGAAAATTTAAGGGTTTTTCTTATAGCTTTATCATAGTTTTACAGTTTTTTTCTATCTGAACTCCGCAAGTTGCATATAAAAACATAATAAGGAAGGCCTAAAAAGGTTTGAAGAGCAA
Organism: Hypotaenidia okinawae; assembly: GCA_027925045.1. Taxonomy (NCBI): domain Eukaryota; kingdom Metazoa; phylum Chordata; class Aves; order Gruiformes; family Rallidae; genus Hypotaenidia; species Hypotaenidia okinawae. Next base: position 13,841,663 of record BSDF01000013.1, on the reverse strand, counting down.
TTTGCTTAAGGTGTAAAAGCTGTAATGTATCAGAAACAGAAAGCCTGACAGAGTTGGTAGGACTGACTGCTGATCAAGAAGGGAAAAGAGAACTTAGGGAAGATTAAGACCATAGCTAAATGGATTGTTTGCATCAGTGCTCACTATGAAGTTAGTTCAGGAGATTCCTGCTATGAGGGACATTTTAAAAAAATAATATGACTTCTGGATTTTCCTCAATTTGAAATGTCAATAGAAGAGGTTTTAGGGGAGAGAAAAATAAAATTATAAAGCCATCAAAAATTGTCAGAACAAGAAAATATTCACCTAAAATTCTAAAGGAATTAAATACGAAATGTTGCTAGGATGATGTTACCTATCAGCTAAATCATCTTCAACAACTGAACAGAAGGTGGGGACCGAGGGATGACTTTATGTGCACAGATGAGCAAGTCTGACCTCTATACTAAGTAAATTTGTAGGAATCTGAAAAAAAGAAGAAAATTTCTAAGCAAATGGATAAATACAACATATTGGCATAGTGACCACAGCTTTATTTGATTCCCTTAAGGGACTGCAGGGTCAAGTACTAAAGGGTGATCCAGAGGATTATTTTTAAAGTTTTTTTAACAAGATCCTTTCCCAAAGGCTCAGCAGAGAACAGATATGGAAAACGATAAAAGTTTCTATTAAGCACTACTGACAGATATAATGGATAAGAAAAAAATATTTGTTCATTTAACAGGAAAGGTACCAAAGGGATTATAGAAGGATTTATGCAAAAGACATATGGTATTCAACATATATGGGCCCAGAAGAAGATAAGGTAAAAAAGTTTGCTGATTATACAGAATTATTCAGGATAGTGAAATATAACTGTTATATGAAAAGCTGTTGAATCTAACAATAGTAAGGGTAATAAAATAATGAATTCAATAATGATAAATGCAAAGAAACACCAATGGAGAAGAATAAGCATTAGGAGATGTATATATGCACACTACCTATTTTCACTCAGGAAAACAGAACTTCAGTTTCACTATGGATTGTTCTTTGAATATATTAACATCAGAACAGAATTGCTATAAAGGGTAAGCAGAATATTAAAAATTAGTCAAAAGCAAAAAACACTATGTCAGTACACAAATTAGTCAAGATCCAACAAATTTAGTCACTTTTGTTTGAAATTTAAAGTAGAACCAAAAAAGGACTGGACTGTCTGACATTACTAAGAAGAGCTATGAGACAGCATTTTACAACAAATTAGAGAAGTGAGACTAAAACTTTTTATATGGGAAAAGAAATCCCTCAAAAGGTCTGTGATAAAGATTTATCACAACATGTGTATTCTGAAAAATCCATTATAACAGAAATGATTGAAATACTATTCAGTAAATTCCTAAGCAGCAAAAATATACAGCATAACAAATTCTTTTTTTAAAGAGTATTTTTTTTCAAGCAGTCAGAATTATTGATCATCTCTTATGAACCACAGTGATTCTGAGGTGATCACATATTCGAGGTATTTAAACATATGACTTGTAGAAGTTAAACACCTATAATAAAATGAAGGATTATATTTCACGTGCCCTATGTCTTAGACATGCTACTGGCCAGAGCTGCCAATAGGATTCTAAATGAAATAGAACTTTGGTTTGACATTGTCTTATTTTTATATTCCTCAAAGCCAACAAATATTGATACCACCTCTGAAGTTCATCCACATACACAACTAACTTTAATTTGGATTAACAGTTTTGTGATTGTCTTACAGGAGTAAGAAACAAACATTAAATGTTACAACTCCTACTCCAATCACTTCTTGTATTAGTAAGGAAATCATCTCTCTTCTTTTTACTGGATTACAAGAGTTTCTTGCTCCTGCCTGTTTCCTTAATCTTAAAAAGTTCTTTACAAACTATTAACTTGCTGGTATGTAAGTGGAAAGACACACTCAGTACTTTCATCCCTATAAAGGATTAAAAAATTCCTGAGTGCTGGTAGAGTAGTGAAGTAGCAAACATTCTGTCGAAGAAAAATGCTATCTAATCATAAGTTGATAAAAATAGTTATTTTTGTTTCTGTTTTTCAGTGATTTCACAGTGTTGGACCCAAAGAAGTAATTGTAATCAGTTAACAGCAAATTAGAAAAGGACAATTATCAAAACTTTCTCAGGATGGTTATCAATTTGTTGTTGAACTGAAATTCATTAGTTCCCTCAATGCCAAAGTGTACATGACAGTGAGTTACTGGAAGTACAGAACATGTGTTCACAGGTATATATCCAAGCTGTTTGATCCAATCTGGATATGAATTCTTTGAAGAGCAATTAGTTTAGAGTGTGCACAATGCAGGGAAAGCGAGTGGGGTTTTGCCACTGGTTTCTTTCAGGTCAACATTCTTTATATTTTGCAAACACTGGACTTCTTTACTCTAGAGTATTTGTGTTTTGGAAAGCTATTTACTAATTGCTGTAATATTTAAAGGTTTTTTTCCCCTTATAAAGTATATTTATGCCTCATCTTCAACTGACATTTGTTTTTGCTAAAATTCCCTTTCCTTTTGCTATATCTAGACTGTACACGGGGAAATGTTAAAGATTTTTCTTGAAATTACAGTTCTCTATCTCTTTTGATTGCCCTCTGGGTTTCACTACAATCACTGGCAGCTGAGCATGAAATCATGCTGCTGAGTAAAAACATGGTGGCTTTCTCATAAAAGAATTCTTGATTACATTTCTTTTACATATTTATTTATACATTAGACAGAAGATGAGGAACAGAATGACTGTTGGTGAGCTACATTCTGATTGGCAGGTGATATCCCCGTACCACCAAGCAGCACCTGTGCCTACACAATGTTTACAACAAATCAAGTCTTCCATGAAAATTAATTACCCAACCTAAACCCTGGAAAGGCCAAGTGACACTGATTGGGAAATCAAAGCAACAGCTGAAATGTTACCTGTTCCCTTCTTTAAAGGCACAGAGCTTTCTCATCACTGCATTTTTCAGTTTTAGGAGAGTTAGCAGTATTTCACACTCTGCCTCAGCTGCAAGGGATGAGTTGTGTGCAGCAAAATCAGCATATCACAACTTTGGTACAATTGTTTAATACTGTTTTCTTACTGTTATTCGAAAAATAGGGTTAAATTGTTTTAGACATTGATTTTAGAAACAAATAATATTAAATTATGCCAGCAATTCACTTCTATCTTCTTAAAACTCAATAGAAATTGTGTTGCTTCCACTGACAGACATCTGAATATACATTCCTTACACTGGAGGCTACTCATTTAGTTTGACTCTATCATTCACTCAACACCAGCATTTCAGACCACATTCATATACAGCAGCATTTCTTGATTTGTCTTGACCCTTAGGAAATAAAAAGCAAACACAGAATATCTATGAAAAAGTACGAGTTTTTATAGTTTCCTTTGGCATAGATGGATACACAGAAACAAAAACTCAGAAAATACTTTTCCTTTTGGTATTCCAGCCTGCAACTCTGTATGCATATCTACCTTTTGATACCCTTTTCATTTTCTTAGTAAGCACAGTAGTGACCCTGCACAGATACTCGATTCCCTACATTGTTGATCAGATTCTGCAACTACTTCTATATCTAATGCACTTCAGTAAAGAACCATTTGAATCTGTTAAATTTCTCTGCAGGGCAAGACTGGGGAGATCATGGTTGTCTTCAGTAGAACTCTCCATCAGTTTTATTTTTAAATAAAACACATTTTCCAGAAGCTTAATGAAATACCAAGGTTTTAAAATAAATAATACCAGTATGAGTATGTGGTATTTTTTAAGACAATTTTAATGATCATTATAAGCAGTCTTTCTGCTTTAATGTTATGACAATCCATTACATGCTGCTCAGTCAAAAATTTTCTAGAAATTTCCAACCCTTGCAAAGCTTATCATACAGAAAGGTTGGGAAGGGGCAGAGGAAGGTCTAAATTATCGGAAAAGAACAGAATATAAAAATACCCTAATACATGCAGTTCGAATGAAATCTTGACAGCTGCTATTCACAAATATTGCTGACATGGTTTATATTATATTAAAATTCAGAATTACTGCATTTTCATCAGTTTCTCATTTCACAGCTGGCATTTCATGTTGTCAGCATCCTGTGATTTACAAGGTTGTATGTAGCGTAAAAATGTGTTTTAAATGGACAATTTCATAAGCATGTTTACTAATTGTCATGCTGTGGCAACGTAAATGTACACATTCTGTGTTCCAAAAATCAGAGTGCTTTACATAAGAAAAAGCTGAACCTAATAGCTTCAGTTTCATTAAACTTTTATGAAAGTCACTGGAAAACAAACATTTCTATGCAAATTTTAAAAGAATGGCTTAATTTGCGAAGTTACTTTTGCAATGTCAGAAATGCAATGTAAAATATGTAAAAAATGCTACTGATACTCATTACTAGAAGATAGAGAAGCTGTTAACTAGACATACCATGGAGTGTTAATAAAGCACTGTTTTCTAATAATGCTTGAATAGAATTCGTTGTGATATTTTTCCAAAGTGATATAAAGCCAGCCTAGCAGAAAATATAAATGCTTCATTACAGCAATATTTTTATTCTTCTAAGACCTGCAGAAATTATGGAAAGGACAAATTTCCTGGGAATTAAGTCAGTATTTTATACATAGCATTGTGGTTCTCTATTCCAGTCTTCAGAAGGAACATAGGATCCAACATATATTTCTGCAAGTCCTTGTGACATTATACATGCAAAACCATCTGCATATAAGTAACTTGAAAAGTTTGGGTAGACCCACACAATTCAGTGGAATTCCTTAAGTAAACACTACTAAGAAAACACATGCTACTCTTTCCAAAGCTGCCTCTCCACTTTCACATAAGCCACTCTTACGCAGCTCAAATACTGGTATAAACTTCTATGTTTCATACAATGATTTAAAACCAGTTAAGAGAAACACATTTGCATTTTATCTTAAAATCTGAGATCTTCCAGAATATTTCTTAACAGAGTTAAGAGAATCAGGAGAAAGAGGTAGCAAAATTATTCCCAGCCTGACTCAGTTTCCCTTTGCAGTCCTACCCTAAGGAAGAAATGGCCCCTGACATAATTTTCCATTTTTGCACAGACTTTTTACTACAGACAGCCATGGAGAGAGGCTTTGATAGCACCAGTAGCAATTTGGTGTCCTCTTCCAGTGACCTTCTCCATCAAATCCCTTCTCTACCCACCTATCTCTTCTCCAACCCATATATCTTATTCTCATAGTCTCTTTGGTATTATCACAGAAATTTTTTTTCCTATTACAACACAAATGGATATTGTGCATAGCAACACCAAGGATGCTTGCCATTTCATAACATCTTCAGATTTTCCTGGTAGTTGTGCTGAAGGGAACATTTACCTGGATACAGCTGAAAGTCGATAGCCTCAGCATGTCCTCAATAGGTCATATGAAAATTAGACAGCCAGAAACCCTTTTGGCTAATCTTTCTGACTACGCATATCATAATCCATTCAGCCTTCACCTTATCTAGAATATTAAATTTCTGAATAATGTTGTCAAAAATGGTTTCCCTTAACCACTGCATCAACAAAAAAACATTTAACATCTTGGATCATGATGTGATCAAAAACAGGATGTGAGCATCTACAAAGTCTAAAACATGGTAATTAAAATAATCCTCTCAGTTTGGGCTGTTAGGTGAAGGCTGTATGCCAGCAGCCACTTGCCTCGAGGAAAGTTTGGATTAATGAGTGTCCTGCATTCTCACAGTCTTAATTCCAGAAGAGTACAAGTAAAAATAGTATTTGTAGAGTATTCTTCAGCATGCAAAAGTTAACACTTGGCTATGACAATTCTCCAGCTTTTAGCTATAAACACAAGTCTAAGCATCATCTTGGCGAAGCCTAACCATGAGACTTTCAGATCGTTCTCAACTACAGATGAGTAGGAATATCCTGCTGTTAGAGTCCCTATGAAGAAAAGAGTGAACAGATTTCCCTCAGCCATGATGAGGGAAATAAATACAAGATGCTTTTGTATTTATACGAATTCTTTTAGAAGTCAGCAAGGTTATAAATGCACTGAACTACTAAACAGTTTTGTTAAAGATAGGTGTTTCGGGAAAAACAGATGAACAACGAAATTTTTTCAATTACACCTTCTGTATCAAGACATTTTAACTGAACAAACACAGTTGTTAGTCAACTTTTGTAGGAATTTCTCAAGCTTCGTTAGAGGTTACTTCTTTTGATTAAGTACCGTGAAATTACTGTCTTGGCTGGAATTTACTTAACTCATTTACAATTTATTTTTTTTTCCCAAACATTTCACGGCAGATCGTGTGTTTACAAATTTGAGTAAATTGGGCTTTCAAGCATCACATTATAATATTTTATAATCAATAGTGCTACAGTGCTAGGAAATAGTGTAAAGTTTTCATTAAACTGGAGAAGGGTGCAGTTAAAGGAATGCTAACTACTATTGATGTTTAGATTTTATTTATCAATGTTGTTAAACTCCTCTACACTGAACTGAGTTTATTTTTCCACATTGAAAAAATGTTGTTTGTTATCTCTAGGGCTGAGTTATAAACAAGATAAAGTACCCTGTGAATTAATTTATTTTGAAGAAAAATGAAATACAATCTGTGTCTTTCCATTAAATTATCCTTAGCTGTATTGATTTAACCCAAGTTTAAAATTTATTTATTTAAAAAAAGAAACACAGAAAAAAATCAAATTGTCTTTTGTTTCTCATCAAATTTGGAGAGTTTATCCTAGCGATATTACACAAAGAGTGGTTTTTTTAATAATCTGTCTATCAGTTGAAAGAAACAACAGTAATATAGTATCTGGAAACTTTACAGGAAGAATATTTTCACCCTGTATTTTGTTATATTCATTCCTTGAATACCATACTGGCAATTAGATTACATATTTGTGGTGGAAAAGTCTTGTATACTACAACGTTTGAAAGAAGATAGATTAAGCTTGAAAAAAAAATTAAATCCTTTTGGGGAGGAAAATTCCTTTGCTTCCAAATACACAGACCCAAAGCATTTTCCAATTAAAATTCAGTTTTACACATTCATACATAGGTGACACATACAAAGAAACTCTTTGTGGTGATCATGACATGTTTTTATTAGAAAATATGCCAATTAAAAAGTTAATCGTATCACTTTGCCTATTTAACTAGCAGTTCAGTTTTTTACTTTCCTGTTTAGACCAATATTTTTTCAATAAGTAAAATACTTTCAAACACATTCTCACTTTTCCTGGGGGGATGAAGCAGAAAATCAAACCCAGAAGTCTGTCCAAACTGCTATCTCAAGAATCTTTCAATCATTTTGCTTATTTGTTTGTCCTATTTAACATTTTTGGAGCATTACTTTATTGCCTCAAAGGTCCCATGGAAACTTCACCTCAGTCAGTCACTATCTTTAGCCTGTTTTTCGTTAAGATATGTATATAAGGACTCCCACTTATTTCAGTGGTGTTCTCAGATTACTTTTTGTGTGTGTGTGTATATATATATATATATATAAGTGAAATAATTACCACCCTTATTGTTTTAGCTACTTGGACAAGATTTCTTTGCAATTCTGCATGTGCCAGTTGCTCACAGAAATTAGTCTACAGATCTGCTAAGTGAACAATGTTTGAATGTAATAACCTGTGCCAAGTATTTAGTCCTCCTTTCTAGGAATTTACTGAGAGAACCTCTAGAATACCAAACAGATTCACGTTACTGAAGATGGTGAGCTAAGACAGCAGCACTGACATGTTCTGTATTATGGTGAACAGGTTTATTCTCATCTGTTCAAAGTCTGAAAAATTACATGCTTTGCTTCTGCAATTCAGACTCCAAAACAGTGGCATTATTGCTAAGAATAATATACAATACAATATAAAATATTGTTTAGGAATGTCTAAAATATGGGTAATTATTTAGAATCTATTTTTTAAGAATAAACCATAAACTTTTAACATTAACAAAAATTCTAGGATTTATAACTCACATCCCTTGACATGTTTTACAGGCAGGTCAAAAAGAAATATAAACCAAGGTTTAAGTTTCAAGTAGTTCAGACCAGTTCAGATTATGATGACTTGAGAATATAATGAGATAATTTTTCCAAATATCAGTACTCATCATATCCTTTACAACTTTATACTTAAATATGAGAAGTTGCAGCATAATACTTGCTTTGATCTTCATAGCACTGTTTATTTAGATGAATACATATACTAAAATATTTTAAATGCCTGGATTATGCTAACTATATTCTGAAAACTAAGTTTACCTATGCAGAATTTCTTGAAATGTGTTAAGAAAATTATTTTAACTAGAAATTGATTTCCTTTGAAACTAAGTTTTGAGAAATATTTTTAGTAAAAAAAATCAAGACCCTCAAACTTTTAGTACACTTCAAGAAATTTGAAAGGCACTTAAACACTCATTTACAAATGTTATGATATCCATTTCATTTCAGCCTCCAACGCTGCAACCTTTAACACATTTACTTTATTTAGTACAGGAAAATATAGCACTCCTGTATACTTGTAGGAGGAAGATTTACAACATTCAGAAACAGGCATGGTTAATCTCAGAGACTCATTTCAAACCTTTCCAAGTTCTTTCCATACTTTGCCAATTGTCAGTAAGATACCTGAGAAATGGAAGAGTGATCAGAACCTTTTAAGGGGTTCCTTTGAGTTGAAACGACAGTTTCCTAAGGGCTTCTTTAATTTCAAAGGGAAAAAGGACTGGTTGCAAGGAGAGTTCTGTCACCACATATTAAAGCATAAGTTTGGGAAAAAAATAGAATAATTCTTCCTTACTTTATTTAAACATTTTTCTTGTGTCCAAACCTAATGGGTGTATTAATACACAGATCCAAAAAATACACCATAGGAAGGAAAGTTGAAGGGAATGATAAACATTAACATGATGGTGAAAATTCTGTTCTAAAGATTAATTTGAACCACTGCTGACAATAAAAATTCTCTTTGTGTGAAGATGTATTCAGCCATTTCTACTTTGTGTATGTATTTAAGTTCTCTGGACTGCTACTGATGCTTATCCAGTCACAACAGCGGAAAAGGTGATAAAACATATAGATATGAATGGAATGACAGCTGGTTCATTTATTGTGGAAAATAAACTACTCGTATTCTAAAATGTGACACACACGTCAAGGTGTCTCAGAGGCTATTTTGAAACAATCTATCTTATTAACAGAAAACATTTAACAGTAATCTTTTCCTGAAAACTTCATACAGTTGTAAGAGTCAATCTCTATTTTCTACCACAAAATGATACTCTACATGAGTACACATAGTTCCCTTAACAGAATTCCTATTCGTTAATTGTATATAATTTATATTTCAAGTTCTTTAAGAATTACACATAAAATTTTATTTTATTAAATAATGGTCACAGTATAATTGGAAAAATTAAGCATCACAGTTATCTGTAGTGACACTTTTCCTGTGATTACCAGGACTATCCTAAAAAGAAATATTAGTCAGTAATATAAAACACATTCATCAGGTATTAAATCACAGCAACATCAACAGAAAATTCTGTTGCATACGTAATAGCAGCCTATGTTGTCTATGTATAATATTTCGGTATTACAACTTTCTCAGAAAATAGAAAATTTTAAACAAAATAGCAGCCATATTATGGTTTAGATAGGATTATTTTTTTATATGTCAACTCTGTGTGATGGAAGTTTTTCCCTGTAACTGTTCATTGCCACCTTCTCCATTTTATTACTATTTGCACTTCAGCTTGTTCTATTCAGATGTAAAGACCCCAGTAAGATGTGCCAGTTAGCTTCTGTCAGGAGTTTTACATCTGCTGAGAGTACACTGATGCCACCTACAAGAACCCTGTAGTTCTATAAAGTGATCCTCAGCATATGACAAAACAGGTGGGTTTTTTCTGCAGGTTTGGCAAGCGACATTGACGATTGGTCATTAGACTACTTTGTTGCTCCATGAAACTGAGAATCCATAATTTTCTCTAACTTCATAACATGATGGCACAGGAAATCATTTCCTGAAATGTGAAATCAAACTCCCAGTAAAACAAAAATGGTAATTTTCAACATTTTAATCATTTCACTTCTATTAGGTTCTCCATTCACTGTGTCCTACAATGAAGCTCAATACATAGAAAGTAGTTACTATTTTGGAGTTAGAACTTTCTTTCCTTGAAGGAAAATACTTTTCCTAACTGAGAAAGAGGCCAGTTGCAGAAACTTGTGGCCATCTGTTGGGCAAGAAAGCACTTCAAATGCCAAATCCTCCAGTTGTGTAAAGTTGCTTCACTTAAGTGAGTAAAGAAAGTTTACACCCCTGAGAATCTGCCTTCCATTCTTATTTCAGAAACTATATCAGGTGTAACGTTATTTAACATTAAGTTTTTCCATTTTTTCAAAAATAATCTGAAATATTTCCCTAAATTTCATTATACATGGCCCAGAATATTTTCTCTTCTAAAGGAAAAATAAGAATAGTAGAAGACATAACGTAAACCAGGTCAGAGTTATAGATTGAGAAATTCATCTCCAAATGTTCCCACATTTTTTCCCACGATTTACAGTCATGAATTTACAAAATTTAATCCACTGGCTGGGCACATATGTATTTCTGTTTAATACATAAATATCAGAGTAGAATGAATAAAGTATTTTCCATTAATAATAATTTGAATTTTAATAGAAACTTTACTTGAATCCTAACTTTTCTTTCATTCCTGAGTGGCTGAAGACTTCTAGGAGAAAAAGTCACAAAAAGTGAGACTGTAAACTTGCTATTCAAGAAAGTAATTTTTCACAATATATATTTGGTTATTCAAAATTGTTACCTAAATTCCAGTAAATGAATTTAAAACATGCTCTATTATAAATATTCAGAGAAAAAACCACCCCAAAACCAAACCACAACAATATGTCTTTCATCTTGCAAGCACTGAATAACCCTAATTTGGGGTGTTTTTTACCTGAGTAGCCCTAACCCTTTTTTTCTCCGCTTGGTCCCACCTGAACCCCACAGAATTTGGAGGGATTAATACTGTAAATGAGGTGTGCACATTGTTGGGGAAAGGCCCCACATTCCCATAAAAATGATCAGTGAAACACAAATTAGAATCTAGAATGTTAGATACCCATAATCAAAGAGTATTTGAGATTTTCACAAATAGGATTCCTGAATGAATAAGGAATGACTCAGAGATTGTCAGAGCACACTCATGACAATTTTGCAAGCAGATAAAAACAGGGAAATTAAATGAATTATTTATTAGGACTCTAATATTGGAAGTCAGAAATCGTGAGTTCTACTCCAAGCTCTACCAGTGACCTTCTGTGTGACCTTAGACAAATTGCTTTATCTGCTTGTGCCTGTTGTCACACTTTTCTTTCTGTCCTGCCTAGCCTGCTTCGAGATTTTTTCAGCCAAAACACTGCATTTTCCTCCATGTTCATAGAATCACCTAGTACACTCCTGCCCAATCCTGATTGTATTAGGGAAATGCAAGTAAATAGTAAAAATTAGTTAAATACGATTAAAGACATTAAGGTGATTTAGTGCACTTCAATGTCACATAGAGAATTTTTCTTTACAGTACTGCAGGATAATCTAAAGGCAGAGTACAAATCTTTATGTAATGACAGTTTCCATGCTGTTACTTTAAATCTAATTAATGACTAAGTTTTTCTTGATGGAAAAGGTGTACATTTTTTCAGTGCTAGATTTATATAAAGCTTCATTTTCTTTCAAAGTACTTCCCATTCTATGTAAAATTTGAGGACAAAGTATGTTTGCCTCAGAGTCCCACAACAGCTTTGAATAAGACTCCTGGAGTCTCCAAAAGCCTCCTGTTCATGGAACATCAGTTAGGCATGTATCCCAGTGATTTTTATGCATGTGATAAATCTGACATACTCTTAACCCATAGAACTAACTATGCATGCACAATATTAATAATCAGATGATACAGAGTGCTTAAAGCAAGAAGAGAGAAAACAACTTTCTGATTTATTGCTTGGAATTGCATAAAAATGTCTCTGACACAGTCCTTAACAAAGTTTACACATAGAACAGTTTAAACGCTGAAGTTGACCTAGGACTGGCCAGCCTGTGATGTTGTAAACAGGTACCTGAGTTCAGTGCAATACTAGTACAGTTTTAAACAAAGGCATACTAAGCTGACAATAGAAATTAACCAAGTTTTGGACTCAGAAGTTGTCTTTTATATTCAATACTTAGAATATGGTCTACATGCCTAGAAGACCTCAAAAGTTCCCTTCAGGCTCCTTGGCAGTGACTCTATGAACCTATGATAAAGTTATATGAGCAACAGACTCTATTATTTGGATGGAATATTTTAATTTCAATAGCCCAATTGTGCAAAAGTGCATATTACAGTAAAAGAGAGAAGTTAATTTCATTTTTTATTAAATTTCCTGGAAAAGAATTGAATGTATTTCTTGGTCTTATTTAATGTTAGAAAGGAATATTAACTGATATCCACCAAATGCTAACAGGTGAACCACAGCCACACCTCTGTTGTTATTCTCCTCTGTGGCATGTGAAGTTAAGCAAAAACCAGACATAAACAAGAATATTAAAAGAAGAAAATATCTCTTTTTTTTTATGATGGAACTGACATATACAGTATTTGTTATTTCTGCGTTGTTGTCTTCAGTCTGAGCTTGTCACATGTATTTTAATACACAATTTATGGTTATAAATTAATTTTCCATTCTCATTTATAATATGGTGTCACAGTTTATCACAAGTGCATTTAATCATCTCCTGTCTGCATATTAATCATTACAAATATGATACCTGTGTAGACCTGGGAACCAGTGGCTGTAACTGTCTCAGATTGCAACGGTTGAATGCTTTGAAAAGTAGTGATAAATAGAGAAGTTCAGACAATTTTATACATGTCTGTCCCATTTTAATAGCCAAGATAAAATTCCACTGCTTCACTAAGAACATGATTCTTCTTCCCTCTTGAAAAATCTTTGGCATGAACTTATCTGTCCTTAGAACAGTGTCAGTGCATAAAATTAAATGTGTATAAACATTGTAAGAGTTGGTACATGAAAGGCAAAGATAAAAAGCCTTTTCATTTTAAAGGAGAAGCAGAATCAGAGAGAAGAACGAACAATATATACACAAATAAAAGATACTTTTCAAAAAAAAATAAAGTCAGTAGATTTATAAAAAAATTTTGGCCAAATTTGGCTATCCTGTGAACATGAGCACATGCTTAATTTTAGGACATTTCCGAGGCATAACTGAAAATCTCCACATATTAGCATTTAAACGCAAGCATACCGGTACAGCCTTTTATTTATTTTTTCTGAGGAAAGCAATCCTCACTATTATTTTTTCCAAATATTTAAACAGACCTTTTGCAAATAGGAATTCAAGAAATCTTGATGTAAACATTTGAATTCCTTCATTCTATAAGAAAGAGGGTTGCCATCACATCAATGATTTTAACAGAGAAAAAAACCCCAACCAACTGTGCAAGAAAATATTAATTAAAAATCCATGCAACTTCACCTGGCTTGGAGTGCTGCAGCAAGCATCATACTCATGCCTGTTTTTTGAGTTTATGGTACCTAAATAAACTTACGTACTTTACTAAAAAAAGACAAAAAGAACTAACCAGCCAACAAACCCCAAAACCCCCAAATTTCTGCATTAAGGTCTATTTAGATACATTTAGCATTCAACTTATTTGAAGCTGGTGAAGCCAATTGTCTTATATTCAGAGCCAGAGAATTTGAGCCTACAAGAACTAGGCTTCTGAGTATTTTTATTTGAACTTTTAATTGGATGCTTGACACGTTTGTGCATTCTATCACAAGCAAAGTGATTTGCCATACTTCATGTCAGGCAAGTGTGTGCAGCTGACAAGCCAAAAATCTTGTTCTGTCAGTCATGTGGCGTGTCCTACAAAACAGCAAACCTTCATTGCATTGGTTGCAATAGTTTCGGGAACGTTTTCAGTTGCAAAAATAATTGTATTTCATACTGACAGGGTGAGAAACCCCGTACACTAAGGCAGAAAAGCTATGGAATGGAGAACAGGTTCTGAATAGGAAGAGCTCTATATTCTTCACCAGGAAAGCAAATGTTAAATAGGGAAAATATCAGAATAGAATCACCTGAATGCAGACAGATTAGTACGCTTTTTCAGAGGATTAAACTTTTTCCAGTGTAACCAGACACATAGTCTATCTGTCTTGGAAAAATCTGCTTCTCAAGCAGTTGGTCATATTGCCTTGACTGCAGGTCAGCTTTTGAAACCTTTACCATGAGAAAGTAATACTTGCTTTGCTTACCCACTGATACCTTCCCTTCTCCTCAAACACTTTCTACATCTCTTTTCTGTATAATCTCCATTTCTTTAATGTTTTGAAAAAAAATGATGGTCCTAGCTTACATGCAATATCCTACCATAAATTTCACCAGTGACATACAATGGGGTAAAAATCAGACCTTTACTACTCACAACTCTCCTGCATGCAAAAAACCTGAGCAACAGTGTACTGCCATTTTTCTATAATGATGAGGCAGGGAAACAGAGTAGAACTCTTGGTTTCCATCTCAGTTTCCAAGTAAGATTTGAGTAAGCACAGGTCTCTCTCTGTTGATATCTCTGGGCCCTATAAATGGTCCTGCTTGACCCAATTGCAACTTGAATAATTGGCAATTTTTCAAAGCCAGACAATTTTGTCAACAGTGAGCACTTTCACCTCAAAAGGTATTTCATCTGTCAAAGATCATGTTCCTGTGTTAAAATATCAACTGTTGGCTCTTTCTAAAGAAATAAGTTATACTCTCTTTGCCATCATAAAACAAAACATTCCAAACAATCTGCTCTTTGGAAATTACTTCATTGTGTTGCCAATTGTATATTATGAAGGGAATTTCAAATTGCAGGGAACGGTTCTCTAGGAGAATTTTGATGCAAAAATATTGGCTATCACTTTGCACATTTATAAAGTTATAAGCAACTGAAACCAGCTGTAACAAGCACCAGTACCAGCTCTATCTCTAAGGATCATGTCATGGCACAATAATTAAAAGCATTAGTTTGGGGGGGGGGGGGCAGGAGCGTTTTATACTATTTGAAAATGTGAGAGGTCATTCATGTCACTGTTTCTGAAGAAAAGAAGGAACCTTTTAATTATGCATGATTTGTAATATACTACTTATATATGTTTGTCATTGTATTACTTATTTGGGATTCCTCAACATCAGCGATGTGCAGATATTTGTATTCAGAATAAAGGGCATAAAGACTAATCTCAATTTTTACCATATCTGAGTTTATTTGAGTTCGCATAATGAAAGAGACTGTGCATGATGAATCATGTATCACAGCTATTATCTACTCTAAATATAGAGGAAAGATAACTGACAGTTTGAGCAAAGGTTGTTTGATATTACTTAACAAGTCCTGGCTTTTAAAGATCATTCTAAAGTATCATTTAAGAAACATATATTCCAGTCTTGGGTCAATGAAAGATAAACACCACCTCATCCCACCTCCCAAAACCTACAGGTGTTTTCACCACAATACCTTTTGTATACTACATTATTGCACTCCAATCTCTCCAATCTCCTTTAAGCTTATTCCACCTTTCATTTCTTATGCCTAACTCTAATTGGCCCTCACGCTTACATTGCCATGCATTAAGTGATTTCACTCTAAGTTACTTGGATTTGGTATAGAGGATACCAGGATGAGATGCAGAAACATACAGAATTCCAACTCTGAGATTACGCAGCAGCAACGGGGAGATTCTGGGTTGTGAGAACTTCTGATGACCAGATGATGAATCAGAGTCCCAGATCACAGTTCAGTCAGACAAAAGAAGTTATGGAGAACATTCATTGCTTAAGAGAAAAATAATCCATGCATCAACCTGCTAGGTTAAATGAGTAAAGCTACATAAGAATGTTGCACTGAGTTATCTTTTGTGTTTATGTCACCTCTGTGGTGCAGATTCATTAAATCAGCTGGATGACTTTTTAGCAGACTGCATTCTATATATTTACCCATAGTATGCCTTTTATCTAAGCATCCTCACCAATAACTACGTAAGCATGATTATACCTCTGCTGACATAAACTGTCAGTCCCATTTCCCTAGAAATACATTTCCTTCAAGGTTAAAAACCTTTATATCAAGACAGGAATCATGTCTTCAATTTCAACAGTGTTTAGTGCTTTTACAGTTAGCACAAATTTAAGCATCACGCCACCCCCACCCTCCATTAGAAGTAATTTCATCCTTGACCTTACTAATAGTTGAAGATTACAAAAATCAAGATTATTAAAAGAAAACTTCAGTTAAAAATGTTGTAACCAAGTCATTCCAAAAGCAGATACTGAAATACTGTGTAGAGACACAGCAAACTGCAAGGACATGCCCATGCACTTAGCGACTCAGAGTAGACATATTATTGCTAATATCCTGAAACACGTTGTACAAATATTCAAGCCAGTATACCAATCAAGTTCCCTCTATGCTGCTACAAATGTGAACTGTGTAATTCAATTACATTTTTAATCCTGTAATAAGAGGTTATTAGCATGTGCAGAAAGAGAACATGTTTTCACTTTGGGGCCAAATTTAGAAAATGTAAAGCACAGCAAAAGGAGCTATGCTGTTATCTCATGCTTAAGGCAGAGAGCCTTAAAGTCTTGGGTTTGGGAAGGGTTGTTTGTTTTTTTTTTTTAAAGCAACACTCCTAGACCAGATGCCGTGCTTGGCCAAATGCTTTTTTCTTCTGTCATCTTTTATTGAGAGATTATTTACATAATTTTCATTTTATTACAAAACAATCAAGTAAAATAACCACACAGTGCTAAGTACTGAAAATTTTCTTTCCAAAGATGATTTTCTGAACTTGTATAAACTTATTCTGCTGACTGCTCTCCCATGGATTAAAGGTGTCACAGGGTCTCTCTTACAAAAATAAATTTTTCTGTATTTGTTAATTGGCAGTTAGAGAGACTTCTGGACATGTATAAGAGTGGGAACAGAATCTTCTTATATGACTGGGGGTCTTCGCATTTTTCAAATCCAAAAATATACAACATCACTTCAACACCCATTTCCAGATCCTCCATTCAGAGATTATGCTAATGCCAACAATAATAGTGTTTCTGAAGAAGGAAGCCCTGATAATAGTACTCTCAGGCTTAATCGACCCACATTATTCACCTTTCTACCATTACTTTTCATATTAAAACAGACCTTCACAGGAATTACAGTTAATTATTACATGACATGCACTTATTTATTAATTATTGCATGACATGCTCTCCATATATTTTCCACTCTTGCAAACAAAACCTGGTAGAACAAAAAAACCCTGCAATAAAAACAAGCAAAAATACCATGGATTTTGGACAGATACTGCTTTCTAAAGCTCCTCCGCTGTCAACTGCATGAATATCACTGATGAGTTTCTGCTTAAACTGCATATCTGGAAGGGTCATGCAAATTATTATTTGTGTTATAGCATGTCAATTTCTAAATAAGCCAAGACAGTAAATATCAATTATTTCAGTGTTTCACATCAGTTGGGGATTCACTGACACATCTCAATGCATTCTGGCATGCCTGTTGCCTTGAGGGCAAAGGAGGAGAGAATGAAAAAGGCATAATAAACAAACAACTCACACCAGATTTATGCCTGGCTCATGATCCATTTTATGAATGAATGATCAATACTTTGAGAAATATGCATCTAAGACATAACACTACTGAAGTAAATCCTAGAGACACAGTTTTCCAGCACCATTTTGTTACTAGAAGATCATAAAAGTCCTTCGTATAATTAAATACTACACACATACTTAACATAAATAAGTTGAGATAATCACATCTAGATCAAAAGTCTCATGATCTGCTCTGTTTGTTTATAATAACCAGAGATTTGTCTGCATTTAAAGGGCAGTGG
This sequence comes from Hypotaenidia okinawae, assembly GCA_027925045.1. Lineage (NCBI taxonomy): Eukaryota > Metazoa > Chordata > Aves > Gruiformes > Rallidae > Hypotaenidia > Hypotaenidia okinawae. Next base: position 13,823,654 of record BSDF01000013.1, on the reverse strand, counting down.
GGAAAGGACAATGGCCTTCTACCCTACTCCAAAAAAGAACAGTCTAAGGAGATCTGAAATAGAAATGCAGTGGATATAAGAATATTATGTATAACACTGTTAGGAAGGTACGATATAAAGTCATACATTTTTAAAAGCTGTTCTTTAATTATTACTGTAGGTTCAAAGCAATAGGTTTCAAGGACAAAGAAACCACTCTGAAAGCGTGTAAATGGATCAGGGTACATATACTATTTTTTAATCAAACTTTCTGAATAACCAATTACAGGAAATTCAACTTCAGAAGTGGAATTTGAGCTAAGAAGTTTAAGTGGCAGAAATTTCTAGAAATTCGGCCCAAAACCAAAGTGCAAAGAATTAAACGCTTATTAATACAAATAGAGTTGGGGTTTTTTTAATAATATGATAATTTTATTTTTAGCATACAAATTAAAAAAACCAAACCAAACAGAACCCTCTGACAAAAAAACATGTGGCATCAATTTTAAACAACTTTCTTAAAACTATTTCTAAGGTAAGTCTAGTTAATTGATTCCTAGAAGTGAAATTCCACAACTGCCCAGGACAATTCTCCAGTGTAACTAATCTTGAGTAATTTCTCCTTCTGTCCCACTTTATGTCCCATGTTGTCACTCTCAACCAGTTAGATAGAGGGCCACAGAGAAATATTTCCTGGACATGATTCTCTAATACAGTTTTTTTTTTGTGTGTGTGTATATATATTTATTTAGATTTATATAGTGCCTATCACCGTATTGATAATTATTTGGAATATTTTCTTAGAGGGTATATAATTAGCTATTAGATGGCATTACATGATTTCTAACAATGACGATATATACAGTACCTAGTGCTCACACATATGACAACACTTTGAAACAAAAAGAAATTGGGGTTGTATTGACATGACTTTTGTCATGATTCTGTACCATCAATTTTCTCACTACTTTTATGTGTTTATGAACACGGTTTTATTATTTCTACCAATCTAATTCATAATCCCAGACTTTCTCCTCTCTTAAAATACGTAATATGCTTGCCATTTTGCACCTTTTTGTACCTTTTTCCATCTCCTGTTTCAAAGATAACCACTGATGATTCAAAACAGCTTCTATCTCAATTAATTTGGGCAAATTTCTTCCCCATCAGCTGATGTTTTCAAAGAAAGAAGTCTTTATACTTATCTTTCCCTATACCATAAGTTCTTTTTCCTTTGCTACTAATGGTAGTTGCTTTAAAATTATCACAGCAAAGCTTTTAGTTGACACATGAAGAAAAGATATTCATACTGACCTTCTCAAAACATCAGCTATCATATATTTTCATTCTTATCTGAGAACGAGACCAGCTTTTTCCTTCATTTTCCTCTTAAACTACTTAAAACTTTACAGAATCCTTCCTTTTATTCTTTATGTGCCTTGCTAGCTGTATCAGGTCTTTTGATGTTTTGCTTAAATTTCTGGGTTTGTTTTTTTGCTTTTTTGGTTGGTTGGGTTTTTTTACACTCTTAATACTTTGACTCCTTTTCTGTTTTCCATAGCTGACTTTTTCATCATCAAGTTACTGAGGAAGTCATTATTTAGCCAACTTGGCACTTCACTGTTCTTCTTATGCCTTCTTTGATTTAAGATGGGTTTTGATTTTAGTCTTAGTATCTCTTCCTTAAATAACAGCCAGCCTCTCCAGAATAACTTTTCCACTTAGCCATCAGATTTTAGTGATGTTCTGAGCTTATGGTAAATTCAGCTCTCCTTTATTTCTTCCATATTTTCCTTTTCTTCTGCAAAAATCATGAACTGGACAACTTTATTTTCATTCAGGTTCAGTCCATAGAGTTTACTAATTCCACTGATCCCCTGGTCAATTGTTGTTAAATAAAATTCCATATAATTTGCAAGCATCGCATTTATAAGAATTACAATTGGTCAATGGGCTTTATCCATGAAAACACACAAAAGCAAGAGTTTTGAAGATTGAGGAGGCTGTAATGAACTCACAAGATTTAAAGCATCAGCTCTTCTAGTTTATTATTTCTAATGAAAACAGCTGTAAAGGACACAATCTTACATAAACTGCTTAGCACTGAGAGACACATATCTTGACAGTATTGACACATCTAGGTATCTAATTATTTTCTATTCCTATTTATTATCTCAGATTTTCTAAATCGCAGGTACTCATTTTATTTGGTTACCAGCACAATATTGTTGATTCAGTCAGGAGCAGAACAAGAGTGGAGCAACTGAATGTGCTGATTTTTAAGTTATGAACCCTATTGAACAGGTATTTTCCAATTAGAACAAACAAACAACATGAAAATCAGTTAAGATATGCAAATAATACAGTCTATTATTACTATTATTGATCTATTGATTTATATTTTTTTACTATGTTCTTTACAACTATCACTTGAAAAAATGTATTAAATAGTATTTAACTCACCCTTTTGTAATATTAAGTTGTTCTTTAGTAAATTGACAGAATTTCTCACTAATTTATTTTCAATAAAGGGTGTAACTAAAACTACATAGTACCTTCCTGGTCGAAGTGCAATGTTAGCTGTGCATGCCATCTGAAGTTGTAATTTTTAATAGGAAAGGTTTGGCTGTAGTGCGGCATTTCCTTCTATGTTAACAAACACCAACGTTAGAACTCAATTAGCAATGACACTAATATAGTCTCATTTGTCTTACTAGCATGCCCCTCTCAGCACACTAAATGACACCGTCACAAAGAAATTGTGTACATATTGATGAAATTCATTCTCTTTCCAGAGAAGAAATTAGGGAGGAGTATTAACCAGACCTTTTTATTACATAAAGAATATGGCAATGATGGTAGAAATAAAGTACAGAATTAATCATTTTCCTATCGATTTGATGTGATATATGTATACTATTCACAACATCACCTGATTATTTTCTTTCTTCCATTGTATACAGCTTTCATTTTTCTCCCCTCATTTTATGACACTTAAGCAGTTTGGATCAGGCCATTAATTAATAAGAAAATAATCCTCAGAAGCAAATCATTGCCATTTTAATAAACTCTCATTTAGAAAATTCAATCAGTAAAATTTAAATCCCAAATTCTATGTAATTACAGCACTTCTCTAAGAATAGACTGGTAAATATATATAATGTACTAAACAACTAATAACCCAGTATGAGAATGTAATCACTTTTGCATTATCGACACTTGGCTACCTCTCTGAAAAGGAAGAAATATCCCATTACCAACATTATACTCCTCTTGGAGAAGGATCAGAAATTCTGCTCCTGCCTCACCATAAACCTCCTCTTTTAGGAAAACTAGTACCATTCACCTCAGTACCCAGAGGGATATTGAAAGGGTTAGCACACCACCACGGACAGGGTAGATGCCAAAGTCTGCGCTGTTAACTCTAATATTATTGAGAATTAACAATCTGGATTCCTTGGACTACATGTTAAAATCATTGGACTACATGTTAAAATTAAAAGGGCAGGAGTGTAGAACTGCAGAAGGAGCAAAAGATGGAAAGTACCTTCTAGTGATTCTGTGAGGTGATGTTCCACGAATACATTAGAGATATTAAGTTGAATGAGTATGTTAACCACTCTTTTCCTTAAGGATCTGGAAGGTATATACCAAAGAGGTAACAAAAAAAGGAATTATGTTGTGTATAAAACATGCAAATTTAGCAAGAAGAACTGGACCATCTTCTTGTCTTTAAAATAGATTTTCTGTATGACGCTGAGTCATGGAAATCAAACGTTTCCAAGCTGCACTCAGCCTCTGTTTCTGTAATATAAAAATAGCATCAGATTGAACTAGGTGTTGAATGAGAGAAAAATGAAACCAGCTTAAAATGCAAAGGCTATGAAATGTCAAGTGTTCTGAAAGAGAACAGGCTCTAGATCTCAAGTGGAGAGACAAAATAAAGATTTTATCCATGGAAGTTTAATTGCCACACCTCTGAACTTGTAAAGATTTGGGTTTTTTGAAGCTGATATTCTATAACAAAAGTTATTTCAGATTTGTGCACATATGTGCATCTTTAAAGATGGTTTTTAGAATAGCTATTCTCTGTGGTTAAAATTCATCAAAACAGGAAGAAAAAAAAAACAAAAAAAAAAAAAACAAATCATGAAACAAGATAATAATGTTGATTGGTAAAAGGGGAAAAAAGGTGTGGTGGTTTGGCCCTGGCTGGAGACACCTAAGTCACTCTATCACTTTGCCTGTTCAGCTGGACAGGGGAGAAAACATATATTGAGAGGCTTAGGAGTTGAGATAAGGACAGGGAGAGATCATTCCACAATTAGTGTCATAGGCAAAACAGACTCAACACAGAATAAAAGGATAGGCCAGATCCTCAGTTATATAAACCATGACCTAATTTTGCTTCTACCAAACTAGGCCAATTAACACAGTTGAGAATCTATACTAGAGACTAGATAGAAAATACATCAGGTAGCATAGGGAAAATTTTTCTTTTTCTACTGCAACAATTACTGGTAATAGTTAATTATCTTGTTTAAAAATCTTTCCTGTAACGGGTACTAAAATTGCCTTTAGCAGGAGAAGTAAAAGCAACTAATAATTTCTGCCAAAGAAACGAGGCCCAATATCTGGAACCTAAATTAAAAGAAAATAACCACCTGGCACCATCATGAATATCACTGTCTCATCATCACACACTGCAAATGCTGCTAAGACAAAGAGAATTGAGAAACACAAGAGGGAAAAGAGGAAATGCTGCTTTATTTTGTTGCATAAAACAATGAAATCTTCAGAAACAAACAAACAAAAAAAGAACTGGCTTCAGGTTCAGCCTCTTTTTGTGGACTGGTTAAAAACCTGATACATAAATTGGGAAGCTGTTCACATAGCTCAGATTAAATCCATGGTTTCAATTTCCTTGCATTTACTCTAATTACCACTGTCTTACTTTACAATGTCATTGGAGTGCTTTAAAGCACCAGAAGTTTTACTTCATTCTTTTGACATCAGTCTAAAAAAGAATTTGGCCCCCACTTGAGGCAGTTCTGGTATATGTTGGTGTGGATATCGAAATCCTCTAACAAGGCAATTAGGTGTGAAGAGGATAAATTCTTTAGAAAATGTACAAGAGTTTTTACACTTCTTGTGTAGCTGAACATGGAGACAAACGAGAAGGGTACCTGTCTATAGTAGGATACACTGATGCACTGCAACTGTAAGGTAATAAATCGTTTTCATCGTCCACTTGGGCTTCAGCAGCCACTTCAGTCACACTGAGCAAAGAAAAAAGAGGTTCTGTGGAAATAACTAACACAAGAGCTGCTACTCATTCCAATTTTCATTTTTGAGTTGTATAGTATACTCCTATATAGCACTATTCAATGAAACTAAAAATGTTACAAGCTTAAAACAGTTAATATTATCAGGAAATAAGGAAACTCACTCCAATTTTAGAACACCATTAAGAGACAGAAGGGAAAATAGTTTCTGACATAATAGGTCTGACTGGGATCGAGTAAATTTTCTTCACAGCAGCTCCTATGGCGCTGCATATTAAAACTGTGACCAAAACAAGGCTGATAGCACTCTAATGTTTTAGCTATTGCTGAAGGATGTTTGCACAGTTCAATGGCCTCTTCTTCTCACTCTGCCCCCTAATGAACAAATTAGGGCATAAAAGGGGTTGGGTAGGGACACGATCCAGCAGATGACCCAAACCACCCAAAGATATTCCATACCATATAATGCCACGCTCAGCAATAAAAATGGAGAGAGCCTGGGTAAATTAGCCCTTTTTTTGCTTGGGAACTGGGTGACCATAGGTCTACTTCACATAGTGAGTGAGGGCCTTTGCATTACTTGCTTTCTTTCTGTCTTCTTCCACTTCTTCACTTAGTAAAATTTTTTTATCTTGCTTTTACTCTTCTTTTCATCTTCCACATTCCACTGGAAGGTGGAGGGAGTGAGTAAGCAGCCATGGGGTGGTTAGCTGCCTACTGGGGTTAACCCACAATACACTGCAATCCTGTCCAGTATTGCACCTGTGAGATCTCTACAGCTGTAACAAAGATCAAGATCTTGTATGAAGTTACGTATCCTGATTTCTGTTTTATTTCAGGAATTTATTCTATGAATAGTCTTAAAATCATGTTGGGTTGGGTTTTTTTAAAATTTTGTATTTTACAAGTACCATCCCTGAAGCCTAGCTGCATATCCTTTCATGATCTTTTTCAGCCTTCTTTTCTTGTCTTTATCCTCTCTTTCAGTGTCTTCCCAAATTTGCATTTTCAAGTACAACTATTAAAGTTCTCAACTTTGAAAATAATCTATGGTGAGGTAGAAGAACATACATCTAAAGTACATATTCACAGTAAAAAGGAAGAGAGCCAGAAAAGCTATAAACATAAGAATGGACTCTTAATCAAAGGAATGAAAATGAAACAACAATGAAAATCTATGTTTGAGAAAGAGAAATTCAGGCACCAGAAAATCACAATGAATAAGACCTGTAAACACAATTTTAGTGATATAATACTGCAATGGACTGGTGGATGATGAACCCAAATTATTCTTGGTCATGTGAGAAATTCAGACTTGGGAGGTTCAGGTTAAGTATTTGGGGGAAAAAATACAAAACCAAACCAAATAAAAAAGCCCCCAGAAACCCAGACCAAACACACACACATACACCCAATCTCTCAAAACATGCAAAACCTCCGGCAACAAAAAACCCCCAAATTCCAAATACTGTAAGCCTTGAGCTAGGTTGCCCTTTTCAGGTAGCAGAATCTCCATTCAGGGAGGCTTCCAAATCTTTGCTAGACAAATCTATTGACCTTATCTAGCAGTAGGCTGATAATCATTCTTCTTCAAGTGGAAAATTGGCCTTGATGACCTGTGGGGCTCCAATCCAGGTAATTTTTATATGATTCTATGACAAAGTTAATCTTTTTCTCACAAGAACTAGGAACTTCTTTTCTCAGAAGAACTTCTGTATCGCTGACAGAAGCCAATTGTACTTCAATAATTTCTTGTAGACCCAACTGAAGTGATGCACTTGAGAAGACTTACTCTGAAGCAGATTTAATTAGAAAGGGAGCAGTACAAAGTATCTTATACATTACAGCCAAATACAAGAACCTAATAGAAAACTATTGGGGTGAGAAAAGATCTGAGAAGTTGACCTCAACAGTCTTCTTACTTAGCAAGACTATAACACTGAGATTCTTCTTGGCAGAAGAACTTAATCTCATACCTTTAGCCACAGACTTTGCTAAATCCAAATGCCTTATGGAAAAAAAATAAAAATGACCTTTGTGGTTTCAGACTAGATAGTGCCATCTGGCTTGACATGGGCTACTTTCTGAAATGCTTTAGAACTGAATCAGTTCTGTTCCATCACTGTTAGCAAGTTATGTACTCACAGAACAAGTTTTCAAAGATAAAACATAGCTGTAGTCCAGCTACATTGAGGATACTGTAGACAGCTTAATTTTCTGCCAATTATATGGAGTTAGCAAGGGGCTCTCAAAGTGAAATGGGGACAGAACTAAATTGGGGAACGTTATCCTCCTATGATGTGGTTCTTTTAATGCATTTACCATGTTTAACTACAGATAAGAGGCATTATTTCCAATGAAATAATAATTTGTGGGACTATAACCCAGGGAAACATCTGCCGGCAATCTAAAATTCACATATAACAGTCCCTGCTCCACAGTCTCTGCTGAACTGGGAGTTTCATCCATTAGACTTTAAATGTCATCTAATGGGTTCTTTTAAAGAAAGCCTGTTATCTCTGGTTTTACTTCTTGTATATTCCATTATACTGCCTGCTGCAAAATGAGCTAGTTGTCTGAAATTCTTTTCTTGCTTGAACTCTTTACTTTTCTGAATTCTGTTAATCCCCTCATGGCTACTTTTAAATTTGAATTTTTGCTATAATGCTTTAACATAATGAGAAAGACTAGTGTTTATGTGTTACAGTCACATTTCTGCTTCCTTGCAGGATTGTTTCTACAGAACACTTAAACTAAGTTGCTGTTTCATTTCTCTGTGCTATAATACCTACTTGGTAAAATTAATAATTTGAAAAATTTGCACTTCAGCAATATTAGGACTCCTAATCTATTCTTTTCCTTTTTCACCTACAATAAACATGGCTGGAATTTCCTCACTCTTTGCCAGTTTCTGGTCACATGACTATGGGAATACATTAGAGTGTCTGACAATAACCTGCTCAGAGCATAGCCAACTGCTGGGGTCTGTAGAGACATAAGAATGCACTTCTTTGTGACCTTTCAACTGTGAACATTTCCATTCTAAGCAGAGTTGCAATACTTGCTGTTCAGCAGGACCTTCTGAGCAACAGCATACTAACTGTTCAGTACCAAATCACAAATACTCAAATAAAAAAAAGAACCCTCTTAAACATAACAATCATATGTACTCAAGTGTTTAGAACAACTAGACTTTCCAAATTTTCAGAAATTATCATGACATAGTAGCAGTGCTCTTGACAATAATTTCTACAAACACAAATATAATAAAAGGCACAAATCACTCAAGGAAATCTCTTCAAACTGTATTTTGTATTAAACATTAACCACGCTAAAAATCCAAACCTCGCTTGATGATTCAGATTACTTTGTTCTAATTCTCTTCTATTCTCTTCTGCACTTAAAGTCCAGCCAACATGAACAGGTTTTTCCTACAGTAATATCAGGGCTGTACAATGCTGTCTTTTCTCCCCTAATTTGAAATGAAGGAACAAATTATCCTTGTAGTTTTTTCTGAGAGGCAGTAAGATTGATTCCATCGGAAGGGGAAAGTAACACTTGGTAAGGGTTCATACATGAGAATTGTTGCATCTCTGTTCTATTTATCTGCTACCGTTTTTAGAATAACTTAGCTTTTTTCAGGTAGTCTTTGTGTAATACAAAGCATTACTCTTCCCCATCTTATCTCACTTCTTAAGCTGTTATAAACTATACAGTTCTGAAAATCTCAAAGTCAAGTTCATGGAAAATACCTGACTGAAAAAAAGGACATATATTTAGTCCCTGCATTATAGCTTTTATTCAGTCATAGTAGGCTTCCCTGAATAATTATGGCTACGGCACTGTCTTCATCATCTGACAACTTTACCATGCAGACTCATTTATATTATTGTAATAACTGGTATAACAGCATGCAAACTTGGAAGACAGTAGCATAAACAAGGTTTTCTTTAGGAATGTGGAGATGTTCATTGCTCTCAAACTGGGTAAAAATAAATATGTGGTAACTTAAAAATATTTAAATTAGTCAAGGTGTATTTTATGACTCAGTTTACCAGAATGTCCATCAAATTACTGTACATTTGTTTCTAGTTCTTATAAATAGAGGATTTTTGCTTATACTTTTACCTGGTAATTAGTTCAGAGCTTCTTTGAATGAATCACCACAGCTGATTCCATGAAACTCTCAGTTTTTCATTTACTTAGGAAACCATTTTGTCCTTAACAATCATGCCTAATGGATACTGGCACTAACTATGAAGAGAGGATTTTCAAATAAGATAAAAAGAATCTAAATCTCCAAGCCATTTGTGAATTATAAATAAAGTATAATGCATTATAATAAATTGTCATTCCAAATCCCACTGACCATGCAGATAAGCAAATTGCTGTTATCTCTAAAGTCTAATATAACTCTCAATCAAGTAAGTCACTTCAGTTAGTGATGGCTGAAACAGATGTGCAGAGGAATCTTGTTAAATGCACAAATAAAAAATGAAATATATATACAGATCTAGGAATCTTAATGTTTTCTTTCAGCTGTAATGTAGTATTTCAAAACAGCAGTTAAGCTTTTGCATTAAGCACTACTCTTCAACTTCCCCATCCTTTCACTGCACCGGTAACATGGCATTAAAAGCAAAACCAAACAAAATAAAACAGCATTTAGAAGACATTGTACCAGTGCAAAAGATTTAGATTTCATAGTGTGATTTCAACTTTCAATTATAAATAGTCATTATGGAGAGTTTGGTGTCCTACACATAATGCTTTTATAAAAGGACAGCACTGGCTTCTCATTTCATACAAACCTCTGAATTAATGGGGTATTTGGAAAATAGCTGGTTATACAAAACTAATACATCTATGCTCCTATGCAAAGCTGATCAGTTCTACTACAAATTCCTACTGCATACACAATTCAACTTCAAACCAGTAGCAGTTTACGGAAACCACTTGATTTTACATGGTTCAACATTTAATCATTTTTTCCCCACAGTTCCTTCAACTGGCAGCTGATACACGGTAAGAAAGAATCTTAAAATAATAATTTTAAGCATATCAGTTATGATTAGAAACATTTAATATGACTCTTCATAACATACATTTATTTAGATCTCTCCAACATAGTATCATCAGGACTCCAACAATAATTTCCACTATTTCTTACTGGCTATAATGTATGAATGCATGCAGACTTCCAGGGTAGTCCTTATTACCCAGTGGGCTCCCTTTCTTCTACAGCCTTTCACTTTCAATGCAGTGTGAGAAAGAAATACTTAATTGTCTGGTCTAGAAAAACTGTTATGAGCAGCTAGGCAACTTCAGTTTTGTCCTCTACTAACAGAAGTGAGACCCATGTTCCAAGGCATTGTTCTCCAATATCCAGTAAACAATCTCCTGATATTTCACAACCCACAGCTGACTCATAGACCCCAGGCTGAGGAGCAGCTGCTTCAAGTTTACTATCTGAATTGCTTCCTCTGGTGCTAGTCATACTTTAGAATTCACTATAGTATGGTAAGAACATCTAACTTTTGAGATAAGAGAACTGTAGGTGCATCAAACCTTGGTATATCAAACCAGCATATGAATTTCCTTCCAGATCTAACAGCAATAAACACAGACACCATGCAAAGAGAGACCACTCACGTAACTTAAGGGTTTAATTGGATCTGCCAGGTAAAACCAGAGTATCCCTAAGAAACCTCTACCAAAATTGCTAAATATTTAACAGTTAATCCTTCCTGTTGGTCACCAATTAATCATTGACTGCCTAATAGACTGCTGCATGTAAGAACTCAGTGTGAGACTTTAATAGTAACATAATGGCCTTTGAGCACAAGCCAATGAAAGGGTTTACAAGAATGCAGGTATTAGACCTAAAGCCATCATTAGAATCGACTTTGGATAAGGCTATTTTATTTATTTAAAACTACACTGGTACTTCCAACTCTAAACCATGACAAGCATTTCCGTGAAAAGTTACGTTGGTCCATCTTCAGTAGAATTACATTTGTTTATATGGATGAGAGTGCAATTCATTGTGCTCATGATTCTGGGTGTAACTACACCCAGACAGAACAATAAGACTCTCCTCTGTTTAAATCGCTTTAAAAGAACTGGATCTTCCTGAGGACACAAAAAACTCTATAGCAATATTAAGATATTACCCTGACCTTATAGAATAACTGAGAATAAAACCCAGACTATTCCTATCCAGATATACTTCAACATGAAAAAAAAGGGCACTCAAAAAATATTGTTGTTATTATAACATGTCTATTTTGCAAAATTCCTACCCTAGATAGATTAGTGATTAGCTCTGGTTAACCTCCTTAGTTTATCTCTTAGGATCCAAGAACTCCTTTGGAGAGGAGACTTCCTATGGGCTTTTTATCACATCTATATAAAAGAGGCTCAGTAATATTTTTACTTGCCCCACAATAATAAAAACCAAAACATTAGGATGCTTAATTGAAAAAACATGTCAAGTATATACAAGTACTGCTCCCAAGCACAGACTGTACTCCATGAATACAGTATCATTTGATGCTCAACATAATGTGAGGAGTTCTATTCTTTCTAGATACTGATTTTGTGGTGCAAGACTATCTACCAAGGAAAATCACTCAGTAACTTTGCAGAAAGCACAAGCTAATCACATTTGCCCTATAAATTCTCTAACAATCCAAACTGATTCTTCTATGCATCCTTCCATAAGTAATGCATTTGCTTTAAAAAGTAAAGTTGTTTTTCTTCATCTATCATTCAATATATACACGTAACATTTCATCCAGTTAATATGCTGTGAGCAAAGAAAGAGGCACAGAAGCATTGGATTGTAATGGTGGGAAAAAGGCAATCAAGAGCTTGAAAACGCAAGGAATAAAGCAAGAGGAAGAACTTCAGCAACCCTCATTTAGATCAGATGAAACTGTTGTGCAACTGTGTTCTAATAGGGAAAGATTCAGGTATTCAGTGCAGCATCTGATACTCAGGGCCACTACCAACTGCATATCCAACAACTCTATCATTTCTTGACTCAAACTACTTGGTGCTGTGACTATAAGTGCTTATGAACATATACTTTCATTTGCGTTACAATGTATTCATAGAATGAAAGAAGAATTAGTGCAAAGGGTTTTTTTTCTTGTTAAGTTATATTACGAAAAGAGACAAGCAATTTAAAAAGCCATTTCTGTTCAAAGTGTTTTTCCAAACATGCCATGGTGTGATTATAAACCTACCTCTTACATGTACACATTTGTTAACATATACAGAACAGGACCCTTTTTAAAATTCTGTATCTGTGATTTAGCACATCACTGTCTTATAATCTAGCAAAAATTAATCACTAGTTCCACTAACACTACTAACAATTGAAGTTTTATATAATTATGTCAGTTTTAAAATGAAAGAGCATTTCAAAGGGCATGGAATGATAGAAAAGGTAAAAACTTTGTAAATGATAAAATAGAGGATAACTTGACCTTTGTATGAAAGTTGGATTTCACTTTAGCCTAATTACATTGCAAATGATCTCCTCTCTATTCAGGGCAATTTACTTTAAAAACATGAAAATAGGATGTTTCATCTGAGTGCATGTTGAAACTACATAAACAAAATTTACATCAAGAGCTATCTAAAAGGGCCCAGAACCAGGGCATTTAGCTCTTCTATATTCATGATGCAGTTAGCTGACTCACAACAAACTTATCTTACATCACTTAAGCTAACCTGGACAACCTTGCATAAGGGCCACCTGTTATCTGCCTAATCATCACTTCATTCAGAGTCTCTTATTGCCATCTAAGCTGCTTTTTAAACTTGTGCTGTTATTAATTCTATACATAAAAATGAGTTCTGGCAATTTCCTGATTTTCCTCTCACCTGCTAAGTAATAATCAGGTTGCATAAGGTTTCCTATTAAACAGAATTCTTTTAGATGTTCAGACTTTAGAGCTGATTTTAGCACAGGGAGCAGATGTTAATAGCTTCTCATCAGCTTCTTCAGCTTGCTTTCTGCAACATGCTCCTACTTCAGTGTTACATATTCTGCTGCTCTTCCTTTCATTCTTTATTTGAAAATTTTAAAAGTATTTTATTGTCTCTTTGGGAAAATGCAAATTTACTGCGGCTAAACCCAACAGAATTCTAGATAGCTTTAATTATTAAATATAAGAAGTAACTTACTGACAGAAGTTTTAGAAACACTAAAATGAAAAACCATTTCGATTTCACTTTGAATTGCTGGTACTTAAAAAAACCCCAAACAAACAGCAAAACAAACAACAAAACCAATCCTTTTAAGATACACAAATGCTACTTTCTACTCTACGCATGCACAATTGGGTAATATTCTAAAGGGGAAAAGGTATGCTCACCAACCCATCTGTTTAAAGGATTTGGGAAGAAATATAAGAATAACTGCATCAGAAAAGAAAAAAAAAAAACCACTACAAAATGGGAAAATTGAAAGGCTTCACTTCTTTCAAGTTCACTATCAAAACAGTTACCAGCTCATGCTCCATGTTGTGTTTATTATGGTTATACAGCTTCAAGTTTATAGATGATTGTGTCCAACTAATGTAGGCAAAGCAAGAAGTTATTGGTTCACTAATATAGCTTAGGTATACACTGGACCTTGATTACTTTTCTGCACAGTGCTCAGCTTTAGAACACAATGCTAGAATTCCTGTGGAATCCATTCCTCTTAATACATGCATCTGTCAAATGAGGCACTGTAAAACAGTTAAGAATAGGAAGAACAAAAGCAAGGAGTCATGCGTCAAAATAAAAACAGCTTAATAACTTCAAGGAAGCAGAAAAGGAACAATACAAAGGCAGTCATTCATCAGTTCTCAGACACTAGCCAGTCTTCAAGAAACATACACTTTGGAAGCCAAAACACCTACCACCTTGTTTTTCCTCTACCCCGGTGTTACATGTTATGAAAGAACCCCTTGGTCAGTTGAGGTCTGCTGTCCTGGCTGTGTATCCACCCAACTTCTTGTTCAACCCCAGCCTTCTTACTAGGGAAAACTGAGTGGGAAAAAGGAAAAGCCTTGACACTGCAAGCAGTGTTCTGTTACAGTCACAACATTAGCTTGTTACCAAGGCTCTTTCAGTCACACGTTTAAAAGACACCTACACAAAGGCTGACTCCGGTTCCTACCTCTGCCATCAGAGTGGTTCCAAAGAATGTTTATCAATACGGTGATAGGTGCTTTATATATATAAATATATATATATAATATATATATATAAAGAAGAAAGTTAATTCCCTCTCAGTGAGACCTAGTATAATAGAATTCCCTTTTTCTTACTAAATTCCTTGCTAAATACATCTTAAGGTCTGGGAACCACACTTGTAACTTTGCTTTTAGAAGTTGATAGTAAATCTAGTTTGAATCCCTACCTCTAAACTAGGTGATGGAAGAGGGTATGCAAGGGAACTGTGCACTTGTAGGGCACTGTTCTAATATTGCTACTTGTGTTTGCAAAGTCTGGTTACATAGTTTGAATCTTGAGTAAATATCAGACCTGTCCAGTTGGCAAGACAGAATGACACTAGATTGAGAGTCCTATTTGCCACTGTGTGGAGTTGGTAGAGACACAACGTACAATGAACGGGAGCAAAAAATTAAGCTCATAAAGGATTTCACCACTGGTAACACTCTGTCTAAAGAATGTGAATGGCTCCCAGAGATTAAAAGGTTACTAGAGGTCAGGTTATAACGGAAGGTCTAATATTTGTCCAGAAGCCTCAAATGTTCCAAGTCTAAAAGCAGTTATCAATTTAACTTTCAGAAGATGGAATCCCTCTGACTGTTAACAGGAGACATACATTCCAATTCAAAATATGCTTAACCCACTGAAATCCCCAAGGTTTATATAAGCTATGTAAATATTGTACAAGAAGTTGGAATAAATCTACCAAAGCGTTTATAAGTATCCGTGAGCTCTGTAGCATACAAGTAGAGATCCACCTCACATGAATATGCAAGGACATTCTTCATTCATTCAGTAAATCTCAGTACAAACCAGGCCCACCCATTGCTATGCCTACACTATTCCTGGGCCACACCCCAGGAATCAGGTTTTATCCATATTCCTTTCCTTATAGGATTCGTAAACTGGAAGAAGCTATTCTAACTGTTAAACATCCCATTTACAGGACAAATGCACGATTCACTGGATACTGTGAATGACATGGTATGAGTGCCAACAACTAAGGAGTAGTAGGTGACTGGTTTCCCCCAGAACCATTGTCGTGATGCACAGAGGATGTAATTGCAAATATTAGAATTAATTATTAGAAATTACTATGTAATTAGATTTTTTTAATATCCACATTAGCAAGCAATTTTAAAAGTAGTCAGCCACCCACAACTCCCTTCTACTTGTTATTAAAAAAAAAAAAAGCAAAATTTAACTATTTTTTTTTAATCACAATCTACTGTCATCTAACCATCATATCCTACCACTTTTTAGAAAGATGACTTGCAATTTAAGACTAGGTGCAGTTTATTGTGATAGGATTTGGCTCAAGGTATGCCTCATTAATGATTCGGAAGAAAAATACTGCCATTCTCAGAATAATTATTCAAGTACCCATAAAATCAATGGGTCAGTTTGTTCCCTAAAGGAGTGCATTAAACCTGACAACAATTGTATCTTTTTTGTGTCATTTCTAGTTCTTTTACACACCTCTTTGGATTAAACTGAAAATTCCAATAAAGTAGGACTATGACTCAGAAATAGTACAGATTATAGTAAAACCTGTATATAAATTAGATGGACATTCAGCAGTCTATCATGTTCTACTACTGTTTCTGTGAAAAATTGTCACTATAAAGTTCAGCAACTGAAAGACAAGGATTTGTAAGAACTATTATAAATCTCCCTATCATGACTTTGTTGGTGCCAAGACTGGTTTTATAGACATCCTTAGATAAGCTGATGTACAGAAAGTTACATAGGATTTCCATGTTTAAGTTTGTTGCAAATGTCAGAGCTATTTTATATATCCACGACTTCTTTGAGCTCAATTAAAATATCAAAAAATAGGGAAAAAGATGCACTAATGAAACCAAAATGAACAATTTCCCTATGCTAAGGAAACTGAATGCCAGACATTGTATAGACCCAACATCCTTCAGATGACTTTTCAAATATAATATTTAGATTTTAATTTGCCATAATACTGGTTATGAATAAAACATTTTGTGAGATATAGAATAGTTTGGGGTTTTTTCTAATCATTATTCTGTGTGAAAGCTTTTTTTTTTGTCCCCCAGCCATTTCCAAGTTGTCAAAAGATCCTTAGTCTCTGGGGTTGCTTTGTCACAGAAGGTAAGATCAAACAATGAAAAAAATACAATGAGTTTGAACCAGAGGCCAACTCAGCCAAGCAGCAATAAAAACAGCAGCAGTCTTTCCAAAGTATCTGACAGGCCTCATTTGTCTCAGAATAGACTCTGCCATGTCACATGGTCATGCTTTCCCATCATCCTTTTGCTGTGTTGCAGCCACTCCTTTGTGTGCTGCCAAAGAAGTATGCAAAGTGAGCTAGAATGCCAAGAGATTTTTCAAATGAATATGACTTTTAGGAGAATCTGTAAGTCAAGGACCCCAAGCAGGCATCAATTCCTCTCTCTCTGCCAAGGAGCTGTCACTTCCTTGGAAAGTTAAATTTGTCACAAGGTAAGAAAATCTCACCATAGTCTGTTTAAATAACTTAGGGAGCAGAATCTTTTCCCAAGTGCTTTTTCCACACAAAGCAAATGTATCAATCATTTTATTCTCTGAAATAACAATTTATTATCCATGCAGGAGGCCTTAGATTAAATCTGCACACTGTTCTGAGTGTCGTGTCAAATACTAAAATCTGTCATCAGTCTTTATCAAGGAAATCATTCTGTTCTTGTCATCAGCTTTTATTAATAAGACTATTTATTACTTCAATAATTAATTATGACAAGTAGTCTGCCATTTGGATAATGAATAAATATTGATAAATTGCATGGCTAATACACTGTTGCTGTATAACTAGCATTAAAAACTCTAAATCGGATATTGCACAGCAAGAACTGAACATACTATATTAAACTAAAACAGTGTCTTTTAGACTGCACATAACTTATGCAGTAGGGGGTTGTTCAGCTCTGGACATCTTAAAATGTCCTATTTTTTCAAGCTAACAAAAATTTTAAGTCCTATATTTAAGACATTTTCAAAGATCATAGTTCAGAAAAAAGTTGCATGGTAAGGGCTTGAATGGCATTACATTCCTAGAAAAAAGTTGAAAGAGAAGACCTCATTCCATTCCCCATCCTCTGCTGTTTAAAGCTGCTCTCACTTCTCCATTGACTAGAAACTTGCTACTGTTGGCAACTACATTTAAGCATCGTATGAACCCAGCAGAAATCTCTCTTTTGTCTCAGGCAGTAAATAACCATGAATAACAAGGACTCTTCTCTCCCTTCCCTTATTCTTTTAACTCCTGTAATGACTACCAGTGGCTACCCTCATTTAGGGTCTATGAAATACTGCATCTCTAGAAAGGAGTATAGCTCTCATCCTTGGTCTCTTATGCACTATTTTAATACTCCCCAACTTTGGTACTTGCTTTTTCTAGCTCTACTTGTGAAGTTCCCCACAAATCAAGGGGCAAGTAGTGATAAGTAATCAACCAATAGGAATTTTGACTTAAGCCCACAATGTGGTCTATCCTACATGATTCCCTTTCCAGAGAGCAAATGTCCACCATTAATGGTTTCTTTTACTTTTCATTCAAAATAGGAAACATTGGAATTGATGACAGACAGTCCTTGGCAGGTTTTCTAGACAATAGAGAGAGCTCTTCTCATGGAGTGGTGCTCGGCTTAACATGTCATTGGGCAAAGGGAATACCAAAGAAACTTGTAAGGTTTTTAGCAGCTCTGTGGCTGTTGAGAGAGAAGAATGAGTACAAGATATTTTACAGTTTTGCCTAAAATGCAGTGCTATAAGAAACAAACTATTATGCTGTCAAAATTAGATAACCTTTTAATACAATATAAAGCTATATATTCAAGGAATAGAAAAACTAACCTGGTCTATGGTATGGTCTTTTTACAAGTGGACTTTTTAGTTAAAGTAAAAATTATTTAATAAAAAGATTAATATTTATCAACATAAGTTATTTACAATTCAACAGTTTCATTATGTCAAAAATATCATATGTAAGGCAATGGCACCACATTTAATTATGCACCTAACATATTACAGCCTCAGACTTCTAAACAGACATGATAGAAAAAGCATGTGGTTAGCCTTAGATTACTTAGGCAAAAAAACAACTTTCCTATGATCTCAGTTTATGGTAATTCTGACAGCCCCTTCCTTTCCTTATAACTCTTCCATAGCAATGTAAAAGATTAAGAGTTACATGGACTTGTAAGATACTCTAGATAATTTCTTGCCATAGGAAAACAAAAGCCTTGAATTCAAATATTTGTTATTTTCTATTTGTTACACTGTATTGTTTGCAGTATATTCAGAATGTGAGAGTAGAATAAATGTTTTATTGGCATGTTCCAATACTTATCACTACTGTGTATTGTTTATATCATACAATGGACAGCTGTTACAATTACAGATATGTTTTTTCCCCAGTTAAGCTTCTGTCTCAACTACTGTGGATTTTTTCCAGTTTTCTATAGTTATTTTCTCAAGGTGAGATATGACATGTGTTTTAGCACTCAAAGATGTGTACATTGGCAAGCTTTAAGTCTAAAAATAGGGTTTACAATAGAAAGTCTGACATAATCTTAACAGTAGAGTGGTGTGTGTGGCACTATAATGGGGGCAAATAAGCAGTACATCAGTAACATGACAACAATAATAACAACTTTCACTTCTAAAGACTTGGTGTCTACTAAGCCATCCCAAAGCACTTAGGAAGTATTACCCTTGGATCACAAAGAGCTAAAAGGTTTACAACAGTAGAATGATTATAGAATAAAATTGTATGAAAATGCAATTAAATTGAAAAAGAATGGCAGGACACAAAGATATAAACTTATGAAGAAATCAATCTGCGTTCTTATGAGAAGAAATATTTTTATATGGAAGCCATTGTATTATACTCATCGTGCTCAGTGGCACCTCAGCTGCTTTTTAACAGTGGCAGCCTCAACTGAAAATTTGTAGCAGTCATGTGTGTATGTCTGCATCCCTTGTGTGCACATGGCCGTGCACTTGCAAAACAGAGCGAACAATATTGTAAAAGCAGTAATACAGGGCGTACAGTATCAAAGTAATATTAGCAAAATAAGAAAACATGATTGATTGTATTTAGGAAGACAGGAAAAATGGCCATTAACTTGTGTAGGACCTTGCACCTACCTGCTATACATCTCTCTTGCACTAAGCCTCACTTGATGGATGCCTATCCTTGTAAGACTGGGCATAGCCAGGAAAATCCAATGTGGAGGCTACTGAGCATCTGGACAAGTGTGTACACACTCTGAAATGTGTTTAAGCATTATTTTTTATTTATTTATTTATTTATTTACCTGTGAAAACTTGCTATATGTGATTATCTTGACTACTTTTTGCTTAACTGCATAATCAGAAAGCTTACAAAACTGCCATCCTCAACAGCATTCATTATTATTAGGACAGAATGATAAAAGACTATAGTGAGGCTTACAAAATCTGAAAAACCCTCTATTGTCAAGGTGAACACATCCTGAACATACATTTCAAAACTAGTTCTAGAACTGTGCAGGAAAGTGCTAAGCAGACTATGGCAGACTTCACTAAAAGCAAAATAAATCAGTGAAAGTACAACTTAAAAAAAATTCACTCGTATCAGCTTAGACCATAATGCCAAAGAAAGCAAAAAGAATATGAAGACAGCTTTCCAGGGCACTGCATGATACACAGAATGCACTAAATTCACAAAGCTTGTTTAATAATATTACATAATTTTTGGCTTTTGTTCCTTAACATTTATTTTTATATTTAAATTTATTCTTGTCAACAATATAAATATCAAGTTTCCAATTTTATATAAAAAAATCTGAATGAGTTTCCCTTTGCATTAACTAGTCAAAATCTTGGACAACAAAATAAAATCATGGTTCTTGTGACGCTTTAGGAAACATTAACTGAGAGTTGATGGCAACTATATCACAGATACAACTGAACAGTGTACAGGAACCCAACTCCAACATGCAATAGAAGATTGAAGGCAATACTTGCAATAAGAACAAATGAAAGTAAAAGTTCTAATAAAACTAGAGCAATGGTGGTGGTGTTTAAGGAAGATCAAAAGAAAGAAACATTAAAAGCTAGAATTGTGTTTTTTTTCAAATGTGTCCTGAATCAACAATCAGTGACTGGTACATATACATATACACACACACACAAATTAAACCCCCTAAAAACCCCCAAATTCGAACAAACCAATCTTCTCTCGCTTTCCAATACTTCATAACCTAGGACATATATTCAGCACCTGGAATATATACACACTAATTTGTTGCATTTACCAGTTTCCTACCACTATAAAAGAAGGAAAACCCCAAATCTTTCATTTTTTAATTAAACATTTAAACTATTAAAATGCTTCCTCAATATAAATTGAGATAAACAAACTTACAAGCAAAATTTATTGTGAAACTGATTACCAGGCAGATGTTTTTCTTGTGAATATCTTTAGAAAACAGGCGATACCTCTCATGAAGACCATTTTCTCACTATCTGATAGGTAAAATATCTTTTCCTTTTTAACATTTTTACTACTTATTTCCACATCCATAAATGCTGTTTACCTAACCTTAAGTGTTTCACATTGTATTATCTGAAGGTATGAAACATACTATTGCAACCACAGCCAAACATACCGTAACACACCTAATCAAAAGAAGATAAAATGAGGGTTTGTTGAAGCATATGCTTAGCATAGTTTAAGACCTGAAATTTCACTGTTATGTATATCGGAACCAGCATGATTACAAAGTTCCAACATTTATATCCAAGTATGGAATAGGCAGTTTTGAAAGAGAAGATTACTCTGGATTTGCAAGCTCCTCAAATATTCCATATATGAGCTCTACCGTCTGATATTTGCAGGTATTCTTTACAGTGTGTGTGTGTGTGTACATATGTGTATATGCACACATGAACAGAAGAAAGAATCAGATCTTATTACTGGGCTATAACTATTCACTTAAACCAGAAAAGATCCATGAAAGCATGGCTACCTAATCTTTTGATATATTGCTATCTATCACACCTAAATCCGAAAGAAACATACACTCCAGTCTTCCTTGTAGACAGAACTATTACCTCACTGTAATTCATCTATCCCTTACGGATCTACTGTGCACAGGGGAACTGGTGTTTGCACAGAAAGGACTCAGTGTTTTAATTACACCATAATTGTATGTGGCATGCATGTAACAATATTAGGAGCTACATGATTAAAAAAATAAAAATCCCTGCTTAATTTGTCATATGTTTGGGTTGTCCAACAGCCAGCACATATAATACTGACCTGCATGTATCTGTTTGTTCATACAATTTCAGACTTCAAACAGTCATGGGAGGACACAAACTATTTGAAAAAGGGGTTATGTGTGGACCCCAGCTAGAAAAATCCAGATGGTGACAGTCATGACTTCTGGATGTTCTTGAAAACATTTCAAGGGTGGTGATCAAATTACTAATATTTAAACTACTGAACATGCATCTGACTTGAGACTCATTTCCAGCTTTAGTTCCCAGAAAATTCTGCCCTGAATTTGAAATATAAAATCACTTAAGAGTTATTTGCTGCTGCTATATGCTTTTTCTTTCTCCTACCTCATATTCTGTTTGCCAAACATTAACGTAAACCCATTCAGTCTAATATTCACACTGTTTATGAATTAGCTGCTATCGCACCCTCTAAACCATGAATAGTGAAAGTATGCTGGTTTAGAAGGCTGTCCCAACTTGATCTTTATTAAGCAGGCATTTCTGAATAAATTTTACATTCCTAAAATTAATTAACAAATATCAGTAAAGCTCTGTGTTCTAAGTAAGCATATTTGACAAAGCTATCTCTACACATCCATTTAGTATAAGCATTTCTTAAGCCAGACTGTGATCTAAAGATTTTATATTTTAAAAAAATCCAAAAATGCTTCAATTCAAGCATGTGTGTGCACAACACATTGTATTTATCATTCCCAGCATGCACAACTGCACACATAGCTGTTCAGTCAAACATAATGACACATAGTGTTTGAACAGTGCTAGAGTCAGGGTTCGGCTCCCCCTCACACCCAGAATGTAGGTTACTGGGATGCACACAGGCTTGTCTGCATTTCAAGTTTTACAATTACCCACACGTCAACATTTTCACATTTCTTTCCTTGGTAAATGTATCCTGGATACATTTTAGTCTGATAAAACTTTCAAAGCAATTAAACAGAGATGCAGTCAAAAGTTAATAAATGCACAGATCAAATTCTCTGCTGTGCCTAAATTTAATTATATGGTACATGTAAGCATTTAATTTTATGAAGATGAAAATGGGATACCTTGCAATAAAGAGAACATTGGCATCAAAGTTCTCAAATTTGCAGATTTAACGTGCTTCAAAATACATTCATTTTATCACCATGCAAGAAAGGCTTATACAAGAATATCTATTAACTCTGATACAAGAATATTGAAGTATTCATTCTGATAGCCCAGAAGTCCTACCAATATCAGAAGATTTAAAGAACAGCTGTGAAAGCTAATCTTATACAGTATCTAAATATGACAAAATGATACCTATACCTGAGGAAGGTATAGACTACCATGAATTTCAGTGGCATGCTGGATCTACTATATAGATTCAAAAACAGATTCATCTGAAACCTGGTCCTGTGAGTGAAGCAGACACAGAATAATGAACAAGGGATTATTTTTAATCAGAAATTAAAGGAAAAGCACATATGCTGTCACATCAACAAATGTATCCTGCACAACCATGGCTTCCAATAACTCCTCCTCTATTAAAATGCTCTTGTCTAAATTGCCATCTTTCTTAGCAAGTCAGGAGCCTGGTAGCTTTCTTCTGGCTTGCTCACTTAGGATTTCTTCCAAAGGAGTCCCAGACTACTTTTCAGTTTTTAGAAACACTAGCATGCCTCACAGCATGAACAGAGAATATTTTAAATTTTTCTTTTAATTGCTTCTAACTAGCTCCTAATTTCTGAAATCTGACATGAACACCCTTCCTTCCAATAATTTGACTGCATGCCTGAACCACAGACCAAGAGCCTTCTGCAAAATCTGTATTTCAGACTTCCTCATTATGTTAGAGTACAAAATGCTGATTTTCATGTTATTATTGCTCCCATTCTTCTTTATATATAGCATTGGTGCAATTGTAAAAAAAGCATTAACAGTCAGCAAGAGAATTGCATTTTTAATTTCTTACATAGTTCAGTATCTGTCTCCCAGAAGAAAAAAAAACAGTGATGAAGATGATTCAGAGAATGGAGAGACCAAAAATTTTTCTATAAAGAAATAGAGACACTAACTTTTATGAACATAATCTTAATACATGCTCCACCTTGGAACAAGAATTAAGCTTTGCATTACCTTAGAATGTTAAAAAAACCCAGCAAGCTTCGATGTCATCTATAGTCCTAGCTTTAAGAAGTGCAATTCACTAGTAGCTCATTATATATTATCTTTATAGTTTCCTCTTTACATTTAGGTATATTTGAATTTCCAGTAATGCATTTCTCTTATTCCTTTGCCTTCCCTTTTGCTTTCTTTAAAAATACCTTTCCAAAATTCAATGTCTTTTTTCTGGTTTACTTCCTTTTGTTTTCCTATTAGTTCTGTCAATATTAGATGCTTTATTGTATGCTTGTATATGCAGTTTTGCTTCTGTCTCTAGTATTGAGTTCCATCTTACATCACTTAGGGCAACATCCTCCCCTGAGACCACCTCCTTCCTTGGCCTTCTGCACTCCTTGACATTCCAGCTGCAGAAAACGCAGCACACTTACTCCCAGCTGAAGTTCCTGTCTCAACCCAGGAACATCGCCAGTTACCATCGGCAAAGAAACTACTTTCTGGATTCCTCCTAGAATCCTTTCTCTTCCTATTTCTAGCAGTAATTTAGCACATTTTAACATTATATATAATGGGATTTGCATAATCATGGCTTTCAGCCACTTTTACTATTAATTGTTCTGGCTTTATATTTTTATTTCTTAGTAATGAAAGAAGATTAAAGGTTTATAATCATTCTAATTTACCATTCTGAGCAAAAGGTAAAAGCTGGCCCTGCAGAGGGTGAGCAGTGCTGAAAGCTTTGTGAACTGACAGCTTTTAGAGTGGGTGTCCACGTGATAGTGATTTTCAATAGCACTTAATATGTTCATTTAAATACTGTTTTTAACTAGTGCTTAGTAGCAGTATGAGGCATCATTAAAATGGTAGTCCTAACATAGCACTAAGCAAATAGTTTGGTGAACTGTTACATATTAAAACTTGTTGATTTTGAGTAGTTATTTGGATGCCTACTACAATATGCAATGGCCGAAGCGTTCTCTCAGAAGATGTATGTTCACAAACCAATTTATTCAACTTTCTAATCACCCAATTTAATTAGTCTATAGTAGTGATTTCCAAATGGATCTCTGACTTTTACTATAGTCTTATTAAATCTCTTGACAAAACCAATATAACATAATAAAGGCATGACATACTCTACAGTATTCTAGTATTTCATGAAAGAAAAAACAAATCTGCAATTCTCTAGGAGCATTCCTACACACCACAACCGTAATAATAAAGCAAAGATTCAAAAAGGTACTCATGCCACTAGCATTCACCATGCCACAGCACACAACAGACTTCAGAGATCTCTGATACAAATTTCATTCTGACTCCAGTTTTTTGTTGCATTTGTTTATGGTAAATGCCCGAGATTTAATTTCCTTACAAGCCTTAAATGTATCTAAAATCTGGTCTGTTCTCCCGAAGCATGAAGGGGCAACTAAATACTCAGGAAGCCAACTGGTTGCCTAAAGTGCGACTAGACTACAGAGATTATGGGAAAGTGCATCACGTTTCTACCAATGTCCCAAAATGATAGTTCTTCTACTGCTTTGAACCTACTTGCTATAGTTTCATGGATGCTTGTAAAAATGAAAATCTGTGCTTGATTAGAAACAAATTAAAAAAAAGGTTTGAGTTCTGATTCTGGCTTTTCGAGGCATCAATGAGAGCTCAATTACAACAGTATATTCATAGCTTCTACTCTTGATCAAAATGGGAAAGTTAAATGAAATTCTTATTTAAGAATTTCAAGTGTATTTAAAATATTACATTTTTCCCCTATTTAAAGCTACACAACTAAATACAACAGGGGAAAAAGAACAGACATGAAAAAAATATTTTCATACTATTAAAGTAGGTCTTAACAGAACTATTGCATCCATGAACGTTAAGAAGAGATACAAGACTACGTAAGTATTATGTAGACCATTTTATCTTCATGGCATTATATTCTAGCTACTACATAGTCTACTAACACCTTAAAACTGGTCTTAATATACAGGAGATAAGAATCAGTTTGGAGAAATCGGTATCTTTATATCCACTTAACTACAGGCTTTCAATAAGTCTTTGAACAAAAATTATATTATAGAACATTAAGTGCATTTTACATTCTGCCAGGAATGGAGAAGAATCTCTCTTCAACTACCATCTACCATAGAAGAAGCTACAGTTTTACTGTTGGATTGAAGGATCTGATCCGAAAGACACTGAAGTCCCCAGATCTCTTTAAAACAGGAAATGTCAGTAATTTTATGAAATAGAACAGTGTTTTTAAATATTTCTCTCAGCTTCCATATTATGAGTCAGGTAATAGTACGTGGGTGTTATGTCTTTTCAATACATAGGATAAGTATTAGCTAAATATGGTGATTTAATACCTGATATTTAGATGCTCCAAATATATAATCTTCCTATGGTACCTGCTAGTTGTAATTTCTGGAAACATTTATATATTTTGCCTAACAAATGGTATGCACAACCAGTAACAACTCCAATACCAGAACAGCTATAGAATGCAAGGTTAGGGCTGCTAGCACTAACTCATCTCATTTTCATACTACATTATCAGTTTCTATTACAGTCTTCCTAGCTGAAGATCTAACACATTCGTTATGGTTTCTGAAATCAGAACAATGAAGTCCCTGAAGGACCATACCTGATGCAAGAGAAGAACTGCACTGTAAAGATTAAGAGGAGTAGTTGAGCAGAGGGGGCAGGGGGCACACGACTCACATAAGTTCAACTCTACAACAGCCCTGTTATTTTAATACATGAATTGGATCACTACCGGTACATTGGAGTAGCCACATTTTATAATTCTGAGAATGAGTATTTTTGGTACACATATTCCTTATTGAGTATTTGAAAAGTGTTATAGTGGCAGAGACACTTCTGCTAGAAATTTTTGTTCTATCCTACTGTGTGCTCTCTTTGCTGAGACACTGGGCAAATATAAATTCAATATTAAATCCCACAATTAATTATATGAGAAAAGTGTGATTCAACATATACTTTTACTGTCCTATTTTTAGGGTAATTGTTTTTAGGTCCTTATAATTAGACCAGTTTAATTTGGAATATTAGAGGTGGATAAAAAGAAGGCATATAACAAAATATTAGCAGCACACAGAAGCAGGTACATGCACATTTCATCATATTTTCTTCTCTTTGATGAACTGCTCTTAACCTTAAAAAAAGACCCACCACTATTTTAGGAATACAAAATATTGGATCTTAGTAAACTCAATTAGGCAAATCCTTATCTACTATAAACTGGCTTGGCTCCACTGGCTTCAAGGGAACTGCAACTTATTAATGGCAATTAAGTCTAGAGCACTCCTTTTGTTAAATAAGATCATCTTATTAAGCACAGTACTTTACCAAGTGGAAGCAGAATTAGGGTTGCAATTTTTCACCATAAAGAATGTTCACAGTTTGCATAATACTCTGTTACCTGCATTTTCCTCCAAGATCGTATTTCCCTTTTGTCAATAAAATATTCTTTTCAGGAAATCCTTTACTTGAGTCTCTTAACAAAACAGTTTTATTAAAGTTCGTATTACATTCCATCAATACAAACTATGGTGAGTCCTTGAACATATAGTTTGCTAAAATACCCTGCAATTAACCAACACCCATCTGTAATTCTGCTGACAAAATGCATTTAATGTAGTCTTTCCGTCAATAAATGACGTACCTGTTAAACACAATAAAAGCCAAGAGACAATTCCATTTATTACTTCTTTTTTTTGGAAAAAGGTACTTTCTATCAGGTTTTAGAACAACAGGCATGACCCCACCTGCCACTGCTGCACTTAGAAGTTAATTTGCCACTTCCACTCTGAAAAAAGTGAATAACACTGAAAAATAAAAGTTGTTAGGTGATTTTTGGAGGAAATTTTTTTGTTTAGTTTTGTTTTCAACTAAATTCTGCCAGGAAAGGTATTCTGATTGCTTTATTACTAAGGGAATAGAAATCATAAAGGCAAGCCTAAGGCATGTATAATTCACTGTAGGACTAAGTGTCCGTCAACACAAACAAGAAGCTTAAATTATAAAATTACAGTGTTGGCTCTCAAGCTTTCCTTCCCATCTCCAAGCCATTACAGGAATTTGGCTAGAGTTCAGGTGTTACTGTGCCTGACTCCTTATTAAACAGAAATTTCCTGTTTCCCATTCTTGAGCAGGACAAAATCAAAAATCCAACCCAACCAGCATGCCCAGGCACTAACAGAATAGCAATATTCATAGGATTTAAAACGACTGGTTAAAGTCTATATAAATTACACTAAAAATATATATAATTTTGACTAGAGGCAAAAAGTTTATCTTTTTAACAAATATTTTTCTGGTGATTTAACATTCCAAGTAAAACATGCTTGAAAAATGAAGTGATTTCCACTTATGTGAAAAATATGAACCAGGTGTTTCACATGAGTAAGGCTGTGTAGATGAATACTATTTTTGTGTCACCCCATTAACCTTGTTGCAGTGATATACAGCAGTTCAAGATGAAAATTTGATAGATTAAAAGATCTGGTAAGAAAGCAAAAATGTTTTAAATACTTTACAGGCACACAGATAACACACACGGATATTAGGTATATATGGTGTTTACTTGTGTTTGCAATTAACTGTCCCTGTATACTATGTAAATATTAGACATGCAGAAAGCTAATAATAGAGCAATCAAAACAGTTTATAAATACAAGTAAAATCTTACTTTCTTATGGACTTTAAGTTATGATCCTTGGTGGAAGTATGAGATAAAATTTTTTCTGGCTGCAAAAGCGAAAATTAACTATGACTTAGTCAAATCTGTTGATTCTGAAGTTGCTTTATGCTACCTAATTGTAGTAAGAAAAATGCAGTTGTCAGCTCAAACACAGAAATTCTTCAAATGTTCAGTTGCATGCCAATCACTCCAACTAAAAATCAACTGCAGTTTCAACTGTTGTAAAAACCAGAAATGTGACTACTTATGCTCACCACCATCTTTTCAGCAAGTAACAACTCTGATAGAGATTACATAATGTCCATGGATTATTATACCCTTGGCATTTAGGAACAGGCCTATTAACACTCAATAGAATTACTTTAAAATGTTTCTCTGCAAAACAGAGATTCTCATCTAATACAAAAAACTTGGACTTCAACTGCACGTTTCAATTATTTTATTATTCTACAAATATGGATGCTGATGCTCTGACATTTCTGTGACAACTATGGAATTTTATTAGGAGTTCTTCAAGTTTGTGATCATTTCTAACCTATGTGATTTTTTCTACATTAACACATAAATGCTGTACTTAAAGAATATTATTAGCTATGGTAAAACTGCAATAAATATACTTGCTGATCAACAGCTGACAATGTATTCCTAGTTTTTCTCCAGAATTTGGCAAATGCTTTTGATGCCATGACCTCTTGGAACACTGCACACTAGTCTTTTCTTTTCTTGTACAAATGTCAGAGCTGTCAGACAGCTGAAACATGTCTGCAGATGGAAAGAAACAAATTGCTGACCTAAGCACCATTTCTAGGTCCTGAACCAAGGCATTTTCAACATGAATCTAACTTATTACAACATTTGTTGACTGACCCACCATGCTGGCCCAAGCATTACTGTTAGCTAGGAAATTAAAGTTGACAGAGTTTATTCTGGGAACTGATTAATTAAATGCCTTTCCTGGCAGATCCATTAATATCAACACAGCATGGCATATATATTGACACAGTGAGAGAAATTGCTTTCCACAATAGAGGTCTGTTGACAAAACAGTGTAACATTTGGACCATTAGTAACAGTACATGAATCCATCTTCTCTATCAATTGCATTTTTGCTGACAAAAACCTTTAGCAACAAGACAAAAAAGGGGCAGGGAAAATACAAAATATACATATGTGAATTATACATTCAACATATAATTTTGAGGTAAGTATTGTGAACAGAAATAATGAATAGTCTCTGCAGAGGAAAAGCTGGAAGTGAGAAATAGGTTAGAAGGAGAAGAAAACAGCAAAGAAATCCTTCTGATGAAGCAATCAGCTGAAATTACCTTTGTTAATCATAAAAAATAGGAAAAAAAGATGAAATGTGTAAGGAAAATTAAAATTCTTAAATCCAACATTTATTGCAAGAACTGGAGTGGAATGCTCAAGATAAACTGCCACAACAGCTTTGTCTTCAATAAAATCAATCACCAGTTGATTTTATTGCCCACAACTCATACCTGCAGCTGAAAAATTCTCTTTAAAATAAGGTTAATAAACATACTCTTTTTTTAATAGCACAGACCAAAGTTCTTGGCCATGCCTTCACAGAGCACAGCAATCCCAGCTTAAATTACTTCTATGCCTGACTCCTTCCTACCACTCCATGAATGAAACTCTCATTCTTACAAATTCCTGAAGACAACAAGACCTCAAGTAGTCCAGCAGAAAAAAGGACCAGATACACTTTAGTACCTCAATCTTCGTAACTATTTTCTGAAGTTCTTCCTTTTTCACCTTCACTATTTAAGGGGAAAAAAACCCCAACATCCATACATAGAAAACACACAGAGAGAAAAAAAAATTAGCTGCAGCCTTTGCATTGATAATATTTCTACTTGCTTCATGTTTAAATTTCTTCTGTAATATATATATTTACATGGTAGGTTTTTATGTACATGCAGATATACATACAAACATGTGTGTGCTATTTTTATTTAACCACATAACAAGTTGAAAAATCAAGTGACTCAGCAAGAATTGTAAGAGATAAAAATTATTGAGGATATCTGGCAAAGATGGAAAAAAAAAAAATAATTCACAAATCAGTAGGTCCATCCAAACAGCTTTTTGCCTCTTTTTTTTCAACAGTATCTGACCTAAAGACTATCCTGTGTTCAGTCAAGTAGTGTTACTTCAAGAGGTAAGTCCTAAATATATGTGCCCATTTGGTAGAATGCAGTACTTAGTATGTCAGTATGCACTGCACTCTGTGAGACTGAGATGCAACAGGCTATGCTCAGCTCCAAGATGAAGTGGACACAAGCTCTGTGCAACTGACGAACCAGATGCCCACCTCTCTCTAATAAGAGAATCTGCAGGCAGCTCTGAGATGGCACAGGAGCCAGCTTGCTTAGTCCCACTTAGAATTGGTGTGTTGTGGGGCACTATGAAGAACCAAGAAAAAGAAAAAAGCTACAGTGACAGCATTACTGCAGACTGACTGTTGAGAGACAAAGACTAAGAATTTTGCTTAAGATACCTTTGATCTTATTCTAGGCTATACCTGGACAGCATGAAAGTAATCTGAGGAACAAAATGCTTCAATTTATTCAGGATTTCATATTTGATTTTTTTTTTAATCCTGGATCAGCATTTAAGTGTATTAGGAAGCTACATCAGGATTCATTAACCACTAAAAGCACTCATACAAGATAAAGTCAGTATTTTAGTGATATGAAATACCATATACAATGATATATAACATTAAAATATATATCTAAAGAAAATATTTTGGGAGCACATCAGCTGCATTTCCTGTCCTTATCTTAGTCTAGAAATAAAACAGAAAAGACAATGGCTCAAGCCCTCTTTTACTGTAATTGAGATATTTACAGAAACTGTGTAGCTGCATCAAAATTTTAACCAAGGAGATTTCTTACCAGGATTTTAAGTACATACAACAGAACTGATTTATTAATTTAATTTTATTTATTTTAAAACACAAATAAGAGATGATAGGACTAAAACTCAGACACCACTTGCTTTTCCACTTACATGTGCTATTCTTCAATAGAATAAATAAATAATAGCCTTTACTTTTCCATTTTCCAGGTTCCATTTTTACATAAGTCATATGAATAATTCAAGAGTAGAGCAGCTTTGCTGCTCTCTGACATAATACCATGCTTTCTTTTGTTTTACTTTTAACTTTTTTTACACTGTTGACATCTCAGTGGCAAATAACTGAATTATTTCCTTTAATTCATACACTGAACTAGAATAATTCTGTTCTTCCCTGTTATAAACTGGCTTCAGCAAATACGTGACACATGGAGTGGGGAAGTATTTACCTATTTCTATTTTCTTAAGCTTTAGTGGAATCAATAAGAGTTTCATTCAAAAATGATAGTGTGTTGGTAGAGGAATTAAAATCAATTTGCAGAAATAATTACTGAATTGATTTTTTGATGTCTAGCATTACTGAAAAGCTGTAAACCTGAGAGATGTACAGCTGCAAGGGTGGATACTGAAGCTGAGATTCATACGCAGTCCTCTACTGCCTTTTGATGAGAAATGAAAACTGTTGATGTTCTCATTGCACTTGGCTGTACTCTCGCAATGATTCCTCCTATTCCTCAGCACAGAGCAATGTAACTTAGTAAAATTACTGTATAAATTCAGACTTTCAGAACATTTAGAAACTCTCAGAAGCACGGTCACAAAATGTTAAAAATGTGTGACTGATTACGTTCTGGTAAAATAGGGCTTTTAAGCATGAAAGAAGTGTAGAAAAATTACAGATACAGTAAACTTCAAACTCTTCCCTCATTTTGCAGATCAGGTTGAAGGCCTTCAGGCTTTGTAAACTGTCATTGATACCACAGGCAGTGTTCTTCACCTCAGTATAATCATATTGCATCTGACAACCAGCTCTAGAGACACAGAATCTCTCTCACATATACTACTGTTTGGGATATCCAGCTTCCATTTACTCTTCAGGATTTAACCTCCCTGGTAAACTGAGGCCAGTAATCCTGGGAGCCAGACAGTTTTACATGCTAGCCTGTTCTGCACTGAACAGTTCTTAACAGGATTTGGGTACTGCCTTACTACTATGAAAAAACACCCAATTTCCTCACAATCTCATGACATTGTAAGAACTGATTAAGCGTTTGCATAATACTAGTAATTTATATGTATTTCTCCACAATTTAGCACATTTGTTAGAATTCCATTCTCATGCTTGTGACAAAAGATTTTTAAACTTGCTAACAATCAAAATGCTGTTTTTCCACCAACAGGGAAGCCTAATCAAGACGGCACTAAGAGCTTCCCTGAATGGCCTCAATTCTTTAAGCAAACAGTAGCAAAAACAGGTGCTCAGCACCTCCAGAAACCAAGCTATGAGAAAAAAATATTAAGATGTGCCATCTGATTTTTGGACAAACTTTGTTGTCCATTTCAAGGTTACTTGACTATTAAACATACATACCACAGACATGCAAGTGCCTGCTGGTTCCTAAATTCAGACTACCTGTAGATACCTAAAATTGGGCATGTAATTAAGGCCATGTTTCATAACTTCAGCCTTTGTAAGCTGTCAATTGTTACAGTTCACTCTCCATGGCAATTGCTGATGTCAGCCATTTGAAGATTTAAATCAGATAGTTTCCAGTACAGAAAAAATGCCATCTCCCCTTCTTTGTTCTGAAGAAGTGAGATGGAAATCTTAACAGATCAAGCCTTCCCATACTTCTACTGACTACTTCAGAAAAAGATCATTTGAACCATGTAGTCTGGTGGGATTTAGGAATTTCTACATTTCTGTGTCCTTAACAAAAGTACAGAAATTAACTTCAATAATGAAGATTGCTTGTTTTTGAGATAACCAATTTTTCCAACTTGAAGTGACCTAACATATAGTCCAAATCTTAGATGAGATGTGTTCTTTTGTTTCAATAAATTTATCTGCATGGAAGTTGATAATTCAGAAAATACTCTGGGAAGTTCTAGGACTTAGCAGATATGTAACAACCCAGGTAGAAGCAATAATCCAGTTTCCAAAGCTATTTTTCAGTTCGAGCTTCATGCAACATGCTATCACAGAAATAAAATCTATAATTTTGCAACAAATGGATAATTTTTAATAATGTGATTCAACTTCCATTTAGTGCAAGAGTCTAACATACACAAGGCAGTCTGTGCCAAATCCACAAAAATTCATTGAGAAAGACACAGTACAAAGCCAGAATCTCTTCTGTTTCCTGGTATTTTCATTCAAATCAGAACAACTCGGTATTTCTACTACTGCACTCTGTAGTTACTAGTCACATAAACAGTCTTAGTACTAATTATTTAAATATGCAGTTATGGCCTTTTTAGGTAATTATCTGGTTAAAATAAGCTCCTATATGTAACCCACACAAAATCCCTTGGTAGTATCCTAGTTAGTACCTAGATGCCAATGTCTAAGTAACATCCTTGGCTCCTACCATATTAAGATGTCTCACTTCCTAGAGGTACATAGAATTCTCCAGTATTCAGACAAGAAGTCTCTCTTTGAATGTGTGCCTAAAATGGCTAAGTCTAGCAGACAAGGCTCTTGTGTTGACAACAGTATAAGGAACAACAGGAAACTATACACTAATGTTAAATTAATTTAAGCAAATCAAGCCTAAAATAACTGCTTAGAACTAACAATTGATAGGACATGTATTTCTTTTTCCCCAAGACTTGCTAGCATGTTATGATCCCTGTAAAAAAGTAGCCAGACTGGCAAAGTATACATTAGAATGCCATTTACTGGAGCTAAAACAATAAAGAGATGATCATATAGACATTTTTACATCCCTACAGATGCTGGGAATGTCAAGCTGCATGGAACTGAATGGGACCCCAGCCAGAGAACAGCTCACTATGCAGATCTTATTTAGGCAAAGGTGACCCATTTTGTGGCTTGTGTTCTTACAGAATTGTTTTCTTCTAAGAAAATGTTGTATCTATTATTGTTTGGGTTTTGGTTTTTTTAATTAAGGACATTTAATTTCTTCCTTCCTGCTTAGGTTGTACCTTCACTGTTTTACAATACATAGCACTCAAAATAATGACCTGAAATAAGTACATATGAGAAACAATTCACATGTTCCCTAAAGAATATGGAAATGGCAAATGACCTCAACCCCTTTATATAAATTTTAGAAGTTCAGATGTTTTCTCCTCTGAGCTTTTTCCAAAGATTTTCAAAGGTCTTACAAGGTTGTTTGGGTTTTGTGTTTTTTTCTCATTTATTCCTTAGAATTAATGAGCATTAGCTGCCTTGTCTTTCAGCAGCACCTTAAAACACTCTGAAGAAATACTAAATTCCACGATTTAGCACCTAGGCAGTGTATTCTAATATAAAAGTGATAATTCTGGAGGTAAAAATAATTTAGAACATTGTATAGTTAGACCACATGATCTCAAACATTCTGGATTTCTCATATTTTATTTTTCTCTCCCAAGGTACATTGCTCTTCACACTTGGTCATATGAGATAAAACAAATACAACTATATTAAGAACAATTGGGTGCTTTCCAGTACATCGGGAATGATATTGCTACATAAAATTAAAATAAACTAATTAGGTTTTTTTGATTGACTCTGTTACTGTATTTGCTCAAAAAAGGAATGCTTAGCTTCTGCATGTTGTCACTTTGAACCAGACCCATGGTAATATGTGTTTTTGTATGAGAATAATACATTAAATTAATAACCACATTACAATCACACAGATTTAAAATATTGCTTACCCATGGCACTAAGAGGATTCCTTTTGCCTTGAAAGAATATTTAAAAATTAAAATATGATTTCACAAGCATTAATCTGTTTCTTGCAGAGGCCCATAAGGCACATTCTAAGTGCATTAATGCATCCCTGAGCTGGTGGTTTATATGATAAGATGAGGTTATAATGAGCCACTTCCTAACAATACAATGTACTTGTGTGTTACTACTATGCATCTTTGCTAGGGAGCAATTTGGAACTCTCATAAAAGCAACAACTATCAGCAACATAAAATAAAACAAAGTATTAAGTTTTATACTGTTAACCTTTACAGATTATGATTTGTAGTTATTGCATATATAGAAAAAATTAGCCTAAGGAAAAAGAAGCTATGTCATATGTTCATAAAAAAATCCCACTTCAGAATATTCCCTCAAGCGAGGATCTTCTAAGAGGAAAACCAATCTTGTGCTTTATAATATATTCTTGCTTTTGGGACCTCAGAAGTCTTTTCACCAATTAAGTGGTACAGATGAGACTTCACATAAGCATCATGATCTTCGTTGGCCATTTAGAGCTGTGTTAAGGCTGCCTCAGTTAAACTGGTTCTGCATCTTATTGCAGCTATTCAGATCTTAGCATAAAAATTTGAATATCTTAATAACCTAATGTACTAGGAACTGTTACTAAGTCCTGTCGCTACTGTCACAAGTAGTACTGTCACAAATAAGGGCCTTCAAACTACATTCCTTGTTTGAGCATACAGCCACTGTGCTAAGGTACTAGACTGCAGTATATGTTTGTTTCATTTAAATATATCCTCATTCCTGTTTATTTCTTTACAGGAAATGAAAATACTTTTGACATACACCAGCAAAAAGAGTTTATCAGCTGCTTTACCAAAATCTTCCAGTAGGAAAAATGCATTCCTGAATTAGCAGCATTTACTGTTCCAAGAATATTTCTTTTTTCTGTTTACATTTATTATTTCTTGATCATATCTATGCTACCTTTAAATAGCTCTCATGCTACACAAACTTCAGATTATTCAGGATACATCTTCCAGTAAAGCTTAATGCTCCTTCCACACACAGCAACTGTTTGTCACTGTGGGCACTAGATTTTACTTGCTTTCCCAAATTTTAATCCATTCTCAAATGATGACTGAATCCTTAACACTGCCACTGATTCCAGCTTTGTATATTTAAATATATTTTAAAGCAAATAATGTCAGATCACATGCATCATAGAGCAACAGGGTACAGAGAGCCTCTCCAGATGGTCATCTTAAATGTTATAGTTGCAACTCCTCTTCTCTGAGGAGTAAAATTACTTAGGCCAAACTTCCAGGAAACACACTCTCCCCTTCCCCACTCTGTTGTGCCTTCCCTCCCCATCCCGCTAAGAAAAAGAGCTGGTAAGGAGGAGAAGAGGAACTGAGCATGCAGAGATCTCTTGGGTTCCAATGAAAAGCGCAGTCTCAAAAGAAACAACAGATTTCTTTCTCTCAGCACAACAGGGAACCTTTGGGAGATGTGCTGTTTTGAAGCAAAGCAAACCCAATGCACAGCTGTGGAAAAAGCCACAGTGGGCACAATCAAATCTTTATTTACTTCAGAATCACATCACATATTTTTTGTTTGTCCAGTAGGTTCTCATCAAGAGCTATATCCAAATATAGCATAGTCTTCAGAGTAAATACCATATTAAAATATTTTAAATGTCAAACATATAAAATAATTATAGAATCATGTTGATTACATTTTTATATAACAGTTTCCTTTTCAAAGGTGCAAAAAATCAGCAGTCTTTAAGACTTGTTGAACTAACAAGCTAAAAACTAAGGTTCTATCACCATCTACTGGCACAATTCCTGATTTTTACTTAAACTATAATGCTGGTTTCCCATTTGAAGCCAGCAAGAATACTGCTACCAGGAAACAAATTTATAGTGATACTGAGCCTGTTTTCACAACCTGAGCAAAACCCTCTCAAATGGTAACAATGGTTTTGTTTGGGAGTACATCATACTCACACATCCCACCAACTAGTCATGAAAATAAAACCAGAGGGTCAAAGATAAAAATAACAAGAACCAGCGTAGAACCAGTTAAAGCATTAGTCCAAATACTATTCAAGTTCAGGCAAATATTTGTAAAGACCATACACTGAGTAAGATTAAAAACAACTTTAAAAAAGACAAAACTTTACCTCCCCAAAAAAAACCCCAACAACAACAACAAAGATTTCCCAAGAAAACACACAACACACCCCTAAAAAACTCACTAAGTTGGAACAGCAGGAGAACTCTGATTATCTGAAATCTTTTCTAGCTACTCTCATATTCTTAACCATTCAATTTCCTCTGTTTTCCCACTTCTGCCTATTTTTATACTGGCTCTTAATTTATTTTCTTACGCATTTAAAAGGGAATTGAGAAAAAGATATTTCAAGTCTGGTAAGAATAAGGAGATAATTGACAAAAAAACCCACTTTTGTCAGTAATACTGAAAACCAACATAATTTTAGCCTGAAAGCAAAAATATGAGATATACCTGCACTTCCCTATGTCTTGCTGTTGGAATTTTATGGCTGATATAGAAAAGAAACCTATTTTGTAAATTTGTTGTATTGCCTCTTATTAGTCATTTATTGGTCCACATTTTGTGTGGGTGAATAAAAATAGAAGACATCTATCCCTACAGGAACAGTCTATGCCAACAGAAGCCTTGATGGTATTCTCACATTAACAGCAGCTGTAACACCAGACAAAATAGCCATAGCATGCATAGCCATATATCTCTCAAATATATACACTACAGATTGGCTGAAAAAAATGACATTTTATAGGTTTAAAACCTACACTAAACAATTCAGAACAAGGGAAGAATACCAAGTCACCATGAAAGCATTTTTTAAAAAGGGATATAAAGCAAATACTAAATTTAAAATCTGAATCCATATACTTCAATCAGAAAACTAGATTCTAAAATTAAGTTGGAAGTATTCAATTTTCAACTGGAAACTAGAAATGCTGCAAAACATGCCTCAAAATTTTGCTCTTATTTTTTGAAATTCCCTCTTAAACACAGCTGCACTGCAACGGCTCTGAGCCAAATCTACAAAGTTGTTCATTAACATAATTTGTAAAAGTCAAATAGTTGCAGTCTACAATAAAGGAAACAGTACGTGCAATTAATTGCTATGACTTCTTTATCCAGCAAGAGCTCTTTCAAAGGGTACCCAGCAAAAATTAGCTACTCCTACTATGTGGAAGACAATAGGGATCCATGACATAATACAGCCTACTTGAATCTTCAGGCTCAAGATATATGGTATTCTCAAATATATTGTTTTGGGGGTTTTTATTACTATTTTTGGGTTTTTTTAAACAAGGAACTTTGTGAATGTACAACATTATTCTTAAAAGCTTCTGATGAAATTATCAACATACCAGCATCTTGCCAATGAAATGAACTGACAAGGCATGAGAACAGTGAGTGACAGAAGACAACTCTCCAGCAAGCCAGACATTTCCAGATCTTGACAAGACAGACAAGGAGAGCAGCATTACAGGTCATGCACACAGCTAAAGGCAACTGCAAACAAAGCTTTCAAAACAAAAGCTTCCAGGCAGTGCATTAGGCTGTAGAGGGAGGCTACGAACTCAGAACTTCCCTGTGAAAACCTGGCATCTAAATGAACTTCAGGAAATTCTAACAGACTCTTTCCCCTCCCTCATGTACTGCTACTGAAAGCTGTAAGACAATACAAATGAAATTTACACTTTAACCTGATGTTTCAACCTGAGGCAACATGAAATTATTTCTTATTCCCAAGCACTACTTTAATGAATTCTCAGCATTGTTAAGGCTTTTCTGGAGTGCTACAAGTAGACAGATTTTTGCCTGAAGTAAAGCACGTAGTTTGTACAGTGGTTTTCAAGTATCTGCTAGTACTGAAGTGAAGCAAATTCATCTCCAAATGTTTCAGAGATCAGAAATCTAGAAGCTAAGAGATTTAACTGTGCCATAGAAATAAGTGGTGTTCACTGGGAATCTTAACTGCCCTTGAGTAGAACTATCACACCTTCATGAATTTCATCACTTTTTGTGTTGATCACTGAAACACAGAAATACACTACTTTCTAACTACTCGTTTGTATTTTCAGGTTCAGCCATCCAGTCTCGTGGCCAGGCTTCCTGGATTGCCTGACACTCAGCCAGTTGTATTTCTGACATATACCAATTAGGCAGCTGCATATAAACCTGTAGGCTCTGAGGCCCCTCCACACAGGAGTCTAAACGGTTAGGTTGATACACGTTGTCACTGACTTGAAACATCTGAAGGCCCTCAGTTCTGTCACAGCCATGCGGTTAGATCACAGGCTTCCTCACAGGCTGCAGATGGAATCTGAACCCCAGCTAGAGTTTCAGTAAGTGTTCTACTGAAAGTGATCGTATCATTTTTGACTGATCAATATTTCCCAAGAGGTTTTCTCAAGAAAGGGTTTTCTGTTATGAGCCTAACTACATAATCCTTAAAAAACAACTGACAAAGCCACCAAACCACACCACTCAAAAAACCCATATACAACAACAAAAACCCCCTAAAACCAGACTAATTACTTCTGATTAACACTAGCATCTTATATTAAGTCCTGGGGGGAGGGAAGGGGATAAACAAAATCACTGCCCTGGTGACATGTTGCTAAACTACTTTCTTTTTTTCATCTTTTCTGTATTTAAAACCTGCCTGCCTCTGAAAGGCAAGTTGACACACACACCCCCCGCCAAGTCCATTCTCCTCTGTAAGTAGCTTCTGTGCCCCTCCTTTAGACTGTCCCTAATTGTTATGAAAAGACAGGCTGAATACTCAAGCAATTACATCTGTTTATTTAAACTAGTAAGTTTGTTTTGTTTTGTTTTTTAAACCTAAATTCAAAAGCAGCCAGAGTATACATGGCAGCAGATTGGCTATGGCTGTAAACTATTAATATATTCATCTTTAATACTTCAAATAAGCATTGCAGCCTTGCATTTCCAGTATTATCTCTAATGCTAATTTTTAACTTTAGGTCTAATGCTTTATAGATACTCACAAAACTTTTCTTCTAACAGTTTGTACATGTGGGGTTTCATTATCTTCCTTTTTTTTTTTTGGTAACAAACACCATGCCCCCAGTGATCCTGCACAGAACACTTCTCATGTATATCATGACAAGTGTAACAATGCAGATTGCCAGTTCCACTGCAGTCAAGAAGTCGCAGGAGTACACTGAAGGAATTTTTTATGTGCTACCTCCACTATTTTACTATGTGATTGAAGTGTTACTCAACTCTGAAATACTGATAGTCTTGAGAGGTCATGTCAGCAGTAAAACAATGAGCTACAGTTCCTGGATATTTTAGGACTAAACCACAAGAAGTCTGAAATCATTCTGTAGAAACAGATTAGCAAGGATGACTATTGTCTATTTATTAATTTCTTTACTATCAGCATTTTGTATTCCACTCTTTTGTTAACTACAACAGCCATAACTCATTTCCTATATCCCTCCTACTGTTCAGTTACTCAGATCCTCCCTCACATTTCTAGCAATTACAGAGAAACATACAACTCTGCTATTATCTATTTTAAAAATAGTATTACTCTCTTATTTACTGAGTTTAACTGCTAGCCATGTTCTTATTATGCATATGCTGGTGCAGTTAAATTATATTTCCTAAGTACTACACCAGCCTAAACTAG
Organism: Hypotaenidia okinawae; assembly: GCA_027925045.1. Lineage (NCBI taxonomy): Eukaryota > Metazoa > Chordata > Aves > Gruiformes > Rallidae > Hypotaenidia > Hypotaenidia okinawae. Next base: position 13,782,546 of record BSDF01000013.1, on the reverse strand, counting down.
CTCCTCACCCAAATCTTTAGTATTGTGCAAAGAAATATTTCTCAATAAATTAGACTGTCACAAAGTCACAGAACATTAGGCATTGGAAGGGACCTCAAAAGACCATATAGTCCAACCCTCCCTGCTAGAGCAGGAACACCTAGACTAAATCACACAGGAACATGTCCAGGTGGGTTTTGAATGTCCCCAGAGGAGACTCCACAACCTCTCTGGGCAGTCTAACCCAGTGTCACTAGTGTCGTGTAAGGAAACAGGATCCTGAATTTGTGTAGAATATTTTTCTGATGCTGGGCTTTTCCTCCTAATGCAAACATCTCAGATTTCATGTAGATAACTAAAGGGGAAATACTAGAGCCATGGATTGTTCTATGTTCTATATTACTCAGGTCAGCCTAATAGCCAAAATCAGGTTATTTCAATAGTAAACATATTAAATTCCTCTGTGGAACTCTTGCCAAAAAATAGAGGATGGCAATGTTTTTGTTTTAAACACAACACTTGTTCTGGGGAAAGGTTCTTGACATTTGGAATGAGTTGTGGGACCTGGAGAGTAAGCCAAACTTGGCAGAGTGATAAGCTGACTGACTTGCAATAACAGATTGAAAAAAGTAGGAAAAATATGATTTGAATCAAACTTGAAAAGCATTTTAAAACAGCCATGAAGCATGCACCTTAAATCAGAGAGTTTAGAGAAATAGTGTAGATCTCTCCTAGAAGCCAAGAAGTTTCAGGATTTTCTATGGTCAAGACAGCTATAGGTGAGAGAGAAACATGTCATATAGGCTTGGCCAAAAGCAGGCCTCAGTATACTGAAAGGTCTATTAAACTTAGATAATGTTTTTCCCCTATTTCTGCTCACAATGGAGCTTAAGTTTAGTTTTGGAAAGCTCTCATGATAGCAGTATTACAAGTGACACAGTTGAAGCCCTAAAAACCATAATTAAAAAATCCTGAAATAATATTCATAAGCATATTTTGAATACTCCACTTAGAAAATACCTTGAAAGAAAGAATAGTTAAGTGAAAGAAATTTCAATTTTATACTGACAATAAATTTCTCAGTATTTTTAAAAATACTGCACTATAACTAACCATCAAGACTATTCAATTGCTTAGATTTTTTTTTTAAGATGTCAGCTTTTATTCATATTAATTTTAAGGGAGACAATGCTTTTTGGCACACTACTCAAATTCTCAGATGGCATTAAAAACACTTCTCATCTGAAGTCATATGCTGAGTCACTGTAAATTGGTGCAAATCAACTATTCCACCAAGTCAGCAGCAATAGATATAAAAATAGTTCCCCCCCTTAGCCTGAAAGGAAGCAATTTCAGGAAAAAACATGGAAGTGAAAAATCCTATATAAACTTCAATGAAGAATGTTAACTTCTTTTCACATCTGTGAAATGAGTTTAATAAATGACTCCATTCATTTATATGATGAATGACTACTCATATGCAAGCTCTTTATTATATCTAACAAGAAAGAAAATAGCTTTTACATGCTTCTGTAGTTGTTGTTTTTCCTTCACTTTTATTCTGATCTTTAGTATTCATATTTTCAGTGGGAAAATATGACAGCTATTGTATGCCAAAAAAGTGATAATTAGTCTTATGCAACTGTCTATGTTTCCATGGCTTTTCTAAACTCTTTTTACACACAATTACCAACCCACCTCTGTATGGCTGCTTTACAAATGAAACTTTTTTCATGTATGCACAGAGGTAAAAGTATTTTTCCATTTTTTAAAGATTCATATATTTCAAAAAGACAGCAATGTAGTCAGACTAGACAGACTTAGTTCTTACTTTCTCATAGACCGAAATGAAAAACCTGGATGCAGATAACATTTTAAGCTTAAAGAAACAAATGAAAAGTGTTCCAAAACTGTTGGAAAATTGAACACAGCTATTCATGGAATATCTCAGAAACAGCGAAGTAGAATTTGTGATCCTTTAGTGAATCTGGTCCACAGACACTGACATACTGCTCCTGCCTCACTTTAGATGGCTTATACCTTTTTGGCACCCGAGTGTTGGGATTAAAAGAGGTCAAACCAGCATATAGGTAACTTTTCAAACTCAAAACTTAAAAAGAAAAATTAAAAAAAGGATGACTTTGGTATCACCCTCAGGGCATTGGGAAAATAATAGTATCTACTACAAAGTACACAGGAACCTCTACTTCAACACATCCCTTCTGCATACAGGCCAAGCAATCCTAATAGTATGTGGTGAGGTTAACTTTTCAAGTTTTCACTATTTCCTGTAAAGTACCTTAATATTGTCCAAATCATGTAAGTCAAATGGACATCTCACTGTAAATTAAAGCACAGATACAAAACAAGATCCCACTTAATATTTCTTTAATGGTTGCTCTTGAATGGAGTTTTCTGCATCATGACCAGGTTGAATCAGTATTTAAATTAATTATGACAGCCATATAAATTAGACATAAGAGACTTCTAAAGCTAATTAGAGTCTGAGAGTTTTAATTTGATGTCTGTCGGTGTAATATCTGCTTTATGGATTAAATTAATAAAATTAAGACTGCATCATTATAAATTTCCACTTTCATAGTTCCATAAGTTTTACAATTACATGCCATATTTGAATGATAATTGAATGAAACGGAATTATTATGTTCATGTCTGCTTTCTTACAGACTTTAAAATAATATTCCCTATTTTCTTTCATTCATAAACATCATAGCTGCTACAGTGATCCCAACCTGAAGACCATGATACATAAGGAATTAATAATCCACATATCTGAGTAAGAACAGGCCTATACTGCATGTACAGCATGGTCTTCAGGCCTATGTTAGATTGTGTTTATCCTCTGGATGGAGCATAGACTGTAACACAGGAGACTATATTCAGCTCCACCTTGTTATCAATGATAATATGATTTGCATATTTTGCCTTTATCTAAATGCACAGCTACAAGTTCTCATGTGATCATAATTTCTATTTGAAAGAACAAGTAACAAACAAAGTTCTTTCAGTAAAATTCTATAAGAACTCTGTAGACCAAAGCCCTGGTCCCCTTCATGGGCAGAATCTGCCCAGAACACTGTGCCCAGACCAAAGTCTTATTCAACACTGCACAAATCAGGGTCCCCAGTACCTGACTGGATGCAAGGTAACGTATTCAATCCTCTCTTCTTTATGGGTTTTGCTTCAATATAATCGTGTTTTTACAAACATGTTCCAATTCAAGTACCTTTCTTAGTGGGGTCATAGTGAACCAACACCTTCTGCTATATTTAGCAGATCAACAGGGCTAATAGTGACTCAGAATCTTGTAGAATTTCTGTTAAAGACATCTTGGAACAAAAGGAAATACTTAAGAATTACAATGACGCAAAAAGCAGCTCAGGGTCAATTCCAGAGCATGTAGCATTAAGGACAGTGAATATTTGTTAATTTATATCCACTATGTTCCACTCTGCCCTTTAGTTGCTTCTGAGTTCTGTATGCAAACTGCGCATGCCACAATACACAATTTATCAAACTCTACATTATGTTCCATTTGATGCTTGCAAGATGATCCGACATCAAAAAAAGGATGTTAAGCATAATACTGTAAATTGAGATTGTCTTTTACTATCAAATACATTGTTCATTATGTATGTATCACGCCACAGTGTTTTGAAATAAAACTTTAGGATATTCTGTGGAAAACATGTTTAAAGTGAAGAAAACACTTCTTTTACTTATAAACGGGTACATAACATCCTGTGACAGAGGATCACAATCTTGGCTTCAAGATTTGCTTTTGACATTTGTGTTTTCACAGGCAATTAAAATTTAATTTGGCCTATGATGAAAAGCAAATCCTTTTATCCCATAGATGCAGTCACAAGAGGAACACATTGCATTAGAAAGCAGCACTGTAGCTTAAGGTTTCATATTTGACATTTGTGACATCGTGAAAAAAATTTAATTACTAGAGAAGTTTATGCGTGCACACCTCATCCTTAAACTGTCCTATCTATTAACTAAATGTGATGTCAATACTATCTCAATATACAAAATATCAATTCAGATTTGCTTAAAGTGAAGGCCACCTGTCCATCTGAAATTCTTTGACATTTTATATCAACTGAAAGCAAAAAAAAATGCTGGAGGCATTAGATGAATGATAAATGCATAAGAAAATTTTAATTCATGCAATAAAGTTATCTTTATCCCAAGAAGTATTAGCATATGATTAATTAGCTATTAGTCAGAAGTGAATCTGCTGACCTTTATCAAAATCTAGAGACCACCTTGCCAATTCATGCTGCACAACTTTGGAATTGCCAAATGTTAAAGAAGAAAAATTCTGAGTTGCCAAAACTTCTAAGTTCCCTCATAGCATAAGGGAGTTGAGTCCTTTTTGCCATGAACTGAAATGGCATCAGAAATATTCTAGAAATCAGCATCTTCTCTAACTCATGAGAAGAACAGACAATTTAATCTCTATTAAACTACCCATATTTGTGATTTTTGTGGTGCACAAATACACACATTGGACACATGCAAACATCTGACAATAACCACCTTATTGAGGTTTGATGGAACAAACTGTGCACCTCAAACAGTCCAGAGAACAATATTGTGAGGACTAAAATCTACCATCCTAAGCAATTACCTATATATATTAGTAATGCTAATGGTATTAACTTTATGATATAAACCACTCCTAGTTTCAGTAATTAGCATTTTCATCTTTCTAGTCTTTATATTTGAACCACCATTTACAAAATTAATCTGATTATTTCAATCACATGCTCAAAGAACAATCAACTATGGAACGCACTATTTCCATGTTAACATCCCAGACAAAACCTATGCTGCAACTTAGTATTTTCAGCATGCTCCCAAAACCTGTGACTGTCAGTCTCTCACACTGGTTATTTGGAGGGAGAATCCTCCAATAATTAAGAGTTAATATGTTCCATCTCCCCTACTATTCAAAGTCAGATTCTCACCCCTTCAGGATACAAGCACATCTGACACAAAGGAAGTCATCTATTTCAGTTGCTGGATTAGCAGGATTTCTGTGAAGACTCTCTAAGAAAGGTATTACCTGAAGTAACCACAAGAGTTAACCACCAAGTATGCTTAGCCTTCCAAAGGCATTTTTTTATTGGCTCTGCAATTTGTTTGATTTTCCTTATGAGCAGATCTGAATTAGGTATGAATCTCTTGGGCTCTTTGAAATGTCAACTCAGCATACAGGTGGTATTTTAACTACTTTGTATGGCCATTTCTTGAACAGTACATCTTGTTTTCAGTGGAGCTGCAAATCATGTATGCAATTCAGAGCATTTGTGCAGTTTATGTCCGGTGCACTCAAGGTTAATTAGAAGCATTAGTAAGGTTAATCACTAGGAACTCATCTGGTACTGATGTGGATGTCACCTGTAATTCCATATACACCTCATTGTAATTTAGCATTAATTAATGCCCATTTATACAATGATATTACAATAAATCTCAACAAGAGTGATGTATTGGGGGATAAAAATGTATTTATGAAAACAGACCCAAAAAACATGATTGCTGCACCGTTTTAAAATACAAGAATTGGTGATATTTTGCTCACTATACTAAATAAAAAGGATATAAAGTGATAACTGGCAAAGAATTTGTTGAGCTCTCTAAATTATGTAAAACATTAAGAATACAGATTACTATACTTTTACATGGATGACAGGAAAGAGTCCTATTTGTTCTTATCACTCTGCTGCAATAGGCAAAGCAGCTAAATTTTCAATAATAATCATACAGTAACAGCCATATTCATGTAAAATAAAAGTATTTTTCCTCATGTAAAATGCTATTAGCCATATTTGAAGGCATTATGTTCAGATATCATTTTTCCATTTCACTAAATGACAGCCATTAAATGCAATGGCAACTGCATGACAGGGATATTTTTATTACTTCAAAAGGAAGAAAAGGATTAAAATGAGTTTATTCAAAAGTGTGATTTGTCAATTTTTTCTTATCAAGGACTGTGTGGGACAGCTTTAAACCTAAACACTGTGATCTGACCTCCTATTTGAATAAGTTAATGTGATCCAGTGTTCTTAGAAAAGTAGTGAAACCTATCTTTTATATGCAGAAGTCCCAGGAGGAATTTATGCTTTTATACAGTCAGCTGCAAGGTGCCATTTCCTTTTCATCATTCCTGCTTTTATCATATTGTAGTTCTTGACAGCTTAGAGGTTCTTTTTAGAATCTGGTGTATAAGCAACTATAGAAAGACATTTTTTGTATGAAGGATTTCTTTCCAGCCTCCTAGGTTTTACAGTCAAATAGATTGCTGCTGCCAGAAATCCCTCTCATATTCAAGAGGAGCTAATCACCATATTTGATAGAGCAAGCATCTTACCTAAACATCAAATAGAACTACAAATGAATACCTTAGAGCATTAAAGAAGGATTTTACGCACATCAGGTTCTTGCATTATATACCCTAGGAACTGTAATAAAAATTGTTTCATGTATGTACATACATGGAGAGAGGTAACACCTACCTGGACAACATACTACTCATTAGGGATTTCCTAGGACGGATTATTCTCCTACAAGCAACTGTTTTTCACAGGGAATGCAATAAAGTACATAGCTTCCACCCCCCAAACCCCCCCCCCTTTTTTTTTTTTTTATTAAGTGTTCTCTGCACATAGTCTCCTGATGGCCAATTTATGCTATTTTACATGTAAAAGCATTTTATATAAAAAAGTTACCGGTAATGGGGTTTAAAATATCACACAAAATAAGATTAAATCTAAAACTATACATTTATTTGGTTGTTTGGGGTTTTTTTAAGCACTTGCATCCCTTGGCTAATGGGCTGTATAAGCTTATTCTTTCCATGGTAGGAAACTCTCAAGACAGGAAAAGTTATGCGGGCCAACATTCTCAGCTAACCTAGATCAACTCTGTCAACTTCAACAAAACAAAGCCAATTTCTATTAGCTGCAAACGCCATTCAGCTGAAAATGAGCAGAATCTAATAGTTACACAGACTTATATTGGAATTTGGCCATAAAGAGCAATCTGAGATAGAAACCTTGAAACTGCAGTCTCTCAAGCCAAACAATTCACAAATTATGTGTAAGATTTTAATTTTTTTTATAGTTATACACTGCATAAAGTGATCCATTTTTCAGCCTATAGGCCAAGTAATACTTTGGTATAGAACCATGTTGGTAAAAATAGTTATTCCAATTACCTCAAATAAAGATGGCACTAGTGTGGAATAACCAAAGACACAAGCCATATCTTCACTCATTCCTCCAGCTGTAATTTACCATTACATATTACAGAATTACTATGGTATCAAAGACAGACTTTCCTTGAACATCCTTTGCCACTCAGAGACACCGATTAGTATTTTACACTCAAGTTCTATGTAAAAATGTAGCCAATTTCTAACTCTGGGGCAGATATTTGGTAGCTGAAAATAGTTTCACTGAATCCAGTTCAGCTGTTCGGATTTGAACCGGAGAAGAAACATACAATTCTTAAACTTTCCTATTAGGAAATAAAAAAAGGACACAGAATTGATGAGAACACAAGTGTTAAGATACATTGTTATTATTAATCATAAAACCTATTTCTGGTTCAAAGTTTGCCTTGGTCCCACATGGAAAGTGATATTTCAAACAATAAATGATCTGAACTACACCATTCAGAGGGAAGCATTCTAGGCATTCCACCTGTGTGCTACAATCTGTGCCCCTCTGTGGGCTTGCTATGAAAACGAGACACGAAGGGTTCACAAAGTCAAGACCACCTTTATCTAGGGATTGTCACAGAACAGCTTTCAAGTTCACTTTGCTTTACAATTAATTTCAATTATTGATAAACTGGAAACACCTGTTCACAAAAACTCTTGTCAAACTCCAGATTAACACTTGCAGCTAATTTATACTAGGTGATTTCTTGTACATTTCAGAATTTGGATTTGAACATGTATACTCTGTAGCCCTCGTGTGCAGAATTTGGCAGCCACTCTCAGGTTTAATGCATACAGTGAGATATATACAGTGTAATCTCACTGTTCAAGATAACATGCTCAGATCACGTAATTCTTTGCTAAGCAAATGTAAACTAGAAATTAGTGAAGATACCAAATTAATTTTTTCCCTGAAACATTACTTTTTTAAAAAAAATTAAGATATGCATTCATCTGATGAAAGATGCAGAAACTAATCACTACAACAGTGAGAGGACATTTCATAAAGACAACTTTTTTTTTTAAACAGTCTGTATTTCAAGCAGAGACTATTAACTTTTTTCCTAATGTGCTTCTTTTCTTGTCCTTTATTCTTACTTGAATAAGCAAGTTTTCTTGATTAGCTAGAAGAAAATTAGTGCCAATTCTCAAAGCTTCCTATGGATTCAAAGGCTTGTGTTCTCTGGTATTGAAATGACATGCCTGTGATACAGTTGCCACTTAGGGTTCCCTTCATAAGACATGTTGTCAACAAAAAGCCAAGTAATATTTTATAGAGCCCTACACCACCCATTGCATCAATAGGATGTTAGGGAATTTAAGTGAGTAGCATGTAGCATTGCCACATCTTAAACTACAAATTGTAGTTTTCTCATAGCAGAAAGTTTCAGCAGCTTATGTTGAAATTTCCATCACTGAAAATTACTTCTCTGTTAAAGAACTTTTTTGTATAATGCAGAAAGTTTGTATGACAGCAGTTACCAATTTTGCAGAGATCATGATCTTGGGTGTCAAAAAGCTTATGCCAATAACAAGCAATTTCATCAAGGTAATTGACATGCTAAGTACCTAATGACCTAATGGTATAGGAAATGCAGAAAGGTAAGTTCTATAAATATAGAAATCAGTATTAAAGTTGAAAGTGAAAGCTGACAAATGACAACAAAATAATGTTGACAAGCCACCTTCATATCATAACAAAATTTGAAAAAATTCTACCCTTTTTTCCCCAAGAGTAGTCTTCACTATTATAATAGATTCATTTATTTCACAAGGACACCTATTTTACAAGTAAACTAGTATTTCAATCAAAATTCCTTTATCAAGGATTCATACTTCAGTATAAAGTTTTCCAAACAAAAGTATATTATTGACAATATTTAGATAACTCTTTCACATCTGTACTTACCTAAAAGATTCAGAACTTATGAAAACTTAATTTTAATCAAAGAAAACAGCATCTAAACAGTCAGACCTGTCAGGTTTGATATCTTTACAGTTTAAGTGAGTATGATAAACTACTTACTCATTGACTAAATACTTTCCAATCATAATTTGTGTATTGGGTATGGACTTTGCAATTTAGAATGACAGCAGTACAGCTTGTCCAGAACTAATTGCTATAAATACACCAGATGTTGCAAAAATCTGGACATAGTCAGTGCATGGGAAAAGGAATCAAATACTGTTTGAATGCAGAAATGCACAATTCAGTGGTGAAATATCTATTGTGCCATTATAGGTCAAAATATAGTAAATACAGAGCATTTATTTGTCTTGTAAAAAATCTTACTTCTCTTTACGATTTTTGTTAACGTCTCAACTCTAACAGAACTAGGCCTGGCTGTAAAATTGAAGTCTGGTTTAAAGGGCACTACTGCATGGGGAAAAAAATATAAACTGCATGCATGTTTGCAAATGTGCACACGGTGTATGGATGGCTGTGGTAAGGTTGCCTTATTTTTACTTATTTTCTAAGAGCACATCTATTAAATTAAAAAAAAATAATATTCCCCAGTCCTTAAGATATGCCATTGTATCAAGTTAGAATTAGAACTCAAAACTCAATTTCCATCTGAATTCGAGCACTGTGGCATCAATAATTACAGATGTAGTATTTAAGCACTGAACTAAATTCTGTTCCCTCTATAAGCTGTCACAAAAACAAGAATAAGGGAACAGCAATGGAATGTATGAAATATATTTTAACTGTATTTCTACTGAAGAGGCAATATATTGTAATGCATTTCTTCTTAAGAGGCAAGTTTTACAAGGAGTAATGCCATAAATAAATTTCAGTAAATTAAAAGATGTTAAATAAGAGGATAATAGCCGACACCTCCACTGTTTGGAGCAGAGAAATAAGATATATAAATAAGTTACAAATAAAACACTACACACAAATCAGGCTGTAGTTTTGTTGTGGGTTTTGGTTTTTTTTAAGATTCTGATCAAGCTCTCCAGTAGTTTCCTCACCATAACTTCTCATTGTAACTGCTGAATTTTGTGATAGGTATTCACAAAATACTAAGGGAAAAACCTTTTGTAGAGGGAAAACCAACATACATTACAACACGTCTTAGATCCAAAGATGTTATAAAGGAAAAACATGTTTGGTTTTGGTTTTATCTTTTAATATGTTTTACCATAAAATTGACCACTCAGGAATCATTTCACTGATTTGATGATTGATTACAGGAATCAATCTTTTCACAAGACACATATGCAAAAACATTGTGAAGAAATTAGGTAGTTTAAAACTTATTACTAATTTTACTTTTCAACTGAAGCACAGCATTAATAAGACTGCAGTCAAAGGCTAAGAACATATGTTATTTGATGTCTGAGATGAATCATGCTATGCAATAGATGTTCTGAAGTCTCATTTTTAAGAGGATCATCAGTGTGAAAGCTCTTAATACGCTGCTTTACTCTGTCAAGATTTCTAATGCCTCTAGCAAGACTGCCTGATATGCCTCAAGGTAGATCTTCCTTGTTCTCACACAATCAAACACATGCAGCATCATAATGAGTGCATGAAAGACTGACATCCATAAGGTGCCCCCTGCAAAACATTTCTCTAAAGTCTGATTATTCTAGGACCTGAGCATAACAGTCACAGTTGATAATGTCAGCTGCCACAGCACGGTGCCTCAGGCATTACTCTCCAAGGTCATTCAGCAGCATTTTGTTTTCCACATCTATGTTTATTATTGCCTTTAAGCACAAATGCAATTATCTGTCCAGTGTACCCAGATTTCTGAGGCTGTATAATAGAAGAATTATGAACCACAGCAATCTTTATACCAACAAATATACAACACTTCTGTTGCTCTCTATGAAAACTAAAATATCACATTTAACATTGTTTTTTTCTTTGGTTTTATAGCATTTACAACAAAGATCACTCAAAACTTCATTTCTCTGCAATGAGTAATACCTAACCTTAAGAATAAAGGTTTACAGATTGACAGTTAAACAGGAGGTACACACAGATGAGAAACCATAGGAGTTCAAGGCCTATCAGTGATCTAAGACTAATGTACATAAAGGCTTACTACCACAACAATATATTTTTGAAAAGGGGGAAGGACATGCAAGTAGGATCATAGTGAGCAGAAAATTAGGAAGGGACAATTGAAATAATGAATAATTGAAACAGATCCAGTGTGGAATAAGCAGTGGAAATTTACCAGGACAGAACACTTAAGTATGTTTTAGAAAATTAATTCAAGTCTCATTTAGAGTGAATGCAGGTTTCTCCACCCTCAAGTATTGAAGGAAAGCATTCCAGGGAAAGACACATCCCAGACAAATAACAACTGCAGCTAGTTGCTAGAGTTTCATTAGCACTAAACAAATGTCTGACAGCACGTGTATTTGCCGCCCCCCAGGGTTTTTCAATAACTAGTACAAGTGAAATATGTCACAACTAAACCAGCAGAAATTTCAAAACACTTCTCAGCCATGGAAAAAGATAAAACATAGATAAAGTCCCACAAAAGAACTGTAAGCTATTTTGTTGAAACCATAGGAAGTCATCAAGATTAAGAGAGAAACATGTAACACTCTGGATGCAGAATCTCGCTAATTGGCTTATACATGTCAGAACAGCATGGAAAAGAAACAGCACAGAAACTGCTGTTTCAACTCCCACATATGTTCTTACACTGAATGAAAGAATGATGAAGTCTGCAGTCATGATGTTACTGTGCACGTTTGAGAAATTGTGACAGACATTCCTACCATCTAATGAAACTGAAAAATAGCAAAGTCAGAGGTAATACTTGCTCTCTTACTGGGAACACGGCAAGGTCATTATAGAAGGCAACATCAAAGCATTTGCCTTGCTATTACTTTCACACCATTTTCCTTGATGCCACACTTTACAAGAATGGTTCCATTAATTTTTAGGCACTCATGGTGCTCAGTTTATGCTCACTTCTAATCTCTTTCTTCTCTTAGAAAACTTTATGGAAAAGATTTTCTTTTTCACTTTGAGAGATGCATAATCTGCTGTCAAGCCTGTTTAAGTATCAGATTCCAGTGACTAACTGTGTGGGTCCAGATGCACTGTGACAGAGGATTAATCCTCAAGCAAGTATAACAAAAAGGCTTCTAAATATTTCATTTAGAAGACAGTGAAACAAGTTCAGTTGCTTGTTTAGGGTTTTTTCTCTTCTCTTACATGACTTTTACCCCTTCTCCTCTTAGAGGGTTAAGGTATTTAAGACCATGTTACTTCGTGTAACATGGGCCCACGTTTCTAAGAAAACTGCACTGTTGAGACTATTATGAGAAGGTGTATGTGCCATGCAAAACAACAGCAGTATACACAGGTAAGGTTGTTAAGATACAGAGAGTTAGCAGCTTAGGGATTAAAAGGGGAAATGCCAACATCAAAAACTAGAAAACATTAAGGAGAACACAGTATGTGTACTAACCACTATTTAAGCTTTTCCACTGCCTGTTGCCATCTTAGAGAGCCTTTCCAACTATGACAGAAAGTCCCTCCACCAAGGTGGGATATGGTATATTCCAAGCACACACTAACTTGTAGTGTCCTATAGTAAACCATATATAAGCTTATTATGTTCACCAGAGCAGCTCTTACCTTGAGTTACTGAAAGGTCATCCCCAACAGAACTTCATACCTTTTCTAAAATTGAAAATTATCTGTCTCCCATGCAAAGCACCATGCCCAACATGACATCACACTGGAAATACAGGATGTAAATCAGGACAGGAAGCAAACTGTACCTGCAGAGTAGAAAGGAGACCATCACCAGCTGAAAAAAAAAAATATATATATACCACTGTGCACACTGTAGGCTGACTAAAGCTACATGAGTCAATTAGAATAGAGTCAAGGCAGTGAAGTTGAGGAAAGAAGAAAAGTAATTCAGTCTCTACCTATGAATTTGTTTGTCTTTTTTTTTTAAAGATATTTCTAAAATAGACTGCTTTAACCTCTAACTGCCTACATCTGCAGACTGCAATGTTGCTGGGTTTTATGCACTGCCAAAATATATTTCTTGTCTCACAAATATCCCAGCAAAAGGTATAACTGTTCTGATAAAAAACAAAAGATGTTTTGCTAATGTTAGGTAAGACTTTGGGCAAACTATGGAGAAAAGGACCTAGGGGACCTGCTTCCAGGGATATCAGAGAGTCAGCGAGTTTTTCTATGCAAACAAGGTGGTTTAATTTGGATGTTCTCAAGATTTGAGAACAGATGGCAAGAAAGAACAGTATTTATTCTATTAGTTGAACAAAATAATTGAAGCCTGATATGCAAATAGAATTAGAGTATGGGTAAATTCAGCAGGTGATAGTTACAGACTAAAAAGTTAGAAAGCTTGAGCTAACTAATCAATTAGTACAGGTATAGAGGAATAAGTAATTAACATGGTACAACAAAGAAATTAGTGCCCATACTTCTCCCAGCACAGAAGGAAAGTTGACATTGTTAATATAAAATAAATTTAAAAAAAAGGCATTCATGCCAAAAGTGAATCTAAAAAGCAAGATAAGTTGAGGTTAATACATTTTGTAAAGTTTCTAAGTATTAAACAGCAAATGGTATGATTCATAGTTCTTCCCTCTGAAGCTGTCTTAGCATTGCGTACAAAGTTTGCTAGGAAGAAATTATCATCTTGTATTAAATGTAGACAAAACTGCCATTGGAGAGACACCATTATTTTAGAATATATATCAATATGTATATATTTCTTTCATTACTTATCCAGTTGTGCATTTAGTTGTTGGAAAACATATGAAAACACAAAGATTGTATTCCTCCACAACCCAGAATTACTGGTCCACTGAAAAACACCATCCTTGGGTTGGATGTACATGAAAATTACAAATAAAGGCTAGAAAGGCCAAAAAGAAACTTACATTTAATGAATTACTAACACCTAGGACTAACTGAACTAGATTAATGAATTAAAACAATTGTGGCTAATCTGTAATCCTAGGATCATTGTTATTTTACTTTCTTACCAAATATTAATAAAAATGAAAAAAGAGAATGAAGAATGTATATTACTCCTGTTTATGGAACCTAAAAAAAGGCAATTAACCTTGTAGTGCGTTAATAAAGCTCTGCATTTGAAACATCAGTGGAAACAGGCTACTTTTTTCAATGGTACCTGTAAGACAAATTTTAAACAACAACTAAAATGGTATTAAACTTAAGGAAAAGTGCAATTAAAAGAAAAGCCAATAGACATAGTGTACAAGTGTCCATATAAATACAAGGAATAAAAGAGCTCACATCCAAGGATACTCACAGAACTACACAGTATATTAGTATTTCAGGGGGTACAGGTGAGCTTTTGGTATAGCTGAGTTGGAGGAAAACAAACAGCTATCTGCCTGATTTGCCTCTTGGACAACTCTTCTATTATGGGTTTGCTCAGGGTTGAGGAACAGCAGCTGTCAGTTGCTACTGTAATTGTGCACTAGTGGCAATATTGCAATAACCAACTTCCTGATTCATGTTCACAAGCTGATTTGTCAATGGGGAAACAAGAAACAATCAGCAGAACCTGCTCACCTTTTAACAGACCCATGTGACCAGTACAAAATCTAATGGAGAGTGGAGACTGTCAGTAGACTATTGTGGCCTGAATGAAATCATAGCACCGCTGAGCGCTGCCATGCGAGAGATGCTAGAACTTCAATACAAGCTACAGTCAAAGGCAATCAAGTGGTACACCACAACTGCTATCACTAATGCATTTTCCTCAATTCCTTTGGCAGCAGAACACAGGCCACAGTTTGCTTTCACTTAAAGAGGTGTCCAGGACACCTGGAATCAACTGCCATAAGTGCAGCCCCACGACTTGCCATGGGCTGACCCAGACTGCTCTGGAGCAGGGTGAAGCTCCAGAGGACCTTCAGTAATATGTTGATCATCATATGGGGCAACACAGAAGTTGCTTTTGAGGAATGGAAGAACACAGTCCAAATCCTTCTGAAAACCAGTTTTGTTTGCCATAAACCAAATAAAGGTCATGGGTTTCATACTTGGATACAGTTTTTAGGAATAAAATTGCAAGATGGGTATCATCAGATCCAAATGGATGTTGTCAACAAAATAGCAATGATCTTTTCACCAAGTAGCAAAAAAGAAACACAAGCTTTCTTGACTGTTGTGATTTTCTGTAGAACACGCAATCAAACTGTAATATGGAATATAAGTGCTCTTTATGAAGTGACCCAGAAGAAGAACAATTTCAAATGGGGCCCTGATAAACAACAAGCCTTTAAAGAAATTACACAAGAAATTACTGATGCAGTAACATCTGGGCAGGAGAAGATGTTAATAATGTGCTCTGCACTGCAGACAGGGAGAACAGCCATATTTGGAATGCTTGGCAGAAAACACCATGGGAGACTTGAGGTTGATCCTTGGGATTTTGGAGTCAGGTATACAGAGGGCCCTCTATGTGCCATCTGAAAGAGATACAGGCAGCATATGAAAGGGTTTGAGCTGCTTCAGAAGCTTTTGGTACTGAAGCCCAGAGCCTTTTAGCACCCTGACTGCTGGGCTGGATGTTCTCCCCTACACACCATGCAATTGATGCTATATGGACTAAATAGGTTGTGCTGATCACAGAGCAGGCTTGAATAGGAAACCCCAGGTGTGTAGAAGTCTTGGAAGAGACATGGGACTGGCCAGAAGGCAAAAATTCAGAGAATCACTGGAAGAAGAGGTAATGCTTGACACCCCACCATGTAATAAGCTACCAGAAAATTAAAAGCAATATGCCCTGTTCACTGATGGAAAACATTGTTAGAAAACATAGAAGGCACAAGGCTGCAGTATGGCATCCTACACTATGAATCACAGAAGCTGCTGAAGGACAAGGTGAATTGAGGCAGTCTACAGAGATGAAAATCATTCAGCTGGCTCTAGATATTACTGAATGAGAAGAGTGGCTAGTACTTCATCTATATGCTTACTCATGTGTAGTGATCAATGCCCTGTGGGGATGGTTGCAGCAGTATACCCTTATTTATGAACATTTGCTCAGATTTGTTTTTAATCAATAACCAATTGCTAGGTTAAGTTAACGTAGCAAACCTATGACAAAGGAGGAATGGGGGTAGATGTGATAGCTGTCCTAACTAAAGTCACAGCATATCCACAACATCCCTATGAAGAAAATAGATCATAAAAAAGTCTGGGTGATATACATATGAATGCTTCTTTGGAATTCCTTTCACTGAGACAACCTTCAACGTGATCCATTTTAGAGCAACAAATCAAAATGGTTAATATTACTCAAAGTTATACACAGAAACAGCACAGAGCTGCTACTCTTCTGTTTGGTCTAGGACTTTTGCTTTCATTAAAACTGAAAAATCAAAATGCTTGTTTTCAAAGCGTTACTCCTATTATTCCCTTTCTGATTCCCTACCCCAGACAGGAAAAGGGAAGAAAATTGGATTTTACTCATTTCCAACACACCTTTGTGTCATACCTGATGCTTTCACTATTTGTCTAATTCAGTAAGGACAATAGTTGCTGCTCTAACACTTGCATCACCTGTACTGTGGTGCACCTTTTACAGCATGTTGATACTATGCAGTGCGGCAGAAATGTTGTCTTTCTCAGCATGCCAAAGCACATTCCTACTAGGCTGCATTGGATTGCTCTCCCTTTGAGCTGTACATTCAAACCTTATACTGAGTAGCCAAAATAATGTGTTAAAAGTAATTCCCTTATTTCATCATGGTTATGGAATTTCACACAACCATTCTACACTGGCATTAAAACGGCACTTCCATTGACATCATAACCACTCAGGCACTTGCACTGACATGGTAATGACTCCTCTGGGGCTGTTACCACATCGATGGAAGTACGAGAGACACTTCATTGACACTGTAACAGCTCCAATGCCTGGAATGTGATGGTAATGGCTCCTCTGGGGCTGTTACCACGTCAGTGGAAATATATGAAACACTTCCATTGATGTTATAACAGCGTTTACATCAGTATCGTAAGTAAAACCTCAGAAATTTGGCAATAAAAATCAAATTATCAAGTTAAACAATAAAGGTTAAAGTGCCCAAGGAAAATAAAGAAATTTTCAGGAGATTTGTATGTTTGTTTCAGCTTCACTGAAACACGCTCATGTATACAAATAACACTAAAGAGATCAAATAAACACCTACCTTTTCCCAAATAAGACATCAGTAGGCAGAGAGGAAGAGAGTGCCTAAAACCATTCCTTATCTTTAAAATAATGATGGTACTAGCCCTTTATGAATTGTGCTTAAAATAAACTTAGTCCTTGTTACTTTCTGTGGCAAGGAAAGTTTTAATTAATACTTAATAACTTTCAAGAAAAGTAATGAATGGATATGGAGTCAAAATAAGTCATTTTCATTCTGTGGGATCATCGTGACTTGAACTGCTTGTTGAGTGCTTGTTTAAAACATACATTCTGTAGTCCTATTTCTTCAAATATTATATTAATGGGAAAATTGTTTATGTAACAAGTTTATTATCTGAGGTCTAAGGCTAATTATCAACTTGTGCAATTTGTTAAATTAAAATAACAAATCCAATTAGGTTTCACCAGCTATATATTACTAACAACAGCTGAGAACTATAATTACTATTAGAAACCATGAATGAGGGGCTTTTTATTTGTTTTGTTGTGGTTTCTTTTTTAATAAATAACTTCACAATCTTCTCTTTATGCACAATTCACGGGCTCAATTTTTCTGTTAAGAAAATCCCCTTCAACAGACACTCCAAGGACTGCTTCTGTAGATCATACAGGATTGCCAGGATCACAGACATAATACCGGGGCAGTATAGTCTATAGTCTAGAAGACTGGCAAGAAAAGTTTAGAGAAAGCTTGCAACAGCCAATAAACAGAATCCAGTGCTGAGCTAGAAATGCAAGGGAAACACTCTAGTAATTAAAAGCGATGGGAACATTATAGGATGCACACATAGCAAACTGCCCAGAGAAGCTGTGGCTGCTCCCTCCCTGGTTGTCTTCAGGGCCAGGTTGGATGGGGCTTTGGGCAGCCTGGTCTGGTGGAGGGTGTCCCTGCCCATGGCAGGGGGTGGAACTAGGTGGTCTTTAAGGTCCCTTCCAACCCAAAACATTCTAGGATTCTATGAAGGTATCACCTACTATCAAAACTAAATGCCTAGTGACAGATTTTACTTTTGAATTCTCCTGTCCCGTAAATGATTTCCAGACAATTACTCTGCTCCTAAAAAGTTAAACTTGTATATGTTGCCTATGAAATTGTATGAATTAATTCCTATGATTGTAAAATCAATACATGTCTAATAACATTTTATAATTTGTTGTACGTATCTAGATTCAATAATTTGAATAGCAAAAAATGTGATTTTTATATATATGCTGGAATGTTTGTGTGTTGAGCTGTTACTGTTATTCAGAAGCTAACACTAGTCAGAACTATTAGAAGTTATAATCAGCACCTCATGTGGTGATGCATTAATATGTTGCTATTTGCATTTTTCTATTATAGTTTTATTTCAATTAGAAGGCACCTACTTTTGAACTCTACTACCCTTCTTGATTCAGTTTTGTGTTTGCTTAGAATTTATTTGGAACTTTAAAATTAAGTTTATTTTTCCAGTGTTATGTATGAATGCTGGACTGCAAGGCTTTGTCTTGCAACCCTTACCATTAAATAAATTGATCTTGGACACCTGAGACACCTACGGAAGGCCAAACAGGTACAAAATACAACCGCTATGCTGTGATCAAATTGCAACAGTGTCAAGCATCTTGAAGAGACAATACCTGTCACCTACCAGATTATAACAGCAGCAAGAGAAAAACAGCCTTTGTAACCTGGTATTAAACATTTTTCTGGGGAAAAGTAACTGGAAATATGGAAGATACCTGGAATAAGTTTAATCAAAGTTTTAACCTTATTCAAGTGAATTCCTGTGAAAAAAGGCAAAAGAAAAAAATCTACAGCTTTATGCATTCCTATTTTATGCATGTAAACAAGGCTCTGAAACTGCCATACACACATCAGAGCAGTACTGAAATGTGGACTTTATTTTAAGCAGAAGGTCTTAAACAAACAATGAATGTGCTTTCAGAGGCTCAAGACCAGTGCTTTCTTCAAAGGGATAAGTCCAGGTATGATGCTATATTTGGAAATCAACCTCTCCAGATGTACCAAGTTGGAGGAGTCTGAGGTATGGACTGCAGAGAACCCAGGAATGAAACCATCAAGACAGTTAGATTATTCCCTGCCACACCAACTCAGGAAATAAAAAAAAAAAAAAAAAAACAAATCCACTAGTACTACAGGAATTAGAAAAAAAGATTAGATTAGAAGCCTATCAAGTCCTTGCTGCTATCCACAAGCTTCACTTACAGTACAAGCAGGGTCAAGATGACTAGGGGGTGGGGTGGAAGTGACAAGGAAGGAAAAATCAATTTCCATAACAAAATGTAGTTTATGTATAACAATTTTTAGTTTATGAAAACAGCGTTTGAGATACTGAACATGCTTACTACTCTGAAACTTACTAGGTACGAGAATCAACATATATCAGTAAATATCAGGATAGCTAGAAAAAAAAAGATAAATCTGAAAGTTCTAACTAGGTGTAAGAAAAACAGCCACATAAGGAAAAAAGCATTCCCCAAAGACTGCAGCATCAATGATCAGGTGCAACACTCCCCTTCCCCCTAACTTCATATACACTGAATCTACAGTTACAAGCCAAAAAAAAAAGCACATAATTTGTATATTTTGAATAACTCTGGCAATTATTTTACTGCAGCTTCTACTTCTGATGAAAGAGAGGTATTAAATGTTTACACTGATGACATCTGGTCTAAATGAAAAGCTGCTGACAAAACATATCACCAGTTCAGTAAAACCATTAACAAGTGCTTGGGTTCAGTGAAGAATTTAAGCATATGCTTGACTTTAACAGGCCTTAAACTTGACAGAAACTAATACGGCTTCAGTAGATAACAAAAGCTAAAAACAAATTCCCTGACAGAAACAGACCAGTAGCTTTATCTGCAACAAATGCCAACTTCAGCACAGACAAGGCAGATTTTTTCAATGCTTGCCCAAACCACATGGAGACACTACTCATTTCAGTAGATACACAGCTAATAAAGTCAACTTGAAAACACATTATCAACTAAAAGCCACTGAAGAAGTTACCTCTGAAAAGTATGCCTCAACGTGACTTCAAGCACAACCTTCCCAAAGCCGACAGCCCTCCAGCCCTGCTCCCGGAGCAATCAGTTGGGAAGGCCCCCAGGGCTCCCGCCACAGAGCCGCTCCTCCGAGGGGTGCAAGAGCGGCCAGAGAGCGCGGTGCTAAAGGGCAGGCACCGAGGCAGGCCCGGCGCTGGCGCAGCTAGGACTTCCCAGCGGTATTGACCAAGAAACAATGCGACCCAAGGAAGCCCCAAACTCAAGCAAGTAAAACCCAAGCCTCGCTATGGTGTTAGCAAGAAAGGCGGCAGGCAAGACAACACCTTCCTTCAGGCTGCCGTTTCTCGTGGCTTCCCAGCCTGAAACCCCCTCAGCCACTACAAACGCCGCCACCCCCCGGAGCACGGAGGCGCCGTACCGAGGGGAGCAGACGGCCCGCACCCCGGAGGAGGTCCCGGTCAGAGCTCCCTGAGGTAACTCTGCGGGCAGAGGCGTCCACTCGATTTTACTCCCTGTTTTCCCTAAAATGCCTTTAATTGTGACCAGGAAAGGAAGTAGTTTTACCTCACGACTTCACTCAAGTCAGGCAGGTGCTGACACGGCACGGCTGTAGTTACTGTGCCTTTAATGTCTCCCGTGGTGCTTTGCTGGAGTTGAGGGGGTGGTGTGCTGGTGGTATCTTCAGGAGATGTTCTCATTATCCTGGGTGAAACTGCTTCGAGTTTCAGCTCTGTTGAGGAAAAGCTATTGCTAGGTACTCGGAGTAACTCCACAGGGTAGCTTGTAGGGATGTGGTACACCTTTCAAGCATGCCAGTGTTGTGTTGCAGTTTTGTATGAGGTAGGTGCTTCTTTCCTACTGCTTGCTGAAGCTATTTACATAGTTGCTATCTAAGTAGTACACAGAAGTGACTGGAAGCATCATTTGTTCATACTTTTTATATTTAATAAACCTCTGAATGTAGACTTACCATAGGCAGTACTGCCCTTCTGGAAAAATAAAGGAAGAAACAAGTAATTCACCAGAAATGGTTGCTATTGACATGAAATTTTAAACCTGTTGTTGCCTTGTTGAGTATGAAGTGATACACTGTTAAACGCTCAGAAGCCCTCCTAAAATAAGTTGCTTTCTACTAGATCTATGAAAAAAGCTAGTGTTAACTAATGGTCTGGTTGTTCTCTTATTAGCTACTTGAAAACTTCTAGTTTGAAAATGTGATAAGTATTTTGAGTAGTGAAATCATTAATGTTGATAGAAGAGGCCATATTTATTTTATCTCAGGATACTTGAATAATCATTGGCTGCTGCCTGTGTAGCAGAAGCTTACTCTATGTTGTTTAATGTTGTAAGCTAGTCACTTAAAATCTTTCCATAGCAGAGCAGTGGTGGTTAGCTTGATACTAATTACATAAAGGTATTATAAACTGCCAGGCATATGTTATATCTGCTAGTATTTATCTTTTACAATGTTCATGCTGTCATTTGATGGGTTCTGGAGGACATAATTTTATTATTGTTTTTGTTTTAAATATGGTTATAGCTCAGTGCGCTTGCATAAGATAACAAGTGCTATCTTAAGGAAAATACCACGATAATAATAAAATTGTATAGTAGTGAGCTTAGCTTATTATGCTACTAACATTTAATGAGTGTAATTTGTATAAATCTTTCAGGGATATAGGTAGCATTTTATTTTTGTTGGTGGTGAAACTAATAGTTTCAAGTACACACTGGTAAAAATGTCTAGCTTAGCATATATCAGTTTCATGTAGGCAACACTACCTGTTTTTTCTTGAATGTAAAGCTTTGAAATTTTAAATGAATACTTACTCGTACATTTCATGCATCTGTTTACTAATGCTACTGTAGTAAAATACTTGAAAATGAAAACTTCATATTAATCTGCATAAGTAGTTAGACAAGATTTTGCTGAAAAACTTGTTTATTTTTTCATAACAACCTCATCTTTGATATTTTGGCTTTTAACCTGCACTTATTTCTTTTGTTGCTTGGAGCTTTATTTTAGCATCAGACCACAGCACTAGTGTCCTGTTAATTCAGGGTAGCTCCTTTCTGCTCTCTTGTGATTCTTCCATGACTATTTTTTAATGTAGGTATATATTATTTCCAGGCCCAAAACAAGCTTATGCACAGCAGGTTAAGCAATAAAATTGTGAAAACATTAGTACATTTATAATTGTCATTCCTTTATTTACCATGCAGTGATGAAGATGTGTACTCTCTACAGAAAAAGTCTGTGATTCTCTGCCAGCTGGCTGCCTGCCTTAACTTAAGGGAGTAGCAATAAATGAAGCCCAAGCAAATGGCCACCATCTGGGTAAAGCTCAAGTGAGCTTGTTTGGACAAAGCTCCAGGGTCATGTAAATGAAATGGACTTTAATGTTAAGATGCATCTGTGAACATACAATTCCTCCTTACAGAAAGTATGGCTTGAATCAGTGCAGGTGCAGAAAGTTGGCAGTATTTATAAACTAGATATAATTTAGAGTTTTTTTAAAGATGCACATTGTTTATGTGTATTAAACAGCCATCTGATGCCCATCTTTCAAATCAGACTTGAAAACAGAAAGACACTATTAAAAATAAGTAAAAAGGAAAGGGCATAGAGCAGCCATATAAGCAATGTCTTCTCCTGGGTTTATTCATATGTGTTGATTCTTTATTATTTCTATCAGTACTAAATAATATTAATGCTTTCCTATAATTACTTGTATGCTTGTTAAGACTTGAATATTTTTGAATGCAAATGAGAAATGTTGCACTTACTGGTCCAGGTGAGAAGCATGTGGATTTTTAGCAGATAGAATGTAAAATATCATTAGAGGTCTCAAGTTTTGAACCCCTTGCTTTAGTTGAACAAATCTAATTGTTCTACTTGTAATTCCTGAAATAAATTGTTCTATAATGTTTTAATCTTTTCAAGCCATTCATATTTTGGCATAATACTTTGTATTTGGATTTCCACTTTTGGATCTTATTTAGTAAAAACTTACTTACCTTTGAGAAGATAGTTAACCAGTGTTGAAATTAATACAATACATTTCTCTTTGCAGGTTCAGTTACTTCCTCTGTTTTACTCCCGTGCGTGTCTGACGGTGAGTGTTCTTTTGAAAGACCCACTTGGTATGTCTGTGTATCGCTTCTAACATGAGGAATCCTACCTCACTCTTTAGCTGTAATTCTGAGGTATTTGATGACAGTTTTGTTGCTTGGCTGATCACATTTTTTTCATATATAGCCTTTACTCCTGGTGTAATTTTTCAGTAGTATTGTATGAATGTGTATATAGATTGCAAGTGCAGCATTTTTCAGAAAAGAGCCCACAAACCCCTATCTGATTAGTATTACTTTTCAAAATACATAAACTTACACAGAGTAAAAACAAACTCAATGCTGTCAGTTATGGAGGATTCAAGTTTTACCAGCCTTCTTAAAAATCTGAAAGAAATTAAATCCCTAGTTCACAGCTTCATGTTAGTACTTCTTTGATGGATTCTGGCAGTATGGTGGAAACCATGATAAGCATTGTCATTTCCAGGTCCTGCCACACACACACACCAGATGAATTTCCATGTAGGCTTTTTTCTGTATTTGTACAGGACATAACTGCATTGAAACTTCTTCTTTTATGTACATTCAGGAAGAGAAGATACTCTTTCTCCTATGTACAAATTTTCTAGCACCATACAGTCAGTGAGTACTGCCTCAGCTGGACTTGCAATGTATTCACCCTTTATGTTAACAGAACTGAGACATAAGCAAGAACTCTTGTGGCTCATAAACAGCATCTCTTCCAGCTGAAATAAAGGGATCATCCTTTTCATTGAGCCAGTGGGAGCTGTGCTAAACTTCTCAGCTGGAAGTTACTCTTTGGATCTTGCAAGAGACTGATGTAAAATCATTCCTTTGAGGGCAGCTGGGGTGAAGAATTTGTTTGGGAATTAAGCAGATGCCCCTCAAAACTGTGCACCTCCTTTTAAAAT
Source organism: Hypotaenidia okinawae (assembly GCA_027925045.1). Lineage (NCBI taxonomy): Eukaryota > Metazoa > Chordata > Aves > Gruiformes > Rallidae > Hypotaenidia > Hypotaenidia okinawae. The sequence continues at coordinate 13,758,097 of BSDF01000013.1, read as the reverse complement.
CCAGTTACCATAACAACTGTACTGTACTTTTGCTCTCAAACAAAACAGTTTCTTTGAGTATTAGGAAGCTTGCACTCCAGGAGAGAAGCTGATTTACTTTCCCTGAGGAAACACACCATATGACACGCAGAATGTCAGGGAGTGAAGAATACGAACTGGAGCTATAAAACCATATTAAAAATAAAATGGCTTATTACCCTCTCAGAGTTATTCTTTTTTTGTTTGTTTGTTTGTTTTCTTCTGCTAAATGGGATGATTAGGTCAAACTATACAATTACCAGTATTGAGGCAGTCATCAATAGGGCAGAGTATTGTGACAATGGCTCTGATAGATTATAAATTATGAAAGTATTGAGCACCAGGCCCTGGTACCATCAGGCATATGTAAATAGTTGTCAACAAGAACCAGTATAAACTACATTGACATTCTCTACAAAGATGTTGTTGTATGGAGCTGATTGGCAAATACAATAATGATCAGTGTAGCTTGTACTGAGCTATTGAATTCTAAATGCAGTAATTTAAGGATCAGGTTCTTATTGCCCACTGGCAACTGAATGATAGTTCCCATTTTATACCCTTCTCTGTGTTGTTTTTACCCTGTTTCTGCACACATAACTATTACCCATACCACCCCCTTCTTGAACTGTGCAGATCTCCTAGTATACATATAACCAGTTATTGGTTTCATCTAATAGAGGGCTTTGCAGTAGTAATAATGGCATTACTATAATACCTTCTTGCTATTGTGCAGTGAACATACTTCATTGTAATATGATTCTAAGTTGTCATAAGCATACTTTGTCATTTTTAATGACAGAGAGGTAAAAAATTTGAGCCTGAGCAGTTTTTTTCATTAAAGTAGAAAAAGAAGTTACGCCTGCATCTTAAAAAAAACCCTCAAAAAATCCAACAACCAAATAACTTCCATGTTTTATTTATTATTTACTGTGCTGTAGCTCAATGAAACTGAGTCCTTGAACTGAGGCTGTGAAATTTTACTGTTAAATAAGCAAAATTAAACCTAGTCCAAGTCAGTAATTTATTTCTTTACTCATCCTGCTGGTGAAGGGAACAGACTTCAGTTCTACCAAATCTGGATTGACTTTTAAACAGTGATTACACATATGATAGCAGTGCCTATAAAGTTTGGATAAACAGGAGGCAACAGACCTTCTGCATATCCAAGGCAGCCATAAAGTTGTAGAAGAAAGATGCTTTTATGTAGTAACTGTAATTTACAGATAGGTATTTCTGTTATGTTTTTGCTATGCAGGGTTGCTATTTTTGTATATTTTTAATGTTTCTGTAGTTTAGGAGCAGAAATAAATGCTTGAGTCCTGTAATGCTTGAAAAATACTGACTTTTCCACGTGTATCACTGTTAAGACATTAAGCTAGAAAAGGAACATGTTAGCTAGTTCACATGCATGAAGGTGTGATGTAGTTCCCAGTTGAGCAACTTAATGTAATTTCAGGGTTGTTTGGAAACGATGTCAAAGAGCCTGAATATTCATATTCTAAACTGGATAAATACTGCTGTTTGCTTCCACTATCAGAGAAGATAACCATTAAGTAACTTTACATAATTTATTTTAAAATATACACATACACTGGCATGTATGTTGTTAAATGTTTATGTTCGTAAATATTCACATCAATGCAACTTCCACACTATTTATAAAATGCCATGATAATACACCTCTAGAATGGGGAATCTACTTTTGGCAGTTATACTAGGCAGCAGTAGTCGCATCATCAGGGTGTGATTATTTTATCATTAAAAGTTTATATGCAGAATTCATAGTAACTCTATCTTATTGCTAACAGCTATTTTATTATTGTTTAAAATGTTCTTGACCATTCTGCTTGGAAAAAAAATAATAATGCAGTCTAGGGACATCAGAGAATCCTTTTATGCTGCTGTGCAAGCAAGTAGAATATTACATCTTCATTTGAAAAATCACAAAAAGCTTTCTGAGAATGAAAAGATATTTTCATTTAAAAACATTTCATACATTATTTAAAAATAAAAAAGCTTAAATGAATGTTAAACTTTTTATTCCAGAGAACCCAGAATACACCTTAATCTTGATACGTGATGCTTAATGCAATTTTAGGTGCCTGGAAGTTAAATTGTGGCAACAACAAAATTTTATGGCTCCTCTTTTCAGAGTAAAATTCAAAACTAAAACTCTGCAATGTCTCTCCTTCTGGGGTCCTTTGCTCCTGACCCCAATCTCAATTGGGATCCGGAGACCCTGATGTTTATTGTGTGATCTTAACAGTAAGATACTCAGAAAGAGGGATAGAGATCAGGATTTTAGTACCTGCGCAGTGGCTCCCATCTTTTAGATCTTGAAATTCACTCTGTGAAGTTCTGACTTTTGTACCACAGATCAAGCTAGATCCAAGTTCAGCAACTTGAATATTAAAGTGTACTGCATTCTTGAGCACTCCTGTTGTGATTCTGTTGTCTTTCATGTTGCTAGTCCTGACAGTAAACTGATCTTTTAATTTAACACTTTCAAGCTAAAATTCTTCATAGCTCAATTTTTAGGTATGTCTAAGAGCCTCACTAGATCTTGCTTGTTAGCCTGGATAAAAACTTTGTAGCAGTCATTTATAAAAGTTGCATCTTTTAAAATTGACTTTGTTTAATCAATATAACTTTGTTGAATCTTGACTAGAGATTTATCAGGTTCTAAAACACTTGAAATATTTGTGGGTTTCATAAAAAGATGGAGAACAGTTAACATCTTGCCTTGCAGGCAGAGATGTCCCTGAAAGGCAGATACTATTGCTTTTTTTAGTCTATTACTGCATATTGGTTGAAAATGACTTGGTAATTCAAATTTTTTTTTCATTAACCCTAATGGGGTTAATATTTAGTCAACTGTTTTCCTTATTAGGGGAAATTAAAAATATCATTAAATGCCCACTAACAGTGAATAAAATAAAAGTATTTTTCAGCTTCGTTTATAATTTTTTGCAAATTTACTATTGTTATCAGTTGTTCAAAGCAGAAAAAAATGATAATGAACTTTAGCAAGGGCATGACATAATTAGCTGTGAGCCATTGTCATCACTGTCAGTCTGATTGAGAATTGAAAAGAGAAATCCTTAACTCTGTGCTGAAGTTAACTTTTTATCTCCTGATGATGCATTTATCTTTCAGTGAAAAATTGGAAACTGGTACGTTTTTCCACTTGAAAATAGTTTTCAGTGAATTGATGTTTTAGTGTTTTGGTGGTTTGGTTTTTTTGGGTTTTTTTTTTTGGTGTGTGCTCTTGTTTCTTTGTTTTGTTTGTTTTTCATAAGGAAATTCCTAAGCTTCTTTGCTATAGAGACTCTGACACCAGGCACTGCAAGCCCCCATTACCAGTAGGTGAGATCCATGCTGTTAGGATACCTCAGTTCAAGTGCAACACACAAATTCCTTCTATGATAACCAGCATAGGGTTAGGAGTCTTGTGCTGCGCACTAGTAAGCAGTACTACGTGGTTCCTGGAGCAAGCAAAACAATGCAGAAGCTGACAGATATGTATGTTATTTTACTTTCCCTGGATGAACTTTATTTCTAAATAGACATGTGAGGGGACATTAAAGGAAAAGTGTTTTTAGAACATAGTCAGAAAAATGATTTTTATTTTTTTTTTAGGCAAAAGTAGGGAGAAGAGAAACTGAAATAAATGGCCAGTTAGCCTATAGCAAGGAAAGTCAGGTTTAAACTTTGCATTTAGGGAAAGGAGGAAAAGATGGGAAGTACCGGGATGTCAAAGTTTTCTTCCTGTAATATATGCTACCTCTAATCAGTAATTTCTACTTGTTCTTGTTCTTACGAACACATGCCCAGAAAAGGGGAGGCACTGCAATTTTTACGACTAAGAACAGTCTCCTGTCATAATCTGCTGTTGCAAATCATGGTGGTAAGTTAGAGAACTGAGCATTATCTGCTGTTAGTGTAATATAGTTGATTTCCTGCCTGAGACTTGCTCTGAGCACCTCTACCCTTTGTCATTACATCTTAATACATTGTTTACTTTTTTAAATTTCCTAAACCAGTTAAAATTATCAATTTTACAGTCAGTGGACAATAAGCAGCTAGGATTTTAAAATAATAAATATGAAGAAACATTAAAAAAAGGTCATTTACTTGTTTGAATTAACCTCCTAGAAAGTGTTTGTGGCCCATTATCTGTTGAAAATAACTGCTTTTCAAGAAGATTAACCAGCCAATTATTGAACTTTATAAGAAATATTTGACACTGCTATGCCTTCCATACAGTGGCTTCATTTCAGATAGTTTCATTGTATTTCTGTGTTTTTCTGCATATGTGAGTGTGTGTGTACAGAAAGAGAGCCTTTTTTGCTTAATGCAAGAAATTTAGTGTTTGTTAAATACATATTTTAATTGATAGAGGGTACTTAAATCTATAAAAAATGAATTTAATTAACTAAACCAGATTAATCAACAAATGTATGATTAGTTAATTATTACCTCTTTACAAGTATTCTTGCTAGTACTAGAATTGAGAATGAAGAATGCAAGAGTTAAGAGTCTATGTGCCATTTGGGAAATGAGTGGAAAAATATCATTGATGTTTCAAAATGTACCAACTACTACTGCAAACAGATGCTTATGTAATGTACAATTCAGTGCCATATTAAGATATTATATACTTTATTTTAGCTACCTAAACCTTGCCACTCAAATCCAAAACACTTACATAGTCACAAAGGCTCCTCATGCTGAATAAAAGTGGTCAAGTTGCAAATTACTGGAACTGCTTACAGAATAAAAAACACATTAAAATCCTGTTGCTTCTGCTCACCTACTTATATTTCTATTCTAATAACTTAAGTTACTTTCTCCACTGCTACTTGAAAGATTAATCACTCAATGGTACTTACAGAGCCAGGTGCTGGAACACCTGAACATATGTAATTTGAGTACTATGCAACTACCCATATTACTGTATTTCTTAATCTTCATTAAAAATGTTTTTTTTAACTACTTCATTTTAAGTTGAGTATATATTGGTCTATTGAAGAAGTCTTTATGGAATGATAGCTTTGTTCCTCTTTTACAGATAAAAGCAATAGGGTTTTTAAAAGATAAATTAGAACTCATTAGAAAACAGGGGTGTCAACTTCAGTATTCATTTTGCATTTAATGAAGCACAAAGTCTCACTCTGGGCACGGTGGCCTTCTGTCTGTTTATTCTGCATTCTAATCAAAATAAGGTTGTCCTGCTGCAGTAAGACTCTTTCCTTTGGTTGCTGCTTAAAACACTGCAGATCTCCATCCACAGTATTTGCATGAGAGATAAGCGGACACCTGTGTCTTTAACCTCTTCCATGCAATTCCCACAACTGTCTGCATAAATTTCCACTTTTCTTTGCACTTAGAATGCTCTCCTTCACTTGGCATCCACTACAGCCTTTTCTTGCCCAGGAAAAAGAGATTTCCTACAGAGCTTTATTTTATTGACAAAAAGTACTAATCACTTTTCTAGAAAGCAAGCAAAGTCAAATAGCTTTGTCTGACATAGTCTGAGCAGAATTAGACTTGCATGTATTATTTATAAAATAATACGCAGTAAGAATAAATGCTGTAAGTAGCATTGACCCAGATGTCTGAAGACATGAGGGTGCCTGACTTGCACTGATTGGAAGGTCTTCCCTGGGTTACAGTAGGCTTGAGAAAGCTCCAAGTCCACATTTATAATAAATGTAATTACCTTGAGATCAGAAGTTAAGTGCTTCTTGTGTTTGGCTTGGAAGTCATTTGCTACTTTGACTGCATCTTTGCTAACCCATGTACCCCTGTGTAAAGTTGCCAGTCTAGTTAAAAAGAAATGAGTCTCATCAGTATGTGCACACTATGTGGTCCATCCCTGAAAAGTGCAAATACCTGCTTATGCAGTTGGCTCCATTTGTTTAATTGACAGTCATTAAATATAGTGGCTCTGTTACTAGTAGGGGTATTATACTCCTCACACATGCTAATTTAATAATTGTGACTGCCAATATTTTCACATTAATTTCTGTTCTTTACTAAGGCAGGGGCTTAGTCTTTTTCCTCCTGAATGGGACTTTTGGGGTGGTTTTCTATGAAAAACAAATGATAGTCTGTAGTCTATATTTGTAGGTAATCTACTAAAATGCCCAAATTAAGCTCCCCCTCCAACCCCCCCCCCCAAACTGCCATAGAAAAGTAGAATGGCTACTGCATTTTGATTGAAGAATAGGTGTAGGCTATAACAAATAAGAAATAAGTTATACATCATAGTTGGACAAGTTATTTGGGCTTTGGTTTTAGGGATTGGTACTTAGATTTTTAGATGTATACTTGCGCCTCTTCATCATTAATACCTCAGAAAAGAATGACCAAAATAGAACCCTGTGGTTTGTGATCTATCATTTTCCATTATATATTTGGAGACAGGTTAAGATGTTCCCAGTAATTTAATGGATTTATGAAGGTATCCTTGCTACAACCTTTTTCTGTGACAAGCTCAGAAATTTACATCCTGTGAAGAAAATAACCATCCTGTATTCAAAGAAATGTTTGAACATTATGCTGAAAATAGAGTATGGTATACAAAATGTTCTGTGAGGTAGATAATTTGCCAGTACTTTTATTTTCCTTATTAAACAAGTTTGAAAATGCCTGATGCTGCACCATCTCTCATTTACTCCATGTCAAAATATTAGGATAAATTTCTCTATAATTACTGTCTAGAAGATCATTATCCTTTCAGAGGGTAATATTTGAAGGGATGGGAGAGGGAAGTGAAAATTTTGGGGGGAAGAATCTGTTCTGTAAAAACATACTGTGGGAAATGCAAGATCTCAACTATCACTTAGCCATCATCACAAAAAAGTAACCGTTCTTAACAAACATTTGCAGCTACTAAGGGATCATTTTATAAGTCATATAGGAGAAATATAAATATGTGCTAGAACTGTTTGCTCAGTTTCAATTTACTGAGAGATTTACTAAAATGTCGCAGAATATATTGATCCACTAATAGTGTTTTCTGTGCATTGTTTACTTATCCCCTAATGTATTTTTGTGACTTGACAAAATATGTAGGTAATGGACTATACAAGAAAATAAGATAAAGAAAATATGTGGAAGACCCGACAAAAACATGTAAATATTTTACTTTGCTTTCAAAGTACTTGCAAGTTACATAATATATATTCAGAGCAAATCAGATTACACCAACTTTTGTTTTGTTTCAGTTTTGGAGCAGGAGGCATAGGAAAAAACTCAGCAATAATTTAAAGTATAACATAATGTTATATTCCTGTTTGTAAGATACATTTAAACAGAATTAATTGAAGCTATTTTTGTCCATCCAGTGAACTAATGCTGGAGCTAGTATTAGGTCCAGCATTATTTCACCAAATTTTAGTGTAGTATCTGCCTTATTCAATTAGTGGACCGAGACTTTCCTTCTTGAACCACTGATTAAAATTCAGATGAAGAAAAAATTTACATTTTTCTTTAGGTAAGGGAATAGCTTAAAAGTACTGCTTGTGGTCTTCCACTGCAGGATACAGTAATGGTATATTACATTTGAAGAACTATAGTAAAATACAGTAGTTTTCAAACTTAGGAATTTAGGCTGAGGAGATGCAGTACAAAGTATTTCTGCCTTAGTACTTAAGGCAGAAGTACTTAGCTTGGATCAGTTACCAGGCTTAGTTACAAAGGTAACCAGTCAATGGATCTTTACAGAAGAGTGGGCACATGCTTTATTTTTGTTATAGAGTTAAATTCTTCCCCACATATAGATATCTATATAATTGTATTGTTTCTTGGAGCTACAACATCTGCATTTCTTCTTGTGATATAATTTCATGTCCATGAACAGTGAACTGGGAGGGACTGAATGATACATGCAAAATAGAGGAATGGGTGTGAACCTTTAGTATTCTGTGAATAAATAACTTACTGAACATCACACATGAGCTGGGATAAAAAAACGGGGAATCTGATGACTTCATTCAGAGATATCTTGCAAAATCAAGATACTGAAGCTTTTAAAACTGTAATTAAAATATTTTGAACAATAATGTAAAATTTTAGTAGAAAACCACATATTTAGCAGTTAATCTTTTGAAATGAACCAGATTTAGAGTGCCATTAATGAAAATTTTACTCTATTTAAGTAAAAAAACAGTGTTTAAAATTTGTTTATTACATTTTTTGTATGTCATATGATAAAGGATTAGGCTGTGTCAGCTTTCTGAAGTGGAAAGGTGTATTGCCTTCAGCTGACTGATGAAAATGCCTCTCGGCAAGAGACACCTACGATTACTTCCGGATTGTGTGCTATTTCGAATAGTGATGTCTGGTACTACATAAGCAATTAAGCCTCAAAAGAGAAAATGTATTTCATGGAAATGAAAGGAAAATTCAACAGTGTTTTTTTCTTTCCTTTTTTTTCTTTTTTTTTTAATGATTCTTTAGAAACTAAAATGATTACAGGTCATTCTTTTCTCAAGGTCATAGATGCAAATAGAATTCGGGCTTCTATAAATTGAATATTCTTTCCCAGAAATGCCAGACGCTAGTATTTTATACAATTAAGTAAAATAAGCGTTAGTATGAAACAATAGCAGAGTCACATTTTCTTGACTTCCTGATGCTTTTCAACATGACCCGTGATTTCAAGTAATATTAGCTTTCATGTTAATGGGGTAGGCAAAAAATGTAAAATATCTTTACATTTAGTAGGTATCTTTAACAAAGGATATGATTAAAAAAAAAAAGACCTTTTTATACTTTCCACTAGACAAAAGGATTATAAAAAACACAAGCAATAATTATGAATACAGATTCCTTAGATGGATTAGTAGAGTCCATTTTGTATGCAGAGAAGTGAGAAAACAGATTTTACAATTTCAATACATGTAGGCTTTTTCTTCCTTGCATATCTTAAATGTAAATTACATTTTTTCCTTTATTTTTCCCTAAAAGAAATGATTTAAAGTGCTCTATACTCAGAAAGAAATAAATTATATTTGGTATCACATTGTGTCAGAAGAGACAGAGCTATCTCTATTAAAAATCAAGACAGGTAGCATAAAAAAAAAGTCTGATTGCTTTCTTAGCAATTGCATTGTTTTCTTTCTGGTTTCAGAAAATTGTCTTGAGATTGGATTTCCCCTTGCTCCCCTATACAGTAGCATGCAATATAAAGTAATTTTTGTTTCAAATACATTTTCTTTCTGGTGCTATAAAGGTTTATTATATAACACAGAAGCATTTCACCTTCAGAGCACAGAGTGAGTGCCTACCTTCTGGCCTTAAACAAAACTTTTAGTAGTGATTCATCCACATAAATAATACTGTATTTATCTTTTGCTCAGACAATGCGGTCACCTAATTTCTTAACATTATAAAAAATGTGTTATGAACCAGAGAACATTAACACTGAGTATTGTCAACTTGCTGCGAAAACAAGATTTACTCTCTCTTTGCATATATGACTTTCAAGACGGGTAGCAAGAGTATCTGTTTCAGCTGTGGTGTTTCAGGATTTTGGGAACTCTGTGCTCAAATTGTCCTTGGTTGAGAGTGTGGAACCCTGTGCTCAAATTGTCCTTGGTTGAGAGTGTGGAACCTGTTGAGAGCGTGGAACCGCTGTGAACTGAAATCTCCATTCAGTATGGTTATTTAAGTTTAAAGAAACAACATCAACCTCTGAAATTAGTTAAAAGAAAATTGGTGAGGAAATCCCTCTGTTCACCTGCAGAAATTAAAATGCAAAGGCAGTGATTTAAATTTTGCAATAAAATCTAATGAATTAATTGGATAAAAAATATAAAATTTCACAATATGTAATAGTATTTGAACAACAACTCATGTGTTTCATATAGCTAAGCCAAACTATGTTAAGAAATGTAATTATCTCTTTACTAGCTCTAAGTTGTTCATCTGAGTGTGGAAGAAATTTTATTTTTATTAATAGAGAACTAAAACTGAAGAGTATAATCCTGGTCATGAATTGGGATGTCAGAAATGGCAGAATTTCAAGAATGATCTTTGGCATCGTATACGAAAGATACAATTATAGGCTGTAATAACTGTGAGTAACATTGATTATTTTACCAATGTCATAAACTACAACATAGAATTAATGATGAATGTTGTCTAATTCTATGTTCACTATCCTATATCAGAAAATCCTGGGTTTGATAAGGAGGTAAAATAGTAATTCACACCTAAATATGTCCATTTAATGCAAGGCAGCACTGAGCTACCGTAACAGTGGGGTTTTTTGTTTAAGAACTTGACTAAACAACTTCTATAGTAGTACTAAAAAAGACATTGTCATACCATTAAAAAAAACCCTAATGCAAGTTATCTGACAAAAACTATTTATTGACATTTCTATTGGTGTTGTCTGTGTACCTGCTTGTATTTAGAGTGTATCTGCACCTTTTTTCAGTCCTTTTGTAGTCTGTGTAGTATCTACCTTATAGAATAAGCAGGTTGTCTTTTATCAAGAAGTGTTTTGTTAAATAACCTCCTAACTTTTCCAGTTAAATAAAAAGGTTACTTTTTAGCCATACTTTAAGCTGTTAGTGCCAATATGCAGTTGGCATTGTTGTGTAATATTGAAAGATGCTTAGGGCTTTTAAGTACTGATTTTTAGCCCTGTTATAAAGAGCTATGTTATGTAAATAAGTTCAGTTCCAAATGAAAAGGAAAATGGTAATAAAGCTGATTCAGTGACAGGTAATTACAGTATCCTTTGTACCTTCCTCAAGGGAACTTGGTCCCTTAGTGCATTTGCAGCTCATGTAATCAATATCTCTGATAGTGTTATATAATGAGACCTTTGCAAAGTGTCACTCACTTTAGGCCATCACTATGATCACGTAAAATGTCCCTGTTACATACAAGGATATTTTTTTCTTCCTTTTTTAGTACTAAGCCCCCAAGGCCTATGCTTCTGCTTGTTATCACAAAATAAAAGTACTTACTAGGCTTTCTGAAATGACTCTGTTCAGACTGCCTCCAGCTGATGTGTAGAAATTTATTTTGAATTACTTCAACCATGCTTTACAATAATAGTGCAAGTTGTCAAAATTACTGAGAAACAGAGATTGTGTTTGTACCTCTTTGCTCAGAGTTAACAGACAGATAAGACAGCATAACCAGTTCTCAAGTATAACCTACTGTTTTTCCATGTGACTTTCAATGATATTCTATCTGCAGTCAGTTATAGTGTATGAAAAGATCAAATGGAGATAATTGGTGAATCATGTCAATGGATTAGTTCTATGAAGTGAATATTCCATTGCTTTATTGTTACATATTATTTATTGCCTTGGGATCAGATTGCATTATGGATCAGTAAGCCACTTTGCTTTCTAACACCAGCGTGCATTCACGTCAAGTGTTCAGCTTTTTCCTATTTCCTACTAGATCTTTTTATTTTCCTATTTGGTATACAGTGAAAGTGAATTATTAAACAAAAAAAGCTGTACTAAAAGCCATTTGTTCATGAGAAAAGTTTGGTTATATTACACAGCTTTTGGCTCTGATAAGATAGGGACAAGATTTTTCAAAAATTCTTTTGGTTTGGGTTTTTTTTGTGTGTTTTTGGGGTTTTTTTGGAAAGAGATGGTAGTGATAAAGCAGAGGGACTTGCAAAAAAGGGAACAAAACATGAAGCAGGTCACCTGTTTGTGTGCATACATGTTAAGTAGCCTTCTGCTATGGAGTTTGGATTAGGACAATGTGTGTTCCAGATGTATAAATATACTTAGGTCTGCCATGCTTCTACAGTCAGCATAGACCTGGTGTGCTTTCCTTAGTGTCAGTGAGGGAATACTTGGAAGAGACAAACTAAATATTTTGATGTCTTATTAAGTGTTGTATTTTAGGCTAATATATCTGGGTGATTTGTATCACTTTTCAGTCAAACTCTTTCCAGTTGTAACCCAGATAAAGGCCAAACCTCCTGTCAGTTTAGGTCAAATTCATTCTTACAATGGAGACTAAATCATCTCATGTGGTGGCTATAATTTGGTTTGATAAAGACAAACATATAAACTCAGGTGAAGGGTAGCTTATGATTGAAAAGTACATAGAATACCATTTGAAATGTCACTGAATGGCATAATTGGCACACTCCTAAAGCCTTTAATACTGCGTGTGCAAACTTGACCTTTACATTGCATACAAAGATGGAGTTTAAAAAAAAAGTAAAACAAAACTGAATAAATCTATATTAAAAGAATTCACACTAAAATAATTTATATTTTCAGTTTTTCTACAGAGGATCAGAGCTTCCTAAAAAAAGTCAATACGCTCCAAACAATGAGCAAATTAAAACATAATAGAGCTACTAGGAAAAGTGTTTCAGTTAAAAAATGTAAATTTCGAAGATGAGCATATTTTATGAGCACTTTAAAAGAAACTTGAATTAATATTTTAAAATTAGGCCAGTACTACATTAAGTCATTTTCATGCAGAATTGAAAACACTAAAAGGTGCTTGAAGACACAGTGTGTCATCAAAGGATTTATCTGTTCCATCATAAGAAGCAAAAATGTTTTGAATATGTTTAGGCACGCAGATGGTTTTAAAATAGAACTCCAGAGGTTTAAAAACAAAAAAAATAATCTTTCAGTAGTTGTGTATGACCATCCACTGTATGCCACAGGAATAGCTACAAATACTGGAAAAGTTTTTCCTTCCCCATGTCTTTCAGATTAAAAGTAGCTTTGTGGTGGTGCTGTGTTTATAGTACTAAGGGGTGGAAAGATTGTGTAAAAATATGGGGAAAACAGCTGAAGGAATTCAATGAGTCCTTACGCAGCCTACATGAAAGCTTTAAGGGACTCTGACCTTAAGTAGGAAAGGAGACTTTTGCTTATGTTAATCTGTTCTTCCAGAAAAGATAAACCTTGTTAACATTTTTAGAGTTGTTCATCTTACTACAAGTAAATATGTTTATGCTGCAGGGAAGATATCAAAGTAGCTTGGCTAGCTTTATGGTCTTCAGAAAACCAAACCAAACACTTTAAACGACTGCACACAGGTATAGTTCACTAGTAGATGATTTTGGAAATGGAAGTCTTTCCTCAGCTTCTTAAAAGGTTTGTCTTATGCTTATTAAATGATAGATGGCAATTAAAATAAAAAAAAAAGTTACAATTATTAATTATGAGTCATTTTAATATTTACAGATGTAATAGTACTATTGATTTATTATTCAGTTTTCTAATGCCATGAGGGAAAATACATTCTTTGACAGATTGTTACAGCCATGATAGACAAACTAACTATAGTTAAAACTCTTAAAGATTGCAACCAAATTAAATTAGTTGAAATCTGGAAGATTATTATAGACTTGTTTATGAAAAAATGTACTGCTCAGGCTCATATTTTATGATTTTGTGCTTTTATTTTTGCTCATTGTTTTAAATCCTCCAAATTATCGATCACAAAATGTTAATATGTATTTGCTAATTAACACTACTTTATTCTGTCAATATGATAACAAAATATTTGTTATTGAAGATATTTTGTCCTATAACCTTATGAAAACAAAAACCAGTGACACTTTTTAACTTTTTTTTTTTAATTTGAAAGTTATGGAGGAAATTACATCAAGTGAACCTGTCTGGTTGTCTTAAATTCAATGCAGATGAAAGGCAAAGCAAGAACAGTGAATTATTTCAGTGGACTAAGAAAGGTTTACATGCTATAGAATAGGGAAAAGAGTAGGGAGGAAGTATATAAGCTGTAGTTAGTTCCTAAGTACTTCTGCTGATTCCTTTATCCAAAAGGACTGATAAAAAGATAGAATAGGTATAGGACTAATACATCAGATTTAAAATGGACTAATGTATTGGCTAAATTGAGTGCATAATCTAATATATAGAGAAATCAATTTTAAAGTGAAATCTGAAAGAAAATTTTTCTTATTGAAAAGTGTTTTTGAGAAAGATGTAAGACTGCCTAGGTAAAAATTACAGAATTCAGTGTCCAGTGAATATGATTCATTATACACCATCCTTTAACGGATGCTTTACAAGGATTTGCTTTGTTTCCTATTTCAGAAACAAAGACTTACGTATCACTGTGTGTCCTTCCAAATTTTGAATAGTACTATGACATATTTCTAGTCTGGGAGAAATTTATCCCTAATAAGGGACTAATTATCTATCTTGACATACATCAAGATGCTGATAACAGTTCTAATACCGTCTTGAGCTTTTCCTGTAGGGCTTGCCTTTACCCTTCTTTTAACACTAATGTTAAAAATAGTGGATATACTGTGAATTCAGATTATGGTGATATTTTATTTCCCATACCACCCCCACCCCCTTTAGACTATAGGTCTTCTGTCATGATATTTGATTTCTGTTCTGCAGTTTTATAATTTTAAAGCTGAGCTTTTATTTACAAGCATCCAAAGATGGAAGTTGTGCTGCAAGTAACAAGCATTGGAACAGAAGATTAAGTTTAAAAGCATCATGAAGTGATGAAGTTTTTGCACAATTACCTAATTTCGGCTCTAATTTATGTAAACAAAGAAGATGCTGAGTCCGAGTGTTTTTTGGGGTTTGCTATCTTACTGTTCTTTGCTGTTCTTTCTATTTTACATTAAGGATAAAGAACTTAGGCAAGATTTATCCACTGCAGAACTAGTGCTCGTGTTTTTATTTCGTGGCCTAGCTCCTTGCATTAGTATATAATACCACACTTGTTCCTCTGGCAATATGCTTTTTTGCACTCCATTACCTTCAAACTTGTCCTCAAGGGTTTTACCTGATTACCACTTTGCAATATCAGTGTTTTCTCCCTCCATGATCTCTTTAGCCTCTGTTATGCTACTTTGCCAGTTCTCAGGTATAGCTAATTCTTCTCTGTTCCTTTGTGGTTAAAACCAATAGCATAGCCAACCTTCATTTTGGGGTTTTGCTGCAGGCTGTATCTGTTTTGTCATCTTGAAAGTGACAACTGGTTGCCTTCCTTGCACCTCTGTCACATTCTTAATGGTGTAAACCTCTTTCAGAACTTCGGGTTTTCTTTTGCCTTACAACTTTATCTTTGCAAGTCTTTATTGTAGAGCAACAACTCACATGACAAAATACTTTCTCCTTTTCATCAAATGTCTGAAAATACTGAATTCTCTGAATACAATGATTATTTGCAGGCACATTTCTGATGTGAGGTCTTCCCTTTCAAGCGATGTAGTTGATTATGCTCTTACTTTATATAGGAAAAGGATATTAAAAGAATGGTCAATTTCTTTTAGCAATCTATATTGAAGAGCTAATAATTGCATTGGTAAGGCCACAGAGTTACATGTGAAACACTTAATTTACATTGGTATGCAACTACTTACCAATTATTTACATTAGCCATGAATTGTAGAAATAATATCTATCTTCTTTAATACCTAAATATTCTATCAGGTTTTGTGGGGTTTTTTTGGCTCTTTGAAGGGTGGTGTGTCCTTTTTTGCATCAATTCAATATATTTTTCTGATTAAAACTTCTTAACTTTTCTACTAATTCAGGTGGTTACTTAATATTTACTTCAATATACTCTCAATCAGGCTAATGCTGAAATCAGAAATATTGATTAATATATTTTAACAAGAAACTAGAAATTTTATTCTGTTACAACTAACACCAGGATGAAGGGGGGAGGAGGTGGAATTTTTTTACATGTTGTTCAGCAGTGATTAATCTAGTGTTGAATAATAATTTGAAATTTCAATTTATTGAATATATTTATTAATTTACCTCCTGCTAATATCCTGCTTTAGATGCCACTATTTTGAATTTATTTCTGTACTTAAGTGTCATTTGCATAATGGAATTAAGAGGTCCACTCATGAGTGTTTGGTAGTGGTATGTTGGACAGAGTGGATAGGTTGTAATTAGTGGCATCTGACCTTCAACTTCATTAATATGCAAATAGAAATACTACAGGGTACAAAAGCATGGTGCTATTAAAACAATCACTGCTGTGTGTGTCAGATATTTTAATCATGGTGGCTTTTTATTTATTTATATAATATATTTATTTTACAATATACCCCACATAGAAGTGTGTGTATGTACATGAGGACAGGTAAAGATGGGTCTGTACTCCGTATAGCTAGAAGAGGGAAGCTAAATAAACACAGCATGGACATAGGTATTTCTTTTCATTTTTTTCTTACTTGACTTTTCTTTCCCTTGGATACAGCTATATCTAAAGTATATTCAAAGGTAGGAAAGTTGAAAATACTAGAAATAATTTTTTTTCCTTGAACTATAAGACTGGAATTATACCAACAATTTATATAAGAAAGGGAGGCAGCATATCATGTTGTTTGGTTCAGTTTCCCCAGGAACAGCTTAATTGTCAGAAAGGATTCCAAAATCGTACTCTTCAGCTCTATTTTGAGAATTTCTGTTCTACATTTCCCTATGGACTATAGGTAGATAAGCCATATATCTGAAGTTTATCTTAATTTAGCTGGTTTAATTTTTAAAAAAACTTTGAGTTCATCTCATATTTTTCAAATTGTATGTATTTTTGATCCTCAGCTTCTTTGAGGAGCATGTATTTAAGATGTGAGGAGATCCCCATGCCAAGTTATGACCTCAACATGTATGAAGAGGAAGAATATCAATATGACACTTCTACAATTTTTTCTTTTTTTCTTTTTTTTTAAACCTGGTGGGACAATAGTCCCCTAAAAGATAAATTGAATTTTTACTGGGGTATGATTAATGAACAGGTATTGCCATCATTAGCAATTACGAACCAAATGATTACCAACTGCATTTTCTGAAGGTGATAGTGTGATTTCTGTTTCTTAAACACAATGATACTAACCCTAAAGAAACCATCACAAAGATTCCAGGATTTCAGGTGCTAAAATCTGCTTGGTTTATTTCAGTAGAAAATCTCTGCTTTAATAAAAAGACTAATAATATACTCTTGACCTTGGTGTCATACGTTGCAAATAAGATTAAATGACCTGAGATTTTAAATTCTCAAGGTCTGATTCCATATTCATAATACATGACAGTACCATAAGTTGCAAGGAATATTAGTCTGTGTTTTAATAGAATAGAAATTAACGTTCAGATATGCAAAGGCAGATGTACATGCACCATGTACTCTTTGCCCACTTCTATTTAGTTTCTTTAGAGAATCTCTTTGTCAGTGATAGGAAGAATTTAAATGAATCCGTTAATATACTTAACACATTTTCATTATTATTTTTCTTGAAAGCAAGTTTCTTCATTGTTTAGCCTATTCATTTATTTTTCAGACCGTCTCTTACTTTGTGAAGACAGTTTTTACTCCCTTAATGTATTTTTTGGAGTTAGGACACAATGTGAAGTCAGAACTTAACCACCAAAATAAAGTTGGAACATATATGAATACAAAGTGGATTCCTACAGACACTCCCCTCTCACAAACCTAGCCAATTTTTAAGCAAGCTTATCTTTCAAGAAGCTTGAATTCAAAGTATGTGATTACAAACAGATTTTCATTCTCATATGACTAATTAGTTTATGTGAGAGACAGATGGCAATGTGTGAATTTGTGTAGCACTAAGGGATATAAGGATGCTCTTAACATGTAATTTAATTAGATCTAGTGTTGTTTTTGCTAAAATAAAAGGAAATTCTAAATCTCTTTTACAATTTATTTCATTGATACTATGTGAGAGATTACTTCCCCTCTGCTAGCCAACTGCTAATAAATAATATCACTGACTTTTTTCTTTAATAATTTTAATAACTAGTTGTATATCATCAGTTATAAATGTTGCAGTGCTTTTAAAATATTTGTAATGGACCTGCTGTCCTTTGTATTTTTCCAGGAAAAGAAACAGATGAACTTTGAAATAATGTTTGGGGAAGAGGGTGCCATTGTTACAAGCCAATGCAATACTGTCTTACTTTATTTCACAGATGGCTTTTAGTCATTTCTGTTTCTTCAAGCATTCAGGTGCTATATTCTCCAAGGAGTTTTCAGTGAATTAAAATATTAACATGATATTTTTAAAAAGAATAAAGAATTACAAGGCAAGGTATTAATTTAAAGATAAAATTCACTTAGTAGATTTCAAAATAAAACATACAAACTTCAGTGGCCTTTAGGAATAATAATTTGAATTTTTACTGATAGAAAGAGATATTTTAATGTTTTTTTGTGGTACTTAAGTGATAAAGGATAGGCCAGGTTTTTTTATGCTGTATTATCCTGTACTGTACAGAAATTTCAGTCTGTCAGAGATACTTTCTGGAAGTATGCCTTACAAATAAAATTTACTAGATAGCAATTATTTCCAGTTCTCACATGAACTCTATTTTCATACAGCCTGTGGCAGAGTATTTAAAGTCACTGTTTGGGCATAGGTAACTAAAATTGTCAGAAGCAGAACTTAGTGAAGGGTTAAGTGGAATTGAAAAATTGTTTTATGAGTGCTTAATGCACAGCATGTATTCTAGTGCAGTACCTTGAATATTCCAAGGTCTTGCAGAAATGAAAATTTAATATTTCCTTGAAAAGTGTACTGTCTATATCATGTACCACATTAGGAAAGGATCTTGTGGAATTTTTTACTCAGTAAATAATACAGTTTAATCACACCTGTATTTTGCTTTGGAATAAAAGCACGTGCATTAAATGAGAAGATGCTTCCTATTTTACATGTGCCAACCTTCAGACTTTCATGTCCCTTGATTACTTTAGCTCTTATGAACTTGGTTAAATGCTGGAGAAGTGTCAAATGTTTGGGTTTTTCTTTTGAATTACTGTGGGTTTGGAGGATTAAATAACATGTTCACATCCATTCCAGTCTTATGTATCAATCATCCATATAAATCATGTTGCTAAAGCCCTCCCATATTTGCGTGCAGGGGAGAGGGACAAGAAGTTCTTTTGGATCAATAAGCAACTTATCACTCCAAATACTCCTCCCCCAAGTGGGTACAACAGAAAACAAAACTTAGAAGGTCAGCAAGGGACTGTACAGCTAGCAGTGTGTATACACTTTACAATTTTGGGCTTCCTGACTTGACTCTTGCTGTTGCCTTCAACATAATTGGAGAAGGTGCATTTTATTGTTATTCAGTGAAGTGGAGTAGCTGTGCCTGCTCTTCCAAGTAGTATTAACATAATAAAAAAACAAGGTTTGACTTCTCTTCTGTGTGAAGAGATATATAGACTATTAATGGTCTGTATCTGGGTTCTTCCTTCTTGCTCTTCTTTTACAAAAAAAAAAAAAAAGACACTCCCCCAAAAAAACCCCAAAACTCCTAAAAAAGCCAAACAAAACTACTTCCATACTTTAGATCAGTAGCTGTAGTTTGAATCACTTTTTATTTGAACATGTGCAAGGTGGTGTGCGAGAAAGGTGAAGCTTCAAAAAATAGAGACAACCCATGTCCCTGTTAATACCTGAGATTCTTAGAAATTCTGAGGTCTGTTGATATCCAACAGCCTGCATCACTGAGGAACAGGACATAAACTTTTTTTTTTCCTGACATCACACCCACCCCCTCCTTCAGAGTGTTTTGCCTTCTTTATGGAATTAGAATCCTAGAAATCAGGTAGATGGAGAGGAAGGTTTTTTTCAGTTCACTAGATAATATATCTAGATACAATTTATACCCGAAATATTTTTATGCTGTTAGATTATGAGGTTATGGTATTTGATTAATGTGGATTTTTTTAGTTTCACCTACAAACCAGAAATGAAACTGGGTAATCTGGGGTGAATAGTTCTCTTGAAATCCAGTTCCCTAACTGTCTGGGAAAACTTTCATTTCCAAGCTCTTCTAGTTTTCAGTTGGATGAAAGCCAATTAGTTGGAAGTTATGCTGAGGAAATGGAATGTCTGCAAGATCAGAAGCTATATTTTTCAATGCAATTACTTCATGCTTCATTGCATAAAGGATATACAGATTTCCTTAAGACTTTCTGTCGTTTGATACCAACTCTCCATTTACACAGAATATGAAAGTATCGGGCAAAGCTGAAGCTGTCATCTGCATGACACTTTATTTCTAGAAAATAAATACTCAATGTCATACTCAAAAGAAATGCAATATTAGCATAAGAAATTATTAAGAATCACAGTTAAAATTGAGTGTTTAATTATTCTGAGTATTTAATTCTTTTCAATAATATGCTTCAGAAGAATCATTATCACACTGAATTCCCTTACACTATCTATTATTTACAGAAGTGGCTATTCATGCCAGTGTAACCTCTGGCATGATAAATGGGTTAGTAAATCCAAAGCATATGTGCCCTTTTGGTAGCAGATGGCAGACCAGTGTCAGTTGAGACAGTCTCTGAATTCCCTAGTGGCCTTTACAAAGTTCATAATTATTGAAGAGAGCATTGTAGCCTTTCTTTTTTGGAAATATTCAAAGATATGATAAAAAATACACATACAAATAGAAATACAAATATTATTTTAATGTTGTTGTTTTTACACATAAACCAGATTCTTGTTTTTTTTCAAGTCAATAGTAAATTCCAATTGCCTTCAGTTTGCCAAGATTTCAGTCAAGGCCTGTGTGCTAATGAAAATTTCTCACATACTCTTAATACTTTATGTCTTTCAGAACTAGGAAGTGGCCATGCTTTTCTTGGTTTGTTGTATTATAAATATTCCTCCTTTGTATGTTTCTACAAATATCTTTTCTTGTTTTATTATTCTGGTATAAATCCAGGTTGCTTTTGTTCAAATAGAATCTTACTTTATTCCATTAGGAATCACTGCTGTCATTGAATCTCAGAATGTCTTTATGTATTTAACAAACAATATCATTTGCCTGATGCAGTGATTCTAGAATATGGCTTTATACTTAGAAATTTAATTTAAAGAATTTAAAATGATCTGTTAAAAATTGAAAAACATTTAAAAGATTTTGAATGTATTTAAAAATCTTTAAGTATTTTTTAATAACTTAGCAGAAACAAACAATTGCTTTAGAATAGTTTAGATATATTTTCTATGTCATATTAGTATGTAGAGTGTGGTTCATGATCAATGAGATGACCAGATACAGTTTAAATTATTTTTAATTACATGCAAGGCAATGTGAGGCATAAGATGAAGTAGTGAGAAAATCAAGGGGTTTATTTTGCCTCCCTGAGAATTTAGAAACTTTATTTTGGTTACCTATGCCTTTGACTCATGTAATCCAATAGCAGAGGTTGAACAGAATTTTCTAAACCATCAATGAACTTTCTGTTACAGCTTAAGCTTCCTCTAAACATTATGACAGGTCACAAGTAGTGGATACTAAAATATGGAAGTACAGTCTCTGTCCCAGGCAGCTGGCGACAGGACAAGGGGAAATGGCACAAAGCTGTACCAGGGCAGGTTCAGATTAGATGTTTGGGAAAAAATTTTCACTGAAAGAGTTGTCAGGACCGTGAACAGGCTGCCCAGGGAGGGGGTTGAGTCACCATCCCTGGATGTATTTTAAAAAAAGGGTAGATGAGGTACTTAGGGATATGGTTTAGCATAGGACAGGAATGGTTGGACTTGATGATCTTAAAGGTCTTTTCCAAACTTGTGTGATTCTGTTGGTTTGTGGGTTTTTTTGTGAATTGCCTGGAAGGTCCTTGTTAGCAAAAATATTCCTCCATACTTGATTGCTATTCCAAGAATATTTTCTTCCTCAGATCAGTCAGAAATGCTAAGGATGAAGAAGACTGAGGAAGTCATCTAGTACTTAGGAGTCTGTATGTTTGGGAAAGGAGGGCAAAGCTCTTCTCTTTTTAGAGAAGAGCTGTGGAGAAAAGCGTAATCTGGGGTTGTGTTTTGGTAACTATTTAAATTAATGTATACACAAGCTCATACTGGATGGCACTAAGCTTAGCATCAGTAACTCTGGAAGTGTACTTTGTTTTGCTAATGGGAGTTGTGATAGACTTCAGGTCTATTCATTAGGAGACAGTTTCCTGCCTTTGATTTCTTTTTTCTTTTTTTTTTTTTTTGTTTTCTTTTCCTTCTCCTGTCTCCATTGATTTCAATAGGAGCTTCAGCACATGCAGATCAATCACAGGATATGTACTGGTGATGTAGTTGCTAAAAGCAACAGTAATATATAGTGGACTCTCTACTCCCAGCACTTTTTCTGTATGCATTTTCAAATTATAGAAGTTTTAGAAAACAAAATAAAAAACATTGCTTTGAAAAAACATGTAATTGTTTACTTAGCAAGTCATGAGAAGGAAGTAGTGAAGAAAAAATATTTTGGGGGAAGGGATCTATAGGTGATACAATAATTTTCCTGAAAAGAAGGAAGATATTGGTGGTCTCCTGAAATGTGCTAGTTTTGAAGGGCATGCCAAATTTGTTGACTGTTTTCTAACAGTTGGTAATGAATTTTTGTGGTAATTTTGCAGTAATTTTACATTAAACATATTCCATAAGTGCCTCTACCAGACATAGAAAATTATGTTATGAATGGATTGCTGTATGCATTAGGCCAATTTAAGAAAGTCATTCCTTACAGAAGTTTCCTGAACTGTTATCTATGTTATCTGGAGTTGAAACGATGTAATAATAATGCACATATATATATATATGTCCACAATGTTGTTCTTTTTGTACCCTCATCTGATAAAATCCACAGATGTTTTTGGAAACAAGGTGTTTTATCTGTCCTCATAAAAACTTTTCCATATTCACGTGTTTTAAGTTAGTAAAAAAACTCCACATTTTTAGAAATTAACTCAAATACCACTTTTTCTGTTGTTACATAATGACAGAGCTACATAAGATGAAGTTGTGAATTTCTAAATGCTTACTCTTAATTACATACTCCAAAGGAAATAATAATACATACTGCCCTGGGATCTCTTGAAACACAAGTTCATTTTCTTTTCAAATTTATACCATTCAATGTTTTTTTGGTAATGTGATTTTGATTTTTAATGTCTTCAGTTTGCTATTTTCATGTTCACCTTAGAATCCCACGTCTAAGCAAAGTTCCCATAAAATCATGGCTGCCATTCACAAAAAGTGAGTTCTTTCTCACAAAAAGGTCCATGTGTGAACAGGACACATTGAAAACAGCTTCTCTAAATCAGGTTATGTATAATTAACACGTGGCCTTAAAAGACTGAGATGCAAGTTTATTAAGGTAATTCAGAAGTAGATTTAAGTAGTACCTTACTAAGTAGTGGACAAACATGTTATTTGTGCTCCAGCAACCCAAGGTTCGAGTTTCCTGTCCATCTGGCAGCATTAAAGCAACTGTACAGGGCAGAGGAAAATGATTAGTTGACCTTTTCCTTGCTATGCCAATTTGGATTCCATCTTCCGTGTGGATGCATCCTTGAAGCAGCAGAATAAACCGGGCACAGGTAATTCTGGTAATGCAAGATGGCTTTTCGTCAGCTCTTCCCATGGTTAATAGAATACCTGTTTTTTCCAAATGAGGTTATAGTAGAAGTCTCATGAACAATTGCAAAGTGTCATTATTATTGACTAAGTATCTCACCTTGACAGGCCACAAGGGATTGCCGATGGCAGAAGGTTTTCAAATACACTTTATAGCATTATCAAGCAATCTAACAGATCACTTTCTGGCCTACAATACAGTGAGGGCTTTATCACTTCTATGAGATCTGTAAGTGAAGATGCTTGAAAGAAAAATAAATCCTCAATAGGTGAATATTTGGGAAAGTATACCCATTTGGTATTGTGGTTAGGGTCAAAGCCATTTTATGTAGGTGGATTCTTTGCTTCAACTATATTCCTTTTTCACTTCATTGGGAAACATCCAAATGTAAGTGCTCATAGTGAAGGAATGAAAACTTTGTGATATTAGAAGTCAGCTTTTAAAAATGAAATTGGATTTCTTAATTATGAGTTAGTATTACTGAATTATACATAAGCTCAGACACTTCGGTTTGGTTCTCCAGCTACAACAAAATAAATCATTATTGTTTCTTTTAATTGAAGCTTTGTGATATTTTTACAGTTGATTAACACTATTATTGTCCCAAACCACATATGGTCCTGCCAGGCTGCACAGAAACAAAATTTGGGGAATGTTTTAGCAGTAAATTGACTAGTGAGAGTAATGTGAGTATCAGGCAGGTTAGGCTGTGTTGCCTGATTTGGCCATTGCCTTGAGCTTCCATGACTGTTCCAAGTCTGTCTCTTCTCAGCTCTGAGTTGAAAACACTTGGAGAGAGGAGAAGGAATAGTACAGCAATTACAACTGAAAAATTGGTGCCCCCAACAATCAGGACAGAGTAAATTGCTTTTTCCTGATGCTTGCTATAGCAAAAATTAACCTGCATGGCTGAAAAGACCTGAGCTAGATTGGGAGTAGAATAACCACAAAGATCTGTGTAATATTAATTTTCTCTTATCTAAAACTCAGTTATAGATTTAATTGATTCTGATCAATATTCATCTTTCTTTGGGACAAATATGTGTACTCTTAAACTTGTATTCACTAGATGTCAAAATCTATATCTCAAACTGCACTTCTGTGATAGTAGCCATTTACATTCCTGTGTACCTTGTTGAGGTACAGATAAAAGTGATTTTGTGCATTTTTAATTTTTTTTTACTTTTGAAAAAACATTATTTATACAGTTATCTACAACTAGGGAAAGAGATTATGTTAATAAGAAAGCCAATAAATATAATTTATTTTTAATATCTAGTTTCAAAAGCCAAGAAGCTTCTAAATTAGCATTATAATCATTTTGAGGATAGACCAGATGTCAAGGCTAAGAAGCTATCTTACCGAAAATAATTGTATTTGTGATGGTGAAGAACAGTAGAAGGGGCAGAAATTATATTTTTTTTGTTAAGAGGAGAAATATGACATGCTCACTCACAGAAAAAGTAGCCTTGGGGGTAGAGGGGAAGTTGAAGGAACAGGGAAAAAAATTCCTCTGAGAACTTGACTTACAAGTTTCCTTGCATGTTTTCTGATTTAAAAAATAGAATACTTAAAATTTCCAGTATCATCTGAAATATATCATAATGAGATTTTTTTTTTTTGTTAAGGATCAGCGCATCCAAACTAACATTAGTGATCCAAGATCATTGCAGTGAGTGCAGTGTGGTTTATACCAATAAAATACCAAGAGACCCACATTAAATTTAACATGTCTGTTAAAGCACCTGTCTGACTTCGTTGAAGCCAGTAAGATACTGAGTTTCCATTAAAATGCAAGTCTAAAATCCTGTGATGCGTGGCATTTCTCCCACTCGAGTCAATGAAACAGATTGCAGTCTCCTCACTGGTGTAGTAGAACTTTTCTTATAAAGATGTGATTAAGGTTTGTTTGGGAACACTAGACACTGTAAATCATGGCCTTATCATTGATTGAGATGATGAAGAAGAAAACTGAAGCTGCTAAAATCCAAGACAGCTAAATAATTTATAAATTACCTTCTCTGTAGTTTTTATTAGGCAATTATGCTCATAACAATAATAGTTTCATGTGAGTTGCCACATTTGACTTCAAAAGATCTAGCACTGGCGTCACATGGTAGAATCCTTAACTACTTCTGTCTATTCCCTGTTACTATTTAGGTACTCTTAATTCGTTGTCTTACTTCCATGATCTGACAGTGTAAGTTACATCTCTGTTGCTCAGCTGTTAAGTGTATTCCCCATACTAGAAATTATTTATTATACTGGCACATGGTGTATCATCTGTCATGTCTAAGTGGAGGAAAGATCTTCCTACAATATCTGTTCTGCTCTTTAATCTTTCTATGGAAATCTCCAACTTTCTCTTCAGACTACTAAAGAGCATTCTTGAAACATTTATTTTAAGCTGATGAGTTCTTTCCCCAACCATTATATTGCGTGCACATGAGCACATTTGCATGCTTTGGGGGTGTAGCACTAGAAGTTAATCACATAACGGTTTTTCAAGCAGCTTTTCAAGCCTTTTGAGGTTAAATACAGTTACTAAAATGTGAGCTGAGTATTTGCACATGAAAGACATTTCAGTTAAAATTTTTCTAGAGTTCTACTGGAATAAAAAATAAAATTACTTTAAATGTATGATGAAATAGAGACAATATAGTCTTCCTACTGATACTATAAATCTTAGTAATGTCTTGCTAGTGAACGTATTTTGGTGGGTCTGAAAGAATGTTTTATTGCTTTTATCTTCACAAAATCAATGGAATATTATTTTGTCCAAAGGTAAAGGTTCTCACAGAGTTTTGCTTAATTTGCTTACTAATAATCTCTCTGCCATTCTAGAAGTTTCTCCATAATACCTTTTACCATCTCCTTTAACTGCCAGACTACATACATGCTGTAACTTGTGATGTGATTTTTGTCTCTTACTAAAGACACAAGTATTTTCAGCATATACCTAAGAATAGTATAATTCAAATTGTAACTAACTTTCTGGACAAGTTATGAAGGATTTTGAGTTTGGTTCACTTTTTCCATCCCCTTGTGTGTCCCATTATTCCCTGCAGTTCTTCTTTTAAGTCGCTAATAACATGGGAATTTCTATTTAATGAAATATAGCTAGGGTAGCCCATTTGTAGTATTTTATAATTTAAGAGTGCTAATTATAGATCAGAGTCTTTGTATGGTCTTTGGTCTTTGATGGTATTTTGTTTTTGTAACTCTTTTTCCCTAAGACACAGTTTGATGGAAAATATCTATTCTATATTTTAGTTTAGATTGTTTTGATGAAAAATTATACAAACTGCTTAAATTCTGGCCTGCCAAAATATTGCTCCGTATTCAGATTTCCCTGTGTCAGATATGAGATCCAATTTATTTTTAGAGAAAAATATATTCACAGTATCTTGTTACTTCTAATACAATGCTTTCTAACTAGATCACTCATGGGAAGTGAAATTTATAATAATCTAGGACTGCTTACATAAGGGTTTTTTGTTCTTTACAGTGTTGATATGTAAATATATGGTCTGAGTTTTTTGTGTGCATGGATTTAATCAAGTTTCTTGGTCTCTACATTTATTTGTATGCTCACAAGGAGTATGTGCACATACTTTTCTGGTACAAAATATTTCTGGACCCTGTTTCACATTTCTCAATGCTGAGAGTTCATTTTTAACATAAGTTTTCAGCAATGCCTTAGAAATTGCTATTCCTAAGTTCTTTCAAATAAAAATCTCATTTATTTACCTGGTCAGTAACATTAGCTAGCAATTTGCTGCTTGTGGCACCCTGTCCTAACAGTGACCACGATTACTATCTGTAGCAGTTTATCCTCAGCAGTTGCTGTAGCAGAATCTCTAATTGCCAAGGAGTTGCAAGTGATTCAGTGAGCAGACCACGACTGATTAGTG
This sequence comes from Hypotaenidia okinawae, assembly GCA_027925045.1. Taxonomy (NCBI): domain Eukaryota; kingdom Metazoa; phylum Chordata; class Aves; order Gruiformes; family Rallidae; genus Hypotaenidia; species Hypotaenidia okinawae. The sequence continues at coordinate 13,730,751 of BSDF01000013.1, read as the reverse complement.
AATAACATAAGGTACCAGGAATTAAAAATGCCCACAGTGGAAGAATGGAACGCTTAGATCTGCTAGTGCTGCCATCTTTATATATGTGGATGCCAATGTGAGCAATTCAAGCTAAACTTCGCTCTGTATCTATATAGACTTTGTGGGTATCAGTATCACTAGGAGCTAAAAGGGAGATTCCTTTGCCTAAACTGTTGCAAAGTATCGTAAAGCTTAAACTTTTCAGCAGAAGCTGAAATAACTCTAACAATGAAATTATAATACGGAAGTTTGAGTAGATTATTTAATTTAAAATGAATCAGGCATATTTTCAAAATTATATTACATAAAAGGTACAAATTTGCCAGGAGTTTTTCTTTGCAGTTACTTGTAGTGGACTAGATCCTTCCAGTCATTGTTTTCCTTTTTTAACACACTTGTAAAATCTCAAACCACTTAGCAAATGTTGTTATAACTGGGGAAAAGAAAAATTTTAAAATCGTTCAATTTCATAGATATTTTATAAGATTGTATCCTTGCCCTATTTTATTCAAGAGTGTTGAGACAAATGAGCAATTTCTGTGTTTTATATAATGAGTTTTTTTAAAAAAAATTCTGATTCTGTATGACTTAAAGCTTGACTTAAATTTCAAACTTGTCCCTCTCTTGATCGCAGAAATTGTTGTAGGCATTTCTCACAGTGTTTAGTCATTCCCAGAGTGGAAATCTGTGACTGCAGTCCTCATGGCAAAAATCTCTGCATTATTTAAGCATATATTCTGGCTTCTGTTGGTATCCCTCGGTGCAAAGTACAGTGCACTAATTAGGTCCCACATGTTCCTACTATCCAGAGTACGTGTATATATTCCATAACCCTCCCTTACTTTCTCTTGCTATAACAAATAATGATCAATAGTGCTTATCCAGGTCAAAAAGTTAATTTGATCAAGCATTGTACTTGCTAATGTTGCATAAGCAGAAAGTATTCAAACATCCCAGAAACTGAAGAGAATGTATATCCCAGTCATTACTTCCTCTTACATTTCTGTAATGTTTTTTAAATTACCACCAGAAATTCCACTCCTTCATAAAAGTAGAAAATTTCACAAGATGATGTGATAAATGTTTTGCTGATGATGTAGCTGTCACACAAGACTGGACCTTTAATGTTAGTTTATTTTGACATATCATTCCACCAAAAGGGACTGCTGTATTTTTAGGGAAAGAATAGATAATACCTAGGGTCATGTTTTCCCAGCTTCTAGAAAATGTGGGTGTCTTGAACAAGAATTTGTGTGCAGATATTTTTGTTTGATAGCTAATATTAATTCAATGTTCCTTGAATTTTTCTAATCCCTTTCTGAATCCATATAACCTTTTATCTTCATGCCTTTATGTGGCATATGTATTGGTTGCATGACAGAATACTCTTGATTTAAACATGCCTCATGGTTTGGGTGAATTAACTCAGGTTTCTGTGTTTTTAGAAAGACCACAAAAACATTTACATCTGTAAAAATGTTCAGATCTTTGTTGTATTCCATTCCTGGTCTTTTCTTTATGATGGGGAAATTTTGTAGCCTATTTAGTTTTCCCTCATTTTGAACCTCTTACATTCTTCGCGATCATACTAGTTGCATTTGTCCAGGTCTCTACAAAGCCCATTTAAGAACTAATTAAAATAAAGTAAAAGTCAATCAGCAATTCAGTGACAGAGCTAAGGAGATTATAGATCTCAAAATCATTCTTTCTGAAGGGATTGTATGTTTGAAAGGACTGCAAAGTAAGCATCAGTTAGGGTTTTGCCTCCAGTCTTCAATCTTTAATTATGCTCTGCTGGTGTAGGTTAGTTATCTCATTTGTATTCTGATGACTGAAGTAGACATACATTTCACCAGAATTTGATATTTCTGTGGTTTGGCATCTGGTTGCTCAGTGAGAAAACAAAGCAATGAAAGTTAGAATACCCCTAGGAGGATCAGCAACATCTGCTGAAGTGAGATAGATATGTAGCCCAGGTGAGAAGTCACAAGGTGTCCTTTTATAAATAGTAAGACACATTTCTAATATCATTATTTACACTTCCCTAAGCTTTTTCTTGTTGTTGTTTTTATATTCTGTAAAATAATGGCATAGTAGACAACAAAACTAAATTAAAAAAATAAAAAATAAATAGCAGGACCCTTAAGGAAAAGCAGATAAAGGGCAAGCACCAGAGGAATATGTTTTGGAAGACTGTATTGAGATTAACTTTTTAAACTGTACTAGTTATGTATTTTCACAGACAATATAACAGCAGGCTGCTGGAAGCCATAAACTGTGAGTTAATAGCTTTAACCCATGTAGCATTTCTTCATCTGTGTAAATGTTTGGAATGAACTATACCAACCAGTGTCACATATCTCTGGGATATCAAGACTTGTGGTCTTTGAGAGAAAAATACTGGTAAATGAAAAAAGATACTTTAAACAAACTTTAGATTGTTGAGTTCTTCACCAGCCAGCATGAAGGGAGGTGAAAATAGCGTCTTTCCTGTCTTACTGATACTGCAGGGTTTGCAGCACCTGGCAATGCTGTGCACTGTGTCACCTATTTGTGATACTGGTTTTCTCACAGCAAGGCACTCATCTTACAGCAAGACACTCCCAGGTAGCTGATCAAGCACTGGTGAGTTCCTTAGAGTCCTGGGATGTTCCTTACATTCCATTGCTCTGTTCATTTTCCTATGCTATATTATGACAACAGGGACTTGAATTGTCTAGTTTTGTAATACTTAATAAGTTTTCAATACTGAACATCACTTAGCAAAAGTAGTTGGATTATCATTCACCAAAGTGTTTATGTACCTCCTGTACATCTCCAAGACTATTTTGCAGACTGCCAGTTTTGCCCATACCTATTGGCTGCATCCACATCCAAGCAGTGTATCCAGTATCACACAAATGTGGATCCTGTTTTTGGGAATAACTCTATCTGAATGGTAACTTCCCCAGTGAAAGACAGTGTGCTAACTAAGTATTTGGTGCCCTAGCCTTTGTTATTTCCTCTTTTTCATGTGGCTATGACTGTGTCATGTGATGGCCCGCCAATCACCTCTGAGTGACAGCAGTCACATAAAGCTGTCCTTGAGCATTAAGTACTTCAAGCCTTACTGGAGGAAAACTAATCCAATCTGAGAAAGATTTACATTTATAGCTTATGGAAATTTGCTTTCTAAAGACAGTTAAAGATACAGATGTGTCTATAATTTACTATTAAGCCACTCTGAAAAGGTTTAGCACACACTGTGATGTTTACCAAGTTCATCTCACAGAGATAGGAGATTTTCACAGTATAACTCATTTTTACTTAAATGAATGAGATTATGAACGGTGTAATTCTGTAGACCGTTCTTGTTATCAGAAAACCAGACCTGTATGTTACTGGTGTCTGGAAGAGCAAGTAATTTGCTCTGTATCAGGAAATATGATATAATTAGTTATTGTAGGTATGCAGGGCTCCTGCTTTGCTGTCAGAGAAATTGAGAAAGAAACAAAACCAAAAACCTGAAGTGAAAGAAAAAACCCCATAGAATGATATCTGCTGCTTACTCTGCTGTGGTCTCCATTATATAAACTTCTCATGTCTTCCTATCATTATCTGTAATGTTTTTCATATAGTTACCAAAATTCCACTTGCAATTGACATGTCCTGTCTTATGTTACTCAATTATGTACCAGTGGAGTTTGTGTGGTAGAAATTAGTGTTATGAAAGCTTATTGTAGGTAAAGCCTTTTTTAAAAGGGCTAAATTTTTGGTTGTGTTTGGAAGAGAGTTTCATATCAAGTACCGAATTATTTTCTCCAATAATCTGTGCCTAAATTAACATGGCCTAGCGCCTTGACCTGTCTTTCTATTCATATTGGTACATATAACTGGTGTTCTATTACTTCAAATACAGTTTCCAAAATTTATGTCTCTGATAATGACAGAAAGACGGAAGTAGAATGAGTAATTGTATTCTCTACATGGTAAGCTTAAGTGAGCCAGTAGCTTAATATTGATGCCATTAAAGCTTGTGTCAGGTTTATCATTGACTTTTTTAGGATTAAGAGTTAGACCAAGACTGAATACTTCTCAAAATCTCAGACTCTAATTATCTGTGTAAGATTGACATCTGCAGCAAAATTCTGCCATTGGATTAATTGTGAATTAACTCAGGAGTGTCACTGACATATCACATAATTTGTGTCCAATTAATATTGCAACTAAAATTCCATTTTGTTCGGTGACACTAATTTTTATTTCTACAGTTCCAACATGTAGTTCATTCAAGTAAAGCTGTAATTTTTAATTAAATATTAAAATCACATTGATGAAAACAGTTCCATAGCAAAATATTTTTGCTTCAGGGAAAATAGATTACTTTTTCTTTAAAGGAGGGGAGAAGATAAATATTTAATAATCAGATAAATATGTTGCTCTGTACTTACTCTTTAATACGTGCTAAAACCGGAGGAATTACTAAGGGATTTATCAGTATTCAGTTTACTACTGTAAATATTTTGTACTATGGAAGTAAGTTTGTGTTTATTGTGCAGATTGATTATATTATGCTGAGTTTTATATAATGTTAAATATGTGGTTTTTAACTAGTGCTTACTATGTTCTTACCAGTTCCACATGGTTTAAATGTTTACAGATTTCCTTCTGATATGACTTGTTTGATTGTCTAAAAAAACCCCTTATACAGCTAAATATCTACATACACTGAACTCATAATATGCCTTTAGTTGTAAAGTTATGTTCTTTCTATTTATAAAATCATCTTTTTATTCCTCTCTTCGCTTTCAGTAAATTTTGCTTAGAAATTAGCAGGACAGCATTCACTTAGGGTCGTTTGTTGAAAAATTCATCTTAGTCTTAGTAACAGTGAGGGTTTTTCATTTTGCACACTATTGTGTTAGCTATCTTGAAGAGTATGCACAGAATTAAGAAGGGGTATACAGGATATCGATATAAGGAAACCTACTATCCATACCTCCATTTCACAGGCTATGGTCTTTATGAGGAAATTCACCAAAATATCTTCTGGAGGCACAAAGCTAACGGTAGATGACTTGGGAGATTTCTGGAGTACGTCGGTGACTGCTGCCTCTGACAGATAATTTCAGACCCAATGAAAGGACATGCTTTGCTGGACCTCACGTTTACAAACAAGGGCTGACAAGTTGGGGACAAAGTTTGGAACAACATTCGCTGAGTGACCATGAGATTGTTGAGTTCAGGGTACTAAGAGGAGGAAGCAAAGCAAAAAACAGGATCGTGGCCTATGGTCCTGTGCTCCAGGAGTGCAGCCTTTGTCCCATTCAGAGATCCGCTTGGAAGAATGACCAAGTTACGTTCAAATGCTAAATACATCATGGATGTTCTTCTGTATCTAATTTGAATTCTAAATTACTATTCGGGATCTCTTTTTCTATGTTATGCCAGTGACTTATTGCAGGATCATCTTTTCCATGTGGGAGAAATTTTACAGCTCAGTTCAGTGAAAACACTAGAGCATTTGTGACAGAACAGGCCAGTTTCTTCACAGATAGGAAATACCTTTCTTCTACACTTTCATTTGGAGATCCGGCATGAAATTACTATGTTGGAATAACTTTTTAATTATCCAACATCATCCAAGAAGCAAGGCTAAGGACAAAAGAAGAACCCAGCTTTGCAATTGTTAATAGTTAGGCAAGGTGTCATGCAAAGGGGTTTTTTCCCTAAGCTTTCTAGACCACAGGAGCAGTGTCATCTCCCTGCACTTCTGAAAGGATTTAACTATCAAAATAGCCATGAACTGGCCCAACATGTTCAGAAACTCCTGTCATAGATTTTTGTATGCTGAGCACTTGGGAAGTGATAGGCTAGTAATAATAAATCTTTATTATTGCTGTAATCTGAAAGTCAGAGACTCTTAGCCAGTCCTGTCTTCTGCAGGATTTGTTGAATTAATGTCACTGTCATAAGTATTTTCTTAAACAAAATAGTTTTGATCCATGTACTCCTGTGCTCCATGAAAGCATAATCTTTAATTTCTTAGCACCTGAATGCCATAAACACTTGAAGTTTAAAAAAAAAAAATTCAAACTCTAGTAAGATTGGAGAAATCTTTTGGTACAGAAGAAAGTTGGTGTCTAATCAACTCATCCCAGTTTATCTCTCTTCAAAACCCTTTACAAGGCAGATGACTATTTATCTTGTGAAAGCCAATGTGTGTAGCCAATTCAAGTAAAGAATAAAAACTGCTGGGTAGAAATTCCCGTAAAGGTCAGTCAACAGACTAAAAATATTATAATGTGGCTTCATTGTTTGCCAACAGAGAAGGTAGATTTAATTCCTTTAAACTGTACTTCAGAGGCAGTAAAGAGATTGAAAAAAAAATTGTTATAAGTATGACTGAATGATGAAAGATTCAGCCTGATAATCTTAAAAATATTAACAGTTGAAAACTGTGAAAATACAATTAGAGGTTTTAAGTTGTTGGGGTTTTGTTATGTTTAGAGTTTTTTGGTAGACTGTCTTTAAATATTTGTTAAATATTTTTCTCCCTTGTCCCCCATGGCTAACTAGTTGGCCTTAATAATTACTTAATAATTACTTCCCTAGATTTCAGTGCTTCAGAGGTGAAACACCATGAAAGAAACCATTTCCATGTATATACTGAGTTTACTCTTCCTGCATGTATGACAGCAGAAACAGATATAGCTGTTGTGTTCTCAATAGTCCTGGAAATAACAGGAAAGGGGACTGAACTGATAGTAGCAGCTACAAACATTTTAGTAGGGCTCTAGATAGAGTATTGCAGCTTCTTGGTATATAACTTTCCAAATACAAATGTATTTTCTGTTCAGCAAGTCTTCTGTAATGGCTTGGTTGATTCTGGTTCTGAAGAGAAAATAGTGGTATTATACAGTGGAATAAGTAAGACCTTAAGAGTAATACTGTGTTTTGTTTCTGAGACACTGAAGATTAAAAAACCCCTTGAGTAGTCCCGCATGGTAAGATTTTCTCCCAAACTGCTGCTGTGCTCCCTACTTTTCCTGCCTTTTCTCAGAGAATTAATCATTATCATTCCCTCTTACTCAGTTTGGCTGGTGAGAACCCCATGTGTTCTCTCCCTGACTTTTCTGCAAAGAGGCCTCTAATACGTTTGGTCTGCCATGTGGTAAGCTGATCAACACAGCCCATGAGGAAAAATGAAGCTTCAGCGTAGCAGTGCTGAGTGTTGTATCTTACAGACCAGTACGTTCAATATACACTAAAACTATGGACCAGACAAGGCACAAGGGACCTACTTTTTTTTTTTTTTTTAAAGTTTTCAACCAATGGTCTTACTGCTATTCTTGAAAAGTTTCTGCATTTCAGAAGGCAGCTAATGTAAACCCAGTACATTTGGCAGCCTGATGCAATCACTGATGCTATTTTTTTTGTTGGTGGCAGAATCACTGTGTAGAAGATTCACCACTTCGTCATGTCAGCTGTACAACTTGATCACAAACAGTGCAACTGCTTTGATTCAATACAATTAGAAATGGAGGGGTTTTTATCCCTTTTCACCCTTCATTGGTGTGTATCAGCAAGTAAAACAAAATGGAACACAACAAAAAGAAAATATTTTCAATTGTTGTAGGAAGGTCTTTCATTTAATAGTAAGCTATTGCTTTCAGATGCATGTCAACCTGACAGCTCTCTTATTTTCTGTCTTGCAGTGAGACAGATAATATCACAGCCTGCCATAAAGATAAGGGACTCAGAGGGAACAAAAGAACTAGGAAAATTCAAACTTAGGTTATTGATGCATTTAGAAATCACATTTTTTCCTCTTAATGCGAATGTGAAATGGGTAAGTTTCATAGGGAAGAGGCATCCTGGACTTACTAGTTTCCTTCTCTCCATATGTCTGTGCCTTGTTTCTCCCTGACTGCCATAATAGCTGGTGTTTTGATTGGTATTATTGTCAGTCGTTCCCATCCCCACCCCCACCCCCACCCCCCAAAAAAAAAAGGTATAAATAGACATATTAAAATACTACCTTAGATTAATGCTAACATGAGAAAAGGATTTTGTTTCAAGGAAACAACATTACATTATTTGCCCTTTTTTATTGTTCTGTGGTGCTTCAGCTATTAAGACATTCCTATTTACAATTCAAAATTTCAAATTATGTGTAACTACATAAAGGAGCATTTTGTGTAGAGCTTACCAAGTGGTACTGTTCAAGCTTATTTCATTACATTCAGTAGCTCGCAAACCCAAAGCCAAGCTGAACTTTCACTACTATTCCCAAATGCTTATATTTGCATTATTTTTCAGCACTTATGGAAGCATGGATTGTATCAGTTGATGTGAGTCCTGAGATCTAAACTTCACACACTCAAATCAAACTGAGCAGGCTCATATAAACGTATATGAACTTATTGCTGTTGAATTCAACAGAGTATAGAATTAGGACTAAGAGCTATCAGGCCTTTATGTCTTAAAGTAACTTACATTGCCAGTGGTGCTTGATTTTTAAAAGAAAAAAAAATATGGAAGAAAAATTAACAGCTTTTATTTTTCTTGTCCAGCTCAGAGTGTGAGTTTTGGAGGTTTGAAATGGCTGTAGAATTAATTTCGTGTCTCATTGCTTCTCTGGTCTGTCAAATCCCCTCAGACAGAAATCCAATGGGAAAAGTCTGATTTTTACTTAAATCACAACCTTGATAGAGGTGTTCACCTTCTGCCTTGATACTGTTCTTCGCATTCAGTCCCAGCCACTATGTCAGTGAAGGTCATCAAGCTTGTGGAAAGATGAAAACAGGACTTTCTTCATTTTAATTCAGAGCTTCTTCACAGAGAGTATTATTACAAATAGGCATTTCTAATGCAAATTTATTTTACCCTTAACTAATGTGTAAGAAGACGTGTAGATTTACTTTTTTTAGTTTTATGGCAATCTTTAAATAATGCTATACTTAGAAGTCTATAGTCCAGCTCTGCAATTCAGATCTAATTTATCACTTGTATTTAGAAGGCTACTAGACATTTTATCTTGAAGTTTCAGTTTTCCAGTGTCAGCACCAAAAATAAAAAAACCAATGATTTTGGAAACAAATGCATTAAGATGAATCCAAATATATGAAATCAGAAGGCTTCAGGGATCATGTTGGCTTAATTTTGTACTGTCCTTATATAAAGCAGTTTTAAAAGGAAAATAATAGGGGGAGGATGTGTATCCACCGACTAGCTATGAGGAAACTTCTCTTTCTTTTTAGTTGAATATGTGTATTACCCTTCATTACAAATTTTGTCAAATTTTCTGATTATTTCTAGGTTTGGACACAGGTTAAAGAGAAGAAACATCTCAAATATTGAAACAATAAACACACTTCCTGAAAAACTCTGTCCTGGAAAGCACTATCTTATTTTAGTATATGCCATGCCTTTAGGTATGCATAGAATAATTCTTCATATGTCTCATCAAAGAGAAAGAGTGTATCTGAGCAGTCGGACATGAGTAGTCTCATGAAACCAGGGCTTTGCCTAAACCAGCAAGACCGGGTGCTTACACGTCTAAATGAATGTAAAAGGACATGTTTCTCTACTAACTGTCTTGTTAGTGGGTGGAGCCAGTATACAGTTGACTTTAAAGATGTCAAAAATCCCTGAGTCACCTTGTTCTCTCATTTGTACTGATGGAAAACTGGAATGACTCTGTCAAATCCACTAGGACTGTGTTGATATATAGATATTAAGAACAAACCAGGTTTTAACATCTTAAAAAGTTAGAGTCAGTAAAATAGTAAGAATGCATATCTGGAAATTCAGGTGGATTATAGTTGGCAACAGATATTTCAGCTGAACTGCAATCTACTCTTCAGACAACTCTTTTTACAAAGTTAAATTATTTAAAAGTTCTTGCATAAAACTTTTAAAAGCAAACCCCCATTTATCTGTCATGCTTATGGACTATTTAAAAATATATTAAAAATATATTCTATGAATGTATATTCTCAAAAAGTTCACTCCACATAAGTGTAGGGTGTTACTTTTTTTGGCTTACCCTTTCGGTGACCTCTTCACTACTTCTCCAAAATTGCTTCTGCTCCCTAATTTACTCCATGGAGAGGTAAAGTATTTATAGCACTCAGCATGATTAGAAACACCAAGAAAGGGAGCTAGAATAGTTATTGCCTCAAAAGTAACATTTAATGTTTACCTCTTCAGTGTTATATTACCAAGCAGAACTTGGGAAATGAAGCAAATCCATAACCCTTACCCAGCAAAACTGAAGAGAGGGATAACAGGCTGCCTTACAGAGGCTGTCTTAGTTCACTGTGAGAAATCTGAAATTTGGTGACATTAGCCATGCCTGGTTTTTCTGGAATACGTGGTGATATGAACTAAAAGTGCCATGGCAACCTACAGATATTTAGAGATATGAAAGAAGCATATGGTTAGTGCAGATTCTATGCACTAAAACTCATCAATCTCTAATTACTCATAAATACCTAATAGTATTTAATCTAACCAAGGGGGCTCTTCTCAGAGGTTACAAAAAACTTAGTAATTGTGTTTTGGTTCCTAATAGCTTAAAACAATGTTATGTACCACCAACATTTACTTAAGAGTGATATGTGTTATATTTGGGAGATATGTGATATTATGCTTTTCACAGTAATGAAGTGCAAATAATTAATGTGGAAATCAGACAAGTTATTCCCTGAATTTCTATTAATTATATAAACTCTAATGAATTAGTCTTCTCAGGTATAAACTTTCATTTCTGCTAGGGTATTTATTGTCTCTTCCTTACTGTCTTCTGTCACAAAAGATTCTGTCAAATTTGATGGCAAGGGAAATAGTTTAGTCCATAGAACACTGAGCTAATTAGGTGATTTTCTGCTAGCTTTGGCGAGATGGTGAAAAAGTAATCCAAAATACAAATAGTGATACAACAAGTAGATAATTTTCAAGTGGAATATTGATTTCTTTCCTTATCCCCACTCCATGTCAATTTTTATTGGCACCTTAACCAAAGTTAGAACACCACCTTTGAAGGCAACTATAAATGAGAAGAATTTCAAAAAAGAAACAAACTGCAAACAATGGAAGAGGGGAATTGAGGTTTGTTTGCTTTTTTAAAGTCCTTTATACCTACACTGCTTTCACAGGTTTAGTCAATGGTAACCGACAGATGAACTACCTCAGTGTCTGGTATCAACCAAAGCCAGATGAATTCATACTTTAATGAGCCAGTTGGTTAAGGTGGAAGGGTGAAATAATATGCTTTTTAAAGGTTCAGCAGTGAAGTTATAAATGAAACAAAAATTCCCAAGCAAATTACTTATATTTGACCAGAAATATGGAGTTGGGCTTGACTTAGTTTTTGGTTTAATTGTTGCTAAAGCAGAGTATTTCACTTCAAAAAAAAGAATATGGACAGGAATTAACAAAGTCTCTGAGCCCCTAGTTCTAATGCCTACTTTCTGGTGGATTTTCATCTTTCTGGTCAGCCATGTGTTTAAGAAAGCGTTAATGTTAACTGAAAATTTTCTTATGTGTTTGAGCCTTGCTTTGTGACAGTAGCCTTTTCATCAATAAGCAGAGTTTCAAGGCATCTTTTCTTCACCAATTCACCCATCCAGGGGACTGAATTCTCTGTGTGGCTTCTCCCTTTGTCAAATCTGTTCAGATTTACCAATAAAATTAAAGCAATGTATAGAAAGAGTGGGGTCACGCAAACCTAATTTCCCTTTAAAAAAAAGTATGTGTTAATATAAAATGGAGTAGAAATTGTCAGTCTTCAGTTGAATTTTTTATCTTATTTTGACAAAAAGTATGTGCGGGTCTAATGTTAACATTTACTTTACATTGGTTTTGCCAACTGTTTCGTCATATTTTTTGGGGGAGGCTGTCTTTCTTCCTGAAATCTGTGGCATAGAATCAGTTCTAAGGAAGTGATCCAAGAAAAGAGTTCTCACCGCCCTAGTATTCACACTTGTTACTGAATGCAAAGATCAGATGAGGGAGTGAAAGCCCACATAGACTGGAGAAAGTCGAAAAGTTTCCTGAACTTTATTCTCTGCTGCACCTCAATTATTGAAAAATGATCCATAGTTCTGTGGGCTTTTGGAATGCTGCTCTTATCTAAAAAGCCTTCAGCACTAGTTTCCACTGCCTGTGAAATCTCTGCACTCTTATACTAGAAGCAAAGTACAAAATGCTGAAACTTTTTCAAGGATTGCTTTGTATACTTAAATCTGTTCATGCCCTTGTCTAATAAATCTTAAAGCTTTAATTAAGAACACATAGCTAATACCAGCTTTATTATAAACACAGGAAATAAAATTCTCATCATTAGTGTTAGACTCTAAAAAAAGATCAAAAGAAAGGAGATGTACCAAAAGTCTTTCTCAAAATCAAACCCCACTGTATTAATCTCTTTTACTGGGTAAGACACAGATCCCTACCATAGACGCTTTGAAAAATTTTCTGAGGAAAGTACTCAGTTGACTTTAGCAGGATTATTTTCAGAAATAAAGGTTTGCAGGTCACAGAGGGAGGCTCTTATTTGCCAGCAGAGTGAATTATTGCTAGCATTATTAATTGGCATTATTATGTATAGTACTTATGTAAGTTATGTACAGAGATGTCTATTCTGAATATCCCTAGCCTATTGTTACCATTATTCATACTGGGTTTTGTGGGATTTCTTGCTCTTTGTTTCTGTCTAAAATATGATAGCCTCAGTATGATGCTTCATAATTTTTAACATTTGTTTATGAATGATTAATTATTGTCTCTCACTTCAGGGATGCTAGGTCGATTATTTTTATATGCTAATATATTCACAGATATTCCTAGTCTATGTCATACCTATGATAAAAGAATATTAAAGTACTTATTTTGAATATTTTGAGTTTCTCAAGGATTAAAAAAACAGTCTGCAGATTTTCTCAATGATACATCTTCTCAGGTGAAACACCATTCCCACCTCATCAGAAACCAAATGCACATCAATGTGTGCAGCATGTAAGACTGAATGGATAATTGCTTCAATTTTCCTGATCATTAGATAATGTTAGTTGCAGAATTACAAGTAGTTCTAGTTCTGAATGAATGGTAAAAACAGGTTAGAGGTATCACTTTCACTTGAAAGGTACTCTGACTATATGTGTGAAAGCTTGATTGAACCTGTCCTGCAGAAGTTTTACTGGTCTTTGAAACGTCAGGTTTGGGAAACTCCGTGGAGTGTCTAAAACTCATAGAACATTGTCTCTTTGAGATTATTTTTAAGACATTTTTGACTTCTATTAAAACATAGTTTGTGTCAATTGCTGTATAATGTAATGAACAACTCACATCTGCACGACTCTCTTCACATTTTTATTCTTTGTGTGCCCTTAGGTAGCTTCCCCCTATTTAGCTTGATCCATATCAACAGTTGTGATTGTCAGCATATTCATTTCTTTACTGCAGACCAATGCTCTTTTGGCTTGTAGTTGAATGACTGGGATTTAAAATCAATCAGGCTCCATCTCAGAAGTTGTTCAGCGCTAGTTAGGTCACGTTCCTTGTGCTTAATGAGGCACTGAACATGTTAAGTTTAAATGGATTTTTTTCATCAATAAATGCAGAACAAGAACCTACCTGATATAACAATTTTTTCTCACACTTCTTTCTTTTAAAAACAAATACCTGTGAGAAGCATTTCAATAACAATTTTTTATTGCTTATTAAATTGGTATTACACTAAGAGATGTTTAATTTTACAGTTTTTTATTCTACCATTTGGATTAGGCTACAAGTTTGTTAGGATAAACCCCAAAGCATATATATATAAAACTGATAGAGATGCTAAAAACTGTGTTCCTACTCAAATAGTGAAATGGTAAAAGGCATCAAAGGATGTGTGGTTTTAGCAAGCAGAGTTTTCAAATTCTATTATTGTAGATTTACAATCACTGTATAGAGAAAAAGAACAAGAACTAGATGTCCTTTTGAAAGAAATTTCTTGTATTCTGGCTTTGAGATTTTCTTTTATTACACAGTATACGAGGCTTTCAACAATGAAGTCTGTCTTATCTGACTTGGAAGTTGGCCTTGCTTTGAGCAGGAGGTTGGACTAGAGGGTGATTGCTGAAGATCTTTTCCAACCAAAATGATTCTGTGATTGTATCAAATTAAATAATCAGCTCTCCTCAAATACTGCAAACAATAGAGTAGTTCTCAGAGTGCAGTCCTTTAAAGTATTTCTTGACACTCATTCTCATCATAAACCAAAAAAGAAGTAAATCCCCGTGTTCATTGCAGATTTTGAGTATTAATGGGAAACTCATGCTGCTTTTCCTAATGTACAAGAATAATCTGAGAGAAACTGCAATGGGATGGGAAAATACACCCATGTATTTTCTAGCCATTAGTGATTTTATATATATACACATGTATGCATATATATTTGATATATATATACACACATGTGTATCTCCCATCTATGTTGAAGTTATCTTTTTTAAAAAGAAAAAATAATGTTTGTTTAGAAACAATCACTAACTGAAGCACAACATAAGCACAATGAGAGTTTGGTGACCAGGAAATAATAAAGGAAAAGTTATGTGGGAGCTGAGGCATTGTACTTAGAGAAGTAAAATGATTCCCAAGATTACTGCAGTTAACTTTTTTATATACTCAGCATACAGAGTTCCAGCTCTGTGGATTTGCTGCCAACAGTGGTTTTGCCATTTCAGCATCTGGAAGCCTGGCTGTTAAATAATCATTATTTGTTATTAAATATGGAAAAGCGTTTACTAACCTTTCCTCAGAGATTTTCATGACATACCTTAGAAATCTCTTTGTGATGAAAACTTTCTGTGCTGCTTTTCATACTTGTTCAGCCTATTTGCACAGATGAAAGGGACAGAAGGAAAGACATTTCTAGTTCCAAACATCTTAAATTAGCCAGACAGAATAAATAATGCTTAACAAGTAAGAAACTTGAAATTACCATAAGATATTAGGATATAAATCACTTAAGGTTCTCCAACTTTTTTCTTTTCAAAACAACAGTCATGCTGAGTATTGATCCGATGACAACCATTTTTCCCTGGGAAAAATCCTGTTTCCTTTTTTGAGGAGTATTAAGTATTTAGGCTCATAAGTATTTAGTTTTTATTTCAAGATATGCTGAGTGGTTTTGAGTTTTTCTCTATTCTTTGGTGTAAATTAATAAACCATTTAAATCTTTCTAGATGCAAACTGATATACTGGTATTTCATAGGCTGGTATGAAAATACTTCCCATTCCTTCAAATTTTACATCTGAAATGAAACTTTTTCTTTATAGTTGCATAAACATTTTGATTGGAGGGGGGAAAGCATCGTATTCCAGACATCTGCTCTCAAAGGCAGATTAGCAACCCTTTATTGTCACACAAATACTAATCTTAGCTTTCGTAAAACCTTATTGTAAAACAACTTAATGATATATGCAATGTCCATTTCGGGAAAAATAACAATTTTATGCACTGTTGAAGGAGACTGTCCCATGAGTGTCTGCTGCCAGTGAGATTATTTTGTCTATCCACTTAAATATTTCATTAGGTTTGGGTAAAATCTGGGCTGGATTTTAATTACAGGCTTTTTAATAGATGTTGCATTAATCTATAGAAAACTGCTTTTGACTTCAATGAAAGCTTTTTTCTCATCTGTTGTTTATAGTTATGTAAATAAAAATAATTTCCCATATCTAGATACAGATTTAGTAAAGGTTCTAGATTTGTAATATATATGAGTGAACACTCAGACTGTTCTGGAATTTGTGATGTAGTGCTGATGCTCCTTAAAATTCCATTTTTATTCCTAAATAAAGATAATTTGGATAGTTACAGGTAAGAGTGTAGATTGCATATGTAGAATACTCTTAAGAATTTTCTTATTTAACCAACACCTTTCAGATCATTATTATGAAGCCAGTTTTCCCCTTATTTTTCTGTCTCACTCAGATAAAGCCATTATGTGCTGTTACCTGTCAATATATAAGCAAGAGTGCTCTAAGGAATTAACTGAAGATAGTGCTCACCCAGGGGTGAGGAATACCACTGTATTAATGCTGAATGTTGAAAAAGAACTCCAACTGATAATTTACCTAGCGGTTTCTGGAGTAGAGAGGAAGCAGAGAAGTGATTTCTTGATCTTTCTTCAGAATTAGTGTAATGAGAAAATCTAGTGGGAAAAGGTTTTTGTCATTCATTGCAATAAATCTAACCTGTTATTGCATATCCACCTGGGAAACAGGTAGCTGCCTTGGTGTCCCAGCAAGCTTTGTAGAACCATATTGCAGACAAACCATACACAGGTAACACAGCAAAGAGCCCAACAATCTTGCTAAATACCAGAGTGAAAGACAAGGCTGGCTTCACCTCCTGACACATGCTTTGACTTCTCTTTGCAACAAGGGAATTAAGGTGAGGAACGTGGCATTCAGTGTAAATCATGGAGAGAGGTGGTCAGAGGTGTGTGATTGTTTATTTACTAAAATTCAAAAAGCTTTAGTAACTTTACTGAGCTATGAAACTTCAAAGAGTTTTACTGACTGCAGTAATCAAGATACCCTTGAAGTCATTCTTGCAGAGTTATCATGAGAAGTTACTAGCTGAGGCATAAGTTTTGACCTCCTATACTGTGCTATGGTTGTTGATGGATTCTAAATTCCTGGTTCTTTTTTATTCAGCTCTTAAAAGGAAACAAATTATTCAACTCAGTTATGAAGTCAGAGAGCTCTGCAGTGCCATTCTATTTTGATTAGAGAGGTCTAACTGGCAAAGCAGGTTAGTAGGGACAGTGTAAAACCCCATCTTGAATTGTAATGTTATAGAAAATGCACTTCATGGATGGAGAACATGTTTACAGGAGAGTCATTTTAAAATTTTTTTCAAACCCAAATTAGAAACATTTGCCACTTTCCTACTTGTAAGGGTAGAATACTGGTTTTAATCATTCTTATCCTAAATCCTCTACTTACAGTCTTTTTTAAAACCGCTTACATAATCCCAACTGCACTTGCCAGGAGTAGAAAAATTTCCTTTGGGAGCTCTTGTTAATTCAAGTAACTCAAAACAGCTCATTCAAAACAATTGTACTGTTTATTCACCCAGAAGAACATACGAAGGCCCATTCCTCTGAGAGTTATGTTAACTTTCCCTGTTCTCTGAAAGTTTTGTTAGCTTGTGCTTGACCCAGATACCTTGAATTCAGAGCTAGGAGACACAGTGTTTCTCTCTACCCATAAAGTTTGCTGGAAAACGGTATTCCTCCCTTGTCAGTATGGGAATTTTCTGCCTGAGGACTGGTATCACTGTAAAATGTACCACAATCAATTTCTGCCATCTTCCTTAAAAATAGACTAATTTAGTTTAGAAAATAAAACAATGGTTGAAAAATCAGTGGTCAATTTCAATTTCTTGTCAGGATATTTTTTAGTAACCTAAATCTAGAATTAGGACTCCAAAAGCAGGCTGAAAACTTAAAAATTAGAGACAGGATTTAATTACTTTGATCACTGAAATTAAGTTTATTTTAGATAAGAGAATGCATAGACACATGTCAGGTTTTTTTTTCAGTTATTTTAATTAGAACGTGCTGAAATATTTCTAGACATTTTTATTACACCTTTGCGTGATGTAAGAACTTAGATAGAATCAAATACTGTAGTCTGCTCTTTTCCATGAAGTTCACTGGGGGAAAGTAGAAACTGTTTTCTCACACAGAATTAGTTTAAACTTCTAAGATTTCCTGCTTCTTTATTGCCTTCTACTCCCAGATTCCCTTTTTTTGTCTTGGCTCAGAATGCGAAGCAAACATTGGAATTGTGATCAAATTGTTGGTAGGATTTTTGCAACAGATTTCTAAGAAACTAAGATAAGGTCAATTTAAAAACAGAGTAAAACTCATATTTCACTCTCCAAGGTATCATTTGAGTTACAACTCTAATTTATAGTCATGATGTGTATGATGTGCTCTCTTGTAGTAACTATCTCCCGAATACTACTATAGACAGAGGATCAGAATGCAGAGGTGCCCTGTATTGGCCATTCCTGTGACATGAGGGATGAACACAGTGAAATTAGTTTTTTCTGACAGTGGGCTCTCTAAAAATGTTTAATGTTTGGAACCTGTTTTCTCCATTTCTTCACTTTCATGTTTCACAGCTTTCCACAGTGGAAGTAGGAGTTAAACCTACTTCACAAATGTCAGGACATGTGTGTATGTGTTCATTCAACAGCCTGTGCTTCTCAGTTTATGCTGTTTTAGCAAGTCAGGACACCTCTGACAAGTTTTTTCTGATGTTTGAGTGATATTGTCAGTGTTTCGTGTCATGCTATCAATCCATCTACTGCTACCACACGATCTTTTTGTGGCATCCTTAATATATATCCTTTGACTCTGATATTACATTTAATGACTTGATTTGGTTTGATTTTTGTGGTATAAAGTATAAAAGATTCCAAGTTTCAAAATATGACTGACAGTACCAAGTATAAACTGTTTAAAAATGTTTCTTGTAGTGAGCTCTCTCTTGGTGTTAAGAAACTCAAGCACCACCACCTACTTCTCTGTCTCCTTTTGGCTAAAATCAACATTATTTAAAAGGCATTTAAAATTTGGTTGTGAAAAATACTTTCATTTTATCATGCTTTTTTTTTTTTTTAAATAAACAAAAAGGATTTACCCTTTGTTCTGTCTTCAACGCCCAATACTTGCTAGATATAGTCAAGGAAATGGGATTTCAAAGATGTTTTATCTAGAGTTATTGTACTAAACCCAGTTTTTTCTATTTTAAGTGGTGAATTTGTTTAACTTAACTTTATAAAAGCTAGAATTGGTGACAAGATGATTTAATACAACTCTAGCTAACAAGTTACAGACATTACTAGTATGTCAAAACAACATTGCTAGAGGCATTCTAGTGTCAGGTTGGACTGATAACTACAATAGAGTGAAACAGCTTTTTGACAGCTATTTTATTCTTGAATGCTACTGATTAAAGGGAGCTTGAGTTAGTGTTATTTGTTTTCCCTCCAGATATTTTCATTCATATGGTCTTTTATTTTTGCTCACAAATAGAAAGGTAAATATTTTAAAATTAATAAAAATGAAAACCTAGAAGCCTTATATCTTGACTAGACCTGAAATGGAATTTTAGATATTTTTCTGTAACAGGCTGTTTCCTTTCTTTTGTGATCTGCAGCTCAGGTATAATCTGCACTCATTTTTAGATATTTTCCCCCATGACTTTTACCACCTCCTTCAGGAGATCAGGAGATGTGTATATGATCAAAAGCCTAGAATTGATAGAGGAGTAATTATTCCTGTAATATAAATGTATATAAAGTGGCATTTGCTGAATTTAAAACAATAATGTAGATTATGTGGGACTTGGAATCTTTTTTCCTTCATTTTAGAAACCTGTTGCACTCAACCACAAATGCTATGCAAAATCTTCAATTTTAATCTGACATAGAAATACCAATTGAATTTTCAACCATACTTCATCCGTTCTTCATTCTGTTCAGTGTTCAAGGATTCCTTCTGTAAACAAGAATTTGAAATGACTAAAGCTTTTACCTTTACTTTTCATCAAGTGTTCACAGAGAATGCTTTTGGAAAAAGTTAATGTTTAGTTGGTATGATTTTTATTAGGTTTCCAAATTATAGCAGCATTGCACATCAAAAGTGCAGTGCTGAATTTTCTTGTTTTATATATCTTGTGTGCAGGCAAATGTGAGGGGGAGATTTGTATAAAATGAGATGGAAGTTTGCCGTCTGCCAGAGCTGCAGGCCTTGAAGCTCAAAGCTTGAAGCCCTGAGATTCCTGAAAGGAGGATTTGTTCATGTTCTTCCCATCCCTAGAATGACATAGCTAGCTACCTGTGTGCTTGTGTAGACATCTTACTCCTAGTGATACAGCCCTTGTTCCTGCTAAGCTGGAGCAGTAGGCAATACAGGTACAGTGTTGTTCTGCATATATTAGTCTGTTTGAAGTGTTGCTTTAACAGGCCAGAGCTGCTTCCTTAACCTCAGCACAATTGCTTTTGACCAGTGGTGTGTATGCAAATTGTGATTCAGATGCCTAAGCATAGGTAAATATTGCTGTTTTGGACACGCTAGTGGGATCATGATGTCCCTAGTAACTGTGACAGATATGATATGAGTGAATCGTGCTGTTCTAGATCAACAACTGGAGAAACAGATACTTATGTATCTAAGGTGTCAACTTAAGATGTCTACCCTAGTCATTTGAATTATTCCCCAAAGGTCATTCAGAGCTAACTCAGGAATCTGCTTTAGATAAGTCTGTAAAATATAACTCTTAACTAGCTGTCTCAGTGGAGCCAAATGCAAAGATTACTTAAAATTCATGTAGAGCAACAGTAATCCATGTATTAGGAAATTAGAAAGGGATTTTTTTTTTTTTAGTTTTGAAATTATTTTCTCACATAACTTTGATGTTTTCATTCTCATAAAAGTGGGCAAGAAAGTCTTCATATTTTAAATTGTAGATGCATTAGTAAGGGCAGATTATGTGGTTCCAGATGTTATATCAGTAGTCATAGAACTCAAATACAATTCTTGATATTGTCAAAGGGCTTAATAATCTTTGTTTTCCATTCTCATTACTACTTACATGTATGTATAATATCCTATTTCAACAGAGTACCGAACATTTCTATTCTAAAGTTTAATACTTGTCTAATTACAGAACCAAATGTAAATGATGTGTCATTTCTGTGGCCTTAAATAAATAAATAAATAAATGGGCTCTTTACTTTTACTTTTTGCTTATCCATTCAAGCATTTTAACTGGCAGACTCCTTCTAATCCCCTGACAGCACCTGGAGGGGTGCCGGTAGAACACCAAGGGATGGTGGGAAGATATGACATATGACACGGGGGCAAGATCTGAACTCAGACAAATGAAATCTGTCAGGCAGCTCCTCAAAGGCTGCCACAGTTCTTATCACTGCTTGGTTGAGCTGGCTTGATACACAGACTTATTGTATTATTCAGCTGGTTTGATTTTCCTTTTTATGACAACCTTACCCTGGAGACCATCCATCTCTTTGCAGTGTTGGAGAATGACTGTAACTGAATGATATTTCAATATAATTTATAATCCTATACTGTAAACAGAAGTGATGGTTGCTTCTGACCACTGTGAAGAATTCTAATACGTGCATTTGGACTCTTCTTTTCTTGGAGGGTTGGAAATACTCTAGAATTGGGAGATTTTTTCATAGCTTAGCTTAATAAGTCTTACAGTAGAAAAACTATGAAAAATCCTGAGAAAGACAGGATTTTTTTTTCCAAATGTGTCCAGGCAGTTAATGATGCATGTGTACAACTACAGCTGCAGCAAATTATTTGCCAAATATTCAAATAGTAGTTATCATTACCAGCTTTCTGGATACTATCTTGGAATGAAGGGTTTAGCAGTAAAACGTTGGGCTCAATTGAAATATCTCAATGTAAAAGCAACTAAATTTGGATCTTAAAACCCACACTTTAAATAGAAGGTCCAACAAAAAATGTAAGGTAAAATAGTTATGTTAGTCTCCTCAATGGCAAGCTTAACCTTGTGTTTTTACATTCTCATTTGCATCAGGAAAAGTTAAGGGTAAGTATTAGTAAACTCCTTAGAGAACGCTCCCAACAGTATGCTTACTCAATCTGGTGGATTTGAATAAGCAGGATTTATTCTAGATAAGGAAAGGAAATGACAGACCATGTCTTTAGCATATGCATTTTTACTTTGAAAGGACAGCCTTTTGGATGTATTCTTCTCCACGCAAAGCTACAAAAGAACATATTACTGAAAAGATGCACTTCCATGTGATAACTGGCAGTTTATTTATATCATTAGATGCTAATTAGGTTCTGGATATTTTTCTCTTTTTTTTTTCTGGAGCATAGAGTATTTTTGAATGGTAAGTAGAGAGTAGTGGTGTCTGTTCTTAGTCAACGTCCTTACCTGACCTAAGTAACTCTATTTACACTTTGTATTCATGCTTGCTTTTGTAGATTTCCAAAGTTGTCTAAGAACTCTTTAGTGAAATACATAGAAAAATCATTTCTGAGTAGAAATCAGATCAAAAGCAATCATAATCCTGTTGGAAAAAAAAAAATACATTTTTACCTTGCTTACAAGTTCTCAGGAGAAATTGTTTCATTTTGAGCACTGAAATTTTATACTTGTTACTGATTCACACAAGTGTACTTAAGTGTCAATTAAGTGAAGCAGTATACTGCTACTGGAGTAGTCACCTTCCCCCTAATTCCTGCAGGTGTTAGTTTATAACTTTGTGATACTTAGTTTGCCATTAAAATTTCCCTATCCTATTAAGCAGAATGGAAAGCAAAGAACTTGGTGAAACCTTAACCTTTGGATTCTTTATAAGTTGTGAACCTCTCCAACCCACCCCTTGTTGGGCCAAGGGTTGAGAAACCTGTTTAGGTGAAGCAGCATGTTTAGTTTACGTATGATTTTGTGTGTTATCACATAAGGTTACAGAGGTTGAGAGTAGAATCAGAATCCTGGGTTTTCTTTGCATATGCTAACAAACAGTGAGTAAAGAATAGCTGGTTAAGTGTAGTAATCTGTGCTATGCTGCTAGTTCCACAAAACCTAGTTATTGTAACCATACATCAAACAATACAATTGCAAAATCCATGTTCGTCCTGGAGTGCAGCAGAGGAAAGGAAGAGACATTTTTGAAAAATTCAAGAGATATATACTTTTCTGCCTAGTTATCAGCTTCATGCTACTGGTTAGCATTACAGAAATAACTGAGTAATGTGCTTGTAACAAACAAACAATTAACAAACTATTAATCTAGGAGGACTGACAATTAAGTTGCTAACAGTCCCACATTTAGCAGTGTGGGATGCCTTCCTAAGTTGAAGTAACAGCAAAGAAAATTCAGTTTTATTGCCTTCTGTAAGAGAAACATACACAAGTTTTAACAGCAAACTGTCATCCATGGAGTTAAAAAGTTGCATATTTAAACACACAGACAAGAGATCGTTACAGATGTAGAAAGTATCTGAATATTGTTACATCAGTTTTATACCATTATTCCTTCCAAAGTAATTGGTCAGAAGTTTAATGCAAACAAAGCCACAAATGTACTTAATGGGGTCAGTTCCCCTCACATATACTGAATCATAGAATGGTTTTCATTCTGAAAGGAGTCTTTAGAGATTATCTAGTCCATGCTCCCACCCACGGAAGGGAGGAAAGGGGGTTTGAGAGGAGTAGGGGGCATCTTTCACTAGACCAGGTTGCCCAATGCCCCATCCAACCTGGCCTTGAACACTGCTGGGTTTGGAGCATCTCCACCCTCTTTGTAGAAAATTTCTTCCTTGTGTCCAATGTAAATCTATCCTCTTTCAGTTTAAAGCTGATGCTCCGTGTCCTGTCAGTACAGGTCTTTTGAAAAAAGTCTCTTCATATTTTTTATAGGCCCTCTTTATATACAGAAAGGCCACAATAAGGGCTCTATTGAGGCTACTTGAAATGACTTAAAATTTTCATAAGGAAGTCTATCACAGTCTATTTTATATAATGGAAGGGTTGGTGTTTTCTTCTCGGAAGTGGTTGGAAACTGAGGAGTAATATTCCTACAGGTACCTAGATATCATCTGTTGGGAAGGTGTTATTTATTCATGAGTAATATTTTCTTCCCAAAATTAATGCACTTATCTTCCAGATTATATTCAGTGTAATGGTAGATACAAACTTCCTGTCCAACGGAAATAACATCCATCATGACTTATGCATATGAGGAGGAAGAATACAGACAATTTCATCTACAAGAAGAATTGGCTGAAGACAGTGATGTCAAAACAATCACAGTTCCAGAATCCTATTCATGTAAGACTACAATCTGTATTTTATAGCCTAGAGACAAAGGCTTGTGCTTAGAATTTTTTTGACTTCTGTCAGGTGCTAAAGAGATGTAAATGTAAGGTTTCTGAATGATTTTACTGCTGCAAAGCCTCAAGCCAGCTTCTTGCTTTTCTGTGTCTTGAGGTATTTATCAGAGAGCCACTGTTGTATTTTTTGCTTCATTCAGATACTGAGTTTGTTAAGGAATCCTGGTCTTGTTTTTAAAATGGGCACTTACACCATGAAGTGGAAGGACTTTTGTAGTTAAATATTGTTAAAGTCATGCCATTTCTTATGGAAATAATTTTTTTTTGCCATTCAAACTCCAAAATTTTCATTGAACTCTCTTACTATTCATGTACAGACAACCACACATGCACGTGTGCTCTCTCCCTCTTTAATTAGCTCCTGCGCCCCTCTGCTTCTGGTTCTTCTGTTGATATTGATAGTCTGATGGCAAAAATATATTCCGATAATCACTCCACGTATTTTGCTATGGTTGGGTTCCACTGAAATAAATGGAAGTAAAGTATTTGCATTTGGCATGTTGCAGGTATCCTGAGGGTATCATCACTGTGTCTTCAAGACAGTTAGGAATCTGGAACTAAAGGGAAAATCATAGTATTTTAAGGAGAGGTTTCTTTCCTTAATCCTTTGTAATTTTGGGGAGTTATGCCTAAGCAGTAAGTAACATGGAGCTTAGAATAATAAGGTATTGTTCAAATATGTGTTTCTTCAAAACAGTGATTTAGCTTCTGCCTAGAGGTGTTTCTTTATACCAGTCACTAACCCTCCCAACTCCTCTACCCTTCATGCTCAACCATTTTTGTAACCTTTGAGCTTGATAAAGCATAAAGTAAAAAATTAGTGAGCCCACCTGAGTAAAGTAGGGAAGAGACAGATTTGGCATCAGTGGCTTCCTTTTTAAGTGTTTAATAAAATCTTTACACTTTGTATCAGTATTGTTGGATTGTATATCTAAGGAGACATTAGTAGTATGAAATTAAGTAATTCATTTGTCACTTAACTTCGTGCACTTGTTTGATTTTTTTTTTTTTTAAGAATTGTGAAGCAGTGTAATGTCTGTGCATGAGCTTGATGAGGATTTAGCCTCACAGCACATGTGAAACCTGATGCAGTTTACGTATTTTGTGTGGTAACTCCTTGGAATTTTACTGCTTCTCACAAAACTATCAAGAAGCAGACTTCAGAACTAACGTTCATTTAAGGAAATAGGCTGCATTGTGTTTTTATGTCATCTGAAGTAGGTGTTTATGTGACCTGTTTATGTAATTGAGAGTTAAATCTTAAAAATCCTTGAATACGTAAAAACACTTAGTGATTTGGTACACACACACAACACCTACTGGGATCAAATGTGTTCTTACAAGATGTTTTTCAGTTTCACTTTGAAACAGAATTAATCCAAATATGCCATAGTTTTCCTTTACTTAGAGCTTCAGCGTGTTTTAGCACAAATGCATATGGTGAGATTCATCATGGACTCAATCAAGATTTTCTGAGATTTATTTTGTTGTCATAAATACTATGCACTTCTCAGTGGTTGATGATAATGTAAAAATGTGTTGTATTATCTTCTAAAACTCCATTTTTTCCCATTTTCTATTTCAGAAATGCTCTAACAAATGTTTTCATTTCTTACTCTTCTGGAAAAAGTAGTTTCTCTGGAGGGTCCTCAGTTAATACTCACATAAGAAATTCTTTGAGTCTGTAAGCCCAGGGAGCCTCAGGTCAGTAAGCACATAGTGGGACAGATCAGTTTAACCAAGAGTAAAATATACTCCACTTGACCTGAAGTGATCGATCTCAAGAAAATAGAGATACTTCTATAACTCCTATACAATTATTATTTCGTGTCATGGACATCCTAAGAGATGATAATACAATCCATTTATTCTAATTACATGAAGGAAACAATAGGGTTTTATTAATTAATTTGTATTTTCTCAAACAGGGGGAAAAAAAAAAGAAAACTAAGAGCCTTTTTCACCCCAGGTTTCTGTTCAACTTGGAGCTTACCATAGAAAAGCTCTGTCTGGGCTAAGATTAGAGTAGAAGTGTTGCTTGGGAGAAAGGTATGCTATGAAGATGAAATCAGAATAATGCAACAGAGTGAGCGAGTTAGTGTGGAGTATTGAGCAGTGGAAGTATCATTTATCTTTTTTGAAGTAGTTTACGGCTTAAGAGGCTTCTTAAAAATGACAGTGTCAAGTCTTATTGAACTGATCTATTTCCCTTCTTTTTTTGCCTCTAAACACAAGGGGGTTTCCCTAGCAAAGGACAATAGGGCAGTGCCTATCCCAAAAATACCTTGGGAAAAAAAATCAAACTTTGTAAAAAAGGGAGAAAATTACAGAACTAACTGTGAAAAACAGATGCAGTATACCTTCAGAGCAGGGTGGTGTTCATCTTAAGGAAATGCAGTGTGAAGGAACCGTAGTGTTGAAAAAGATGCAAAATTTGTGTTTAAAAATAGAAGGGTTGCCTTCTGTAAAATAAGAATAATAACTCACAAGTGGGCTCATTCTAGGTTGGGAGAGATTTTCCAGAAGGGCTTCCTTACGAATGACAGGGTGCTAACTTAACACTTGTTTCTAGCAATTGTCAGAACTATATTTAAATTCTTTCATGTTCAGAATGATTCATCTCAGAGTGGAATGTACATCAGCTGAAAAACACAACTATGATCAGTTGTTGTAAGAGTAACCTCCTCCAGATTATGCCTGTTTACAGTTGAGCAATTTTAGTTTTCACTCCTGCCAGTGTGTGTCACCATACTTTTGCTCCGTTTGCCTCTAAGAATTTGATTGATCAATCCTTTTTAACAAATAGCTAACATAAATAACAGGAGCCAGATTTAGTGTTTATAAAAAGATAATAATTCAATAATCAAAAATAAGTTTTAGCACATGATTCAGTGGACTTTTTACTTATCATCAGTGGTTAAGTTTAACATTGTTTTTGAAATATACTGTATAAAATTCTTTAACAAAGCAGCCAGCTCTTCAATGTTTTATTTTTCTTTTTAATAATACAGTTAATGTGTAAAGTACAAATGTACAAAGGCTGTAACTGAAATAGAAGTGTACAATATAGCTCAATAGTAATCCTATTAAGTAAATCTATTTGCTGATGCAATACAAGGCAAGTCAAGAATACATAGTCTTTTTTTGTACATATGTCAAATGGCTCTATAATAATTCAAATGCTGACAGTTGGCATTGTTCTCTGACTGGCAAACAAAGCAACTATTTCAGTGTTTGATCCATTTTTTATTGTGACTGTGTAAAATGACATACTGCATCAAACATTTACAAAAAATAACAGGGGAAAAGTTGTTTTTTTCCTATTTTATGTTCAAATGAACTAACAACTGCTGGCACATTCACATTTAAGAATAGCTAATCAACAAACAACATTATAAAGTACTAGAATACCCCCTTTTGCCAGGATCTGGTATTTTTCTCTGACCAAAGGTGAGAGGTCTTTTCTCTGTTGCTTGATCTTGGCTTTATAAACCCAAGCAGCCCACAAAGCAATGTATTTCTTCAAAGACCCCTTTTGAAACTTTGCCATTCGTCTGTTCTCATGTTAGTGCAGTCCTATGTCACTTAGCTCATGCTGTAATTAGAGGAGGATTAGTAAAGTTCTTATGTGTCTTGTTTCTCTGATTTTAAAAGAGTAAGCTGCTGCTGGGAGAGATTCCTGGGGAAAGGAAGGTCATTGAATGCTACAAGGTAATGTTTCAACATCATTCACAGTAGGTTACGCTCTGATGCTCTTCAGGTTCTGAAAAGTTAACTCACTGAAGCACACAAACTAGAAAAATCTCTTGATTACTTGACATTTATAAGTATTTGGATGGTAAAGCGTGGTTTTTAGTAGTTTGTCTGAAGTGAGTGTAAATCTTTGTTACAATCTTCCTACAATGTATTTCTTAGTTTTGTGCAAGGTTTTTTTCTGAATTCAGTCAGATGTAGCAACATGCAGTCTTCAGTAAAATCAGAGTCAAAATAATTAATTGGTAAAGCAGAGACACAATCAGCAAGACCAACAGTACCCTAAAGAAGGTGGTTTGGATTCAACCTTTTCTTTTACTCTGCCTGAGTCTAATTTTTGAGCCAACAATATGCATCCATTTTTTTTTCACTAGTAGTTTGAGAATATAGCCTCTCTCTCTTTTTTTTTTTTTTTTTTTTTTTTTCTTGTTTTCAGAGAGGTCCCAGAAACAAATACTTTTCATTTCAGGTTGCAAATCAAAATAAATGAAACTTTGAAAGTTGTAGAATTGACATGGAAAACATGGAAAGTTTTAGTTTTAATTTCATCAGCATAATTTTTCTTAGTTTTTATTGCCTGTTTCAGTAGCTGACTGAAAAAATAAATTATTCAAACAGCTCTAATAATACTCTCCTTCAGAACAAAGATTAAGCCATACTTTTCCCTGAAGAGGTACTAATAACTGCACTGACATGGACTGGCACTAAGCCTGTCAGCACATAAGTAAAAATTAGGTATATAGTATATGCCAGTAGAGAGTATACCTTAAATGGACACACACACACACACCAGCTTGTTTTTCTGGAGAAGAAGAAAATCTGTATGAAGGTAAGTGTATTTGTATTACTTAGCTCCCAGACCTACCAGAACTGGGCAAAGTAGAAATCTATGTATTTAGTCTTTTCCATAAAAATCCATGTATCATAAAACACCTCTTCTGAAGAAAACTGTTTCATCTTTTCTAGGAGGGCCAGTTCATTCTTGCACAGGCATTCTGTACCTGTGAATAAGTAGAAGCTATTATAGCCTGGAGTGGCATCATAGTTGTATGTGTGCAGAATATAGTAAATAAATCCAATTTTATGTCAGGTTTTGGGAGCCTTTTTCTACACCATTTTATTGATATATTATGATAGCTTTATCTTGGAAACATATCTGAAACAGTTAAATCATTTTATATGAATGGAAGACTACTTTGTGAAGGACTGTTCTTATCTAGGTTGTTGTAGGGAGAGCATTGAGCATGTCAGGAATGTTTGAGAGAAAGACAGGACTGTAGTCACAAGATAGTCTATTGCAGGAAAGGGAGAGAGAGAGAGAGAGAGGCTGATACTCTCAGAGATACAGGAGATAACTTAGCTTCTCTCTGTACTGACTGTAGCTTAAAGTGTAGCCATGAAAGACAGATATGGGGATCATGGGAAGTATGGTCACATATACCAGTTTCTAACCCTTTTCTCTGAGAAAGATGTGAAAGATATTTCTTGTTCATACTTCGTCTCAGCACAGTTCAGTATTGAAGACTAAGGGAATGTTGCAGATAAGCAGGTATTCCAAAATGAACAAAAGCAGTGACTATTGCCCTGGACAGCAGCAAGATACTATTGGTCTCCATGTACAGAAGCTTCCAGCTCTTGCTATCACAAAAAGCACTGCCTTAGAAACAGGCAAGTAGTAACTGCTGGTCCCGCAGGTATTCATCCATTATCAGAGCGTGCAGTCTGAGGATGTAAGAGTAAGCTAAGAACAGGCTAGTGGGAAAAGGAGTGCTATTGGGGGAGGATGTAGTAGTAGGGGAGCATGGGATTGGCAAGTTAATTTGAGAGAGAGAAGAGGTTTTGTACAACTGAAGTCTTAATTCAAGGGTCAATCTTCCTAAAAATAGACGAATGCACCCACTTCCTCTTTCATGTACTGGGGTTTGGAGCTTATCTGTATTGAGAAAAAGTGGTAAGTAGCAAAGGCTATATAAATTGTAACAAAGAAACAAACAAACAAAACCACAAAAAAAACCCCAAAACCAAAAAACACAAACCAAAAAAAAAAAAAAAAAAGCAGCAAACTGTTTACTGTGGTTCCACCTTTATCTGCTCTACAGACCTGCTCACTTTTGTGTTTAAGATTCCCTCAAAGATGAGCATTTCTTTTCTCAGCCTGAAAGCATGCAGTCTTTCAGTTTTGATTTTCTACTGCAGACCTTTATGTAATACAACACTGATCAACTTTTCACTGTTGAAAAAGCCGTATAAAATGCATAAAGCTGCAATCAGCATAGGGCACCACCATGGACAGTGACAGGATCCAGGAAAGGGTACCAATTTTATACCATACTCAAACCAAAACACCGTGTATTCTGTAAAGCTACACTCTTGCAGAGCTTTAGTGTTTCCAGTTCTGTAGAATGACATATATTTTCTTGGTCATTGCAGCTCCAGATAAAGTTGGACTGAAAAGAAACCAACTGGCTTTCCTTCCTACCTCATCATAAAATTCTTTCTGTCCCCTCAGGTCATCAGTTAGTTCTGTCCTCTTTTTCTGTCTTCAGATTTTAAATTCTTGAGGCAGAAATCATCCTTTTCTCTAGTGTTCTTCTCTTCTCTTTCCTCCCCAAAACTGAAAACACTGTCAAAACTTAAAAAAAAAAAAAAGAAAAAAGAATGCAGTCGCAAATATTCCCTTTTCAAATAGTATCATTACCATAGCACAGTTATCCTTCAGCTACTAGCAGCTGAAAATGGAACAGGGAGATGTTAGTGTTCACTTCTACTGATCTCATTATACAAACCACTAAGAGGAGCAAGGGAATACATTTGGAGAGCTTTCATGTGGTTAAAGCGACAGGGGAAATTCATTCTTTGATATCCCCTTGTTCAGTGTATCTGCCTCACTTTGTGCCTGGCCCTCAAAAGGCAAGGCTGTAAAAATATTAGAGGGTTGTTGAAAGGGATTGGAAAAATGAAAAAAGCCTCTAATTAAAAGGACAAAAATATACTTGGAAAGTGCTTCTCGGTGTTTTTAAGTTCAAAACCAGACCACCTATCCAAATCTCCTCATTAAAAATCAAATTCGATTTTCATGCAGAGAGCTTGATACCAGGTTTCCAGGTTTCCACCTATCTAGATAAAGTCCTGGTAAGGCTTGAGGAAAAAAAAGTACCAAATCCTGACAGAAACTACATGGAGTCCACTTAAATAGGTGTCAAAAAACTGCAATGACTACATATAATTGAGAGAATGACACTGTTTACAAGACTATATAAAGCTGAAGAGTAGTCCTTTACATTTTAGGCAGCTGGAGAAGTATATTTTCATTTGGTTTGGTTTTCTTTCCCCACTAGAAACTGTAGTTTAAGTCCCTACACAGATGATCGTTGTTCTCCCGAGAATTCATCTTCATAGTCCTTACTTCCAACCTAGGGGAATATACTTAAATACGACAGTAGAGAGGCGTGCATGGCCACTTTGATGGGAACTCCAAGTTATCATAAATAGCTATGTGGTTCCCTTAAGAATTTAATTAGTCATTTCACTTGAATTATTCACTTGGAAAAAGACAGTGCACTGGGTAGCTTTTAATCTAATTAGGCTATTAGCTAGTGGTAGAGGATGAACATCTCCAAATAGAAGGTGAATGTTATATTTCAGTGAATAGGGGTACTAGTCTTTGAGGTAATGCACATGGTTTCATAGTGCTCTTCAGCCATTAAAACAGACTAATCTTCAAAAAAAAAAACAAACCCAAAAACAAACCCAAAAAGAAACATTAAACAAAACCCAATCTAAAACCCAAGCCCTGAGGTTAAGCTATGCTTTGTGGAATTTAGCTATATGTTGTAAAATCAAGTGTAAAACTTCATAGAAGGAGGAACTGGCTTGTAAAGAATTAAATAGATGTAGAAGAAAAATACATATATTGAATGTATATTAAAATGTATCTATGTATGCATTGCCCAAAAAAACTCCTCAAAATAAGGTACAGTTGTCAGCTGTCACACTATCACATAATAAAAATAAGTACACCTGTTTGAAAATCTTGTAATGAATAGAATAATGAGGCTATATTTTAATTTTACTAAATTATTTGGAATAGATGTAAAGATTTATTTCACAGAACAAAAGCATTTAAGCAGGAGTTTATATTACTGTTATGCGTCAGTGATAATAACACTGGGATTTCAGTCTGCATTACTACAATGATTAATTAAAGGCCTTGTTCAGGATGAGTGAACATCATTATTGTTTTTAAATAGGAAAGGCAGATAACCATTACTGATTACTCCTCAATTCCCAGTCTCACTTGTTAAAGTCTAAAGAATACTAAAGTAGGTTGTATAGTTTTCATGAAGCTATAAACGGAGCCAAGAATAATATGATTAATATGCAACACATACAAAGGTAAAGAGTAAGAGCTGGATTAGTTTAAAAATTAAAGTTACAAAAATGCTGCCCTGCTCTAAGTGGAAGCAATACTGCCTTTTTTATTAATCAGGTAAAAGAAATTTAAGCAATAACTTTCATTTAAACAGTTTTTTGTAAGTGCACAAAAAAAATTAGCATGTATTCACAGGCAGAGCAGCATTATTGAAAGCATGTGCATAAATGGAGTTTAATTACCTTGCCTTAAGAAAACTACATTGAGGTTCTGTAATCTTTGGTAATTTAAATATATCTGTAAAAATACTGAAATTCAAACCTGTCTGCTAGTTAACTGACCATTAGAAATTACACACATTATTTAAAATAAAAATTACTGAGAAATGTCGTTGTTGACTTGGCTGAAATCAGCAATTACAGCTGTAAGAAGTTTACAGTAAGACTTCCAAGTGGGCAAAATAATTTCTAGGGAGACATGCAAGCTGAGCTCCAATAAATTCTTTTGTAGCTGTCTTACAGAGGACACTTTATTTTGCACATCTGAGTAGTTCTGGCTTTGGTTTCCAGGTAAGAGAACAGATAGTAGATTTCTTAGCTCAGTCAACTGTATAAGCAGGTGCAAATTGTGCTCACTTCACAGTACAGAAAAAAATACATGTGCTATGTGCAAACCCTTTACTCCTATGATGCCTAGAGTGGAACTAGAAATTAGGAAGTATTGTATAAGCACCTATGCAATTGCAGTGATTAGAAATTAACATTATGGAATAGGTTTCATATCAGTCAAGACAAACTTGATAGATTTTACCATTAGAGGAATTAGAAAGCTAGGAAAATTTGCATTCTTTATTGTGAAAAGCTTCATACAAAGCTGTGGGGTCTTTCTCAGAATCTGTAGTCTCAACTCCTTTACTAAAGAAGGTATTAATCCCCTCCTTTGAGAAGTGTGGTGAAGGTAATGGTCTGATCTTAATTAGAGCATCAGATGCCTTAAATATTACCCATAAGGAAGAATAATTGCTATCTTTTGTTCTTCTCTGGTATGTAGCTCATTGGTAGAAAGCCTTAGAACAACAATCTCATTGTTCAGGCTCTCAGTCACCATAATAGTTCTAATTCAGTAACATAAGTATATGACAAGTGTCCTGCTTTATCCATCCACCTCTATCTTGGATCATGTTCTTCTCCTATAAAGTCATGATTTGTTTCCGATGCTGAAATCATAAATAAGACAGAGATGAGTTTTATGGTTGTGTGTAACAGCTACAGAGGGAATAGCCCCTAAGGGACCCTGTACCGAAAGGAGTCCCAGTAAAAGAAGTGCTTTGGTTGGCTCTAGCCATTTTTATATTATGAAAGGGAATGGAAGGAACATGTGTCCTTGTAATAAGAGAAAGAATATAGCTCTCCTCTTCATGCTGTCCTCTGTGGACAGCCTTCCAGACAAATAACAAAAGCATGGGAGGTCAGAGTAATTTCTACTTATTATAGTATTCATTTAGAGTCAGCTGTAAGTCAGAAAATGCTTTCTGAATGAATCCATTTAAATCATACATGGTCTGAAAAGATGAGAACTCTATTATGGGAAATGCATGCAGCAGTAACAAAACCTCTCAAATCATCTTTTAAACAAAGAAGTATTTTAAGAAGAATTTTGGGCACATGTTACAAAGAACAGAAAATAACCTCTGTGTTTGTCACTGGACCATTATATTGTTATCTGTCCTTCAGAAAAAAATAAAGTGCAGCTGAGCTGGAGCTACTTGTGTAACAGTCTCAGTGGCTAAGAATTCAAATTCAAAAGCAAAGGAAAACTTCACTGAAAGATCTAAGTTGACACATAAGTAGAAAACAGCAAAGTAATAGAGATGATGTCTTGTCAGCTAAACAGCAGATGTCAGGCAACATGGAATGAAGGAATGATGGAGGATTCGGGTGGTAAAATGATTCTTCTCACAGCACACAGCAAATGCTTAAAAAGCATGTAAATCAGAACAACCAACAATTGAGCCAAAATAACATTTTCCAAAAAATTCCTAACATTCAGGATCCAACGTGGGTACTAAAAATTTCTACAAATCTAATTGCAAGTGAAACCATGAGGTTACCATTTTGACATTCTTTCTCCTTCCTGTTCGTGTTCATGAAGGACATTAATTATAATTTTTATGTGATAGCTAAGGGGTAATCTCAGAGAATAAGCCACACTTGTGTTGACTATAATTTTGGCAGGCAGATGTGGTTACCATCCGGTTCTTTTGTTTAACAGATAGGAAAAGAGTTGTAATGGAAATTGTTGTGGAGTGCTGTTTTAGGTGAAAGACTGGTTTTTTGTGATGGTATGCCTCGCTGCAGACCTGCACGATAAAAATGAGTTGTGACTCTTCCAAGTTTCCTGGGAAGTTCATTTTATAGATTTTGTGTCTGGTCTGGGGGTTATTTTTTGAGGCACGTGTATCTTTGTGTGACGTGACTCAAAAAATAACCCTGATATTTGAATACTTCCAGGTAATGTGTGTTTTTTCTGATTTGTCTCCTAAATTAGGATTTCTACACATAGGATTGTGTTAAAATAACTACCAAGGAGAATTCTTTGCCTTGGAAGAAATCATGAGAATAGCAAGGTGATTTTTGCCAACAATAGATCTCTTAAACCAGTTTCTTCTGAACAACTCAGCAGAGCAAAAAGTTCTCTCCTTCTTCATATTTTGTACTCAGCATAAGGTGTTTATAAATTAGAGCACTTTAGAGTAAAAAAAAAAAAAAAAAAAAAAGACACTTTTTACTTGAGGTAGACAACACACAAGGGTTGTAGTCCAAACAAATCTGTCCACTTACTTGAGGAGTTGATGTTACAACATTCCCACATATGATTAGTTTTCAACACAAGGTGAACATAGTTTGCCATTCAAGGCGTTGTATAATTTATCTTCAGCAGCATTAAAAAGAGATTTCCCATTAGACTCCAGGATACTGCCTGGCACATACAAAGCCTTTTTGATGAAGAACTCTAATGGGAAATATTTTTTTTAGCTTATGCTCAAGTCTTTTACGTTTTATTATTTGAAGATTAGGACATTCAAGATTGGTTTTTTTGGTGGATTTCTTCTGCCATAAAACAAGCTCATATTCTGTTGGCCCATCAATCAATTATATACTGAAAGAAAAAGTCAAATTAAATAGATCAAATAGCTGAAAAATGTAAATTCAAAGCCATTTATCTCAGTGACATCAGCTGACTGTAAATTATATCTTTTATATAAACCTTTTTATGTCAGCTATATATAACCTGTATCTTTTATGTAGAGATAGATAGATAGATAGGTATATATGTATGTATGTATAAAACCTCTACTGATAGTCCTAGCTCCTCACAGATCTTTCTGCTCCTCAGTATGAAGGGTCTGTCTGCCCCCACTGGAAAGACAACTGAAATGAGTAGTGAAAATTATTAAGCCTCTTCAGAAAGAGGGAAATGGTTAGTGTTTCAGTATTGAAAATTGCAAAGTAAAATGCTGTATGAAAAAGACCCTTAAATTGAAATAATTCCTAACTTTTCAAAATGCTATTTAAAATTAGTGCTTTTCAGTGTGTGTGTGCAGTGTTGCATTAAATACCTCATTCTGGGGTGATATATTTCAGCTCTCTGAAGGTGGTGTGTTTTTGTCCTTAGCATTTTTTTTATCCCTCTCTGTTTTCCACCCTCAATTTCTGTTAATAGTCATCCAAAGCTCTCTGTTTTTGAGAGTTTGGGTACAGAACTGAAACATCCATTATTTTCCCATCTGTAGTAATGCTCACTCTGGAAAGCTAAGTTAGAGCTGTAAAAAGCAAGTTCATTAAATGTTATTCCCACGATAATGCACGGTGAACAACTTATTACTCTATGTTTACATTACTGTAAATTAGAGGAGAAAAGAATTAAAATATTTCAGAACAGCTGCCTGAAATAGTTCTGTAGTGGGGATGGCAAAATGAGGTGTTTGACTGACTGCAGAATGTTGCACTTGCCCATTTTAACTGGCAGAAAGTTCGTGTGATACCACTACCATCTTGAGGCGAGTCAGAGTATAACAGGGGAATGTCTGTTTAAACAAAGGGTCAGATCGTAAATGAGCTGGAGTATCATTCATTTTACCTTGTTCAGTCGTCATACTCTGCTACAGTAAAAAGTTTGTGTTCTGCCTACTACTGAACCTACAAATGCTTGCACAATAATGATAGCTTTTTTAAATACATGCACTGTTGTATAGCCTCAATATTCAGACAAAAAAGCAGACTGGTTTTCTTTTTAAAATATAGACTGAATGCAGAGTGAGGTGATGCTTTAAGTTAAAATATCATACCGGTTTTAATATTTGCCATGTTAAGCACTGAAACTCCTTGCTGCAGAATGTACAGAACCTAGTCATTTATTTGGGTTTGGTTGTGAGTCAAAATTATGGAGATGAAATCTCTAAAGAATTGTGAACTGTGAAGTAAAAGACCACATCTGGCTGAGGAAAGGCCTCAATGTAAATTGCTGAGAGAGAGTTTTGTGAGTACTTGTCTTGTTTTATACTTTTCCTAAACAACCACTTGAATTTATGATAGGTGAAAAATTAAATAGGTCTTTTACCTGAGCCAGCACAGCTGTTTTTACTTACATGGGAGGTTTTTGATAACTAGACTTTTGGAAAACACTTGGATAACATGGTGATTTATGCATTATTAGAAGAATCATTGGACAAAATTTTAGTAGGCTTGTTCCCACACATGGGAGTGGAAAACTATCCTACATAATTTTCTTGAGAACATACTGGGTTTAATTTGGTGAATTCAAATCTCTCAGGTCAATTGCAGAATCAATACTGCAGAATTAACAGAAAAGAATCACAGTGAAGTAATTCATATTAGAGTAATTACATTCAAATATTGTATTTTTTTTCCTAGAATAAAATGAAAAGTCATCCCAAGATAATGTAATCCATAGCTAAATATCATAGCCTCATGCTTTCCATGATGGCTTTCAGCACAGGCTCCCATGCTTCAAGCAGTCCTACTGATTCTCATCTGCTTCCTGTACTTCAATTCTGTCAACTTCAGTTGCTGGATCTCAATATCTCCTTAGCCTTGCTCTGCCCTCCTTGGCACCTGTGCATGTCTGCAGCAGATCCATTTGACGCACAGTACATCATAGTGGTTGGCTCTGCGATATACTGTGGGAGCTTGGCACCCTTACAGCACACTGAGAAGGTTCTGTTTTTATTTCCAGTAACTGCACCTCTAAGACTTTTTCCTCCTGCTTTTAGTTTCAGGGTTTGGTGGGTTTTTTTCTTATATTGGATTTTATTGGTTCCACTTTGTTACTGACCTAAGTGGATTTCTATTTTTGTTTTCAAGCTCCCTGTGAGGAAAGTCTTTTTCTACTTAAGTTTGTTTTGGGATTCTTTTTTTCTTTCTTTTTTAATACTATGTTGTCCCTTGACTTTGCAATTTTTTCAAGTTTCACTAAAGCCAGTGGTTAAATGCTGCTTCTAGAAATAGTCTGACCTTGCCAATCACCCTTTTTGCTGTTGGATAACACATGGTACCTTCCAACTGCTACTTACAATGTGTGGTTTAAATGGTTGGTGGGTAGGGTTACTTCAGACTTTTCACAGTTTTTCTCAAATTCAAAATTTAGTATCAATGTTTTTTATGCTTTAGGACACTTAGTATTTCACCTGTGTATATTAGAATGAGATACAACATTTTAAATAATTATAATAAAAATAAGTAAGTTAAAATGTAAACTAAACAGATAAATAATAGTATGGTTAAATTTTTTTTTCAAGATTATGACAAGGATAAGGAGGGTTGCACATAAAATATGGCTAAGGCTGTATTTTAATGAAGAATAATGGGTATGATGGGTATAAGAGCTGTATGAGACTGTACTGTGATTCCCAGGAGATTTATGGCAGCTTTTCTATAGTTGGATCTTGAAGTTTTATTTTCCATTTCAGAAAGGGAAAACTCATTTGAGACTTTCAGGGTTCAATGATTTTGAAATTAAGCCACTATACAGGACTATCACAGCACTTCTTATCCAAGTGGAAGCCTAGGCAAGATGATCCAAGCTAGAATTGTATGTCTATAGGTCTCATTTCTTAAGTTACTGGTATGTGAATTGTTATGTCAGAGAGAAACTGTAGCATCAGTAAGGAAATACCTTTGTAAAAATGTTTGCCAGCCCGTCACACAGTCCCCTGCAAAGGGGATGGTTTTCTGAAATCTTGACTCTTTTTTCCTCTGCACCCAAGAATGCCCATGATCTGAAGTGACTCCATGCAGGTGGATTGGGAGTGCTTCTTAAAAGTTTTGAGGTTTCATCCTTGTGTGCTGAGGCTTGCTATGGGAAGATCCTGCTTCTGTTTGTTTACCAATTTTTGTGCTTCACTGAGGAAGAGACCAAAGCTTGTTGTCTAGGCAATCCTTTTGCATTTATTCCTATCACTGTTGCTCCTTTATTAGGAATTTGATGCAAACATGCTGGATCTCATCCAGCTATTGTGGGTGCATTCTTTGCAGTCAGTTCAGTCCTGAGCGTGAGCCTGGGCCTAAATGATCATACAAATTACATATGACAGCTGGCAAGGAAGCTCTAAGCTACTGCCAAGGTCTTAGACTGGCCTATGTGGTGCAGATAGATAGTGAAAATAAGGAGCATGTAGTTTCCATTACAAAATTATTTTCTTTAGCTAAAACCACTTTTAAATTACATATCCTGAAACAAATATCAGCTATTCTTCCTAAATTTTTTTTCTCAAGTGTAGCTGAGCTTGGGGGGTGGGCGGGGGAGGAGAGGGGGGTATGGATTTGTAAATACATGTAAGCCCTTTTCCTGTACAGACTCTTTCTTACTACAGGCAAAGCCAAGGACAGATTAAAGAGTGTGAATGTGTAGAATGAAGCAAGACCAGAAAAACAGACTAAGCTTTAGAGATGAACAGGCAATTTGAGAAAAGCTGGAAAACAGGGAATCAAGGGAATCATTGAAACATTCAAAGACAGGAACAATTGAATGCAGGAAAGATCATCTAGATGGTCCTTATTGACTAGCAAGACAAATAGGTGTACTAACCAGCCTTGCAGATTTTACCTACAGTTTTAGTTTAGTCATTAATTCTTAAGTTTCTCTGTTTATGCACAGTGTGGGAAATGAAGAAGAAACTGATCCAAAGATAGCCTTCATTGGCTGTGGGCTCTAGTGCTACAGAAAAGAGAATCATTTGGATATATGGGAAAGGGGTGCATTGTTGCACAAAGGAGGCTAAAATCACTTCCTTTGAAAAGCTGGTGTGCGGTTTTCTCCCAGAACTGTATGAATTGAAGAATACGGAGTTTATCAACGGAGTTTATCATTTCAATATTATAGTGCTATTGCCATTCAAGCATTTTAACAGGCACCAAAACTCTAATTGGCCTATAGAAATGTGTAAAATCTTTTCTTTCATAATAAATGCACCAATGAAGTAGTGGAGCTCAATGATTAAGGTTCAGAAAATACTGTTGTGTAAGTAGTGACCATAGGAAGACTTGTAAGTCATTTTCAAGATAATTTTGTATGTTATTAAATGAAGAATATCAAAAGCAAATAAAACCCACAGCAATATTTAAGATTAAATTGACAGAGATAAATATTTCCGTCTTGCTGATAATAAATGTTTTCCATTTATTCATTCCAAGCACTTTACCTGTGACTGTCAAAGGTGGATTTCAGTGGCTGAAAATAAGCTCTTCACAGTGAAAAATATGAAGGAAGATTCAGACTCAAGTATATAAGTTTCCTTAGGATGTTGTTATCAGTCTATTGATTTTAGATGATGTAATAGCTAAACATGCCTTGAAGCCAATACTGATTTTTGTTTCTCTGTTTTTGTTGCATTTCACTTCTTCTATAGAGAAGCAACAGATAAAATCACACGTTTATCTTAATACAGATGTTTTTTACTAGTAAAATATTAAAGATTACTATATTCATAGTTCAAATTAATTCCTTCAGTCACACTGCAGCAGTGCAATTAAATGGAGAGGGTGGTAGGAAAATTTTCTGTAAAAAAATGTTCCCAAACATGCATATGAATACAGCAGAGTTGTACGAATTTAGGTCTGTACTGTGATCTGAACCTATGTAAATACTAGAAAGAATAAGAAAAGCCTGTCCTCTGCTTTAGGTCAGTAGAAGTGAGCACCCAGTGCTGACTGTGCTTCAAAGCTTGTGGGAAATATGTGGATATCTGGATCAGTAAGACAGGAGAGGACAAATTCCAACTCTTAAGTGGAATTCTGGTTTAAACAGGGTTATAAAAATGTCCCTTTACCATAGGGTTTACAAAAAGACTGTCTTTGGTCTAATAAAAAGACTTAATTTGGGCATTAAGGCTTCTTAGATGGAAACTAGTGCAAAGAATTAAGGTATGGATTGATACAAACCAGGAATTGTTCCTTGCCTCTGTACATTTAAAATTATCATAAGTACTCTAATTCTGGAGAATGTTTACTAATTCAACAAAATGTGCTTCTTACTCATGAGAACAGGCAGTGACTTGATTTGTGGTGTCCTTCAGTGTTTCACAGCTGTCTCTGGACTCCTGGACTTCGGCCTTGGCTTAACTTTCTAAATAGGCAGAGATCATTAGCACGCCTGTAAAGAATCAGTTGTAGAATTCAGTTCAATTATCAGATCTGCTTTCATCATAAAAGCTGGTTTGAAGGATAGTAGTTGGAGTTTAAATTATCAGATTTGATGCTGAATATCTTTTTACGGTAGGTTTGTCTTACAGATATAAATATGGTGCAAAGCTCTTTGAAGTCACTTGAGTTTTCTGTTGATGTTAAGAGCCTTTGGTCCAAGCCTTTAGCATCAATCTCACTTGCACTCATTTGTGTAAAGACACAATAAATCTATGTTAACAGATAAGTAAAAGAACAGATTGTGATAACTGCATGGGGTTTATATTAATATATTTTCCCAAGACTTTACATGTCTTTGCATTAATCTAAATCTTCCTTAATCTGCTTCTGATCCAGTCAGCAGGAGCTGCACTAATGTCTAAACACAGAGAAAGAGCAGTCAAATATTATGGTCACTTTAGTTATAGGTCTACTGCAGAACTTTATCATGAAGTATCTTAGTTAAAATCAGCCTTAATTCAGACAAATATTCTGTGGAAATATTATGAAAGCTCTGATTAATCTAGCAATTTAATGTTTGTTTAATCAAGACATCGCAGAGGTGCTTTTGTAAAGCTTGATAAATTACACTGCAATCCAATGTGGCAGCAGATATAAATGATACCTACCTAAATATTCAAATCCTTTTACAAGAAATGTGTATACAGAGAATAGGGAGGCTTCTTTACTTTTTAAAGTCACTAGAACTGCCGCTTAATGCAAATGAAAAAAACAAAGTTCCCAAATGTGAAACTCAATTATTTTATAACTATTCATTTTTAATCATGAGAAAAGACTGTCTAGACTAAAATTCATTGTGATGAGCATTATAATGATGCAGGGAACAGAAGTGATGATGCTTGCTACAAATGTTCCCTAAATATGTGCGGAATTATTTCTTGCTAAATGTGTGAATTCCTTTGAAGAAATGCTGAAATTCAAAGTTTTAGTGTCATGTGCCAGAATAGTGATAGTTTTGGGTTGTTTAAAATGCATACTTGCATTGGAACATTAATTCATTATGTGAAATTTTGGGGGTTTTAGACACAAACATTCTACTTTCATTGCAGACTGTATAATATAGCTATATGTTAACTATTGCTTTTGCCCTGCTGCTTCTAATAACCCTGTGCTGTTGCACTTCTGCAAAGCAAAGTTATGATAAGTAGAGACTTCTCAGAAGATTTAAGGAAAACAATTGTAAGTAGCTGTCAATCCCACAACTTTTCAAGACTGCTTTTGTAATATGAAGTGTATATTACTTTTACTATTCACCAAGATCCTACCTGTTCTTGGATAAGAGGAGGAAGGGTTTTATGAAGAGAGGTTGGAAATGGAAAATAAAACTAAAACCTGTAATTGATTCTCTTTATGGTATCAGCTGGGAAAAAAAAAAAAAAACCACACATTAAGACAGAATTGGAAAACTTCCTTGTTTCTCAAAAAAAAAAAAATGGTGCTAGCAATGCTAGGCAGCCTATTGCAAAGACAAGTAGGGAACTAGTGCGCTTCTTAATTTTTAAATTTTTAATTATTTAAATTCAGTCAGCCATGGTATGTTCTGTATTGAGTTAACACCAGCTCTGATAATGTAGAGACTAGTATTTTATATTCGTCATAATTATACAGAAGTAAGGAGCAGCAGAGAAACAGCTACCTGACCTCAACACGCTGTGCCATGTGTTTCCTCACTGCAGGGACTAAGGGTAACCTGGGCAATAACAAAGCAGGAGGAGAGGTGTCTACAGGGAATCTGAGCCTGGGAAAAGGGGAGAGTAGGTATTTTAAATGTTTTTCTTGTTTGGTTTTAAATACCAAAACCAGTAATTGCTTATTCTGATTGCCAATAAGTGAAGTCACATTTCCCAATATGAGTTTGGTTTGCTCACAATGGTACTTGAGAAGTGACTTCCTTGTCCTTGTGACTTTTGATCCCTGAGTTTTCTCACTCTTGTTCTTCACTCATCCCACAGCAAGGGTGTAGGACAGTGAGCAAGTCGCTAAAATACCTTACTGACTGCAGTTCCCTCTCCATTCCTTCTTTACTGGCTTTGAAACTATTTTTGTCTTGTTGATATTTTAACTGTTTGCAATCTCAAATATCTTATCCTAATTGAAAGTTAAAAAAAAATTTGGAACATGGCATTATTTTGTTGCTAAAAGCTTCCTTGTGTAGAGAGGAAATTGAGCCCTCTATGCCCTGTTACTTGTGTATGCTGTCAGCCTGGTTAGAAGTAGCATAGGAATGCATGATTCCCATTTATGATTGTATAGTCATGAAGGGGGGAACCCTGCCTCCCTTCCCAGTGTTTCAGTTTAATCTGTGCTTCAACTCAGGTTATTCCACCCAAAACAAGAGGAGGAATTGTTTTTCACCTCTAGCCCAGAGATGCCTCCAATCTGTTTCAGGTCTGCAAATAGTATCATTATGTAAAATTGTTCATTAAGGAATAGAAAAAATAAGTGAAGCAATAAAAGGCTAAGGCAACTGCAATACCAGTTTATACATTGCTCATGGCAATTGTTAACACCAGTATGTAAATACCTGATGGGGGTGGGGGGTGGGGTAATAAAGACTATGGAGACAAACTCTTCTCAGTGATATGTAGTGAAAAGAGAAGAAGTAATTTCAACAAAATGAAATGCAGGAAATTCCATTTAAATATAAGAAAAACCCTGGAGCATCTTCCAAAGAGACTGTGGGTTCTCCATCCTTGGAGATACTGAAAACCTGACTTGGATGCATCTGCTATAGCTGACCCTGCTATGGGCAGGTGGTGTATCAGATTATTTCCAGAGGTCCATTCCAGCCTTATCCAGTCTGTGATTCTCTGTTGACACTTCCAGTAGGTACTTTCCTACCCACGAATAGCAGCACAGAAATAAAAGTATTAAACGTAATACCTACTATTAATGCAGGGCAATGCCGCTAATGTCCATAGAAAGCCATCTGAAACTGCCTGAAATGATGGCCTTTGAAAATAAATTGCACTCAAATCACCCAGCTGCAGACAATTTTAGTAAAAACATTGCTGATCTGATATGTGGGTTGATGATGTTTCCATTGGCTATGGTTTGCAAACCTCCTATTAATTTCTCAACTGAAGCTGCATAGTCATTCATCTTTAGAAAAGCTATTCCAAAGATTTATGAAAGCATAATATGAAAATAAGACTAATGTATTATCTGAAAAGGGCATTAATGTTCATGCTACTCACAGCATAAATCAGGGGTCAAATGGTCATTCACATCAGAATGGGTAAGGCTCCCTATAGTACTGCCTTAAATTCACACCCACTATCATGCAATTTTTGTTCCCTGTGTTAAGAAACCAGCTAACATATGTATGTTCCTGTGGTCTGAACCTAAGAACATTTTCAAAAATAGCACCACAAGAAAATACTGGAACAGAGGAAGGCAAGTATATTAAAGAGAATATGTACTGTCTTCCTGTGGGTTTCATCATTTGCAGTTAAATGATTTTTTTGTACACAACAGAGTTTTGTTGAGAGATAAGAGATACTTTTAATATATTGGCTATTAGGAATGCTTAGAATTCTTTGGAAGTAACCAAGATAGAGAACACAGCCGATAGGAGTACCATAGTTGCAGTCCTGGAATTAAGCCAAATCCCAATTAAGTGATTCACAAGAAATTCCCTGCTATTCTATGATTCATAATTTATTCTAGGTCTGCTGTACATTAAACAGTTATAAGTATGTTGGTTTTGTCCTTAATAGAATGACAAGAATGAAAAAAAACTTCAAGTATGTATTTTACAGAGATGAAAAATTGTCTTACCATTTTATATCTGTTTTCCTTTTAAGATTTTGAGGGGCGTTTTTATATTTTGTGAGTACACCAAGGGAAGACTGTTTTCAGCATTACAGAAAGCCAGCCACCTCTAAGGTGAAATACAGTCATTAGGACAGAGATCAGAAGAGCTAAAAAATGATTGTTGATAGGAATGTTAAGAGTATCATGAAAAAATAGTAGGTGTGAGATGGCACTTAATAGTAGATATCTCAATTGGAGTGAAAGCCAAGAGATCAGAGAAGGCAAGACATTTACTGCACATGCTTCATTTTTCATGTTTTGAACAGTGAGAAAAAA
The DNA here is from genome assembly GCA_027925045.1 of Hypotaenidia okinawae. Taxonomy (NCBI): domain Eukaryota; kingdom Metazoa; phylum Chordata; class Aves; order Gruiformes; family Rallidae; genus Hypotaenidia; species Hypotaenidia okinawae. The sequence goes on along the minus strand of BSDF01000013.1, from coordinate 13,685,833 downwards.
TGCCTTTCTAAAGAATCTTTTAGATTTGAGATCTCCAGGGAAAGAAGTGTCAAGTTAGCATAGACTCTGTCCAGTGGGACTTTACAAGCATACCAGGGTCAATACCTTTATCTGAAAAACACTGTGCATACTTCAATGACTGCAAATAGCAGTGCATCCCATATCTAGTTCCGAAGTTATCTTCCTTGACAACAGTTTGACAAGTTACTCTTCAAGGCCTTTTTAATTAAAGGGAGAAATTAGTTTGTTCCTTGGAAAATCTGTAGCTTAGTGAATAAACATTGGTTATTTCTATTTCCAGAAATTTCCTTGGAAATCTCATCTAAATGTTCTGGAAGCTACAACTTACTTTGTTTATTAGATGTGAAAAACCACATCCAGAGATCTCCTAGCTTCAGGAAATTGTAGTTCTAATAACAGGACCAGTAGATGTCCATACTGAACCTAATCATTTATTATCTTGAATGCCACATACAGATTTCCAAATTCCCTTGCCATTTCTGTAACTGTGGGTTATCCAAGAGACCATTTTATGAAAAGCCTTGAAAAGATTAAAAATTTAAGTCTACAAAGGATTATGATATTCTTCCAAGTTGGCATGGGTCTGTAATTATACACGTTGAAAATTTTCATTCTGTATTCTTCAAGTGTCTTTCCAAAATTGAACAGAAATTATAATAATTTCCCCAAAAGAGGTTAAGCCCCCTTCATCTTGCATTGTCTTGAAAGAAAATATTGATTAGGCACTAGCCTCAATAAGGAAAGAAATACTTTCTGTATCATATTCTCAACACATTCCTCTATGTCTTCAAATACAGTTTTCTTAGGAAGTCTTTTCTCTAACAAGCCTTTAAGTAAGGAAAATTCACAGTATTTTGGGACTGGCAGGGATCATTGAGTAAGCATCACTCACAAATGGAACAAATTTGAACTAAATTTGTGGTCTGTTTGGACTAGGTTTTGAGGATAGCCATTATCAGGTGCTCTTAAAATGGTGTGAATGGTCTCAGGAGCATGTCTTGTCCTCAGGGAACATTTCCTTTTAACAGCAAAGGCTGATAAATGCCTTTCACTAGTTCCATTGTATATGATTTGCATATTTCAAAATAGTATTTTCTGTAATACTGCATGGTAAACAAATACTAAATTTATGTTTGTGTGTGTATACCCTGCTGCATTAGCTTGAGGTCAGCAGGATCATTTCTGGTCTTTTCCTTGAGATGTCCAATTTTAAGCTAAGCTAGCCAGTGGCACACCAACAGGTTTCAGCCCTGTTTTGAGCATTGCCTGGGGATATCAAGTCAAGAACTGGCAAGAAGATGGATGTTTGGCAGAAGTGACAAATTCATTTTCCTGGAGAAAGTTGCTGACTGTACTGTTCCAAATAGAGCTGCTTATCTGCCATTCCAGATGTTGTAGTGATGACAGCTGTTTAGAGAGACCTTGAAGAGGTGAGGGAGTGAATGAATTTATTGAATCCAACTTACTTGTAAGTCTAAGAACAAATCAACACTCACTATGATTCATGCTTACATTTTGTGTCTATATTCACATCTATATTCTGAGCAGTTTCCTTGCACAGACCCCAAGTAGCAAAAACATGCACATTAATAAAAATTCATAATTAGTGTGTGTTTTCAAACCTAAAGGATTATTACTACATGTGGGCAGATTAAAGAAATGATGTTCTAAGAAAGTAAACTTCCTTCTGTGGGAAACGTTCTCATGTCTATGCAAGGTTTTTGAGACTAAAACAGGTGTTCAAACTCCAAAGCATGGCATGGAGCTCTCTTTTGGAGAGGTTAAACTGTCCTGTAAAATATGTGTCACTTCCAGTCTTACACAACTTCTTAGTAACCCATGTTTCTCATATATGGATGTAATCTCCTCCCACCAGGAATGAATGCAAGAATAGAAAAATACTTTTACCCCTCCTTCTACTCATCAATAAATGTGAACTGAAAATATTTGATTTCTGACCATAATATTGTTGGATTCATGCTCTGCTAACAGGAGATAAGAGAGTTGAGGGGAAAGAAGAAATAAAGGGATATAAAATCAGGTTAAACAATGGAATACTAGATCAAAAAGAATTGGGGTAAAAGCAGACAGCCGGAAGAAAGTATAGCCTCAGTCCCCAGATGTAATACAGTAAGTCAGAAGCTTCAGATTGTATGCTTATAATTTCTTGAGTGATTGTTGAAATTTATATTACTTCTAAAAAAAAAAAAAGCTTGCTGTGTGATTGTAGGCATGACATATATGCCTTTGTACAAGTGTTGTTTAAACTTATTTAGCTTCTTTGTTGATATTCTGTATTGTTCTTAACTAGTTTTATTTTGATTTCTATAACTACTATTGCATATGAAATCTCTGTGATAACTTTTTTTACTGTCATCTTAGTGAGTTAAGTATAGTCACAAAACTAGTAAAACAAGCTAAGGCTATAAAATCAAATACCCAGCTCATACCAAGTTTTCTGAAGAATTTCCTGTTAAGTTTTCAGGTGTATAAAAAAATGCCAGACACATTTGTTGAGAATCTGAAATGCATATCTGTCTTTTGTTGAATCTATTTTGATAATGAGCAGTTATTTCTTGAGACTGTTACTAGCTCTTTGATTGCATTTCATTGTTAATTTTCTTGTTGTGTGTTACAAAAGGCTCATTCACCTATTTTCCAATAACCCCAATGGCAAGAGCTGCCAAATTTCTCCGCTTTGAGTTGCATGTGTAGGAAATTGAATACAATCCCCCCACCTCAGGCACCAAGATGCTCTTGATACTATTAAAGTGAGGACTACTGCTTAGAGAGACTTCTCATAAAAATGAAGCAATTTACAAAGCTCTCCATCCATGCCATGCAAATAAAACTTTTCGGAAGCCAACACTGATATTGTTTGGTTTTTTTTTTTAGATTTGGTACAAACTTTCTATTGTACTGATGTTTCCAGCAAGATTTTTATTATTCTGATGGAATCATATCCGTTGTGAGAATATCAGTTAGTGATGAATCCTATGGCATTTTAAAAATCATGAACCCTTTGAGAAAATAATTACAATATAATGATTCCTACAGAGGACAATTTAATTTTTGATCAGAGGTTATAGAGGTTAAACATGATACATTGCGTATCAGGATTTTTCTGACTAATCAATCAGTGGGGATTTCTTGCTCCATTTTCTTACTTTCTTTAATTTTTGAAACATTTCCTTTTAAGATTATGACAATTTCTGAAGTAAGAACAGATGTAGTGTTGGATTTTTTTCCTGAAGATTTATGTGGCTTTTATCTGTAGCTTCTATATCTATTCAGATTTTATTGCCAGTGATTTTTTTTTTTTTGGCTTATTCTTAAATATGCTCTTTTCAGAAATCCAGGTGCTAGTAAAGTTCCTACAAGTAATTTTACCTAAAATTGTCATTTATTTGGTCAACAAATGCATAAGAGACACTCGGGGAAGTGTAAATGCAATGCAGAATGTTGAGCTTGTATTCATGTCTGTATTCAGATCCCTTCAGTGATGTGACTCAGTTTTAAGGCCTACATTCCCCTGCAGTCAGTAGAACTTATGGATATATGTTTAAAGTTAAGCAGTCTGTTATTTGCTCTGTGAATGAAGGACATATGTATATTTAACTGTCTTCAGATGTTAATTTTGTTTCCAGCCTATTTTTACGGAAAGCACACACACCATAAGCTAAAGGCATAGCAAAAATTTGGCACATAAAAGCACTAGAAACTGTTCATGACTATACAGGTCAAGGTAGTCTGAGAAGCTTCCTTTATCTTTCTGTAACCAGACTGAGCTGTGAAACCTTGATGTCTAAGATGTACTATAGTCCTGAGAGGTCAGAAAAGGTGACTAATGGTACTCTTACAGTCTAATTTGTCAAATAACAGTGTATTTACAGATTCAGTGAGCAAATACAGAATATGAATATTTGTTCAGAAAAATACTATAGTTAGAAGAGGAAAATAAATGCTTTTTTATTTACCAAAGCATTCAGTACACTCTGGAATTGTGTGTAAAGCCTTACAATGCTTGCTTGTGTAATTAACCAGTGCATTTGTGTGCTTTCTGTCTTAATTAACAAGTCTAACAGCCTGGATAGACAATCTGTGTGTCACCTAATAGAATTCTATTTTTAAAAATGGCATGTGCCATCATTTAATGATATGCCAAAATACTTGCTTATGATGTCCTAATAATTCTTAATTTATGTTACCTATGCACCTCTGGTTTACAGTAATAGATATTTCCTACACATTCTCTTCTTTTAAGTCCTGAAAGTCTCACAAGAACAACAACAAAACAAGCATATGATTAGGCAATATCGAGTGGAATTTTGCTTCTTGAATGAACTCCCAAACCAGATTATGCCAGTCTGGCCTTCAAACAGATGATGTACGTAACTGTAAATGTGAACACACTGACCAGATGTTTGTTTTTTTAAAGGCAGTGTTCATTCTTAAAAAATCCACAACAAAGCACAAAAATTATGAATTTCTGAAAAAAAGAGATTAATAGCATCTTCATGATAATTGGTGGAATTTTTTTAGTTATTTTGTTGGAAAGATGCTACTTTGGGACATCCAAATAATTTCTACCCTTAGGCTACTTGCAAGTCTAAATTATCTGGTAACTATTGGATTTATATTTTGTGTCTGTTGATTCATTAAAAAAAACTATTCAAATTCAGACATGGAGAGGCTGTTCAGATATATATTTTATGGGTTAGCAGACCTATCTTGCCTGAAATTACCTGTTTTGATTTGTCATATGCTTATCCTAATGGTTCTATCTTGATCATATAAATTTCTGTATGGCTGACTATATATATGGCATGCAATCTTTATTCTCAAAGAGATGGAAAATTATCTGTTGCCCTTGATATTATGCTCCAGCTTTCTATCACAGTCATTGTTAAAAACAATGGGGTTTAACAACTTCTATTTGCCTGTCTTGACTTTCAAGTTATGCTGTTCTTTGTTTAGTTATAGGGTCCCTTTTTTACTAAGAGTTTTGCCTTATGAAATATGATATCCAATATAATTTGTAGTTGTTTCAGTCTTTTATAGGATTCTCTGAACTCTAAATCTTTCACTACAAGTATTTTCTACAACCTTCCTATAATATTATGTTTTTATCAGAGTCTACTATTCCACACTTTAAGCATGATTTTTAACATATGAACACCCAATCTGCATGAAGTATTCCTAGATAGAGGAGTAAAATTGTTTGTTACCATTAATTTCCTTTGGGTTTTCACTGTAAATTGCCTAATCAGTGTGACATTAACATTCTGTTCAGAGTCTGTCTTTTCCAGTATAGCTTCCTGTTCTGTGTGCATGGCTTGTATTTACTGCCCTTGGTTGCTTAGCTGTATTAAAACACATCATGTATTAATTGGCCCATTTTGTCAGACATGGGAATTAACCTGTAAGAATACTGCCACACACCACTCTGCTGTTCTTTGTGCAGTTTCTGTCAGTGGTGCTTTAAACGTATGTTTCCAGATGGTTGTTACAACTAAAAAGGTATTGCACCTCTTAACATCTTGTCTTAGCAAGGAGATTGAATGGAATAATATCTGCACAAACAAAAGGCTTTATGGTATTTTATGGAAGAATCTGTATTCCTCCTACTTCCATAGAGGATGAGAAGTAGTAGCAGTAAGATTAGCTTCAGAGACCTGGCAAGAAATCCAGTTATGTCATACCTTCTCATGCAGACTCCCAAAAAACCATTCAGAAAACACTAAGAAGTTAACCCAATTTCAAGATCTTCTGCCAAAGTTAGGAGAATTTTATTTTAAGTTACTGCTTTTAGTTCTACTGAAGCAATGTTTCTTTACCTTCTTCCTTTTTCTGAAGGCATTGCTATCAATTTATCTAAGTGAAATACACATCTCTCTTTCCTCTTGTACTCTTATCTGCAATGTTGCCTTTTTCTGTTTACCAAAAAAAGTCTAGGATCTCCTGGTTTTGCCTTGGTGAATTAATTCTCTGATATACAAATAATGTCCAACTAGGGAGTTGTGGAGGTTTTCTTCTTAATCCATTCAAACTTCATACTCAGCAGTTTTTATTTTTAAAATCCTTTTCTGAATAAACCTCTGTAGGGCAAATCCTTTCCCTAGGGTACAACCTTAACAGGTGAGTTATGAATCAAGTCGTGCAACAAGCACTGAAATCTGAGGAAATCTTTGTTCAGGTGGGATTTCTTCATCAACACTCTGTAACTGTTTCAGCCTCCTCCACTCTCTTGCCCTAAATATACACTTAGTTATTGATCTGCTGACTACACAAGCCTACTGATAAGCTTTCCATTCTCTGCTGCAGAAGGTGTATTGGCTGGCCAAGTAAATGTTTTGTGGATATAGAAAGATGAAATAGCAAAGCTGCTATCACTGTAGGAAGAGCCCTTTTTAGCTACAGCAGAGAAGAAAAAATCACCTTCAAAGCTATACAGAATGAACTCTTTTTGATCAATCAAGCCTTCAGAAGTGGGAACTGGTTTTGATTCTCTATATAGTGAATCAAAATAATGTTCTTTACTTAGGAGAAGCAGACAAGGTTGGTCATTTTAATACACAATGCAGCTGGTCTGGATTGCTTGCAAAAGAAATTTTTTAAAGTGATTTTAAGAACTTAATATAAAAGAATCTTGCTAATCTCTGAACTAATTTTCTGAGTTTCCCCAGGTCATTTCTGCCCAGTAGTGCTTCAGAACATTTTCCAGACCAGAGAGGGTCACCAATTGAAGATCTGGAGATCAAGGATCAAACAAATGTGATTGTTCACATTATCTAAGTAGGAATATGAGATGAAAAATAATAATAATCTAGGTCTGTTGTCCTCTGGTTGATCCTTCTTGGATTATGATGCATCTTTGTGTGGCAGATTGAGCAAAAGTAACACAAAGCAATGTCTCAGTCTTTAATTCTCCTGTCTATTTTAGTGCTGTTCTCAGCTAATTAGTAGTTGCTACATTCGATGTAGTATTTTAGAAGTACCATGTTTTCCTTACTTGTATGCAAGTGTTCTTCAGTACTGCTTCAGGTTGAGGTCAGTTGAAAAGTCTTTGACATTCAAATATTTTCTTGGGCCTGACTATAAAGGGAGCATGCTGATAATTTGATTAGGTCATTTCAGCCACCAAATTAACTGAGATTGTTAGAGTGTTATTTGGCAGATTATAGGCACATGACATCTAGTAGAAATAATCTAAAGGAGAATCCAATAAAAGCCATTTGGTGTTCCCTCAGGCTTTGAGTGGGAGTTTTAACCTCTCAATCAACCTCCAGTGATGCAGTCTATAAGAAATTAATTTATTAAAATGTAAATACATTTCTTTAACATAAAAATATATGGTGTGCCCTTAAACACAATTCTAGTGAGATAGATATATAAATACACAATCATATACTAAAATATATATGAATGTAAAAACACAATGGATCTTTAGCTTGAAAGATCTGTTGCTTAAATGATGCTTTATTTTCGGAAGTAAATCATTATTAGGAGGATTTAGTTGGACTGATTCATTGATAAAAAGAAAATTAATATGAAGCCAAGATTCACTTTGAGATGAATAATTGGAATTGACAACTGTTATTATTTTTATCAGTATAAGTTCCATTACTTGGATGAGACTGAAATTATTTATAGCTGATGGTTATGAAACAGTTGGCACTTTCTGCTGGCCTTACAATGAATGAGCTTTATTCTTTGGAATATCTCCAGGAGTAAGGTGTCAGGAAAAGTCACTTGTCATTAATTCCCATACTATATCACATAAGGTACTAATGTGTAGTGGGATTCTTTTCCACAGCTTCTAAATGTAGTATTAACTAGATAGAGTTCCAAGAAGTGGGTACAGAGCTCTCTAGAAAGTTTATGCTGTAAGGGCTTCAGTATATTCTCTTTGTGGCCAGTAGAGCTTAACTGCCAACACAAAAGTTGATGGTCCTTTGCTGAGATCCTTTTAAGCATAAAAGTGAGATAAATAAGATTTAGGAGAGACCGTAAGAGTCTGGAACATCATGTTTACCATAGTAGAGAGTGCTATAAATTGCATGTGCAGAAAAACTGCAATGCATGTCCAGAGTCCTTTTTACATCTACATCAACTGTGAAGTGCCTGGGCTTCCTGCAGCAGGTACACCTTCTGTGTATGACACCTGGATATTCAAGCCACCTTCTAAACAAGACCCATGCCTTAAATTGAAAATAGAGCCAGTAATCTAAATTATGTTGGAGGCCCACTGTTGTCTCCTTGCCTTCCTAGCATGGTGTCTATCAAGTAGATTTGAAAGTAGAGTGCCATAAACTTAGAAGCACATGGCTTTTCCAGGTTTTTTTTCAGTTTTTCATGGTCACCTTAGACTTCACTGTAGAAAGAAGCTTTTTTTGTGTTAAAGACATTCTGAACCCCTGTTTTGTTATTACTTGTCCTGCTCCTGTGCTTGAAAGTTGCCTTACAAAGATTTGCTTTGAATGCTTTCCAGTGAAAAGAAAAAATCAAAGCCACTAATTCTTTCTTCCTGTATCTTCCATCCCCCTTTTAATTTTCATCCTCTGCATGATACTTTTTCTGCATGATACTCTTTTTATCACTTACAACCCCTGTCTCTTAATGCTCTCAATTAATTTGTTTTCCATAACTGTTATCCAGTTAGAGGCAGAACAGGATAAATGGAGCTGTATCTGTGCAGAACTGTGTAACTCTCTGTTTTCATAACATTGCTGGTAACACATTTTCTGTGAGACAGTGGCCCATTTCTCAAGTTCAACTGAAGTGCTGGATGGACAAATAGAAGATGCAATTACATAGAAAACAGAATGGGATCTCTCCCTTTCCTAGTGGCTGCGTAGCAACTTTTATTGGCTTTTTTCTCTTTGTCTCTTACCACTATTAATTCATAAAAGCAGAAAAGCATAGACCCTTTGACAGGTTTCAGGAACACCATTCTCCCCAACTCCTTGCTAATTTTTTTTCTCTAGTATCATTAATAGGAGGTTTGTCTGACTTTTGAGCTTAGTGAGCTTTTAAAACCATGAGCTTCCTTGTCAAGATGGTTATCTCAGTTCTGTGATAGGATTATTTGACAGAGGTTTTTTGTGTATTTCCCTTGTATTACTGAAGGCTGTTTGATATCATCCCTTTCTATGGCATTCCTCTTTTGAATGTTATGTGCTTAGTGCTCAGTGAACTAAGCTTCAAAAATTCATAAATAAATAGCAATAAACACACAGTCTGAAATTCAGTAGCTGAGAAACTGGGTTTTCGCAATTCCTGCAACTTCCAGAACTCTGCTGACATTGTTAAAGGATTATGTTTATGAGAATTTATTTTTTCAGTTAAAGATTTAACCTTGAATTTCCTCCAATTACCTTGCTGATCTTTTAAGCCAGGACAGCCCCAATCCTGTTTCCCACTTTTGCTCTGTGGATCACATCCGATTCTCCAGAGAGAAGTTGGAAACTGCAAAGCTTTAACAGCTGCTTTTGTGCTTCCTATTCTGCACTAAAGTACAAGTGCTCAACTTGTCACTACACTTACATTATCTCTACGTGCAAATAAATCTGTTTTCTGTTGTGCTCAGTTCTGTATTGGTCAAGCTGGCACTATGCCTCACAGACATCCTGAAAAGGAAAGATGTCTCTTATCTTCTTTGTTTAATCACAAGTCCTGTATTTGCTTGACCCTTCAATGCTTCACTGCTGTATGAATTACTCCAGAAAGGAGTTAAAGGGTTTGCACAAACTGTCCAATATTTACAAGCCATCTCTGGTTCATGAAGTGTGCTGAACCATTCCACAGTTTCTCATATGTGTAATGCTAACTTCTGTAAACTGAGATTAAACTTGTGATTTCTGGTATTTTGCTACATCCATTTCTAATCAATCTTTTTGTTGTTTTACAATGGGTGTTGTAAGGTCATTAGCCACCGTAGATGCCACCAGTGGAAAAAGACCATGGCACAATTAGTGGTGTAGCTTTTACATGTGCATCTGATACCAGTCTGCTTGTGTCAAAATTGCTTTTAGGATTTTCTCATAAGAGGCTTTTAGGCAGACCTTTACAGACCTTTAAAAACCCATTCTAATCACTGATATTAACATTGAAACAGTGATTGCATGTGGCAATAAGGTTCATGATCACAGGAGGATGTGAGCTGACTTCCAAATCATTTGAAATATCAGTCAGAAAGCACTCCAAAGCTTCAGTGGCTAGAAATGAGCATAGAATCACTGGTATTGATATTTATGCAAAAGGTAAAATAAATTGTTCAAAGCAAGAGTAATGATCTGACCTTAAGGTCTTAAGCAGAGCAGCTTCCACGCTTGTTACATGGTAGAGAATTGTTACAATACTTACCTGCAAGGGTGAAAAGAAGTGACTCCTCCCAACTCTTAGGATGATTGCTATTTTCATGTGAGAAATTCTGATTTTTCTCACCTAGTGCAGATATGCAAGAGACGTCTCTGCTAGAAATAATCTGCCTCCTCACCAATGTCAAACTATCTTGCATAAGTACATAGCAATGATCAGAGTATTTTCCCATATTATCAATATTTTGACAGTTCTTTTCCAGAAAGTTGTATCTGTTACAGTGATGAAAATATAAGCATAAATGCTTACTTCTCCCCTTCCCTACCTTGACAGTTTTTAATCTATTAGTGATGTTACGGGCTTCACCTTTTGTATCGATATGCAGCAAACAGAGTCTTGGAAATCATTTAGGTTGAGTCTTTTAAATGTTACAGTGCTGTCAACATTCTTTATAGATCTGGTTTGAAAGGCTGCCTAGAGCTTCCAAAAAGACAGTGGGGACTAGTATTCATGAAATAGACTAGCAAATGGCAGTTTTAATACTCTGTTGTACATATTGCAATAACAGAATGATCGAGTCTGTAGACTATAAGTAGACTGTCCATGTCCATGTCTAACTTGGAAAGAGGAAGAGTGATTCCCAGAAAGAAGCAGTTACATTTCCAAACAAAAAATTCAATATTTGATGAACTTTCTGACAAAGATTAAGTGTATTTTTAACACTATGCTAATGATTATAGCAGAGTATGCTATAATATATCAAAATGTAGCAGAGTGGAAGTCCTGCAGGTTGGTATAATGAGAACTATTATTGTCACTTAGAAGATTGAACTGTTTCATTTAAGCAGTTCTGAATGCCAAAATGCTGAAAGTAAAATATCAGTAGTTGTTAACTGTAACGATTTTTAAATCAGGATCATTAAACAGAAGGATTACTGCAGGAGGTGGTGATGAAAGCTGTAGCAATAATGCACCCATTTAGCACGCATTCAAGATGTAGCAAAGAACATGACTGTTAAATTTAACAGTTCATGATTTAGAAAATTTTGCTTTAGTCTTATGCATTTTCCCATAAAACAAACAGATTTCAAGTAAAGTTTTGTTTATGTTACTGTTGAGACTGCAAGGATTTATTTGGTAAGTATGGTGTATAATCTCAGGAAACTTAAAAATCTATTTCTAATTAAGAATTATTTCTGGTGTATTGTAACATCTAGGTGTTCCATGTCTCTATTGTATTGCATGCTGTAAGCAAAGAACAAAAATCTGACTGCAGAAAAGCTTGCCATCTAGTTTAGATGGCCAGAAAACTTTCCCTGAACTGGTTCAAGAGTCAAGGGAACCACTCAAGTTTGCTGTTGGCACAAATACAACCCATAAAAAGCAAAATTTCCTATGAAGTATTAGATTCTAAGCAATGCATGCAGTGCATAGATATGAATCCTGCAAGGGTGAGGTAGAGTGGGTGGTTGGAGGTAAAAGATCCTCTGCTGTCTTTAGTATTTGCTTTTACTTAGAATGCTTTTATTTAGAATAATTATACATAACTTATGTAAATCAAATGTTATTGAATGTACATAGACTCCACAAGCAAACAAGTGCATTTTCAATTGAGGTTTCAACTTCTCTTCTTCTTATTCTAATTGAGAACATTTATAGGATTTTGAGCAAATAAAGCACACACAAGTCTGGAAAGTGAAGTGCAGGCACGGTTTGTACTGTGTAATATATTCCTTTTTTCATTAAAAGAATGAAGTCTTGTCAGTGCCATTTATAACTTTATTTAAGAGTGTGCATCTGGTGCTTTTGAGAAAAATATGCAAATGACAGATTCTTTACAGGTCCAGTATTAAGTAAATACAGACTGCTACAGCATCATCTTAATTTGATGCTGCTGAAAGGAACTAATCAAATAATCTATAAATATCTTCAGTGTCCCTTTCCCTCTGAGAAGCAAGTTACTTTCTGTGAAATTCCTTTCCACATTGTGTTTGCTAAACAGAGTGACAACTCTCCCTTCAAATACATCACATCTGATGGAGAAATACTCGCATTAGAAATCTTGTCATTATCTAACAATTTTTGTAGTTTTGTAATTTAACATGCCTATAAATTTATAAGTAGTGTGGTGAGTGGCTTTCTTATAAATCAGCTCTTGATCATGCCAATTAAGTATTCTGCTTTTTGTCTTAATGGACAACCTAGGATGAAGGGAGTTGAAAACATGGAAAATAGCCAGTCTTTCTGGATCTATATTCCTCTTTTAGAGAATGGTATTCTTGGAATATCCTTGGGCATAAGTCCTAAGAACTAATGTGGCTTAAAATATAACCATGTTCAGCAGGCAAGCAAGACAACTTCTTTTACTGTTTAGATTCCTGCAGATGTGTTTATTAGAGAACAACGGATCTGATACTATTAGCTGACCAAGAGGTAGGAAAGAAGGGGTACATTTTTAGGTCCATTTTTAGCTACTGTGCTTTCTACCCTGGATGCCTACGTATTCTGAAAGCTTTCATTTGATTCTCATGCCTGAGAAGCCATGTAAGTCATTTAAGGCTTTCTTGACCAAACATTTTATTGCTTAGCTGCATTTTCTGTCATATACTTGTATTTAGTTTTTTCATCAGTAAGAGCCCTGATGGTACTTTTTTTTCTTTCCAATTTTCACAGAAGTTTTAGTACCAAAAGTCTTTGAGTTGTCTGTTTCTCTTGTCAGATTTTCTTAAATTGTGTAAAGCTTTGAGAACTGCTGTGTTTGGGAAAGGCATATTCACACATCATGTAAACCTCTATCTTTGACAATCATATTTAAAAATTATTATAATATGCCAGCTGTGGTTTGAGGCAGAGAATGCAGATCCAATGCATGATTGAAAAATGCAATAAACCAACAAAAATTAATTCTGAATAGTTTTTCTCATATTCTATCCTGATAGAAGGATAACATCTTTGAACAATGCTGACTGAAGCCTAACTGAAGTAACCTCAGGTGATGAGCCATCTACTTCATAGCAGTTATCACTAAAGAGAACAGCTAGGGAAAATGCATACTTACACCAATTCCCAGATTTGTTTCCCAGTAGCCACTGGATCATTTTAGTCTGAACTGTGGGCATAAACCTACAAATTCATTCCCTTTATATTTGGGTTACCAGCAATATTAATTAACTTTTCAGTCCAAGTTGAACTAAGTGCAAAAGATAATTTATTCCCATAGCATGTATAGTCTAAGCATTTGGATATCTCACTCATTGTAAAAATCTGAAGAGAGAGTTCATTCTATTCTAATTTAAACCTACACATTTTACAAATTCTCTTTTGCACCCCTGTTCTTTCATGAGAGAGTATTCTATTCTAGAAAAAAAACCTCTTATGAACTATTAGAAAGATTAGAACCCAGACAAGTAAAATAACAACCAATCTATAGATAAAATTCTCTAAATGTTTAGTATTGTTATGCAGCATTTTCTTGTTTATATTTTTGAAAGTTAGTGTGGTTCTTCTGTTGATTTTCACTAGATAGCTTCTGCAGATTTCTCATCTTACCGTTTAAAGGCAGTTGATTGTCATTCAGGTGTAAGCTATGTGCCTGCTCAACTAAAACATGGTTGTAGTTTAATTCTAGCAGTGATGAATTGCTGGAGTGAATTCATGCAAACAGGGAAATTGAAATTAAATTCATCACACTAAGAAAACCATTCCTCCCCATGTAAATTAGTAGCTTTTCTGCTAAAATCAATTTGTTTGGGTAAATTATGCAAAAATTCTCAAAGGACTTAGGTAGATGATTTATTATACTCTTGGATGTTTCATAATATTAGAAAATGAAATTTATTCACACAATATTAGATGGCATAAGCTGAGAGCTTTACTGACAATTTCTGTTTATTACAATTAATCTAGGTTGTCTATGGTGACAGAATTCCCACAGTATGTAGGACATAATCTTTGAGAGATGCTTTTTATTAAACTGTACACAAGTGTTCTTCATTTGAATAGAACAGATCCATTACTTCAGTATGGTAAGACGTTTCAATTGTTCTAATAATCTCTAATGAAATAATCTCAGTATTTCCATGAAACTGTTAGTATTCTGAATTTTTGAAACATCAGTACTTAAAAAACCTTCAGAAAATAAACAAATCCTCAGACCTTTAAGAAAAACTGAGTGTTTTTTAAAATTACTTTAGAACTCTGAACGACATGCCTAAAAATCAGTTTTTCATTGATGCCAAGAAGAGTCCTACAACTAATGTTGTCAGTGTTCCTGTTAAATACATGTTCCTGACATTTGATGGGAAATACAAAAATAGTGTGGAAGGGATACTGAGAGGTAGGGGGTGGAGAATGGGATTCAATCAAGTAGTTAATGTCTAGGCAATAAAGCATGCAGGCAAGGAAATACATAAAAGATAGTAAATGGTTTGTTTCTTAATTATGGAGCATGTGGCTTGGCAATATAAATGCTTGATATGGTTTAACCCCAGTGGGTAACTAAGCACCACACAGCTGCTTGCTCATCCTTTTCCACACCAAAGGGATGGGGAGAAGAATGGAAAAAACCTCCTGGGTTGAGATAAACAGAGTTTAATAGCGTGGGAAAGGAAAATATTAATAATAGCAATATTAATTGTAGTAATAATAATAATTCTAATAATAAAACCCCTAAGTGATGCACAAATACAATTACCGCATGGAGGAAAAAACCCAAAACCCCATACTCGTTCTGTTTCCAAGCAGTGCTTCTGCTTTCCCGCTAGCTTCCCCAGTTTTATACAGAGCATGGTATCTTGTGGTAGGTCATGTCCTTTTGACCAGTCTGGGTCAGCTCTACTGGATGTGGTCTCCCAGCTTCTCACACACCTGATAGAGCCTGAAAAGCTGAAAAGTCCTTGACTTAGTGTAGGTACTACAACTACCTAGCAACAACTAAAACCATCAGTGTGTTATCAACATTATTTTCACACTAAATTCAAAACATGGTGCTATACCAGATACTAGAAAGAAAATTAACTTCAGTTGAAACCAGGACAATTCTGCATATGTTTTCCTCAGATTTTTTTCTGTTGACCCCCATGGGAATCAATTCTAGCAATTACACTGAATTTGTCCTCTGCAATTGCCTCTGCCCATTTTGCTACAGAGGAGCAGCTGAGGGAACTGGAGATTTTTAGCCTGGAGAAAAGGAGGCTGAGTGGAGATCTCTAAAACTACATGAAAGGAGGTTACAGCAAAGTGGGTGTCAATCGGTTCTCCCCAGTAATAAGTGGTAAGGTGAGAGGAAATGGCCTCAAGTCACACCAAGGGAAGTTTAGATTGATAAGGAATGTTTCTTCACCAAAAGGGTTGTCAACCCTTTGAACAGGTTACCCAGGGAAGAGATTGAGTCACCGTCCCTGGAGGTATTTAAAAGACATGTAAATGTGGCACTTAGCGCCATGCTGTAGTGGTAGACTTGGCAGTGCTAGGTTAATGTCTGGATTTGATGATCTTAAATGTCTTTTCCAACCTAAGGGATTCAAAGATTCTATGTGGCACCAAACAGAAATGCCATTACCCCAAAGAGAAAAGAAGACAAGTAGCATAGAACTCAGTTTAACCAGAGTGTAATTACAAAAGACAACAGAAAGGCACCTTTCTAAAAGAAAATTCTGTTGCTTGTCATATTTCAAAAATCAGTTATGAAGAGAGATCTTAGTTACTTTCACCTAGTAAATCATAATCCTAATGAATTGTGATAACTTTTTTCTAGAGGGAAGGAAGTGTAAAACAACTTAAAAAGTTGATACCAGCTTCCAATTTAATAATTTCTTTTCAGAAGATAAAGTAATTTTTGACATGAAATAAAATACATCATACAAAATATTGTGAACTTGACCTTTCTTAGCAGTTTTAACACATCTTCCTTGTGTTATCTCAGAAATCTCTAAGTATCTTTATGCAAGGTCCAACTGAATTATGATTTTCAGACAAAATGGAAATAATTGTTTTAACCAAACCAGTATCAGCTAAAAACAAAATTTTCTATCACAGCACTGTTTTACATTCACTAACTTTTTCTAGGCATGTCGCTTACACCCTGAGTCAGTGAAATGCAACAGCAGATCTAAAGGGCAAGTGAAGCTTTGTGAATATTAATTACAATGTCAGTGGGCTAGTGAGAGCTCCAAACCCCAAAGGATAATGTTATATAGTGCCATGTGACAAAATGTGATGACCCTATAGATGGCCACATTAATTGACCATTGAATCTGTCAGTTTACGATATTGTTTACAAGTGTATTGCCAAACCTTGAGCTTCAGGATCTTTATTATGAGGAGATCAGTGGACTGTGGCCATTAATTCTTTACTAATAGAAGGTAGGTCAATTTGCATTTTCTTTGAAAATTTTTATTTATCTAGTTTTAGTGTCCACCTTCATATCTGTTATATGCTTTCAGGTACTCTCTCTATCAGGAACCTTTCAAATGCATGAGTGCAATGTATAAAACTATACTAGGAGAAATACAAACTATTCTATATAGCACGAAAATTACTGGAGACCTGTATGTAACAATTGCTATAGAAGTAATCCAATCAGTTACCACACAACTTAGCCTGCTTCTTGATATCTCTCTCTGTCCAAATACAGAAGCACATTTGAGAGGCTCCTAGCACTTAGCAAAATTTTAAATACTCCTTTGACACCTGTGTTGTAATATACTTTCCAAGTAAACAGAGGCTTTTTGTTGGCTTAAAAAGATTTTATATCACCCCTCCTTTCCATGAACAGTGTCTTGCAAGCTCACAGGTTGTATGAATAGGCACTGACTAATCATATGCTCACAGTTTGAAACTTAGAAATTACCATGTAAGGAAAATCATATGGGGGAAAAAAAGCCCCTGTAATTTATTTTTAATGATGAAACTTTTTCCATATAATCAGAAAATGGCTGACAAAATATGTGATCTGACTTCTTCAAAAGGGTTGTCTTTTTTTATTATTTGCTTGTTATTTAGTGTTTTGGTTTTTTTTTTCCTTGAGCTTTTTCTAAAGTCAATTTTTTTTTGTCCATTGAATATTTTCATTGACTTATTTCTGCCAGGCTGTGGCTTCAGCTTTCGTAAAAGCTACTCTATTGTACCAATTGGGCCCACCTTGACAAAGGATGTTTTTCTCTGAAGACAAAATTCTGCTGTGCTGTGAAAGCTAAAGTCTTGTTACAATAGCTATCATTTTGTGCAATGATATTGTTTATAAGAAGTCCAAAGCCTAGGGAAAACTGATTGAAGAATTCTTTTTCAATGATTTTTCTTTTTCCCCAGTTATAAAATGTGGGACTTGCTTTTAAACCATCAGGCAAACTATACTGAATCAAGCTAGAACCTCACTTCAAAAATCTTTACACAAGTTTTATATTGAAATGATGCTGAAAATAGATTCTAACGAGAGAAGAGTCCAAGAAACATGTATGTTTTATGTCAAGCAAAATATAATAAAAAAAGTCCAAGGGGAATGCCAGTGAGGTAATATTCTAAGCATGTGTCAAACAGAACTCAAGGCTTGCAGGTTTTAGATTCCGATGTTAGTAGCATAATTCTTCCTATAAAGAAAAAAACCATATTTTTAATACACTTTATGTTGATGCCAGATATGTATGAGAGGGGGCATTGGGATATTGGTATGAGCTATTCACTAGTGGACACAGAACCGTTCTTATGTGAAAAAAAGTGGAGCCACAAAAGCATAAGAGTATGTTTAAGCATACTTAACTAACCAAAAATGGTGCCAAAGTTATCACAGATTCCACTATAGGTTAGAAGCAACTCTCAAAGTGGTTGGAATAACGCAAACAGAATGCATTGGTATCTGCTTGTAAAAGACTGCAACAGTATCTGTGATATTTCTATTGCTGTTCTTGTCACAGTGGGACAGGGAAACACTGTTTTAAAGACTGATCTGCCATTATTTAATTTTTTTTTTTTTTTTAAGTTCTAGGCTTGCAAAATGCAACCTGCAAGCAAAGTGTTTGATGTTTTAGGCATACAGATCTTTTTAAACTTGGGAATTCCATAATTATGTCATATATTCCCTTGTATTTAGGACTCTTAGTTTTGTAGGGGGAAGTCTAGCTGTATTTCATTTTGATAGGAATAATAAGTGCATAATACTGCTTAAAAGCTTTTTTCTATATTATATGGCTCCTACCATCAGTTTTCGTGGTATCTGACTTTTACACACACTGTTACACGTTTATTTTTAAAACTATTATCTGCAAGGCTTTGTGACATTTAATAGTTACATAATTTACATAAGTCTTATGCCTTAAACAATAGATCATTCTTCTTCAGAATAACTCAATCCTCTAATAAAAAGAAGCTATACAAATGTAATGAAAGCCACTTTTATGGCACAGTTGCTATTTTTTACAGTTCATTTCATATACTGGTAGTGTTCAATGTCTTACTTGGAAAAAGTAACTCATCATTTATTGAAGCAAGTTATTTTTTCTTCAATTCATTCATTTAAATTAATAAAGTAAAATCTTTTGACTTCAGAGAACTTTCTTTTATAACTTTCAGGTAATGGCTTGTCATGCCAATCTTGAATGCCAGAAAAATTTCTCCACAAGGCAGAAGAGGGATGCAAAATATGCAGTATCATGCTGCAGGTCATCCACAAGATGGCAATAGCGGGATAATTTCATGAAAGTTCAAGTTTTTATGAAACTGTCCTCTTTGCTTTCAGATAGTTACTTGGAAATTTATATATTTGAATCAGGGAGAAGCTGAGACAGAAGTTGGTTGCTTTGTTGTCGTTCCCAGAAATTTAATAAGATTATAAAATATAGAGCATAAATTTGCATTCCAACCTCACTGACCTCATTTAAAGGGGTTGTTGTTTGGTTGGTTGTGGGGTTTAAGCTGGTCATTGGTACAGCAGAATTTCTGTTACACAAAATCCTGTGAGTTAATTTTTTCTTGCCTTCCTCCATCCCAATTCTATTGTCCATGAAGGGACCAAGCTCATACATTTTGTGCATTTGTATTTGTCAGAGAACTGACTAAGTATATCCTTTTGGATTTATGCACTTGAATAAATGTCAGTTTTCAGTATCTCCTGGTATACCTGTACCAGGTATGTATACCTGTACTTGAGTGAGACATGATTGCAAATACAAGTGTCTCCAAAAATTTATGTTCTGAACAGCAAAAGGTATTTAATACCTCTCACTTGCAAAAAGCTGAGAGCTCTTTCCTGTATGTTGCTACATTTTGAGCCATTTCAATTGCCTCAAAAGCAAAACAAAACAAAAAAGAAGGGGGCACACACACACTGAACATTCCTTAGCATTTCCTTTGATAGAAGTGCTTTCTAATTAAAATTCTTTGTTGAATTTAGTAACTAACTGAATGAATATGATTGTCCTTCATTTCTTGACATGGATTGGGCTGGTAGATTCACAATCCCTGGGTTTAGATGCCCATCAGGCCTCATGTGGAGGTAAATCACTCTCTGCTTTCTGGAGACCAAACACTGCATTTTAGCATCTTACCTTCAGCAATCTCTGGATTATCTCCATTTAACAAAATCAGATGTCAAGAAGCACAGATCTTATAATTTATGAGAATTGAAAAAAGTTTGTTAATAAGTATCAAAACAGGCAAAGTACTAAGACATGTGAAAACTGATCTCAAAATGCATACCACAAAAATATATCATGCATCTTCATCTGTGGTTTTGTATATATTTTTGTAGAATTTCCCCTGAGACTGAGATTGGCCAAAAATAGGTGACCCATAGCATCCTCCATTTCAATCTTTAGTCTTCTGTGAAGTTACTGAAATTACTAATTTCCAAGTCCCGTGCAGTATTTTGCCTCTTCCTGTTCAGTCCACTCTTCTGTTGGACTGTTTTGGGTTTTTTTGTAATAGGACATGATGTGGGAATATAGGAACTACTTCCATGTTGTATTCCTTTAAATATTCTTGCTCCAATAGCAACATGTGCTCGAAAAACACATCCATTGACTATGCAGTTTTGAATCTATAATGCCTTTTGGTACCACATGAGGGCAGAAATGATCCATCATTTTCCCTAAAAAAGTAACATGAGTGACAGGGATTAGTGTGCTTTGTTTGTTTTCTTCTTGCTGGTTATCCACAGATCATTAGCACTGGTTAACTTTTTTTCTCTTGATTTTCTTGAGATTAATTTGAAGGGACCTGAGCAGTAGTCAAAATCTGATTTTATCAGATTAAGTGTCATATGATAGTTTTCTATAATTAAGAACTCAGTTCCAAGTCTAGAGCATTGCCAGGGAATTAGACCTTTTGATTACATATCTATGTTGAAGCCAGATTCATATTTTATTTGTTATCCTTGCTGAAATGCGTAATTTGTGGCTTACATTTACTGAGTTTGTGTGCTCATTTGTCATTTTCTGATTCATGTTATCTTACCCCTTCTCCTAAGTTCATACTACCTTTCCTCATGAACTGTTGACACGAATTCTAGGCTTCTGGTTTTAGGTTTTCACTTAACCTCATTCTAGCTCAGAAACCTAGTCTAAACTAGTTATTTAAACAGATATTCCTATTAACCAAGTGTAGATATCTAGCTTTAGCAATCTAGAAGGTAGGTGAGATGAATCCTAGGTGGGATTCTGCTATCACATTTACAAAAGATTAAAATATGGTATAGAAGGACTCATTTTAAGGATGCAACTTTCAGGACTGCTAGTAAAATGCATGTGTTTTTTATACGTTTATAAGTATAATTATTCTTAGATCTGTTGTCTCCTTTAATTGATAGGAACCTTCAAAACTTATGTGTCGTTCCAATGCAAGGTGCATTTTTTTCCTCTTGTATTTTTATCTTGGCAGAAAATATAGAAACAGCAGACTCCCAGGTGAGTAAAGACAATTAACTATTAATCAAATCTCCATTATATTCTAATTTGACACTAATTACTTTGTTATAATTCATTAATAAATATTTAATTTGGCCTTGAGCTTGTTTGTTCCTGTAAAGAGCTAGCCTGAAATCATTGTTTCTTGTGGCATTAGAACTGCAACTGATTCAGCAGCAGGATTAGAATCTGGGGAGCACAGGTTGATGGTAAAGTTTCACTACGGTTTAATACTAATGTGAACAACAAGTTTAAAGAGCCTGTGATGCTGGCAACTTTTCATCCAGCACCTCTACTTTATGTGTTGTTGTCAAACAATAAGGAACATTGTAATTCCATGTACCCATTATTTTAAAAGTATGGTATGTTTTGATCTCAGTTTGCCTGAGTGAAATATGAGGTTCTGCAAGAGTGAATTAATGTCATGCTTACATATAAAGAACACAAGAAACTAATATAAAATGCATCACTTCTATTCACTGTGCTACATTTGGGCCTTTCAGTAATGCTAGAGATTTTAAGTACATCTCAAAATGTTTGTCACAGCTGACGTTCACAATTTAAGGAACTCACTCTCACCACTAACTTCAGAAAATACCTTTTTGGGGACTTACTGGATGTTACAGAGTGTGTGATGTACATGGGAATTCAATTACAGGTCTCTTGCTCTAATTAAAGAGTGGTGTTGCATCAAAAAGACTGATTTTCTTCTGTAAAGATGCCGAATGATTTAGTTTAGAAGATCCTGAAAAGAAAGAAGGAAAGTAAAACTCTGGTGTCTTTGGAGTATGAAAAGGGAAAATAGTGAGGATTGTTCTTGCCCACTGCTACCTTGATTTTGCATATTTCACAGTAATTCTATTAAATGTTTTTGTTGGCACTCTCTTTAAGTTATTCTTTTTTATTTTCTTAGAAGATGCATTAATATAGTATGTAGCAACCCATATATATATATATGCAATATGTATTTGTAATATGTGTTATAGATTATGTACGCATATATGTTTTATTCTTATACCCTGTTGTGGTTTAACCTCAGCTGGCAGCTAAGCACCACACAGCCACTCACTCACACACACACACACACACACCCCAGTGAAGAGGAGAACTGAAAAAAATCTTGTGGGTTGAGATAAAGACAGTTTAATAGGTTAACAGAGGAAGGGAATAATAATAATAGTAGTAGTAATGATAACAATAAACGGTGAAAATAATAATCTCACACTAGATCTGTTTTACTCTTCACCTACACTGAAACAGGGTAATAGTTTCCATAAATGTAGAAGGAACTAAATAGTCAGCAGAGACAGTAAAAAACAGATGTCATAACTTTTGTCGTATCATAAAACCTTCACTTTTAGAACAGCTTTAACAGCTGGGTAGTAATCAATCTGAATTTATAAGACATTAGTTTGGGACTTACTCTGAAATGTAAACAGACCTTCCTGAAAAGGAAAAAAATTGATCTCAACGCATTGGAATCAATAAGAGTTTCTTAATCTGAATGTTGTCTTTATCTAGAAAAATTCCATTGAATTTAAAATCAGTAGAAGCTTGTAGTTAAAGTTTGTCAACATTCATTATTGTTGTCAAATACATGAAGTTTACCAAAGAGAATACTTTCAGACAGTTGTTATTGTGAATTTTCTGCATTTGGGGTTTCTTTATAGGATGATCCAGGAAAATATTTTGAAGGCTAGAATGGCAGTTTAAATTTTATCTTAAACTGATTGATTGTCTTTATCTAGATTTTAGCAGATGCGTATTTGTCAAGATAAATGATCCCTATTCAGATTCTTTCTGTTCATGGGTAGAAGTATCTGAATGAATTAATGCTTGGAGGCAAAGAATGAAATGGAGCAAATTTGTGCATGCAAGTGTGGAAGACAGACAACCTTTTATCCTGAGCAGCAAGTGCTTCACCTGCTGGAGAAGAGCTCAGTGGAGAAGGACCTGGGGGTCCTGGTGGATGACAGGTTGGCCATGAGCCATCAGTGTGCCCTGGTGGCTAAGAGAGCCAATGGGATCCTGGGGTGCATCCGGAGGAGTGTGGCCAGCAGGTCACAGGAGGTGATCCTCCCCCTCTACTCTGCCCTGGTCAGGCCCCACCTGGAGTATTGTGTCCAGTTCTGGGCTCCCTGTTATAAAAAGGACAGGGATCTCCTGGAGAGAGTCCAAAGAAGGGCTACGAAGATGATAAAGGGCCTGGAGCATCTCCCCTATGAGGAAAGGCTGAGTAAGTTGGGACTGTTCAGCCTTGAGAAGAGAAGACTAAGGGGGGACCTAATTAAAGTCTATAATTATCTTAAGCATGGGATGCAGGGGGAATCAGCCAGCCCCTTTTCAGTGGTCTGTGGAGACAGGACAAGGGGCAATGGCTGCAAGTTGGAGCACAGGAGGAGAAATTAATCTTGTAGAGAGATGCAAACATTACATTGAAGCTTATGAGTTCTGAGGCAGTTTGACATTTGTGGATAATTGACATCCTATATCCAATAACAATTCTGTGTTATTTTTCCCATTTCTTTTTGTCCTAGCAATAGGATCAATAACAACTGTTAAATCTAAATAGCACAGGGTCTGTGCATCCTACTGCTGTTGATCAAACCTTTGTATAAACAGGGCAGAGAAGCATCATTCCATTGTGCTGCCCTAACAGGTGGAAATAAATCACCTGGTAGTATAATTATAGCTTAGGTTGAAAGGGATCTCTGAAGGTCATTTGATCTGGCACCCTGCTCTGAACAGGTTGAGTAGCACATTCTCATACTGTATAGAGAGTTTATAAAGAAAGGAAAACTTAAAAAATCTCTTACTGAGAGGATTTCTGTAAAAGATTAAGGGACACTTGAGCATTGCTTTCCTGTAACTCATTATTTTACAACAAATGAAAGAGTTGCTTTATAAATAAAGCTTCAATTCAATGACATTGAGAAAACCAGTGAAAAGTGCTGCATCTATACACCAGTTGCTGAATTAGGAGATGATCTCTTCAGCTTCTATTTGGCTGTGGGGAGACAAATTTTACGTTTTTATATTTCTGCATAGTTTCCATTGGATGATTTTGGAGGGAATTTTTTGGATAGCGGTTAGAAGAGATACAAAGGATGTATGCAATGTTTTTGGGGGGAAATTAAAAACATACCAGACTAGTCTATTTATTTTGAGTTTTCGTTGGTACACTGTCTCAGGACAGCTTATCCATACCAGAAATCAAAATTATGCACTGCCATAGCAAAGGATTTCCACAGAAGCCAGTGCAGAATTTTGTCTTGATTGTTTGATAATATTTGTTTGTCTGAAATACAATTTCTTAGTTTTCTATAGCAATACTTAACACAGCATTACTCTAATGTTTTTCTGTCTTAGAGTCACCTCAACTCCTTGTTATGCAACTGATTTATAGAATTAAAAATATAAATGTAATAATTTGCTTATCAAAACATCTGTCTTGAATGGGGAAAACCACAGTGAAAACAGCTTCAAAAGACCAGAGAAAATGTCATGCAGGATACACGATCCCACAAGAGCAGAACTATATGCAACGTATTTTAGGTTAAGGTTTAAAAAAAGAGCATTTATATGTGCCTAAAGCTGGAATTCTAGCTTTGTATTCAAGCTCTTAATTGGGCAAGTTTTCCCATCAACATCTAGACTGAATTCACTGGGGGCTAGTTATCTCTGAAAGCCAGTTAACTGATTGAGATTTTCCTCTATACTGCAGAAGGTTGGGGTTTTTTTGAAGAGCTGACCTTACTGCCTGTGTACAAGTATTACAGATTTGTGTCAAAAGACTCAATTTTATTTTTTAAAAAAATTTTTATAGAAAAATATGTACATACACCCTACAATCCTGGGTTTGTTCTGGCATGTTGCCTAGGTTTAGCAACACTTCACTGAAATGTTGGGCCTCCAGGACAAGACGACAAGTTATTATTTCTATTTTTTCTATTAACTGTGAAAGTGATTTAAATGACCTTCTGATGTGGTAGAAATGATCCAGACATGAAAGTGAGAGGTTCCTAGAAGCAGTCTCCAGGTAGCTAGCCAGTCAGAGGGACAGCCAATCAGATGGTGAGTCAGAGAGATACATGGTCTTCCAGGCATGGAAAATATCCCACTCAATTGCAAAGCTGAGTTCAGTCTTCCCAAATAGTAGTGTAGGAAAGGGCATTTTATTGGGCTTTTTCATGATAAAGCATGGACATAAGCTCATTTTTGGAAGGGCTAACTGAAGCCATTGACCTACGTACCTTTAAAAACTGTTCCTTCATTTGTCTACCAATTCAGTTCAGAGATCATTCCCATCTTGCCAGTATATCCCAAGCATATTTACTATAGCTGACACAGTGTGGATTTGGATCCAGGCTGTCTGCTCTGCTAATGTTCTGTGTTTGATCCATGACTTCTGGGTCAGCATGGATCTCACTGGCAAGCAGAATAAAATCGGTCAGGTTCGCTATTGAAACTTTGCAGAGGGGCTACACTGCTGAGCGAGGGAATCAGTCATCTGGATGGTCTTGTGCATGCATCAGAGCAGTGCTTTTTGCAGAACAGACACTGATTTGCTACCAAATTATAACCAAGCCTCCAGGCCAGTGTGTAGGAAGCCAAACAAAAGCAAGAAACTCTGAGCCCAAACACAAGCCATGGAATTAACAACAGTATGAAAGACCAAACAAACACAAGCAATAGAATGATATTTCCCTTCAGGGGTAACAAAATGCTTGCATATGTATTGAATACATCAGTGGTCGGTTCTGCCTCTCCTAAAGTGTGGTGCCAGCAAGACTAGTGCATTTTTTACAGGTTTATATACACAAACAAATAAAACCATTGTCTGTGCTGCTTGTTACAAGCAATTTTCCTAAGTAACTTCACCGTTAGAGATGCACTGAGATTTTGCTGAGGTGTAGTTAGCACTGAGACTCTGATCACAGCTTTTTCAACTTGTTTACACCTGTTTCAGGTCTAGTACATGTATCCCTGCTGTTGTCCAATCTTTGTTAGTACTGTGTCATCATTTTCCTACACCTACACATTCCACCAACTCTCCTATCTGCATGCAAACACTGCATTTACTCTGGACTCTGCGTCACAGTTAAGTTTTTACCTGCTACCCATTCATCCCTCTGCAACTGGTATTTTTCATTCTTCTCTCTCAGTTGGTAGCTCACTCACTCTTACAAGTGTAGCAGGACTGTTTTGGGCCATTCAGGCAGATTTTAAGCAATGTTTAGGTGTCTTTCTAAGGAAACATTGATTACTCAGGAGTTTAGAAGGGGAGTAGGTGCATCTGTAGTTAGTTGGTTCAGCAGCTTAGGTAAATTTAAAGCTCATTATGGAAGTTGTAGTAAATTTAGGCCCCTACCAAGGTTCATCAGTCCTATAAACAAGGCTAACTGGATCAGAGAACTGTGACTTTGGTCAATTCTATGTGCCTAAAATCCCATTTAGGGAGTTTGCATCCTAACCTAATTTTCTGTGTCTCGATAACTGCTTTCGGCATCACATATACATAATCTGCCATATTTTGGAAATACACCAACTGCAGTCATTGTATTTAACACCTGTAGGTATGTGTGCCTGATTTGGCAGGGGAGGGCAGAGGAAGGGAAGACAGATTGCTGCATCCATTCCTAGCAAATAAAAGTATAGATTACTGAATATGGAATCAATTTCCCCTGCTGATGCCCAGGTGACAAATTGTAATTCAAATGCCAGAGCTGAATAGAAGGGGATCTCTGTGTTTCATTTATTCCTCCTAATCAATTATGCAGCTCTCAGCTAGGAGAGAGAGATGCTTGTTCCACTACAGACTTTGCTCCAAATATTATTTTATTACCTGATTGTCAGACAAACATGCCAAGTAATAAATTGATTTTCACAGAAAACACAGTGGGTGAGACCAGTGTGTCAGTAGACAGTCTTTTGAAAGCCAGATGACAAACAAAAGCACAGATTGAGTTAGTGAGGTAGAATACAGTCCCTCTGACTTGCTGTGAGACTAGGTAAAGAGGGGCAGCAAATGCCAGTCATTTTGATAAAGCATCAGCTTTATTTAAGACATCAAATGTTGCTTTAAAATACCTGAATGTTAGCAGTAAGAATGGTTAGGTGAATCAACCCTCCTTGTAAAAAATAACTATATATGTATTTATCAAAGCTCGTATTTGTGCTTGTTCTTGACTTTGATAATATGAACATGTTGCAATGGTTCTGGTTAATGAGCCAATTACATTCAGACAAGATCACAGCCATGCAGCATGTTGTACTTAGCTAAATTGCTATGTAAATAGCTAGTAGCTTTCTCTGCATCTCATACTCCTGACAATGCAGCGAAGAAGCAACATCACTTGTCAGCCTGGATTTGTGATTTTTCTCTTAAGTCCTCCAACTTTTTTTCAGCCTTGATTTAAAGTACAAATTCTGAAATGCAGCAAAGTCCTCCACGTCTGAACTTGGAATACTTTGTAAAAAGAGGACCAAAGAAAATACAGGAGTGTTGAAACCAATTGCTTTCTCTGAAACATGTAGTAAAAGCTTTCAGCGGAGTTTCTGTGAGAAACTTGGAAAACATGGACTTGCTTGGAAAAGTTTTGAGCCAGAATGTTTAATCCAGTTGCTCAGGGATACATGGTCTGTTCCTGGGTTTATTTTCTGGGGTGATGCCATGTGAGTGAAAGCATGTTCCCTTGGCTAATGTATGCTAGGTACTCCACCGAATTTGAAATTATTGGCAGAAAATTCACCTGTGCTAAAGGACATTTTCTTTTGTGTTTGTGTTTGAAGAAAGCAAATTGGCCACATTTGAGAAAGCATTTGTAATCCATTAAGAAATCGAACCAATATAATGACTCAAAATAATAAAATTCAAACATATTGTGATTGAATAAATATAAGTCTGAATATTTAGTGCTTCAATTTTTTTTGTTCTACATGCTTGTCAAATAGCTTAAAGCATTAGAATTGTCAAAAAAACACTCACATGGAATAAAAAAAATCTTTTTAATTTGCTCTTTCTTTTGTAAAATTTATTGTGAGATTTATGAAATAGAATATATCTTAGGAAGAAAGAATTCCTAATTTTTTATTTTTTTTTTTTAAATACACAATGTGAAAGGTTAAACCTGATAGCATAGTTGTTTCTGCTTTCTCAGAAGAAAATCATAGGATGGTTTGGGTTGGAAGGGACCTTTAAAGGTCAACTAGTCCAACCCCCCTGCAGTGAGCAGGGACATCTTCAACTTTATCAGGTTGCTTAGAGCCCCCCATCCAACCTGACCTTAAGTGTTTCCAGGGATGGGGCATCTACCTCCTCTCTGGGATACCTGTTTCAGTGTTCTATCACCTTAATTGTAAAAAATGTATTCTAAGAAACTACAACCAGCAGAAACAGTATCTGAGAAGTAGCAGAAAGACTCCTGCTTTGACAATATGTTATCTAAAGTGTTATACCATCTACAGTTTACAAGCTTTTCAGTTATTATACTAGACTCAAATGAAACAACAAAATAATTTATGTTACAGTACCAATTTATTATTTGGGATTTTTTTTTCACCACTATATCAAACAGTTACATATCTACTAAATATTATTCTTTTAGAGGATATGTTGTTCCTTCTTTTCTCCCTTCATCCCTGGTTAGCCAAAACTTAATAATTTGTTGATTGTTTAAGAGTGAGAGGTACTTGATTGGGAAAAGAAACAAGTATCTATTTTATTGGCTTCCTGTTTATTGACAAGTAAAATGCAAAATCTATTGTATCTAACCTAAGTTAGGTTTTGGCTAAAGAACATAGCTAAGCTTTCTTCAAGGTCAGAACTCCATTGCTTATTCAAGTTGTGTCCTTGGTTTTCTGCCCTTTCTCTCTAGCATTTCTTTTTCATTCCTGTCTCACACAGATGCTTCTTGTCTTTCCACTTCTCTCACAGACATGCATCACTTCACAAATTAATAACTAATGTAGCCCCTATGCCTTCACATGCTTTGCATATGCTTTTATTCTGGCTGGTGACGTATGATTATTTTCTGTGAAGATTTCTTTACTTTTGAAAATTGCCTTTGTAAAACCAGATAATTATTTATAACAGCTATTCTGAATAAACAGCAGCTGTTTAAGTTATAAAAAATAATAGGTATAAGACCATTCATACAACAGTATTTTGAAACATCTATCTACCCTGGTTATGATAATAATTCTGTTTAGACAATAATATGTATTTTTTTTTCCAACAAGATGTATACATATTTTAATTTTTTAAAACTAAAAAAGTCTGTATAAGAGAAATGTCCAATACTTTGGTTGATTTTCTCAGCTTTACCTCAAAGATATTTTATATAAAGAAGAAATTTAAAGTTAAATTGATAAAGACTAACCCTAAATGCTACTTTTTCATCTTCCTCAAAATAGTTTTCTGCAATATGCCCATGCCCATGTTTCTGTTTCTTTTCATTCTGCCTTCTGTGTGATGACCCTCTGCTGCAAGGTATCTTTTAAAAAACATTATTGCTTTCAGCATCGACAACCCTGAGTCCTTAAGGCTGAACATGTAAATATAAAGTGCTGCAAGCAATGTAAGCTTTTTTTTTAAGATATTTAGAGAACTTGGTGAGACAGATCCTTGGCTTTTAGGATACTACAGTTTCAGCACTTCAAGACATTTTCATATGTATTGATCTGCAAAGTGAGAATGAGCTGTTACTGTAACTGAAACTGTTATGAAGGTGGTCACGATGTAGGCAGAAAAATATTTATTATCCTAGCAAATTTTTTTTTTGCATCTGTCCTGTTCTTGAAGGGTTTAAGGGAATCCTTTCATAAACATTCTTCATAATTCTGTATAGGAACATGTTAATGATCTAGTGTTGCTACTTCACCATTGTAATGAATTACAAAACACAGTTCTTGAACTTCCAAATAACCCCAATGCTAATTGCCATTTTCCTACTATTTTTCTAATTCCTGTGGACATGTAAATATTGAGATGCATTGAAATGCTTAATTATTTACAGTTACAGTTAATTTTTTAACAAAAGCTCATTAGTTTTAAAATGTTAGAAACTCAATGTGTTGTTGCTGTGAAAATATTTAATTAAAATATCAGATTTCGGGAGTTATATGTTATTCTCATGAGACAGCTGGAGTGTAACTAAATATTGTTCTTTACTTTGCAAAATCATGATTACATCTATTGTATTTTTGATTCTGAAACATGATTTAACCACTGAACATGTAGCAACAGGGCATTTTTTAGGAAGCTAGAAGTAAATTAAAAATGGAAAACAAAATTGACTGCAAATTGCTCTTTTTAGGAAACATTAAGCATGTCATGTGAACTGGAAAGGGACTAACAGAGTGCAAAAAGGGGTATGTTCCAACTGACATTCAGTTAAAAGATACCCTTTCAAATCTGTGTCAGAACAAGGATGCTGCTTACAAAGGGTAACTGATTGATCATATAGAAGTCTTAAGCTCTCATTTTGTATGTGAAGCAGCCAAATCTTGTAGCTTCTCTTTCCAAAAGATGTTTCAGAAGATGGCATCTCTGTAGTATTTTGATATTATAGACGAACCATCATGCATGGGCTACAGAAAGTTCTGAAATTGGGTACAAGAAAAATTATAGATGTGACTGAAGTAAAATAGGCATACTTCTGAAAAAATCCTACTGAATTTTGTTAAAAACTCTTTTAGAAAAAGACATGATTGGAATTTTCTCACTATTTAATAAGTATTAGCAATATACAGGAAAACCTCAAAGAGTTATGAGCCTTCTTTTAACTTCGGGGGATAAACAAGAAAAAATGCAGTTCTGTTCCTTTTATTCCTAATAAACAAAGAGGGAGTTAGAGGGAATGTTTTGGTTTGAACCTGTGCAGAGTAAGAGACCAACTGGATTGGCCTCATTGAAGTGCCAGATATGGGAAAGATGGAAAGTACTTGTTTAGAAGTGTAATATTATAGCAAGATTAAATTTATTCCTGTCTGTACATCTCTGAATCAGAGACTTCAGACTGAACGATGACCAAAGCCAAAACTGCATCTTTCATGTATAGAAAAATGTCAAAGTTGTAGATTAAATCAGAAGAAAGGAAAGACTTACGAAATGGGATTTTCCTTTTTTGTCCTAACAACTCAAGTGATTTCTTCCTGAAAAGAATCAACAGTGAAGGGTACTTTGACAATATATAAAGATACGGTGGCAAAGAGCATCAGAGATAAGAAGGTATAGTGGTAAAGAGGGTAATTGGTGGTGATTGGTATGTTGCTTGGTTGTGGTATTCCACACAAGAAAAATGTGGGGCCTCCCAGTGTCTCCCTGAATTTACAGCCATTTAAACTGGCCTTAACTTGGCAGAATTCAGTAGAGCTGAGGGAGTGACCTGCCTCTCATGGGGACTTTTCTATGCTTTCATGGTGAATTATAAATGAGTTATAACCAAGGAAGGGCTGGAACATTAGCTAACTGCTATTTTACAGTGCATCCACAGCTCTGAAGTGGAGGGGCATGTGGACAGAGTAGTTCTGCCTACTGCTAAGTGTTCAAACTGCTTTAAGTAGATGCTTTATTATTTTTCCCTGTTTCTGTTTAAGCCCATTTAATTTACTGCTTGGAACTGAAGAAGCATTGTTCATTCTTGCATAACTAGGTCTTTTGGGTGGATACCTGAGATGTCACTGTTGTTAAATTTCATCAGTTCTCTCCAGGGAAAACTCTTGTCACTGTTGAATGCAGGTCGGGAAAAGGATTGCAGATTATATTATGCCCTTCTATGCTTTCACTGAAAGGAACCAAAGCAAGTTGCATATAGTGAAACCTCAAAATCTGCCATGTGAGCACACCATTATAACCTTAGCTAGATGAGGAAGCTGTGTTTCTGGGCACTGAATTATTTAGACTTGCATAAATGCCTTTCAGGGCATGTTGTGGTATCACCCTTCCATGTATTCAGCTTTATCTTGAGAATTGTGTGAAGAACTGGTACACGAATAGCTGACGGTGACCAGGACATCAGCTTGAACAGACTAGGAGAGTTCTACTGCTGTTCAGTTCTTACTGCCTGCAAATGTGATATATTTAGTTGTATCTTGTGTCTAAGGTGTATGTTGAAGTGCCGTATCTGTGTATTTGTTAAGTGAGTTAGTGCTATGTGTGCAGAGCAATTAAGGCCCCCTTAACTTGGCCTGCACTGGCACTTGCAGAAAAAGTCTTTGCAAGTGTGACTGTGTCACACTTGCATTTGAGAGAAACGGGGTACAAGTAAGCTCTCCCTACACTGGGTTATAATTAGTTACTCTTTGACTTTCATGAGAGGAAAAAACACTTCCTTGTCATCTTAAGGCTCTATTCAAAGCTTGTTGGAGTCAAAGGGACTTGCCATCAGGCTTGGTATTATCAGTGTTCAGATCTGCAAGAAAAAGAGTTCAAATTCAAGCACACTGAATGTCAGAGAAATATGTAAAATCTTGTAGGTTTTTTAGCTGGTAATTGTTTATTAAATTTCTTCCAGCCTAATGGAGATTGTCTGTATATTCTCTTGGTGGTCTATTATTGCATTATCAGTTAAGTGTCTCTTACATATTAGTGTGTGAGTGGCACTTGTGGTGGTAATTACTTGTCTTTTCAAGGGCAATGTCACATGTGTTTAGCATCTCTGTCTTTGGTGGCATTTTCATCCAGTAAAGTTAAATGGCTTTTTTACTCAAGGGAACAGCTAAAATCTCTACCTTTGTGGCTGAATTCTCTGGAGTCTTTAAATAAGAGCAGTGACATGTACCAGTAACAACAAGCTTAGGTGTGGTAAGTGGAGTAACAAGCAAGTTAAAACATATCAGCAAAGTAAAGAAACCTGTCTTAAAATCTTCTCCCAGGCAACTCCCTATGAAGAATTTGATCAATTTTATGTTGAAAAGTCAAATTTAGATTTCAGAGCTTTGTGTAAGGTGAAAGTCCATTAGTCCTGTGTGTAATCTATTGACAGTCAGTATCTTTTTTTTAATTATTATTTTGTTTTAGCATATTGCAGTATTATTTTTATTAAGGAAGAAAGAGTTCATGATAATATAGTCACTAAAACAACTTGTTGTTTTAACCTGGTCTTCTCAGAACATTTAAGTAACAGATATAAATCAATGAACTCTTGTGGTTTAACCCCAGCCAGCAGCTAAACACCACAAAGCTCACTCCCCCTCAGTGAGATATTACAAATGGACTTAAGAAGTCCAAGAACATGAAAACATGCTATTTGTTCAACCAAAATTTGACCTATGGTCTATAAATGTAACAGATTGATTCTTCCGCTAGACTGCAACAAACATGTCAGGAGAACAGTTTCTTATGCAAAGCACTTTCAAAGTGCTGTGATGTATTTTTAGATGAAAGATTGGGGTGCCTCATCTTTTGGAATGGCTTCCAAAAGTTTGTTTGAAGTACTTAAGCTATTAGCATAGTTACATACAGTCTGATACTCCTCACTTTAGAGGAACATTGTTATCATTACTATTTAATTGTGAATAATTTCTTCCCTTAAATGATCAATATTCACTCCTATATGAACTGCAAAATTGCTACTATTGTTGAAAATAAAAGTCTTGAAACGGGACTTAAACCAGAAAGCAAGCATCCAGCTGCTCTAAGCTTCTCAACAAACTCTACTGAGCAAATGTCTTCACTTTAGAAGGAAAAATATTTAAAATAAAATAAATAAAAATGACATCTTTCTGTAAAATTTGGCCTATCCAGCTATAGGACTTTCTATATCATAAATTATATCATAAGACAGGAGACTGCCACTTCCCTTAGTGTTAGTACAATAATCTTACATGTTAAAACAAAAAATGCAAGCAAACCTCTCTTATTTTAAGCATTTTTAAGGTGTCAGTGAAAAATGCTTGGCCTCTTCATGAACTCCTGAAGTTATGATGACAAACATCTAGCAGTCAGGATAAGATTTTCCCATATGACTCTCATAGGAATTTTCATGACTGTGAAGGAGTGAAAAACATCTTGTGGTGCTTTGTTCCCTCTGAGATGCATCACTGATGTCACAGGGCAAAGGGAAGGATAAATGTGCATTCTGTAGTTTATCTGCCTCACAGCCTTGTGATGTGAGGGAGTAAATGACTGCATATCTGCTGGGTGCAGCTTGCATGCTCTAATGATGCCTTTTAGGTTAACGCAGAACCACGTGTGCTTTTCTTTAAGGCTGAACTGTTGCAGTACCCTTGTCACTGTCAGTGTTCATCTGTGATCAATTCTTCAGGTACTGACACTATTTTCCACAGATTTGCTCTTCTCAGTGGAATTTATAAGTGTTGGCCATCTTACAGATATGGACACTAATGGTATTTATGAGCTTCCTTTGATTCAAGAGGATAGTATGAAGGAAGCTTCACATTTGTCAGTTGGTTCTCACATACATCTGTTTCATGATGTATCTTGTACTTCTTTCTCACCTTCCTCAGTCTGTAGGTTTATGGGACAAGATCCCATTCCTTCTTCACACACTTCACATGTAACCCACCCAAAGGGTGGAAATCCGATAAAATTAGTGCTGTGGTGTATCAGTGGAGTAGGAACTCTTGCTTATACTTTTCAGCATTATTTCATAGCATCTGGGTCGAGAAGGCATTCTGTTGCTTGTTCCCAAGCAAACTAGACTTACTTTGTACTTTGTCAGGAAGTTTTGATGTTTGTGCTGTTGCTCAGCATATATCATCTACTTACACATACTTGCATTTTTATTCCACTGGATGATCTTATTGGTGACTGTTTTATATGTAAATCAGTTCCAATGAATTTATCTAGAATTGTGATGAAATCTGCAGTAAGTTGCCAAGGGTTTTGCTGTAGTTCATTTCAGCTGATGAATTAACTACCATCTATTTATTCATTAAGCAAGGTGGAAGTTTAATTTTTTTGTCTTTTAAAATAACGGTTCTGTGGAACATAAAGTATTGCTTTTGGTGTGGGTTTTTTCTGTCAGAGTCAAGCCCATATGCTATTTCCTTTAAAACTTTCCTGGGATTGAAGTAGACAAGGTTCATAGGTTCCTGCCCAGAAAATACCCAGGAGACTTCAAAATGCAGATTTCCTTGCTATGCAAGTAGACAATAAAGTCCTTAGATCAGTTTCTTCAAGCACATAAGCTTTTCACAATTGCTTTTCTATGACTGTCAAACATAGTAATGCCAATTTAATTGCATAATGTGGGTAATCAGCATTTCTAGAAAACCTTCCCCTAGCCCCATGTACCTTTTATTTGCTGTTAAAATGAGTTTATTGCTGGTTTATTTTTCACTGCCTATCAAACAGATGTTGCTCACTCTCTGAGGGATTTTTCAGCTTTTCCCAGTCACTCTGGTTTGGTGAGTTGCCAGATGTTTAGTTTCTTTGCTGCATTTCAATAAAAGTACTGGAGATATGGAAGAGTTTACAGAAGTAACAGGAACAGAGATAAGTGTTCTTGTTAAGAGATGCTTCAGAGAGGAAAACACAAAGAAGCCATGACAAGAGCAAAACACATTCATAAATTTCTACAGCATACAGATGTGTATTTCCATTCGTTGTTAACTCTCACTAGGCCTGCATAATACCATCTCAGTTGTTTCATACTCTTCTCTCACAGTTGGAAACACAGGTCAGATGTTTTTCAAACTGAATTAATAACTCAAAACAAACAATCATAAGTTGGACCAATCATACTTTCATTAGTATTCAGCAATCAAAGTCATTCCCACTGGATGAAGAACAACAGAGGCAGAAGGAGAAAAAGGCAATCCATATGGAGGATATTAAAAAAAAAGTTTGCAAATATTAAAAGATCAGGTACAACTATCTCAATTTTAATGGAGTTTCCCAAACTTCCTACCAGTTAGTCATCAAATAATAATTGCTGTTTTGTTCAGGAATCTTATTGATAAGATAGAAAAGGGGAATAGCTTAAAATTAACTGTAACAAGACTTTCTGAACTGCTTTTGCTGTTATAATCCTGCCATGTCTTAAATTGAATAGAGGTGGTAACAATCTCCCCAGCCCAGCAAAATCAACTCATCAAAAATACTAAGTTATTGCAAGTTGCTTTTTTCTTCTAATGTATTTTTACCTATGACTTTGTTCTACTCTTTTCCCACCTGATCTCAGCTTGAATTCTTTAAAGCTATCTGAATAAAATTTTTAGGAAGAGGAATTTTGAAACAGATATGTTAGTGGACAGCAGTGGTCTGTCCCCATGTGCTGAGTGACTGGACAGTAAGAAAGACTGTTGCTTCATCTTCTGTCCTGAAAGCCTTAGTTAAGTAATAAGGAGATATTTAGAAGAGAATTGATTGTACTTTTGATCGTTTTAAATTAATTTTTGGACTTCCCAGAGGTGTATATGTAGTGGAGACAAATTACATAAATTCTGCTGGCAACAATTTGTTTGGTAAATTAGGTGTTACAACCTGGTGACAAATTCAAAATTGGGCTGAATTGCACAGTTTTGTTTTAATAAAGAACGGATGGAAGGTAGTCACTCAAGAGAAGGAACTACAGACAAGTTTTCTACCTGGATACTTGTGGACTCTGACTTTTAGCCAGCTTAATAAAAACTGAATAATGGAATTGACTGGAAAGTATTTGAAATTATGAATTTCTCATAAAATAATTCATAATGATGGAGCAGTGGTATCCTGAAAATACTAATACCTGTGTTGAGTATATTAGGTCTGATCACAGTCACATAGAAGAAAAAAAGTCAAAGGAGTCTTCTGAAAATGACATTTGACCCATTAATGAAAAATACTGTAAGTTGTAGATGTGTTTGGTTTCTGGCAAAGGCATATGTTATTGTTTATATTGATGCTTATTTTGAAACTGTAGGAAAAACTCACTAAGTCTTTTGTTTCTACAAATACATTTTTTAGTTTTCCCTTCTGCCTAATAGAAATTGCTCTATAAAGTTGGGGTGGGGTGTGTGTTGTAGTATATTTCATTAGTAAGTACTTTGTACTTGTCTGTTTTTAAAAAACTCCTGAAAGCTTGT
This sequence comes from Hypotaenidia okinawae, assembly GCA_027925045.1. Classification (NCBI taxonomy): domain Eukaryota; kingdom Metazoa; phylum Chordata; class Aves; order Gruiformes; family Rallidae; genus Hypotaenidia; species Hypotaenidia okinawae. Next base: position 13,648,564 of record BSDF01000013.1, on the reverse strand, counting down.
AAATGTGAAAGATATCACTGTAGCCCTATATTGCATACTAATCAAACCCATGTTCCATGTTTTATGTGTAGGAAGGATTAGAAGAGATATGATAGGTCCTCTTTAATACAGTTAGTCAGATGTTTGCGTACCTTTTTTTTATCAATTTCATTACCATCACCTCCCTTTATTACAAAACACCACTTTAATCAGTGTAATAAAGCAATTTTCCCCACTCTTTGGTGACTCTAAACATCATTCAGAGAAAAGAAATTTGGATCTAAAAAGCAAATGGCACTATTCCATTTATAACCTTGTCAAACATACTTTTGTAGGGATTAGACTGAATAAAACAAGTCTGTGACTCCTTCAAAATTCAAACCTAATCTCTTCAAGGCTTTGAATTATATTCCCTATACATGACAGAGATAATTCCAAAAGCTCCACTCTGACCAACCTACATGCCATGAATTTATATCAAATATCATAATTAAATTACAGATCAAAAATTATTACAGTGGTTTTTCATACTTTTTTTTAAGACTTTCCAGCAAATTGAAATATTAAAGACCAAAGAAATCACTCTGTAGATCAGATAACTTCTGAAAATGTGGTGGCATAAAAAATGGTCCTGGTAGAGGTGTTTGGAACTGGACTTATCTATGTTTTGGGCCATAGTAGGGAGAAAGAGAGAGATTCCTATTCGCTGTGTGCCTGCACACTCTTAGTGTTATGAGAGCCCTCTGTTAGCCATACTCACTATCAAGAAAGTTCCTGATAGAATTTAGCATCAAAAGAGTAAGCTTGTTAAGGATATAGCTCCTGCTTACCAACTTTAGTTGTAGTATCTACCAGAGATGTGCTGCAGATGGTACAACTCTCTTTGAGGCATTCAAACTAGCTGTAAAACTTGACAGTGTTTTAGACTATTACATATTATTGTATTTGGTTAAGGCGCAGCAATTCAGAGAAGAAACACCAAAGGTTATGTTTAAAAACTTAATTATTGTACATTAAAATACTTTATATAGGAGCAGAAAGTGCATCTAAATGTATTTAAGAATGTATTAAGTTCAGATCTTTGCCAAGCAAACCTCTCTGTTGTACTTTTAATTTGTCTTAGTACGCATTCATATATGCAAATTTCTGCTATTACTCTCCACCAGATATATTCCTGAGCATATGATTTACTCTTTGCCAAAATACAATTTTTGAATAAAGCTGAACATTATATATAAAGTTGTTTATGTCTAAAATGATAGTCAGAAGATACATGTATTTATTTTGGAGATCATGTTGCCTTGGTCCAATTATCTTGTCTCAGAGCACCTACACAAAGTTTGAAGAAGAGCAAAGCTAGCAGTATTTTTAGTACGTTAAATTGATTTGCAATTATGTATAGAAATAATATGTTTGGAAGACCAAATGTGATGTCAGGAAGGTGTGTAAATTTAACATATTTGGCTTAACATACTTTATAAAAGGATGGATTCTTTCTCTCCAGATTTCTGTATCCCTCAGTAATACAAATTTCTTCATATCTAAGCCATCTGACTATTTCTAAGTTAAGCCAAATAATGAAATTAGACTTCTGCTATGGAGAATCAGATTTCCTAATTGCAAATATAAATGTTGCCAGATGTACCATTCCCCTGTTCCAATTAATAAATCATTAGAAAACACAATTAATAAGAGCCTGGATACCTAGTGATTCAGACTGCTTCTAGAAGAAAGGAGAGTTCATCTAAGAAGGTAGCTGCAATGCCAGTACCACTGTGAATTTGGGGAGGCTTTTTGTAGGAAACTGGAAAAGAAAGATTCCACTTTGTTATGGTATCACACACAGAAGTGGAAAAATAAAATAAAGGGAATCAGATTAAAGACAGATCAGGAAAACAGAGCAAGTGATTTCTTTTTCTGTGATAAAAGTGACATGTCATTTCTAAGTGGGATAGAAACTACTTTTGATCACTGCTCTGCTTACAAACTATGGATCAGCCCTAAAGTCTATTTGAAATTGTCTCCTAGTTGCAACGACTGTGAGAATTTAGCAACATCCCACTTGCAGCACCATGGGGACCTCGATACGTAGCCTAAATGAAACTGAAATTCTTGAACATCATCTGTCAGCATGATATGCAGGAGTAATATACAAGTGACAGTTGCTTTCATAACACCTTTACAGATATTATTCTGAGTTTTTTCTCTTATAGTGCTAATGCTTTCCCTCTTAAGTTTTCAGAATTAATCAGATTAAATCTCACAATCTCAAAAAACTGTATGGATGAGAACACTGATCAAAATCTGCAATATATCAAAATGCAGATTTTGGTTTTAAATCATCAAGGAGCAGGTAGACTTCTACATATATGGTGAGTGTTCTCCTTTCTACTGACCACATTCACATCATTCCCCTTCTTTCACATCCTAAGAACTAGAAATGTTTTGCTCCTATTATCTTCTTTTGGCACAATGTGAGCTTCAATTTTAATAGATTTGGGGACAGCTAAACTCTGTTGCTTTTGAAGCAAAGCATTCTGAGATTTGTAACTTCCCTGTAGAAATGGTACAGATACCAAGTCTGGCAGGAAAAAAAGCTCATTTTCTGTACATGCTTGTTAGCTGCCTAGTGAAAGTCAGAAGAGGGAGGAGAGTACTTGTAAAAACTAAGGAAAGAAAATGAGAGGTGGCAAAGGGCTGGGGAAAGGATGTAGATATAAAGTGCTTGTGCTTTTTTTTTTTTTTTTTTAAACAAATCCATCAGAAGCCTGGGACATGGACTTATGCTTCCCCCATGCTGTAACATCATCAGTAAATGAGCAGGTAGATGTTTTACTTTTTTATTCCACACTGGAAGAGGTTGTGTATTTTAGTCAGGTTGATGCCAAACACCAGTATTAAGGTCCGCTGGTCCTGAGGATACTCTCAGGAGAGCTGTTGGGACATTAAAACCTGATCAGCACATCAAGCTGTGGGATTAGATTGACTCCTCCTCTTGCAGTAGCCCGTATCACTTTTATCTTTGACTCAGCAAGGTAGTTCTTACACATTTTCTCCTACAAGTGTTCATGCAATAGGAGAGGGAGAAAAACAATATAATGTAACTCATTGTGGTTTATGGCTAAATGCTTGCTCACATTCTAAGAGAAAGGTGATCAAAGCTGTGAATTCTGTGTCTGAACCAATGCTGGCTCTTACTTGAAAGAGTGGGGTGTCTGTTCATATAAGAGAACTCTGAAAAATAAGAAAAGAAGAATTGAAGGAGTAAACGTGATAGTTACTTCCCATGTAATTAATACAGGCATATAGGCATATAGCCAGCACAACATCCTTCTGTTGTTGCTTTTTATACTCCAGGTTTTAAAAGCATCAATATTAGCAAATACATTAAAACAAGAAATAAAATCACCAACTAGCCTAATACATAGATTTTAGGGAAAGGTGGCGGTAAGAGTGAAAACTACAGTGTGAGAATAAATGTAACTGTAGTTGCTATTGCCCCCAACATTTTCATGGACATCAGATTTGTCCTGACCTCCACCCTTGACAAAGCAAAGAATTAAAAAAAAATAAAGAAGAAGAAAAAAGAAAGATGCAGAAAAGAACACCAGCCCAATCCTTAGTCTGCAGGCAGAGAGTTCCAATACATCCTTCAAAAGTGTTACCTTTACCAGGGAAGTGTTGCAATGCATCCTGCAGGAACAAACAGGAAGTTCAGCAGGTTGTCTCCCTCAGCCTTGGGTGCTTTGAGGCTGTTAATCCAAGTACTTCTTCCTTCTAGCTTTTTCTCCCTTGAGCTATTCTTAACTCTCTTACATCAGGTGGTGTTACCCAGAATGGGTTATTTCAGGCAAACAGCAGTGAGCCTGCTGCCTGGGAGTGAAAATGAGCAAATGAAAGTTTAAGGCTTAAATCCACAACTGAAAGAACAAAACCTGAAGAGAATTTAGCTTGTCATGCTGTGGTAATTAATAGTAGGTGTAAGATTTTTCTCCTAGTGTGATTCAGAAAATACTTCTGAATGTCTTTCAAACTGTGCAGTCTGATGACCCCTAAATATCAATTTTGTGACTGGAAGATTTTAATTTTCTTAAATCTTTAGTAAATGGCAGGGGCATGCCATTACTTCTTTCTCTCCTATTGCACAAGCCAGGCCATTAAAGGTCTCTGAAGTCAATGGTGCTAAACTGGTATGTTTGTTTTAATAAATTATGACGCTAACAAAAAGAGGTGTAAGAACTGGAAATGCCTTTTACTTGTGCAACTGCTTAACACAAAATAGGGGTGGGGGGAAGAACCAGTATGAGAATGGCAGAAGAGCAAAGAAATAAACCTGCAACACTTCAAAGATGAGGGAACACTTTTACTCACAAGGAATACAGTCCTTTAAGGTTCGGCTTGAAGCCAATGAACTCTCTTAAGAGTGAGTGTAAGGTTCATTCTCAGCATAGGGAGTAGTATTTTAATCTCCACATTTTAAACTCAGGCTGGAGAAAGTTCTTAAATTCTAGTAGTGTGGAGTAGCTAAATATAAGTATGGAAAAAATGGACGCAGAAGTATCTTAAGTACAATTTAAGAGCAATTTGAGCAACTACTGTAACAAAATGCTGTAATTTATAGACTCTAAGGGGCTAAAAATCATTAGTTTAAAAAAAAAAAAAAAAAAAAAATTATCTAGTGTCAACCTAAGGCCTAGGTCCTCAAACTTAACAAGGCAGCAAAAAATGATCAAGGAAAAAAGTCAAAACGATTTAAAAATAATTGCTGCTTCATCTTCACAGCAGTGCTGCACAGCCTGATTATGCTGTTGCCAGTGGTAGCTGGATGGGCTGAAGGTTATTCCAGCCATATCTCAAGTTTCAACATGTCATAGAAAGCTTAAGTGATGGGGAAGACAAAGCTGTTTAAGACTTCACAGTTTTTGGAGACTGAAATAAAGAAAATATTCTTTAATTATACATAGTGCAGAGTTTTATAGCAGTTGAAGTATTAAAGCTATGCAAGCTGCACCACCTGCATCTCGTGGGTCGTTTCAAGGTGAATGATGTCACACTTCGTTCCCACATTGAATTCTTTCTCTCTTCATAAAAGAGGAAATTTTATGGCCCTGTCATGCAATGATCCTCCGTGTCAGAGCAGAAAATCCCCCTTTTAACCTGAATGCCTATAATATCTGCACTAGGCTTGACATATGATAGTTTTCCTGATTAATACCCTGTAAAGACATAAGCTACTGCAGTGTGTATTGTAGAACTGAGAAAAAAATTATGGGCAGAGTTATAGAAAGTCTCACCCATTTTTAAAGTTTGAGACCTCACTTTTCCATTGTTTAAATAAGCCCTGTATGAAATTTGGCATCAGCAGAAATTGTTCAGATGGATTATTTTCATTTGTCCAAAGCCATATTACATTTATCCAAAAGTTAAAGGCTGCCAGTGACTTCTGATTCCCACAAAGCTTATTAAACACCTCCCAGCGCTAAACTTTGATGCTGGCAGTCAGAATATAAATGATGAAAAAAGTTGTTACACAAATGCTGAGGGGTAAAATCACTTGTTTTTTCTAATCTTCTAGAAGCCACTTTACCATTTTCGTCCAGCACTAGCCAACCCAAGTGCCAATTCACTTGGAGTGAAAAAAGAGAGGCCAGTAGTATTCTGCTTAACTGAGCCTCTGTAAAAGCAATCAATAAACTTTCATCTCCTCCAGGAGGCTCACACATTTACATAATTGTACCTACTTTCCTTTCTGTATCTGATCCACTCTCTTTTCCTAAAGGTTAAGATACAGGGCAGATGTCTATATGCTTGCTGCCGTTATTAGCGTGCTTTGGCCATCTCATTTCTCAGTGGCTTTTATTGTGCTCATCTGTTCAGGAAGACTAGGTTTTCCAAGGCTCATTTGCTGGTTAATTGCATTCTCAGATCCTCTAAGATGTCTGTAGCACCTGCTCTCCACTTCACAGACTCTTTTGATCTCTCTAGAAATATCCAACTTTGATTATGTGAAAATCTTTCCTAACTGTACTACGTGCCTAGAAAGCAAGTTAAAAACTGCCATTGTGACTGTTGTGACCTATGTTAGGATTGAAAATATAATTCTATAATATAAAAGCCTGAAATGAAAAGTGATCCTATTTGTTATTCTGTTTGTGTGCTTCACTGCTGGCTCCAGTTTTCTTTGCCTTACCAAACACTTAGGCAAAACATAGCATGTAGTGAAATGGTAGATTGCAGCGCTGCAGCATGCAATCCGATAGCTCTAAAAACATACAGTATAGATAAAATTATCACCTGCTGGCATGAATTTTCCACTTGCAAATATGTTGAAATGTTGTTTACCTGAAATGTCTCAATTTGTTTCTATCAGTATGTATTTGCAAATGTAAAATGGGTAGTTTCAGACCTAATTGTCTATTCTATTTGTACAGATATCCTTTGGTAGGAACAAAGGTTTGATTTGTGCACCTTAAATAGATTGCAACTGTTGTTTGCTTTTGTTTTGACATTTGTTTCATGGTTGGTATGCTAGAGAAGGAAACTATGGAATACAATTCTCCTTTGTTACTCACTGATTACGTTTAAGTTATTTAATTGATGTCAGTATCAGTTGTCACATGTCTACCTACTTTATGGGGCTACTTTGGGGGCTGCTTGCTAACATGTTTTGAATATGTATAGTACTGTCTTTTTTAACAAGGTATTGGTGGCATCCACCTCATGAATGGATTAGCCCATACCACTTTCTGTTCATGTGTAGCAGTGCACATTTTAAGTTGGAATTTTTCATGAGTTTCTCTCCACGGGTGTTTGCAAAGTTTTAGCCAAAGCAGCACAGCTGTTTCTGAGGCTTGGAAAAAAATGCTGGATGTCTTCAAATAATCTGATAAACTCTGTGATTTACACTGGATCAATGTAGTCTAATTCTTCCAGTAACTTCCCCTCAAAATTTGAGAGGAGTTTGCCTTATGGAAAAAATTAGACATGAAGGCATTAACTTCTAACATCAATACTAAAAGAGTCATAATATATATATTGTCAAATAGAAGAAATTAAGACTACAGCTAATGTTAATTCTAGTGCTTTCTGGCTTCCAGTTCTCTATTTTATAAGTTTAATAGTTGTACACACGTATGTGTAATTGTCTTTCAGTGTTTGCCACTAATACTCTTGTAGTGCATATTTATGAAATCACATTGTTAGGTCTCTGTCTCATACTGAAGTATGCTGTGCTGTGTACTGTAATATAGTTAGAAGCAGTGATGATGTATTGGGGAAAATAGCAAGTAGTGGTGAAGGGATTCACAAAAAGTGGATACTGCAGGAGATTTAAAAGGCTGAAGGTGATCGTTTTCCTTTGATAAATGAAGGTCAAGCTGCCTGCGCCACTATTAATGAAATAGCTGCTCTGTGTGATGACAAATCTTTGCTCTTGCTGAGGTGCACACTTGTGAAGGTGTATTTGCAGTTGTACTGCAATTGCTCGAGTGAAGAAAAAGCTTAGACATAACACCGGTCCACCTCAGAATTAAAATGAAAATACTAAAGATACTGTCCACAAAGTGTGCAGTGTCCCCAGAAGGACTAAGCATGAGAGAGATATATCGAATACTGTTGGATTTTCTCGTCTTCTCAAAAGTGACAACTAATTCTGGGCTCTTCAAGGTCTGATGAAAAAGCCCTTCAAGCTTACTTGCAAAAACATTGTAAATTTACTGAGGCTCATGATGCAGAGCAAATTTTTGAGGAAAAAAAATAAATAAATCCCACCAGATGCCACTTGGGCACCAAGTGCCAGAAGATGTAAACTGGCCTGAGCCTGAAACTCATTAAGACTCCAGTGCCTCTGAGCCCATGTGTAGAGGGTGATTACTTTACATGGCCCTTGTGCCACTAACAGTTTTGGACAAGCTTCACTTTATGCCCATGTGGATAGTCTCCCATTTTGATATCAGTATTTATGGGCTTGAAATTGGGCAAATTCCTAGCGCACACTGATTCAGCATGAGAAGGATAGATAATCCAGTGACTGCAGAGAAAAAGGGTGGGTTTTTTTACCTACTGTGGGTTTTTTTTTTCCTTTTAAAAATAATTATATAAGCAGAAACATGGTATGATAAATAGAAAGAAATGTGTTGCAGGTTATGTTCCCTGAGGAGCTAAAGAAATAATTCATTGCAAGTAATCTGTTGGATTTAGTGTTTCTTAGTCGTGAGCAGACCCCAACTCACATGTAGAAACCCAAGAAATTATTCTACTGTCCAACAGTTTTCATTGGAAGATGTTGTCTTGTATTAGGCAGATACTTGAGAAAGACACATGAACAAAAGTTTAATGTTTTGTGGCACATCTTCTTTGTGTGTGGTATCATGGCTAGAAAAATTATAGCTTGTCATAACATTTATTTGGTATGCATAGAAACAGATCAGCAAAGATGACAGGTAAACAGAAGGTAAGTAAAAGTTAGCAGCTGATGGATGGGCAGCTGAAGCCAAAGGGAGTTTTGTGGTAACTTAGATCAAAAATTCTGAAAGTTCTAGTTTAAGATTCTTAGGACACATCCAGAATCAAAATGAGGAGAGATTTCATTAATAGGCTCAACTCGTATGGGAAGAAAAGGGTCAGCAGCACTGAGTCTGCGGTATCTTTCCCTATGTAGTGGAGCGGGCTTTGAGAAAAAAGGTAGCCTTTCTGAATGGATGTGTTAACCCTACTTGTCCTTTTCCTGCCCCTGCATCCAAAAAGAGTAACTTGCTTGTTTGGATGCCAGTGTAATCCAGAAAACAGTGCAAGGATACATTTGCCAGAGATACGGACCCCACCTCCCTCCCCAAATCCCCTCATTATTTTTGTGATTACATTTGAGTTCACTAGGAACCACAAAGTACCCCTTTAGCATCAGCTGTAGAGACACTCAACATCTTTCACATACAACCAACCAACCAAAAAAACCCCACAAAAATAAGGGTTATTTTTCTTCTCTACTTTCCCTTTCTCCATTTTCTGTTTATAGTACCAGAAAGAGCTTTTGTCTCAACCTTCAGTCCATTAATCTGAAGCGAAGAAAATTTACTCTCAGAACACAACTGAAAATCTGTTTCTTTTTACTACTCAGCTTGTGATATTGAACAATTTGATTTTTTTTTTATAAGGAGATCAGGTAAGAAAGGGGAGTTGCCTTTTCAGACTGCAGAGTTGAATTTATGTTAGGACTGCACTGAAAGGTTTTGTCACTAAATACAGGACTTCCCCTGGAAAGTATTATGCTGTTTTATTGTTAATTTAGAAGTTGAGCTCTTAACAAATTTAATAATCTCATCCCCTTAAAAATGTATTTTCATGTTTAAAAATGCTGAAGAGGATGTCACACTGGGAAAGAGAAGTTATTAATGTATTCAGCAGGGTTGTGAAAGTGTGAATTTGGTAAGTAGTCTAGAATCAAGACCAAACTTGTTCTTTAATGAAGCAGCTGTTGCTCATACATATTAGATGTCCAGACTAGATACTTCTTACAATAACTTAAGCAAGCCTGGGTGCTCTCATGGCTGTTTCCACACTGGGATAGTTTCTCTGTGAAGCCATGTTGCTTCCTTCAGTACTTTTTTCTGCCCCTCTCCACCCTGATACATTTATGTACCCTACTTATGCCTCCTTGGAGGAGGCAGTTTGACAGATATGCAAATGTGAATATTGTTTTAAAGATGCAGAGTGGAGCTAGTTACATAGCTGCAATTAGTAGGACAATGTAATGTTTGCAGAGGGGACGTGCCTGATGCTGCACTGGCATCTGCTGCAACATGTGCAACCCTTAGAACGGAGAATTAGGAAGTTACCCTACACTGCTATTGGACTTCTGCTTTGTGCTAATGTTACAGAACAAAATATGTCATACTGAGTTGAGAAGCTTCTTCATACCTGTATTTTAATCCTTGCTAAGCTATATATATATAGAAAAACTTGGGGGTTATGTTCAGGTGAGTGTCTTCAATCACACTGATGATGATGTTTCCTGCAGCACATAGAATGGATGGCAGGGATGCCCTGGTTGGAGGGTTTTATGCATCTGGAATAAGTCCAGTCTGAGTGAATCAGAGCTGTGACCTAACAGGTTTTTTCCTGGCTTGGTCAATCCCTCTATAGAGGTTACATTTCCAAGAGAAGGCAGTGTACCAGCACTTCTGCTGCTCTATATTTGCTCTTCTGTCCTACATCACTTTATACAACTGCATTTTATATCAAAAATATGTCTTCTCTGTAAAAAGAGTGATTTACTACCTGTTTAAATTCAGAAGAAAAAACAGTAACATTGGCCTTCTGTAGCTCACTTTTTGTAATAAAGCATATTTTGTTACATAAGTGGAGTTTTTTTAAACAGAATTTCTTTAATAAAATGTTGAAATTATCTTGTATTGATTTATATGACTGCAGGATTACTTTACAGATTAGAAGTTCTAGCTTTGCTAAGGCTGAAAATTATCCCGTAAGGCAGATGAAGGCATTCCTGCAAGATAAATCGATTCTGCAATCAAAACAATGGAAGAAGAAATAAGCCCAGAAGAAATGTATATATTATTTGCTGCATAGCTATAGCTAGAGACCTTGTTGTGATAGGTTCCATATGTGCACACACATAGAATCAGTATCTAGCCCAGGGATTGGAGGATACAAAACACAGGCAAAATTGACAGTTTTTAGAAAGTATGCAAAGGAAGTATTATGCAGTTTTGGAGATGCAACTTACATACAGAAGATGAAGAGATTTAACCATGACATACACAAAGGTTTTCTGGGGAGGAAATCTGCGTCTACACATCCCAAAACTAGTTTCTTGTCCATGAGAACTTCTTTTTTTTTTTTTTTTTTTATAATATCACTGAAAGATATGCTATTAGCTAATATTTGATTTTGAAACATATATGTGTATAGAAGGAAAACTGTTATATTAATTATATGGGATTAATTTTTCTCATTTTTCAAACCTGAGATGCTCAGATATTTTATGAGAAAAAAAGTTTTGCTAACTAGAGAGTAAGAAATCTACGCTATTTTGTTCCTTATTGTCAAGGCAACTCCTATAAAAGGCTGTATTCTACTAGCTTTTGCTTGGCTGACATTGAATGAAAATAATGCTAAATTTCCTCAAAAGCTACATCCTGAATTTCAAAAAAGTCACTTACACTGTTGCTATAGCACTTCAGCACTGTGGTAGGAAAACTACAGATTTGTCACTTCTGCCTGAATGCCAAAAGCATTGAGTGCTATAGTGCCTGAATATGTTTTACTTTTAAGCCACCATGATTCTAACCCCCATTTCCCAGTTTTGTGCTAGTGAAGAAAGTTTATGACTGAGGGCTTTTTCTTGAAAGAACCTGAGAGTGCCAATGCACTTGGAAGGCCAGGAAGTAGTGCAAAGTGCTTCCTCTAATTCATGGATGACTTCTGCATTCCTTCGACGCACAAGGACTGCATTCACTTAAAAGAAGGCTTTTGAGACAGATCTCTATTTCAGTTGTTTTTCATTTAAGCATTGCATTAGGTTCCTTTACTGTGATCACTTCAGACTTTTACTAGTAATTGAAGCGAAGAGGAATGTGATTCAGACATGCTTGAAAAACTATAGCAACTGCTCCTTACTGGCCATCTAATACTAAAACAATGACAAAGTACAACTATGGTGCAACGCTGGGAATATCATCTTCAAGCAAAACGAAAGCACAGGCACGTGAAATAACCTTCCCAAGATCACCCTGTACAGTATACAGAAGAAAACACAAGTAGTCTTTCAAATTATTTTCTCTTTCTGTCCCATATGATGCCCTATGTAAATGCATCTGGGTTTGTCTTCCCTGAAGTTAACTGTTGCTACACAATAGTTTTTCAGACCTGGACTTCATGGTGTATTTTTTTAGTGGAGAAAAGGTGCAAGGCAGTGCAGTACTTCAGAGCAGTCTTTCTGAGCCGGCTGATGATGGCAGGTCCAGACAGGGATGAAATCAGCGCTTTACCCAGGAATTCCTTTGCCCACTAGGGGACACTGGGGCATTATATTTTTGTTCAAAGGAAACATTTCAAAACCAATGAAGATGGAAAAATCCTCTTGGTTTTGCTTTAAAATAAAACAAAAGTCAGGCATTTCTAATTTCTAATCCATGCAGAATGATGTGTAATATCTTCTAAAAAATTTAATGAGTGGCAAGCTTCTGGGCATGAAGGCTAGATCTAAGACATTTTACTGAGTAGTTTGAACTGGCCCATGATATTACAGGTTTTGCATTGCAAAGATAATGGATCATATTTTTGGCATTTCCCACTCATTAAAACTGTGTCAGAATGATGGATTAATCTGTGGGCATTTTCTGTCCTTGCTATAATCTTTGTCAAAGGAATGAGGTATTGGAATTATAATGCCTTTTGTGTTTTATGAATTATGAGTGTAGGCTTTAAAACTTTGACTTCCTTAAAAGTAAGGTTGTTTTTTTTTTCATGGTGATTAGATAACCTGATATTTTACCCTTTTTGCCAGCATGCAACACCAAATAAAAATATTTGAGTGAAAACAGAAGCTAAGTTAAGAATGATAAACTAATAGGAATGAGAATAGGTTAATGGTGTGTAGTCTATGTAAAAAAGCCTTATGTACTTTCCATTAATATATTGCATTTCACAGATACATGGTTCCTGCCTTTTCCTCTTGTTGACTTTCCTAGAAATGAGCCTGTAATTTATGTAGCTAGGCTGTGAATTGAGCTGTGCTTTCAAGCAGGGAAGGAGGAGCCTTCCTATGTCTCAAGAGAGATTCTGTTGCACTATTTTACTCCCTTCCTTGGCAGGTCTTAAACATCGGTTTGGAGAATTGAATGTTTTCCCTACTGCTTATCCTGTATAGCTCCTCTCATGTAGGGTACACTAACATATTGAAGTTATGGGATATAGGCAAATCGTGAAGAGAGCTTATGACTTTGAAGTGTCTCTCTGAACAAGTGCTTATGAAGATGAAGCACCATCTAAAAATCCTTGAAGGGACAATTTAGATCCTAACCTGGGAGTCTAATCAATGAGCTTTGCCTGTTTGGTTACTGGATTGTGCAGGGGCTTTTTTCAATTTATGAGCAGAAAATGCATGATGAGTATTATCTGAACCATTCTTTGCCTGTAGCTTTTTTTTCTTCTACACCATTCCAGACATTCTTCTTTCAGTGAGATATCTGGTAATTTTCAGCAATTCCAAGTCTGCTGCACTCAATTGTTCTCTAAGTGTCATGGTGGATGCCAGTGTCATACCGGTTCATAACCAGAAGCCTGAAACATAGCAATCTTAAATCCAAAGCATACCTACATTGTAAAATGAGGAATTTTATGTGGTCTTAAGTTTAAAAAGGGTTGTGTGGAGTAATTGCTCATAACACGTGTTCCTTAGAGGAAGGACTTCTATTCGTTTGTTTGTATCAGACTCTTTAGGAAAGCCACTAAAAACAGTAAAATGCAGACAAAAAAGTTAAGGTCATTCTATTGTCTTTCTGGATGCCACATGTTTCTGAAGACTGTAATTAAGACTGATTGTTCTCAATGTAAAAATCTTCTTTCTTATTATCAAGATGAAGCTTATTTAACCTTTTTCTGCAAGTTAAGGAACATGCAATTCCTATTTATGCACTATTTTTGCATTTGCATGAAGTCATAGAAACTATCTGAAACACAGCATTAGCTCTGTATTTTTTGCTTTATATTCATAAGCAGAGTGTAATGTATATACCCATTTTCTGAACAAAGGCTTTCATGAATTTACTTAATGTTGCAAACAAAAAAAGATAAGTTTACATGTGATATCTTTTATGAATTATTCTATTTCTAATGATACTATTTGGAACACTATTTCTTAAAACAAGTGCTCTGCTCAGTATCCAGTCTCTGAAATGAGTCAGCCTGCTTCAGCAGCATTGTTCAAAAATAAAAATATTGAATGAAATATTTGTCCAGCTGGAAGTCAGTGAAACAGTTGAGCTAAGTCAGAATTTCGTCACTTTTGGTTTTGGAAAGAAAATTCTGATAAATGCAGAGACTTGAGTACTGAAAAGAAATATTCAATAAAAAGATCCTTTTATCTTGGCATAAAGTCTAAAGAGAGATTATATTAAGCAAAACCATGGCATGACCTGTGAGTTGGTCCCTAGCACACATATCGCCTATTCATGAAAATCTGAAAAGCTCTTCTTAAATGCTCCTCTGTTGTTGTCCTAGTCATAGGAGTTGAGGCTTCATCTTCTTTTTCCACTTCTTACGTAATTTCTGGGTTCTTGTTTCTTTTTTAAACTTTTTTTCCCTATCTAGGATACACGTAATGAACCTCACTCATTTTTCCTGCAAGACAAGTACATCTGTCACTAAATTCACATAAAACTGCCTCATAACACTTATTTTATACATTTTGCTCACACTAAATGCTTCTTAAAAGTTCCTTTTCAGTGCCTCAGTTTTGGGTAAAGTGTTTTCATATTAGATTTCTTGTTCCCTAATCTGTGGCTTTCTTCTTTTACAGAAGCACAGAGGATGGAAAAGTGGGGGTCTTCTGCACTTGGACTCTGGTGGGGATCCTGCTTGGAAAGGTAGATTACATTCTTTCAGTTCTTTTGATTTCATGCCTGTGAGTGATAAACGATTTGTGGCAGAACTTTGGGTTTTATCTATTGTCTTATCTAGTGTATACTAAATGTTTATCTTTGTAGTGTACTTATCTACTACCTATATACTCACTGTATATACACTGACACTTGGTTGTGTACAGGGCATGACAAATCAAAAATTTTGAGTGGGACTAGAGGGGCTATCAGGAATGGAAATGCCACTGCTAAATAACTTGGAACAAAAAACATACCTAGAATGGAGCTGATGAAGATAAATGTAATCTCATCAAGAAACAAACAATCAAAAACCATAAAAGACAAGTAACTCCTAACAGCAACAGAAATGACCGATTGTCAAAGAGAATAGCTCAGGTGTCTGATAGCATCCTGAAAGAGAGAAGCATTTCTCTTTATAACACTTTGTATGCACAAACAAAAAAGTCAAAAAAGGGGGATTTGATACTTTTTGATAACACTTCCTCAAGGTCTTAGAATCACCTCAATTCATTTTGTGCATAGGTCTTTTAAAGTGTTTATCTGATTAGGTGCTGAAACTCATGCGTGGCAATGACATGTAAGCCTCGTAGCCTGTTTCTACTCAGTTTGTATATAAAGATGACATTCATTTGAAAAATGTTACATTTTACTGTATCTGTGATAGCATGCAAAGTATATAAATATGACTGTGTTTACTATTTAAAAATACATTTCACTTGAGGTACAGAATGTGATTTTGACACCTTTAATTGGGGAGGAAGGAGGCGATTCATGGAAGTAGGAAAAAGGGTATTATACTCTATTTGAATAGAAGTAAGTAAATAGGATACAAAAGGTACATAAAACTAGTCCCTTTAAATATGAATTGAAAACATCTGCATGCTTCTTCATAGCTCAGAGTATCTATGCCATCTGCTCAGTGCATCCAGCAAAGAGGCAGGATGTGATTTGGAGACTGGGACAGGCAGTGTATGAAGAGCAGCAGCAGGAGCTGGGTTTTTTCTAGCCTGCAGAAGAGAATGCACATGCTAAAAGGACAGGAAAAATGCAAGTTGCAGTAAAACGTTTTGCAGTTGGCTGTAAGGAAAAAAAAAATCTATCATGAGAGTGGTTAAATAGCAGAACAGATTACCCAGGGAGGCAGCTGAGTCCCTATCCATGGAGATTTTCAGAACTTGATGGAATGAAACCCTGAGGAACCTGACCTGACTTTGAAGTTCACCTTCCTTTGAGCAGGAGGTTGAACTAAATGCGTCCTGAGGTCTTTTCCAATCTAAATTTTTCTGTGATACAGTCATTAGTTGAATGCAGCTATACAGATTTTTCACGTTATTATTTATTTCTTCATCTTCTCCTAACAGAAAGTCTTAATTAATAAATAAATGTATGTTAACACAGACATAGTTCAGTACACAAAAATTAGGGTGGGTCTAGAAACCAATGGTGTATTTTGAATTATGAGAAATAAGGAAATACAAGGAACTCAGAAAAGGAACTGTGTCGCCCGTATGAAAGCTGAAAGAAAAGAAAACAGGAGAAAACTTGATGAGGAAAATAACTATGTTTTTGGTCTTTGAGCCTCTAGTAAATTAGTTTCTAAGTTTTCAGTGTGAGGGAATAATAATACAGTGTTTTTCACAAGCAGTCAAAAACAAGCAGTCAAGAAAATAGGGGAAGTTTTAGCAGCCAATAATTTTATCAGTGGTAAAAAATGAATCTAACATCTGAAATACTCCATGTATGTATTGTGTATTATTATAAACACATCTAAAAGGAAGAAGAATTAAATTATTATGTAGTAAAATACTAAACATCTCCCAGAAAAAAAGCAAGAGTTTACTGCCACTTTACCTGCCTTAGTTTGGAAGAAATAGTAGATGCTAGCTTTAAATTTGGGCATGTGCTTTAAAAGATCTCAAGGCCTTACTGGACAGGGAGGGTGTGTATAGTAATTGAGAATCCATTTTTCTCAGCTACCTTCTGTATCTTTAGGAAAGATGATATTTGAAAACAAAAAAAGCATTCTTTCTGGTTGTTTAATGAAAGCCGCAGGTTTTTCTTTACTCATAAGTTAAATATAATATCACTGTAATTTTCTGTTTGTATCAAATTCTTCATCTGAATCTATGAAAGCACCTTACAATATACATCACGAAGCAGAACATGTGAATACAGTTCATTCAAATACCTACATACAATGGGTTAAAGCTCTAGCACATCACAACTAAATAACTTGTAGTGACTTTGAGACATGAAACATATTTAGCTTCAAGGACATTGTTGTCTTACTCTAGGCACCTGATCAGAACACCATTCTATCAGTAACAGGACTTATCGGCTTCAGTGGGTTTAGCTCAGGCAGTATATCCTGAAGTACCTGAAGTACCAAAGTACCGCCTCACGGATTTAATCAGAATCAGTACATTTTAGTTGAGTGAGGATGACAAAATTTGGCTTTCCCAAAGTATACCACTGAATATTTTTCCAGCATGGCATTTTCATTAAAAATTAAATATAGTATAAAAATGTCTCAAATGTGTTTGATGCCTTTCTGGAGTACAAAGGACAGCATGTTACGAAACAAAAACTCCTAAAGTATTTCACAGTTTATGTGGGAGAAAATAGCTTAAAACATTGGAAAAGATGAGCTAAGCTCTCAGCTTGTGAAAACATTGCTATACGCAGAAGATATAGAGAATATTATGAGAGCTTGATTTAATGCAGTCTATTAATTACTATTAATTATTTAAAATGTTATAAAACTTCTCCATGAACCCCTACTGAGATGCTGGCATGTCAAGCAAGCAATTAAAATACAATACAGTTAACCATAAAATAGAGAGCAAAAGGAAATAAAATATTTAAAAGCTAAACAAAGTGGTAGTGTTAGCAAATCTTTATCATATACTGAAATTCTAAGTTCCCTGAAACTGAAGCAACTTCATTAGCTGATTAGTATTTCAACTCATGAAGTCCTAACTTCTCCAATAATCTTACTTGTCAAATATTATTGATTTTTATATATATATATATATATAACTACGATATTTACAATTAAAACTAATCTATGTCAGAAAGAGAAAGCAATGGTACAGCACACAATAAAATGGGCTTTTCTTGATTCTACAAGGTACTCTGGAAGCAGAGTGAGATGTCTTAGGCTTTTCTCCTTGACTGCCACCCAAAACTATAAGTGAAAATATTGAAATTTTTAAAGGGAAGAAGACACATTAGTATATATACTCTGAAGCTGAGAGAAAGTATTATAAATAATAAGCACAATAAATTCCTGACTGTAAACATGTAGCTATAGTGCTGTATTTCATTCCATGGGAAAAGCCATAAATATTATGCCTTTTAAAGTATGTTTTTAGTATCTCCCAAATCCTCTGTAGTTTAAAAATTATAGTGGGTACCATTTCTTCATGTTTTGTCTCTAAGTAGCATCACATCATAGCATTCATTAACTGTGCAGAACACCAAGGTGAACAAATGACAGATTAAATGAAAGGATTTAAATGGTATGCCACTCTCAAATATCACTGAAAAGTAGTGAGATAGATATAGATACAGTTATATATAACCCTACCTACCATATCACAAGAGGTGTAGAGTGTATTAAATATAACATATCATGTTTGATGGTAGATATTTCACAGCTTATACTTGACATACTCTTTTCCTGAAAACTGGGGAGCTTTCATTCTGTAAACATTACTGGCTTCTAGTGTCTATATTTCTCAAGTCCTTTAGCAAAATTTATTTCTGGGAATCAGTCAGTTTACCTCACCTAGATGCAAATTGCAGCAAGGAAATAATTTTATGTTCTTGATATTAAAGCGTTTTAATTCCATATGCATTGCAATCGTGTCTGTATGGTACAGTGAGATGACAAAAATTCCTTCCTCAAAGTGAATCCTTCATATGCTCACGCTGCATAAAATTTCCTTCCATATGCATTTCTTACTCATATATAAAGGTGTCCTTACCAATTCTCATATAAGTCATCAAGGTGCCATTCAGTGTAGGCTCTATAGGATTTTTAACGAGTATTTTCTTATTCAAAACTTCAGGCTGCTGAGTATATGGGAGATGTTAATATAATGCATCATCAGACCATGGTTCTCAATCCTTTTCCATGTTCTTGCTGTATTTCTGTCACTCAACATGCACATTATCTGCATTGAATTCTCACATTGCACCCACCTCTTTACTGAAATCTGCATGATTTCTAACCTTTCCTCTCCAGCATCTCACACCTCGATACACAAGTCTGAAATCCTAATTTCATGTCAAAAAAACCCCAAGAGATGAAAAAAAGAGTCTAGAGAAGAAAACAAAACAATTGTCATGGTTTTGCAGCCAGAATCAGCTCAGGTTATGGGTTTTTTTTAGCAGTAGTGTCATGAAGGGTATTGCTTTGGAACTAATAATACAAGGACATTGAATTCCATTGGAGTCAGTCTACAACTTTGTGGTTCCATGTATTCCAACCACTACTGAAAAGATTTTTTGCTAACCTAATTAAACAAGTAATTACCCCTTGTGAAATGTGAGAGATATTATAATGGACTGATGGAGGGTTCTTTTATTTAATCATTCTGTATTTTTGGGTCCAAAGTCAAAGTTCAAATGATTATACAACTCTTCAACCAGTGTTTAAGTAATCCACTACCTCTTAGAAAAATACATCTTTGTGCTCCTTCCAGCAGAAACTTTTATCAGACAGCAATGTCATGGTAGAGATCAACATGAACCCTTTGCCTGTGGAACCTATTTAGACATTAGCACAATACAATGTGGTTAACTAGAGCAGAGCATGCCGGATGAAGAAGTGAGGCATGCCACTATAAATAAGGTAGTTGTGATAAAAGCCTTTTATAATATAATTGATCTATAGAATTCTTCCTTCCCTGTGTTACTGTAGCAAGAGCTACCATTTGCATACTAAAATGCTGAGAATTGTTGATTAGTCTTTGGGGTTTTTTTACTGGAACTGAATCAGTAGAACTCTGTAATCCTGACATTTCCTTCACAAGGAATGCCTGTGTACCAGGATGTGTCTGCCTTTGACTGTGGTGTCAAATGCTGACACTTCAAATTTTAACTCTTCAAAAAAATCCTCAATATATGATATTATGTATTTGCCTCTTTTTAAGTCTTACTTAAAGCTATGCTTCTTTGACCCGTATCAACTCAAGGGACCAATGTGATAGGCTTTCCTAAAGACATAACAGATAAGGACAGAAGGGAAAATGATCCAGGGAAATATATTCCTTTTTCATATCCTACCTTCCCCTGTAATTAAAGGCAATTCTAAAATGCAACAGATTAGTACAAGATAAATGCTGTCTCTCCACTCAGTTGTTAAGCATAAAAAAACCCTGCCACCATCTGTCACTTATGATTATTAGACATGTCAACATGCTTTGTGCTGCAGTTCTTTGAAGTACTGTAGGTTATATATGTCAATTTATATTGTGTCATCCATTACACACTCAGTACATACATTTGTACATCAACACATCAAGGGAAGGCTGTTTACTTTAACGGGTATCCCAGTAGCTGTTAAAAACACAACTGTATTATCAAATGATCGATGCTTGACTGAAGCCAGAGATAAAACTCTAGAAATTTTCTTACCAGTTGCATTCTAGTAAATTTGTTTTGTTTGACTGGTTGGCTGGTTTTAATATTTAGGGTACCCACTTGGTAGTTTTGATTGTCATTGGATGTGATTTGGAAGAGTAGAAACTTGTACATTTTTACACCTACACAAATGTCTGTCAAAATCTGCTCTCAAAAAACATTCAAACGTTTACAGAATGATTGGTGGAGTAGAAAAAAATACTGACATATGCTACTCACTTAGGAAATTATTTCTGCTAAGCGCTAGTTATGTTATTTGTTCTCCCTGCCTCTCAGACTGCTCCTCTTGTGATTGTCTGTTGTACCCTTCCAGATATATTGAAAGCCTTGAAATGGGATTGTGCATTTCCTACTTATTTATGTTTTGCTCATTGCAGTGAAGGTCTTGCTCAGTGATTGGTCCTAGATACTCTGCAGTACTCAACACTATGATGCCTCTTCCCAAAGCCTAATTCCTGAAGAAATAATGAAAGAAATCATTAAAGAATATTTTTCTCTAGAAAAGATTGAGAACCTCTAGACTTTAGTACCTCAGAATTCACAAAGCAGGCAGGCTCAAACCTTCTGTTTTATGGGTAAATGTAATCTCTTAGAAGCCCAAGGATCCTAAGTTTTGAACAGCTGGGATAGGCATTTATTGCCAAGTATTCTCAAGTCCTGACTTAGGTTTTTTAGAACATTACAGCAAGGCCATACTTTGAAACGTCTTATCAAAATACATTGCCTTCAATACTGCAAAATCCTTGACTTAATATATAATTTTGTATTTACAATAGTGTTACTTCTGTGAAATTGAGTACAGTGGTGCTTACAGAATCTGGTTTATTATTAAAGATACAATGTTCATAATAGAAGTTGGTGTATGAGAGGCATTAAAAAGCCGCTATCTGATTAGTTTTATTCTAAGCAACTTCTGAGGTATGTTTTATAAATATATAGCTGTCTTTTTACTCCTGTCAGACCTTTTCTTGTTTTGCATTCTTATATGAGAAGTTACATGAAGCTCCTTCTATACAAAAATGAACAAAATATCCAACATTTTTGTTACTTCATCGCTGTTTCACTGAGTGTAAAATTTGGTTTTGTCAAAATAATTTAAGCTGCACTCTGTATTTATGAGATTTTTTTCCATTGAAAAGATAGATTTTTATGGAGTTGTTATTTCTCAAGTACACATATGTTATATCCCAAGCTTATATATGTATGTCTGCTTTTAAGCCAACCTTTCTTTTTCTTTAAAGCTGAAACACAGTTTCAATAGCCAATAACTATTTCTGCGTTTAATCTCTTATTTCACTAGCTACAAATGCAAGCATTTGTCCCCTCCAAGCAGTTCTTACCTTTGTTAGAAGATGTTCTTATTTCTTGATATTACTTTGATTTGAATATCATAGTTGTAAAGCAGGTATATTAAGGTCATGAATAATTTATTTGGTGACTATTAAGTCAGGTATAATTATCTGACATTACAACTCTTACAATTTTTGACCATTCAGAAAATCATAATATTAGTACAGCAAAAATTTCAGTAGAATTCTGATGGAAGAATTTCTTGTTTCATCATAGACCTCATACTTACTTGATCACATGATCATGACCCATTTCTGCAACACATAATTAAATATACAGTCCTACTTTAGAAATCTGTTCAACACTATGAAGCATTGTTTGGAAATAAAAAGTTACTGCTTTGTATCTTTGAATGCAAAGATCCTTTTGAATTAGATGTCTCTCCTATATTTTCCTTTAGCTAGTATATTAGGATGGTTGTTTTTTATCATTAGCCAGCAAAGAATTAAGACATCTGTGTGGACAAAATGGGTTCCTTAGGCCTAGGCGTCTCCCTTCTTTCACCTGGATTTTTTTTTTCCTAGAAGTATTTGAAATTTTTATAGTTATTGAGTATTTCAGTCTGCTGGATGTTTGAAAATGTGTACCGAGCCTGTACAGATCTACCACAGTGCACCACTGAGAAAGTCAATTCTCTGACAAAGTATTGAACTGACTATTTGGGGTTTTTTTCTATATACACGATGTCTGTCTGGACAGCCAATGTAACAGATCCTTAATGTGTCATTTTTTGAGCATTTACATCTGCATTACAGAGCACTACTTCATGGCACTGAGAAGGAGCACATAGAAGACAGCGTCTGAATCAAGGTAGCACTTCTTCACACTACAGGTAGTGACCTTTCTTGACACAGGATATGGTAGAGATGGAGAGTGCCAGCAGGTTTACAATAGGGTTAGAAAAAAATGTGGGCCATATATTAATGAAGAGATCCTAAAGAAGAAAGGTAAAGGTGTACCTTCTGCCATCCTTTCTCCAATGAAAAAAAATCCAAACCGTGGATCACAGAAAGTAGCTAAGCTTATATGATTTTTAGCATTACTATTACTACTGCTGCTAGAGGTAGTATAACAAGCTAGACTATCAGACTGACGTGGTAGTGCAGAAAATGTTCTTCTATATCCTATGAAGAAAACAGGGGTTTGGGAGATTTTACCCTGCTGCTTTGGCTTCTGGGATGCACAGGCCAGGAGATATTGTAAGGAAAGAGTCTAGTTATTAAGGGCTAATGTTTTTGATCCTATAGTCAAAAAGATGAAAAAATTGAGAGGACAGAAGCTGCTGTTGTGAGGTATCTGTGGAGTTTTAAAGACTGCAGAAACCTCAGTGCCTCAAAGATTGATGAGCTGCTGTTACCCTGTGGCTGAAAGGTCCACTAGCAAGTAGAGAGAAATTGTCTGAGAATGGGTATTTCTTTTTCATTGGCCTTATTTTTCGGGATTAAAAGTATTGGGTACTGCATAGGAAAAGTATGGAATTAATGTAGCCTCCCAAGGTCATCACTCTGCAAAGAAGACATGAGAGAATTTGGGCCTCAGAAGAGCATATGAAGCACTCTTTTGGATACAGCAGATGGACTATATCTGACATCACAGGTGGAGCGATATGTTATTTTCATTTTGAAAATTGCTCTAATATGGGTCTCAAAGTGCTTATGAATACATCAACAAAGAATGTAGGGATGGGATAAGAGAATATGCATATCACAGCCATACACTGCCTAATCACAGGCAGAAAGGTTTTTAGGCAAACAGTCCTTTTCTGCAAGAGAGGATTAACAATATTTCTAACAGGTGCTTGCCTAATCTGTTCTTACAGGTCTCTGCTAATGTGGGCTTCATAATTTCCCAGGCCATTCCCTTGTATCACTGTCGCTACCGCTTGAAATGTTTATTTTCTCCTTTCTCAGTATTTGACTCAAATGTCCCTCATTCCTTTGAAGACTTTTTCTTACCGCCAGCATATCTTTATTATGCTTCTCATATGGGCCTGTTAGAATGCAATGGAAATGCAATTGAAATTTTAAAAAGATGTGACCTGAGAAAAGTTTTTCCAGCTTCTAGAGAGGCTGTGGAAGAACTCAATGTGACTAAGAGGAAATGCAAAATTTTCCTAAGCTTGCTCTCCATGATGTACAAGACAATAGAATGTTTCCAGAGGGGAGGAGATTAGAATAGAATAGAATAGAATAGAATAGAATAGAATAGAATAGAATACAATACAATACAATACAATACAATACAATACAATAGCGTTGTTCAAATGCATCTTAAGCCTGACAGGCTTGGGGCATCAACCACCTCTCTAGGAAGCATTGTTCCAGTGCTTGACTACCCCATTGGTAAAGAAATACTTTCTAATGTCAAGTCAAATCCTGCCCTGGTGCAGCTTTGATCCATTCCTACATGTCCTGTCACTGAATCCCAGGGAGAAGAGATTATCACCTCCCTCTACTTCACCTCTTCAGGGAGATGTAGAGAGAAATGAGGTTGTCCCTCAGACTCCTTTTCTCCAAACTAGAGAAACCCAAAGTCCTTAGCAGCTCCTCACAGGAAGTGATGGTCTTGCAAGTTTTGTCAACATTGTAAAAATTTCTGGAAAACTAAAAGGTCAGGAATATTTCAGAACTCAAAATGTGGAGGATTGCAATTATATCTAAAGAGCAATGTGATGAGGAAATAGGGGGAAATTACTTACACAGATTTGTTTGGTTTTTGTAAGAACACAGATGAAAGGGTCCCACTGTACTAAGACTAAATTAGAAGCATGGATCTGTAGATATTTTAATGGTGCCTTTAAACACTCGCTAATTTTTGTTAATGAATATGGAAATTTGCCTGATTGATCACTAATTACAAATGAACTACAGTATTAGATTAGTGATGGTATTTCTTGGACAAAGGAAATTGAATTCTCAAGGTTAGTTTTCTTACTGTAAGCCAAATATTCCCTGGCACACTGCAGCACCATTTGCATTTCAATTAGATTGTGGCTCTGTGCCACTAGTTACCATACCTTGTCTTCAGTGTAGTCATGCATTGACTGAAAAATGAATGAGCACTCATTTTTTATTCTAAAAGTTTCCTATGTGTAACTTTTTTGTAGTTTCATCAGATACTATAGTCTTAACTCTAATCCAACACATTTGAAAGCTTAGTACCACACGTAATTCGCAACACATATATTAAGAAAGCTACTGATGATGATTGCGAGTTCATTGAACATTCCACTCAGTTAAAATTAGCAGAAACTTAAATTTCCAGATGAAGCAAACTTTCCAACTTTGAACTTCAGCAGTGTCTTCAACCTGAATGTTTTACTTTACCGCTTCTTCATTAACAGGTGCAAATGCTTTTAAGTGAATAGGAATGCTTCTGGTTGCTTTTCCTTTTTTTTTTATTTTATTTGTAATAAGTATATAAACAAACATGTCACATAATTTTCTGTTCCAGTAGTAACTGGAAGTTTTCTGATTTTTTTCATGGTTTTTCTGCATCCATTTCTCTAAGCAATTTTTATACTACAAATGACAACCTTAGGTCAGATGAGGGATAGATACAATAAATAGTTAGCTTTTTGATTTGATATCAAGTCTTCTTTTGGCAGTTTCTGGGTATTTAAAAGTCCTTTTTGTTGACATCTTGCCTCAAAGACATATAAATAAAAATAGGTAAATTGAACTCCATATATATAAAAATAGGTAAAGTGAACTCCTCACTTGTATGCAGTTGTTGTCTTTCCTCTTGCAGAACTAAGGTGTCTAAAGATTGAATGCTTTAATGTCCTCTCCAGTTCTGAACTGAGCAATGTGGCAGTGTGCTAAGTCAAGATCATTGATCTAGTACAGAAACCTTTGATGAACCCAATAGAAGCTAACAGAATTATCACTCTCCAAAATTTCTTTTTTTTTGTTAAGCTGAATGAATATGGAATTTTATATTATGCACCTTTGGAATGCCACTGTAGACTACAAGTGGGGGTTGGCACCTGTCACCTAAAACAATAGGTTGGAAATAAATGCATTCAAATTACCATTGTACAGATTAGGCAGTGTCAAAGACAATGTCATCATTCTATTGTTAGTTTTAAGAGCACATGAAAGACAAATCCA
Source organism: Hypotaenidia okinawae (assembly GCA_027925045.1). Classification (NCBI taxonomy): domain Eukaryota; kingdom Metazoa; phylum Chordata; class Aves; order Gruiformes; family Rallidae; genus Hypotaenidia; species Hypotaenidia okinawae. Next base: position 13,622,856 of record BSDF01000013.1, on the reverse strand, counting down.
ATGAGACATTCTGTATAGAGTTCTCAAAAGTGACTGTAAAGAGCGGGAGAGAATTTAGTGTCAGCATGTTTTAGTGCTGATATCAAATACTTTCCATCTTAGGCTCTACCTGATGAATGTTTAGTGAGTCCTGTTCTTAGATGTTAATGCTTTCTTTTCTTTTCTTTTCCTGCATTTTATTTTCCTGATTGTTTCTGTATTGTAATAAATTGCACTTTCATTAATGTGGAGTGATGGGCTGCTTTCAGCACTGCTTTAACCACAGCCAGACCAACTCTCATTATGCTTTCATTAGATCTCAAACTAAGCAGGTCCACATGAATAATCTTTTTTAATGAGAAACCTTCCAAATAAAGTTGTTGTTCTAGCAATGTGAGCAAATGGTGACTCAATAGACAGAACTGTGGGGTACAAGTCAGAATTGAACAGTTTTCTCACCTTAATTGCTTTGTGCTGGTGAAGATGTTGACTTTCATATGTGAAGAAAAAATCATTTCCACTTAGAATAATTTAAAAACAAACAAACGAACCTGAGGCCTTTTTTTTTGTGTATGTGCAAGTGCAGCATATTTATCACAGTTTGCAGCAGCTTGTTTACTGGTTTGTTTTATATTCCCTTCCTAATGTCATCAGAGTGCTCCTGGGGAAAAACCTAAAACAGCAAACATCAAACTGACAATAGTCAGGATAAGTATTCCCAGACCTTGCATCATCTGAAACAACCATAATAAATAATTAAGTGCAGCCATAGCATCAAGCAAATGTTTGACCAAGAAGTGATGTCTCACACTGCATTTTAAATGTCAGCAATCAGGTTCTGGTGAACAACTGCATGGAGCAAATTTAACAGCAAGGAATCTGAAAACGTCCCATTTCTGTACCAAGTGGCAATATGAGTTATTTTCACTGAAGCACAGATGACCTCAAGGGAGATCAGTTGACTGTGATCACCCAAATGGAGATTCTGTTTGTGTAGGACCAATGGAATTGTGATAAAAGCCTTAGCTTCTTTTTAGGCCTCTTTTTAAGGAAACCACAATGTCAAACCTATACAAAAAGAAACTGCAAGCATCTTTGAACAGTCACTCTACCTCTACATATAAACATGGTCTTTCAGGTATTTTAACAGTCTCACCTGTTTCCAGGTCCTATGGAGTGGGCTGTGAAGTGTTGCAGAAAAGGGAATGGTTTGTACTATGGCTTCCTTGTTTTCAAGACCAAGGTAGTTTCATGAAGTTGATAATGCTTCAGGCTCAATCATTTTTATTTTGTTGTTCTTCCTTTTGCAAGTCCCAACAATATATGTTAATGGCAGCTGGAGGCAGTCTGCCTCAGTAATAATGCTACTGGTAGATGCCCAAGTAATACTCATTCAGAATCAATAAACATTAGAAATTCTTTTGTTTAGTGTCTGGAGAAGGATTGCTAGTATGAATTGTAAGGATATTATGGTGATTCAGTACGTTAGAAGAATGTATAGTATATTTCAGTATAATCTTTGAGATAGCCACATACATCCTCAATTGGGAGTGGACAGGCATCCAAATACTCACTTTGAGAATGAAGCTGAACCTAACCCATCAACTGCATGCAGAAGTTTGCAGTACTCTTAAAACACATTTTAAAAATGACAGCTGCTTCTGAGATTTTCATTTATTCAAGGAGATCACTTCAATTATGAAGTTTAAAGCTACGCTAACGTCTTTAAATTTTTCTCAGTTTAAAGCTGTTGTCACAAGGAGATTTAAACCAAGGTTTTCCACTTTGATCTGCTTGACTCAGATACTTTAGTGTCTATTGTGAAGATATATAAAGGCTTAGTTAGATTGCTTGGATATATGAGAAAATTCTTGGCTGCCGTAAATCAGCATAGCTTTATTGAAGTCAATCGAACTATATGGAACCACCTATGAACTGGAATCTCATGCTGTTCCTGTTTGCAGTATGAATTTATCTTTTGGAACGTCTTCATTGTGTGCTTCCAGCTGCATCTTTTTTTAAGAAGTCCATGGATACCATTGATATGTCAGCTTTGAGGCTTGTGAAATGAGTGTGTATTTTAACAAAGGATAGATACATGAAAAAAGATAAAGGGCAAACATTATTTTAACTTTATAAGGTAAAAAGAAGAAAGTTGTCTTTGCTTCTGACAAATTTGCTGTAGATGTTAGGGCACTACAGGAAACCCCAAGGAATTAATGTCAAAACTTGGAATGCTGCAGTGAATCTGTCCCTGCTGTAGGTGAATGCTGTTCTTGCACAGTATATTTCTTGTGTTAGTTACATCAGAAAAGTCCTGAATTCTATCATCTTAGACATGTTACAGTAATATTAACTAAGAACAGATAGCTCTGTTCACTTAATATGATATTTAAGGAACATCTTTTTGAAATGTCTTAGAGTTTTACTGGTTTAGATGTTCAGCCTTCAAGGATTTCCTGGCAGCAAAATAGAATTTGAAATAGTTTTGAGACAAAGTTTGGGTACATAGGATTCTTGGCAAAACTACAAATTTAGGATCCATTGGTGCAGATTCTTAAATCAGGTTACCTTTGTCAATCTGCGTATTGCAATGCATAAACAGCTTATTGGATGAAACTAAGTACAGACATCTACTGCTGTATTACCCATATTGGAGTATTTCCATCTTTAGTGATGTGTGTTTGTACTAAACTCAAAAATTATAGATTGTTATTCCATGAGAACCGTAATATCTAGTTATCAATAGTAATAATAAAGAGACACTCCAGATTTTACTTTACTTTCTGGTATGGATTTGGCCATACTGACACAGTGAAGATATTATTGTCTAAATTATTTTTATAAGATTTTGTTCTTATACTTAAAAATACATATTGGTGGCTGTAAATTACACATGGACTATGGTAAATAACAGTTACAAGTTAAAATGTTTATTTTGGGGAGAAGCCATTACCTTCCCCAAACATCTTTTAAGTGATCAATAAATTATTTCTATATTCCTGTATGTTTGTTTCTCCAGGTGTTCAGAACATGCCCAGATGCAAAAGGTGTACTTTTTAATATGGAGTTCCCCTCTTTTTTAACCAACAAAATATTAAGAATTTTAAGAGTGAATTATTCAAATTATGATTGGTTTTAGATAGCTCTTTACTTATATATTGGAGAAATCTATTTTATAAAAGGTTTGCTTTTTTATGATACTTAATGAGCAGTTGCTTATATATCTGAATAAGAAATAAATGGTTCTACAATATTCAGTAATAATTTCTGTATTGTACTTATAATGTACAATATAAAATCGTTCTTGACTCATCTTCTCTTGCTAGTCTTAGGACATCTATTCCTGAGCTAATAATTAAACATTAAATGCCACATTTCCGAGGTCACGAACATGTACAGTGATTGCAATATTATATTAATAGACTTCTAGAGATAGGCATTTTAAGTTTTAAAGGAGGCATAGGAAAACTTAATCAAAGAATCAGCCAATTCGGTCTCTTATGTAGTAGTAAAACCTGAGATTTTTATATGCTTCTGCATTTTCTGCTTCTAAAATGGTCTGTCAAGAGTCTAATTGTAGCAGGATGTTCCTATCCAGTAAAAATGGATTAAACTGATAATTTGCAAAAATAAGCAATGAAAACTTCAACTGAATTTTGCAAATACATGTGCTTGAAAAGTTCAAGATTTAAGTACATCCTTTTTCAGAAAGCAATATGTACACTGCTGTCTTGGAATGAATAAACCAGAATTAATTAGTTGTTTGCATCTTAAACTTTCAATATTTTATGTATTTTTACTGATTATTACATAAACCATCAGAGAGATGACAGTTGAAAGCTTTTAATTTGTCATTGCTTTGCATAAGCTTCTCCTTTAAATTATTTTTCTGTAAACGTGCTTCCTGTAAATATTACTACAGAGTGTCTGTTAATTACAACCACTGCATGGGCAATGATGGCTGAGGAAATTAATAAAATATACACATAACTTGATGCATTTCTATGATTTCCACTACTTGGACCATGTTCCTCTGGGTCTGACATGTTCAGTCAGTCTTCCTGAACTCAGTTCCAGCTAGTGAAGTATCCCTTAGCATAACATAATTGGTTCTGCAACATCCTGCCTGTCAGAGTAAAAGTCCTGGGAAGTGATGTTGAGCTGGGACTTCCTCATGCTCTAGCAACTCTTGGAAGCCACAGGCTTCTATTCATAGTCATGTTCTTCTTAAACATGGCATACAGCCAAAGATTATGTATTCATGTCCTTCCTCCCAAAATGCTCTCTGCCCCCAACTGCAGCTGAAGTATCTATTCCATTACTGGCCATAAATGTCACTGATGATATACTGCCATTTCAGAAAGAATCAGTGCCTGTCACACGAAAGTCGGAAATAAACTTTGCTTTTATTATCACTGCTGGCAGTGGCTGGGGGGAGCATTGGGAGTTATTCATGTAGGTCTTTTGTCCTGACCACTAATATCAGACTACACAATTACTCCAAGCTTTTTTAAGCCCCCAGTCCTTCATTGCATATGGACTTAAGTGGTTTTTGTCTGTTACTCTAGTTCAGATAGATTCTTTACCAATTTTTGAATCTTAACGTGTTTGAGAAGATATTGGGATAATTTGGCATTTTAGAATATTAGCCTGTTCAGCACAGAGAAGGCTAATTTTTTTGTTTATCACCTTCAGCAACGTGTGTCTTACTTCCAGTTTGGGTGCCATCCATCATCTATCTGACATGGTTATTCAGCAAGTCAGAACTGATAAATCTGAATTATCTGGTCTCACTTGTCAGCATGCATGTCTTTCTTGAACAAATGCAAAATCAATTCCAAACCAAAGGGTATGCTCCTGCCAACTGTTAACTATTGACTGAGAATAAGTTATGTTTCCTCGTGATTAGCAAATGTTGGCAAACTTCTTGACTCACAGCTTAGTTTGGGAATTAAGACCTACTGTGTGGAGGCAGTGTGGTAAATTACATAATGGTTCTTGTATTGTATTAGGAAGCATATTTTCTCTGCATTCTTCTCCTCCCTCCCCCTTTTTTTTTCACTTTGGTGAAAAAAAAGAAGTTGTAAAAGTCTGCTTAACTCTTTAAAGTATAAAATGGACAGATGTGGGAAAATAAACTAAAAAGGACAATTCAGTACTTCCCTGAGTACATGTCTATAGTGCATGGTCTTGCATAGGTCCGACTTAGCAAGCTTTCTATGCAGACACCCAGCTCATCTCCAAAAGGTAAACAACCAAAAGCCACTTCTTTACTGGGTGGCATAAAATTATAGCTGAGAAGTAGTGAAATCAGCTTGTCCAAATTAGCTGAAGCTAACCTTTTTGAGCCTGTACCAAAATGAACTTGAGGTAGCTTAAAATGCTTGCTACTGCCAGATGTAGGTTTCCATTTCTCAGCTGGAACATATGCTTAGTCTGCCATTGAATCACCTGCAATACACACGCAACCCCTCTTCCAAGGTCATCCAGAAGGTTTAGTTATCTACTGAGCATAAACTTCTTGACTATTTCCATCCATAGGGGAAGGAGAAACACAGATTATTTATCAGCCCTTAATGTAATGGACAGTTGAGCTGAGTTACAGAATGACCTTCAGGAGTAACTAAAATTACATGTGCAGCTGACAACATCTGAGGTAGTTGCTGTTCTTTTTCCTTACCAGTTATTAATGCAATTTAGCACGTAAAATGCCAGGACCTCAGACATGCTATTAATTGCACATTACTAACCACTCTAACAGAATGCTGCTACGCCAATCATTGTGTAGTTCAGAAAATGTGTGAGAGTAGGACTTCTGAACCAGTACAGGTCCAGCTGCATAGGTGCACTTCACCATTGAATGTTTTCACATGCACTCTTCTCAAGTATATGTATATGAAAATAAAAGCTAAAAAACTCCCAAATCTCTATATACCCCTGTTCCAGTGACCCTGGCACCTCAACTTACTTAAAAAAACCCACAATTATCTAAGATAAATATCATATGAAGAAATAAATTTTCTGTGAACATCTTCATGTTGGCTCAATTAATTTTGGGAGATTTTAATGTAGAATGATCATAAAATAAACATAAATTTAAAAATAACTTCTTCTGAAGTCTTTTTATAGGGGACTACTTTATGCCTACTGTGTCAGGTTTTATATCTTTAATTTGCTGAATAAAAAAATAGATGCTTCTTTTTCTCTCTTTGGTGGAAAGCCCCTAGAGTTAAAAACATGAACATAAGTTTACCTACATTTTCATGTAACTGATCCTTATTGCATTCTAGAGAGCAATGTAAGAAACCTTTATGTAGAGATAGCCAGTTATCTCCTATAGCTGTGTCCAGCATAACAAACAATGCTATATGGTATGGAGATTTTTATTTTTATTTTTGAGCTTTAGAGATTTCCAAATATTAAATGTGAATAGAAGTTTATAAGAGTTTGTTATGGCAGCTATACAATAATGATTTTGATATCATCTCTCAGTGGATCTTCAGTGGTTCTTGGGGGATTTTGCTTGTCTACATGCTTATTTTACTTTTTTTTATAACTGCAGAACTATATTTGCATTGGTCAAATCTGAACAGGCTAGAGTACATGCAAAGCTAGTTCATTATAAATTGGATGTGCTTACAGAATCTCAGAAGGAAAAAAATGTATATCTAAACTGGCAAACCACTGAAGAGAGTGGATGTTCTAAAGTAGGTGTCCATACCAAATCACACTCACCAGGCTAGTTGTTTTGCAGCCATTTACTTCACCAGCACGAGCTCTTCACTTGAGTCACACTTTCTTAGCAATTCTCCATGTTTGATTGATTATCGAAGTAGCTGACTCTGTGTCTCAGACCTAGACTGTTTTCAGATACACTTGTGCAAAACATTTATAGGTTAATTTCTTATTTTAATATATAATTATGAGGATAATATTTCTTATTATGTATGTTAGTTTTCACATTATATCAAATTACTACTACTCAAATATTTTAATCCTCTGAAGTGTTTGAAATTATTTGGTAACTTGAATGAACAGGCTAGTTCCTTGCTTTCTAATATAAAAATATTTTCATATATTGTTTTTCTCTTGTTAATTCTTCTTTTTTGAATACTTACTAATAATTGGTCTATCCTAAAGATTTGTACTCTCTTCTTTGAGTTTAGTACATGAAAACACCCTCATTGTATATGACAGTGCTCTTCTTTCTAGTGTTGTTTTTTGTACCATTTCTTGTTTCTTTAGGGCAGCTCTGAAAGAGAACTAATTAAGCTTTTTTCAAGAGATTCTGAAAAATTAACTCATTTTTGTGAGGAGGAAAAAGCTAATCAAGACTCGGGTAATAAAAACTTGGATTTTGTTGTAGACTTAGCTATTCCTAATGAGTTTTCTTTTTGATATTTTATGTGATGTCTTCTTCTGAAAGGTATCCCATTGTTCTTACTGCATTATGCTGCTTTGTACTGCACAATGGACACTCTGTCCTTGTCAACCCTGTCCAATCTCCAGTTTACCTCACCTAGAAATTACCAGTCCTTTATGGTGCTTTTTGGAAGCATAAATCAAGATACCAAAAGAAAAAAAAAGAAAAAGAAAAAACAGACATAGAAAACATTGTATGTTTAGTTCCACTAAGAATATTTTTAAAATAAAAATTGCTCAGTATACATATTTTTGACATTGCTCTTGATTAACTAATTAATTCATTATTTTTTAAGCTAATCATAATATGTGGAAACTCGATTTTGAACCTATGGCATTAAACAATATTTCCTGAAACAGGTTCCCACCTTTGTGCATTCTGCTTTCGGTGATCCTGTTCTGGCAGTGGAGTTCAGCTAGATGATCTCCAGTAGTCTCTTGCAACCCCTATCATCCTGTGATTTTGTGAAGTCTGGTCTGGGGAGATGTGTCTCATACCTCATGTTAAGAGAATGAAGACTATCACATTGTGGCCTTTTTAGTTTTTTATTTTTTAAGACTTCAGTTGTGGCCTAGTATTCAAAGATGGCATAGATACATCCATAGATATACTGTAATCATTGTATTACTAAGACCTAAGTAATTTTGCTTTCAGCATATACTATAAAACCTAAATCAGAAATTGGCATAATGTTACACAAGTCTAAGAGAAAAGCTATTGCAGAACTCCAACCTATTGTATTTGCAACTCTTCAGCGCAGCCTGTCCATGTGCAAGTCCTGGTAGTGCCAGGAATACCCAGGTATACTGCACACTAAAAAGCAGGACTCAGAATAGCTCATAGACAAGCCCTTTTGCAACAGCAGAAAGGGAATATGGCTTTTTATTTTGAGGAATGCATTTGAGAAGATTTTATTTTTTTTAATTTATCTTTTCATAAAAAGGGGTCAGGTCCTTTTTTCTCTCAGGTAGCAGTCCTACTAGACAGGATTACTTTTCAGTGGTTCTTCCTATTACCCAGAAAAGGAGATGAAGAATCCTTTGAAAACTGTCTGACAGATTAAGGAAGCCAATACAACTTGGGGGCCAGAATCCTTCCATCTATTTATCTTCTTTCCCATTTCTTCATCAGCTTTATCAGCAGGAGACACAATATTTCATTTCTGTGAGATTGTGATCTTTTCACACTCATGGAATGTTTCAGTAAAATTATATTTACCTTCAAACTGCCTCTGTATTAGGAAAGTATGTGTTTTTCAATGATCGAACCACAGTGAGCTTTGTTGATAACGTCATTACAAACATATAAATTCAGATAATACTGCAGTTTGCGATGTTGTCAGTATTAATGCAACTGTACCGGTGCTAAAAATTAATTACATGTTTGAAGTTGCAGAAAAGTAGGCATCTCGCCTTTTACACCTCAGATTTTCATTGTTCCTTTTCTGGTTTGGTCTGTTATTATGAAGTTCTTTGAATTGCCTAAGCAGTCAATGGGAGACCTACTTACCTGCTCTCCACAGTTCTTGACATCAGCTAAACAATGCATGAAAGTGTTTTATAGAAAGAGACAGACAGGGGAAGAGATATGGATAAACTAGAGATATAAAGTGACATTACACATTTTATGAAATGACAAAAGAAAACACACTGAAAGTCAGAAACCTCCAACAGTGGCAGCATTTTTAGAAGACCCAGTGTCACAGTAAATAAGATTGTTCATTGTCTTTTAGCAAGGGGAATAAAATTTTGTTATTGTTCCCTATTGGTAAATTACCCTTGAAAAAAAGGAAAGAGGCTTCTAGTAAAGAATATCTAATGCTCAGAAAATTTACTCCTAAAGAATAAATAATGGTTTACTGTAGAACCCTATCCAAAGGAGAATTTTATGGCACAGTTATGGTGCAGACAACATCTTTGAAAATTGCATGATCTCATTCCTTTCACTCCAATGACAAATTATTAGTTCATTTTGTGGTGTGTTATAATCTTTCCTCACATAGGTATTGTGGCTCCTTTCTAATTTTATTAAGAACATTATTCTTTGGTATTCTACTCTGGCAAAATTATGACTTAGCACTGGATATTGGCAATAATTGGAAAAATTAGAGGACTGCTCGTATTCAGGATAGGTATGAAAGGATTTCATTGCTTTTATGCTGTTAATCTGCTAATTTGATACTTTACCTTTATTTACCTGGTGAAAAGATATGATTCTCTTTCAGGTTGGCCAAGTTGGAGATGTAGTTGTGATTATTCACTGACCGGAGTAAAACTGTATGATTCAGACATTGATCGCTGGGTGTGAAGTAGCAATCTAGCTATATGTTTCAGTAATTTTAAGAGTAGCGTTATTTTTTCATTATCAACTAAGTAATACTTAGAAGATATATGTAAATGGAAAATAATTTAGTATTATATTGAAAGCTTTTTGTGTCAAATTTCATGCAGTTACCAACAGAGTATTGTATTCATGCAAACTGTCAATGTGTTCAATATATTGGATGCAGTGGATGAACATTCACATAAACCCTAGTCAAAGATAATGAACGATGAGTGTGCTTACCTGAGGTCACAGCTGGTATTATAGGGGGGAGTTGGGGGAAAAAAACAGTAATTTAATCTTTAGAGAAGAGCAGCAGGAAGCAGAACTCCTAAATTCTCTTCCTGGTTCTGCTACTGACTTGCTGTATGCCCTTTGGCCAAGAGTGTAGCTTCCCTGTTTCTTACCTCAGCTGCTTTAAAGAGCAAGTATAATGCTTCTTACAAGTCCCTTCCTCTCAGAGACGATGTGAATCTGAATTAATGCTTAAAAAGCATTTTAAGATCCTGTAATTGAGGCACCGTGTAAGTGCAGTGTATTAATATTTTACTGAATACAGTTAATTCCTGAATTTTAAACTGGAAACCTGCTGTTAAACGGTATAGTTGGCAGAGTGTAAATATTAAATTGTTGCATTGGAATTAGACTTTAAATCATGTTTTCTCATGGAAAAGCTGCCATAGTAATCATTCCATTTTCCGTTGGAATCTGCCTGGATACACTTTAGTTCAAAGTCATTTCTTAATACACTGATACCTCTTAAATTTCAACAATACCGACAGTATTTTGTTAGATTTTTATGTGACACATACAGATGACAATCAAATTATTTTTGTAATGAGGCATCCAGAAATACACAGAGCAGAGGGGCAACAAATGTTGGTTTGAATTAATATTTAAATCTCATTGTTTGAAACAGTCCTCTTGAAAGAAAATCATGACTGATTTTTAATAGCATGGAAGCCCCTAGAGTCCCTCAACTCTATCAGCTCTGTTGTGTCAGTCTCTTTTAATCAGTCCTTCTTTTATCACTAAGCCCTAGATGACAGCCTGAAGTTTCACCCTGAGGTGTAAAGCATTGAAATATATATGTGACTTATCTGACTTCAACTTTAAAAGAACTGTATGGAAGCAGAAGGACAAATGTTGTCCTATTCACATTCAGCTTTCTAGATGTCATTGAAAATAGGATTTCTAAGATGGAGAGGCCTAAGAAGTAGGAAATAGCAATTTTATAAACAATTTTATTTTACATGGCAATTGTCAAAGTTGGTAGTCATATAAACCTCCACTCTGATTTATAAAACCTTAACACTGACAAGAAAAGCCTAATTCACATAAAACCAAAGGCAGCATTCTCAGTTGATGTGAAGACACCTCAAATTTAATGACTCATATCACATTTTGACTCGTGAAAATTGAATGTCTTACAGCAAATATCCCAGAATTGCATCTCAACAGAGATTTTCCCTATTTTCTCCCTTGCATAGTATTACTTGAACTATGTTGCCTTTCTTCATTCAACCACAGATTGTCTTTAACTGAGATGTTTTAATGATACCTGATAAAGTTCATAGGGAATTTGAAAACATCTCAGTATAAACATATTGCTATGAACAACCAAGCCAGTATGTTTGTTATTGAAATGCATAATCTCTAGGGTGAATATACTTTGTTTGCCCATTTTCTTACACTTATCTCTACATCTCTCTGTACCAAGATGGCTTTTTTAAATTTAATGAGGCATGGATCTGCTGAAGTGAGTGAAAGATTCTACTTTTGCAACTGAACCTTACATCAGGTATAACAAGCAAATTTGGGTCCAGACAGTCAGTAAATGCTTGAAGTAGGGAACAATTGCTATGCACAGTATTAGTATGCAACTAGTATGTAGTCACTTGTATGTGACTAGTACTAGCTGTCTTGCAAAGTCCTATGCTATCAAATTTGATGTTAATACCTAAAAACGTGACCGATAATTGATGGTTAGTGCTATAAACTTATTTGGCTTTGTATATGCTGTTTGCATTCTCCTAATGTTTACCCTTTTGGGGGTTCGGGTTTGTATTTTTGTGGTTTCCTCATTATGTAAAACTAAAACTAACAAAAATCTATCAGTTGGCCAATTTAACTGGCTGCTGTACTGGAACAGATACAAGAAATACTTGGATTAATACTGAAATATTAATTTCAAATTATTAATTGAGGATACTGAAGTAATGGCTGGAGCTATGTAGCTGATTTTTTGAGATCCCTCTAATAGGAAGCAGTTTTGGGCTAGTCAGGAACTCCATATAATTATCCTGTTTAAGAACTGCAAAGGTCTGTTGCAACTGCTTGTTTTGAGGATAGGAGAAAGGGAAGAAATACAGTATCTTTTGGAGGAATGTGAAAATGTCCACCTGAGAACTTGATAGACTCCATATAAAATATACAAATTGTCTGTATCTGGACTTGTCCTTCATTTGAGTAACATTGTTCTATATCAATAATTAAAAACCTCAAATCAAGAATAGGCAAGTGTGGGCTCATTGTCTGAATATTCTGGCAGTGATATTATAATCATTTTTGGTCCTTAGCTCCTTGAAAATCACCTTCTTAGACATGTAATAAGCTCACCTTTAAATAAGCACTAATTTACAGTAGATAATTCAGGCAGCTACATGCTTTCTGAAAGGTTTTTGGGAATGTTATTGGATTTCATAGGAAAGCTGTGTGGACACTTCAGTGTGGAACTTCTTCTTTCCCTAACAGGAGAAACATTATTCATAGTGTAATCTTACCAAAAAACAACCTCTTAAAATGTGTCATCTCCTACAGTCCAAATCATCATAGAAGTCATGATGGATAAATCTGGTGTTCACTGGATGAAAGGGAAGTAATTGGATGTATGATCCCCCTGAGTAACAATTGGTGAACAAAATTGAGCTGACCCTCCTTAATTAGCCATGTCTTCCAAAACTATCTTAAAAACATGGTAGCCTACCCAAACTAGCTTTTTGTTCTTTTTGAGATACTGCAAATTAAATTGCTAAAAAGATGCCTAAATTTTAACATGCTGAAGAGTGTGTCCATTTAGCAATCTTCTGATAAAGCTTCTTAGAGCTTGTGCCTTTTTGCTTAGGCCAAATCCATCTTAATGCAGCTACACAGCCTCCATGGAGCTCTCAAAGCTGATGTCTCTCACAATATGACACATCTCTAGAATGACTTTATCAAAGCAGAGATTTTTTTCTTAATTCTGTTGATGAATCACAAATATGTAATATGAGTGCAGTAATAGTTTTGCAACTAAACAGTACCTATATTAGGTGTGTTTTACACTAAATGATTACTTTTGCTCTCTTCTGTAATAAATAAAGAGAAAATGCTTAATATGTATGTAATGCAGATATATTTGGGTGTATTGCAGTAGCCAAAACCAGAAAGCTTGGAAAGCTGAAAAATATCAGTAGAGGGAGCTCCTACTGCATTTTTTGGAAAAGATGTTTATAACCTTCGGTGGACAAGCCATTTTGCAGTTGTTATGAAGAAGCTGCCCCTTGTGATGTGCTCTCTCACTGTTTAGCAGCATATTTGAGGAAAACTACATAATAATGAAAAAGGAAAATGGCTTGATATCCATCTGGCTTGTCATCTTTTGTATATTATGGATGTATAGCAGGTTGCAGACTGCATATAACATCATTGCTCTACTCTTTTTTCTTCAGGATCTCACATTGAACCTTTTCAGTCACCTCAAATGTCAAGCAAAGATTGAAAAAAATCAATACTCAAAAAATGTGTTGTGACATGGCAGAATTTAATTTGTCTAAGTGAAAGGGAAGGAGAACAAAACAACATTTTTTTTCCTCAATATCCCATGACTTCTTGATCAATAAGATATACTATTTGCTGGTCTCAGAGTCTAATAATGACTTTCCAGTGATCTTAAAAATCTTAAGGATGTCATTTACTCATTTTCTCACCTGCCTTTTCTAATAACAAAGCAAGCAGCTTGATGAGATCAAGCGCCAGTGACCTTCTCTGTGCAGAGTTCCTCAGAAACTTCTCTCCTGTGGTTTGATTACTTTGACAGAAAGAAATTCATGGTCACTGTTAATAATGACAACTAGCAGTAGCATATGAAAAAAGCCTCTGGCATTGCTGACAAAGGTCAGATAGCAGCACACGTTGTGTTTCTGCTGCTACGTTTAGTCATTTTCCATCACAAACTCAATTACATGTCTTGCACGTTTGAGCAGACTCTGACTCAACAGTGTGAACTGTTTCTGAAACAAAAGATAGTAAGGCTGTGGCTACAACTGAAATGATGCATTTATCATACTGCTACATTCATCTGTGTGATTTACTCCAAAGTTGCCCAGTATTTTCTACTGAGGAATCTACCCAAAGTCTAATCTCTTGCCTTAAAGCTTCTCTCTGCTTATTTCTCAGTTAGAGGTGGTGGTTGAATGGTCATGCAAATGTCCATCTCCATGTTCATGGGAAGATAACAACAGAGGGTTTGTGCTTTCTTTTATCTTAAAAGAAACTCCAGGTTTTAATATATATATGCTTACACTTCCTTTGTATTATTAAAAAACAAAAAACCCCACCATAGTCTTGGTCAGTTTCTCAAGATGTTTAGGTATCTGGATACATACATAGGTGTTTAGTAAGGCTTATAGAATCATTGAAATTCACTTCAGGTTTTAAAGCTTACATTTCTTGATGTGTAATGCTTTAAAGTCCTAGGCTTAAGTGACTAACATGGCTCAGTGTCATTCTTAAAGTATCAAAAACCATATTTGGTTGGTTAAAATTGAGGTTGCCTTCTCAACTGGATTTACTGAGTATCTCATGGTTAACTGGGACACTGAGTTCTTGTATCTTATAAAGTGGGGCTCAACTGGAAAGAAGTGTTTAAACTGAAAGCTGTGGTTTTTAAACAGTGGCTTAAGTTATTCTGGGGTTTTTAAATTGAATCAATCTACTGAATGCTCCTTGATTTCACAAAGTTTAGAGTACTCATTATGAAGCCTTAAAAGATGAATGGCTGAATAATTTTTTGTTTATACACTAATGAGAAATATTAGCAACTATTTCTTTTATTTTGTTCTTAATTCTTTCCCTGGGGAAAATGGAGGAATCTTTAAATGTTGATGCATATATTTTATCACATTTGTAAATCATCAGAAGATTTTAAAATCCATTTAGTAATTAATAATAAATTATTCAGTTACATAGTAAGTCTAGATCCTTGAGGGAATTTTTAATTTGCCACACCTATTTATTTTTTTTTACAGCTTTTCAGGAAATTTCACTACTTATTTGCATAAATTCTTATTTCCTCATTTTAAAATCTTATTCTGCATAGTTATATTCCAGATACCAGTGAAGTCAAGTAAATCTTTGTTACAGGCTCAGTCAGAAGTATATGTAATGCAGACATGTTTATGCAAGTCTTCTGAGTACAGCCCAACTGGAAGAGAAGTATAGTGACACTAGTGGAAGAAACACCAGCTTATGGATCAATGTAATAAATGCTATGTAATATTCCAAATATTCTCATCTTTA
This sequence comes from Hypotaenidia okinawae, assembly GCA_027925045.1. Lineage (NCBI taxonomy): Eukaryota > Metazoa > Chordata > Aves > Gruiformes > Rallidae > Hypotaenidia > Hypotaenidia okinawae. Next base: position 13,607,570 of record BSDF01000013.1, on the reverse strand, counting down.
TGAGGCAAATTATAACTGTTTTAAAGAACTGGTAGATCATGCATACAAAGTTTACACATTAGAGTGCTGGATGACAAACCTACCTGAATGAACAAACATGTGGTACACTAGCTGCCAGCTTTGCAGGTAGCACAGAAGTACATCTGGCCGTGCCTTTAAAAAGCCAGAGAAGCCTCACTGTTAATGGCTGACTGCAGTGCATTACATTGGAGCTGGTGCATTATGTTCTGGGCTAGCTCAGCACAGTGCTAGAAATGTATTGCTTCAGATGTGCAATTTTGTTTTTAGAGAGAAAAGGAGATGGATAATTATGCTTAGATTATGGGCATTTTTATGCTCCCTGTAGATATATTGATGATAATCCCTTGGCCTGAGACATTTTATTCCATTCTTGAGTAAAGGCTTTCATATTTTATCAAGGCTTTTCCTGGAGCCAGCCTTAAGCACTAACAAGAAAAATGACTGCTTGAGGCTCTGATTTAGCCTTAGCAACTTAGCCCAGAGACTCAAAGGCACTTAGGTGTCATGACACAGAGCTTTGGAACGCCTAACTTTAGGCATCTGACCACTACACCAAAACTTTTTTCACTGACTACTGAGCTGAGACTACCTGTATGATCTACAGGCTGAATCTTGCCTGCAGGATGAGGTATATGCAGATCAGCATGAAGAACAAAGATAGAGGCAAACCAGTAGGAAATTTCAAAAACAAGAGGGATGTTCTGTTTCTTCTGCCTTCTTAGGCTTTTAACCTAACCAGAACACCCAAGTTCAGTGGAGGACACAGCTCCCCTGTAATAAAACATACAGAAAGACAGAAACATTGAGAAGGGAAATAAACCTCAAACGGAAGGGATCCTTTAGTGCTGGCAGAGCAGGGAGTTCATATCAATGACTCTAATGTCTTAGAAACCTCAGATAGGTATACAGGGTTCATTAAGATAGATCTGGCCTTTGTATCCAGTGGACAAAAGTAGGTATCTTTCTTCAGTTGTAGTTCACAGCTAACAGCCTCTCGTGAAGGGAGATTTCAAATTCTCTTAAAAAAACCCCAGGGACCAAAGTGCCACTTTCAGAAGATAGGGGAGAGTCAGTTCCTCTCTTCTTGTCCCTCCTTCTCAAGGTTATCCAGTCTTTGGGAAATTCGAATGCTCACTTACAAACCTGAGGGAGTGGGAGGTGTTTTCCACCTGTGAATGCAATCCCCAATACATGCTCCTTGGGAGAGTTCCTTAAATCCCAGGCTTCCCAGATTTGCTCACTCTTTTTTCCCCTATTTGCGTTGGCCACTTTCATTCTGTTACGAGATGCAGAACAGCTCATAAAATATGAGGGAGGAAGAGGAACTTGTCTCCTGCAGAACAGCTTATAACTGTAAAAATTGACCATTTCCACTTTGAGGGATCCTAGGAATCTTTAAAATTTGCCCTGAATTTAGGTTTCAGTAAATGTAAAAATTAAACTCCTATACCATATTTCTCATTAATTCAGCGAAACATCATGCATAGCACAGCCTCCTTTGAAATTAATTGAAGACTTAGCCACCATTGACTCTGGCTTAAGTTTTGGTTTGGCAATAAAACTTCAAACTGAATGAGTTGTTACTGCTGTAGCTCTTATTTCATTTCTGTGGAAAGTTCTTATTCTACCCACAAGCATATATTAAGTGCTGAGAAATGCCTCATTCTGAGCTCATATTTTGCTGACAAGGGTAATTTGCACATGTGTCAGTACTTTCTTTGGGTAAAGTTAGAATTCCTTGGCTTTGGCTTTTTCCCAGTTGATGTCACGAAACTGGCCATATAACCAGACAGAAAGTTATAACCAGGACATATTTTTTGACAGTTTTATGACATCTTATTAAGGACAAGAAAGTAAATGGGAGTAGTTGACATGAATTTATGATGGGGAAGTCATGTTTGACCAGTGTGATGGTCAGGCTAACAATGAAATAGCTGGCTTGGTGGATGAAGGGAGAACAGTGGATGAAGCTTCTTTTGACTTCGACAAGGTCTTCAACACTCTTCCATAACAAAACAGACAGTTGAAATACAGATTAAACAGTGAGATGGATTGAAAACTGGCTGAACTGCTAGGTTCAAACAGGTTGTGATACAGGAAGCCCATCTGGAGGCTACTCATGAGTTATGTACAGCATTTGCAATTTTGGACCAGTCGTGTTTAACATTTTTCTGAATGGATGTTGGTACTAAGTATGCCCGTAGCAATTTACAGATGACACAAAATTAGTAGAGCTGATTGATATGCCAGGTTGGTGTGCTGCAATTCAGAGGGATGTGAATGATTCAGGTCACAGAATCAAGCTGACAGAAACCTCAAGAAGTTTAGTGAAAGGAAATGTCAAGTTTAGCATTTGGTGAGGAAAAATCCCACACATCAGCATAAGTTGGGTGGGGGCCAATAATTGGAAAGTAGCTTTGCAAAGAAAGACCCGGGCGTCTTGGAGCATAACAACAAGTTGTGCATGAGGAAGCAATATGTCCTTGTGACAAGGAAGGCCAGCAGTAGTAGTGTATCACCAACAGGTTGAGTGAGGTTATCCTTTCTGCTCTGCGCTGGGGAGACACATTTGTAATGCTGTTTCCAGTAATGGGTTCCCCAGTACAGACATGTATCTGCTGGAGCAAGTCCAGTGAAAGACCACAAAGATCACGAAGGGATTGGAACATCTGATAAATGAAAAGCATCTGAGAGAGCTGGAACTGTTCAGGCTGGAGAAGAGAAGGCTCAAGGGGTATTATAAATGCATATAAATAGCTGATGGATGAAGTAAATAAGATGGAGACAGACTCTTCTGAGTTGCAACCAGTGACAGGGCTAGAGACAACACACACTGAAATCTAGAGGATTTCATTTAAACACAAGAAGAAGGTATTTTACTGTGTGGTGATTAATGGAGCAGGCTGCCTAGAGAGATTGTGGAGCCTTGGTCTGTGGAAATACTCAAAACCCAGTTGGACATGGTCTAAGGCAACCTGTCACAACTACTCCTGCTTTCAGTGGATAGGATTAGAAAATTGTTATAGGTCCTTTACAGCCCTGTCCATGCTGTAATTCTGAGATCTTTCTGTTTTCAGATTTTTGTATTGTCAAGCTTTCATAATTCTTTGGCTATTGTACTTTTCTTTTTTTCTTTTGTGCAGGTCAATCTGGGAAGAGGTACCACAGTCCACATTGCTTGCAGTTTAAAAAAGAAGTGTGTGTGCTATAGCACAACTTCCCTTTTTATACATCCTAAATCACAGGGTTTTGGTACAGGTTTGTGTTATGTTTTTTCATAGGTTCATTCTGGTTCAGTCTGTGTATATATATTGGCCCATTCCTCATGCACTGCTTTTCGATTTTGGTCTCTTTTGTCATTGCAGTGTCTAGCCTTTTAAACAGTATAAGCCTGTAAAAGGTTTTGTAAACATTAAATTGTCTGTAAAATTTACCAATGTAAAATTCAAATAAACTTAAGGGTGTGGAAACTATTTACAGAAACACATGCTGAATGTGTAGAAATGCATTTAGTAAAAAAGGTCATGTTCAAAATTACTTAAATGATAAGTTTATGCCCTTGCAATTGGTAAAAGAGAAAAAGCATTGGAATACAGGGAATATGCATGTCTAATACCTTTATATACAAAACCAGCAAGAAAACATTTTGACAGAGTATGAGCAAAAAATGTGCTACTTATTACCCTTAGAGTGAAAAAAAAATGTTGTTAGAAATAGAGTCTTTTTCTTTTTAATTAAGTAAATAGAATCATACTTTGAATCTGAAAGTTAGTCTACTATGGTATTGTTGATAAATGATGAGTGAACAGAGGCTATATGGTGATACCCAGTAGGTTCATATGTTTATAGAAGAACCCAAGGTTAAGTAGAAAAGAAAATTTAGGTAGGAGTATGTATTGCAAGGTATGTAAATTTATTCATAGATGAAGTTCTGAAGAACATGATTCATTCGAAATTGTGATTCTGAAGGCAGAGGTTTGCTGAAGATTTTAAACTGGATGTGACTCTGAGATCAGATAGACTGATTGTAGTAACAACACTAAACCAGGCTAAACCACTTACCCTGAAGGATTGAGTTCATCCATGAATTAATATATATATACACACACACACACATATATGTATGTGTGTGTATATATATGTATTCATACATATATAAGAATGTCAAAAATATGTGGGTTTATATATGTGTGTATATATATATACACACACGCTTATTTTTTTACTCAATAACCAATGTAAAAAGTATGGGCAAACTTGTACGGAGATCAGATAGTATGAAGATTTATTTAAGGCAAGCTTCTGGATAATAATAGAAAAAGGAATATCATATTCTTTTCTTGCTGTATTTATAAATTAAAATAATTCTTCAGGGACTCTGTTCAGTTGGAAGTTTGCTGGCATTTCTTTGGCATTTTCAAAAGTTTTCTCCAGCTCAAATCCCTCGAGAAGCTTCACATTCTGAGCTCAGGTATGAGCTCTGGCATGATAGGCAACGTCTGCGAGTCTGTGAGAAACTCTAGGTGTAAATAGCTGTGTAGGTCCAGCTACCCTAGGCACTTTAGAGTCAGACTGTGAGGTGTGAATGGAGCTTACAAACCCACACACTTAGGTATAGGCTGAACTGGAGTTCTCTGCATCACATATGTTAGTACTTTAAATTGCTTTACTGGGTCTTGCCTCAACTGTGACCATTTTCTCAGATACTTCACTCTTCAGGGAGTCAGCATGAATTCCTTGGAGCATGAGGTCATGTGTGCACAGCCTTAATAGTTTGAGTTTAGTGAGCAATCAAGCATGGCCTGATGTAGGTTTTGCTGGTATAAAGGAGAATTCTATTGCAATATGAAAATAAGACCAACACTGCATCACTGAAACAGTATTAATGCATCCTTGCAGAAACAGAGTGAATTTAATTCCAATCTTTTTTTTCTTTTTCTTTATTTTAATGGGACCTGGTATGCTGTACAGCATAAAGAATATAATGTGATGAATTCTGATTGATAATCAATGGATGCTCTGGTGAACTTATTACATGAAATCACAACAGACGACCTGACACTTCAATGCATATCCTTCCTTTTTGAAGTATTCTGCCTTACGGGCTAGCATTCTCCTTGTCTGTGCTTCATCCCTCAGGGGATTGGAAGATTGAATTTAACGCTTAGCTGAGCAAGGATGAGCTTAACTCAGCTCATGTTAAGTTAATCATTGTTCTCAATGAGCAAACTTATCTTGGAAGTGTTTATGCACCTTGTTTAGTTCAGTAACTGTAAACATAATATGCAAAAAAGAAATTGTTTTGAGACCCCTTAATGGTCACATGTAACTTTAATTAAGTGTAAAAGTCACCTATTAGAGATTTGAAGAGTATTTGATGACTTAACTTGAGATTTTGTATCTCTTGACATCATGAGACAAGTTTAAGGTGGGATAGATGAATCTGCTTTTAGCTAGCATGATTTTTTAAGTCTGCACAATAAATTCTTGATAGGTAAATAAATTTAATTGTAACGATTACATTTTAATTGATTTCATAATTATTTCTTTGTGTGAGTTCTGTTGGACTGGTGGACCAGAGTGTGTTATCATTATGAAGGACATGCTAGGACATAACATGAGTAGCTGTCATTCTTTAGTCAGAACCCAAATCTCAGTGATTAAGTTCTACCAAAGCTAACAGGAATACAAGTATTATAGAGACAAGAAACCCTGGTAACTTAAAAGTGAACTAAGGATGGAAACGCATGACACTGTTAAGCTAAGACCTTAAGCAAATCCTTTTCCTTCCCTGTCAACTTGTCTCATCTACCTCCACAGTAGGAGGATTCTAGTCACAAGTAGATGCACAAGTTTTCTCCTTCCTACTATGTTCACCATCATGCTGACCTGGGAGAGTCAGCAAGTGTTTCTGTGGTGTTTATTTCCAGCACATCGCACCACTAAAGCAATCAGAAAAGAGACAGGCATGCATGGCCTGAGGCAGGGAAAAAAAGTGCAGAAGCAGAACAATGGCTTGGGATCATCTTTTTTGATGGAAACAAACAATTTTATCATATCAACTGTATTGTCTAACCATATACTAGGAAAAAGAACAAAAGCAAAACCAGGAAACAGCTGTAAACCAAAGCATATATTGGGACAGCTTTGGATAATAAGGACAAATTGAAGCTCCTAATACCTATGCAATAATCCTTAACTTTCAATATCCAGAAGTTTATAAATTGAAGATTAGAGACACTCGCTGTATACCACCATACTTCCTGCACTATCTTGATGGCCAGTTGCATCACTGCATAGGAGCTATAAAAGTGGCTTACGTCTCAGGCAATCCTGGAGAAATAAATCATTCTTAGATGGTTATGTTTGAAGATATACCTAATGCTTCCCAGGCATGGAGTCTAAAACAGTTTCTATGAATAAGAAGCAGGAATGAAGTTTGCTTTCCTACAGTCTTTAAATGAGTCCAAGTTATTTCCTCAGTCAAGCTATATCAGTAACTGACACTTCCCAAAATGTAATTTTAGCAGACTCTAATAACGCATGGTTAAACCAGCAGTTACCCATTTAGTGTAACCTTTGCTGCTGGTAATTGAGAGTATGCATTGCTTAGACAGCTTTGAATTAGAATTAGTCATAGGGACCTTTCAAAGGAAATATGTAAAAAGCTTCATTCTGAGTCCAATTAGAGCTAAGGTCAGTCTTCTTTAGCCTATCTCATTAGTTCACTCTGGCAGCGAAACTTACTTCAAGTCTCCAAATATTTGATTCCTGGATATTTGTTTTGAAATGATAAGTCAGCTAATAGGGGAGGTGTTATCAAAATGTAAAAAGTTCCTTAAAATAATTATTCTCCAAATAACATATAGATTTGCACGTATCTTTCCCCCTTCATATAATGTATCTAGTCCTTCATGAAGGCTATTGTTTTTTGTGAAGTGCAAGCAGCCTCAGTAGCCTTCAGTCTAATGGCAGTTGATACATTACAGTTAAGCTTCATGACTATCCTGTTTCCAAAGGCAGAACATCTGAAATTAACTGGGAAAAAAAACAACATGCAAGCATCCACAGTTAGATAAAAATGGTAACATTTGTATTCAGGATTACTATACATATACAGCCATAAGTCTGACTAAAACCTTGTACAAAATAAGTTAATGTGTGACTGTATTATTGTAGCTACATAAGAGAAATTAATGCAGTAGCAGTTCATATTCCAGAAGTACAGAGGAAGATAAAATGTATTTCCCTTCCTAGGGAAATATTCTTCCTGGAATATATCATAACATTAATTTATTTTCTTTATTTATTTCTTTATATACTTCCAGGTGCTAAATTCTTTAAACACCTTGAATTCCAGACAAGAATTTCTACACCTGAGTGAGTAGCCAGGAGCAATTGCTAGCCTTGTAGTTAGTTCCTAACCTGCCCAGTGCTGATCTATGGCATGCTTGGGGTTTATCCTGGAACTGTCAGTATACTCAGGCTACTTAAAAACCTACTCACTTTCAGATCCTTGGTCCCATACCATCCTCAGCCAATAAAAAGGTAATGTTCTTCCACAGATATAAAGCCTTGGACCCTTCCAAGATTAGACATCAAGGTTCTTTCTTCAAAGTTGTATGAAAAATCCAGTAGTTAGAATAACCCTCGTTCCTAAAGTAGCTTCAGGGTTTCCAGTCCTGATAGGACATTTTTCATTATGTTTATTAAAGATATTTCAGGTGCAGAACTTTTTGTCTGTTTGGTTTTTTTGAAAAGACCCTATTTCAGTCATTAGAGAAACACTTTTGAAGTGGCTTGTAGTGAAAACTCTGAGTTAAAGCTTATGAATCTTTAAAACTGGTAGTTTAATAAGTATTCTAATGCTTCTTAGAAAGTGAGAAGTAGTCCTATTTGGCTACTAATACGACCTAGTAAAACGCTCAGTTCGATTGTTCTAGGTACTTTGTACCCCATTAAATGAAATTGTCCTTACAAAGGGGACAGTACTACGAGGTACTAGTAGAATAGATTTGTTTGAGGATTAGATAGAGCAGATGTAAAAGAACATCATTCAGCTCTTCTACAAAAAATGTCTTTGCATTACAGTTACAAGCTTTCAAAATCTCATCTTCTATCTTTACATCTCATTTCCTTATTGGGTCTGCATTTCCTGTCTCAAGGCATGCCAAATTACTGTTTCTAAGATGCTGGGATGATACAATTATCTCCAAGTTAAATTAAGTTTCTCAAGCAGTCTTTTATTTGACTTTCTTATCTTTATCTTATTTCCTTTCTCACTCGTTTCATGTATAAAAATGACATGTTGTAAATTTTGATGGAGGAAGACACCCAAACCAATTTCTAGCTAAGGGTGAGGGTCAGGGATATTTGTATATATATTTAGACTTTCATTATTAATTTTAACTCATTTCCTTTGTTTCTGTAGAAAGAAAGTTGAAGAGAATATGTTGGTGGATATTAAAAAGTAAAATACAAAGACCACCATATATCCAATTTAAGTGGCCCAGATATGAAAACTAGATATATATGAAAAGCAGGATGCACTTTTCATGAGTGCTTCATGGTTTACATATTTTATTTCTGTGATTCAGGATGCAGAAAAACTGAGGTATGGCTTCCAGAAAGTATTACTATATTTGTAAACCAGAACATTTTCCAGGGATCATACTATTAATCACAGTAAACTAGTATGATAACTGATAACTCATAAATGTAAAACTATAGTAATTGCAAGGGAAAATCATACCAACATGGTGAAATTGCTAAGCATTTGCAGTTAAAAGATGGGAAAGTCTTAAGTATGTAGTGAAATAAAGTCCAAATAACATAAAGACAGTTTACAGAAGAGAGACATAATTATGAAACAGATGCTGATTATGTAGGAAGTAGAAATAAATGTTTGTCAGTGTTCTTTTTAATGTTTTCTAATAATTCTTAAGAAAAGAAAGTGGTGGTGAAGACATAGCTTATTTTAGATAAAACATTAGGGTAGAAATTGTTTTACTATACAAGAAGGGACTACTATGATGAATAATGCCAAGCAGAGGTTTTAACTGTTGGGAGTAATGTTCAAAGACTGCATGTAGAGAAAAGAGGACAAAAAGTTTTTACATAGGCTTGTAGATGGCAGCAGAGCTAATTTGTGGGCAGCCTGAGACTGTGTATGGAAGATTGTAGGAAATGTCAGGGTTTGCACTCATTGATCAGGGTTGTTATCTGCACGGGAATCAGAAAGGAGTATGACAGGAATTGTGGCTCAGAGAGGTTACTTAGTGGTTGTTTTTTATCCACTGTGCTAGTAAAGGTTTACAGTGGTTTTGCTTTTTTTTTTTTCTCCTTGTAAAAGCTAAGAAAAAAAAAACCCCTCAAATCACTTGCCCTTTTTGTGTGCCTGTTATACTACCTATATAATGAAAATATTTTTCACTGAGGTTTTTAAGTGTTTTTTAAGTCATTAGCTAAAACATACTGGAAGAGTATAAGCTATCTTATTCAACCTGGACAAACTGTTAAAGTGAGAGTTCTACTATAAAAAAAGCCATTTACTTTTAAGTTTAAATGTAGGATTCAAAAGCAAAAAAATACCTCTTATTAAGTAAAAATGCTTAAATAAAGATAAAACATATTATTCTAAGTACCTTCTTACTCCAGTGTTCAAGGACATAAGAAATGCCTCACAGAAGAAGTTCTTTCAAGGGACTCTTGCTCTGTTCTACATGATGTCAAGATTAATTAAGTTGACTGTACATGCAAAACACAACCTCCCTTATTCTTTGCCTACCCTCTCCCAGCATGCCCTAGCCAAGTCATCACTATGGCAACTAATCATTCCCAAATCCATCAGCACTGCAGCGACATGCATGATCCATCTTATGTTATTATTTATAATTGATCCCCACGGAAACATTAGTTATATGTATGTTACACTGAGAACACTGGTATATTTGAAACTGCATATGAATGTGTCATAAGAGATTCAGATTGTCCATAATGTTTCCATGATACAGCAGTATTTACTATTTCAACAGCTCATCTACCTATATAAAGCAAAAGTAAAATTTGGAGGAGGTTACTATTGGCACTCTGAAGAAAATACAGAACAAATTAAGACACAGCATGAATTATAGGAAAACAGGTGCAATATTGTCCCCACACTAAAGCATCCCTGGCAGCTGCACTGCTTCTCAGTAGGTTGGAATTTGCAGAACAGTCTGTCTATGATTCTTATCACCTAGAAATTATAATGTAGTCATTTATAAATGCATATAGCCCCTATTAGATTGCCTTCTAATAATGAAATTTGGAAGCAGCAGAAGTAGAAACAGCTGAAATAACTTTCACGTCATATCTTGCCTTAACCCTCCTGGAAAAAAGCAATTTTGGTTACTCAAAATAGCTGAGAGTGTCTCACTTATGCCCTTTATTACTAAATCATAGACTCATAGAATCATAGAATTGTAGGGGGTGGAAGGGACCTCGAGAGATCATCGGGTCCAACCCCCTGCCGAAGCAGGCTCCCTAGGACATTTCACTCAGATAGGCGTCCAGACGGGTCTTGAATATCTTCAGAGAAGGAGACTCCACCACCTCCCTGGGCAGCCTATTCCAGTGCTCTGTCACCCTCACTGTGAAAAAGTTTCTCCGCATGTTGGTGCGGAACTTCCTGTGCTCCAACTTGCAGCCATTGCCCCTTGTCCTGTCTCCACAGACCACTGAAAAGGGGCTGGTATCTAATAAATTCCTTCTATTGAGGGGATTAGGAATAACTGCACTATCTTTCAATATTTTCCCTAATCAGCTAGTAGCAATCTTTTCTTCTGTCTTTTAGAGACCAGTATTGAGCTCGTTAGTCTTCCTTCTGGATTGCTTTAGTGTTCTCTCACAAGTCTTAAAAAAGCTACTCTGAAGTCTCACCTATCACAGAAGGTGAGAGTCTGTCTGCTTAGAGATGAGTGGATGTGATTCTGTATATCAGGTACCTCATAGACTGCAAGGTACATGAGGAATTGCAATGGAATTTCTCTGGTTCAGCATTTAAGTCTGCAAATATTCTGGAAATAGGGGCAAGGGGAGGGATTTCCATTTAGTACAACTATCTGTTTAGTGTCCTCTTCTGTGACGGTGTAAATTTTTCCATTTCAGTATCTCTTCTTGGGAATTTGCCACAGCCCAAGGTTTTGTTCTGCTTTGCTTGCTTTGTATCTCAAGGGTATTTGCACCAGCATAGACAATTTCTGGTTAATCAGCATGTCAGAGAAGTAGCAGGTGATCATACCTGGTGCTTATTCCTTCCTGTTATAAGCACCTTAAACTAATAGATCATTATATGCAGTTTATGTAGTGAGCCCACATGCCACAGAAACGATGTTACAAAAATAGCAAACAAGCAAAAATTAGTGTTCCTGCTACACCAATGGGAGCCATAGTTTGAGGTGAAACATATGTTGGATATTCAGTAACACAATTAAGAGGCTTATAGAAGCATAACTTCATCAATAGAAACCAGAGCAGCACTTTTAAAATCCAGCTGACAGTCCTTATGAAAATGAAAGGAAAAAAAAGTCTGATTTTTAGGCTATAGACAGATAATTTAATCTTCTGGATAAAGAGTATGCAACAGTTGGAAGCTTTTGTTTTATTCCTGTGAATATCATGAATACTGTAGAATAAGAAGTGGATTGTAAATGTGACTTCTGTACTTGACAAACTCTTGCAACCAATACAAAAATGGGTGTGTGCTTTCCCCTCCCTTATCTATAATTAAAAAAAGAGTTCAATATGCTCCTTTGAATAAGAGGCTGTTTATTTTTATTATGAAGATTATACATTTGAGGGAACAGAATAAGATGCTTCATTTTTTAAGTACTCAGAAGTGCAGGACAAATTCATAATGCATTTTAAGACTTCATTTTAAGACTTAAGCCAGCTACATTTTGGACCCAGCTAGACAACTCTGAATAGTGTGCATACAGTCTTACAGTTTATCATGTGTAAATGGCAAGCTGTACCTTAGGTCTTCTTTAATGTATGCCTTGGGGGGTTGATTTTGCTGCTGTCCTCTCTCTGTATAACCTATTACATTAACCTGTTCCTCAGGTTTTAACCTCAAGTTGTACAAACTGTGTTAATCTGACAGACCTCAGTGAGTTTGGCCACTGACTTCGACTTTTCCTCTAGGACACTCTGGCAGTGGGTTCTTCAGGAAAAATGAGAGGGACTATTTACCTGTACACCCAGAAATATGTAGTGCAAGATAAAGAGCCATAATGAAAATATTAACATATATGTATTTCCTAATATGTCTGTTAAATGCAATATGAATATCTTTTATTGAAAATGGGAGAACAGCGTGTTCACTGAAGTGTTTGTGTGGTTTTATTACTTTCTGTTGGCATCCTAACTCTAAGGGACCTCTGAGAACCCATCCAACTTGTCATCTTCCCTAGACTACCTCCTTTGAAATTTCATGTTCCCTTTTATCCCAGTCTCATAGAGGGGAGAACAAATCCATATCTCGTGTTAGAGAGCATGCAAGCTCTGAGAGCTCTGAGTCTGTGGACTGTTTTATCACTACTGATTTCTTTTAATTTAACTCCTTATTGTAAAGTAAACCAATATCAAATAGGGGAACTGCTGTTCATATGAAAGTCCTAAACAAAATGTACAGAGTTCCCTTTTTCCCTTACAAGATAAACTGGAGAGTACAATCTAATGACTTACTAGAATGTAATTAAGTGGCAAAGTATTTGCTACCATAAGAACTTCCCCTAAGGAGCTGAGATAACATGCATGGTAGAATTGCTTGAAAGGTGATGTATTTGAACGAATAAGACAAACCAGTAAGCAGTAATAGAGAGCCAGAGATTACTTTAATAGTGCTTATATAGTGCTTCAAAGGGTCAAATGCAATGAAGTCAGTTGCAATAGAAGCAAATCCTGTATGTCTAAAGGACAATATAGGCATTATTTCATCAATGGGTTAATCATTAATAAATGAAAAAATGTACAGAAAGAAAAGTAAATGCTATTTGATACAGACCAGAAACTCTTTTCAAAATGAAGAAAGAAGAAATAGTAGAGTGTAAGTTGAAGACAAAATATAAATTCTGGAGTAAGAATGAGCTGCTACGCAGATGTATAACAAGGAAACAATATAAATTCAATGCATAAATCACTGAGAAAAAAATGGTGTTCATATTACCACACCTGAAAAATGGCTGGTTTCTGTGCAGGATATAGGAAGAGCCCACTTAGTCCATTAGAGCTTATAAAAAATATTTACAAAAATAGCATTAACTATTTTTAAAATGTCATCTTCGACTTCCATGTGCTCTTCTGTTAAATCCTCTTACCTGCACAGAACTTGATTCGATAAATCATTATGTTCCCGTTTCTAGTTGATTAGATCTCTAGTTGATTCTACACCTCTAGGATTTCTTTTAGACCAGAAACTTATGTTTATTTCAATATTTTCATTCAGACTTACTGCTTTTCTTTCCTAGTTAGCCTTTAATCTTTTTAGATGCTCCTCTTTTTCTTGTTCTTCAGTTTATATTTTATCTATCTGTGGGCTCATTGTGAGTCACATCACAGTTGTTATTCTGAAGGCTGACTGAGGTTTTGTACTTGAAAGCATGTATCTAAGACTGAATTTCAGATCTAGTACATTGTGGATTTCAGCAAGTATCTCATCTGAGATAAAATTCATATAGATAAATTTCAAGAAAGCATAGTCTGAGCACTTTCTGTGAGCAGTCCAGTTCAGTCATCCCTGCCAGACCTAATTGGTATGTTCAAATGCTAAGGATGCTATTTAATTACTTCCTTGAGGTTGCGTCCCAAGTTCCTTCCATCCCATTCTGCTGTCACTTCTAATAAATAAGGGCTTTACTGGATAATTAACTGATTGGATTAATGGTGACAGCAAGTGTTTTTCTAACACTTGATACAAAATCAAATACTTTACTTTTGGATTCTTAATTGGAGCATGTTATAACTTTAAATGTTTTTTAAAGTGTTATTTAACTTTAATGTTCTCTTCATTGTATTACAGTTCTAGATTATTTCCCTTGCTTGGTATTTTGAGTTTGTACAATGGAAGTGAGTCTCATTTACACTCATGAAAAACAATAATATTGATTAAATTTATATAGCACAGTTTTTTTTTGAAAAAGTGAATATTCCCTTGTTCAGGTACTTTTAAAGTAATACATTAACTAATATTTTTATCTTGCACAAGCTGTGTTTGTGCTGTGTTAATGCATATTCTGAGTTTCATGGAATTTAGGTGTCTGCCACAGAATACTCCCTTAAGGCCATAGACAGTGTAATGACAGTATAACTTAGAGGATGAGAAAAGAGGAAAAGAGATGTTTTTATAATTTTACTTAGATAAAATATTATCTATTGCAAATACTGCTTAATTCCACATGTATTAATTCAAGAGAGTTTTGTGTCATGTAATCTATAGCACTGAGACTATAAGGGTATAATATCAATATTTGATGATATTCAAGTTTACTATGGCACCAAAATGGAAGAAACAGTCACCTAAGATAGTAGTGCTACTCTTCAGTCAGGCTGGAGGAATGGTCTAGGTGGCCTCCTGTTGTCCCTTCCAACCTGAATTTTTCTCTGATTCTGTAAACCTGTGTAATACTGTAATGCTCATCTGCACAACCTCTGAGAACCTGACAGAATTTTCAGTACAGCTTCAAATATGAGATCTTATTATCATTCATTATTAATAGACAAAGGCATGAGGTACTCAGAGACTGAAATCAGCCCGGTAAATTTTGGAAGTCTAATCTGAAACACCAGTGTATTCAGATCTTATGATTTAGCCCATAACCATTTTATTCATTTTGTTTCCTTTTCAGTGACTCCCACTGCTTTTGGTAGCAGTTCTGAGGCATCAAGTTTGGCTTCTAAGCTGTGAGAAACAACTAGCGATCCTCTGGGAAGCCATGGGTAGGACTTGAGGCACAGGTGACTTAGCTCTGTCAGATGACATTCAGTTTGTGTAACCCTAGTATAGACTGTAAAACAACCTTTCTCATTCTGGAATCTCCTCTCTCATTCATTATTCATGTTTCACCTCCTACAACAAGTGAAGCAGAAGTTCTATGAAGAACATCCTTCAGTGCGCTTTAATTAAGCAAGTCAACAAAATATGTCATGAGTCCTGTGGGGAAAAACATTGGGAAAAATATGCAATGTAGTGTGCTACAAACCTATGTGTAGATCACTTCCTAGCTATCACTTGCACAGATTTTAATGATGACATTTCTATGTTGTTTGTTATATTCTACTGGAATACAGATTTTCAATGTTGATATTCTCATATTTAAGAAAAATGAGCTGGAATGTGACAACCCATTGACTTCCAGGGATATTATCAGTTAGATAATGTATTTGATTCTCTATATCCATGCTGGCTGTGTAAGCAGTCAGCAAATCCTGAACAGGACATTCAAGATGTCACCCTATGTACCACTGATGTGGTATGTTACTCTCTGATAATAGGTTTCACAGATAACAAAGTGAAAGTAATTAATGGATTATTTTTCAGGCTCTGATCTGGAAAATTTTTATTAAAAATATTAAGGATTTGTTGTTGTTGTTGTTTTACTTTCCTATCTTACGCTTCATGCTCTCTAACCTGATACTATTGTATTTTCTCCACTTGTGCTTTTCTCTCCCCTTCTGTTAACCTTACACAGAGAGCCTTACCCTCTTTATAAGCATATATTTTCCCTGCACTAAGTTCCTTTCTCATTTCCATCTAACCTTTGATCTGCCCTGTTTCTCCATCGTAGTCCTTTTCCTCAACTTACAAGATTTAATTCCTATTGATTGGTTTCCCTATCCAGTCTTTTTACGCTGCTACTGTTTGATACATACCTAACTTGTAACTGTCTTTTCATTCATCAGCCCCAGTATGCTGTACAGATCCCCTTACGGAAATATTATAGCCTCAATTTGTCTTTGTTCTTGCCTTTCTCCCACACCCTGATACTGCCCATTTCAAAGAACTTTGTGCCATTTTTTACTGTTCCATACCTACCATACTTGGCTCCATAACTTTGATACTTAGGATACTTTGATACTTTCATCTTATTCTCTCCATTTATTTTATTCTTTCTTGCTGGGAGAAGTTTAAAAGCACATTGCTTCTCCTTAGTTAAAACACCCAACTTGACCTACAGTTATACAGAGTTGTTTGAATTTTTAAAGAAATTTAGGTTTGAGGAACTAGTAATTATCTGCTGAGCATAGGCAAGCTGCAATTTTCAAAGGCTATAACTGTCAAACTTAGGTGACTTTCAAGTGGATGGCAAACGGTCCACCCTTGACATGCACAGTAACCTCTGCCAAATTTAAAAATTATAAATGACATAAATGACGGAAGAAAAGGTCACCATAAGTTTTTAACAAGTGGAAAAGTTATTTTCCTTACTCTTATTTTCAGAAACAGCTGAACTAATTTTGGTAGCGTTCTTTCAAATACGAAGAAGGAATATTTCATCCCAAATTGAGTAGTAGTGTAAGCAACCAAAACTGTTAGTAGGAATGTTAGGCAATTTATTCATACTGTATATACTTATATGGCTTAAGTCCTCGCTGCTTTCCTAAAACAAACAGCCATTGAAGTCAGTCCAAGGCAATGAGCTCTATAGCATTGTATAAGTATGGCTATGAACAATAACATCCCATTATGAAATCAACCTTTTTCTGGATACCTTTTGCATTTAAACCAGATGACATTATGCTATAGTGGGTGACATTCAAGCTGTTTAATATAACCAATTGAGTAAGTAAAAAATAATTTTGCCTCCTTCAAAACCACTCTTTTAAAATATATAATTTTTCACAGTACTAAATAGCTGTTAAAGAAACAACTTTGGGTTTAATCCAAAGTTATATACCAAGTGTATTACTTTCATGCTGTCATAATATTAATAAAATAGACGTTCAAAGAATTCAGCTGAGGAAAAAACATCATAAATGTGAGTTTAACTTTTATATAAGAATCACTAAGAAATTTGGTATTTAAAGAGCTTTATAAATGCAAGAAAAGTTTAGGAAGGAGGAATACTAAAACACAATTTTTATTCTATTTCTGAACTGTAATTCATGTTTTGGACTTCAAAAAGGGAAATTTTCCAATGTGAACAAGGGAGGGAATTGTCTTTCATCTCATGAGAAGATAAGTATCTTTGATTTAATAAATAATGCCTGGAGAAATTCAAAGTCTTCTTGTGTTTTTCCAAGTGAAAAAATAAATGGACAGTTTGATTATCAATTGGCAAGTGGTACTGATTAGAAATAAGTAACCTAGTCTTTGATGTTGATTAGCATAACAAAGGAAAAATATAGATGATACTTCAGATTTCTTCTGTAGCAAAATTAGTGTGTCACAGAATTGTGTCAGGTTTTGGATGATAATCATGAGCAATTAATAAGATCACTTTTATTTAGGAATACAATTTCAGGTACATGCGATTTAAAACATGACTGAATTCTCAGAAAGAGTGATTAAGCATTGGAATGGGTTCTCCAGGGAGGTGGTGGAGTCACCGTCCCTCGGGGTGGTTAAGGAAAGGTTGGATGAGGTACTTAGGGACACGGTTTAGTTAGTAATATAGGTGGTAGGGGGACAGTTGGACTAGATGATCTTGGAGGTCTCTTCCAACCTTAATGATTCTGTGATTATATGTTTGTCAGAAATTTTCCCTATGGACTTCCATCATGACGCTATTCTTTTATTTTCCTTTGTTGTGTTGACTTCTAAACAAAAGCCTTTTCCCCATGTGAGCAGATAGAGCTTCAAAATTTCTATTAATGGATGACTGTTGGAAATACGGCTTTTAAGTGAAAAATCTTAACCATCCATCAAATATGAATTTAAAGGTTTTGGGTTTTTTGAAGGCATATCCTTTCTGCCTCTTTCCTTTGGTTTGGTAGTTTTACAACAAGGTCAAAAGTATGCAAAATCATCAGAGAAAAAGGAAGAAATCTGTTTGAAGCCTGTAAGCTTTTAAAGTTTTGTGCCTTAGCTTCATGACTGTTACTAAATCATTTAGGATTCTCATTCTACTTTACTTAGGCAGTCAGGGAGATTTCCTCCCAAGTCTGAATTAATGTAGGGTTTTAATCATTAAAGCTGAATCATGTGTGTTATTGTATACAGATTACTAGAAGCACAAAAATTATATCAATGCTTATAATATTGCTACCTAGTGAATTGAATGGTATTCAAAAGAATGGTGTTCAAAAGAAACAAATTATAAATATAAAAATCAAATCTACCACAGTAAGGTTAGGCCTTGATAACAACAGGTACTTAAGTAATTTTCTTCTTTTTTTTTCATTTTTAATTCAAAGTATTATATATATAGCATTATACTAAGTAAGTAAACATGATTGGATAATTAAAATAATTTTTACAGTTCTTCACTTTTATTTAAAGGATGGTTATCTCTTCAGAGTAATCTCTCTAAGTGACTGTGTGCATTTTACAGCTGACATTCTCCCCTATTGTTACATCTTTCACATAACAAGAATAATTTTTCTTTAATGATTTCCTTCATCATTCTTCAGACAAGGAGAGCTGAATTACTCCAGCGTTGTCACCTCTTACAGCACAGCCAATTTAATGGTAATGAGAGTAGCTGCTGCTAAGAGTAGCAGGATGCAGGAGGTAACATGAATTCTTTGCCTATGGCTGGAGAGTGGGAAAAGCAATCACCATCCTTCCTCTGCTCCTAAAAAACCCAGAAAAAACACCCAGAAATCTCCAGGGGCATCCTCTGGTTCCTCTCCAGTGACTTTCCCCAATAACTAAGAGGCTACAACATGATGAGGTGGAAGAAAGAAGACGACTTTCCTCCTCCTAAAGGAAACCTTCTGAGACAGCTGGCTGCGCTTCAGAGTGGAACAAGAGGAGCTCAAGGGTAAAAACCCTACTGGAAAACTGGGAGAGTAAAGAAAAGAAATCCCCATTCCCACACATAGATCTGCTATGACCTTATGACCTCTCACAGCCATTCTCAGCGATTCTTACCTATCTGAAATCCAGCATTGTGCAAGCCTACATTCCCTTTGTCTCCTATTAGATCTCTGCCACACTTTCCTGATTTCCTAGTCAATGCTACAAATTGAACATCACTTATAGGACTGAGAAATATTGGATGTGCTGTTATGTCTATTGGCCACTTTTATCTGGCCCTGATTCATATCATACATTAAGTTGTACTTCAACTACAGTGAAAACCATGAATGTAGAGGAATATGAGAGTGTGTCTATATATAAAGACATATATGCATGTAGGAATAATCTGATAAATACTGCCAGATTTTCAAGAGGTCAGGAAAATATTTTGGAAAAACTGCATTTGGAATTCAGTTAATTTTACTCTCTTGAAAGTATACCTGCTGTTGCTAGGCAAGCCTCATTTGTTTTAAAAGAAAATAATTGGTTAGGATCTAAAATGGTTTTTATGAGCTGATTTTATATGAAAACATACAGGCTGAGGAAAGAAAAAATTCTTCCGCTCAGCAATACCAGTTGAACAATGGACAGAACTTAATGGAAGTACTAAAGCAGGTAAAGAATAGGAAAATAGGTATCAAATTGTGTAGGAGGGGAAATTATCTTTTCTTTCAGCATTAATATTTTCCTCTCTGTTGGGTATCTGTATTAGTGCATTGGCAAAATTATTGATTTCAAACTTTTATATTTAAATTCTGTGGAAAAAAATGGTTTTGAGATAAACAGACATTTGAGAAGTTGAATACATAGAAGGGAAGCTTAACTTCAGCAAATACCTCTGCCTTTATAAATGCAACATAAACACAACCACTTTGGAAGTGGTCAGCAGAATATATTATATATTGCAAAAATGTGTACAGTCTGTACATGCTAAGTTGTGATTCTGCACATTGAATTTTAACATCTCAGAAAAAAAAACTTAATACATTCAGGAATGTTAATTCATTGTGGCCATTTCTTTGCATTACTGATCTCTTGCAAACAAAAAGTTGCTGACTTTCAGGGGTTTTAGAGGCAATCTAATTAAATGTTTTGTTATTAAAACTTTATCTTAGTAGTGTAAGGAATACTAGGTCCTACCTTTTCCTGTCTACTGTGAAATGGTCTCTGATTTTAGCAGACAGTCTTGATCTGAAGCTGTTAAAAATTGCTATCAAAACATGTTGGCTGCCTTCTCAAGTCTTGATGATAAAATGTCACCTAATGTAACATCATATGATTACAGAAACTCCTTGGGACAAATGCTTATTTGACTGATACGGCTTTCAGGGAGCAAGAAATCAACAGGAACAAATAAAGCAGGTGACCAACAGAAAGGATGATTTGTTACTTCTCTCTAGCTTAGAAGATTATGCAAGTCAGCAGAAAAGAAAGCAAATTACTAATTGTTGAATTATTTAAATTATTAATTTATTTTTTAATGCCTAATGAACATTTGTTTTGTGTGGCATCCACTGGAGTTTTAACAATTCAGATTTCAATTTCATGATGAGAGCTCCCCAAATAACGTACCATACTATCTTCGGGGTAGTAATCCTTCTGTCCACAGAGTCTCATATGTAAGCAGAAATTAATGCTTATGGTTAAATAAAAAATAGAAATTAATTTATCTTTAGAGCCTAAAAAGCCATTTTTAATTATCAGTGTGAAAAAGAGACGTAGCTCTTTTATTTTGCTATTTTTTTTTCATTAGATTTTGCTCTATTCACTTTAAGATTATTTGTGGTAAAGAGTTGCTGTTCTGGGGTAGATAATGGTTACAAGAAGTGGCTAGTGACAGTGAACTTTGAGTTCAGAGACCAAGGTATGAGATTATAGTCTGTAGATACATGCCTACCTTTTTTATTGTATAGTAGTTTTATTTCTATTACAGATCTCCCTGCTCTTATATGCGAAGTTATAAGAACCAAGTTTGAGATCTTAAATTATTATTCTACTTTACGTTCCTCTAGAGATTTAGAAGACAGTTTTGAGAGATATTTAATACCTTCATTTTCAGATACAAACCAGTGTAAATTGGTGGAACACAACACTTGACTGGGTCAGGTTTTTATTATTCTGTTTGTACAATATTTAATGTTATACATAAATAATGTAAATCAAGATGAAGTGATTGGTAAACTACCTGAAGGAACAGTCTCTACATTAGCTAGAACTACTGATTACTGAGGTGTTTGATCCATCTTGAAAGCTGAAATGATCACAGAATTTGTTGCTCAACTTTTATGTAGATTTTGTTCTTGGCATAATTTTTATGTGACAAGACTGAATGATGAAAAAGTTAGCACATAAAAATTCATTGTGGGGCATAAGAAAGCTCGCCAAATAAGATACACAATAACTAGGAAAAGCAGTCTTAAAATATTTTGTGTCAGCTTGACACATTTCTTAAAACTCCTTACACATCTTTGACAAACCAAACAGTAGGCTGTAATACCAGAAAAAAAGAACAATAAAGAGAAGCCAGAAGAGTTTATGTTTTTGCTAAATTTTTAATCTTGAATGCAGTGGGATTAGTGTCCCCTGTCCTAAATTTTCCTTTCAAGTGCTCTTGAAGTTATATAAACACACTTGCAAATGCTGTTGTCATAAAATAACTTTGTATTCCTTGCTCCATGTTGTAAATCTTTTTTTGCCATCCAAAAAATATATCAAAGTATTACAAAGACATCATTCAAGCTAATTAATATTCTCATGTCGCCGTCTCAGAGGCATTGTTCTTTATGTAACATGACTTTAAGCATTCATTTCCCCTCCTAGACTGAAATTTCAGATGGATTTTGAAAAAATCTCTTGTGAAAATGATGAATTTCAAATACCATTCAAACAGAAATATTCCTAATGATCCAACACAGATGATCACAGAAGAGACACATTTTTCTGCCCTTGCTGCAACTAAGTCTCCTGTATGTCTTTACAAACGATAACCATATCCACAACATCCAGAAGCTAGTTCAAGTCAATGTGAAGAACGTTTTGATATTAATTTTAATTTATATCTCTGTGGAAAATTGCCTACTGTAAAATTCCTGTACAAACAATTTATTTCCATGTGCAGTGGACAGTGTGTCACCTTTATACAGAGACTGCATGTGTCCAAAAGTTTCTGAGAATTATGTCCCCTCTTTGCATTGTATTTATGTCTGAGATAAATATCCTTACACTAAGGAACTCCTGTTCAAGTCAAGTTCATATAATGGTCATGATGATCTTAGTAGCCAGTAGACACTATGGTTAGCTATGGTGTTTACTACAGGCGTGGTTGTACCCTCCTTGTTTAGATAAATAATCATCAGAATGAAAATCTCATTTTAGTAAGACCATGTAGTTCCT
The DNA here is from genome assembly GCA_027925045.1 of Hypotaenidia okinawae. Classification (NCBI taxonomy): domain Eukaryota; kingdom Metazoa; phylum Chordata; class Aves; order Gruiformes; family Rallidae; genus Hypotaenidia; species Hypotaenidia okinawae. The sequence goes on along the minus strand of BSDF01000013.1, from coordinate 13,585,156 downwards.
CGATGAATTTTAAGAAAATAAAAAACAGTACCTACTATTTCCTGAAAGTTCTGATTTTAACAAAACCCAAACAACCAAACTTCACTTTTTTCTTTTTCTGTCTTTTTTTTTTTTTTTTACAGAATTAAAAGACAAGAGTTTCCCTGTCATGGCAGATGCTTTACAGATGGACGAAGCTCCTATTTTTCATTTCATATAACCAAATGCCACCATTGTATTTGTTAAGATATGAATAATTATGCTAATGTAAAGAGTAGGCAGGTGCAGGAGCAAAATATTTTAATAGTACTTATGCAGAAAAGTATGTAAAACTTCCAAATCGTTACTTTTATAGCATTTTAAACACTTTTTTTGAGATTTCTGAATAACACCTGCTGTAGACAAAAGATAAATCTATTCTTGCTACTCTAAGAGAAACATTTTCAGTGGGAACAGTGGTTTAAGTCCCTTCTCTAGAACTAATAAACCTATAACATAAAAATTTGGGAAGTTTGCTTCTTTATGGAGGTTGGGAATGGGAGCTGCAGTTTATTTGCACTGAAAGGACAGATGCAGCCAAGCAGCAGGCACTTTGGCTGGGAGAATGGCATGAGCTGGCTACCTGGAATGTCCCTTGGCACAAGAGGCTGTTGAATTACTACCTCAGAGAGAGGAGATTGCCCATGTAGTTTGGTTGGGTTTTTTGCCTTCTGGCATTGGACTCTGAGAGTTGCATATCCTTTTGTCAGCTAGTAAATCACATTGCATGGATTGAGTGGATTTATTTTCTCATTTTCTTATCATTCAGCATCTGCATCTCATATTATATGTGATGATTACCAAACTTTCCTCCCCAGTTAATTGTTGCTCCAAGCAATATTCATTTAAGCCAAAGATTCTATAAATTTAGGAACATTTCACTGCTAGTATTCACTGAAATTTTAGTGATAATTTTTTAGGATTATTTTATCAGTGCCAAAAGCTATGCAAGGGTAGAATTCTAGCTGTGATTTACAATATGTAATAAAACATACCCTAACAACTACAATGAAAGAGCATTTCTATTTGTAGCATGCTATGTAATGTGTAGCTCCTATCAAGAATGTGATTTACAGTAACCAATGATCTGGGCCATTTGCTTGCTTGTGCTAATTAGCTCAGAACAAATTTTGTCTTTAAAGGTTGCCCTCAGCAGTGGCAAAGGAATATTCTCTAGGTCACTTTTGGTTATTTGCATTTCTCCCAACAAACAGTAGTACTATCTTGATACTGCTTGCCTTTTCTTCTGATCAATTGCTATGTTCCTTGGACTCGTTCTGGTATGTTCTGGTGAGCAGCAAGCAGGAGCAGACCCCTTTTTACTGGCAGCTGGTAACACTGAACTGTGTTAAGCATTTGGATTCAAGGTTAGAGACTTTGCATGAGTTAAGAATTAGGAAGATATGAGCATGCTTTCTGTTTATTCTATCAATAATAAATTCAGGAGAAATTATACATTTAGAATGCAATAATTAAATTAATTCCAAATGTAATGAGAGAATGTAATAAGGGAGCAATTCTTTTGCCTTTGACGATGCAGGAAATCTTAGAAAGTAAGGATCCTGATGCCCTAGGGAAACCTCAGCACACTGCACGAGTGAACTGCTTTGAGATAGCAAAAGACATATCTCATTGATCCCTTCAGTTTTACATTATTAGTCATGTCCTGTTTTCTGTTCTAACCTGAGAGAAGACAGGAGCCCAATTAGATACTTTTATCCTTCTTTCATATCATGGTGACTTAATGATAATTTTTGTGGAATACCTGCTATAGTTCCTTGCAGCCTACAGATCTGTGAAGCTAGTAGGAGAAACATCAAGCAAAATTCTGTGATGAAATCAATGACCCTTTTTCCACTGCCACCACCGTTCACTGAAGCTCAGTGGTCTATATGGATGTGGAAGATATCCCTGTAAATCCACTCTTCTCCTTTACCTGCCATTACAAAGTCTCAAAAATGAGTACTGGACTGCAGATCCTTGAGTACCTTTGCATAGTGATGAAAAAGGGAAATAAATCACAGTTAGTAAGTCTTTCTAGGAGCTTTTTCCCTCACTACATACTGATTGGTTATTTTTCAGCACAGAATTACCAGTCAGTTAGCTGGTCAGCTGGCTTGTTGGTTAGAATGATGCTTGTTATGTTTATGTGATTTCTTTTTTTATGTTCTGAAATTACTTGTTTATTTTACAACGCATGTCCTGATAATTTGTGCAGTCAGTCCCTAGAAAAAGAACAGCTAGGGATTTCACATTTATAACAAACATGTTATCTATATTGGCTGCTGAAATATATGCAGTTTTTACAAGCCTTTGCAGTACAAAACAAATAAAAGATGCATAAAATTAACTTATAATAATTCACTCCTAGCTTTGTGAATTATGCTACTTGAGGTTTGGGATTATTTTGTTTTCCTTTCATTTACATATTGACAAAATTTTTAACAACATTAGTTAACATCTGTACTTCAGTTTTCATATTCTTTTGTTTCTTTTCAGACTCTTTTCTTGCTTTTTATCATTTAATGAACACTAACTCTGCTATATCAAAATTGACATCTGAGAACAGTAATTCTGTGTTCTTCTGTAGCCTCTTCTGTCCTGAATTGAAACTGCTTTTTCAACTAACCAAACATTGCACTTGCAGCGTGTGCAAGTAGGGACCATATACTGGAATGTGTTTGTAAGTCGCTCAAGGAAGCCATAGTAATGAGAGAACTTTGAAGGTGGTCATAGAATTTCAGGGACAAAACAGTGCAGTGCATTACAAGTAAATAACCACTACCAGCCACTTCAGTAAACAGTCCTATCTATCCATCATACATTACTAAAAAATGTCAGTGTTTCAGGTTCATGAAAATGTAGGTGGATTGGTTGTTGCTTTCATTACAATTTAGCCCCTGAAACCAAAGAAAGAATTGGTGCAGTATTTGTTTTAGTCTTTGCTGGGCAGGCAGTATGAAGGAAAATTTTTCAGAGAATGCAGTAACTGAAATGTTCTTCTGTAACACAGTGGGCTAAAACACTCCCTGTTTACTGTGCCAGTATGATTGTAGTTTGAAATAACTTTCACAGTGAGACATATGTGAACCCTTATGTTAACCTCATGCCAACAATGGTGAGCTGTATGATAAACAGTCATTTCACTCTGGTGCTTATCCATTGCCATTCAAATAACAAAGAATAAAATGAGTAGGAAGCTGAAGTTCTGTAGCAGTTCAGCATTTTGGCAGATATATATCTCCAGTGTTCTCTGATCTATTTTTCTGCATTTTTAAAAGTTCTGCATATTTTACATAGCATTTGGTCTTACATTCTAATTATGTGGAAAGTTTATTCTCCCATTTGATCTTTCTTACTGTATGCATCTTTTAAAATAACTTGTCTGCATTTTACAGTTTTGCTTTTCTTTTCCTTTCCTTGAAAAAGCAGAAAATATTTGAGAAAGCAGAATATGTTCCAGTTAGCTCACTTACTGAATTTCCGACATTAATTTCTGTATGGATACTATTTCCAGGTAATATCACCTCAAAAATATTATTCCTTCTGTTCATTTGGTGTTATATTTTTCTTCAAAGTTTTTTCTTTAGTAAGAATCTTCAAAATCTATGAAAAAATGCCGATTTTTTGTTTTATTTTGGTTATGGTGGTATTATTTTATGTGAGATGGAATTTTTAATGAAGGTTATATAGAAACTAAAGAGAGACTGAGACATTCTGTTTTGTCAGCCAAACCTAGGAAATAAGGGGGCAATCTAAACCACTGTTTGTGCTGATTATGTATACGTCTCAGATTCTTTAAGGATGGGAAAGAAAAAAGCTAATATTACTGGGTTTGCTACTGTGTAATTCTCAAACAGGAATTGCACATATCTTACACAATTAACTATAGAAGGTCAGGTTAGTCAAAGTTATTAGAGAGCATATTAGCCTTTACTGAAAGCCTGTAGCTTTTCTCCACATAAGAATCCTTACATGAAGGAGACATATTCAAAGACAAGCTTGAGTTACATCCACTCTGAATAGATTTTGTGTGATTATAAATCACTAAAGTAATCCTGGAGAGTATAGATTATCCCGTGTAGAGTGGGGACTCAGTGTTGGTATCTTCTGGGAGGGAGAGTTTATTGCCATGTGTTATGCTAATTTTCACTCACTTTTCTCTGTTTTACATCTGAGATTTCCACTGAATTACATAGCATTGATTTCTTTGAGACTTATAGATAAAAGCAACAACTTTAAAACAAACTCATGACTTTCAAAGCACCCAGTCTTTGTCCACTACTGCTAATGGTTTTAAATAAAAAGTGCAATTATAGTTACTAGATAATGCTAAAACATTTCAAAACAAGAAAACAAACAAACAAAACAAAATCATAATTTCTGCAGTCTCACATTTCTGCTATTTTGTTAGTACTTGCTCTTTTAGTGCCCTCCTGCCTGAGTTCTTAACATTTCTGTTTAATGATCTTATTTATAAAATCCCCACTCTGGCAATTGGAAAACAGATTTTAGTGATAAATTCTTTTTAAAGAGTATGTGTTCAATTAAATATGTAACCAGATGCTTTTGGTATGCCTTTGTTTTACTTCCTCCACTGAGGATACTATCTTTCCCATCTCACTTTTACTCAATTCTACCAACTATTCACATTTTACAGCCATTGCTTTAACTTCTTCCTGTGCTAAGTTTCTTGTATCCTTATGCATACAAATATTCCTCATAAGGCCTCATAAGTAACTATTGCAGTAACTATTAACAGAAGTTTTTACTATCTGTTCAGCATACTTAAACTGAAATAGTTGTAAGTCCAGTTACAAGCATGTCATTTGTACTAGCAGTTACTGCAGCACAGGTGCTAGCGATAACCAGAAGAATTTTTGTCCAGATGTTACACAATATCCACGAGTAAAGGAAGCTTTGGATTATTTTCTCTTCCCAGGTTGGGCTGCTTTCATGGTTTTAGGAACATCTTGAATATGTTTTCTGAAAGTGCAATAGCACCTGAAAAGCTGTATCATCATGGTTTAGAGGTTTTGAAAGTATCACTATTGTTAATTTATCATAAATTATGATAACGACATTTTAATGTGCAATTTCAATCTTATGCTGGTTTTCCTTAAATTTCCATGTCCTTTTAGGAGGTTTTTATAGATCTTATGAAAGATTGGAGGCAGCTACCTTGATCCTGTCAGTGTTATTTTCAGACATTGAGGACAATTAAAATAATATTTCTTTTCAGTCATAAAAATTAGGATTTTCAATTTAAAATTAAAAAAAAAAGTAATTGGGAAAAAAGAGCTGTGAGGGTTTTTGGGGTTTATGGGTTGGGTTTGTCCCAAGAAAGGATTCCATTCCTAAGATATTGGACGGCCAAATAACAAGAAATGTTCTAAAATTAAATGATCTCTTTTTCTAAATGATAAGTTTCAATTGTCATGTCTATTACTTTAGTGTACAGAGCCATTACTCACATGATGTATGCACTTAGTGCACTTCAACCTGGTTGTGGTTTCATTGTAACTGTCTTTTGTACAAACACACAGAAAATAATAGTTCTTGAAATTTTATTTAAATTAAAATTTTAGTTATCTATTCTAGGTGATAGGACCTTTTTGCAGTTTGTGACTTTGCTGCAGGAAAAGCACAACTCATTCAAGTGTCTCCCCCATTTTCAAAACTGCTTACCATTTAATACCTTGTTCACACGCCACTTACAATTCAGTAATTTTGTAGTCTTGCTGTGACTAGAAGAGAAGGAGAAATGTCATGGCAAAATGTGCTGTGAGTGACACAGTGTATGAGTGGGATGTGAATATTTGGATTTTTCCTCATCTTAACTTCTACCTTGGTTTTAAGACACAGTTTGTTTCTGTCTTGCCATATTTCCAGAAATTACTGGGAATGTTTTGCGGGGTTTTATTTAAACAATGATCTGCTATTGAAAAAAATGGTGATTTAGAAATAATCAGGAAAAAGAGGAGAGATTATAAACTTGCTGGAGTTTGAAAAAATCTCATAAATGAAGTTGAAATAGAATTTTTTACAAAAAAATTATTTTCCGTAGAATATCTTGGAGCTCCCCGGAGAGTAAGTACAGCTTGAGTTATGGCTCCAAAAGGAAACAGCTGTGGTTTTTTGTGTGTTTGTTTATCTGTTTTCTTGGATGCCAGATCAAGCATTTGGGCATCCTTATTATCCTACTGCTAAAAATGCTGAGGAATAGCTGAGGAACCAATCCAGAAGGGCTTACGTATTTTTGTCTATTGTTTTTAGTGCAATACGACTTAAATGTTTCTTTCAAGGACCAGTCTTCCCATATAATAACAAATGCAAAATATCTGTCATATAATAAGAACAGAGAGGAAATAGCCTCTTCATCTTGCTTTTGGCAGGTGCTGTTTTTCTGCAAGGGTCCTATTGTCCTTTGAGAAACACAGAGCAAGCCAAAATGGTCAATAAAAAGTTTTTCTGGTTAGATCTAATCACACTCTTAAAGGAACGCTGATGTGCTGTATTTTTGTGGAGTCTGTTCTTCCAAAGTCAACACATCACAGCCACATTGACATTTATTATCTTATACCTTAGTGTAAATGGAGACATTTGGTTATATAATTGCAACTTTTGAGTTTTCTGTCCTGTTTAATTGCAACTTGCAGGATGATCTTCTGTAGTTATTTCTTTAAGTTAAATAAAGAGTGATTCATAGGGCCTGAAAATCTAGAATTTTCTGTGGCATCTTCTTTTGTTAGCTTTAACTCCACTGAAAATGGAAACATTTGGTCTAGAATTGTAATAGCTTAGTTACAGAAATTTTGGCTTAGCTTCCTATTTCTTGACCTACAGGGGAAAACCAGCTGTGACTGGGGTGATCAATCATGAATGTTTTCATTAGATTTGGGAAACTTTAGGAATGAAGTAAGTTCAAATTTTTACAAGGGTTTGTATTTCAATCTTTAAAATAATACATTCCCATAAGGGAGACATCTGTTCAACTGCATCATTTTCCAGAATGCAGAATTTCTCAGAGTTCTTAAATTGATAATATGTGGTAAATTCCTCCATGTATAATATATGAAGCAGGACATGATCCTGAATTTTGTGGGAGGTTTCCTAAAGTTGAAGGTTAACGCGAAGTGGTAACAAACACCTAATTGTGTTGCTGAGCTTTTTTAATTGCTGAAGTGTTGAATAAAACATAACATAAAGACCCAAATCACACACTTGAGTAATCCTTCCAGTACTGTTGGGGCAGAAAAATTATATTACTGATTAAATATGAATAAATGCAGCATATAATAAATTTTTATATTTAAACATTTAATGTAACAACTTTAAAATACAGAGAAAAATTAACTGGAAACTTCCTCTTTACAAGCATGCAGCTGAAAATACCAAACCAAATCCCCCAGCATTAGTGGAAATGTTAGGGAAAGTCTGCCAAAAGGGGGACCTTTACTGAATACACACTGTTCAGATCACAGCAGGGCCTGTTAATTATACTAGTTAAGTGGCGTGGCTGTTTGCTAGAAAATGCAAGCTCTTTAATGTATTATAGTTTGGAATATGAAATACCAACTATTAGTATAGTCCTGCCGTGAAAACTCTAATCAACCTACCAAAGGATCACTGTAGAAATATCCTATTTATTGTACATGAAATACAACTGGGGAGGAACGAGAATGCTGGATGATGATCTGACAACACAAACCATTTAAAAAACCAGTCTTTTTTAAAGAAGCAAGGCACAAGAGTCCTGCTGCTCTCAGCTGCATTATTTCTGGTCCAGAACAGTTGCCTGGAAAAATGTTGATCCACCTATGGAATCATGAAATCATGAAAGTCAACTTGGACAAAGGAAGCTGAAATAGTGTGCAACTCTACCACTAAAAATAAAATAAATATAACCCCAAGTCATGGTACCCAAGTCTTTATTTCATCACAAAGATGGTGATATGTGCAAGAGGCGAGAATTCAGGACGATATTCCACTTGTGAGAAGAAAATACAGTAGTGCTCCTAGCTTTTCTTGAAATAGCATAAAATATCAATGTCTTACTGGACTCATCCTTAACATCAAGAACATAGAAATGGTAAAAAGTCTACCTGTTGCCTCAAATTTAGAACTACTTTATCAATAATCTTATTCTCACTTCTAGTGCAGAACCTCATACTGTGTATTCTTTGTCCATGAACACTGGACCCAAAGAAATTAAGAAAATACATAGTAAAGTTAAAAAACGTAATTATACTACACAAAAAGTAAGAAAAGTTCAAAATCTTGAATAGGGGTAGTGTACAAAATAAATTTACTACAATTCTTTACTGTAGTCCAGCAGTAAACTGTAGACTAAACTGTACACTAAACACAGTAAATTCAGTGGACTAATTCATTAAACTAGCAGGAAACTCTGGGAAATTCTAGGTACGAAGTCTGTTCCAAGAGATGCAATAACTTATGTCAATATTTTTTTCTTTCTGGCCACAGTGTACTGTTGTTTAGGAGTTTACAGACTACTTGTATGACAATGAAGATCAGAAAAAAAAAAAAGATATGTATGGGCATTAAATTTAACTTTATTTATAATTTAATTTTATAGGCATTGCATCAAGATAAGCTTCAATAGTAGCACTTGAAACAGGTAAGACCCAATTACATTTATTCATACTGCACACAAGTAATATTGTATAAAGGATCAAAGTACCACAAAAAGGTCATGGTAGAATGCTGACTGTGCCTGGGCTTAATGACCCTGCCCAGCCTCACCTGGGGCCCCAGCCACACCCTGACTACTTAAGCTCAGCCCTGGGCCATCATTTCCTCCTGAGCTGTGATGGATGAGTAGTCTTTGGCTCAGAACCATGTTGTTTCTGACCTGTGATTTGACTTTCTGTCTGGACCTTGGATCTGGTTTGTCAACCTGAAGGTGTCTGATGACCTGGGCTGTAGGAAGCCTCTGGCTAGCCTACTCGTGATTGTATGAACTCCAAGCAGTGAGGGTCTCTGTCCTATTCTGCCTGGTGAGTTACAGCTCCAAACCCTGAAGAGAGCTGCTCCCCGGTACCATGTAATTGTGATTGGAGCAATCTCAAAACCCGTAAGTTATATGGAATAATCACTGTTGTTCCTTGCCTGTGAGAGCATTCTCTTAGGCTAAGTGGCTAACATTGACAGAAGGGTTGAGATTGAGATGGGCCTTTCAAGGTCTTCTTGTCCAATATCCCTGCGTCAGCAGGACACCAGGTTGTTTGTGACTATGTCCAGATGTTTTTTTAATAGCTCCAAGGATGGACATTTCACAGCTTCTCCAGGCAACCTGTTCCTTTGCTTAGTAGAAACTGACTTGTTTACTTGATTCATACAGGTTTGGGTTTTTTTAATTTTTGTTTTAGTTTAAAGCCAGACATTGTTGTGGTTAGAGCTTTGATGCCATGGTTACAGCTGCTTGTTGACTTCCATGTTGATATTTCAGAGATTATTAGGTATAATTGTAAGAATGTCAATTAGTCATTGGTATTATCATGTTTGAACATACAGCAATTACATAGTACTAAAATAATTTACATGTCAGAACACTTATAAAGTGACTGGGAAATTACTGATTTTTAATGCTTATGTATCATGGTTTGCTGTGGTTTTTTTCTAGTGTTATGTGTAAAGTAAATAAATTTTAGATAATTTGTTTTAAATGAAAAATTTTCTGGTAGGCACTATCAAAATAAATCCATATTCTAAGATTCTTTACTCTGAAGTGAGGTAATGAAGAAATTCTTGTGTTTTAATGTATGCACAAAAAAAAAAGACAGATTACAGGTGATACCACAAAAAACAAGGTTGAAGGGGTTTATTCTTCCAACTGGTGTTTCTGAGGTTGAAATTTTGGAGCAAGAGTGAAGTGCTAAAAACTAAGGAAAATCTTGGTTAAAATATCATCACAAAGAATTTTATCAGGAAGATGGGGTAACTGTGGAACTGAACAAGAAGCTGAGATAATTATTTACCTATTCTAGGATATCAGTTGTATATTTTTTTAATTGGCTGTAGGGAATTCAGGGTGATGTCATTGTTGTGTTGTCTACACGTTCGTTTTCTGTCCATCCTCCTCTCATCTTAAACAATGGCATATGAACCTTTGGGCCAAGTTAAAGTGTCTTAAAAAATGACAGGAATTTTGAGCTTCCCTTAAGGAGCACTTTATGTGAATAAAGGTAGGGTCATCTACTGAAAAGGTTGTAAATTGTTCTTTGTAAAATGACATTCCTGCCAAAGAAACACTTAAAGTAAAAATGTTCAACTATACATTTGAATTTGTCGCTTATGCAAGTGCTCCTGTTGACCATTGGGCAGTGTAACTTGCAGCAAAATTCAGGCTCCTGGAAGGGATTTGTTCAGAAATCACTAATTTGAGGACTAGTCACAGAATCTCTTCACTTGAAAAAAAAAAAAAAAGCCCAAACAAAACAACAAAAACTCTTGAAATTGAAAAGTAATCTTAAAGTCATATGAATTTCTTTCTTTTTCTGGAAATAATTTCTCTTAAAAATATACATGCTTTAAATTTTATCTGCTAACATACATTAATGAATTTAAAATGAATGTGGGTTCTGCTTTCCTGGGAAAAACTGTTGACAGTCCGGAACAGATTTTCTGTTGTGAGATGGGGAATATTAGACAGTAGGAGATAAATACTGGTTAGCTAACAGGAAAGAAACCTCTGCAGCTGATTTCTGAAATTGGAAGTGGAGGAGCTTGCTTTTTAAATTTTGGTCTTTTCATTCCTTCTCATAGACTTTATTAGTGCATGCAGAAAATTTCATTGCAAAACTACTTCAGAAGCACAGATTCTTATGTTTTAATGTCAGTGAGACCAGTTTTTATTGGGCTTGCTTACGTATAAGAACTGAGAGTAAAATAGTGCTTAACTTGACCATTTGGTTTTCCATATTTCAATGCCAGTTGGCATTGCTTACTGTCTGTTGGCTCTACCCCTGAATTCAATGCTGAGTTTGTCTATTCTGTGCTTTAGAATGCTGCTTTTTCTGATTAAAAGAGAATATTTGGTGTGGGTTTTTTTTAATAAAGTAGTAAAATCACTATTTGAATTATATTTTCATGAGGGCGCAGAAGCTTGATAATGTACAATATTCAAATTCTACCTATTTTTTTATGTGTTAATGTGATAGCATATGAACACTTCTGACCATTGTTCATTACAATGAAAGAAATCAACAAAATTTTCCACCCTCACTATTTTTCCATGGAACAGAATAAAAAAGAATGGAAGAAAACACAGGAGATAGAGCAAAGGAAGACCTAGTAACTGAAATAAAACAAGCTAATTAACCTCCTGGACATACAGAAATTACTTTTTAGTAGTTATTCTTATTGATCCTTGAAAAACAACTCTGAGAAGAAATTGATAACAAGAAATAGGTTCCCTTCCCCCCAAGTTTGTTGGATTTTGTTGTAAGAATTACTTACCTCAGAGGTGACATTATAGATTGTTTTTAGCTGATGGCTGACTAATGCCCTGATGCAGAAAAATGCTCCATGGAATTTGAGACATGGTGACTTCAGTTAGGAGTAGAGTTTTGGTAACTAGTTTTAAACAACTCTTTCGGTATTCTTTCCAGTTTCCTGAATTGGGATGAAATTGTTCTCCAATGTGTTTAGTTGTTTTATATGAACACTATTACTAGAATTAATTATAAAATTAATATTCTGCTTCCACAAATATTATAGTATTCCGGCATTTATTTTTATCCTAAGTTTAACAAACATTGCAGTTAAAATGTTTTTATGAATGGAAAGAGTTAAATGTAATTTGAAACATCATAAGCATCACTAAAAATAAATCTGATTGTCTGGTATTATTGTAACTTTGGATATGTTGTGTCTTTACTATTCTTATTTTGTCTGTTATTTTTCAAAACATAAATGTTTGAAAGAATTTAGAATAGTTTTGGCTTTAGAGAGATCTGTTATGACCCTACTTTGACTGCTTACAAGTCTGCCTTTTGTCAGGCTTATTTCATTCTTGCAAATCAGCATTATTTGATTCTTTGAGCACCTAACCTCTGTGACATACCCACGAATGCTCAAGTAGCCATATGGTGACATTTCACATCACTATCTTGGAGCAAGTTGAAACAGTGTCCAGCTGTTTGATTTAAGATACTTCAATAATTTAGAAGAAATGTCAAGTAGTTCTCAAGTTCTAGGTAGGTTTTGATCAACAGTGCCTTAGCATTTGAGCCTTTTTGGTGAAAAATTGTCTCATTTCAGTTCTTGTACAGCACACAATTGTTGTCAGAGTTTCTTGGCTGACTTGTTCATCATCACAAGAGTTCCTGTCTTCTTTATAATGGCATTTATAAATAGTATTTTTTCAAGGGACTGTTATGGCTGATAGACTGGTATTGATCAGTGACTGACATTTTTCTTAGAGCCATATATTCACAGATTCAATAGTACTCTATTAACATAAATAACAGTATTTATGTTTGTGCAGCCAAGTATATAAAGATACAGTGCAGTGAACTGATGGAAATGCCACTTCAGGGGTCACCCTAAAAGGATGTTAATTAGTCAGTAGGTAAGATGGAATGCTGCTGAGGAAACATCCCAAAATGCTGCTTTTCAAATAAAGCCAGAATCCTATTGAATCAGATGCTGCTTTTAATTTTCTACAAAGTACAGACAATTTTTTTTGCATTGTGTTGTCAAATGAGGTATTACAAGTCTTAACCCTTCTCAGATTAGGAGCAGTAACAAAAACCAGCAGATATTTTCCTTCTGCAGTCAATTCCTCTACTAGCTCTTATTTTTAGATACAAGACTTCATGACAGTTCCTTACACCCAAATTACACTGTTGTTTGCTCCCCCAATATACCTGTTGATGCTGCAGAGCCTTTGACGTAAGATTGTAATATCATGGTGATTTTTTGTCTTCTCAAACTTGCCACAAACACTGTTGAAAGGTGGCAAACTGGTGGTAATGCAGTATAACTTAACCATGGTTTCAGTCATTTGAGCTACCAGGTCTTTGATTTGGCTGCTCTTGCTAGGCTTACTCTGGCAAATACTGTGTGCTTGCTTTCAGATTGCCGTGGTTTGCTCTTCCTTGAAGTCAGTCAACTCTTTACACCTGTGACTACAGCTAGGAATCTTGTGCCCTTCCTTCCTAACTGTGAATCATGTGAATTGTCTGTACACTGATTTTACCCTTTCTCCATTGTATATTATTTTTATAGAGTTCTTACTCATACTGACAACTTCTTTTGCATCGGTGCTACTGCTGTTACGTTCTTTGCTGTGCTTGCTCTACTGGTGCTCTTGAAAATGAGGCTAAAACTGCAACAAAACGGCTTTGCCGAAATGTCAAACTGCTAATATTTGCTGTAGTGTAGCTTTGATAGAATCAAAGGATTGTTGACATTTAAGCTTCATTCTGAAATGGGTAACTTCATTCATTTATAGATCTCTGATTGCATTGTCAAGGATTTGTTCTGAGGCTTGTAGCTGTCTTGTGTTTTGTCACAGATCTTTTCGTGACTGAGTCCCCTAAGAATGCCCAGTATCCAAAATATGAACTAACTCATTATTTTTGTTGTGAATAATTCCCTACCTTTTTTAGATTGTGACTGATACCTTTTTCCTTTTTATATTTATGCCACTTGGGTGTTCATAATACGGCTTTGTAATTATCCTGCTCAGCTCAGGAGGAGGTAAAGTAACATTAGTATCTGATATTGTCAGTGACAAGGAACCGTTTTCAAAATTTTATCTTTCTTTCCCTGGTGTTTACTCAGTGCAGATATGCTGTAGTGTGCTATTTAAACCTTTCGTCAATGTGATATGTTTTAAAGATGGGTGTAACTTCTTACTTCCCTTCTTGTGGTTAGGGGGTGGTTTCTAGTTCTGACTTATTTGACAGTATTTTTACGGTACAGCATAGCTTAGCACTATTCAGAGGAATAGAATCAGAGGTTTGGACTAATCCTACATTATTACATAGATTTTTGTGATTCTTCCTCAAGTATTTTTGTTTTGTTATTTTTCTGTAGAATATTCACATATAACTGAAGTATGTTTTTCTCATTTCAAAGTTATGCAAACTGCACCTATATCTACATTTTATATTAGTAATTGCATGATGAGTTTTGCACTGAAAGAAGTGAGTTGTGTAAAATGCTGCCATTTTCCTCTGTCAGGTACTCCATGCAGAAAAATAGAAGAAAATTGAATGCCTTTTGGGGAGGGGGCATGTGGAATTACTGGAAACATTTTAATCCTAATTGCTTCCTAGCAGCACTAGCACATCTATAAAGTTAGATCTCACACAATTGGGTACAACAACAAAACAAGTAATTCCAAACATATAAGGCTGGCAGTAGTTTTGAGGTCATTTTCTGCAAGTTGATCAATTAGAAGTTCACATCACATAATCCACATTGAATTTATTCCTGTAATACATCTTAACTTCAAATGTAGAAGTGGTTAATTGCTAATCCATATTCATTGAATAGAACAAATGAGGACAGCAAGAGCAGATATTTCATGTACCATTGCGTCAAGTATGTAACTTCTGAGCTCGGTTTTTCCTCCAGATCCCTTGTGTTTGTCTATCTTCTGTGCCCATGTCTTCAAAAAGTCGTTAAAGATTATCACAGAATTTGATTGACTACATTTGCTGCTTTTGTTGACAAAGCCTAGTATTTGCATAGACATTAATTAGACATTGAGTTGTATATATCTTCTTGATTGTAGTTATTGTTGATCATCAGACTGTGCTTGCCTTTCAAAAGATTGATTGTATTACAGTAATTACTTGTGCAAAGCAGCCTTTTAAATCTATATTTCTTTCGTCTGTAACATATTAAACTTCCAGTTGAAGCTCCAGGGTTGTTTTTGGCATAGCATACATTTCATTTTAAGGTTCACCTTTGAGCACAGCATGCTAGGTTTATCATACAGTTTTTAGGGCTTAATCGAAAGCCTGTTGAGGTTGACTAGTCAGCTTTGGATAATGTTCCTGGTCTTCTCCCCTATGTGCATTACTCTCAGATTGATCCCAGCTGGATGCAGTTTTATCAAGTATTTTCCAAGTAGTTTGTGTATTTCAGCAAATAGATTACTTGCCACATATAGGGATACATGAATCATTTTCTGAAGTATTTTTTGCTTGCTATTGCTGCTGCTTGATTTGTAACTGAAATAAAATGATTTTAGTTTTCTACTTGTAATGATTTAAGCTTTTAATAGATGAGGAATGAGAAATCGAACATAGGAAGCCATAAGCAAGTAATTAATTCACTTATTTGCTTATCCTTATAGAATTATTTTTCCCCTGAAGAAATCACAGGTATTTATATGAAGAACTGCATTCTAGAGAAAGGATTTTTAAAAAGACTGATTTACATGAATTTATGTGGATCTTCAATACTGATTGTTTTTGTGACCTATGTCTTACACTTTTTAGCTTCCATTTTTATCAGTACTTCTTTCCATTAATAGGAATTGAATTCAAGGGAATACTCTTAATGTAATTAAATCCATTAAATGTGTGTAAAATCAATCCATTAAAATATATTTACAATAAAAATATAACATAAGGTAGTATTTATACCTCAAGGATGAGATTTATTACTTTTTAAAACAATTTATTCCCTTTTGACTTTAAAAGAGCAAGAATTTTACCAGTGGAAATGTTTCTCAGGTGGTCCCTCTTAGAGCATGGTAGCATGTCATAAGTTTAAGAAGGTATTTTATGTCAGAAAGTAACTAATATTTTTAATGATCATAGTATATTTGTACAGTCTGATTAATCCTTAATATTTACCACCACATATTGTCACCACAAAGGAAATTGCTGTTTCCAAACTTGAACTTAGTACCTACTTTGGTATGCACTGTAATTCTATAAAATTGCAATTTAGGCATGTGCTAGCATATTTGTTTGAATTACACATAATATCTTCCCAGAGCTGGATATAAAGCAAATCTGGAAACAAAAATTAAGCAGAGTTCATTTTATTATGCACTTAGACTAATGTAATAGGACATATAATTACAAAATATCTCATCCACATCTGTGACAAGATATACATGAGTTGGCAAGCACCAACAGGCTTGATGATAGTGTGTGAGTGGCCAGGTTCTACTTAAAAAGGAGTCCTACTGAGGGAAATCTTGTCTTTGAACAACAGCAAAAGATCTTACATCCATCTTTCTTTGGAATAGTGAGGTTATTTCTCACGTTGTGTTCTTTGCCTCAAAACTCTGTGTAAATATTCTGTGTACGTAAAATCTACATTCTCTAAGGATGGAGTATTGGATAGAACAATAGTTTCTGGCTCAGAAAGATGTAAGTGTTTAGCATCATTATGATTTCAAGTTTATTTTGCTTTCTTTTGACAAGCATTCAGGAATTCCTTGAAAGCAGACAATATAATAGAGAATGTTTGGCTTATGAAACTCAATACAATTTTTTAGACTTCTGCCCTGCTGTGAAGCAAATTGTGAACTTGAAAAATTACAACTTAGAGTTTTCGGTATTCCAGTGAATTTTGACTTGATTGTGTTTTGCTTTGAGTTGAGATGGAAACATATTTTAGGATTCAAAAATACAACAAATATGTTGCTCACTTTAAGTAGAAATAATTTTGGGGGCAACAGGCTGATGATAGGCAGTATTCATAATAAGATGTCTTTCTCTCTCACTTTTCTTGTTGGAAGATGACACTGAATTTACATTTCTACTACAGTGCATGAAATGAGACTTACGCCAAGTTATTCATTCAAATATTCCTTATTTTTAATGACTATCCATACTGTTATAAACAACTAAAATGGAAATGACAAATGAAATTGCAGAACACTAAAAATGTCAATATAAGACAGTTTGCTTTTAACTTTCTCTTAGCTTATGAAGCATATATTGCTGTATCTGATTTGTTGGGCACTGCACTCGCTATGAACTTTACCACAGGAAACAATATGGCATAAATGAATTCTTACAGAAATGATTAGTAGAATAGAACATATCATGAAACAGAACCATATTTCCATAAAACTTCTATATAGTGTGAATACAGTTGACAGAACATTGTGTTTGTTATGGTCTATGGAAAGGTTTGTTATATACCTTGTGAGTGACTATATTTGAGAAAATACTGCTATTAGATACTTTTATTACCACCATTAATAGGATTCCCTTGAAAACCCTCTGTAACACCTACTTTCATTCTTGCCTGGGGCATTATTTTCATATTACTCTCCTTTTTAGACAAAATAAGCATGACTTTGAATTTTCAAATTTCAGACACCACTGTGTTGTCTTTGCCCTTTTTCTTCTTGCATTGAGATATAATGCGTGACGTCAGTTTAGCTGAGTGGTGTGCTTTGATGCCAGGCTCTGCACTTGTGAAATTCTGGTAGCTTTGCTTTTGGAGTCTAGCCTGTGCTATATGCTCTGGGACACAGTGGGAAATTGTAATAGTGGTGCTTTTATAATACCTTTTGCGATGCAGTAATACTAATGTAGTGATAAATGTCCATGTGCTTGATCCTGCCCTTTTTGTGGATTCTTATTTTGTGGATTACTTATTTTTTCCCTTTCCTGGTAGCTTCCTGTTTGTTTCTAATGTGTTCTTTCAAACTAAAGATAAAAATTGATTACTGGGCATGTCAAAATCTGTTTTTACCTACCAAAATGGTATGTGTTCTTGGCTCTTGTCTGTCTTAGAGGACACTTTCATAATGGCACTAAACGCAGCACACACAACAAAGCATGTGCCCTGCATGTAAATTATCCAATATGAATTAACAATACAATCAACACTTTTGCAGCTCTGCAAATTAAAAAGTGTGAACTGTCTTTAGACCCTGGCAAAATGTTTGTAATGAATTGGGCCCTTGACTTTACTTTGAGACATTTCTACATTAAAAGAGGTTGCTTTTTTTTTATAGCTACTCAATGGAGCACAGTGAGATGATGAGCTAGAAGTCTGCTGAGGGGGTGGGGGGAAAGGGGGTTAATAGATACTAAATATTTACAATGAGCTTTGAAAACAAGTGTTTGCCTGATCAGTTCTGTGGGGAGGAACATGTACTTCAATATTTTTGGTATGAGCCTGCATCTCTTGTGAATGTAATTAAAAAGAATGAGCAAAATGGTGTATAACTCTTGTAAAGAGCAGCTTGTGTGAATTACGGATTTGTGCTTGGAAATACAGACTCTATATCTAGTCTGCATGTTAAGCAAAATAAGTTTAAATTTTTTCCCCCTAAAAAAAAAGAAAATAGTGAATTTAGTATGATCCAAACCCTCCTCTCCTTACTCCAACATATCTCTGCCCTTTTCTGATGGGTGAGCAGAATAAGCGTGTGTCATTAATGGCAACTACAGTAGCTCTGTTAGCCTCAGTACTGTCTTTGCGAAATGTACAAGTGCCTGTAGCAGCGTAAGATAGATATTTAGGGCTTAAAGCTAGTGAGGAAACCATCAGTCAGAAAATAGGATGTCAGAATCCAATGCCAGATCCTTAAACTGTCTTACTCCAAAGCATTTTTGCTGTTCTCATGCTGTTTCTGTACAATATATACAGTACAGGATATACAACAGGTTTTTGCAGTAAGTTTTATATTACAGTGAGTGTGGTTGGTTGAGGCTATTGCCTGTGTTGTATTCTTTCCCAAGTCTGCCTTGTTTTATAATACCTGGATTTTACTGAAGAAGTAAAAGAGCAATCGATGGGTTATTCTTAGCGCTACATGGAAACCTAAGGGAACTTGAATTGCTGATACATCAGGAGACATGAAACAGAGAATCTAGCTGGGCCAGTTCTATCTATGGTTAATATAACTGAGGTAGATTTTTTTCCAGCTTATTTGAACAATAATCCCAAATAGAACCAACGGGTTTCTAAAGCATCGTATCTTCATATATTAGAAAGAAAAGTCGTGGTGTTTCTTCATGAGAATTTATTTGCTAGTTGTCATTCTACATGTACAAAAGACTGTACACTGTGTTACATCAAGATCTGAACTTTCAGCCTCTGTCTTATGTAAAGGATTTCTGTGACATAGCTAACACCCCTTTTTTTCTCCCATTGAAAACAATGACAAATGTGACACACTAGTAGAATATAATAGATTATAGGAATTATTAGAGTATATTGGGATCAAGAGCTCCCTGACAGTGAGACATAAGTTCCTATTTAGACCTGTTTCAAATGGGATCTCTACAAAAGGGAATCCATCTATAACTATATACATGTTGTAAGCAGCTGATAGAGAGGCACCTGAATGTGCCTATATGTGAACATACATCTTGACGTATTCCAAATTTTTGTATGTCTTCAGGTAAATCTACTTAGGAAAAAACCAAACAAATGCAAAATAAATAATAATAAAAAAGGCAAATCAGAACACTGGCCAGTTGTATGACACTTGGGTTTTTTTCCCTTATCAGTTACAGGACGCCCTGAATGTCCTTTCTGTAATAAAAGAGCTTTTACTTAGATTCTTGTGTTGTCTAGTCTTTTATGAGTTTAGTGCAAGCTTGTGTTTCTGTTTTTCCATATTAGATATTAGCATGAAATTCTTTGTGACATACAATTTTCTTCTCACTGAAGAATTTAATGTACTTTTTATCTACTGTTTTCTAAAAAGAAGTATCATTTAATTAGAGCTTTTGAATTCTTCATGACCTTGCTTCACTCTTTCTTAATATTTGATGTACTTATTTTAATAATCTTCAAACTGTTCTTAATAGAACACTAAAATAGAAGTCTAATATAATTTTCTTTGATTTGTGTTTGGTTTTTTATTTACTGTAAATATTTTAGACAGTCATGTTTTGTGCACTGTAATGCTTTTATTTCAGTTAAGCTCTACAGCAAGAGCCTTTGGTTGTTTCTCTACCAGAATAATAAAATCATAACTAGTAGGACTCAAAAGTACTTGATTACCTTATTTAGCAGATCTCTTCGTTAGTGTAGGATCAGCTATACTCACACCATTCCTGACAGGTACTGGTACATAGTTTCTATCAAAATGGATATAAACTTCTCAAGCTGTCTGGTCTAGTACAGCAGTAGGTACTAGAATATTAAAAACATTGTCTATTACTTCATTATTAGAAAATGTATTGATTTTAAAAAATCCTTTATTGCTACAACTCGGGGTTTTTAGGGTTTTTTCTCTCACAAGCTGTGCAGTGGCACATGCCCCTTTGTTTGCAGTATTTTCTATTCATAAACAGTGTTGTCAGTCTCCTCTATACCTATGGCAGCTTTTTGATACTGTCAAAACTACAGGAAAAAAAGCCACAGTAGTCACAAAAATGGTGAAATGGAAGGATTACTGCAATCTCTCTGCTGTATGATTGAAATCGGTGTTTTATAAATAGTGTGTTTCTTGGTTTGGCTCCCCAGGAATTGCACTTGTTCATTCCCTTACCCGAAACTGTTTTTGTCTCAGCAATTTGTGCTGAGTTTTCTCTGCTTCTCGGGACTGACTGCTCCGTTTGCCTTCCGTGGAGTTGGCTGCCCACCCTTCCCCTGCCACTCTGCCTGACCCCTGGTTTCCTCAATCAGCAGATTTTCTTTCTCCTTGCATGTTGTTTCTCTGGGGTCACTGATTAAATAAATCAAACAAAAGTGGTCTGGTATTGATCTTTATAGCGCACTGTTAGTATTTTCCCTCTGCTCTGAAGTGAAATCTTTTATAAGCACTTGTCTTTAATAACTGAGCCAGTCCATTATCCACTCAAGCAGCTCAGCAGCGCCAATATTATAATCATTCCCTTTACACACAACATTGTATCAGATTACTCCCTGATCAAGGAGAACATGTCTGTGACTTTCGCTTAGTGCTTTTGTCCTTGTTGTATGACCCACACACGAGTGTGTCCCCCCCTCAAATCCTTGAAGGCACAGCTCTGAGTTTTCTTTGTGGGTTTGTTTTTAAATTCAGAGTAAGATAAATAAGTGTTTGTTCCTCTTACTTTGCACTGGTTACAGCTTGCTTTCCTCTGTTTCTTGCATTGAGCAAAACTGTACTTGCAGAGGAAGTAAAATAAAAGGACTTGTTTACTCTTTGAGAGAGTCAAAATATCAGGGAAGGAGCAACAATTTCACTGCATATTTTTATTATTATTTTTCTATAGTATAATGGCTTAGAGGCACCAGGTAGGAAAGAAAAACTATTATGTGGAATTCAGATTTGTGCCGGTTGTGCAAAGCTGAACCCACACCTTCTTGGCATGTAATTCTTCTGCCAGTAGGAAGAGGAGTGGAAAACTTGTAGAAATTCTTATTTATGACTGTAGCAGACTTTAGGTTTGCTCTTCGTTATAACAAAAGTGGTCTATTATGTTTATGTGTGTGTAAAAGTTGTGTAAAGAACTGCAGGCTATGTCTTTAGATGAAAACATTGTAGCTTAATATCTAATAAACTCCCCACTGTAATTAATCCCTTAATCAATCCAAGAGCGTAATTAAGCTTGACATCTCTAAAATAAAAGCAAGTAACTACTAAACCCCAGAGATTAAACAAAATGCTTTTCAGCTAGTACCACTTCAATACATACCTAGCTGTGAATAATGTTGCAAGAGAATTTTCTTTTTGATTTGCCTTAAAGTGTAGTCTGCTTTTCAGGTATTATAAATAGCTAAAAGGTATTCCAGTTTGAAGGTCTTTCAAGGACGCTGATGTCCTTACTTTGAGGAGTATTTCTCTTTACTTATGGAAATCAAGCCCTTTCAAAACACCTTCAGTTAGAGTATAGAAATCTGAGCACTGACCCTCACTACTACTCACCTGCTTAAATTGTGGTGCATGGATTGGTGACTTTGCATAGGTAGAAAAAGGATTTGGCTTCAAACATGTTGGATGCTATAATATACCTGGTGAACAGAATGTTCTGATGATATCTTAACATATCTTTCCCATTATTATATAACACTATGGTGAACTGGATTACAGTAAACTAACTGGGGAAACAAAAATTCTATGCCAGTATGTTAATGGTTGTTGAGGATTAATACTGCTAACACAATTTAGCAGTGCTAAATGATTTTATTAAAAGACTGGCTAGAATGGTCTTAAATTATTTTTGGTGGCCTGCCTTCTGTGTTCCTTTTCTTTCACTGTACTTCTTTCTGTGAAACGAAGATGTTTTCTGCATACCGTATCAAATGAAATCATGTTACAGAAAGCAGAATGCAGTTAAATGAGAGTTAAATTACTCTCCCATGACAAAGAAATGTTTAGCTATAAAAAGCTCTGTGAGACTAATGCATTCTTCCAAGCCACAATGCTGCAGAAGAAAAAAAGAAAAAAAAAACCCAAAAAGATTCTGGGCTTGTAAAACAGAAATACAGTTGTTATTTCCAGTGAGGTAGATTGTAGGAGAATCTGGGAGGAGAGTCCTAGTTGGACACGTGAAGTTCTAATGGAAGCAATCAGAATAATTGAATAGACATAGTCCATGGTCGAACTTTCAAAGTCATGATCTTCCATGTCCTGTGGTCTGTTTTTTAGCCTCAGGCTGTGCTCCCAGGAGCTCCTTGCTCACAGTGGCCTCTTTGCAAATGAGCTCCGTGCAGGACACTGAAGTAGTCTGTGTCTGGCAGGTGAATAGGGCTTTGGAAAGCTCTGGGGTTGCCAAAAATCAAGTTTTATAATTGAAGACACAGATGGGAAATCATGACTCTGTAGTTTATAGTTGGCAAATCTAAATGACATTTCATGGGATCAGCGAAACACACTTCTTCAGCAATCCCAGAATTACCTGTAAGCCAGTCTCCAAAATTTTGTTGGAAACATCCCATTTTAAAAATACTAGGTAGAAATTAAATATAAAAGTTTTTCTGTGATGTGAAACAGTAGGTGGCTTCCATTTGAACTGCTACCAGTTCCCAGATACCCACTTGCCTCTTCATTCTTCTCAGTATGTATTTGCCATCTTAAGCATCATAAAATGGGTTAGTATTAAGAAAAAACTTATGTTGGAGATGGAGTGCTTTGCAGAGCCTTTGTATTGCATTTTGTGATAGTTAAAGGAAATCCCAAGTGGAAAGGGTGATTTGGAGGCAAATTCAGAGACGTGAAAAAGTTGATAAATGGGTTGTCCCTGACAGGCTTACTGGTAGGGCAAAGGCAGTGATATGAAAGAAAAGGCAGAGTGGTGAGTAGGCAGGCTACTGTGTTTGCCTTGGAAGAACTGATTCCTGGTGATGAAGTGGAAAAAGCAAAGTAGAGAGAATTACTGGAAGAGAAGTTGATGAAACCGTTGATGACAGGAATTTTACCTGAGAAATTTTATTGGGAGATAGCGTCAAAACTGAGTCAAAACCCAGTTGGAGTAGATGATCTTGGAGGTCTTTTCCAACCTTAATGATTCTATGATTGTATGGGATAGATGGGGATGGACCAGATAGTCTCAGGTATCAAACTTCACTGGTAATGAAAAGCAATGATAGTGGTAAAGTATGGGAGGGGACAGGAGCCTTGTTTTTTTCTGGAATTCACTTTGCTTGTTTTAAGTTGGTGGGAAGATGTGCAAGAGCAGTATATAGTATATCTCTACTATATAGCTGTAAGTCTACATCTTTCTGTTAATGATTGAATGTTTATTTTTCTTAAAGCAGTATAGATATTCTTTCCCTTGTAACCATTATAATTTTTAATAAGTTTGATCTCTGATTAACAAAATACAAATCTCATAAATCAATAGTACAGGTTTAATCTAACAGTTTTTGCTAAAAAACAAGATTAACATCCAATGTCTTATGAGCTGGAATAGTCACACTTTATAATATGAATCTTTCTGTGTTACAAAGTTGAAATTTTTATACAGGAAAACAGCTTTTATAACAACCAGAAGAAAAAAGAATTAAGTCTTCGGAGGAATATATTTTTTATCCCTAAAATAACCCCCTTTGAATTTCTCTCCAACCTTTGGTTCAACCTTTGATAGCTACTGTCAATCAACATCCATCATCTTGTGGCCAACCTAGCTGGCAAGCAGTTTTGCTTGCATCTGACACAGATGCTACCCACTTCTTTTTGGCTTATGTGAAAAGAATACATTAGACATCTGCTACAACATTTGATTGATTTGTCATGCAGTGTAAAACTGCTTTAAAAACGTGCTGAAATCCTTGGTAATGTTCTAGGAAGTTAAACTTAGATTGTTATTGTTCCTAGTTTTCTGAATTACTTATCAAATATAAACCAGACTCATTCGGGACATTAATTTTAAATATAGGCTGAAAATGATATATTTCATGTGTTTTATTACTCATTATTAGTAAAGGTTTAAATAGTAGCTTTATGGTGTAAGATGTAACTTCATGGTGAAAGCTGTTAAGGTGCAGATACAGAACCATTTGGGTTTTGAGGCGGCATTATAGAAGATAGGGCCTACCCCAATAATTCTTATATAAGGAAGGTTTCAGTATTTTGAGTCAATAAGACTTCTTTGGTGTTGGTTGGATAAAACAAACAGTCACTTATTGTAGTCAGGAGAAAAAAGGAATTAATGCTTTAGAGAAGCATGTCTGTCTTATCTCAAGTAAAGCAGTGGCACAGCCCCCTTCCATTAAACATTAATGCAAAGTTTCCAAATTCTCAGCATTGATGTAAGGTGCTAAGTATTTGAGGTTCTGGGTGTTGTTAAGTGTATGCTAATAGAAACAGTTTAAATGAAGTCAAGCCGTGCACTCTTAAAAGTTTCTGATTATATGCATGTTGAAATGCTATCTAGTACCCTAATATTCATGTATATATTTTTTCTTGACTGACAAGCTTTCAATATATTCTGGAAAATCTCAGTACCTGAACCCATTGGTTATATTTTGACCCAGTGACAATTAATCCACTGTTTTCTTACCAGACCATGTCACTTGTCCTGCTAGGCCGGGAAAAAAGTGGCATGTGTCCTAAATCAATACACCTGAGTGTTCAGTAAGTAGTATCTGTTCACTTTACACTGCTGAAAATTAGATATTTAGAAAGCTAAATTAGATCCAATATGTGTGTTTATATAGTTTAACTTTCAGTAAAACAAATGAAAAGTATTAAAATACTTTATTGTTCCTGACTGATGAAAAACCAAGCAAATAAAAGATGAAGTTTTTAGTTATCTTGTAAAATGAATAATTAATCTGTTTTCTAAGGGTATTTTTGTGTGGTTTTGTTTTGCAAAGCAATTTGCTTTGCTGCTATTTCTACTGTATTTTATCAATGATATGGTATTAAAGCAATAGAAAATTTGGAAGAGCATTAGTACTCCAAGAAAATTATTCAGATACTAATAATTTTGCCAAATGGCTGCTTCTGTGTTGATGCTTTACATGATTCACTAAAAATAACAGCAATTAACTTGTCCCTGAAACTAGTTCCTATAAATATTTTCATATGCTTTCCCCACCCCCACCCCTAAACTAACCAGCAATAAAACTACCCCTGGGGTGGTTCTGTCACCACAGATGGGATGCTAGGATCTAGTGTAGACAAAGTAGCACAGCCCTTACAATGCTGTGGTTTTCTAGCACTTAAAGGAGAAGGTGTAGATGCCTTTTACTAGGCACTGAATTGTAATCCTTTCTTTTTGCCCTGCATTTGGAGTGAGGAAGTAGGCTAGTGATAATTTGGGGGGTGAGGGATGCAATTTTGGCCATTGACTTGTTTTTCCAATGAGGGATTTAAGTTCTGTCTGGTGGCTTAAGAATTCACTAGTATTTGCCTAGGAATTAGACAGTTAAAACAGTCAAAGTGATTTTAAATGCATAATCCTGTATTTGTCCAGTGGTGTTAAAACAGAATGAGAGATGACTTTTAATCACTACAAATATTTTGGTGACCAAGGTGTACGTTTATAATCCAGCACGTTGATGGGAACCTGGCAGTCCCTGACAACCAGGTATGTTGAAGAGGTAGCCAGTTGTGCAGATTTCACACAGTTAGGGGACACAGATAGTGTGACAAAGTACGTAAATCAGAACCTTCAGATGAAAGATTGGCCAGCTCTTCCACCTGACATTTGGTGATATATTTAATCTAAAAGATCTTTTTGACATATGGGAAGATAGTGGGATGATGTTGAGAATTTTAAGTGGAAGAAATGGAAGCCAAGAGAGTGCTCTCATGTTCTGAAGAGGTGGTGGAACTTGCTGCAAGTGCTCTCTGTGGTTGAAGAAAAATAGGAGAGAAATATATTATATAAAGGGCATGGCACATAAGCCCTGTTTCTTAGCTGCAGTCTGTGCAATACTTGCTTTGCACTTTACAAATTCGTGTATCCTAGTATCTGCTGTCATGCTGCTTCTGTGTCTGCATAGACTGCTTCTCTTTGCAGAAGGGACCTAATTCCATCTTCTGCTCTTAAAAGCTGTTACAGTCCCAGCAGATTGTCCTGACAGTAACTCTACCTTTTATCATTTGCCAGCAAGACAGACACAAAGCTCTTTCTCCACTTACACAGTCATCACAGGTCACAATGGGATATAGGTGGCCTACAATCACTGAAGCAAGAGGTGTTATTTAGTGCAGTCTCATTTAAATGGTGGTTATATTTTCTTCATTCCTCACATTGGCTGGTAATTAATTTTTCATGCAGCTCTTGGCACTATTAAGTGTATTTAGCGGCTTTTGGTTCACTGGTCGGTCTTGAACTTTATGCTGGTTTCAAATGCACAACTGCTTCCAAGTATTTTGTGAAAATACTTTGCAAGAAACCTTTGCCATTGCAGTTCACTCCCCATCTGGGGTTTGTATAGCTCAAATGCACGGGTGTCTTGGCGAGTGTGTGTGTGTATCTACTCACACAGAATGTGAGGGATCAGGACTCTCGGACTGTGCCTGGTGGGCTATATGAGGGATAGGAAAATATTTGATTTCTGCTGTGTTTTATTGACTGGTGGTTGATGTGTGCCTGGTAGAGAAGGGGGGAAAATGTGTGACTTCCATTGATTTTTGCAATGATTTTTCTTTAAATAAAGTGATAGCGAGCATGTTAACATCTAGGGTTTTTCTTTTCCTTACATAAATGCTTAGAGAGGACTTCAGTAAGAGTACTGAGATTTGAAACAAACCAACCCACAAACACACACCCCCCTCCAGCCCCCAAACTTCACTGTTCCCTTTCTGTTTCAATTTACATCAAATGGTGAATCTTTAAGACTACATTGAAACCCACCAGCAAATAAATAGCTGGCTGCTGCTGCTGTCCTGCTGTCTTTTCAAATCCATCTCCTGTAGCCAGGGACAGGCTGAAACCCCAGCCTTATTTCAGCAGCAAGCTTCACAAATCTTGCCAGAGTGCACCTGACATAAATCCTTAAAATAAAAAAAAGACAATACTTAACAAATTACACATTGCATATACTGTTTGTTCAGCTATTTAGCCAGTAATAGGATATTTTGGACTGGGAGTGGGGGGAGATGGAAATAGCGGTCTAAAATAAATATGCTTTTATCACTTTGTACTAGACACTTTCTGTAAGAGTGGATATTCATGAAAAGTTAATGAAAAATTGAAGGGGTGGTATATAAGTTATACACAAAAATCAAGCCCTAAAGCTTCCTATTATAATTTAAGATCTCCTTAAAGTCATTTGTATCCTTGAAATAAATTGTAATGAAGATGCTGGCTTTATTTTTTAAAGTCTATGTACTAACTAATAAGTTAGTACATTAATTCTCTATAAAATGAAAGCTTAATAGAAATTTTGAGGGGGAAAAAGTCAAAGGGTTTTTACAAGTTTTAGTAGTGTTTTTTATTAGAAATTAGACACAAAAACCTGGCTTACCTCTGTAAACCATGTTGCCTGTTTTGCAGCACACAGTAGGTAAGTCAGGCTGTTGGCCAGCTGAAGACATCAGTGTGTGAAACAGTGTCAGATAAAGAAGGAGGTAGAGACAGATGCTCTTTGTTGGATGAATAGGTGATTTGTAGCCAGGTTAAAATCATCTGTCTGACCTCTGTGCATCTACCACCTTCACATACAATTTTCTGAATAATAAAATGATAGGAATTTGCATCTATACTACAAGAAAAGCCATGAAACACTACTGACTGAGATATTGTAGCTGTGACTGTTTCTGAACCTGCTTCCATATTTTTTTAATGAATGATATAGCAAAGAGCTAAAAACTGTACTAAAAATTTTATTGAGCTATAATGGGATGTAAAAAGTACATGTAGAAAATTACTTATATATAACAAGAAGTGCCAGAAAGCACCAGAATATCACAGAATCACGGAATTGTAGGGGTTGGAAGGGATCTCAAGAGATCATTGGGTCCAACCCCCCTGCCAAAGCAGCTCCCTAGCTCATATTGCACAGATAGGTGTCCAGATAGGTCTGGAATATCTCCAGAGAAGGAGACTCCACCACCTCCCTGGGCAGCCTGTCCCATGGCTCTGTCACCCTCACTGTGTAAAAGTTCTTCCACATGTTGGTGCGGAACTTCCTATGCTCCAACTTGCAGCCATTGCCCCTTGTCCTGTCTCCACAGACACTGAAAAGGAGCAGGCCAACTCCCCCTGCCTCCCCTGCTTAAGATAATTATAGACATTAATTAGGTCCCCCCTTAGTCTTCTCTTCTCAAGGCTGAACAGTCCCAATCTTCTCAGCCTTTCCTCATAGGGGAGATGCTCCAGGCCCTTAATCATCTTCGTAGCCTTTCTTTGGACTCTCTCCAGGAGATCCCTGTCCTTTTTATACCAGGGAGCCCAGAACTGGACACAATCCTCCAGGTGGGGCCTGACCAGGGCAGAGTAGAGGGGGAGGATCACCTCCTGTGACCTGCTGACTGCACTCCTCCTGATGCACCCCAGGATCCCATTGGCTCTCTTAGCCACCGAGGCACACTGCTGGCTCATGGCCAACCTGTCATCCACCAGGACCCCCAGGTCCTTCTCCACTGAGCTCTTCTCCAGCAGGTCATCTCCCAGCCCATACTGAAACAAATGGCTATTCATTCACAGGTGCAAGACTTTACACTTGCTTTTGTTGAGTTTCATCAGGTTTCTTACTGCCCAGCTCTCCAGCCTGTCCAGGTCTCGCTGGATGGCAGCGCAGTGTTCCTGCGTGTCAGCCACTCCTCCCAGCTTTGTATCATCGGCGTACTTGCTGAGGGTGGATGCTGTTCCCTCATCAAGGTTGTCAGTGAAGATGTTAAACAGGACTGGACCCAACACCGAGCCCTGGGGAACACCACTAGTCATAGGCCTCCAGTCAGACTCTGTTCCACTGATCATGACCCCCTGGGCTCAGTTTGACAGCCAATTCTCAACCCACCTCACTGTCCACTCATCTATCCCATGCTCTCTCAGCTTTGCTATCAGGATGTCATGGGAGACAGTATCAAAAGTCTTGCTGAAGTCAAGGTAGATGACATCTACTGCTCTCCCTCCATCTACCCAGCCGGTGATGAGATCGTAGAAGGCTATGAGATTGGTCGAGCACAATCTCCCCTTGGTGAATCCATGCTGACTACTCCTCGTGACCTTCTTCTCTTCCAGTTGCTTGGAGATGGCATGCAGAACAAGCTGTTCCATTACCTTTCCAGGGACAGAAGTGAGGCTGACTGGCCTATAGTTGGTTGGATCCTCCTTCTTGCCCTGTTTAAAGACTGGAGTGACATTGGCTATCTTCAATCCTCAGGCACTTCTCCTGTTCTCCAAGACCTATTGAAGATGATAGAGAGTGGCTCAGCAATCACTTCCACCAGCTCCCTCAGCACACATGGATGCATCCCATCCGGGCCCATGGATTTGTGTACATTAATCCCTTTGAGACACTCCTGGACCACCCCCACCTCAACCAGAGGGAAACTCTTCATTTCCCAAATGTTAGTTCTTTCATCCAGTGTCTGGGGGGCCTTTGAAGTGAAGACCAAAGCTAAGAAGGCATTCAGTATCTCCACCTTCTCATCATCCCCTGTTACCAGGACACCCGCCTCGTTCAGCAAGGGACCTACATTATCCCTGGTCATCCTCTTACTGTTCACATATCTAAAAAAAACCCTTTTTATTATCCTTTATGTCCCTTGCCAGCTTCATTTCCAAGTGGGCTTTAGCCTTCCTAGTTGCATCCCTACCGCCCCTGACAACTTTCCTGTATTCTTCCCAGATGAAATATCACTAAGTAATGGTTGGATTTGGTGATCTTAAAGGTCTTTTCCAAACAAAATGATTAAATATTCATCATATATATGAACAAAAGGCTTATGCTCAAACTTTTCTGTATAATATTTGATTGTGAGCTATGTAGTATTATTTTTAAATTCACAGATCATACAGTATTTTAAACTTCATCCACATTATCAAGGCTGAGGAAAGTGTATCCAACTGCAGGAAAAAAAATAAATTCTAAGTACCTACATTTCTTGACCTTGGGGTATAATTTGGATTTACAACCATATTCAGCAAATTGAGATTGCTATGCCTGAAATGCATGTAGAAAGGGAAATTATTTAGGAGTAAATGCTAAAACAGTGCAGAGAAGGTTAAGGCAGTTAGGGCATGGGAAGTGAATTAGTTTCCTTCAATACAGTCCCCAGATGAGGCTTTCAGCCTTGTGGATTGCCTGATGAGGTACGTCACTTGGAAGAAAGGGATATGAAACTCCTCCAGAAGAATTGGAAGAACTAGCAGTGTAGTAACAGGTTCTGTAATACCCTGCCTGAGAACAGAATGAGTTCCTACTGCATTTCAAGAACTCCTGGGATAATTATGCTTTTGTGCTAGTATGCCATATTCAAGAGACTTTGAGAGTACAGCTATTTACAAATGTACTCTAAGATAATTATTGTGTCTATGGTTCTCCTAACTTTGTGATTCTGTAATTCAGAAGATGGCTCTTAATAGGTAAACACTGCCAGCAATCAATAACCAGGAAAGAGTAAATAAAAGCACTGAATGATAAAATTGCAAAGCTGTGTTCCAAAAGCGGGTCAGGAAACACAATTAAACACTGGCAACTATCCTACATCTAAGTTAGGTGGTTCGGTTTTTTTAAAATACAGATTATCACATGCAGGAATATAAACAAACTAAAGCCAAAAATATTCAGTGTCATGTACCCATTTAGGAACCAGAAATTTTCCTATGTCCACTTCTAGACTCAGTACCACTGTAGTAAAAGACTTTGAAATGCTTTTCATAGTTCCTTTCATTAACTTTTTTTCCTCCAAATGCAGGCAAAGTAGTAGGATGTGTATCTCTAATATCTGATGCTCCCTGATTATTGTTTTCTTTGACAAGATTGTTCTTTAGCAGCAGAACACTTGCTAATTTTGACTTTCATCTTTAGCTATGAAATTACAAAAGTTATTTTATCATTGAGCCTTCGTTATGCTAAAAGTATTGTAGGAATCTGCTGAGCTACTAAGCATCAGAGACCCATCATTTTCATGCTTTTATTGAGTCATTGCAATCTGAGCAATAGGCATTATCCAGGAAGGTATTAATGGCATTGAACCTCTGGCTGACCCAAAAATCTCAGAAAACATTTGGAAGAGAAAATACTGTTTAGTCTTATGACTAAATAATGAAGAATTTGCATGGAAGAAAAGCCACTGATAATGCATTTATACTACCTGCCAATTCCACAAATATTTATTTACAAAATAATGCCACGCACTGTTAGTTTGTTAATTGGTGTCAATGGAGAAAACCAGGTGCTTCCATGCAGTTCTATTAGGACCCTATTTTATGATCTTTTTTCATTTACCTTTATCTTTAGGGAATCTTTTTGAACGTTTGTCTCTTCCTAACTTTCCTTTTAGCACCAAGGGCATTCCACAGATGCCCTTCACTGTTCAGTGCCATTTAACTAAAATGGCTTTATGCAGTCTATAGCTTTGGAACTATCATTGTTGAGATGCTCGGTTGTCCCTGAAGTTGGCTGTGAGCAAAGTTAATGCTATGTCAACTTATTGTTTATTACTGCTATATTTATACCCTGTGTAAGATATGTTGGAGAACTATAAAATAACTCCCTCTTTATGCCTCTGAAGTTTGAATTTGAAAGTCCATTTGAATTTAGAGTTTGTGATGTACACAATTAAGGGAAAATCTTGCCGTTAATACAAGTAGAAATCTAAAGGTAAACCTTATCTTAATACACACATAATATGCTATATGAGAAAAAATATATTTGTCTACAAGATCAGAATGAATTTGTAAATTAGAATATTGACCTTCTGTTGCCATTAAAATAAATCACTGCATTAAAAATATAGCTTTCTATGACTATTTTTCCTTTATGGTGTATTTGCAAGAGAGCATATTTACTTTCTTAGTAGTCTGCTTGACCTATAATTCAGCACTGCAACTGTGAAGATTACAGAGGACAAGGAAACTGGAACTATTGTATGAGCTATCTATTTCTGGGCAGTTTTTAAATAGATTTTTTTCTTCTTCCCCTCCCAAGAAAATTTTTTTCTTACCTTGAAGTTTTAGTGCTCCTGCTAATCTGTCTCTCTTTGATTTGAAAACCTCTGAGCTGTCCAACAGACAAGACGTTTCTGTGAGAGTCAGACATGAGGGATTGGCAGCTCATTTCAGGATTCCAGTGTTCAGACAGAGTCCTTATTTAGGAGACTGTTTAGTATGAAAAGTTAGTATCTCTTCAAAGCAGAAGTCAAGTATGTTTAGCTTGAAGCATGAAGCTAAACATACGTGATCCTGAAGATCAGTATCAGTTGCCAGTATATAGCAACAGAGAAACTGTGCCACTTAGAGGTATCTAAATAAACTGTTTTGCAATTTTTGTAAATTAGAATTAATTAAAATCAGGGGTGGGGATGTACATGATACCACACACAGGAAAGAAAATAAGAAATAAACCAAACACCCCCATCCTCACCCCAACTCAAAACCAAAACTAAAATGTAGAGAGGTTGTGTAGAAACTCTTTGACATTGTAATTGAACAAGTATATGATAGGATAAATAGGAAAACCTCCTGCCAATGGCAATGCAGATCTATTTGAGCACATGAACAAGATAGAAGTTTTACCCACTGTAGTTTAAAATCTGAGAATTAGAACTCTGATGGAATTATTTCAGAGAAGCAGCTAATAAGAAATTAAATATTTCAGACACATGCAATCTGTGAGAGAGCTGCTGGGTCATTGAGCCTACCAAAGAGTTGAAGGGAGCACTTAAGGTGAATAAGGTTTACCCTGAAAAGCTAAATGATTTGTAACTTTTCAAAAAACGTAAATTAAAATGTCAGAGGAGGTACTTGAAAAACATTTAGCAGAAATAGAAGAGGTCCAGAGAAGGGTGACATTATAATTATAGACCTGGGATGGCTTTGTAAGAGGATAGATTTGGAACGATTAGAACCCTCTCTGTGGAGCAGAGTGAAATGGGATGTAAGAAGCATGAAAATAATGAATACAAAAAATTGATATTTATGCCGTTTAACTTTAATCAAAACATTAAAGCAGTCAGGGGAGCTGACTGCCATAAGCTCTACAACGTTGGATGGTTTCTATTTTGGGGTCCTTTATAATGTTGGCCTTTGCAATAGGTAGAGTCAAATAGTTGTAGAAATTTCAGTGCATCAGACACAAGGCAGCAACACATTAAGCAGAATAATGATGAAATCTCTTTTGAAAGCAGCATATTTTATTATAGAATTTCTAGAAATTGCCCTGAAGTACCTACCAGAAACCTAAACAGAGGAATAGATCAGAAGCAGTATTAGTTCTAACTAATGTGCAAGTTCCCTATAAGAATCCCTAGTTAAACATACAAGAATCTGGCAATTCTGTTTCAGTTCAGAAAATCACATTAAGAATGTGTATACGTGTGGTTTGCTAATATGTTTTCATAAACTGGCTTTCAACATTTTATTATGTATTTCTCTTTGTGATGCAGTTCTGCACCAAACAACAATGAAACCCATTCTTTTATGTTAACTTTTTGTGTGCTATATTGCATATAAATATATATATTATTGAAGAAAATTTATCCGCATGACTGAATCTTTAGTAGTATTCTGCTGTTGGTTTCCCATGCATTATTGGTTTGTAGCCAAGTTTCATTAACTCATTTGGCATTTCATTAAAGTCTGAATTCTAAAGGCCAATGCTTTCCCTCCTATGGAGTAGTAGTTAAAATGGATGCAGAAATGACTAAATGTAATGACTTGTGTGAAAAGTCACTCCTTGGGAACTTACAGGAATATGAAATACAGTGTACATAAACAGTGTGACTCTGTGCAGAGTCGTAGGTGTAGAGGAAAAAATGCTAACACCTTAATGTTTTAGCTTCTTCAAGTAACGAAACTATCGCTGTGAATTTACCTTGTGGAAATCAAAATATCTTGGAGGCATCTGGTTGGAATTTGTCCATAAATATGGCTTTTCCCACTCTGGTTTGTGCTCTATAAGATTTTTAGTGTCCTGCTGCAAACACATGTTGACAGTGCAATTAAAATAAACTATTTTTCCTTGCAGCAAATTACCTGTTGTGTATATCCAATGCAGTTCCTCAATCTATGCTTTAGGAAAAAAAATGTGTACAAAATAAGTGAGATAGGAAAATTCAGGAATAGATAAGGACCTGGTTTGGCTAAATCAATTAGGTAACATAGACTATCTCTGAATTTTAATACTGAAAGTTAACTTGCAATAATTTTCATGCTCTTTATTTCTTCATCCCATGGAGATGGTGATTAACTGAAACCTTATTTATCTCTGAGTAATTTTATTATAAATTTCATTACTTTCTGCATGTTATTTACAAGAGTTATTGTCTTAAGATTGAGCATTGGATTGTTTTGTGATACAACAGTCACTTTAGTCCTGAGCTGGTGACATGGTTCACTTCCTCTCAGAGATATATTTTAGAATAAACCCTTTAGATATTCCCTTCAGCAAGCACAATATTATTAGCAGTTTACCCATCCAAAATACAACTGGTTAAAATATGGAAAATGAGTTTTAATATGAAAACAGAGAACTCCAGCACAACTGAAAGCTGAAGTTGGCATACTATGAATAATGTATGTGAAAAAGGTGAAGTCTCTCGGATGGCTGTAGTTCTAAAGTTCTGTGTTGGAGCCATATAAAGATCTGTCCCCTAGAATAAACTAAATTGCCACAATTACATAGAAGTTTATTTTCTTGAGACTGATTTATCTCCTCAAAGACAAATCAGGAATTACTGATATAAATAATATTCTTAAATAATTCACCATTTACAGTTGAGCTGGGGTCAGTCATAAACCAAAGATGGTACTGGCTTTTTACAGAAAATTCTGGGGCAGCTGCAATCTTGTACGCATTAGAGCATGTCCCTAAAGCTGAATATGCCAACACCTATGGTATTTTATGTTCCCAATGGCAAAATCTTTTCTTAAATATGCTTGTTTTCCAGGGTGAGGTTAATTACAGAATCGTATGGAAATAAAGTTATGCTGTGCCAATCTATTTGAAGATTTAGAAGCTTTAGATTTATGAAAGCATATAAAAAGTGGAAGGCATTAAAAAATCCTTTCCTAAATTTTCTGCCCATCCAAATTCAGACCCTGTCAAAAAAAGATTATATTGCATGAAAGTCTATTGGAACAACAGCAGTGTATTTAAACATTTCACTGGTTTAATGTGGCATGAAACACAGATTGCTTGAGGATTTTCATTTAATTTCGAAAAAGCATTTGATCACAAAATTATGGGGGTTGGAAGGGATGTCAACAGATAGATTCCACCCCCAGCCAAAGCAGGTCCCTCAGGACAGGTCACGCAGATAGGCATCCAGATGGGTCTTGAGATGGAGACTCCACAACTCCCCTGGGCAGCCTATTCCAGTGCTCTGTCACCATCACTGTGAAAATGTTGTTCCACATATTGGTGAGAAGCTTCCTATGCTCCAAATTGAAGCCATTGCCCCTTGTCCTGTGTCTGCAGACCCTTGAAAAGAGACCGGCCATTTTCCCCTGTGTCCCACACAACAATATATTTATAAGCATTAATAAGATCCCCTCTTAGCCTTCTTTCCTCAAGGCTGAACAGCCCCAGTTCAGTCAGCCTTTCCTCATAGGGGAGATGCTCCAGTCCTTTAATCATCTCGTAGCCCTTCACTGGACTCTCTCCAGGAGATCCCTGTCCTTTTTATACCAGGGAGCCCAGAACTGGACACAATACTCCAGGTGGGGCCTGACCAGGGCAGAGTTGAGGCAAGTAGAGTTAGGCTGTTTCAGGGACTTTAGTAACAGGAAAAGAAGTTCATATGTTGATTTGTACATTCATCTTTTGAATGTGAATGAAGAATTCAACTGTGGGACTAGTAAAAGGATGTTTCCCAATGGTTACCCAGGAGTCCTTTATTTATGTGCCATTTGAGCTATTCATTCATTTCTGGGGATGATTAAGCAGAAGCAAAGTGAGAGCACCTTTCCTTAAGCCACTGATACAGAAATGCAGATACCCTGCAATCTTGAATACTTTGTGGCTTATTTGAAAGCAACTTATATATCTTCATATATTCTTTTTTATATAATTTATGGGTGGATTTGCACTTAATTACACAGAGTTAGTGAAAAAGTGGTTCTTTCTGTCAGCCTGTAGTCTGACTACATTTCTCTGGTTTTTGTGTTTATTACACTGCTGTTTTCTCTTGTGATTTCATGATAAATAAGAAGGCAGAAAAAAGGCTGACTAGTCAAAATGGTTTTTTCTGCCTCAGGGTTCTGAGAATCTGATTTCAGCTTTAACATTTCTCCAGGTAACTGGGCCAGTATAATACCTGGCCTTGGTTTTCACTTAAGTACTTAACATAAGCAGTTGTTTGACCAAGGAAGTTAAGATCATGATAAGGGTTTCTGTGGTTAGGTTTTGATTTATTTTTTTTAACCTGCCTAATGAATCCTTCAGAGGTCTATTACAATACCTTCACGTTGTTCCAATATCAGCGTTGGGTCTTTTTGGACAATACTTATTTTCTTGCCAAACATTTTTCTTGTTTGATTGCTTCAGTCTTCTTTTTACCTCTTGTAAATATCTGCTTCATTTACTTTATGGTATCTTTTTGCTGCTGCTTCTTCTCTTGGATTAAGATATCAAGTATATAGCTTTTTTTACCAGTATATAACCTGTTTTGAGTAGCTCTAGAAGTTTTGTCAGGTGGTATTGTGCTTTTTCTTCACTACTGTAATTTTAGATGGCAAGTATCTAAAGCCCTGCCTTTCCTAATGCCACATGAGAAGAAAGGAAGCAACAGAGCATAATTTCAGAGAGCTCAAATAGAATGAAGCATGATCTGAGTTAGCTGATCACTTCCAGTTTTGATATAGCAACCTACCTCCTTGAAGTCAGCATATTCAGATATTAAATAAATATTGATCTATGACTAAATTAATGCACTGTGTCTCAAAAGCTGGCTGTTAATTCCTTGAAACAATTGGGACCAAAGAATTTAGTTTGCTGCAAATTCCTCTTAGCTCTTTCTGCTTTTACTTGAGTTTCACCTCAATTGCTAGCTGGTTTTCAAGGACTGTTGAGACTGTCATCAGTTTCATCTTCTTTGAGGTATATCCTAGATGTGGACTGTGAACCATGCTGTGTTCCCTACTCTAAAAAGTACAGCATAGAATAAAAGTTTAAGACCCAAAGAATTAAAGGAGGATTATAAGTTTTGTATTGTAGACAGCAAGCTAAGTATAGTAGCAACCTTACTGAGGACACTACATTTGTTAAGGTAGAAACTAAAAATAATTTTTAAAAAGGCATGAGTTTTTCACATTGATGTGAGGGATGTCTGGTTCTGAAGAAAGAAAATCCCCATCTGTTGAATTAATTTCTCTCTCAAGCTGAGAGTGGGAGATCTGCACAAGGTAACCAGCAGAAGAAACAAAATATTTGAAAATATGTTGTAGTGTGGAGCCTGAAATTGATTTATGAAACAGTATAGGTACTTCCAAATTTATTCAGGGTAAGATGTTACCACAGGCTCTAATGGGTCATGTCTGAAAGCCTAAGAAGAGCAAGAACAAATCGACAAATTGAAGCACCAACTGATCTGCACTTTGCCCAGGTTCTGCAGGGTCTTAATGCTTAAGCTGACAATACTTACAGAACTAAAGCCTTTGGGAAATTTGGCAGCTATTATAATACTTCCTTCATGTAGGAGTTAAAAGCCCCTCTTAAGAAAAATTGCAGTTAATGGTCCCTTGATATCCAAAGGAATGGGTAGGATTTAGGATTTACTGTGTCAGACAGAATATGTGGCACCAAGTTTATCTGCACTAAAATTAGGCAATGTCAAATAGTTCTTAAAGCTTTATTTAAGTATATCATCTTATGGATGCTATGTATATATAGTTGTAGTTCCTGCTTAACCAGAAGGGGGTGATAGTTTTGTTTGGCAGGACAGTACATGCACTATATTTTTCCTAATTAATGACAATGGTGGCATGAGTGTGTCAAAGGAACTTATAGGCTAACTTCAAAACAAAAAAAAACCTGGAATAAACTAAAGGAAGAAGTATAGATTTTATTTAGCTTCTACTTTTAATATTTCTTGATAAATGTTTAATGATATAGGAGAGAGAGAAAAGCGATTAAATTAATCAAGCAAATATAAATTAATTGGCAAAAATAAATTTTCTAAATCAACTAACTATTCTAAATATATATATTGTTATAAACATTAAGTGAAAAGTTATTTCTGTTTTAATTGGAGTGCAGTTATTTCAGCACCTAGAATACTTCTAATTCTGAGACATGAATAAACTCAACATAACCAAAAACATTGCAACAGTCTTCAGATGCTCCAGTTTCCATATCATCTGTATTTTGTAGTCAAAGTGACCTTGTTGCTAGGGGAATTCATGATACGTAGAGAGAATAGTGAGAGCCATAGATGATTTACTCTGATTCTAAGCCTGCTCAAATCAAAGGAGATTTTCCTCTTTACTTCAGTGAATTTAGGACCCACTAGGATTTTAAGAATTCAAGTGATACTTCTCCAGCATATGTGATCCTTTTCAGTCTTATTTTCTACAGGAACGCGTTTCTGAAATGGAGCTAAATTCTATCTGTAGCTACATCTACATGCTTCCATTAGACTGAGTCGTGAAGATCTGAGAGGCAATATGTTAATAAAAATAAGATGCATTCTTTAACAGAATGCATATTGAATCCTTAATATCTGAAGATACAGAAAACCAAAATATACTTGCAAACAATCAAAGATATTACCCCTTGATGTTAAATTACACTTGTATATTTCATGGAATAGAAAAGTGAAAAATCAGTAACAGGCAAGTGTTCTAAAATTACTTAGATTCTAGTTAAATATATATGATGTAGTTCTCTAGAGATGCCGCTAAGCTGAGATGGATTCACATCTCTGAATCTCTGGTCCCTGAGTGTCAAAGCTGACTAACTGGGTCAGTGAATGTAGCTTATGGAAAGTGACTGCAACAGATGCTGTGTTTCCAAGGGTGGTACATAGATAGCTATGATAGTTAATGACTTAATTCTCTCAATTTAAAGCCTAGATCTCCAAAGTATTTTTTTATCAGGTGAATTTCTTCATCTTAGTATTCTTAAAGAAGTGGAGGAGAGAGAAGAGTTTGGGGGAGGGGTGTCTTGGTTCAAATGACAGGTAAAGAAGAAATTGCTCCTTCCAGCAGGCTTTTGCACTACTTCTATGGTTCTCTCTTACAATCTCTGTTATACATTCCTAATACCTCTTATAGAAATCTTCAGTACAGTGTATCTTGTCTTTCCAAAGCATAAACTGTGGTCTTTTCTCATTAGTCATTACTTGAGTTATATTTGGTTGAAAACTAAAAGTATGATGTATCCAAGTACAGTTTGCTTCAGTTAGAATTAGCTTCAAAGGGCTAGAGTTATATTAAAGTTGCTGTTTATTCAGTATTCTGCTGTACAAAGGAAATGGTGTTGCCTAGTGCAAGTCATTGTGAACGAAGTGAGAAAACGAAGCTCTAAGCTTGCAGCACATGTCAAGGTTATTTTATCTTACCACTAAAAAACTTACAAGGAATTCTTTTAAGCTAATAATGCATGCTTATTCCCTGTGCTTATGGATCAGGTTTCTTTAACCACTTTAACTCTTCTGGTGAATAAAAGATTTCTTAACATATAAAGGTTGAGAACTTTCTTCTAGATCCCAACACTAACACAAGTGAGCTTGTCTGAAATACTAATGTTATCAATGTAATTTTTTAACTTCCAGAAACTGCATTTGGAAGTAGCACAGTTAGGATGTTTTGAACCACATCACCACCTACTGTTTGTTAAGAATTGGCTGGATGACTGGTTATTTTGCGAACACCCAAGGAAGATGTAACTTTTTGATTTTGGCAGCTGCATCCTCAGAATGATGTCACTGTACTATAATGGATTCTTAGACAGCATAACCAGCCCTTCAGTCATACAGCAATGGTTTCTTTCTTGAGCAAAAGCATATGTGTGCCTAATCCAAGAAATTCTTGGATAGAAGCATAGTAGAGGTAGTATTTGAATCATGAGATCCAAATGTTACATGTGCTGAAACTTTTATTCAAACAAGTAGATTCTGATAATGAGAAGGAAAGAAGGTAAAAGAGTGGAAGTGAGAGAGTTCTTTGGCCCTTGATGGGGGGGGGTGAAGGATACAGCATTTTTAAATAAGCTAATTCATTTCTTTTTCCCTTTCTTATAGGTTTTTTTGTCCCCCTAAATTCATATTTAAGTAGGAATTCTTCTGTCTACATGGTGATTAATGGCATGTTGTTCAACATGAATAGCAGCTTTGCCTTAATGAAAACAAACGTTAACAGAAATAGGGAAATCTCTGGACTGTAACAAATGTGCTCCTTCCTAATCAGTTTCCCTTGTCTATAAAATACACCCACATACTAGAAAAAGTTCATAAAGTGAGAGCCGGAAGGCATCAATAATAATGCATTTTAGTTGTGAAATTCACTGCAGAATGAATGTCATACACAGCTTTAGTTGTTCTCTGAAAACATTAAGCCTAGTCATAATCTGCATGCTGATGCCAGAGCAATCAGACAACAGTATTTCACTAGGACCACTTATGAAATCTGTCATGTTACTCAGTTGCTGTAACGATGCCTCAGGTTTTCCCCCAGCAGAGCAAACTCCTGATGTGTACAGCTTTGCTTTCGTCTCTTGATTCTCTGATATGGTTCATAACCCATAATATTAGTGAATGTAAGCAATGGTCAAAATGAAAATTGATTGGTTTCAAGCAACAATCAAACTTGCATGCAGGATGAAGCCAAAGCACACTGGCTTTTAGGGATATTCTTTTCATAGCATCTGGTTGGTATTTTCATTTGCAGGTCTTTAAAAAGAGTACTAGGGATGAGTAAGTGGCAATGGTCTACTCACAGATAAAATAATAAAAATTGAAGTAAACAGTACGTAAGCTACAGGTGATGCAGTTCCTCTTGTACTTTGGTGTTGGAAGTTGACTTTTCCCACTATAATATAGCAATGAACTTGGAATTTATGTTAATACAACTTCTGCAAAGTATGTGCAGAAATATGCGTTTCAATAAAAATAAACTTTCCTTACATCTCAGTGGTGACAAATGGTTTTGAGATGGAAATTCATGTCAGATGCCTACTGAAGTTAAGAAACTCAGTCTTTCTGGACATTATGAAATTAAACCATCTGCTCTGCTTAGAAAGTCCATACAAGCGCCTTTGCTATTTAAACCCAGCATCTGTTGAGACCATGCTGTATGTATATAGTTAAATCCAGGGGTTAAGAGGAACAGTAGCTGCTCTCTCAGACCATAGATAGATAACAGTTGCTAAGATACCATAAGGGTTATGGAGCGTAGAAAGTCAGTCTCTCTCTCAGATACATACTTGCTTGAGCTTTGGTACAGAGGGAACAAAATCTCACTCATAGCGGAAGGATTGAATAAATTATTCCTTGACAAATCCTTGCCTAAAATAGGGCCTGAGTCTGTTTACCTAAATCATCTCTCTGAAAGTTCTTATTTCTTCCATATTAGAATAGGTCCTCTGTCGCTCTCTCACTGTGCCTTTCATTTTCCCGCTGATATTGAACCTTCTCTTTGTAACCATGTTGTTTTTCCCTCATGCTCTGAGCTTCAGATTTCTTTTTGCTTGTTGTACCTGGAAAGCGCAGATCTGGGGGAGATGCACCATCTGGAAGTGCCAGCATGTTGTGGTATTTTTTCCTTTTGGTAGCGCATCTCATTGCAATTTCTGCCACTTTATGTTTCTAGGTGACAAGTGCTTTCCAAATTACACCTTGGGAACAGAAAGGGATTAAAAAGGAACTCCTTGCAAAGTTGTACACCTGTGCTCTAGCACTTCCTTCTGACAGCAATTTTGGGAGGTAGAATAGCTCCATACTCAGGAGATCTGACTCCTGCTTGAGAGACTGATGAAAGTGATCTCATTCTGTTTAGCTGTTGGAGTGAGAGGAATATCTTACTATCCTTGTCTGGGAAAAGAAGCGGGGAGAGCAGCTGGATCTCTTTCTGAAATTGCAGCTTCTTGGAAGCATACAATTTAAACCATTATCATATAGTCTGGGGGGAAAAAAAAAAAACAACTTTTTTTTTTCTGACCAAAAATGCTCTTTGTAGTCCAGTGACAATCTTTACTGATCAGTTCTGTACTCCTTTTGCATTTTTCTCATGGCAAAAGTCAGACTTACTGCTAACATGGACTAACCACTTGGGGTTTTTTCTACTTATATGAAATGTAAATCTAGCCTGTCTTGTAGGCAACTGGCAGATGGAATTGGCCTTGTACCTTGTCCGTGCATTACTCAGTGGGCATTTGGTAATCAGTAATTAAAAAGGGGCAAAGTATTCACATTCCTGTTTATCTGAAGTCTATCCAAATAAGAGAGGCTTTCTTAGAAGAACTGCATGACTGTGATCTACGTTAAGAGTTAGAATATGCATGGAAAAGACTCTCTTAAAATTATCACAGTAGAGTGCTGTGGCGAGTTGCTTTTATCAGAATAGGATAATTGGTGCACACATCTGAGTAAGGTGACTATAACAAACTTTCTGTGAAGAGAGAGAGGCTTCATTGTGGTGTATTAATTGTCTAGCTTAGTATAATTTTTTGTTTTATTGGTTAATATTTTAGTGTAAGATACATTACAATTTCAATCATGCTGATAAAGGAAAAGTAACAGCGTGGTAATGCAGGATGAACTTTCTAGTTCAGGTACAGGTAATTTTTTGGTGCTGTGAATAATTAATTATTATTTTTACCTTAAAAAACCAGAAAGACACCCTTGCCCCCATTTTCCATATGCATATTAAAGAACTCGTTTGAGCTAAATGTTTGCACGATGCGAGGTCAGTAGTCAGTCATAAATCATAAATCAGTAGTAATACTTGAGATGTAAGTTAAAAAGGTTGTTATTAGACTTCATTTGTATGTATTTTTAAATATGGAAAGATGGTCTGTTTTCTCTTTACTACTTTATTTGCTTTTAGTCCTCTAAAACATTCATAATACTTCCTTTCCTTTTTATCTGAACAAAATGGAATTGAAAAATTTTCACAGAGCAAAAAAGGTTTCAAATAAATGGCCACAGTCATCTCAGAATGAGGGCTCATCTGGTATTTTTAAAAAAGTTATTTTCAATATGTTGTGCTGTATTAATGTATTGAAGAAACAAATCATGATCATGAGAACTGGTTGATTTTTGGATGAAATAGAATCTTGGCAAGAGGCTTGAACTAGGATAGGCAATTAATTCAGACAAATCAGAGTACTTTTAAATCCTAAACTAAAAATGGAATAAATACGAACTTCATTCTAATTAAGGTGGTTATTAATTTATAGAACTGAACATTAGAAGTTCACTCCAAAAGATATTCTAGAACATTTAATTACAACTTGATTAAATTTTCTTAAAGTTCTGATTAACTTGAATTAAATGAAACTTGGAAGTTTTTAAAGAAATGCAAAGCTTAGATCAATGCAAGCATATACTAAAACAGTTTAGAAGCATAGTTTTAAAATTTTGGGGTGAAATGAAGCTATTCTTTGTGTCACCCTGGCTGCATTGTATATTTTTCACTGTATGATTGTGAAATTGCGGTTTTCCTGTAATATTTTTGCAGTATCTTTTCCAGTGCTCACCTCCTAAAATCATTATTGGGATTATATGGTTCTTAATGATAGGTGTATGTCCTAGATAGTAATCTAATGTCTGACTAAAAAAGCCTCAGCAAACCTGAAGCTGTCTCATTAACAAGTGGAGCTTGTCTGAATCATTTGCTTTATTCTCAGCCTGAGGAAAGCTGTCTCCCATGCAAAAAAGGACATTTTAAAGGATGAATCCTCTTTGCACCTAACAAAAAACTTTCAAGTGAAACTAATATGTGCAATTTAAAAGCTATATACATTTTGATTTGTTTATCAACTGTTTGAAACCTTTTTCATTTAAATTCCAAAGTTGTTCTAAAATAAAAATCAAACATTCCTTCATATTAAAAGCAGTTATATTTAGAGACTGAATTTCTGGTTTTTACAGTTATTAAAACATTTGCAATTTTGGTTGAGGCAGAGTTATTCACTACCTTTTTTTTTTTCTTAAAACAAAATCATTTAGGGCTGAAAATATTATCAAAACAGAAGTTAGGAGTGTTTATGATTATCACACTCTGTGTGCTGGCCTGACAAGAAAATTACCCCTACAGTTATGTATTTCCTTCCCATTATTTGCTGCACAGGTGTCTGACCACTCTCCTGTGGAGATGGGGGGTGGGTTTTGAGTAGTGTGGTGCATTTCATGTAAGAAACTTTATGCATAGGCAAAAGCAGATGAAGCAAATCAAATATTAGAAGTAATACTCTTGGGAGTACTGCTGCAGTTTTTCATATTGGGGGAAAAAGGCAGTAAGAATGGGGATATCTGGGCTCCCCTCCTGTAGATTGT
Source organism: Hypotaenidia okinawae (assembly GCA_027925045.1). Classification (NCBI taxonomy): domain Eukaryota; kingdom Metazoa; phylum Chordata; class Aves; order Gruiformes; family Rallidae; genus Hypotaenidia; species Hypotaenidia okinawae. Next base: position 13,540,179 of record BSDF01000013.1, on the reverse strand, counting down.
ATCATAAAGAATTTTCCTTCTGTGTATTAAGCTTGCAATTTCAGCTGTGTGGTTCTGCCTCATGGCAGTTTAGTAGTACATGTTATGCATGGGCAGTTTGTTCTACATGTATGACAGGTGAGAAAACTTGCTAAAGCAAAGACCTTCAGTGACAGTCCATTTGTAATTATTGAGAGCTGAGTATGGGCTACTGAATTAGGTAGCAAAGTTTTTAGAAAAATAATTGGGAGGAAAAAGAGGCAACTCTAATTATTGGAATGGATCCTAACAAGGGTCCAGCTGCTTGTGTGAGGTTGGTCCAGGTTGGTGGTTTTTTTTGCATCCTGTGCTCTGGTTCCTTCACCTGCAGAATTAGAACAGAGTGTTTTGCTGCCTCAGACTTGTAAAGATTAATGGATGCTAATCCTTAACTGTTTGGGTACCTTCACATGTGTCTGACAATATGCTTATAATCCTTTTCTTCTCTTGAAGCATTAGAAGTATCTGGCTCAGCCAGAAAGTAAAGCATTTCAGTAGATTTTTTGATAATTTCTAAATTGCTCATTGTTGGAATAGATGATGACTGTTAATTTTTGTATTTAGTGTAGAATGACAGTCTTAATAGCTTGGCCAACCACCAAGACAGATGATGGTATTTCAAAGCCTTCCATAGCATCTAAATATTCTTCAAGACAGACTATGTAATTACTGTGATACATCCACTAGCAGTATAAACTAAATTGATAAATATTAGGTAGTGCTGTTACTTTAAATTTGTGCTTCAATTTAATATTATTATTATAGAGCTATGTCAGTTTATATTACCCTTGAAAAATAACTCTTTTGCAGATGTTTGTCACTTTTTAATTGATATGTTTATAGCATCATTTCTTCTGGCAGATCAGGTTACTAATATTGATATATCTACAATGCACTTCTTTAACACTTTTTAAAAAAAATTAAAGCCTCCACTATACTTATTTGGAGTCAAAACATCCCTCAAATATCAGCAAACTGTACATTCGTAATTTTTTTTATAAATAAGTTTTAGGTATACAGCTGTTTCTACAAGTCCCTAGCAGCTGTGATATAAAGAGAGTAAAGGGAGGATTAGGAGGTAATAAGAATTAACTCTGCAACAGCAAATAGTATCCTATGGAATATTTGGAATCTGACTGGAGGCCTGTGACTAGCGGTGTTCCCCAGGGCTCGGTGTTGGGTCCAGTCCTGTTTAACATCTTCATTGACGACCTTGATGAGGGAATAGCATCCACCCTCAGCAAGTACGCCGATGACACAAAGCTGGGAGGAGTGGCTGACACGCAGGAACACTGCGCTGCCATCCAGAGAGACCTGGACAGGCTGGAGAGCTGAGCAGTAAGAAACCTGATGAAACTCAACAAAAGCAAGTGTAAAGTCTTGCACCTGGGAAGGAACAACCGTTTCTATCAGTACAGGCTGGGGGATGACCTGCTGGAGAAGAGCTCTGTGGAGAAGGACCTGGGGGTCCTGGTGGATGACAGGTTGGCCATGAGCCAGCAGTGTGCCTCGGTGGCTAAGAGAGCCAATGGGATCCTGGGGTGCATCAGGAGGAGTGTAGCCAGCAGGTCAAGGGAAGTGATCCTCCCGCTCTACTCTGCCCTGGTCAGGCCCCACCTGGAGGATTGTGTCCAGTTCTGGGCTCCCTGGTATAAAAAGGACAGGGATCTCCTGGAGAGAGTCCAAAGAAGGGCTACGAAGATGATAAAGGGCCTGGAGCATCTCCCCTATGAGGAAAGGCTGAGAAGATTGGGACTGTTCAGCCTTGAGAAGAGAAGACTAAGGGGGGACCTAATTAATGTTTACAATTATCTTAAGCAAGGGATGCAGGGGGAATCAGCCAGCCCCTTTTCAGTGGTCTGTGGAGACAGGACAAGGGGCAATGGCTGCAAGTTGGAGCATAGGAAGTTCCGCACCAACATGCGGAGAAACTTTTTCACAGTGAGGGTGACAGAGCCCTGGGACAGGCTGCCCAGGGAGGTGGTGGAGTCTCCTTCTCTGGAGATATTCAAGACCCGTCTGGATGCCTATCTCAGTGAAATGTCCTAGGGAGCCTGCTTTGGCAGGGAGGTTGGACCCGATGATCTCTCGAGGTCCCTTCCAACCCCTACAATTCTATGATTCTATGATTCTATGATGTTGCTACCCAGAACATAGTGGAATTGATAAACTCATACCAAAATAGCATATGCTTGTGTATTTTAGGGTGGTTTGGAAATGCCTCTGATTCTGTGTAATGAGAAGAGTGTCTACACTTGACAGTGGTTAACAGGACTAGCTGTGCCTATCTTTTTGTGTTTTAGGGTAGCTTAAATCTTTTTTCCTTCTGATAAATAGATGAAACTCCACTCCAGTCAGTGCTTCAGGCCCTCCATTGATCATGCATCCAGGGAAAATGGCCTTGCTCATCTTGAGTTGGATCTTGCTTTAATTATGAGCACTCAGTGGATTTGGTCTGTTGTTTCACCTTTTCTGCTCCCTGCAGAGGGGGAATTAGCCAGCAAGTCACAGTGATGAGGTGACGGCAAGCCCAGCAACTATGGGAAGGTCCACGATCTCTACATGTAGGTTGCTGGCAGTTTCTAATAATCTCTTTCACAGTAATATTCACAAAATTGTAACAGGATCAGAATGTCACCAGGAGTTTCAGTTTAAAGTAGAATCACTTTATTTGTCTAACTTTATGTAATGTTTTCCCTGCCTTTGGGCTTTTTCTGCCCCTTTTAACTGCTTGCTGCACTCTGGTAAAGTCTCAGTAGAGAGATTCCTATGCATAATTGATGTGACACCAGAGACTGTGGGTTTGTATCAATGAGATTATAAAATGTAAACCTCAGTAACAAGGAGAAACCATGTAGATAGCAAATGAAGCTCCAATTTTCACTATTATGTTTACCTGTAGATTTTTAAAACTTTAAGGCCAAAACTGGCTCCAAATGAGGGGGAAAAAGAAAACCTTCCCAAACCAAAAACAAACCACAAGCAAACAAACTGAAAAAGCTCAAGTTTTTTCTGTTCACAACTCCTGTACTCTAACAGTTTGGCTTGTCTTCCTTCTTCAGTCATCTGAGACAGACATTGAACTAGCAAGGCATATCACATAAAAATAGGGTCCAGGTCTTTGTTCTGAATGAAATGGATCTAGCAGGACACGGAACTAACCCGTAGGTAGCACTTCATGCTTTGTAGTACAAAGGTAGTAATTTGGTAATACTGCTTTACTACATGTTCTTTTATGCGGGACAATTTATTTTAGCAAACTTATACTGCATGGAGGACATTGACATGGAAAACACTGACTTCTTGTAGCACCTTCAGTGCTGCTGTATTGGATAAGATATGTTACTATGATATGTTGCAGACTGTAGATTTGAATGGTGCAGGAGTTTACTGTAGCTGAGACACAGAAATGGGAAGCTTAGCAATGGAAAAGACTCCTTAGGTTACCTTGTCATTCTCCTTGACAGGGCAGTATGGTTATTTATGATATAGCTAAGCATTTGTCAAGGTTCTCTTAAATATCGTGTAACACTACATTGCTCCAAGAACATTATGTATTTCTAAGTCTCTCTCCCCCCTTTCTCTGTCCATGTCTGATTTTATATGGAGGCTAATAATCCAAAAAATGTCCCTGAGTTACAAATTCTGACCTCAAACATCTATAATAGAGATACTTCCTGCATTTTTTCACGTTTTTCCACCTGTGCTAAACAAAGTAGCACTTACCATGTATAAAAACAAGAGACAAAGAAAAAATTTTACAATGAGTTGATGTTTCAGCACTGTATAGTTCATATTCTGTTCAGAGTCTTGTGCCATCAGAGATTAAACCCAGCAGTTATCAAATGCAATACCTGTCACAGGACTAATTGTTCATTCGCTTAAAATGGGAACTGTTCTGTTTGTTCTTACTGAGCACATTTGAAATAGGAATAACTTATGCAAAATACAGTAGTCTTAAAACTCTGTTTGGATTATTGGAAATTATTTGAACAAATAGCTGAAGTTGTTTGTTTGTGAGATTTTTCCGTTTAGCCTGTAACACTTGTCATATTCACAGTCCAGACATCTTTTCCCAGTTCATCTATTTTTTAATTACATATTTCCAGCAACATAAAAAGCTTCTTTTGATTTAGAAGAGGAATTTGATAAATTTATAAGAAATGCATAGGGACACCAAATCAACCCCTGTTGAACTAAAATTTGTTCCCTTTTGTGCATGTAGATTAAAATGCTAGGTCTAGACTTCTGTGCCCTTGGTGATCTATCTAGAGTAGTTTATGAAATTAAATCGCAACAACACTTTGTTTCCACCTTCACATCATTTACAGGTTCCTTTTCTTGTCAGATCAAAGTGAAATAGATTAGTATAAACCCACCCCCAAATAAAAACTGCATTGAAGTGGAAATGCTCAGATGGTTGAAAATGTCATTATTTTTGTAATTCTTTTATTATATGAGGCAGATAAATTAGCTTACATATAGTAAAGGTTCTCACAGGTGTATGTGTAAAAGGAATAGAACATTCTGTTTCCATTGAAGCACTGTTCTAAAGAAATAATTTTGCATGCATGAGTTTTCAACTATGGACTATTTATGCTGACTTCATAACCCCAACAAGAATCTGCAGTTCACATCTTATTTACAGTGTAATGTAAAGAGTTAATCTGCATTTAATTGTGAGTTTGACTTGCCTACAGAGCAGGACAAATCTATAAAGCATACAGAGGATGTGTGGGGATTTTTTTTTTTACTTGATTCATATACTGTTTCACTTTCAAGTCTCTTTAAATTCAACAGAGATAATCAGATTTATTAACTACTAAAACATTAAGTTTTTTAATGGTGTTCAGTAGCCTTATAAAGTATAAAATACCTTCTCTCTCCAAACAGCTCTTGTTGCAAAGCTCCAACAGAATTCTGAAGGTTAATGTCTTTGGTCACCTTACAAGGGGAAAAGCACAGAAACCAGATGACTTGTGCAAGATCACCTGCTTCTATCTGGCTTCGGGGACATTGACATTGGCTAGTCTATTTTTACTTTGTATTTTAATCTCTGTCTGTGATTATCAAGGGGAAAAGGCTGAGTGTACCAACTTAAGATGACAGCTAAACCCAGTCAAATTCAACTACAGTCTTTTTGTGTCCTTAAGCTTTGTTTTGAATTAAGCAGTACATGCATTTTGTCAGAGATTAGAAATAAGACAGCAGTGAAGCAGTGTGTTCTGGGACAGCAGTAGCAACACAGATATCCCCCCTCATCCTCTGGCAAACATCCAGTTACTCTTAACAGCCCTGAAAGCCAGGTTTCTGAGCTAGAAATGAGGACTTTGAGTGAAGACATTGAGTGAAACGCAGCCCAAGCTTATGATTTCACTTCTGTAGACAATGTGTGCTGAATCTGAATGAAATCAGAGTGGAAAAAGATAGCAAACTTTCCAACTGTCATGTCATTCAAGTAAATGAGAACTGCTGAGATAGTTTTGAAAATACCTTCACACTGCTGAATTTACTTGAGTTTAGATGCAAACATAATACCATTGAAGTTACCTGGGTCTTCCAGTTCATGGGTTTGGTTTGCCAAACAAAAAAGCTGTTTGCTTTGCTTTGGAGAAGACACTATAAAGAACATGACAAAGCACTACAATTCTAGGTAGCGTTTATTTGTCTAATTAGAGTTCACCAAAATTTTCTTTATTTGGGTCTGCATGTCTAGTTCATAGAATTGTAGAATATCCTGAGTTGGAAGGGACTCAGCAGGATTTGTCTGGAACATGTAGTTGCTTTAGGATTTACAAGCAGAAAGCAAGTATGATGCGTATTTTCTAAATGGAGTGCATAAGCTCATAGAGGATGCAATTTCCAAACTTGAATCTGAAAAAATGGTTTGCAGTTTCCTGAACTGAAAGAGAATACGTAGGGCATATCTTCATCAGACTCTACCAGTGCCAGCCCATATTAAAGTACATGTTTTAATTTCATGAGGTGAAATTAGGACCAAAAGAATAGCATGTCTTCTCTTTAGAAGAATATTCTTAGATAATTTTGGGAGACGTGTTTAGCAAATAAACAGCATAGGAAACCTGCATTTGTTTGAGACCTAACAGAAATATTTTTTAATTCTATATACATTTACCAAGAAAGCATTTACATAATTAAAAAAACCTCAACCCCAGATATGTCAAGCTGCTACTCAATTAACTGTTGAACCTTTGTGCATTGCAAAGTACTCAGTGACACTGATGGTTTTCATGTCAGTCTCTGCACAGTTAATCCTGCAGGTTTTTTTCTCCGATCTAGGATTTCAGCCAGTTTTTAAGATTTTGAGATGGTAAATCATCCACTGTACCATATTTAGATGTCATGATCATAAATTGTAAAATGTCCATGGAATCCTCCTGTGACAGTGTTACAGAACACGTTAATTTTATTACATAATGAAACTTTTATAGGTCATGGCCTTAAAAGCTCCCTCATAAACATGAAGATAAGTCTGATTTTTGCCTCATTTAGAAATGTTGTATATCAGCTAAATTAGTATTAAATGCATTTGACAAAATACAGTTATCATAAGGCTTGTTATATTTGAGCATCTCTGCCATCTTCCTACATTTGCAGGGTGGGGAAGATGCTGAGTACACCAGGATATCTCTAGTCACATTGTCATTATCCAAACAGTTGCAGATATGAAGTGTTTAGGGTTTGCTATTTTTTCTTTCTTAGAACCATGGGATAGTTTAACAAAGATAAAAATGACAATGCTCAGAAAGGTGATTAGCTCTATTATTTGGCTCAAGACTAACATTTAAAACTCTGGCAGAAGTTTGTTTCACATAATTACATTATATTTTTTAGCAACTTCTCTGTGTTGTGTTTTCTAAGAAACACCAAAGTGAAGATTTCATACCTTCACACATGAACAACACTGACAATATTCAGTTATGATGATTCTTTTTTTTGACCAATATACACTCTTATTCTTCCTTTTTGCAATTTATAAGTGTTGCTAATGCTCTTAAACTTATGTAGATTAAAAAAATCAGGTATTTATCTTTGCTTTTTGCAGCTGCCCTCTACATATTGTAAAGATTTTTCTATACTGTCTGATTTCAGTATTGGCTTCTCTGCATTAACAGAGTTACTATTTCAGCCCTTCCCTAAAATTAGCAAATGATTGTCTCCCTTTGATTCTTACCAGTTGATTAACTTGTCTTTTCACAGGATGTTAAGAGCGTTGAATAAAGTAAAAAGGATTGCTTCAGGACTTACATAAACACTTCCTGATCTGGAATCAGAATCTTTTAGGTTGCAGAAGACTTTTAAGATCATCAAGTCCAAATGTTAACCTAGCACTGCCAAGTCCACTGCTAAACCATGTCCCTAACTGCCATATCTATGCTTGTTTTCATAACTTCAAACATCTCCAGAGACAGCGAGTCCACCACTTCACTGTGCAGCCTGTTCCAGTGCTTGACAATCCTTTTGGTGTAGAACACTTCTCCTAATATCCAACCTAACACTTCCCTGGAATAACTTGAAGTCATTTCTTCTTGTCCTATTACTTGTTACTTGGGAGAAGAGACTGACACGTCTAGAAAGATAGTACCCTATTTAATAAATAAATAAATATGCTGATTCTTATTTAGTTTCTGGATTGTTGTAAACCCAGATATTATTCAGTGCTTAACCAGTTGTTCCTGGTCCTTTGTGTAGCAGGTTATTCCTACCTGAATTCAATACTTTGTACTTTTCCATACAATATTGTACCTTACTGGCTTATACCTGTTTGTTCAATTTATCAAGATCTTGCCCTTTGAAATGTTTGTGATCCTATATCATCTTATCATGTTTTATGAATAAGTAGTGTATTTATTTTTTTCTATACTTGTTTCAAACACTCTACATATCCTTCATTCCAGTGTTTATAGGTGCTCTTGAAAATGCGCCCACTGTATGAAGTTGCTCACTTGGGAAATATTTCATATTTGACAAATGCTCCTGCAATTTTGCAGTCCTCTGTTGATGTGTAGGTGGTGTTTTGCACAGTGCACTATAATGTAGCTTCCAGTGATTTGTGGTCTGTTTCTTTACTGTCCAATTTTGACTTTTCTATATTCATGAAAGTACTAAAAAATTTGCAGGATTTCTGTTTCAGCCTGACATAGTTTCTTGGGCTTCTTCAGTCAGCCTTTAAATATAGCACTGGTTTATCATCTTGCAGAACTATAATTCCCAAAGTATTTTATGATTAATCAACAAAATCCTTAGTGGTTTTTTTCATGTTTCTAGTGTCAGGTCCTAAAAAGTTTCTGGGAAATGTTCCAGTGCTATTATATATTCTCTATAAAAACCCCAAACCCTAGGCTGATGGTTTAGTTATGACAAACTAGAATATGTTCCAGCACGTGTAAATATAGCTAATAATTTTTGTAAGAATCCTCCTAACAATTTTTATTTCCTCACTACTTCAAACTTTTTAAACATTCACTAGTTTTTCCCACTGAATATACATTCTACATGGCTGATTGTCACATTCAGCTGTCCTGCCTTGAGCATGCAGTTGTGTTAATGTCATAATCAGACAACCTCTAATTAGAAAGCTGAGTATTTTCATATCATGTCAGTAAATCATTGGAAACATGGCTGTAGACGCAATATTTTTTAACAGTCTAGGACTATTCTAAATAACATTTCACCAAAAAGGGAGATGAATGTGCATGACTTGTTTTTTTTACTACAAAAAAAAGATACTTAAAAAGCAGCTAAGTGTCAAAGTCATCAACAGAAATAGTTGATTGGCAATGAAAATGAGGACACTTCTTTGTTTTAAAATCCATTAATCTCTTCTAAAAATATATGTAAATATATTTTAAGAATATGGAGGAAATTATATTATTGTTAACTGTGAATTTCAGTGTTTTTATAATTTTCTAAAATATAACTTTGTTGCAAATTTATCTTTAGGTCTACATTTTAATATATCCAACCAGCCAAAGGATACTTACTGATGGATAGACTGATTTTTATTTGTGTGTTTGTTATTTCTTAGTCATTGTCTAATGTTACATTCTCAGTCAAAGGTTTATTTTTAGAGGAATTAAGCAACGTGATAGTTGATTTGAGAGGCATGGACATAATGGTGCTAGAGAAAGCTGGAGAATTACTTTTTCAGTTCAATGATATATGCAGGTCATGCCACTTTTAATGCAGAATGAACAAGGATACCAGTTTTGCAGATGATTAGCTGTTTGTATGTACAGGAAAGACTCATAGTTGGGATATACATTGGAATAGCAGACAGATTGCTAGAAATTACTACTGTGTAGAAAATAACTTACGTGAGCAGAGTTTTGAGGAATCTACATGGAAATATATTTACCATTTTTTAAAGATATTTGAGATATGTTGGTATAATAATGCATTATGTAAGCACAGGCCATGGGTCTAAAAAGAATGGTTGGAGAAGAGTAAAGAATCAGAATATATCCTTTCATGTATAATAGGGTATAAGAAGGAAATCAGTTGTTTCCAAGCTTTCATTTTTTTCTTTTAAAATGTCTGATAATAATCTCTTGCAGTTTAAGTTCCCTGAGGCCTTGTTTCAATTATTTTTTTCCTGTATTTCCATAACTTTCTATCAAGGCTTCATTTATTTAGAGAGGCAAATGTGACCATCATAGCAAATACAAATCCCATTATGCGAGCTCAATGGTGTTCAGACCAGGACTACTTAGCACTGGAGGATACAGAAAACTGATGATCCTCTTGTATCCAGACTCATTCGTAATGAGTTAAAACTCTCTAAATCAATGACAATAATCAAAAGACGGGTAATATGCACTTAGTTATGTTGAATGGCAGATGACTTAAGCAGTTAGAGTTGTCCTTGTTATTGAATAAGCTTGAAAGACTATGTTGGAGTGGCAAAAATCCCACTTGTATACCAAACATTTCTGAAATGCCCCACTCAGCCTTAACACTTGTGTTCCTTTACAATGCCATGATTACCTAGGTAGTGATTCACAGGCACGTTTTATGTCATGGTAGCTTTGTTGCAATGTCTGTGCAGTGATTGCTGGTGGTAGTTATTGAACCCAAAGGCAGAGTGTCCTGACAAAACCTTTCCAAAAGTAACTGGGTTTGGAAATGGACAGATTCTTTAAATCACTCGTTGGAGGAGGAATACCATCTTACCTCTCATGCTTTTCCACCTTCAGCTGTAATTCTTTACTCTTTCTACATCTGAAAGCCCACTTGACATCTGTGAATCAGTTCTGTGTATATTGTAAGTGTCCCAGCTGCAGGGAACAGACCTCAGCCTGACCCACTAATTTCAATCTGGCTTGGGCTGTCAGCCCATCTGGGCAAAATTAGTCAGTCTCAGGTTTTTCAAAAGTAAGTAATACTACTTCTTGGGGGGTAGGAGGAAGTTGAGGTGTGAGAGGGAAGAGGACAGGAAAAAAGAGACCATGATACTGTGAGCAGTTTAACAAAGTAATGATCACTAGAGCTGGCTTCTGATTCCAAGCTGAATTCAGAACCTGCTCAGTTGTGATTACGATTTGCCTTTTTAAAACTTTAAATCTTTTCAATTCAGCAATTAAAAACAAGGTGCTATAGAGCTCCAGGGGTTCAAACAGGATGGTAAATAAATGAATTCAAGCAAAGAAATAATTTGTCACCAGGGCCACAAGTTTCCAAAATACCTACTTGCGTTACCAGGATTTTAGAATGTTTTTGAAAATTGAGTTTATGCCAGGACAGAAGGCAGCTGCAAAGAGGAATAGTTTATAAACACTTGTTTTGTATTCTGATTTATTATAATGATAGTTTTCTGTTCTACTTATTCACATATTGCTGTGTTAAGCACAATACTACACCAAATTTATAAAAATCAAAAGTTTCACATTTAAAACAGCCAAAGAGGAACACGCAACTTTGGTAATAAGGCTGTTGTAGTATAGAAGATATAATTGCATGATTGTACAGAAAAACAATTAAAATCTCGCATGCATACTTGCAACTTATGTCGGGAAGGTTGATGTAAATATATGAGTTTGTTGAAAGAGGCCTCACAAAAACCCCAAAGAATGTGGTTTTAAGTTGAACTGTTCTGCATATAACGCTCTGCCTTCCTTTAACAAAGTATTTGTTTTCCTGTCCACCTAGCTGTTATTTTACAATTTGTTTTGTGTTCTGTCAGAAATAAAAAATGTAATACATTTAATAAAGCAAAACAACCTTGAAAAATTTGGCAAGTAAATGTGGCTTGCAGCAAAATTTAATCCTGTTTTGTTCAACATAAAATCAATTGGTTATGTGTTTTCCTGAGTACATTTAAAAGCTACCACACCTCCTGAGAAATGGCATAGGAGGAGGAAGAAGGTAGCACAAGAGAATTTTAAGAATTCTATTTATATTCTTTCTAGTATACATGTTACTTGTGGTGAATAGATGATATCACATCATCAGCAAACAATTAGAAAGAGCCCAACTCACTGCAAGAATTGCAAGTAAGAATTATAGTTAACTTGAATCCAGAGGAGAAAAGTGGAAGCGATAGAACACAAAACAAATGCTTTCAGGAGAACCAGCACCTACATATGGGGAATCTGTAGTAGGAGTTTTCTTTCCTTCACTGTGGCTCTATCCCATTATGCATGGCATCTTGCGTAGTTACTTGCTACCTTTTAGTCTATGTTCCTGTAGCAACAATTCCAAAGGAGAAAATAGTTGCAATGCCAAGTGGGATCTGTACCCTAGGGTGGCTGTGGTTGGATCACACTGAAGCAAAGGAGCAACACATTGAAAGTTCTGTGTTACAGCATGCTCTCTGTTGGAGGTTACAAATGAAGTCAAGCTGGGTAAGAGAAACTGCTTTATCTCAGTGGTGCCCTGAGATCTTAATGAATCATTGCTGGCCCAACTGCTCAGTCAGTGAGATTGAGTATTCACAGATGTCATTAGGAGTTTTTTAGATTAGTCAAGAAACTCTATGCTCTGCTGGCTGCCTTATAAAATTATTAGGGGATATTGTTTGGAAATAAAATTTTAATATTGACTGCTTGTTTTTCTTGCAAATGGTTATGCATCACCTTAAGGTCTATCAAATTGTTGACTTTTCAGTCTGTCCAGACTACAGGGCAAATATTGATCAGGAGAATTGTAGGTATATTGCCACCAAGACAGTTTTATAGTCATCTGCTTATCTTCTGTTGCCTGGAGTAAACTATAGACAGCAGTTAGGGACCTATAGATGTCTATGCAGAGTTGTTTCCTTACTTTTTGTTAAAATAAGAGATTTTTAAAGGACAGTTTGCATGGTCATGCCTGAGAATATTTCATGCTAGCCTTAGTAACCTGAGGATAAACCAAGTGAGATTATATGTGCTCTCTTGACATTGGAATAAATTTTCAGTAGTTCTAAAATACACAGTACTGAGATCAAGTGTACTGTAGGTATTTGGGTGGTGTGATAATTGGTTTTGGACTAAAACATGTAACATACATTGGGTTTTTAAAAAGATTTGTGGCTTGGAAAACAATGCAGAGAGATGCTGTTGAGGTACAGGCAAGGTGAATAGCTATACTGACAGGGAAGAAATATGAATAGAGACAGAAAGTAAGGGAGTTTTCTTGCTAGACAGCAAAGCATGAAGCTGTTCAACCTCCATGTTACCAGCTCAGGGCCATGGGCACCTGCAGACCAGTGATGTGAAGCACTGGGTAATCTGAGGGAAACTGTGGGAATGCTGCTGTAGCAGGTACTGGCAAAAAGATGACTGTAGGGATGGAGCTTTCTTTAACCTATTTTTAATTCTAGTAGCTCAACCACGGTTAGACATTTCCTTCCTTGAGGCAAGGACTACATACACCACCTGATAGGAACCAGCTAAACCCTTCTTGCACTGGCGTTCCTTCCATTATTGTAGACTCAATTTTACCTTCCTCAAAACCCACAAGATTACTCAATACCTAAAATCAAGTGTATACATAATGACTTACAGAAGTATGCCGCTCTGCTGTTTGTTTGAAAATGAATAAACCCAATACCAGACTGCTGCCTGGCCCTGAAGCCTGTGCATTCTGTTCCTCTCCTGTGCCTTGCCTTTCTGTATGTCCCTTTTCCCAGATTCACAGTCGCCAGGCAGTTGCACAAACATGCCAGAGGCACAACCCCTGACTAAAGGGCCATGCAATCCAAGCAGACAAATAGAAAGAAGGTGAGACTTTTGTATGCATGCAACTGATATGCTCCCTTTGTCAGTGGCTGACAAGGAAGGTGCCTCTCTTCCTCAGGGAACTCCTGAGCACCTGTGAGGGGTACAGCCAGATGGGGCCTGCATGCAGACAGGCAAGGGGCAGACACCAAGCACGGAGGGAGTGTGTGTGTTTATATGCAAGTGTGTAGAAGAGCTACCTGCCACCTGATAATATTTTCTGCTAACTGGATTTCCAGTGGGGGGTCCCAGATCTGGGGATCAAGTGTCAGGGAACTGGTGAGTGGAACTGTGTATAAACCTCCTCCTACCTGGGTTTCCCTGGTTGCCCTGAGCTGCTTTTTTTTTTTTTTTAATATTCTAGTTTGTGCTGCTGTTCAGCTGGGCTTTTCAGAATTAGAAGGTGTCTTTGTGTGGGGGTTATGAGGCTGGTAGCGGCAGGCGGTGTGCATGGCCTCCCCTCAGGCCGGCAGGGCAGCCTCAGGCTCCGGCTCTCAGAGGCAGCAGTGCAGGCAGCTGCTTTTCAAACTTCTCCCCATGTACCAAGAATGTTTTTAAATTGATGCTGTGTTTTCACTACTGTTTTCAGACTTGTGGAAATGCAGGGTATTTTTCAAAGTCTTCTTGAAAGGTCCTTCTTTGTAGGAAAACTAGCATTAATATACTACAGTCAAATCTTGAAGGGCTCTTCACTGAATGAAAATGTGCTAGTGTGATGAACAGCTTACTGGAGGAATACAGGAAACCACAGATGTTGACTCATTAAAACCTCTTGGGATTAAAATAACCAAATAAAATCTGGTTATAATCAAATTTGATTGGTAACTGTAGTTTCACACTGATAAACACTTAAGAAATAAATTACTCTCAGTACTGGTTCTCTCTATCAAAATGGCCAATTAACATGGTTTTTATAGTATAAGAAATTCTACAGGCTTATTTTTGGTTCTGAAAATCTATTAGCAAAAAAAATTCATGCTTGTTTTTGAAATTTAATTTTCAAAATGTTTTGAAAAGTAATAATATGCTATTTAATGTTGTGCTTTTAAAATTATGCAAGCTAAAGTTTTAAATCCAGTTACAGTATCTGCTTAAAATTAAACTCTTAGACTGTTTGACCTGTTACTTGCCAGAAGATAAGGATCAGACAATTCAACAGCAGAAGAAATTGCTTGATAGTGCCTGGATAGCTTGGAAGATGACATACAAAATAATAAGAAAGCTGGGTGGTTTTTTTCCTCCCTTTGACATATAGAGATAACAGGCATTGGCACCAATGCTCGCAGGACTCTGATTCCACATAATCAAACAAGTCGAATTTGCACTTGTTTCAGTGGGTACAGCTATAGAGCATATTGCATATTGAAAGCTGACAGTTGGGCATTTGGCAGCTACCAGACTTAGTCCTATGAATAACATGGGACTGATTATATGATGTATTCACTTATATGGTGCAATTGTATGATTAAATTTCACAAGGAGATAATGTTTTTATTAGAGCACTGTAACAGGTTGTGAATGTTCCATAGGCCACAGATGCTTTACCATCCTCAACTCTGGTTAGGTAATCCTGGATAAATAAAAATAAATAAATATTCCCTGTGCCTCATGATGTTGGAGTTTAATTTCATTTTCTTCTGAATGGCCATCAAGCAGCATTGACTGAAATTGTATGAGACCCCTGAGAGCAGTATTTCTTACAGCAGCTTTGGAAGGACCATCCTTTGTACTGTAATGCAAATCTGTAAGTATCTGCAGTCTTACTTCAGTGTGCATGGACCCGATTTAAGAAGTCTCTTACATGTGCTGATTAATCCTGCAGCTGACTGTCCATATAATGAAACATTTTCTGTTTGTTTTCTGTATTGCTAGTTCTCTCTTCCTTGTATTACCTGTAGCAAAGACAGTAACATCTTTGAGAGGGTTTTGGTTTTCTCTAAATAGTGATTAAAACATGTATATACTAAACCTATTTGTTTAGATTCCATTTCTCAGCCTTTACTCAAGCAAAAAACTCTCAATGGGAGTATGTGGGAACTTTGCATGGGGAGTGTTGGACATGGTCCTTTGAGCCCTAGAGTTTTGTACAAACTTGAACAATATGAGTAGGCGCACACATACATTGGGAAATACCCAGGTGCCCATTTCTGTATTCTGAATCTTAATGTTGCTAATTTGTATGGCTTTATCAAAACAGGCAGGGGAGAAACCAAATCAATCAACAATGGTTGCGCATTAAGGCTTGCTCAGTTTTGCTGTTCAGATTCTGCAATGGATTTAACACGTACAAAATACCAAATCCTGTGAAGCGGGGCAGAATTTTATTTTTTTAAAAATCATGCCATTGTGGGAATTCAGAATATTTGGAACATTCGAGATTTTTTTAAAGCAGTCTAACTGTACTCAACAGCTTTCCTTTCAAAATGGAAATCAAAGAAATTTAATAGTTTTTAGTTTCTAGCTTCATAGCATTAGCTGTGTTGTTACATCAGAGATCTTACCAATACCAAGCAAGCTGGATGCTCACTGTCTTAGTGTAGTTTAACTCCAGTCTAGCAGACCCATTAGCTCCCTAGAATGATTTGCAGTGTCCAATCTGATTATCGATTATCTCCATAATGAATCTCTGGAATTATTTTGGTTCTGGCTTTCAGGGATATCGCTTCATGGAAATGCAACTACATGGCCTCTGACATTAATTGAAAATTATGATATGTATCTCAGCACTAGTGTAATTCAGTCTGAAACCTAGCTACTACTAAAGGGTGTTGCTCTGCTCCCTCTTACCCATGACAATGTGGAGCAGCTGATAGTATTTCTGTGGTTGGTGAGTGCATCCTAAAGATTCAGTTTTGCTTCGTGCTGAATCCAGTGTGTGGGATGCGGCTCTCTCCCCCTTGCTTATTTCCACCACTTTTTCACATTGGGTTAGGTGTGCAGCAAAAGGTTAAGTTGGATCAGAGGGCTGGTACAAATGAAAAGTAACCTACCACAAAAAATGGGAATGGCTAGCTGTCATGTCAACAGATGTGATTGTCACTCTGAAACCTAAATGAAATTGAAGGGAAGAAGCCAGAATAAAGGAGGGATAGAGAATAAAAAGGATAAACAGTGTTTTCCTTCTCGGCATCCTTGCACCAAAGGATAGGTTGATTTGAATGTATGCACTGCATTGGAAAATCACCTAAAGTTTCAGATATGTTTATTACTGGAGCACCACACTTTTGGTTAAACAGCTTGCATCTCCTAGGGCTGTACTCTGGCCCATTGTTTGTTTTTTTTTTAATCTTATATAGAAGGTTCAGGAGCTGAACAACTCTGTGCACAAATACTGTCAGCAAGGAAACAGAGTGGACGTAGGAAATAATGGGAAGGGGTGCAGTAGATCTGTGCTTGCAGATGACTCCTACAATATACTTAAGGGATAGTTAGTGTGCTGCATCAGATAGTGTATGGGTTTATCAATTCATTTCTGAGACTTCATAGTTGGAAAGAAAGATTTCTCTGTAGTAACTCATACTGAGAAGCCTACTAGATGAGTAGAAGGTTGCAGAAGTTTATCGTCACAACTTCTGTGCCTCTTGGAATTCATCTGAAACAATTTAAAAACAGAACAGAAACAAGTAGAGAAAAATTTTGCTTGTTATTTAAATAAGGTTTCTAGTATCAACCATAAGTCATTAACTGTGTAGATCACAGAAATCACTACAGATCCATTATTACAATTTTAGCATGATGGAAGATAAGTATACTGACATCCTAATAGCTGCATCAAACACTTACTGCCATTGCTACTAGGCAACCAAATACTGTTCCCCTGTGAAGACATTTGGAAGCTGTTGTAATTGACATCCTTAACCTCAAAACATCAGGGCTGAAAATGAAACCCAGGTAGCAAAATCATAATCTTTCCAGTATTTCCTAATGCTTATGTGATCATGCTATGGAAAAAGTACTCAATGATGAAGCCACCTAGTAATGTCAAAGCATGCCTGAATACACACAAGAAATATACGAAGAGTTTATGTGAGGGGAAAATATAGCCTAAGTCATTTCTTCTAGCATAAAAGAACATTTGAGTGGCCTCTATCCAGACTGAACAGAGAATGATGAGTGCCCTTTGAAAGTACTGCTCACTCAAGAGGGTAAATATTGTTTGAATTTTTCCTTTATAGCATTTGCGTAATGTTATCCATGTCAGATTTACTGGGGGGTTTATGTAAGTATTTCGCTATTAACATAACATCTGGTATTTTATAAATGTTTTAAGCTACATCTTGCAAAACAAAAAATAACACATACCCCCCACACACACATCCACTGAGGTTAATGTTTCTGTACGGTATATCTGGTGTTTGTGTGGCCCTCCTTGCTTTTTAATTGACCCATTAATTACCTTCAACTCATGGATTTCATGCACTGTTCCCTTTCTTTCACAGTAATTTGTGAACACACTGATTCTCCCTTTCTTATGGAGTGGAGGTAAGAGTATTCTGGTACGACTTCTTATGTTGAAACAAAGTATGGACTTCAAATGAAGGTCTGTGTTCATTTTCTGATTTCCATTAATCTAACGTAAACTTGCTCTTTATTTTGACTTTAAAGATTACTAAAATGCAGACCAATACTGTCTTAACTAGGCTGGGAACAAACATCTAAAATTCAGAAGGGTTTTTTCCTGTTCACATTCAGAAAAGTAATGTAAATATTGCTTGAAACAGAATTGTGTATTAAGTGAAAATATATAAAATAAGAAAGCTATGATTTATGCTCCAGAAAAGACCTTAGGTTTTCTTATACCTTAAGCAAATAAGTAAATTTGCTACGACATAATACTACTATATTTGCATTTTAAAAACAGCCAAGTTTAAGGAATTAATATTACGGCAAGACATGAGTATTTTCCATCTACCCATGTTCTGTGGTTTCCACAGGAAGAAAACCTGGGTGCATCGTGTGGAGGGAGCCTTCGTACTTCCTAATGAGATCTCCGGAGAAGTTTCTGGAGACGTGCCATGATATGCACCTGCCCTGCAGCCTAGGAGTCTAGAAAGACTGGTGAGTTTGAAAGTTGAAGTTTATCACTTACATAGAGTGAAAATTATACCTGTTTACTCTTTTTCAATAGTATCCTTGTACGGCTGGAAGTTGGTTGTTATGCTACCAGATGTGTGGGTCTGTTCGCAAACTTTTATTTTTGACTGTTCAGGTTCATCTAACTATTAACTTCACATCATGACCCACCCTTTGTTGTGGGGTGTTTTTTTCATTACTTTTGTCCTATTTTGAAGGCTGGTCAACAGAGAGTGAAAGATCAGACTGTACCTGGATTGAGCGATATTGTAGTTATGCCTTTGGTCTACTACTGAGACTTCAAAAATGTTTAGAAGAAACAGGAAAGTGGATCAAACAGGCCTCTTGATGTCTTACTTCATCTGTGTCAGACCCCTAACATCCTCTGTATCATAATCAACAGGGTTGACAAATAATAGACTGTAGAAAAATTGTGCCGTTGTTTTTGTCTATCCCATAAAAGGTAGGTATAGTCTGGTTAAAAGAAAGGGGTAGTGAAAAATGGATTTCAGTTCAAAGTAGTTAGAATTTGATCTGTACAGAACAGAGAAAGTTACAGTAGACTAGCTGAGATTAATGTAAAATATAAATAATACAGAAGGAGTAGTAAATTGAATACCAATTAAAGTGGAAACTATCAGATGAGGTCTGGTTGCAATTCCAATATATGCAAATGATGATCATTGATTTAGTTGTTTCCGTTGTGGATGATCTCTTTCTATTAAGAAACAGTAGAATCTTTAAATACACCCAAGGAGGATCACTTTTTTCCTTGGTTTTGGAGAAAACCAGTGAATAAAGACTAAAATAACATCTCAGTTTAATAAATGTATTTATACTTTTTCTGTTTCATGCATAGTGTTTCATTACAGTGCTAACATATTCTTTAGATTTCTTTCAGTCTGCTGTATGTATAATTGAATGAATGGTGGACTTATATATTCAGTGCTAATATAAGGATTTCTGTAAACTGGAGAACGAGAGAATAACAAAGATATACAATTACATTTATTTGAATCATGCATAGGGATACCGTGGGTTTAAACAGTGCAGACAACTTGCACAAACAAGCAGGTTCTGTGAATACCTTTTAAAATTGAAGAGCACATTTTTGCAGATTTGTTGTGGAATTTCTTCCTAAATTACTGGTAATTTTCTATGCTCTGATAGCTATATAATCATATATGGTCAAAACATTGTACTGGGAAGCCTAATAGAAAGCGAATTCAATAAAACTGTATCTCCATGAACCCCAAACTGTAGCATGAGGTCAAGAATGAAAATGGCAAATTTTTGAGCTTGTACTTGCTGGATTTGGAAGAGGAGCCTTTTTTCATGGTGGCTAATAGTAAGCTGTTTTCTTTACTGTCTTGAAGGTGCTTGTTTTACCATAGAGATTGTAATCTTCTGCTTAGCTTCTTATTATAAATAAAACCCCTCAAGTTCGAAATAAAGAATGAACTCTTGTGTGCGCAAGGGGAGTAAATTTGCATATGACTTCAGCAGCTCTGTCTCCTTTTTGAACAGGTGATTTTCTAAATAGTTCCTTATCAGAAAGCTTGTTTTTAATGTGAATGCTGGCTGTGCAAAGGATAAATTTTCTTTGTCTCCCTTTTGTCATTATTATTATCACTCAGAGAGTCAGACACAAATGTTTTGGTATTTTTCTGCTGGTTTTGTTGATACAAGAAGAGTTTATTGTTTCCTTCCTCCCCTGCCCCCGGAGAAGTCAGTCAGGGATCTTAAACATGTAAAGGCAGCTTCTAAGTTGTTTTTCACTAATACTTCTTCTAATACTTTTGTGCGTATGTTATTCTACAGAATTACAGAACAATGCTTTAAACTGATAAGAGTTGCAGAAAATGTAATTTTAACAAAGCTAAAAGATCTGGAAAATCACCTATAAGAAGCCCAGAATCTACATACAGGGTTTTTTGTTTAGTGGGTTTGGTGTTTTTTCTTTCAGAGTAATATTTCATTTCAAAAGGCAATTACTGCTTCTAAAGGCTTGTTAAGTTAAATTTTTGTGTAGCTATTGTATTTGTTATCTTTTTAAATCTAGAAAATCTTAGCTCTAAATATTTTTAATGTAAACTTTGTTCCTGCTGTTACTTTGTTTTGTGTATGGAAGCTATAACTGAAACATTTGTAACTTTATCTTTTAAGATTGAAACTTGAAAATATTCATGACTGGTGACACCAAACAAAAGAAATTCAGGTATGTACAGTGAAGCTATTTTCATTTTAGGATGCCTAATTTTCAGTTAAAGAATTGCATTTTGAGCATGTTAATGGCAATCTAAATGGGGAATTATGCTTTAAGCATGCTTTGTATTTCATAAAAGGGTTTCTCTGTACTTAGTAGACTGCATCATCTAAGCATTTTTTAGTGAATAAGAACAGATTAAAGCAACACATTGAGAAGTAGATGTTTGTTAATCGGCTGTGCTATTGTACTCTTATATGGGATGAGTCATAAGCTATTGAGGAAAAATCACAAACTATTTCACTTTATTAAAATATTGGAAGCTAATTTATTCTAGTGCTATTTGGCTGCAGATTTGAAAAAGTCCTTCAGAAATCAATGTTTTTCATTTTCCTCCTGACTTGTCAAGGTGTCATTAACGTGAGAGTAATGATAGCCATGTAGAAGAAGATTTTTGATTGCTTTTAGCTAGATAAACGTGGAAACTCACAATTCACACAGTCATTCACATTTTTGGTGTCTTTTAGATAAACACAAATCTTTGCTTTTTAAAAATATTTTAGAACTTTTAGGTTGTAAAGCTTCAAAGAAAAAAATAGACATTTAGATGACTGAGATTAAAAGGCGTAATAAGCATCCAGCGAGTTACGACTCTATTGCATAAATTTTATCTACAGATAGAGAAAATGAAATAGCATCTATGGACATAAAGATAACATGAGTCATCATTGGAAAAAATTTATTCCAGTACCCTCAATTTGTGTGTCTCTGATCTGTCAGTTTCTCTAATCATTAGGCTTGATGCATTTTCCCATTTTTGTTGTGCCCCCTGAAGAAATCTGTGGTTTAAGTTTCTGAATTCCCATGCTAGACTGATACACATTTTTTCAAGGTGTTTCAGAAGGTGTTCAGATGTCATTGTACGTTTTATCTTCCACTCTCCATGGAAGTCTATCCCTGTCCAGTTAAACTCATAGAATGGCATAGGCTGGAAAGGATTTTAAAGTTTGTTTAATTTCCACCCTTCTCCATTAGACCAGGTTACCCAAACCCTCATCCAACCTGGCCTTGAACACTGCCAGGAATGGGGTATTCGCAACTTGTTTGGGCACCTGTTCCAGTACCTCACCAGCCTCACAGTCAATTTTTTTTGCTTATGTCTAAACTAATTTTATCCTCTTTCAGTTTAAAGCTATTACCCCTTCTCACTGTTGTTAGTAAGTTCTATCAAAAATAGTTGCTGCAATTCAAAGAATGGAGTTAGAAGAATATGCATGAAGTTTTACAGTAAAGTTCTCTTATCCTTTTTTTATTATTTTTTTTTGCATTTCATATTATTTTACTTTTGTAGATTTTTGTGTAAGGCAAATTAAGAAATTTCATTCAATAACGATCTGCTTTCAGCCAAAACCTGGAAAGAATTGTATACCTTTAAGAACCAAAAATTATGTAAGCAATATTGGTAGATAAATAGTTTAGAAGTCGCTCTGAGAGCTATCCTATTTATGTTCTCTATTGTTCTATGTAGAAGTCATATTGATACCTGGTTTGTGATGTAGTAGATGAAATCCTCAAATGAAAACCAGGACCAAAGCAAAACCCATGAACCTTTGTAACACAAAACTGTAATTACTACAGTCAGACCACGGTGAATGGTTCTGGCTACAAAAAGAGGTAAATAATTAAAGGAATGACAAAAATACCCTATCCAAAATAATGAGAACTCTTACAAAAAACACATGATGTGAAATAAAATTAATACATTCATAATCTTTAATCATTGGGACTAGGACTACAACTATTATGTGGAGCAGTGACATCAGGCACTTGTTTTAACACCCAACAAGGGGGCATTGAATTAGTGGTCTAATTCATTAGCAACCTCTACTGCCACTATAAGTGACAAAGAGTGAGAGCCTTTGAAGTTATTACTTTTTGTTTGGGAAAGGTAATGATAGGGGAGGATGTAAAACTTCTAATATTCCTTATTGGAAAATTATGAAATGGGGCAGGGATAAATGGGTGAAGTAGTGTCACAAACAAATTCACTCAAGCCCTTAACAAGAAAGGGTCTATGTACTTCAGTGTGTTAATGGTGTGGGGTGTTTTTTTTCTATTTAATCACCTATATTTTAATTAATGCAATGTATTTGCAAGTGCATTTCTTACGTTTAGGCCTGTTTGACAGTAAGGCTGTTGATGTTTAATGTAACTGTCTCATAATTGTCAACAGTAGCTTTGATTAATGAGCAGTTCAGGTGGGCTGGGATTCAATACTGAGCAACCTGTCTAGTCCATTTCCTTAAAGACTGATATTGTCTAGTTACTCAGCAAGACAACTTGGGATATATTCTAAATAGTAGTAGTATAATAGGATAGTGTAACACATTCCACATGGTGGAACAATTCGAGTTCTCTGAAGCTATAGGAGTCTGAATCAGAATGTCTCCTTACCTCTTCCCTGTATTCCTTAGACTTATGTGGCAGTGGTTGGTGGACAAGCTTTATCACATGCACAGTATTTTTCTTATATGAAGTCTTTTAATAAATGGATAGTGTTCTCTTGGTCTCTTTCTTTCCTGATGCGTTTATTCAGGATGCAGAACCTGCGAGTGACTTGAGTTTATAAAACCTCTCTACCTCCTACTTATCCGAGTATCCAAGTTTGAGAAATGGCTGGTGGCTAGAGAAATTGCTTTATCCAGGCCTAGATGATGCATTTAGGATTGAATTAATGAATCTAAAGTCATCTCAACTTTTTGTGGCTTTCTTTGAATTAGCTAACCTGTTGTTGTATATTAATGGCTGATTAATAATAGAAAATGGATGGTGAATGCTTCTGTGATGCATCATAAGCAAATCCAAGTGGGAATAATGAAGAGTGAAATCATGGCAGATCTTGCATTTCATAGAAAGATTTACTTAGTTTGAAGCAATGAGGTATGTTTTCTGTAAAACTTCCATTAAATTAAGTTAAATTAGACTTTTTGAAACATAACATCAAGCAGGACTTTTACAGGCCATTTTTTAGGTTGTTACATCTGAATTTCATGGCAAGTAATAAAGTGAATCTAGCTTATTTACAGTCAATGGGAAAATAAATAAAATTTTTTAGGAAACAAATATGAAAATAGCATTTGAACTGCTGAAAAATCCAATTTAGCTGTAATTGATCAGATGCTTGATGACCTAGTTTAAAACTAGCACATTGCTGTGCCCAAAGAAATCTAAGAAGTCTGTAAAATTAATTAGTAGGGTTGGCTAACCTTTTTCTTTTGATTTTAAACTTGAGGCCATTTGTATTATAGGATGTCTACAGAAGGGTAAATGTTACTACTCTTTGTTATGGTAGGCACAAATAAAATTTGCTGCACCGTTTAAATAAAACAGCTTTTAAACCAATGTCAAACACCAAATATTAGAAAGGACAGGATAAGATAAACATCGAGAGGATAAATATAGTAAATACCAATTTAGTAAGAAAAGTTAAAAATAAGCATACATGCTATGATGCAGCAAACAGATGAAGTAATGTTTTCATTTTTAGTTATGTTTAAAAAAAAATCACAGTTACCCAGACTTTTCTTTGTTGGAGAGTGAAATAAATTGAAATAAATAGATAGCACCTCCCAAAGTAACACTGGAAACAAAGAAAAATATCTCCTAGGAGAAGGAAAGGTGACCTGGAATGCTTTTATATTGATCTTGATTAAGTTTTTAAACTTGTGGTCATAGTTACAGCAGTGAAGACCATTTTCAAAATGACCCAAAGCTCTTGGAAAAGCAGCAGAAGATTGGACTATCACTCATCTTTAATAGCATACAGACAGTAAGTTGAGTTTTGTTTCCCTTAAGCAATACAATTTTTCCTTTGCATTTTATTGTAAGCTTTAATATTTTAACTTTCAGTTTACACCTATATTCTGGAAAATGGTTTTGGTTAGTGCTTTTATTGGACTGAGTGAGATAAAATGTCTGTTAGTACACACAAAAGAAAATTGTCACTGTGGTAAGCGTATCTCCTGAAATACATGAAACAGATTAAAGTTGACATAATAAATATAGGTCACAATGCTGATGATGGATCTGCTTCTTCTCAGCTTAATTCTTCTCTCTATTTTAATAATGCTATTGCTGAGTTACTGCTTGTGCGTAAAGTATGAAGCCCACAGAATCTTTCAACACATAGTTTAACATTTTAAATTGTTGATGGGTCAGAGTCACACTATCTGGCTTCTTTAAAAGCACACCCATTAATGCTAATATTTAATATTAGTTATTAGTAATTTTTTATGCTTGTTTAAGATATGTAACCATCATAGTGTGGCAATATAGTGGCTATGTTTATCTCTGTGTATAAAAGTTTCCTATTCTTTTCTTTGATGCATAGACATCTATTAAAACTTTTAAATTTGGGCTTATGTTTAAGAAAGTAGCTCAGGGTACTTACTAACTCAAGGCATGAATCTTGGTAGTAACAGAATAATTACTTGCTAATTGGTACGTGATTACATTTACATTGGCCTGTCACAACTATAAGGGATACCCTAATTGCGTCTCAAAATAATGGTGAAGCTCTATCGTGTTACCTTCTGCTTAACTGAATGGAAAATAAAACTACTTAACTTTGAAATACGATCTTTAGAATCTGGATATTAAAGGTTCTTTTGTTTTGGAATGGCAATTTCTGCATAAATTATTCAATTCTAAACTAAGTTTGAAGAAAAACCTTACGCTATAATGATAGTTTTAAATTAAGCTCCTAATTGCAGGATATTTCTGAAGTCTTCATTGTATACATCATCCTATTAAGAGTAATATCTTTTACATAATGATAGCAATTTAGCGAACATTTATCACTTAATATTTCAACTTGCAATGTTTTAAGCTACACTACTAGTCAATTTTAGAATCTAAAAGTGGTGTTTCATAGCCCCAGGGAAACCACTTAAGTTAACCTAATGGCATATGGTAGCACCTTGGGGAGGCTGCGAAGTGTACACTAAGCATTTCCTACCTAGGTCCCACTTGCATCCTCCACCCAAAGAAGCAAGTTGGAAAGATAGGCAATTCTCTGAGGAGATGCTCTCACGCCCAAATGCTAACCTTCACAGTTGCTTTCATCTGTAGACTCAAGACTTAATGGATTTTTGAATTCCAAATGCCCTTGGGGAATACCCATTTTGCAAATATGTAGACATAGTAATGTGTACAGTTAAAAGCTGAAGCTTAGTAACTTTAAAACTTCCTGAATGCCCACACATAGAAACGATGCTTTTGTTTCCACCACTGAACAGTGTGAAACCTCCTACAGCAATAGTGTAGTCCCATGAAGTTGAAAGAAGTTGTTAGAGGGGAAAAAACCAACCATGTCTCTGTGTTCTTAAGACACATAAGGTAGAAATAAGTAACTTGACTTTCATGTTACTGATACAAGACCACAGAGATCATAGAAAAGCTAAAATAGGGTAGGTATGAGTTACATCTGCTAGATCCAAAAAATTATGCAGAGGCATGGAAACTTTTAGTTCCCATGTTTGAAAACAAATATGGAAAGAAGAAAAATGCCTTTTTCTTGTTCATTTATTCCAAACAATGCACTTACAGCCTGGTAACTCCTTCATGTACATTCTATTTGAGAATAGGCTTGCTTGGAGCAGTGTAGTTTATATGTTTGATTAATCTTGGTAGCTGAGGAGGCGTAAAAGGATTAGTACCATGTGTCTTTCTTCTGCTTCCTCCATTAGTTTATAAATTATAGCTGCAGTGTAAGATGTCTGCTCTATTGAGAGTTGGTGTTTACACTAACTTGACAAATTAGGAATTTCTAAATTTTTCAGAAACCAGTTGTTTTAAAATCCACTTAGTTAAATATAGAAGGAACAACAGTGTGTCCCAGTTAAAAATATATTCAAAATGCAATTTTCACTAGTTTATATCAAGTCTTATTTGGACAGAATAGGTTTTATAACATTATTATGGGTAAGGCTATTGGCTTGATTAGCGTCAGCCATGCTCATATCAGTTCTTTTTCCTCTGAGATACCAAGAAGCAATTGGTTTTTTCCATCCTAGTGTATTATAAAGAAACATACACCTCATCATAAAAATCTCCTTCCATTGGAATGAAGCACAATAATTTGGTGGGTATTGCTGCAAGATACTGGATTGATAACAAAGGCTAACCATATTCTCAATGGTGCTTAAAGAGGCACAAGTTCATTAGTATTTTTGCTGCTTCCAGTGTTATCAACAAGAGTATTATTTCTGTAAATAGTTGCCTGTATGGTCTGTGTACACTCCAGCTGCTTGGGAATAAGCTGTGTACAGGACAAAAGAAGTGCTAGAAGGGTAGAGACTAACACTAAAGAAACTTGATGTAATAGCAGACACAGAGGTCTTCCAAATCTGAACTCCATCTGTAAATGTATCATGGTCCACTGTGGTATCATTACTTTCAATTGTAAACACGTGTTGCAAGGAGGTTGTTGCACTGTAAAACTGTTGCTGTCATCTAGCATACATTCCTATACAAGAACACTGAACATTTTTCCCTACCTAAGTGACTTCTCACATCAATTAACTTTATCCTCATTTCTTTCTCCCCTGCATTCCTGTGTTCATTCCAGACTCTTCAGGCACATTATCTTTCATTATCTGTAAACGTGTGGAGGAAATTTTTCACTCTACCAGCCACAATCAGAGAAATTGCTGCATGTTGCAGGGTGTTTGCAGCTGCTTTGGACTGTCTGAAGTAAGGTAGGGGAAAGGTATCTGTATTTTTCACTCTTTTTCCCACTGAAATTCTACACCTTTTTTTTTTTAATTTAAAAAACCTTAATTGAGAAATCATGCTCTAGTGTGTCAATTTCTGTTAGAGTGTATGTTACTGTACATCTCAGCTCTAAATATCAGTTAATAGCTTAAAATAGGTTTAGTAAAAATCATATGAAACCTAAAGCAGCACTGTGGAGTCTTCCTACAAAAAATTGTTAGACTTGCTGAATCTGATGCTTAATTGAAGCCTCACTATATCAAGGAACCCTTTTGAACAATTTTAACTTTTTTTTTAGATAATAACTTTAGAAGTTTTCAGCCTTCTTCCGTTTCAAAATCTGCTGCTGAAACACATATTTCTCTCTCATCTGTTCTGACTCACCTCTTTCCAATCCCTAATGGCTTCCCCCTGCCTGCCCTTGAGTTATAGACCATTTCTGAAATGCTGTATGACAGCACTTTCTTGCAGTGTTTTCAAAAAAGAAAAATTGGCTGTTTATCTCTCAAAGTCCTAAAAAAGAACTTTTGCTCTTAGCATTTTCACAAGGTAGAGGGCCAAGGTTGGTTTTCTTCTTCCACAATATCAGATGGAAAGACAGTATAGGGAAAAGTAATAAAGATAACTCTTTAATCAAGGTCCCAGTCTTGAAAAGCACTAATCTTTTCTTAAGGGTACTAAGGATTCTCAGCTTCCACAGAAGGCAGTGTAAGCCAAGCACGCTCAGCAGGATCCTCAAGATCTGAAATTTAATGCTGCTTATTCTGAATTAGTACTTATATGCTAAAAGAGATTTACCATATGGAAATCGAGACTGCAGGAGGCACGTGATCCAGGTTGGCCCTATACTAATAATTAATAACTTTCTTCCTTTCTTACATGAATAAGAACCAGCAGTAGATCTCTTGCCTTTTCCTCTGCTGATTGGGAAAGTCTTTAGTAACAAAGAACTTCTCTCTGCAGGGGGAAGTAATTGAATCAGTGCGAACAAATAATCTTTAATCTTTTCAGTGTAAGCTTAACACGATGACCTGTCTAAGTCCATCACTAGTAAGATTTTTTTTCTCTCTCTTGATAAATACATTTTTACTATCTTGGGCACGTGATCTTTTAAAATCTGAACTTGAAAAGTGCTATGTTGTTATAGTGGTGACTTTGACAGTGATAAACAAAGCTGTCTACATATCCTTCCTGGATGGTTTAGTTCAAAAAGCAAAGGATTTTGGGTTTGTTTATTGATCCAAAATAATATTAATTTATATTATGCATTTTCTTGGGATGACTGTTCAGAGATACTGTCCTTGAAGGTACCACTCCAAATATATCCAAGAAGAATAGCTCCCTATTCTTCTGGCGCTTGTTCTTTCCTCTGCCATCCAGCCTTTGATGAGTTCTGAATTAGAATTCTGATTCTCACTTTTTGCCATCACAGGAAATTTTGCACTTGGCTAGTGCTAAAGCTCACTCTCTCTGATTCTGCTTGCACCAGAGTGTAACACTGTACAAATAGTGTTTGTTCTGAATTAGTTTGGTCTCCCATGTGTGAATTTCAATTACACTATACTAAACTTCATTTGTAGAAGCTCTATATTGATTTCGAATTGTTCATCTACAAGGAGTGACCCATAAAGGAGTCGCCCATTTCATTCTTCTCTTGAAGTTTGATATCACAGGATTACCATAGTCTTTTGGGAGGAAGACACTTCAGAATGAAACTTCCACTCATTTAGACTCTTTTAGGCATTTCATTACTTGCATCCTTTTTCTTGTTTCCTCCCAATTAATTTTTTTCATTAGCAAGTCCTTGACTGAACCTTTTCGTGCAGAAGAGATGAAAAAGCATGTAAATAATGAAGTGATACATACTTACCAAGTGGGTACAGGTGGGTTGCTGTTAGCAGAGCTTTGTGTTCAATGATGCTTAAGGAAATTTAATATCACTGAAGAAAGCCAGCTCCCCTCCTTCAACTGAACAAAACCAAAATACGGTTCTGTTTTGTTTTTTGCTGTTTTTTATTAATACTGACAGAGAAATATATGCAGTATTTTATCACTAATTTCTCCTCCCTTCAGCCAAATGCCACAGGCTAGTTCTATCTCTCAGATCATTCCAAAAGAAGTTCTCAATCTGAGAGTGGAGAAGGTCAAAGTGTATTTTAGTGAGAGAGAGTTAAAAGTTAAGTGGTAAAACCAGGCTCTGTTAGGGAGAAAAAAGGTGAATGTGAAGAGGATGAGAAAAACACTCCTTTAGTGCCTCTTAATCAATGATCCCCAATTGCTTTGCAAAGCCTTACAGTGCTCTGCATGGAAAAGAAATTTTACACTCTGGAAAGCTGAGTCAAAAAGAGGAACTTTGAGTAGGGGCTACTAGTTAAGACTACAGCCAGTCCATGGCAGTCAAAGACAGTTGCTCCATTAGAACAGTCTGCCAATGTTATTTTCGTGTTCTATGGTTTCTGAATTCTCTTTATGCATGAAGACCCACTGAGAAAATAGAGATCAGAAAGGGAAGCTATGAAAAGGGCATGCAATTCAAGCTAAAAACTACTACCTTTTCATGAGCTGTGAAAGCAGAGGTCTCTTGCTGCCTTGTATTGAAAGCTGAGACAGTACATTTCATCCTTTTACACAGATCCAAGCAATGAAGCTGTCATTAGGGTTAAGCCAAGAGTGCTTACTTACATGGGTGATACAGTAACAAACAAGTAAGCAAGGGTCCTGTCAGCATTCCAGCTTTTCCTGTCAGATGCTAAGCAGAGAACTCCTCTGCTTACTGTTGTTTCCTGTAACACCTGGAATAGAGGATACTGTTTTCTGTAGTAGCAAAACATTGTAGTTTCCTTCAGGAGCTTCGGCTGAAATAGAATTGCAGTGTTTGGTCTTAGCAAAATGAAGAAATAACTAGAAGATCCATGCCTAAGAAGAAAGAAGCATGAGTATGGAGTATCTCTACTTCCAAATAAAGAGTACCTTATTTGGGGGACCTAGGAAAAATAGAATTTAAGTAGTTATAAGAATCTAAAATGAAATTTTGAAGAAAATATTTAAGTGTTATCTAAAAGAAAAATAATGTATTTGTGCCTAGTTGAAGACTTTATTTTATGCTTAGGATATATATATATTGAAAGACCTTGAGATTGTACCCCACACACATCCCCCCATAGACATTGCTTCTAAGCATGATTTAACTGTGTTTTACTTCAGAAGTAAATATTTAAAAATATGATAGAAATCTGAGAAGTATTGTTTGATTATGTATGCCTACACCTTCAACAATGGATTCTTGATCTTTGAGATGTCCATATTTGTTGTTGGAATGCTGACTAAGTGATTTCTTGCTCTCAAATGTATTACTGGTACTTCATCTACAACTTGCGGGTTAAGCATCTATTAAATATTTGATGCACATCGCAAATAACCATGGCTAATGCTTATGCATACATTTTCCAAAACATACCTTTAAGACACAGTATAGTAAATTTAAAGTGGAACAGGAGCTATAAAAGCTGCATTCTAGTCTGAGTGTGCAGTTGGGTATTTTATAACTAATGCTGTTAAAGTAACATGTTTATCATCAATTAATAAGGAGTGGGGTGGGGTGGAGGAACAACATCAAGCCACAATCAAAAAATCTAAAATAGACCCCACAAAAATGAAGCAGAAATATCTGGACTTCCTGTAATTAATTTAAACATCTAATTTGAAAAACGTATGTATACATGTATGAAAGAGATACTATATAAAACAAGCACTATGAGTATAAAGTTGGTATATGGTTGGTATATCTAAAAATTTGGTAAAAGTGAAAATAAGTTGACAAATGAATGAACAATAAATAAATGAATAAGTTTATTGCTAGCTTTTTAATATTTACATTTTCTTGCTAAAATCTCACATGACTACTGATACAAGGGAAAACACCTTTTTAAAGTACCTTATGAAGTTAAGAAGTTTTATTTATAATCTGCTTGAGAAGTCACACCTAAATTGAAATCTGTGTGGACATAAAAGCTCTTGAATATGAATTTCAGCAGTTACTCTGAACTTGTGCTTTTGTAATATAGGACAAGTTCTACCCCTTCAACTCTTGAGATGAGTCCAGATGCCAAATTTCTGTCATAAACCTTTTTTTATGCTGTAGTAAAAGCTTTGTATATCTAGAGACCTAGTTCTTCTGGGACTATGTTTTCCTTGCAGGAGGGAGGGGAGTTTTTTCAGTTCTCACTTTATCAAACTCCAAGACAATGAAGACAAATACAAAGTTTAAATCAAGTGAGTATAAATAATAAATGTACAGATATAAAGGTGGGTTTTTTTTCCCACACTGTGCCTCTGTATTATTTCGGTACTATCAATATGCTAAAGATGGTTTATTTTAAGGATCAATGTTTATTAAAACTTCCAATTTTTTTAGTGATTGCAGACATGTCAACGTGGGGAAGAAAACAGTACAGTAAAATAGTATTTGATAATCCAACTGTTCGTTTGTAAATTATATAATGCACTCTACTAAAAGTTCTTCATTTTCACCTATATCATAGCTTATATCACTTTCTTTTTTCTCTAAACAAATAGTAGATTTGAACTTTACTGAATATCTAATGATATTCTATTTTATTCTGTTTGTATGACAACTTTGGACTCTCAGGTGTCTTCCTCTTGAAAGTAAATTTCTCACATGGTTTTTCTTAGACATTAGTGTTGCTTGGATACAGCTGGTGCTATTCAAATAGTGTGCTGCCATGCTGTCAGCATAGCCATTTTGTTACATTGATTTATAAATGCATTATCTGTAAAAGCAGCTCAGCCTTTTACATGAGCAAAGGATAGGAGCCAATATAATTTAGTTTAGTTAGCTTTTTCCAAGAGGTGTTGGTTT
Organism: Hypotaenidia okinawae; assembly: GCA_027925045.1. NCBI lineage: Eukaryota > Metazoa > Chordata > Aves > Gruiformes > Rallidae > Hypotaenidia > Hypotaenidia okinawae. Next base: position 13,508,009 of record BSDF01000013.1, on the reverse strand, counting down.
CCTAATGTCTTACAGAAAAGTCAGATACTTCACAACAGATGAAGGTTGAATGCTAATAGTGTTTGTTTACTGTTTAACATTACTGTCCTGGGAGGCATCTTTCATATATCTGTATCATTCACTAATTTAAGTTCTGCATGTTACAAAGTTAAAAATGCCAATGGTAATTGTCAAGTAAGCTGAGAGATGTTGGCATTTTACAGCTAGCATTTTTGCAACTCTTTTAAGGTTTCATAGCTCCTTTCATACATACCACATTTTCAATCTTTATCAAAACAACACCCTGTGAGCTTTGGAATTTTACGCTGACGGTGCATGTTACTATAATAACCTAAATCACAGTGATTCAGATTGTCTTCATATACCAGTTTAATATATCTGAGAGCTGAAAATTAAAACCTTAAAGTAGTGAATTTCATTTGTAGAAAATACAACTTTGCAGGTTGTTCCACAATGCAATTCCTGCACAGGAATAAGTAACTTAGTAGTGTCACTGTCAGAAATATCACTGCATAGCAATGTCTGGGTGAGCACCTAGGGGAGGAGATGTTATCATAAACTGAGTGTGCTGCAGGACTCTGCAGTGAAAAATAAGGCAAAGATTATAGTGGCAGTCATAGCAAACCTTGAGGCAGTACATATGACCTGCACTATACAATTTTAAACAGGATGTAATTAACGTGTGAAAGTCACTGTTGAAAAGAATTTTTGGAGCTGAGGAGCATACTTTTATAAATCTTAGTGTTCCATTGTTTGTTCTCTGAAGCATCTGGTATTTGTCCTTTTTTGAGGCAGGATTTTAGTAATACCTTAGCCTGAATGCAATTAATAATTTAGCATTGAATTTCTTAACATAGCTCACACTATGCTCCATTGCAAACACTGCATTATTTACACAGCCTACAGTAAGGGACTTAGACCAGGGACATGGTGTTTAAGCAGCTTTGCAGGTGTCATACTGGTCATTTACAACTAGGAATCAGTTAAGGCATCTCTGAAGCTGTTCTCTGTTCAGGTAAGACTGTGTTAACTCTCTACCTAACCAGCACTAAGAGAGCACACTGATCATTCTGGATCACCTTTTTCCCTGGTTTATACCATAGAACGGAGACACTAAGAGGTCCAGTAGATTCAACAGCCAAAACTATAGTTTCACTAAAGGGTTTTCTTTAAATAAAGAAACTACTCCATTCATTAAAAGAATATGGCTTTGTAGGGCTGGGTCTTGTTAACAAGTGCTAAGACTCTGGTGTTCACCGGTATTTCTAGAAATGGTAGCTGGGTATTTGGAATTTTTCTTCAAAAAGACAAAATTCTTCATAGTGGGGGTGAATGCCAGCAAGGTGAACAAAATACTAGAGAAAAAGCCTTGCTGATGGAATGTAGTAAGAGGTTACCTGAAGACAGTGCAGGTTGTTAATGCCAGATTTTATTGAATAGTCGTGACACCTCCTATTTATCAAATGCATGCAGTTTTCCTGACATAGTGACTAATAACGCATTGCACGTTAGCAAAGTGGAGATTGTTTGTTCTCATATTGATCTGGTGAGCTGGGTCTTATTTAGTCATTGTAGCTGACCAGAATAGACAAGTACTGTTCTGTGTATGCAAGAAAGTTGTATACAAATGCATATTGTGTACAGGTTTTTATTCTAGCAAAACAGACCACATTTTGTAACTATTCTCACTAAATTCTACGCTCAAATCTACTGTACTTTAAAAACAAGCTTCATTTAAACTCTCTGTAAACCTCTGCAGGTGACTTATTTGGGGCAGGGGCTGCATTTGTGTTCTATGTGTTCAATTCATACCACAGTGGGGCCCTCAACTCCCAGATTGATCATCATGGTGCTAGTGCAATAAAAAAGTAATAATGATAATAATAAAATTAACAGCTATAGTTAGCTGTGACAAGCTGAGCATTTTTTTTCACCTCCAGCTGGTAGGAAATTGCAGTACATATTTTTCTCCAGACATAGTCTTGTACTTAGACGTTCCATTACGTGGAAAAATACCCTGCATTTTCTTGCTCACTTTATCTGTTCATCTGCTTCAGTGACCTTACTGATATGAAACCCTGTAAAGTAGTGAACTAACACTGGCAGACACAAGAGGTCAGACACATGTATTTGCTGTAATGAGTGAGGCTTATATGCTTACATTAGCATCAGTGCTACTTCCAGACTGTTAGATAAACAGGTATCAAGGTTGAGTTTGCCATCATTATTGGAACTCCTTGCATGTCTGTCTTTTCTGGCTTTATCACTGTAGAAAAATCAAACAATTTTTTGTATCTCTTTAAATTCTAGATCTTAGATTGAAGCAAAGTACAAATTCTCTGAATTTCTTGCTCTGATGAAAATGTTTACTGGTCCTACCCCTCATGAGATATATTGCCTCAGTACAGCTGTCCTCTGTTCATGGAGCTGTAAGTCTTTTCTTCACAGACACAGCAAACTGTTGGATCTGCTACTACTGCTAGGCATTCATTTAAAAAGAAAACCAAGTACTTTGCTTGCAAAATTAGAATTCAAATCTTTGATACTTTGGTAGTTGCTTTATGTAGAGACATCCTCATGTTCTTAACATTCAGACGAGAGGCCTACATTGGCCATAAGCTATAGAAAAACAACTCTAAAGAAAGAAGGGTAACTTGAGTCTTCTGAGAACTGAAGAGCAGCCCTGCCAACAGAGCCATGACATAAACCTTCTTGATAGGAATTCTTGAGCTGGCATTTTCAGACATTTTCTGTAGTTTTTCCAAAATACTTTTTCTGCATATTTAATATGAATTTAGGTTATTCCCCTCTGAGATTAATTTGCTTTCCACTGCTTGTGTCATTCTACATTGTATGTTCCCTCTTTGTTGTTCTCTGCAATTTGTTTTTAAATTGTTGAATCTGTTTTTGATGTCTGAAAACAGTATCATCTCACTGTTTGTGGCTAGGTCATTTCTGAACCTCCATTAAGGTTTTCTGGTAATAGTCTCTCTTACCCTAAGACATCAACTTAATGAGATTTGATAGGACTAAACTTTTCATAAAACTAAACCATTAGAATTTTGTGGAAAGGATGCTTGAGATGGTAGTTCTAAATAAAATGGAGCAACTTCTGCAGCCAAAAAAAAAAACCCTATAGAAGGAAGGATTTTAAGCTGGTTGTGAAGTAGTCAATAAAATGATAGTCTTCCATTTAGTGAAAGTTATAGTTTACTGATGATCTACTGTGATTTTTTTTTTTTTTTGAAGTCCTCATCATCTTCAAGACCCATCTGGATGCCTATCTGTGCAGTATGGACTAAAGAGCTGCTTTGGCAGGAGGGCTGGACATGATGATCTCTCAAGGTCCCTTCCAACCCCTATGATTCTGGGATTCTGTGATCTTCTGAAGAGAACACACAGTATATAAGATGACTAACACAGGGTAAGAATGGGAAACCAAGTAACATCATAACAAAAACGTGAAGAATATAGTGAAGTATGCCAGAGCTACAGTGTATTTATGTATCCTAAACTGTCAAAAGAATGCAAGTTATCATGTTGTGATGGCCAAGTCAAGGTGTCAGCAGAAGAAAGGATTAGGGTTTACCTCAGTGAGTTTCTAAACACATCTAGGAATTGAAAAAGAAAAACAGTAAAATGCTTCCTATTACATGTCAGCATTTTATGTGACGTTTTCCAGGCCAGAGATAGAGCAAATAGAGAGCATAAGGAATTAAAAGGTACTTGTGTGTGTGTGTGTGTGTGTATTTAAGTTACAATCATAAATTTTCAGAAGCCTAGAATAAAATATAGAGAACATAGGGTCACCTGCTCAGTACCATGCAAGGTTTACCTTAGTCTTGGCAAAACTATTTTGCTTTAATTTCATCATCTTCAGGAAAAAATAACATACCTTTTAGTTATTTTGGAATTTAAATTTTTTAGGTTAGGCTTTTTGAAATAAGGATGAATGAAATATGATCTGAAATTAATCATAACTTCTTAAATATTATGATTATACATTGAAAAGAAATTACAGTTTCATCAGATTTCATATCTTTAGCGTAAGCAGTGAGGACAAACTAATAAAATCATAGAATCAGAATACTATGTAGTTGCAAAAGTATTTACCTACGTGCCAGAAGTGGTTAGAGTAACCATTATAAATGTCACAAGCATGTTTTACTGGTATCTTATCCTCTCTCTGAATCTTGAGTTTAACGTCCTACTTAAACTACTGCTGATCCTGTTTCATTCACACTTTGAACTGTCTCACACTGAGAATTCAGAGCTCCTTTTAGAGTTTTGTGATTCATGCAAGGTATTTGCCTAACTTAATGACAGGTTTCAGTAGCTTTGTGGGCCCTCTTCTGCGGGGAGTTGAGCTGGCTTAAAGGATTCGCCCCCCTCTCTGCTCATCCTCACCTTCCTCCCCATGAGGACAGCGGTGTCTTAAATAGGCTGCCTGAGCTGCTTTTGTGGTCACTAATTCACACCAGTTTTATTGGGGTGAGGCGATTAAAGCAGTGTGCCAAGGAGTGGTTAAGGAGTTCAGCTGCCAGTAATGTGGATGCAGAAAATTCCAGCAGGGAGACTGTAACAAGTAGCTGGGGACAATAATCTCTTCAACAGTGTATTTGTAGCCAGAAGAGGACAGATGTCTCCAGCCTAATTCACACTGAAATCTCCCTCAGACTATAATAAGTAGTTAATATATACTTGCTTTTCCTCTGGCCTCTCAGCTTGAACTGAGTTTTCGCAAACTACCTTGAGTTGCTTTCAAGTACTTTTTTTTGTGGTTTTTTTTTTCCAGAACAATCACTTCACCTCACCACATCCTTCCCTGTATTCACCCTGTGTTTGCAGAATCACCTCAATTCACAGCTCTTAATTAGTTGCAAAGCCATTGGCAGCCCTACCCCTGCGCCACCTAACCCTCTCACTTATGTTACTTTCTTCTCCAGACAACAGGTAACAACAGCTCAAATCCCATCTGTGAGCTGCTGTCATTTGTGATTTTTTTTTTAATAGCATCATATGTATTTTTTTCCTTCACACTTAGATAAGAGGTGTTAATTTGTAAATAAAAAAAAAAAAAACCAACAGTGAAAGCAAGAGGGAGAAGCCACTGCCAACTAAAAAGATGATCAGGGAATTAGAGAACCAACTCAACTTGCTGCAGTGCTTGCTGGCTGCATCGATTTGTTGATTGATTCGGTTAGTGGCTCTGACTTGAGAGTCACATATTACTAACTCGGTTCTTTTAATGTTATCACTTACACTGTCCATGTCTCTTGGTACCAAGTTCATCAATATTGTATTATTTGAAGAGGAGAAGGTAGAAATAAGGTGTTTTCAGTCATGACAGCCATCTCAGATGAGATCAACTGAGAACTGTTTTACTTGCAACCTCAGTTTTGATTGTGAGTTCTGGTAGATTAGGAAAAAGAGTTTTCTCCTCTTCATTTGATTGTTCTGAGCTTTACAGAGTTTTGCTGAAATTGCTTCAATTAATCTCATTTAAACATTGTTTGCAAATCCCACTAATTTTAGGGATTTTGCAGTTCTGGGTAGGTTTTGGGGTCACTGTTATTTGGTAAAGCTCTGCTTTCCTCAACATAAAAACAGCCATATTGAATTTGATATATAAAGCAAGTGACACTACAGTGTGGAAACCCAAATGATTTATTAATCCATAATAAATAATCTATCTATAAGGACTCTTCCATTAAAACCCTATGTAGACAACCTGAGTCTGATGTAAGAGGCCATCAGTATGAGTTAGTATTTCTTTAAACTTGTTTATATTCTCTAGTAAAATAATGCAATTCCAATAGAATACAAAACTTTAACTCACCTAAAAATATTTTATAAAATATTAAATGATTCTATTTTGAAATGAATCTACAATTAATTTCTGTGAAACCACAATGATTTAAAAATAATGCCTGTGTGACTGAAAAAATTGGTATAACAAGTGATTAGAAAAATAAGATACGAAGTTAAAAGAAAAAAAATACAATTAGAAAAGACACCAGTTATACCTCATATAACTTGTATTATATATGCTTATAACTGCTTTCTAATTCTGCTTTATATAAACTAGAGTTTAAACTTTCCTTATGAGTGTTACGTGATAGGCCTAACACCCTGTAATCTCTGTGTATATGTGCAATCACATATGTAGACATATATATGTACATCATATAATACGAATCACTCTGACGTTTAATGATTCTGCATCTTTTTTGAGCAGGAAATAATAAAGCCTACTTATGTTCTTAATGTTGGTATTAAATTTTTTCAACATTTTAAAAATAGTTCTAGATTTGTACAGTGCAGAGTTTTACATTCTTTATTGAATGATATTGTAGAATCAATTACAAATGAAGCTTCCCCTATACTTTATGATGGGGAAAAAAAAGTTTTACTTGAAACTGGTGTTCAGCAGAGGGTTCAAGAACTTCATTTCTGATTTGTGTTATAAAATGAGATCTGAAATCAGGTGTATTTCAAGTGGTTTGAGGCTTCCTTTACAAATCCCTAGTGCTAAGCAGTTTCACCTTAGAACTCTGGCAAGGGATTTGCACATATTGTCTGGCAGAAAAATCAGCATCTAAAGGCAATGAAAGTTTCTGAGTGCCTGAGGTCACTCAGCATTTAGCAAACCTTGCATGAGAACACCCCTATGGATTATGCTGACTATTGTTTTGCATTATTCAGTGGTGTACTTGAAACAGTATGAATCTAGATGTGATAGACATGTAATTTGAGATTAAGCCTTCATATTAATGTATTTAGTATATGTTACACATTTGCAATAGTTTAATTTACACATGTATAAATAATCTAAACTCTTTTTAGGACAGAGTAAGTTTAAGAAATTTTTGGAGTCACAAATAAAATAGTTCTTCTGACTTTAATAGAACTGCTTAAGTATGTACATTTAATATACCACTGTATTTTTTGTATAGCTTATCATACTTTCTTAGTATTTAAGCTCCTTGATAGTATTTTGGCTGAAACATTACACTAGGATATGTCATGCAGGAATAAAGACAGGCTGATGTTTTATTTCAATAAATACGCACTTTGTGTGCTTTGTCGCGTGCTGACATTAAAGAACCGCTTACCTATGAGAAGGGAAGCAGTGCTCCAGGATGAGTAAGATCTCAGTTTTATTGCTGTTTATGCCCCAGATTGCTCAACAGTCTTATGAAAAGCACTGCTTCTCTCTGAATCAGCTTTACCAGTAATAAAATTGTGATTCTGATATTTGTATTCTTCAAAGTGTTTTGAGAACTGCTGATTAAATGTACCGTTTAAGAGATGCGTGTTAGTGGCACTATTCTGATTCTTTTGAGAAATATTCCTTGATGTTTGCATATTCAGTTTTATATTCAAACAGAACAGGTTGTTGGTTGATTCTTGTGGATTTGGAGTTTCTGTTGTTTATGAGATACATTCCATGCATCAGAACATTTACTACACCACAGCAAATACATCTGGATTGCTGCCTTTTGCTCTTTGAGTGTGAGAAGACAGGGTTGTAATTGCACTGTCATGTCTCCTGTAATCCTTGAATTCTACTGGGTTTTGCCTGTTTCAGCAGATGCGTGCCTCAGACATTGCAGTATAACCTTCTATATGTATTTAAGCTACTCTTTTCTTAAATTCTACTAATATTTTAAATGATTAGGGTGTACAATGCACAAAGGAAAACGCTGTTAATTAATATTTCATTTGACAGTTTGTTTTAGTATTAAACTTACCAAAATTGAAAGAACAGTGAACCCCTAGATAAACATAAATAAATGCAAGAAGCAGGGATTTTTTTTTTTATCCTATCTGCTTCTTCGACCAATTCTTTCAAGTACATAGGTCTTTAACTAATCAGAGAACAGACCTCACAGATTCAGGGGAAAGTAAAGCCTCTAGTCACTAGAGAATGAAAATTTGTTTAAAGACTTCCAGATTATATTTTCAGGTACAATCTTACCTGGAAATGAAAAAAAAAGAAATGAACCAAAAAGCCCATGCCAATAGCTAGAGAAGCTGAAAATGGAAGATTTAATGAAATAAAAGTGATAATTCTAGATCTGTATGACATACAATTTTAATAAATTATGTTATGGAGATCTTGAGGCTGCAGCACAGCATGGGTCTCAGCTTTTTATATAAAGAATCCACATAGTTATCCAAGTTTTCCAAGACAGGCAAGCTAGTCAAACTGACTCCTGCCTCCACTAAGAGCTCATTACATTGCACATAGTAGTTGGAAGGGGACATAATTACATTTGCATGTATTTTAAGTCTTGTTTTTCTGAGAACACTTGCTATGTATTTTTATTTTCATGGAACATAATGTCCCACCAATATTTCACACGAGTGAAAGGACAGAACAAGAAAAGAAATGCCAAACATTTAAATAACATTCTCTTTATATAATCAATTTACGCTCCAAATGCATGCCCACATTTTTGCGTGCAGCTACAGCTCTATCTGCTTGACATTAGAAAGTTCAGCTGCTTACTTTTCTTTTGATGAATCTTACTGTGGAAAAGAACAGAAAGTTGCAGAGGTACAATGGGCCTTCACTATTAGGGACCACGCTTTGCTGTAGAAGAAAAACAAGATTCCAAATGCTTAAGCATAACTGTTATAGCTTTCTATTTGTGAGTTTATTTCCATTTATAAATATAACTAACGAAAGAAAATAGGAAAAGCGAGTTCTTCTCTACAATTAAACTAGAAAATGGAACACAAATTCACAGATTTTCTAGCAAACAAAATCATTGTAGAGAATGGAAGATTCTCACAGAGAATGGAACTCATTTTCAGTATATTTGTAGAACCATCAATATATTTGTAGAACCATCCATATCAATATAATTGTAGAACTTGATATATTTATTTTCTTTGATTAAACCCACCTGGATGCATTTTTGTGTGATCTAGTCTAGGTGATCCTGCTCTGGCAATGGAGATAGACTAGATGATCTTTTGAGGTCCCTTCTAACCCCTAACGTTCTGTCATTTTGTGATGTGATATAGCTTCAAAAGATGATCTGTATCTGTACTATTATGTAAGATATTTCTGGAGAATTCATGGATGACAGCAGTCTAGAATCAGTGATAACATGATTAGAAATTGTTTGTGTTGGTCTTTATTATTTTGATTAAGTTGTGAATATAAGAACATAGGATATTCAGATTATACTGATAAAATACTGGTTGGGTTTTCATTTATTGTGCTTGTTTTAAGGAACTTTGCTCTCTCATTTGAGCTTTCATTCTCACCTCTATTTAGATGTAAACAGCCTTTTTCTGGTTTAGCCTACAATAGCTTTTTAGAGCTGCTATTGGGTTACTTGCTGTCTGTGTCCTGTGTGTGTTGGATTCTGCTCCTCCCTGCCCCTGCTTCCCAACTAGTCAGTATATTAGAGGCATATGGGTGAGTCTGTTTCTTCTCATATATATTCTATGGTAGGCAAATAATACTTATGTTTCATCAAAAGTGAAAATGTAGATGAAGTAAAAATCACAGACTAGTTCAGGTTGGAAGGGAACTTTGGAGATTTAGTCCAACCTCCTTGTGTTCAAAATGGGGTCAGTGTGTTCAGGGATGTGTCCAATTTGATTTTTAATATCTTATAAGATAGAGACTCCATGACTTTTCTGGAAAACCTATTCCAGGGTTTGATTATCCTCACATTAAAAAAGGGTCTCCTCATGCTTAGGTAGAATTTCTTGCTTTTCAGTTTTTCCCCACTGCCTGTTGTCCTGTCACTGGGCATCACCAAGAATAGTCTGGCTGCATCCTGTCCTGCTATTGGATATTTTCACATGTCAGTAAGAATTTTTTGCACCTGGACATTCTCTTCTCTAGGTTAAGTAATCCCAGCTCTTTCAGCTGGCATGTAACCTGATTACCTTGTAAAGAAAGAAAATAGAAACATTGGGAGAAAATGTGAAACTGTGAATAAATTTGTTATCAATTGTTGGGGTGTTTTATACACTGCATATTTTTTCTATGTTGCCAATGTGTATGTGTATTCGTAATTTTTCATCCAGTGTTCAGATAGGGAAATTACTCTTAGTTCTCACAATAGTAGACACTAAATAGACAAGAATCCGTTTTTTAAACAGAAACACAAGAAATGCAAGAATGCTTTTAGTTATGTGTTTTCACAGTTTTGAAAATTTTCCTAGATCTTTAGGATTGTCCATGTCACATTTTACCACACAGGTCCTGATGTCCCACTGAGACTTAAAAGCAGTCTATTATCAAAAAGGAAATCTATCTAATCAATATGTCTTATTATAGAGATCTTCTGTCTCTGATGGATTAATTGAAAAGTTCCAAAAACCTTGTTAGATGGAAGAACTCCTATTTTACAAAGTTTTATTGTTTTATAGATCAAGATTCAACACACTTGCATTTAAAGTAAATTTTGAATTATGCATAGAATTTCTAAATATCAGTAAAATGTGTAAAAATTAATTGAAGTAGCAAAAAGCTTAATTTAGAAAAAAAATTTTTTAGAAATATTTATAAAATCAATTATTGGCACACTGATTTTTCCAAGTGCCGAAAGATTGGCCTATATATATCTATCTATATATCCATTTCTGTTTTAAAGAAAATATTTTATCCCCTTCTTTTAACAGGGACTACCTCTAAAATTTTTTCAACATAATTATATTTCCCATGGCTTATTTGTAACACTTCCTATATTTTCATTGGTTAGCAGTGCACTGAACCAGAATGCCAACTTTATTTACTCTGTAAGCGATCTTGGTCTATCACCTTGGCTGATTTTGTCTTCCCAGAGAAGAACTGACAAAGAGAGATTAATTCTTCTGGGGGTTTATTACCCATGTGTTTCTCATTTCTTAATCTCCTGAGGATTTTCAGGATATATATGCTCTTAAATGTTGATATGGAAGAGCCAGAACTATTCAATATTCATACTAATGAACAAAGTTTGTTAAATATTATAGTACTGAAAAGCAGTGTGGGAAGATGGGAAAGACTGCAGAATTGATTTGTACTTTCCGCTGAAAAGCTGACAATATTGTAATTTCTAATGACAGAGCATCAGAGTGGGATACAATAGAGCAAATTGTCATACACCTTGCAGTCAGAGGTGAAATCCTGGACCAGATTTAAACTAATTCAAAGCTTGTTGGAGCAAGTTTTTGTTGAAAATGACTGGTATTATCAAAGATAACATTGTATTCATTTACACTGACTTTTAAAAGTCCAAGCTAAATGTTTGAAAGCATCACAAGCTCTTTCAATCCAAAGATGTGTGCCAGGGGATCTTTAGATAGGAAAAATGTCTTCACCAAAAGCATTAAGTGTTGGAACAGGCTGCCCAGGGAGGTGGTTGAGTCATTATCCCTAGAGGTATTTAAGAGACTTGTAGACATGCCGCTTAAGAACATGGTTTTGTGATGGAGGTGACAGTGTTCGGTTTATGGCCGGACTCAGTCTCAAGGGTCTTTTCTAACCTAAATGATTCTATGTAAGTATGTACGAAATCAGATCAGCAAAAGATCCCACTGCATGCCATTCCTATCTTTTTAGCAACTGCTAAAAATTCAATCCAACCCCACATACCTAATGTCTCCTCAGAAAACAGATTATATACAACTTTTGGTTTGAAAGCAAGTCTCAACCTGATGCTTAAGCTACCTGAAAGAACGAGACCTATTTTTGAAAGACTAAAGTGCTGAAAATAAGTCTCTGGTTTACATCCCCGAGTAGAACAGTCTTTTTTAACTTCCTGCTGACCAAGGAACCTTCTGACTGTGCAGTATCTTAAACAAATGAATCCTTTTTAATTCTGAGAATTCAAAAATAAATTGTTAATGAGACAACAGCAATGGCATTACTTATGTAATTGCTTAACAAGATATTTCAGAGCAAAATGTGTGCTGAAGATTCCAGTTTCAAAGTCTGACTCCCATGAGATAAGAAATCATCTTTGTTGCCATGTATTTCTCCTGACTGCTAACCTCTGAATGATTTAAACCAGAAGCAGTGATGTTTCTGAAAGGACGCTGTGAACCTTCTTGAATTACACTGAGCAGATTTATGGGGAAAAAAAAAAAGGAAGAGTTGCAGTGCTGCAAATTACTAAAACTTAGATCCCTTGTCATAAGCGTTGCTTGCACTACTTTTTACTGTAAAAAGAATTAATGTACCCTCTAGTATTAGACTTACTAAAGCATGCTTGTGCAATAATAATAATCACATTAATAATGTTTTCATTTCTTTCACTTTCTATATTGCTACAACAGCAGAGGTTATGTAATTCATTAGTAATTATTCTGGAATAGAAATTATGCATAGGATTAATTTACATAGTCTTTAAACTGTCATTCTCTGAACTAACTAGTAAAATGAAATTAAAAAGGTAGAGGTGACATTTACAGTTGATTTGTAAAAATGGGGTAGATCTTTAATGAAATCCACTTTGAATAAGTGGGGTCTTTGCTCCTATCAGAAATGTGGGTTTTCCATGAAATGCCAAGTGGTAAATTATTCTTTATAACCTGGGCTTCAGTGCTCAATATATTGACAGCCTTATAAAAGGCAGGACAGCTCAGTAGCATGAGTAACAGGGCATCTGTGAAACAAAACCAAATGTAATAGAGATGATGTATTTTACTTCAGTAGTAGAACATCAGTTACGCTCATGAAGAGTGCGACAAGAATGCGGACTACACTGCATGCTTCAGTGACGTAGCTGTTGGGTAGGATAAGGTCTGTTTTCAGTGAATTTTCATTGGCTCTGAATATGTTGCATGCATCATTTTTAACATATCACTGGCTTGCATCGATGATTTTAGGAGTTGTTATAATAAAGCCAGATACATTGCATAACTGTGTAAATTCTGACTGCACTATCTATCCAATGGGCACAAAACATGAAACTTTATGTGGTCGGACTCTTTGTGTAAGAAGTGCAGATGTAATCCTCCAGTTAGGATTCTCTTGGGACATTGGTTTTGTTTTTTCCTATTGGAAAGTGCTCTATGATTTTGATCTTCTTACCCTCTCGCAGGACTTTCTGGATGATGATACCTGTGAGCTACAGGAAACTATCTTGTCAAGAAAATTTAAAAGCACATATATGATTCCTGATCCAGATATCAGTGTCCACACCCCTATCACTTTCAACTCTTCAAATATCTGTAGTTTCAGGGTTGAAGCCTTAGAATTACAGAATCATTTAGGTTATAAAAGATACTTAAGATTATTGAGTCTTACCTTGATAAGGCATAGTTCAGATCATCTTCATCTAAACTGAAGTGAGTCCTTTAGCAATGAAGGAGAGGAAATTATGCCATTCGTTTGCCTCTGGGTTTGCTATCTCCATGCCTTTCTTTTGTTACATGTGTTTTATGGAGACACTTTCAAAAATACAATCCCTTTACTTGAATTCTTTTTCAAGTACCTGACTTAAAATTTTGATTGATACTTTGATATATCTTCATATCTGTGTTAAAAATATGAGGAAATTATACAAGATAAGCAAGGGTTAATCTGCTTACAGGCACTCCTATTCAAATTATACTCCCTATAAGAGAGGTAATAAAATTCTATTGTCACAGTAATCTGATGGGAATATAGAGATGGCAGCGACACATTTATTGCCTCTAAAATGACCTTTGTGTCAAACTTCATGCATTGATTAATTTTTAGACAAAATTATTTGGCTTTATTTACTAGTTCACTCAAAAGCTCCGCTTACACTATGCCACTCGTTTTCCTTTCTGTTCAGTTAAACTGACAATTGAAGGATTATCTCTGTGACTTTTACCTTTTGAACAAAAGTAGGAAATAAAACCTAGCAGACATAAAAAGCTGTGATAGCAAATGGACTTATCAGTATCCCTTTGCCTTTCTGCATTTGAACTGTAACAACAGCTGTCTAAATTGAGGCTCATTAAATACAATATTTCTACATAATTGTATGATAAAGATTTCTAGTGCCAGAGTTGGTGCAGTTTTGTATGGTTATCTGTAATTTCTTGGTTAAGGGAGTAATTTATTGTCAGTGCTAATTGATGAACAGATTATTAAAGTTGGATTGTATGACACTTCTTTCTGTATTCTCATTCATTTTAAATAAGATCGAAGTAATTCTAAATAGGAATTTGGTGCCAGCATTATAAAAAGGATGTTGTATAAAGCTGAAGACCTTTTCTTCCACTGTTGATTGATAACCACTGAAATTACAGCAGTGCCATAAACATTTTAATGTGCATCATAAAGATTTTTTTGTGTATAGCGTTAGCCTCATGGTACAGCTAGTTTAAGGTTGTAGTTTCAAAAGCAGTCATCAGAAATTAACTTCAATAACAAATTCTAAGTGTTTTAAAGGCTAAAGCTAATGAAAGTTACAAAGTTATCCATTTATATTGTTTAAGAAATTCTTTTAAGATTTTCTGTGACTTAACCTTTATTTTATGACAAGATATATCAAAGGTTGATTTTTATGAGTCATAGCTATAATTATTAAACTGTATGGGGAAAAAAAGGATTTTAATGGATTTTCAGAGGTATTTTGTGTTTTTTTTTCTAAAAAGAATACTTTAAACCAACTTTATTGGTTCACCATCTAAAATGTTTCTCACCAGTTCAGCTGCTCTATCAATCTATACTTCAAAATAAATTAAAAAATAAAAGTGAAATATATGTATCTGAGTATATTGCTAGTATAAATCTCAATCTGCAATTCAACAAGTGTAATTATTTAGTTACATAGTAGAGATCTGCAATAATCATATGAACTGAGCACATTTACCTAAGTATGAAACTTATATACATACATTATTGTTAAAAAGTTGACATTAATGGGATTTCTGTTTGTCTGCACAAGTCGTGCCAGTGTTATTCTAATCTTAAAATGCACTCACCTTTATTCCGTACTTCTCTATAGAATTGGATTCCAAGTGTTTGATGGATGAAAGAGTTCTGATAAAGAAACATGTTATTATTTGTGCTATGTTCTCCTCCTGAGAATTCTGGTTTGGATTTTCAAAGGAACTTGAGTTACTCTTTCTCCCACAGAAAGATTAAGTATTTTATCCTTATTTACACTAAAAGACTACAAACTGTCCTTGCAGTAGAAAGGAACATTAATTTAATGTGAGTCTTACCCAGCAGGTTTTGTATCCCTGTGTTATTTAGGCTCCTTTGAAAAGTCAGTGTAATGCGAGCAATCTTATTTACACAAGGAGAATTCCCATTAAAGAAGGCAAGGATGCTGAAATAAACTAAGTCTATGTAGAATCAGATTCTATCTGTCCCTCTAGGTTTATAATTTACAGACTTTTATCTCTTGCCTTTGAGGACTAAATGTCCTGTTCTTCTTATTTTCTTCTCAATATACTTAACAGTGAAGCTAGTTTGTTGTTTAGAATTCAAGCACAAAGGAGGAAAGTTGATTTACAGATGAATTGGGATGGTTCCTACCTGCTGTTATTTCTAGAGACCCTGTTGTTTGGTTAAGTTTTTAAGAAAGTTGCAGTTATCCTTCCCATGTACCTCAGTGATTCAGTGCATTCCCAAGATACAGGCCTACTCAGAGAGGTAAATGTCCATGTATGGTACCTCTGATGTCAGGCTTCTTGTACTTCTGTGATTGATCTACGCAAGTGAAGAAAGTCCCCTTCACATGCATGTATGCTGGTTACATGTGATTAAGATAACCCTGGTTTATAATGATGTGTGTGGAGTCATAATTCTGCATTTATCTATTCCATTACCTTCTGTGAAAAAAATTGCTAAAGCAAGGAAAATATAGAGCAAACAAGTTATGGTCTGCTTTGCATTTTGTGAGTTGTGAAGAACATTTTTAAAAGAAAAGTAACTAGTTATATATCTATTAATACAGACTAAACAGGTTCCTGTTAGAAATAGTGATGTTGTTTGTCATGATTCCTAAAAGGTTGTAAGCAAGTGTTTGCATTAAGGATATAATTGTGACTGAGAAATTTGGGCCATTAATTTCTTAAAGGGCTTTTGGATCCTTTTGGGATGTGACTATATTGGTGTGTGAGTATTTACTTTTGTTCAATTTCCAAGAGTCCAAATGTTTAGAGAACTGCTATTAACTATTCATGCTTTGGCTCTGTTACAGTTTAAACAAGACCAAGACTAGCAGCAGTGGTTTCCTTATTTTATAAAATCATTTTGTGAAATAAATCACTCAAGGCTTGAGGTTTTTGGATTTTTTTCTTTTTGTACTGAATTTTGTCCCTTAGGGAAGCTTTCATACACACTTTATAACTTCCTGAAAATAGGGAGATTATATACAGAATAAATAGTAGGCAGCTGTGAGCTATGAGTCTATAATGCCAGTAAAGGGATTTGGTGATCTCATAAACCAGAAAAGCAAAGTTTCAGCGTCTTGAACACTGTTCAGACCCTCCAAATGGAATGAGTATTCTGTAATTCAGCTCTATTTTTATTTGCTATAACATATGGATCTGAGTAAATGATTCATACTGACAGGATGGAGCCCTGTGATCTCCACAACAGCTCCCGTATCTCTAGGCTAGTAGCACTAACCATTTCTCTTTTATTTTTTTTTTCTTCATTCTCTCTTTTCTTTTACTTGTCCTTCATGCTATAGTACTGCACTGTCATACAGCCCTTAACTGATTTTCTTTTCAAATACACTTCAAATTCTGGTGCTGAACTGGAGCCAAAATGTCTAGCCATACCTAGTGCAGGAACACTTTGAATTTCTCCGCGGTGTCCTTACCAGCAGTCTGGCTTCTAATGGAACCTGATGGCTACAGATTTCATGCAGCTATCTTCATCTGAAAAAGTGATCTAGATGAATTAATATAGTCTTATGGGACCCAAAGTGCTTTAGAGCATAGTACAGAGATGCTTTCATAGACCTGTTTGGCCCAGATGACAACTGTTTGCACTTGCTTAGGCTTGTGATGTGGACTGATGCCAGAACCACGTTTTTTTGCACTATTTTTCCAATGACCTATAATAGTCAGGTTTTCCCTTTTCTGAAGTTTCAGAGTCTCTTAAGTGTCACTTAAGCAGCTAAAATGATAGACATTCCATTTCTCAAAAAAGATGTGAAGCAGAATCCCTGATGTATGTTGCAGTAATAGATTTATTAAGTCTAGAAGTGCTAAAAGCTATGTGGTGTTGCTGTAATACTTCATTTCCCAGATGTAAATTATTTTTATCTGAATTTCTATTTGTGCATTCATGTTTTAAATATTTGGGAAATTATATTAAAGAGTTACTGATCAGTAAATAAGTATCATGGAAATGGTGAAGAGAACAGGCATTTTAATCTTTTTAATAAGTTAATAAAGACTTTGATACTAAAAGGCATAAATACTGAATTGTAATTCCTGCTAGTGGCAATTCAGACAGATAGTTGCTTGATATGATCTTAAGTACTTAAGTAGTGTCTTGGTTATAATTTGCAATCTTGGATGAAGTATTTGCATAGAATTGTTTCATGATTGTAAAACTAAAATTGCTTCTAAATGTGAGAATGTACCCATAGTAATGCTTCAATGGTACTTGTTATTTCAGGTGAGTGCACAGAGGTTCTTTTTCTCCAGAGCTTTCCTAAATTTCTCTGAGGTTTAGAGTATTCAGCTGGAATTCTAAGATAAATGTGTTTTTAAAACAAAATGTCTTCGTACACTGTGCATCTTAGTTTATCCTTATTGTGGGCATGAGCTGGTATATCCAACTGACCTAACTAAACAAGCTCAGTTTCAGGCAGAATGATGGTTTTCAGAGAGGAACTAAGTATCCTAAGCTCATTTTTATGAATGTGAAATTTCAATGTAATATAAAAGTTCAGGGTAACATTTGATCAGCATTTACAAAATGTCAATCAAACGTGTGCAATATGGTTTCTCACAAAAACCCATGAACTCAAATCCACATTTTTTGGCAGCTGGGCTCTTGGAAAAAGACAATTGCTTATTGAACCATTATAGTAAAAACTGTTCTTCTGACAGCTGTACAGGGAAATCATGTTCTGCTCTTAAAACATTTATAAGTAGTACTGGTTGGAGATTTTCCAAGAGAACAGTTTCTTCGTCTCAAACTGATGATTCTTTGAAATACTTTTGAACATGCATGTTGATTTCTGAAAAAAGAAAGGTGAAATACTAGAATTGTGCTTGTTAGGAAGGTCTCAGTCAACTGTCTGATTAATTCAATAATGCTAGGGAGTTCGTGAAAAGTCATCAAAGTTGTGTGAATTTTCTTAATTTCAGCAAATACACTCCTGGGACTATCTGGTGGCTATTTTCAACAAAAACACTATTATTTTTCATTGTTTAAAATAAAATAAAAAAAAATTCATTTCATTTTGGCAGTTTAGAGAAGACCATCTTAATTAAGAGTGATTTCTTTTTATATTACCATGCCAGCAAAAAAAAAAAGCATCAATGAGCAAAAATAACTTTTCTTGGAAGATTTTTCCATTAATCTTTTTGTGTCTAAAACTACGATTTTGTATTCAATGTCCTTTGAGAAAGATATAATAATCTCCTTAATTCAGTGTAAACAAGGATAAGCAAATATATCCTTGACTGTTATTTTGAAATTCCTTTTTTTTTGGTCAAGGTGTCATGGGTATCACATTGTGGTGCTGTCACAATGTTACCGGAGCACCTCAAGATTCTGAGTCTAACACAAGAGCTTTTGAGACCAGCATGCTGCCCAGGTTTTAGATGCTGTAATGACCACAATGGTAAGTATCATGTCCTCAGCATCATATTCAGGTATGAAGAAAAGACTCTTCTGCCCCACAGTGTCACCAGAACATGGAAGGGAGAGACCTTTAGATATTAGTGTATGAGAAGAGAAATCTAATTTATAAATACCATCTTGCACCTACTGTGATGGTACAGCTCCAATACAGTCAGTGGTGCTAGGGTCATCGTGAATCTAGGTTCTGCATCTAGGAATTGTTTCTGGCATGTGCAGTGGAAGATCCTTTCAACTTATTAAGGGTATAGAAAACTTGGAGCTACATTATTTATAATAGACAGTGCCAATACAGTAAGGATGAGATTATGCTAATTTTCCAGTTACCCTATATAAAACTATATATTATTTGAGAAACATTGTATTCTCACCAAGGGTTTCAGCAAGTTGGTGGCCAAAAGCTATCTTAATGTGACAGATGGCTTGAAAAATTCAGTAAAAATGACAAGGTAAATAAATGAACAATCAAATAAAATGAAACCTGGATCAAAGCATAAAATGAGTTTGCACAAATTGCATCCCAAAGACGCTGCTAAACAGCATTTCAAAGGCACAAAGTCAAGGGTGTTCTAATTTCTCATGGAAACCTAGAGCACCATACATACTTTCACTTTACCTTTGCTAGATACTCTTGATATGCACTAAACTTTAGGAACATCTGACTGAAGAGCTGTCCCCTTTATAAATAATGTTACTATGTAGAGACAGGTTTGTAGCAGACTCGAATCCTTCCATCTCTTTCACCATGAAGCAGTGGAATTCTCTGGGCACATGAATACTGTGGTCAGCAATCTTTGAACTGATAAGCATATCATTCTAGATGCTAATATTTGGAGGAAAAAAAAATCTGTATCAGAAGTCTGCTAATAATGAATTACAGTGTAGAATCATAGTATCAGCAGGCATAAAATCTTGCAGTATGCCAGGGAGGCAGCATGAATTACAGTATCAGAAAATTTTGAAATGGTAAGAGGACAGGTTCACCACCTGATTTATTTGAACTCTAAAATAAAAGCTTATAGACAAAAATGACAGGCCAAATTCAGAAGTGACTTGTACATTAATGTCACTTACATGAAAAAAGAGTAAAATTTAGAGCAGTTCAAAACTGTCCAACAGTAATTGGACGAAACAGGGGTTTTATTCTACTTTTTTATTTTTCTTCTTTCTGACGATCTTCTGTCAGTTGTTGCTTTTTAAACACAGAAAACCTTTTTCCTCCATCATACAAGTTACATTTATTTTTCACTGTCCTGCTGCTTCACAACATCTTCCATGGCTGCAAAGGGAAAAAAATACAAAAATGAATGCAATAATAGGAAAACCTGCTGTTGGAAAGAGAAACTGTGATAAAGGACAAGGTGGGGGAAAAAAGACTCGGCAAGAAATTATACTCGTAAAATAATAATGTTTTGTCCTCCCTTTGAATTTACAGAGGTTTTTTTCTTTCAAAGTACCTGTTATTCAAAATTATTCTGCTAACCTTGGTTCTACAGTTGGAGATATAAAAAAATGGAAGAAAGAATGAAGCTGTAGTATTTAAATCTAGCGTTTATATTTTTTAATCTGTCAATGACGGTGCTCCAACTTGAAGGAATGTTTGATTTTTAGGAGTGGTTTAGATGCTTGATATCAGTTCATCTTAAAGTATATTTATTGTTGGTGAGTTTCTAAATGCTGGCTGTTGTTCAGTAAATCTAGGGCTTTCCTCAGTACAGGAATGAAATGCACTCTAAAACAAAAGATGACAAAACAATTTTACAAGACAATTTATATTGGACAGTATTGCAGAAAACCTGGAGGAAAAGGGAAATGTAGTGGCTGAATTTATTCTGAACTGTGCTGTGGTCTGAGAGAGGAATTTGTACATGCAAAAATGAAACTTCACATTCTGTTATTCTATAGAGAATTAGAAACATTAAGATAAAAGATAAAGTCTTTCTTCTAATCCAAAGTGGATCTGTACAGCATATCTGTTACATATTCTGTACTTGTCCCAAATTCAGAGTTCTTTTAGAAGGAAAGATACAGCTTGGACTTTCAAAACTGGAACAAATACTCATTTGGGACTTAGAAGGATATGGAGCAGTATCTCACTTGAGACACCAGTGGAAGTTCTGTGTTTGAAAAAGCTCTAACTACACAGACACAGATATGCATTCTGGAGTGACATCTGAGGGACTGTAAAATCAAGAGAAAACAGTCTCGGCTGAGAAAGTGTTTGCTTGGTATTAGAGATTGACTCTTAAGCTTGTTGTTACACAAACTGTCACCATTTTGTTATGGTTCTAAATTTTCATTGAGAAGTACATTCTGTGTATAAATGTTTATGATTTATTTTTTAATACATTAGTTTATGAAATCATGAATGGGAGTATTGAAATAAAGCAGTTGGTTATGTAAGCAAATCTTTCGTGTAACTATTTTTTAAAGTATTCCTCAACATAAAAATTCACTAAATCAAAACAAAATTCTGAATACAGGGTTTATCACTCATTTAATTTAATGCATTAATAATTTATACTAAAATTATGACATGTGTGTGAAAAGACACCTAAGACTAAGTGAACCGTAAAATACTACATTCTGTAGGCTTTAATTAGTTCATCATACACACACTCTTTCAGAACCCTAATAGGCAGCCTACCATTAAAGTTAAGCACAAGAACTGAAACGATAACAATGTGAAATGCATTTTTCAGCTTCACTGTGGGTGTGAAGTTGAGGGATAGATGGTAGGGGCATCTCATAATATATTTCTCCACAGTGAAGATCCAGAAATGGACAGTTGTTCTTATAGGCAGAGTATCTTGAGTGTAACATATTCCCTCTCACTCTTAGCTTATGTAACATAAATATTTTAGATTAATGTGCTAAATATGTTAGATGCTCCATAAGAATAACCCTGAAATGTGCTCATCTCTAGGTGTATCTCTTGCCTGATTTGTTTATTTCTGATACTTTTATGTCAAAATCTATCAATTTTTTATAATTTCAGATTCATTCTGGGTTTGACCTTCAATACTTGAATGCCTTGTAATATCAGAGTTACAGTGCATCTGGTATCATAAAATAAGTGATATTAAATCAAGAGGAAGAGTTGTGCACGATGAAATGTATCTCAAATTGCTAAGAGCTCCTTATTTAATTATGCATTTCTCTAATGCCTTGAAAACAAGTCCATACCTTTTAAGCTTTTCATCCTAAAATGGCTAAGGTAAATGACAATTTAGATGGGGCTTTTTCATGGGTTTAATTTCCTTAGACAAAAACTTACTTCCTGTACACACACGAATGAGAGTAGGATTTTTTAGTAGGTCAGTGATATTAGAATGAAATGCAAATGCACAACTAACTACATAACACAAATCCTGCTGTTTACTCTCTTGGGCATTACTCAGTGTTTGGTGTAATGTTTTTCTAATATTTTATGAAGTTTTCCAATTAAATATTAATGCAACTTCTTCAAAGAGAAACAAAGATTTATAACCCTGAAGTGAAAGACAGAGGATGAGAGAATTGATAGCGCAGTTGGGCAGGAAAATTCCGCATGAGCTCTGAACGTTCTTCTCTCATTTATTTGAGAAGCTAAATATACTTTATAAAACAAAGTATGTATATGTATAAGCTATGCTCTAATTGTACATAGTGCGTGATCATATGTGGTAAATTAGGAGCTTTCCACTCCAGCAACAATGTGCCGTTTCACTGTTTTATTTTTAAATACTTATTCAATGTTCTTTTTGATTTCTTACACTTTAAATCCCTGAAACATTTGGGGGGGGAAACACAATTAAATTAGAATCTAAAGGTAAGACAACTACTATGTATTTTATTTTAAAATTCAATCAAACTTGTAATAAATAATTTACTTAAGCAGTTGAAAAGGAAGTGATAACCACTCTTGCCTTTTGGCAAGAGCGGGTATGTGGTATGCCTGATTCATCAGCACTAGACAGCAGTAACTCATGTATATGGAACAGACTGTAATGTTTTCCAGTTTACTTGAGGGAATGAGAAATGTTTAAGATTCTGCATACTCCTAGATATTCTTCAAGGTTACCAGAAGGCATAAAGACATATTCTGAACCTTAGGTCAAATTCGTAGGGAAAAAATGCAGAGAGAAAGACCTATTATTTGTAAACCTCTCATGCATTCCATTGTGAAGAGAGGAAGGGCATGATTCTGTGATTGTGTCAGTCTGGAGTTCTTAAATATTTTGCTTTTTCTGCCCTCTTAAAAATACATAGCTATGTAAAATATGTCAGGACAACACAAAGGAATTAATCAGCAGGCCTGTTGTTTAACATGCAGCAGTGTGAAAAATGCCTTGTTGCTGTAGGTCACATGGAGGCATTGCATAGGGAGGTCATAGAAGCTTTGCTAATGAGCAGTACTACTGTTTGTCTTCCTGGATTTCTTAATGTTTATCATTATTGTCTATTTATGCACATTTCTTGTATTCTACAGACTTCCTGTGTCTACAGACACAGGAATGACCACAGAAGTAAGATTCTATTCATTCACAACCACACATCATCTGCTCCATGTTCAACGTAACAGGACAAGGGTGAAGCCTTGTCTCTTTTGTAACTCTTAGATCATGATTTAGTTTCACTTACTGCTGACCCTGATAGGAATGATCAATGAGAAGTGGTGTTTGCTCCTTAAGATGTATATACCATAGAGGAAGGATAGAACCTGAACTGATTTGACACAGAACCATCAAATCCATTTTAATGGGCAGCTGTTTATGCCTGATCAGCACGTTCCAACAACTTAAAAGTAAAAATATGAGAAGTAAAAAGTTTCATAGATACTTGTGTTTCAGGTATGTTCCAACGAATAGTGGCAATCATCAGATTTGGTAATTGTTATTCTGTTTGCAGAAGTTTTAATATTAATTGTTTCATTGAGTAAAACCACGGGAGCAAAAGAATGACCGATGACATTACTTTTTTTCTATCCCCAAAAAAGAAGATATAATCTGAAAGATCAAGAAGATGAACTGCTAATTAATGTGTCAGGAGAGCATCACTATATGCTCAATTTAGGTAGAAAACGGAAGGAGGGAGGGGGAATTATACACTGAGTCCATGCAGAAAGTTATCATTAAATGGAATACAAAACACAACTGTTTCTCCATCCAGAGATTTCTCTGTATAGTCCTTTAATGATGTTGGAAAATCAAAACTCATTAAAAATTTATTTTTAATAAGTCATCATGAAATGGCAGAGTGTTTGAGACAATGCTTCCCTCGGAGCAGAACATCAGAAGAAAAAGAGGTGATAGCAACCTGGCAACTAGGGAAACAACCAGCAGCAGTTTCTAACACAGTAGGAAAAAAACCTATTCACTCCTTTGCCTTTGCTGAAAAATGTCAGGGGAGCATCAGCCACACCACATGTTAGGAGTCATGCCCAGATACAGTCCAAGGCTTGGAATGGAAACAAGCTTGCTTCCAGGGATGAAGAGATGGTTCACTTGTTAGTATGTCTTTAACATTATGACCTTTATGGGCAAAGCTTATTATTGTAAAGATTATTTTTTGCTTCTGTAAAGGGGAAAAAAAAATTGGTTGAGCAGCATTGCTGACAGCAAGACTGTCATTTTAAAAATTAGGTTATAATGAATACGAGTTTCAGAAGAAGACTGCAGTGTAGGTCCCATCTGCTTCCCTCTGGACTGCAGCATGAAAGGGAACAGATGGGCGTGAGTTATGCCAAAAATGGCTGGGAGAGGCTAGACAGCTCCATAGTCTTATGCTCTGTTATCATCAGCCACTCTAAGATCCCATTACTATATACATTTCACAGTGCACTGATGCTCTTGGGGGAAGGGTGGTTATGACTGGAAGGAGAGAGAACTTGAAACAGGTCATGCTACAAAAAAAAAAAAATCTGCAACATTCAGCTGTAGCTCAGATGCTAATTTGATTGCTAACTCTAGTTTTCTCTCCTGCTTTTTCCTGGAGTTCACATGAGCTCCCTTACATTCTGAATAGTCATAAGAAAGTGATAGCTTTTTTCCCCTGCACAGCTATGCAAAAGGTAGGTACTGTGAAAAAAGTTCTTTGCCTCTGAGATCAATGTCATCTTGATGTGTCCTCAAATTAAGTCAGGATTTTACTCTCAGCAAACGTCTCCTAATACACACAGGGTTTGTCATACCCAGTACTGGAATGGAGTGAAAATGCATTGCAAATGACAGGCTCAGGAAGGTATCCTCTCTCAAAAGCCCTAGCAGATAAGGAGCACATTTCAGTTGCTTGTCCACTCTGTCTCAGATACAGATAGTATCAAAAGTTTCTTAGAATTTTTTATGGTTTTTTTGTGTTTCTTCAATTAAAGATCACACTTAGTGTGTGTTGCATAGTTTAAAAAGCCCTGTTATAATAATGTGAAATATTATCAAAAGTCTGTGTGTGATGTTTAACCATTGAAATGTGGCTTGGCAAAGAAGATTTAATTCCCTTTGCTTTGCATGCTTCTATACAATAGATGGCTGCTAAGCTATTACAATTTGCAGTATTTAGCCTTTCTTAACAATGATTGGTGATTGGTAGCCATTTCTTAAAGTGCCAGAGACAGCCTTCCCCAGCAGTCATGCCTTCCTTTTCAAAGCAGGCATTTATTCTTTTCTAATATAATTTTATAGTCCGTAATATAAAAAAGGCAACACATGCAATGTTTTGTTATTATTTTAAGT
Organism: Hypotaenidia okinawae; assembly: GCA_027925045.1. Taxonomy (NCBI): domain Eukaryota; kingdom Metazoa; phylum Chordata; class Aves; order Gruiformes; family Rallidae; genus Hypotaenidia; species Hypotaenidia okinawae. The sequence continues at coordinate 13,482,530 of BSDF01000013.1, read as the reverse complement.
ATTTTTTTTGTATTTTAAAAATGACTTTAAAATCTCTCACAACTCTAGTTCTTTTATGGATATGTGCAGCACAAAGGGGCTAAAGCATAGCTTTACGTTAGATTGTTTAGTAATGGCAAGCATGACTACAGCACAGTGGTGCTCAGGTTGGGTTATTTTATCTGGTTCTTCCATTTTTGTGCTCCATTCAGTAAATACCTGATTTAAACTTAGCAATTTAAACTGTTGGTACTGTTGATTATGGTGTGGGCAAACTCCTTATTAACCACTGCAAGCCAACCCTGATAAAGGCCATAGCAAGGCATCTAAGTTTTTCCTCTGTGTTTGCTTTCTTATTATCCTTATATTCAGAATTTCACGGTAAGAGTGTTTTTCTACATGGTAAAAGACCATGCTAGAAATGTTGCAAAAGTGTAGGAAAACTCCCTCTATCTTCCATTTTCAAAAAAGAGAAAGATTTTTCTGTCTTTTGACAAAACATACAGGTACATATTGTACTAATTTCAGTGCTGAGTAAAACAATAGTTTGAGCTATAATTTATTCTGTGAAAGGAGGAGGAAAATTATCATCAATATTTCATGTAATGCTTTGTTGTTTTGTAAGACTTATTTTCAAAAACACATTATAATCTCAGGTGTCTTAGGGAAAACAAAACTAGAGTTGGGATAGGCAGAAATCTTACACAGGTCAGGTCTGCATTCTATATTTCAGTATTTGTAGATGTGAGAAGTTATTTTCTTTCGGAAAAGATTAGTATTATATCGCTTCACCTTACTACATGGAAAAAAATCTAAGTAGGGGGTTATATTCTAGGAACCAATGGGCAGCAACAATCATTAATCAGTGTTTTTGCTTCTTGTCTTCTTTCTGTTGTGAAGTCAATGTTTTACACTTTGGCTGCCTCAAGGTCTACATATACTTCAGGGCTTCATTGAACTAGCAGTACACTAGTGTAGAAAAATAACCCATTTGGGTCTTTGCCATGAAAAATGTGAAGTCAGTCTTTGAACATTGACTAAAATCTCATTACTTTGGTGGCAAATGAGGCATGAAACATATTGTCAAAAATATAGAGCCCAAAATATAGTGGCACTAAATATTTTATCTTCATGGAACGTACTACAAAAGGTTTGAACTCTAAATCAGACAGTGCACTTAGGCACACGGCATCATTCATCAAGTGCACAGTCTTCGTTGCAAAATTTTTCCATGATGGCAGCTTTAATGAAGTTCCATAATTTCTTGCAACCTCAGAAAACTATTATTTCAGCTGTATGAAGGCATAAATCTACCACCAACGCGTCAACCCTGGCCTTGCTCAAGGCTTACATTATTGACTGTATGGTGAGAATTTTGTGGTAATCTTTCATGTTCTCCTCACTCCTGTCTAAGTGTTAGATGTGTAATATCAACTTGCTGTTCACAGACATGGATGATTGGAAAGAACTACAATTGCAGAAGTGTAACTGAAAAGTGAGACTTCATAACATGGCTTTCTGAAATATTCCTGAAGTGTCTGCACTTGTGTTCCCTTTGATGTCCATAGAACAGCATTCTGTTACTACATGGCTGAACCAAGTTAACAGGACAGCTTTATTTGTTATATGAAATATTTACAAGTTGTGGATCAAGGAAACAAGTAGTAGACAGATAACAAAATGGCCAACTGATCAATATAAACAATGGTAAAAAATTCATTATCTACTGACAGTGCACTTTGAAGAATAATGTTTGATCTATACAAAGCACCCCTCATCTCTGTAGGTGACTGATAAGACTTACTTCAGTCATACACATGTAGTACTCAACATGTGGCAGGTCACAAAAATTATACCATCTCACAAGCACTGATTTTTATTTATTTATTTATTTTTAAATCTTCACTGTGTTGAAATTAGATATGATGTGTCATGGGAACCAGAAATCAATGTAAAATATGTATGCTTTGGAGAAGGGAAAAATGACATTCGTAACTTCCTGAATTATAATGAATATACAAAGCATAAAGCCATTTTGCTGTCATGATAAGGAAATAATCTCCTTAACTGTCTTGAATTATATGTGGTGTTATTTCTCTGTGCTTTTTGTACTCTTCGTACTGTACAGATACTTGTCTTCAACCATCATGCATTAAATTTTAGGAGGAAATAGTCTAGATACTGTGCAAAGTGATTGTGTCCAGCATACAGTGCAATGATTTACTAAAACCACAAAATCAGCTGCAGATAGATGAAATAAGACAAAGTTGCAACTTTGAAAATTGTTTTATTGTAAAAATTACCAAGTTTGACAGTTCTATACAGGGGTTAAGCGACCCCACTATTGCCTAATATTCAACACCAGAAAAAAAGAGAAGTCCAATTTATATGCTATAGGACAGGCTTCATGCCCCATAATTTAAACTAATTAAACACTTAATTAAAATATCTGATTCCATTTCAAATAGGGACTGATCTGCAAGCTGTAAAAAAGATTAAATAAATCATCATAACCTAAAAAAAGAACTTGCACTATTCACATAGCTGTATTGCTTTGTAAAGGAATTTGTTATGCTTTTAAAGAACTGGTGGTGTCAGAGTGCTAGATTTTTTTTCATTTCTCCTTATCTTTGTAAAGACTTAGGATCATCATGTAGACCATGACTGTTTTACAGAACTATTCTATATATTTTCATAGTACCTTATAAGCAGATGTATTGTCATACTTGATTACATTAATTTTCAGAACCGATTATGAAGATGTGAGCCAAATCTAGAACTTCTTATGTTACATCATTGGTTAATTGATTCTCTTAATGGAGAATCCTTAGTTAAAAGCTTACTCAACTTGTGACATTGTCATAGAATTCAAAGAAGCTTAGCATCTCCAGGGAACATTCACAATTGATGCAGACCTAAAGAGTTGTTACTCCATTTGCTACAATGGGAAGCTATCAAAGTAACTCTTTTGAGAATTCAGTAATCTAAAGTTAAGTGGGACAAATTTGATCAAATGTACCCATTCATATGAATAACAGATAACCAGGTGGACAGTTAGGCCTTAAATATTCATTCTCTCTAGCGAAACAAATGTATACACCTTTCCATACCTAAAAATATAGTTTCAAGTTTCCAAATACAAAATGCATAGGCAATATGCAATGGCTGTTCTTGGATCACAGTTCTCATTTATCTGTCATCCAGTGTTGTTTTCAGGAAAGGTATATGCAGCTGTCTTGCTTTGTTCCAGTTAATTCAAGTCTATGTAGGGAAAGAAAGGAACAATAGATTTTTTTTTTTTTTAAAAAGGGGGAGAAAAAATCACATTTGGTGTTATAAGAGATAAATCTGTATAAACGGTACATGTTGTGTCTGCTATTAGGTGAATGAAAAGATTATGGGTTAAGCAGAAATTAGTATCACACACTGAAACATTCTTAGCAGAAATCAAGGACTGCCACAGTTCTCCACAGAAGGTAATGGGATGATCCAGGTAATCCAAGTGTCTTGATTTGATTCCAAAACAGTAAGATAGTTTTAAATTACTCCATCCAACTTTCCATGATTATATGATCATACTATGATATGGATATTTCATGTGCAACAAACAAGGCACTTATTGTGTATGAAGTAGTCTCTTCCTAATTGGTTAAGCTTTTCAGTTGGTCCTGGTTTTTTATGCCAGTGATCTGCATCTAGTTCTGCTACATATTACTTAAATGGAAACTCAGCTAAAAGTAAATATAAACGCTGTCTTATCAATTAAGTATTGAAGGACATATTTTTTAAAGAATGTCTTAGTACCAGTTATTTCAGAATTGAGGTTTTGTATTGCTAGATTTTGTGCTGAGGTACTTAGTTTGATATCTTCTTGGATGTATGAGAATTTGTGTAAAAAGTAGAAAGAAGGAGCTTTTATATACTTTTTTTCCTATTTATTGAAAATATTCCATGTCTACTGCTACAATGTAGATATACAAATGGCCTGAGATAGTTAGCAAGGCACAAACTGGAGTTCTTGACCCTTCTTAGTTCAAGTGCTTCATGCCTGTTGGTACCTCTTAGGATGTAAAAACCTACAAGAATGAAAGTTTCTTTTCTGATGTTTGTAATGGTTTTACTGTCCATGTTCCCTCCTGCTATGACAATTGCTAATTAATTTAAAGTTTAAATAGCTGCAAACAATGTTTGTGAGATTGTGTGCTCTGTTCTCTTGCATTTTCAAATTGCAGAAAAATACTTCAAATACTTTATTAGGTAATGCACTGTTTTGAACAATTAATTATAAATGTCTCAGAAAATGTACAGGATGAAAGAATTTTATGACACAAATAACCTGATATATGGGTCATAGATCAACTCTTGACAAACAGTAATACCTTGTTAAACCCTAATGTAGCACCATTTAAATTAGACATCTCAGTAAATGTTAAATGTACTCACTTTTGAAACAGAAATAACTAAGCCAGGTCTATTTTTCAGACTAAAATTTTATGAGAAATATATTGTTCCCTTCTGAGCAATCTAAAACAATGGTATAGGGCATGTGAATATAAATATTGTATTTAATTATAAGCATAGGCAAAGATCTGTGTATGATACAAACTTTAACTCTTCTCCTTAATTTGCTATTATCTCTGCCTAATTAATATAGTAAAAAGGTTGTTGCATAAATCAGTGTATGACCCCAATGCAGTCTTGCTAATATCCCTATATCCAATAGATCTTGTTCTATAATTCCCCTGGAAGAAGTGGGGCATGTCAGATAAATTAAATGAAAAGAACAGATGTAGATTAAGAATGATGTAAATTTCAAGCCTGCACTTTTAATTTCGCTAAATATTATTTTCCATCTTCATGATCACATTACATTGAAATGTGGAACTTCAATTTCCTCTACTATTTCATTTAATAAAACCTTTGTCTCATCTGAGTTCTTGAAGAGATGTTAGCTTTAAATCACATTGCCTTCACCCTATCCAATTTACATATGCTGAAGAAATAAAAGTCTTTTCAAGAGTTGCCATGGGGCTTCAGAAGCCTCAAAGGAGTATTAAGACCTTGAGTTTAATGTGAACTGCCTCCAACACAAAACACAAATCTTCCCAACAGAATACTAATGGTTTAGTGTACAGTTACATTTTCTGTGCAAGTTTGTAAAGTAAATAAACAATCCACATATAGGGGAAAAAAAAATAACTAAATTATGTCTGAGCATTTGAATTTAGAAGTATACCAGCTGGAAATAAAAAATGTTTTCTATAGGCCGATATTACAGAAGAAATGTTATGTGGTTTGACAGACGTACAAAATAGAACACAGGATAGATTAAAGGGGGAATTCAGAGCTCCTCCATTTTTTCCTCTAAGGACTGTATACCTGCAGAATAGTGTTAGGAGTTTCTCAAAGTCACTGCGAAGATACATATAAAATGTTTTGCCTTAGATCTGTGGAAGCAGAAATGCTTCCACAGTAGATTTACTTTTTCTTACATGCATAAATATTTTATATTTATTTTGTTTTTTAGAAAAAAGATCAAGGGACTTCATTGCCTACGATAACAAAGGGGGGAAATGTTTTCCTAATATGACCTCAATCTCATCTCTATAATGGATTTCTCATTATAATAATTACATCCCATTAAAATGTCAGAAGTGGTTTAAAAGATATCTAAGAAGACATGTCTGTCTGAGCAAACTAGCAAGCAGAAACCATGATGTTAATTTATTTGGCATCATTTAAGGGAAATGGAGAAGTATGGTACATAAAATGAGAATGCTTGTGTGACACAAAAAGCAAGCAGATTGACTATATATAGTATTAACTTAACACTTAAATAATTGGTCAGTCATAAGTAATTAGGGAGCATTACAATTACACAAAGAGAAGGTTTGTTTCAAGTGGAGAGCATAGTGAATGATTCAGTGAATGCTCCTACATGACAAACCTAGCCCTGTTTTCGGCTCAGGAATTATCTGTAAGCAGGCAGGCTTTGATTCATTTGTTTGGGTGAGATTGAAACCCCCTCTCTTGCTGGAGTCCTGTTCCTGGGGTGGTGGTGTTTCCAAGTTGCTCAGTGTGCATGGGAGGTGCTCAGTCTCACCCTCTGTTAAGAAAGTGTCTGAACTATTTGGGCCAGAGTCTGACAACCTCTTCACACAAAGAATCTGCTTCTACCACAGACAATCCCGGTTGTTTCAGCTCAGTAAGCTCATCCTGGTCTGGCTCTTTATTTAGAATGCTTTCCATTCCTCGGGTGTTCATGAACAAGTCACTGTAACAGAGTTTCCTGCCCTTTGTTATCCATTATGTTTTGTGTTCAGTCAGACCCTGATTCAGCAAGTGATTTCAGGATGAATTGAAAGAAGCCCTGTAAGCAGAGTTGGGAAAGATAGGCACGCACATTGTGTTCTGTTGAAATCACACTTTCCTCACCCAGGCTGCTTTACTCTTTACTCAGGTGTCCTTGTTATAATGTCCTTTGGAAACAAATAGCACTTTATGAATGCTAATTAAAGCAAAGACCAATAACCAGAAAATACTGATTATTTTGTACATTGATTGTTGACAAGTCAAGACTTTTAATTCTTGTCTATATCTGATGAGTTTTAAAATATAATTTTAAAGTACTTATGAAGAGTTTTGTAGTAAAATAATAAATAATTGTAGGATTAAAATAGTAAATTTCCTATCAATATGATTCTGGATTTTATATTTCAGAAAAATGAGTTCTCACAAAATATCACTACTCCTGTGCATGAACTATGCAAGTAGACTGTTAGAGAGTAACCTTAGTTTTAAAATAAATTGTCCACAGGCTGACTTGTAAAGATTAATTGGTAATAGAGACAGAACTCATAGTTCTTATGCGGGCAAACCTACCATTGACTTAAAGTGCATTTCCCTGAATGAATGGCATGTTGAAACTCCTGGAAGGAAGCCATGCTACAAAGAATTGAATTGAATGGGGTCAGAAACAGTCCCAGAAAGCCCTTTTAAGGTTGGAAAGCACCCTACTGAATTTCTTGCCAAATGCGGTATTTGCTATCACTTTATATAAAGAGTAGCCTGCACTCCTTCAAAACTGGCTTATTAGTATTTGCCAGTCTGCAGGGTGCAGACAGTGTAAACAACAACCCTGATCCATCCATCTTGCACAGGCAAATCCTGCCCAGGTTGTCCCAGTATCCTGGCCATGCTAGATGCTGTTGATCTGTACTAAGTGCTGTTTATTTGAATTGCGCCACAGACTTCTTGGTCTTCCCTGACAATGTTTTCATCTTGACACACATCTAATTCTTTTCCTTATTATTGCTTCAGCATCATAGAGTGGAGCATAGTAGGGTGGTAAATGTATTTACTATCTTCATGTATTTCCTGATACTTTGCCTTCTTAGAATGCCAGATAAAGTTAATAGGGTAAATCTCAGTAAACAAGGCTAATTACCTTGGCAATTTAGATTAAGTCCTTGAAATGGATTGTCAGAAATTACTTTATTTATGTTACCAGATGATAAAGGATCCATTTCTCTGTCAGATGTTTCAGCTACTGTGAAGTAATCTTCCTACTGATAAGCACAGAGAGCTGGACACATTTCTTTCTTTTTCCTGTGCATACACTTTAATGGAGTTTTAAATTGCTCTCAATTAATTACTTGAATTTGAGATTTTTAACTTAATGCTTCTTATTAATTCTTCTGTTGTGTGTGTTAGTTTTTCTAATTAACTCCATTTCTGTTCTCTAAATGATTTGTTTTTTACACCTAAACAGTTAACCAATAGGTGGTGACAGCAGTACACTTCTTGATTTAACCTATTTATGCATGGTTTATCAGCCTGGATTTTCTTTTAATGGTATGGTTTCTTGCAGTGTGAGCCTTCATAATGTTATTAGAAAGAAAGAGAATTTAAAATTCAGAGATACGTATACTGCTGTAACTCTGGAACAGCTCAGAGTCTGTGGTAGTACATGTAAGAAAGTAGCATAACATGGCCCAAGATTTAAAGTCTCAAAGTAATTTTTTGAGAGCAAACTACAGAACAAAAGAGTCAGTGGTACAGATTTTAAATTGATTATTTTTCTAGTGCAATATTCTGCATCTGCAGAGATCAATTTTGTATCTATTCATTTACAAATTACAAATATCAGAAGAGCCATTTCAGTATCTTATTAAGAGAATCTTACTATAAAGCAGTGTAATGAAGATCTGAGCACTCAGTTTATACAGGCTTAGGAATATAACCCTTTTGTGAAAATTAGATTCATTGTGTTTAAAATACAATCTAGATCTATGATACTGTACAGTCAGGGTGTGAGATAAATGGCACTATACTTACAGTAGTTAACCCCATCTACTTTCCATTTTTCTGACCCAGAGTTAGAATTTCTTCTTTGAGAAATATAACATGAAAAAATTGACATGTTCTGTTTGATGTAACAGCCTCCTAAAGCTTTGTTAACAAAGGACAAAATTCCAACCTCAGATGAAGTTAGTGGCGATTTTGCATTTTAGTGGGCTGGAATATTTGATTCTTCATTAATATTTCACAGTACACCACTTTTCACTACTGGAAATCATTGTTACAGCTATTTTCTAAGCAGCAGAGTATTTTTTTTTAATTTCCATTGTTTTTGAAGTTACATTTTAGCTTTTTACTTAAGAAGTGGGAAATGTTTTAATGGTATACCCTCTTGATCCCACTTATATTTTTAAATGTAAATTTTCATTTGCGTTATAAAATTTATGATTTGTTATGGTCCATTTATAGCACTATATTGTTTTATTTGAAAGTATGAAGAATTTTAGAAAGTCTGATGATGTCTCATTGTTCTACTTTGCAGAATTCTGCATGCCAGTGAAGAGTAAACACATTTCCCACATTCTAGAAAATCACAACAAAAGACACAATTAGTCATTAGATCTACGAGATGAACTGATGAAAGTGTTTACTTGGAGGTCCACTTCTGTGTTTGGCTATAAGGCAAAATTTCAGGAGACTTATAACATGAAGAGAGAAGGAAATAAAGGCATATGTAATGTCAGATGACAATAATCAATCTGGTATTTCCGCAGTTAAGAAGCAACATTTAAACTGCTGTAAAATAGTCCTGAATATTTGTGAAGATTGGTGTTAAGTTATGGTTTTGAGATGTGGTGTGTTATGTTTGACTAAGAACTGTGATATTGCAGCAGCTATATTGAGGAGAACAATTATACTTCTTCATCAAGGGCATCAGAAACTTCTCCAGCAATGACATGCATTGGTTAAAGTCTCAGAATTTCCATATTGCATCAAACACAATATTTTGGCCTATTCAGTATGTTTCATTCTATACTTTAAGTTTTTGTATTTTAATCAAACTGTTGCATTTTAATAGGCCTTATCAAAAGACTTAAAGAAACTGTTTTTTAAGAAATATGGTCCAAATTATATATTCCTGGAAAAGTTTCCTGCAAAAGAATGTTCTTTCAGGATTTTTACTGTTTCACTTGTTCTAGCTGGTTACTTTCTAAACACTGACTGAACATAAGAGTGCTACACAGGCAGAGTGAAGGACAATGGTTAGAAGCAGAACTGAGAAAAAACCAACATCTTCCACTCCAAGAAGCAGTAGAGATACATGAGAAGAAGCTGAAGTCGAATATACAAGGATTTTAGAGCTGTTACTAGTAGAATTTCCTGAAATATATATTCCACCACATTTTGTGTCATATTGTTCATGGTCTTGTTTAGATTTGAAGATTGAAAGAGATCAAGCATTTATACATACTTGAAGGTATTACACATACTTGCCATACTATGAAAGGTTACTTGCTTATGCTTTGAAATACATTTTTATAAGTATCTCTCTCTCTCTTTCCTCTCTTTATCTGCCCTTCAGTATTCACTACACATGATCTCTCAAAAAGTCCACTAATATGATACTGATAAATATGAAGTACCTCCCTTTTTAAAGCCATAAATGCAAATTCAAAGTACTAATAGTTTGGAAGGAATGCTACAACTAACACTGCAGTTCTTCAAGGTTTAACATGGATAGTTGCCAGATATTGTTTCTTAATATATTGCTAGAGTGTTATCCCAGCTGGCCAATACATTAATACATCATGTGAGCAATAATTCCACTGGCCATTAATATGTTAATACATCATTTATTGTCATTTGCTTGATTCATTAAAATAACAGCAACTACCAGGAACCCATTAAAAACCTTCAAAGCTGTATGTTTTATTCTATGCAACTGCGTATTTCTTAAGAGTGATTTGGAGGGAATGGAAGAAGAAGAAAATCTAGTGAATAGGACTGGATGCTAGTTGTGGCCCTAATCCAATAACTCTTGAATGAGAGTCCTGTCATTGACATCAGTAGACTTAAAAATTTGACTATATGTCTTTATTAACAGAAATGCCGCACAATTATTTTTGTTAGCCTCTAGAAGCCAGATTAAATGCTAGAGACTTCTAGGAATTATGGTATTATTTTATTTTTAATGTAATAGCAAAAACTAAAGCCTAAAGTATCACCAAGAAGTAAATCTGGATTTTGCTATAGTTTTGGTGGAATTGAGGTGGGTGGGTGTTGTTGGTGTTGTATTTTTGTAAAATTACTTGTTCTAAGGTATATGTCTTTACTAGCAGTAGGATATTGTTACAAATGAATAATCAAAAATTGAATACAATTTTAATTTTTATAAATCAACATACTGTAAATCATCAGTGCAATTCTCTTAAACATTTGAATGAATGAGTAGATTATTACAGTCAGGTATATTATACTATAGTATAAAATCACATCACCTTTAACAGCATCAGGGCCACAAGACTAAATTTTTATTTATTGTTTATTTGGTTGCTTTTCCATATGGTTTTCCTGTTACTTAGACACAGATTTTCATCTCTGCAACATTTGTGTTTGTAGATAATCTTACTCCAAAATCTTTCTCAGAAGCTAGTAGGTACTGGAAAACAGGAATCTGAAGCAACTTTGAGCAAATACAGACTCCTTACCTAATGGGTTTAAAACAGGTTTGTATGCACTATACCAAGTATAAGTCCTATTAGGATTAAGAAAATGGTAGTCAACCAGTGCTTGCTAGGGACATTTCAATATTGTTTTCAGGAAAAAAAAACAATTAATAAGATTGTTATTAAAGTAAAAATACAAACCTGCAAAGGTCAAACTGACTCCTGCTACACCGATGTGTTTTATTGATAGAATTTTTTAGAGGTGTTTTTTTTTAGGTGTGACATTGACTCACAGTCTTAACTTAGTAACTTAGAAGAAACCTTTCCAGGAGGAACTGTGAAAGGAAGGTATTGAGACTCTACTAAAGACTGATACAGTATTAATTATTATGTCTTAACCATTTCTCAGGCAGTGTTTTTGTAACCTTTGAAAATTGTTGATTGACTGAAGAGATGTTAATGTTTCTGCTGCTGACTGAGCATTTAGGAAGCTCATATGTAACCATAAGAGCGAGATGACACTATGAAGGCTCTGCTCTGCACTGTGTTCATCTCAAGGGAATTTCTGGGTGAGACTGCTTTACAAGCTGTGCTTAGACATTAACAGGAATATGGTCTTTGCAACCTTAGGTTGATACTTGGCATACTCTCTTTCTCTATTGGTAGACTGATCCATACGGGATATCTAAGCTGTCATTTGATCTTCTGCCACCCTTCACTTTCTTAAGAGTGTATTTCACCATCTGGTCAAGAATGTGCTAGGAGACTGCATTTATGTAGAGAGAGAGTGAATACAGGGAGCTGAAGGTCTCTGCTTTTTCTGTTCTTGCACACGTACATGTAGGCCATTAATAGCCTCTCCTTTAACATCAATAATCTGGATAACTGCCCTCACAGAGGTTTTCATATGTAAAGAAAAGAATTGTATCGAAAAATCTGTTAGATAAAACACAAATAAATATAGGGACTGGTCTGTGATTAGGCTGCATGCATTCACCTAAAATCATCAGACAGCCCCTAGATGAATTTGTGCAATAATAAACAAGCAAACTGTGTAAGTATTAACTCTGCAGGGAAGAAAACAAATGGGGAGTATATTTATAAAGGCTGCTAGGACATACTTTTTGAGATATGGATTGTGTTTTTCATTATAGATTTCAGAACTGCTCAGCTTTTCGTTGTATATTCCCATGAATGTATGAACATTAAAATTAATTTTATCATGAAATAACAAAATAGTTTGTATTATACCTTTCAGTTATTTTCAAACTGGGAAACACAATATTGCCTCAAAAATATTATTACATAAGCTTGACAAATGGTCTTACTGGACAGCTAGTGTAATTTTTCCATCTGGAACTAAAGCAGAAACAGGTTGTCCCAATGGAAAAATAATTGTCCTGTGGAATCAACCGTTCTCCTAAAATGCACTTAAAGACCCGGAATATGATTAGAAATCCTTGAGACAGCATCAAGAGTTAGGAAACTTAAGAATATGGTCATTGCTAATAGCTGATTCATCAAATCAACAGGCTAAGCAAACGGCTTAAAACTCTGCCTTTCTAGCTATTGAATGTATGCCCATAATTTAGCCAGGCAGTGAAAGTACTGGGCTAAATAATCTCCAATTATAGCGAGTGTCTGGAGGTGATAATTCTGAAACACAGAAATATGAAACTCTGAGGGGGCATTCTTTTGATATGTAAAATATCTCTGATATCTTAATATTAATATGGATATGTAATGAAGACAGTACAGTTATTGCTCTAGACTGCTCAACTTATTTCTGGTAACAATTGTGTAAAATAGCCTCTTTAAAACATGCATTACTCTGGTAGCGTTTTCTTGCATGAAGCAAGAGTGACTTGAGTTGAGGCTGAACAGAAGGACCCATAACCCAGGAGTCAATTTGTGGCAGTTTCTGTGATTTCTAGTAAAATGTGGAAGCAGCATGAAGCCCACTGCCCTTCATGCAGTCCGAGAAAATATTTCCCTTTCAGAACTTTAAAAAAATATTTTTTTCTCTACATGCCGAGATTAAAAAATGATGTTCCCTGTGGTGAAAAAATGGCTACATCAGATGTATCTACCATCATAACTACAATGAAACAGAAGCTGTGCTAAAAGACAAACTTGTTGGGTGGCTAGGGGATATAGAACGTCTCCATAGGATGCATTCTAAAGCCCTACATAAGACTTTCCTTTTCCTCTTTCAATATTACAGCCCTTCTCCCCAGCCTTTTATGAACAACTCTGGCTGACAGTGCCAGACCTGAACTAATACCGTGAGTTGTCGCCACTAAGATCCATTCTCCAGATGTAGAAGTGCAGGATGATTGACCTTGGGAATTGGAGAATTAAAATCTGACCTCCTAGTTTTGAGTCCAGTGTACGGTTCCTCAGTAAATCAAAGGATTGGTGTATCGTAGGAATTCCACATTCAATAGACACAGTCTGTGCTTTGTTTTGAATATACAAATTTGTTCTTCCTGCTTTACATTTTAATACCATATCTATTTCATATATAAGTATATATGTAACCTTCTTTTGTAATTAAGACTGCACGATTAACAGCTGAAAATTATCTAGCCATATGACGATGCATCTCCTATATACTCTAGCTTTGACAATAAATTACCATTAACATTTTTGCTGAAACTAAATCTGTGCCTCTAAATCAATGAAACAGCTCCTGTTAGCCTCCTTTTCTTTTTAACAAAAGGCAAAAACAAAAAATCATTTTTATTGCAAGATATTCATCACACACAGCCTGGCAGTGCACTCTGCCAAGGCTAACTACAAATGGGACTGATTCTATGGACCTTTATAAGAAGTAAACCCATTCAGTTCATAATGCATAAATTGTATTTGTTTGATATATGACTATTTTCACTGATTGCTGGAGCTACATGTATTTGTTTGCAAGAACATTTGCTTTATCCACTTGTGTCTCCACATTAATGTACCTGGCTTGCTTCTTATATGACGAATTCTTTTGTACCTCATAAAATTGGTTTAAATTAATAGGCAGAGAAGATTCATTTTTTCTCTTTAAAGTCTCAATTTTATTTCTAGTTCTTAGAACAGGAAACCAGAGGTGTTTCATCATAGTCTTATATTTTCCAAACATGCAAAATATTTGTTCAAACAATAGAAGTCAACAATATATCTCTATACATTTATTTTGCTCGGAACATGTTAGAAATTATGGTGGGATACTAATTCTTTTTGTTTGCTCTGTTAATTAACCAGTTAATTGTGTATTTCAGGGAAGTACAGTCCATGGATAAGAAGAATGTGGTGATTCCTTAACTGTAAGAAATTCTGGTTAGTCAGTAATAAATCTTTAATTTCTTGCATGTTTATTTAATGTGGATTAATGGTTTACGTCTCATTGAGCTTCACAGTCTTTATTAAAATAAATTTAGGTATAGAAAAGTAAAAATCTACACATTTCATATTAAACTAGTATATAATATAGAGTAATAGGTTTGGGAATTTGTGTTCATAGGATAAGAGAAATGTCAATGTATTTTTAAATAGATTATTACGCATCAGTATGTTGCAGAGCCTACTGAGACAGTGTGCAATATATAGCATAAAAAGAATACAATGTCTGCAGTATTTATGTAGAAAGTTTAGTGTTTTACAATTCAGTATGTCTATGTTAAGCTAAGAATACTGATCTGCGCAACAGGGTAAAATGTTCTTCTGAGCCTTGGTTTATGCAATCCAAAGGGACATTCATAAATTAACATTTTAAATGAAAACATAAATTGGTTTACAAAAATGTTATGATAATTTATGACGAAAGGTAGACCATACATAGGATGCACAGTCATAAGGGTAAATAATTCTGTGCTTTCAATCACACGATGTTACTTAAACAGCAGGGTTAAACAATAATGCTTGTTATGATTATATTTCCATTAACCACCCACTGGTGGCCCCAAAAGAGCTTTTATAAAATCTGACTCATTGCTGTACACAGAGATCTGTTGACAAGTGACTAACACTTTACTCTAGGTGTGCCATAAGTATCTATGTTCCCGCGGTAACCATGATCTCTTCATTCTCTTGATGGTCTCAGTATTTCTAATAATTCAGCTTTACAGTCCTGATTTTAAATAAGGATGCTTTATTATGGAAATATCTTGGTGATTTAATTGGTGAATAATATAAACCAGAACAGCAAGCTACCTAACAAACCCCTAACTTCATGGCTGGTGGTACTAATTTTAAATCTATTACACTTCATAATAACAGAAAAAGGAGTCTGTAGAACCTAGATTTGAGATTTGCATACCAGCCATTTTGCATGCAAAGGAACTGTGAATTCAAAGGACTTTAGCACATGCTTTGCAACATCACTGCCAAAACCCCCATAACTGTGGATATTTGCTTGTGCAAATTTATGATTTGTGACTCTCTATTCTTAGGAGCTCAGAATTTCTAATTTAAATTAGTTTTGCCTGCAGATGGGTCTCCATACACTTTTGGTATTGTATGAGTACCACAGTTCGCCCAACGGTTCCAAAGGATTTTAAGACTGAAATACTATACCAGATACTGGGACACCTGCTTATAAAAGACCAAATTTCTCTGTGATCTTCTCCTGAACTCAGGCAAAGATAAATATTGACTTCTTTTACAGTGGATTACATAGACAGACTTTAATAGCTAATTAATTATCTGCTTTTCCAGGTGAGGGATAATGTGTAATAAACGGAATCTGTCTTATCAAATAACATGTTAATGTTCCAAGGCAATGTTGCAGCATTCATTCTTTAAGAAGCAATATATCTTGTGCCAACTGCAGTGTAAGGTTGAAGGTCAGCCAGTTTATTAATTCCAAATGGCTTTATAA
Source organism: Hypotaenidia okinawae (assembly GCA_027925045.1). Classification (NCBI taxonomy): domain Eukaryota; kingdom Metazoa; phylum Chordata; class Aves; order Gruiformes; family Rallidae; genus Hypotaenidia; species Hypotaenidia okinawae. The sequence goes on along the minus strand of BSDF01000013.1, from coordinate 13,466,717 downwards.
CCTATTAAACATAAACCAGATTTGAATTATTAATTAATATTGATAAAGTGTGCTCTGTGTCTTTCTAGCCTTTGTCATTCCTACTGTTCCCAAGCCTAGATCTTTATGGTAGTTTACAAAACCCTCTTCCCAATGAATAATTAAGACTTCTTCTATTTGATTTGTTTTTCAGGAGATGAGATTGGGAGCTTTTATGTTGTAAATGGGAATTTCGCTATGTCTTTTCTGACCCTACTATGGACTTACTGGGTGAATGACTGCCATCTTTCCTTTCATTCATATCTGTACAGTACAGATGGTAACAGGCCTGCTTTTCAGAGTTGTTTCAATGGCAAATTAATTATAATCTTTTGATTGTAAGCTGCTCTATTATTAGTCCCTGGGTAAATCTGCTGAGTAATGTACCTGGCATTCTCTGGAGTAGGTGACAGTGGCATCAAAATATTATCTGTAAGAATTATAGTGTTTTATCAATTGTCATACCACTGAAGGTGTGCATAAATTCTTCCACAGAGGAAAATTACAGACATATCAGTCAGTGATCCCATAAAATTGAAATGTGCTACAACTGTCAGAGGATACCCAAGAAACAATGAATCACAAAAAAGTAAAACTAAAGAATTTGTAGTATGTTTTGATAATGTTTTAAGTCATCTTTCTCAAGGTACACAATGTATTCAGGCCACTTCTTCTGAGTAGAGAGGTGGTTTAGATATGATATTTTAAAATTTATATTTTTATTGATTTTTTTTAATTTTACCTGTTCCACAAAATTTCCAGTCATGGCAAGTATGTTGCCTGAGATCTATGTTAATGAAGTCTAGTAGCTTAAGACTATTGTTTTACACTTTCATATTTATTACATGTTCACATTGCTGCTGATAAAAGTGTAATTGACAGAAGTTTTACCTCTAAGCTGAGATTTTGAATATAAGTTATTTAGGGCTGGTAAATGTTGCTTAATATTCTGTAAATTATTGCTGTTGTTTATTAGTAAGTGGTTTATCATTCCTTCATTGAACATTTCATGCTAAGAAATTATGATGTCTAAAATATTAAATATTATGTTTATGATTCTCAGCCATTTGAGGGAGAATTCTTCAACAGGCAGAGCCCTGATAGGTACTAACTGCTTTGCTCCTCTTCTTTAAAGTAAATTTGCCAAAAGCCCAGTATTTAAAATTGGTCTTGGTTAGAATTCCAAGATAGTATATTAGGTAAAAATACTTGGGAAATTCTGGGTAAAACAGAAGAACTAAGGTATTAAAAAAATAAATCTCATCCTTGTCCAAAGGATCCTAGCAGCATGACACTTGTTCCATTCCTGATGAGCAGTCTGGCAGCTTAGGTTGGGAGAAAGGGTTCCTGAATTATGCAAACTGCAAATGGTTTTCTCAGTGTTTTTGAGGGTTGATTCTTACTTTCCATCCCTTTTAAAGGTAGGGTTTAGGCTTAAGATACAGAACTTCACACTTCTTTCAAAGATTCATCCTCACCACTCAAGTCATAAGGGAAATAGACAGCTTTTCTTCTTGCTTTCTAACTATACTTGTTTTTCCCTCAAACATACACAGTAAGGTAAGAAATAAATGAAAATTTAAAAAAACCCCAAAGTTTCTCATTTACAATGAGAAATTTTTAGCTAGACATGTAGACTGCCATCATAAACTTCTGGTTTTTCTGATCTTGATTTGGAGAGTAAGTACTTTCAAGTTTACGAAAGGAAAGCAGTATGTTACTTGTTGCTGGACTCCTTCCGTTTTTTACACAGTAGTTTTCTGTAATCTTGTTTCATGTTTTTATTTTGGATTTGATTGTTCTCTAGGTTTCTTGACTTCTGTCCCTATTTGTCCAATATTTATGTTAAAAAGAATGTACTCAATAGTCATTTTGTTCTTTTAATTGCTTTCCTTTCTTATTTTTGCCTTCATAGGATCCATGGCCAAAATTATGCCTTTTTATGAGGGAAGCATTGATTTCTTTGTCATCCAAATTTTTATGAGTTACCATCATAATCACCTTACTTTATGCTGTCAATTTTGCCTGTAACTTTGCTTTGCTCTCTTTCATCAGAGGTTTCTACCATGCAGTCAGATTTAGAGTAGCTGCAATTTCTTTTGATTACTGCTCATCCTTTATTATCTGAAATATCTTGTTCGAAATATTTGGGCTCCCTGAAGATGTATGTTCAATCCTCCCACAACCATAGTAGACAGTTATCCTTCTGAGATTAATAAATTGCATTCTATGAAATTCACAGAGTGTGTTGCAGAGAGGGTTTAGCTGAAACTTTCAAGAATCAAATCTTGTCTGCTCTTTTTAATTACTGGAAATAACATAATCTTTCTGTAGGATTTGAGATTTATTCCTGTGACTTGATTTGTTTCTTCTCAGCACACTGGAGTTAGCTATCCAATTAGTTACTGTGTCCCCTTACCAATAATCACCACATTTCAGCAATGTCATATGTAAGAGAGCAGTTTGTCTGGTGCAGGTTGTAGTAGAAGTCTAAGACCACATGAGCAATTACAAGAATAAGTTTCTGATGTGTTGTCCTTAATGACGGTTTTTAATAATTCACGATTATTCACAATCTCATTTATGTTTAACTCCAAAAAGAACTAGCAAATTAAAAGTAATATTAGAACAGCCTCTACCATTCAATTTCTGCTTGTCATGTTGTCTTGCATATTTGGATGCAGAGGAGTTGTATAATACAGCAGGTAATGTTTATGTGGTGTGACTGAGGTCAGTAATTAATCCTACTTTAAACTCTGTCACTATTGCAATGGCATTTAAATTGTGCTGCTAAGAAGTCTTAATAAAGGTAGTACAGAAAAATAGTGCAACAGTTAAGTGTTTTAGTGATACACACTAAAGCAATGGTTCTGATTAGAATCTTAACGAATCACCTTCTGCTACTTCTGTTGGTTATATTTCAGCAGATAGATACTTATTTACAAATAGGATTCTTTTAAAGATACCTTTAATTGTTAATTCCTATAAGCTCAAGACAGAACAAAAGTCTTTCAAGCATCATCTTAGACACTTCCAGGAACACAAACAATTTTTCTAAGAGTATCAGAAGATTTATAATCACTAGAGATTTCCCTTTTTTCCATAACTTGCTTTTGTTCCAAATAATTACACTAAAGATGTGTACTTTGCCTGATTTTACTTTGAAGTACCCCATGTTGCCTTGACTTGGAATTTAGACTGCATTTGGCTTTTCTAGGAGAGAATTTTAGGCGTTTTTAACTGAGAAGGAACCACGAGTATCTGCAATTCATAGAGGTTATTACCCGCACAACACAAAAATATTAGGAAAACCCAACTGCAAGTGAATAAAATTCTGTAAGAGCAGAGGCACAGCCCTATCTGTATTAGTCGTATAGCTGTATAATTGTTATAATACCAACTTTTACACCTGAAAATTTCATAGTATGAATATTATTTTAGAGAAAATGCTGAGAAGTTAGTGTCAGAGCTGAGTCATCGAATAGATACAGAAAATCAACAAACACATCTCTTGCATGTGCTAGGAGAGATATCCATCTGTGTTAAATATATATATGCACACACTCTTGCCCTGCTTTGCTGCTTTTATCCTCACTGAATTGCTAGGCAAATGTCTTTAACATGATGTGCCATCCTCTGTTCCTAACCTAACTCAATATGCTCCAGTCATGCCTTTCAGATTTCATTGCTAACAAAAGCATTGACCCAGAAATTGTCTCCCAAGAGAAAATGACGTTCATACGCTAGTTCTCTCACATACTAGCATCTCAGCTGGAATAGTTGAGATAAAATGTCTCACTTGCTAGAAGTGCTTCTCTCCCTGGTGTAACGAAATTGTAGAATAATAAACTGGTGGGAAGTAATCTGAGTATTATGAATACTGGATAATTGCATAACTCACAAGAGACTAAGGAATGTCCACTTCATTAAAAAAGCAAAACTGAACTCCAAACCCCTCCCTGCACCACCACCTTCGCCAAACCCCCAAAAAATCAAACAAAAAAACCCAAAACCAAACCCCCTAAAATCCCCCAAACCATCCAGATTGGTAAAACACCATTTGGGTTTACAGTTGCAGGGGTTTGCTGTGTAAATATGTGTGTGGGAGATTTATTACTATGTTTCTGTTGAGTTAGATCCTTCATCATGAATCATTCATAGTATAAAGTTTCTAATAGAACCAAATACCATAATACAACAAAGCTTCTAATTTTGCAAAAAGCACATCTTTCCAGGCTTTGTTAGTCATGATTAGGAACTGAAGAAATCTCCACTATCATCTTTCATTATTGTTCTTTTCTGTGGTTCATAGACCTTCTACACGTTGTACAATACTATGGAGATAAAAGATGTTTGTTCTTTAACTAGTGGAGTTGGCAATTTTGTCATGGACAGACAAGATCTTTGTTCAGCAGATGAGATCCTGGAAGCATTAAAAACATGATAAGAAAATATATGTCATTTTTGGCAGCTCAATACTTCTCAGTACTTGCTGTAAGTTAGAAGGGTGAAGAAATTGAAATGAAAACAACTGAATGATTATAGAGGAGCAGGATTCTGTTCTCTTTACATGATTGCTCTCATCTAGTAAAAATATGAACAGGAAAAGGACAGAACTACAAAGATGATGCACCGATTGTTTATGTTCACTTCTAATTGAGTTATTTTAATCATGAGTTCTCAGGTTTTATTACGAGAAAGGACCATAGCAGGGACACTGATACTTTTCTGGAGAACACTGATGCTTTTCTGGAGATCACTGCCTATGGACAGGGAAAAAGTGGCGTTTGCCTTTTTAAAAGTGAGCATTTTTTGATGAATACTCACATGCTTTTATACCTCAACATTAAATGAATCTGATTACATGCAAACTTCAACTTCATTAGTTTTTCAAATTATAGTATTATTTTATAATCTAAATTCCAGTGATCTTGATAGAAGATCTAGATATCTAGATGAGAGGTTACAGGAAACCTCATATGCAATTTAAAAATAAATCAAAGTACAAGAAAGAAGAAAACAAATATTTTGTCATGAAAATTCAGCATGAAATACAACAAAATTACTGTAGTAGATAATAACATAAGTATTTTTCTTTTAGAAAGTGTCCAGTTGATATTTATGCATATATAAATGTGAAGTTATATTCTGATGGTTTAATATAGTGCATATCATGTGCGATTAGAAAAAAAAAATTCTACAAAGAACCCTAACTCATTAATCACAGTTTTCCTTGTAAAGATTTTAATTCTCTCTTACCTCCTAGATCAGAGTTCCAGTCAGTGAGGTAGCTTTAACGCTCAAGAAGAAGGTATTAACACTCAGTGCACTAATTAGAAGACCAGCTGTTTTCAGTACCCTTTGATTTTCTAAATGGATTGACTAGGTACTAGTTAGAGTTGTGTCAGCAAATAAGTAGCCTTTGCTTTGAGACTAACGATCAGCCCAGAAAGCCAACCGTATCCTGAGATGCATCAAAAGAAGTGTGACCATAAGGTCAGGGGAGGTGATTATTCCCATCTCTTCAACTCTGGACCTGTTGAATTGAGTCCAGAGGAAAGCCACAGAGATTATTGGAGGGCTGGAGCACCTCTCTTGTGAAGACAGGCTGACAGAGTTGGGGTTGTTCAGCATGGAGAAGAGAAGGCTCTGAGGAGACCTTATAGCAGCCTTCCAGTACCTAAAGGGACCTGCAGAAAAGCTGGAGAGGGACTGTTTAACAAGGACAAGGGGTAATGGCTTTAAACTAAAAGAAGGTAGATTTAGATTAGATCTAGCAAAGAAATCCTGTACTTGGATGGTGGTGAGGCCCTGGTACAGATTACCCAAAGAGGCTGTGGCTGCCCCCTCCCTTGCAGTGTTCAAGACCAGGTTGGATGGAGTTTTGGGCAACCTGGGCTAGTGGAGAGTGTCCCTGCCCATGGTGGGGGGCTGGAACTAGATGAGCTTTAAGGTCCATTCCAACCCAAACCATTCTATGCATCATACACGTGATCAGTGTATCATGCTTTTCTAGCAGTTGTGTTACATCTTTTCTGTTGACCTCTGCAACTTAAGAGTAGTAAGGATATAAATTACAAAGCAAATCCATCTACCTGATGTTACCTGTGAGTTTTCAAACTGAAATTTTATCCCAATTATATACACATTAAAATTTCTTTCTTTGATTTTTAATATCAGAAATTTCACAAAGATAGGCATTTTCATTTCCAAGGAAAAGGAAATGATGAAATGTGAACATGCTGAGAAAAGTGGAAATACTGAGGTTTTACCAATTCAATTCACAGACTATGAAAATTTTCAGGTATTGATGTGAGAAATGTGCTTTTTTTTTTTCCTTACATCCACTCACTTCTATTTTATTTACTAGATTTTTGCTTTTGACATCTTGCAATCCATAGGATGATATCAAGGCCTCCTGGGTTTTAGGAAAAAGACAAGGAACCAGCTAGGCAAATAAAGTGTATGTCTCTGAAAAAAAGATTTTTTAATATTAATGTAATTTTGAACATTAATGTTGTATTAGTTCCTAACTGTGTGTGTGAAATGAGGGATGCTGGTATTACATTATTTGGTTTTGCTGAGCTTGTGGATGGTGATTCAGAAGGTCTCAAATGCCTTTCTATTGTGACCTATCTTGGTGGTCTGCCCAATTTCCTGGATGAGTAATAGTCAGACAGATGTCACTGGGCTGGATCAGACTCTGGTTTTGATGGTCTCAGCATGCTTCATGGTGCATCAGTTCCTCCTCATATGACTAAAGAGTCACCTTCCCTGCTTTCCCATATACTGTAGTCTTCCTCAAGGACTGCCTGGAGTGATATAAGCAAAAGGCATTTTTCTTCCTTCCTGAAAAGTATGGGGGATGAAGTGGCCATAATAGCTGTTAGTCAAGCAAAACTTCTCATAATCTGTAGGTGGATACAAGTGAATGGAATGCATGCTAGGCTGCACCTTTGTGTGTATTTTAGGAAATGGCTGCATGAATGCTAGTGTCTCTCACCAGCCACTAAAAAAGGATATTGGATGGAAGGACTGCTGGGCTAACACAGTATGTTTACTTTTTGGGGTCACTGAAGCCTTTTTGTGAAGATGTTAAGTGTTGTATTGATTCAGGGCCCTCTCTGAGAAAAAAGCTAAAAGTGTGTGAGCTTTTGACAAGAAGAGGAGTCCGTGGTATTTTATCACCAGGCACTGCCTTGAGTATATTAATATCAAGTCTTTTATCCTCGTGTTCTTCGCAGTTATCCTCATAAACTACAAACACCCACCTTGACCTGCACATTTGTAACTTTTCTTCTAAATAAGGTTTATCATTCCTTGGATAAATTACCAAACCTAAATTTATTCATATAAGAAGATCTTTCATTCTAGCTCTTTTATAGCTTAGTACAGTACATTCTGAACTATAACAGTTTATCAAAGAACAAGTGTGTCATGTGGTCGTATATTGATTGACAGGAGTTAGGTTAATTTACTGTAACCTTCCTTAAAAAGTTTTGTTGAGTAAGTAAAAGTCATTATCACACAACTGACCTTTGCCAACAAAATATTAATCTTTCACCAACTCTGTTTTGTTAGTACATGTATATCAAACCAACTGTTCTCAGAAATGTCAGCAATCTAAAATAAGCATGCAACATGCTGCACATCAGAGACACTACCAAGTGACAAGGAGAGTGTCTTATTGAAGATGCAAAGGGAACTAAACACTGAAGGAGCATCCATATGGAGGCAAATTTAATAGGCATCCATGGAGGTTCTCCCCTCTACTAGTTTATTATTCTCAGTTATTTGGTTAATTAAAGAGTTCTGACAAAACAAATAATTAGTTGCCATCAGACAGATGAGGTACTTTAAGATTAACACAAGTCATAAAGAGGGCTGGGTTTAGAGTCCCGCATTCCAGCTATGTAAATTAAAAGGACAAGTAAGATTGTTTTGTTTTTCTTCTCTTTTGGCTAGTGTCACGGGCTGAATATTGAGCTATTTGGCTGTGAGATACTTATTTCAGTATAGTTCTTTAGACTGTGTTTCATTCATGTGTCCTTCAGGTACTGAAACCTCATAAGACCATTGGAAGATACCGATCTGCAGAGCTGAGGAACTGTGAAAGAGGCTAAGTAACTCTATAAAGGTAATGAAAAAGTTTCTAGGGATAAAGGGTCCTATTTGTACATCATCTAACATTGTCACTTTGCTAAAAGACAATGCAAATGTATTGGCTAAATACAAAATGTGTCTTTCCAGTCAAGCTTTTCTCCACTTGTCTGCCATACATATTTTTTTTTTAAAGACTTATTTTTAAAATGAGTCCAAGAAATGCCTGTGTATCTGAAATCCTAATGTTGTAGTTTATGTGAGTGTATCTCCTGCTTTGATGTAGGTGCAGAAAAGGACGTTAAATAGGGTCATCCTAAATCAATGTAGCAAGAATGTCAGAGCTCAATTGCTCATATTCCTCAACTGACATTTGTAACAAAGCTAAAAGTTCAGGTAACAGGAGAAAAAGTGGTAGGAAGTTTTATGTGATCACTAGCATAGGCAACCTGAATTTTATTCTAGAAGTTAGATTTTAGTAAACATAAATTATACTTGAATCAAACATAATGCTCAATATAGATATCTGATAATCAGAAGTTCACATTAGATTGCCTACACCTCTCTTCTTTAAGCTCTTTGGAAAAGCCAAAAATTATGTAATCATTAAACAGAATTTTCCTAGCCAAGATATAACTAGCAGCTCCTAAATCATATTTGGGCCAATGAAAGCACTCAAAAGAGTATGAGATTAAGGTTATCTATTGTGGGAGAAATAATAAAGTTACAGGATTAATTTTTTTTATTGCCAGGGAAAAAAAATCTGCAGAACTATAGATAAAAAAAGTTCTTTGGTTAGCAAATTCATTTGTGTTAACAGCACGCATAGCTATTCATGTGGATATGGCACACCACCTTGCATGGTTTAGAGGGAAAGTTGGTTCTGTGTGTGCATACACTGTTATAACTACTGTATCACTTTCCTCTAAAAAATGTCTCTTGCATACAAACTAAAGACATCGCTGCCAGCCATGCAGGGTGGTAGCTGAAAGAACATGGATCTGTTTTAAAGTCATGAAATACACAGCCATTAGGAACATCTTGACATCAAGGCCAGTAGAGAGAGATCTTTTGATCCAGGATCAGCAGATCAGATTTAAAACTGTATTAAACTTTTATTATGACATATCCATATTGGAATATATCAAATAGAATTCTCTATGAGTTACTTCATAAAACTCAGAATATTTGAAAATGTCATGCCTTGCTATTATTTCAAAGTTACAAGAATATGTTCTAGAAGTGTCACTGTGCTGAACGTTGTGGATTTGCAGTTTGGATTTGGTTGGTTTGTATTTTTTTTGGGGGGGGGCACTGAGGGAGGATGGTGGTGGGTTTTTTTTTTCTGGAATCATGTTGCTTTTCTTTAGGAAAAATTTGATGTGAGAGTAGGTTATTCCTTTTCTCTGGAAGTTCTTCAGCACTCTTGCTGTAGACATGGTTGTACGGATCTCAATTTGAAGCTGGGATACTGACATGAGAAAACAAGAAGCTTTACAAGGACTTTTCTGGGGACCAGAAGAGAATGCACAGAGTTTGCTTTTGTTCTTAGTCTGAGTGAAGCCTGGAAATGAAAGGAATGCAAGCTCACAATAGACAAGGAAGATTGCTGTTTGAAGTCCTCTTTTTCTACCTGGCACCTTGCTTTGGCTTCATGTTTTCATTATTATAAAAAGCTAAAGAGTTTTTTTTTCTCAAGTTGAAGACTCAGAAATTTGAGTTTTCTTTGATGTAATGATACTTGAATATCAAGATAGCCTCACTACAGGACCCTGGTCAACTTGGTGTCTTGTCACAGTCACCAATGTATACAAAGTCATGTTGTGCAGTGGCCATGAAGGAAGTTTTTTCTCTAACAGTGATATCTGGAAAGCTAGAAGGAGCAGTCTGAAAGATTGTCCTTTCAAATAAGTTTTCACCAAAAGATGAAACATGTCAGATTATTAATTAATAAGTGTAGCCGACGTGAACATGAAAAAAGAGTTCCAGTGTTTATGTGTCTATTTGCAGTTTTTCCTTTCTTCCAAGAACACACTTCTCATTGTGGTCTCATTGTTCTCATACTTCTGGGATGGAAAGGATTAAAATTAGACAAGTCAACATTTGGGGCAAGAGTTCTGTAAGTATGTGTCAAGTTTTAAATTCTCCAACAGAATACAATAATGCTGACTTTTATTTTTAATATTATTACATATTCTTTTCATATGCACTCTAGGGAGAACAGGAATGCCTATTGTGAAGTCTGGTCTTGATGCAGGATGAAAATACATATTGCAGAAAACTCTTCCATAAAAATCTTAGACACAGCTATAGCAGAGACATATGTTGGTGAATTTCCACAGGTACTTCCACCTGCTCACTCCCCATTCCTTATTAAAAATCCCCACAAATTAAGTAACAAAATAATGCTCAATTTTCAGTTGTATTCCAACATTGATTTGGCAGTGAGTTTTTTTACTCTGGAAAGTGGGATCTGTGGAGCTGGGTGAAAAGCTATCATTAGACCTTTAAACTTTGATTTCACCTGGGCAAACGTAATATAACTTTTATGTGTGTTAATTTATTTTTGGAACAAAATAAGATGCTTAAAAAAAAAATCTCATAAATGAACAGATGGGAATGAGCTAATGTTCCTTTAGATTTAAACCAAATTAGCTATGTAAGAATTGTAAGGGCAGAGTGGAAGGTCTGTGTGTCTCTCAGAAAAGCAGATGAATTCTTTTGGTAATCCAACACTTTGTGTGTGCGTGTGTAGATATTTTAAACCATAAAAGAGATTTCTCGTTTTTGATAACTTGTTTCTTCCTAGAGGTGACCATAACAGCCATGGTTCTATTCTATGTGAGGAGAAGTAGCAGGTATTCAAGCTACATTTAATAAACTTGAGTGTAGTATGTGATGGAAAGTACTGCAACTGCCAGTGCTAGTGCATTAGTGTAAAGATGAAATTATTTAATGAGTTAAATTCATCTAAACATTTTGTATCCTGTTTGTTCTAACATAATTATTATGTTAATTTTTGTATGCTTTGCATATTAAGCTGAGTACATCCCAACATGCTAATGACCGCTGCATCAGCTTTTTATTAAACAGGAAACAAACATACATAATCCTGCTACAGCAGCTAATTAGTTTACTATTCATATCAAAGAAAGTGAGACAGTTTCTCTGTTTTATAATTGAATGTATTTGTTTTATTTGCCAAATTGTAATTTCTTGAATAAAGCAGATGACTCCAGTTTGGAGAAAAGAGAGACTGCAGTTTTATTAGAAAGGTGTGTGTTTTTTAATAGACTGTATTAATATGCAACAGTAATAATCACTAAATAATAAGACATTAGTATCTTACCAATACTGGGAAATGTTCAGTTCGTAGGTCTTTCTACTTTTAACTCTAGTCCTAAATCCTTCCTGGTTCCAGTTAATGGTGTTCATAATCTGGCGGGTATATTCATAAGTCATTAAGTTTTCATGGAGACACTTTGCCCTTGTCCAGTCTTTGTACCTTGCTGTTGCCCTGAGATCACCTAACAACCCACTTAGAAACCTGTGAAAGCTTTAAGCTTTATTGTCTTTTAAGCCTTGATATCCTGCAGTTCAAAATCAATTCACTGACACAAGATAGTAAAAACGGATAAAATACTACATTTAGGTTTTGATGACATCATTATATGAGGTGAAATGAAAGACTGATTCACTACTGTATGTCAGATACTGCCCAAAAGTTAAGTAACTGGCAGGCACCCTACCTGGAACTGAGATATTACCAATTACCCTCATCTTTTTGGTTAGGCAGGGCACTAGCTGTAAATTTAAAATTCCTCCAAAGGATGATTGAGAATAACCACAGAGCGCTCAGACACATGAATCATCATCATAAAGCGGGGGAGTGGGGGGAAGGCAGTGAGCTCATTTGGGTGGAAATAAGATTATTACTATGACAGTTTGTGATAGTCTCTGTCACAATCCTTGCCAACAATCTCTGCCCGCTCACCTACAGCCTGCAGCCACTAGACTCAATGACTCTACTCTAAACAAAGACTGTCAGTCATTTTAACTTGCATCTATAACTACAAACAGTGGTAATAATGAGCAAGTAAATCAATAACAGTGTATAAGGAAAAAATAAAAACAACCCAAACCTTGAAAATGTTTAGTTTCTTAAATAATATAAAACATTAGCAGGAGTCTGGTGGGAAGGAATGCAGGATGAAATAAAATAGAACTATTGAAGAAGTTGGAGGGGGTAAGTGTTTTGTAATGGAATGAAACAGAAGGTAATTAAGAAAAGGGAAAGACTGTAAATAATTGCAGCAGTCCATAAGTGTAAGATAATCATGAAAGCAGTGCTTCATCCAAGAGCATTCATGATATTAACGTGACAGCCATTGTTTTGTCCAGAAATCACAAAATCTCAGAAGAGTGATTTAACTATGACTAGAGTATTAGGATTTTTTAATGTGTGTTTTCAGTGACAGTAATGATGTGAGAAAGATATATTGAATAATGGGACCTAAACTTTATCAATCTACAAATCCAAGCAACCTCTATTTTTGTAGTTCATCTAAATTTTATTACATGAACTGGTTCTCTGGTATTTAGGGCAGTGTGAAGCTGTGCTGCAGTTCTATTTCTATCCAGGGTCAAAAGTATTTATAATGGTAAATCTAAAAGGATTCATTCCTCTGTCAGATTAATTTAATTAAGATCAGCTAAACTTATGAGCACCACCTCTGTTTGAAAATTTTCGAATACCAAAACACATCAGTATAAAACGTTTTCCACTTTTTCCAACAATAACATAAAACCAGAAATTAAATAAAATTACTTACACAACTGCTATGAGACATTATCGCTGAGGGTTATTGAACCAGTCTTCCAAGAGACTGATATCTGAAGAAAAGAGAGAAAACTGAAGAGCTTGGTCAGTTGTTGGTTCTCAGATTGTTTACTTTGGATCATTATATCTGATCACTGACTCATAATTCCAAGTGGAGAGGCCTTTCCTTACATTTTGCTCAAAATGGTTACATTCTACTCTGTGTTTACGAATTTTAAGGACTTTAAAAGTTACCTCATTAGTCTTGAAAAGTTTCATTTCATAACACATTACATACTACATGTATCATCAGTTTTCATCTGTTAATAATAACATTCAGATTACTGTCTGCTTCCAGGAACATGAAATCAGTTTTTTCTTGTACATGATCATTTCTTTCTCATCCTTATCAACTAATGAAAATCAGAAAAACAAAGAATGAAGCTATTTGTTTCAATACTTTTGATTGTGATCTCATGTATCATGTTCTTAGTGTGTGATTATATTTATTAAAATCTCAGTTAAGCACTACAGTTATTTAACCACACTGTATTTTAAAGGGCATTTAGGCTAATAAATTATTCCTGGATTTTGTCTGTTTATTGAGCCTGTATTATCAGTACAAATAGCTATCTCCATCAGTTCACAGGTCCCAAAACACAAGCTAGTGTCTGAAAATGTGGCTTAGTCAATAGAAGGTTTCTCTGCCACTAGCCACTAGAAATTAATCCTCAAAGGGATAGATGTTAACTAACATTTTCTAGTGGAACTCTGCAGCTCATTGGGTTGGATGACAGACTGTTCTGTAGGTGGGGATGTGGGGGGAGGAAAAAAGGAGCTAAAAATCAGAATGATTATTCAGTTTCTTTAAATGCTGTATGTATAAATCTTACTTACAGTATCTCTGTTTCCATGGCCCATTCAAGGGCATCACATACACTTAAGTATAATATTACATTGTCATAGACTCAAACTGATTAAGAAATAATATGCTTCTTGAGGTTAAAACCTGACCCATGTTGTGATTATGAGAATAACATGATGGTGATAAAATAGAAAATTAGTAATTTGTACAGTCACAGTCTTGTAAGATCTGGAGTTGTGCCCTGTACCACAACCTCCTGCTGTTAATTCTTTCCTTCCTTTCATCACCAATCCCCACTGGAGTCATAGGGCAATTAGTGGGAGCAATAACAGATACATGAATTTTTGACTATATTGGAGACTCCAAATTAAAAAAAAAAAACCACCCAAACAAAAAAACCACCACAAAAAGCACCCCAACAAAAAAAAACACACCCAAAAAATACCCCAGCATGGAAGAAATTATATGTAAAAGGTTATGAAACAATATTAGATTAAATGTATGAAGATTACATTGTATATTAAATGCACAATGAAAAAACGTAGCAACTCAAGGTTAACAGCTTCTTTATTTAGATGTGTCAGCTTTTATGCTTGGATAGTGCAGAGGAATTTCTCAGTGGAATAACTGGAAAGTTTTCCATTGACATTCTTAGGAGGTCAATGGGGTAAATATTATTTAGTGGCATCTATTGGAATCTTATGATTAACAAATATATTCTTTTGTAAAATACCCCTTTATAAACTGGGATTCTGCAAGCAGAAATAATCATGAAACAAAGTACTGCTTGTGGGATGTAAATGCCCTGACCTCATCAGCATTCAACACCATTCACTATGTCTAGGTAACTGCATTCAGCATAAGAGATTGTAATTCTTCTTCTTTCTCTCTCTTTTCCTTATTTTTAATTAAAATACTCTGGTTTAAACCCCCCTTTTTTTTTTTCTGTTACTTTCATTGACACTCTATAGAAGTTTCACAGAGAGGTACAATAATATTTGTTCACCTATTTCAGAATGCTAGGAAGGTTAGCTTAAAACACCTTCAGTTAGCATGCATGCATCTCATGTTCTTCAATAGGGTGGCAAAAGGAACATCAGTTAAGTTAGAGGAAAATCAAGTTTAAATATTCTGCTGTCTATCATAATTTACAATATACAGCATAAGTGAACTAAGTAGTATCCAAGAGTCTTCTCAATTTATATGTTGCTTTCTTGTGTTCCTTGCCTTTTTACAAAATGCTATGTAGACATTTACAACTCTGAAGCTAAGTACCTCTTAGAAAGATTTAACAGTTTTATTATAGGCTCATTATTTATTTAAATCATTAATGCTTTATGTAAATATCTTTATTATTGCTTTTATTTTGCAAATATACTTTGATTTTTCATGCATAAAATGTGAGTTCCAGAACATATGCAGATTTTAAAAGACATGTGAAAAAGATCATAGACAATTTTAATGTGGGGTGCATGCTAACATACTGGAGAAAGTTGTTGCTGCTTGCAGATGCTGCTCACAGACACAAATGCTTAAGTTTTTCTTCTCTCACTTTCAGTTGCTGAAATGGATAGAAAAGTGAAATATTTGCACTAGGTTCAGCTCTGGCCAAGGTTTAGGAATTGGATCCGTATTGAGAAGAGCTTGAGCATGAGTGCAAATGTGCTGAAATCTGTAACAGTTCTTTGGGGTCTGCCTGCTACGGTGAGTGATTACCAAATCCAAGACTGAAAACCAAAAGAAAGAAAGGATTTGAAGTTGAAGATATTCTACAGGCTTTTATTTATTTACTTATGATATCACAGGGAAAAAAAATGTCTTTCTGTATGATGTCTTCAGATCAACTAGATTATATTTTATAATTTTTACATTTTAAACCAATTTATTTTGTGAATCTGCAGTCTTTGCCCAGGCTAGGAGCTGCACTTATAAATCAGTTGTTCTAAACATATTGTTTCTCCAACACAGAAAACTGGGGAAATAGCAGTGGTTCTCTATTTATGTTTTCAGTATGCAGTTGTTTACCTACTTCAACAATTAGAGGTGGATTTTTTTTTCATTTTATTTCAACCCAAGTAGCAACCCAAAAGCTATCCAGGTTTTCTTTAACCATAAACTTACCATTTCCGCCAGATATAATTCAGAGGGTATTTTTCCCCAGTGTTTTCTTTTACTACTTTTTACTAAACACAAAATGAATAATTGGGGCAATAATTAGTAGTGGTTCTAATCAATGTAGCTATTGCAGCAGATAATTTAAAAAGAGCTCATAGGTTTAAGTAGGACTTGGCCCCAGTCCCAATTTGTAAGATGTGCTACCAATTTTTAAAAGAGCTGACACTCAACAAATCACAAGAGTGTTTGGCATCTTTCTAGACACACATTCTAGCAAGAATAGAAAAGAAAACCTATCTGGACTTAGATTTTTGAAAATTATTATTATTTTTTATGCTGTCAGCCAGGTTACTATTCTGACACTTAATTCTGTTGGTCCCCACCTTGTGTCAATAGAAAGAACAAGAATTAAGTCCTCTAACAGTACACTTCATATCCAGCAGTGGTAGAGTGGTAGAACTGAGGTCTTAGTTACTGAGGTGATCATAAAGGCAGTACTTCTTTTTTCTTTTTATTGGCAAGTGATGAATTCTTCAAATAGATGTGAGCATCACTTAGCCATGAAAAAAAATCACCCAAATAGTACATCTAATGTAAAAATTTGAAAAAATACCTGTTGGATATTTCCAGTTGACAAGGAAGGAAGCATAGAAGACAGACTTTCATAACTCCAAAGAGTTAGAACCTAAGTATGTTTTGCTAAACTTCTGTTATTTAGAAGATAAACCTCTCATAGAATCATAGAATCATAGAATTGTAGGGGTTGGAAGGGACCTCGAGAGATCATCGGGTCCAACCTCCCTGCCAAAGCAGCTCCCTAGGACATATCACTCAGGCGTCCAGACGGGTCTTGAATATCTCCAGAGAAGGAGACTCCAGCACCTCCCTGGGCAGCCTGTCCCAGGGCTCTGTCACCCTCACTGTGAAAAAGTTTTTCCGCATGTTGGTGCGGAACTTCCTATGCTCCAACTTGCAGCCATTGCCCCTTGTCCTGTCTCCACAGACCACTGAAAAGGGGCTGGCTGATTCCCCCTGCATCCCCTGCTTAAGATTAATTATAGACTTTGATTAGGTCCCCCCTTAGTCTTCTCAAGGCTGAACAGTCCCAATCTTCTCAGCCTTTCCTCATAGGGGAGATGCTCCAGGCCCTTAATCATCTTCGTAGCGTCCTCTGGAGGAGATCCCTGTACTTTTTATACCAAGGAGCCCAGAACTGTACACAATACTCCAGGTGGGGCCTGACCAGGGCCTGACCTCATATTCAGAGGTTTCTTAAAACTTGGAAAACTTGGGCTTAGCCTTGCAAAGGACTGTAATACATCCTGAATTGAATGCACAGGGTGCTGTAAATGCCATATTTAATTTTCTTTTCCTAGATCGGAGCTAGAGTGGTTAGGAAAGCTCAAGCCTTCTTTTTATATCCTACGTTCCCCTTAGCTCTCTTTCTGTGGTTTTTTCATTTTCTTTTTTTTTTTTTTTTCTTTTCAAGGGAAAAAGACAGTTTTATTTTTTTTTTGTTGTGGATTTACAGAAAAAAAATTAAAATAAAAACAGACTGTAGAGGAATTAGAAATTATTTAGGCTTCATCCTCACCTGGAATAAATACTTGTTAGTAACAGCAGTAGGAATTCTGAGCTGTTAGAATATCATCATCCTTCATCTTTGCTTAAGGTTAGCCTGTTACATCTACTATTCTGTTATATGCCAAATATAAAACTTTTTATTATACTTTATTGAAATTTCTGGATGTCCTCATAAAAGTCTAAATGTTAAAGGAACAATATTAATAAGTCATCTAGTTCTTTTTGCGTTCACACATATTTCTTGGCAGTAAAAGAATATTACATTGTACCAGCTGTGCAGAACAGAATTTTGATTCCTGTTCTGGGTCAGTTAAAACGTGCATATAACAAAATTTGAGTCTGGCATATGATACTGGATTTTAAGTCTCATATGCTGTGTTGACTTGGGGAGGGTTGTTTTTTGGTTGGGTTGGTTGTTTTTAAAATCCATGCCCCTTGTAACAAACATAGGAAGACTTCAGGTAAAAAAAACTAGCCATTTGTGGTGTTCTTTCAGCTGAAGTTTATGAAAGGATACAGTAATCAAATATTCCAATTAACTAATTCTATATAGCTAATGTTAATGCTATAAAAATTGGTATTTTTTATAAATATATTATATTGTTGAGATTAAAGTGATATATTTAATTAGGTATAGATTGAAATCTTTAGTACTTTTTTCACTCAAAGAGAGAACAAATATTGTCCAGTTTTACAGCACAGCTTAACATTGCATCATCTTCAGCAGTAAACATCTTCAGTGTTATGCAGATACTTTTATAATATGTTTCATAATTGTAATGGCCTTTTGAAACGCATACAGAAATATTCCCTACAGATACCAGTTTTGTACATTGTTCTCAGGCAAACTGGTTCCATTGCAGATAGATCAGTGGGATTTTCTTTGTCCTTAAATCAGAAGAGAATTGCACCAGTGTGTAGGAATACCATACAGCTTTGTTTATCTGATGGCAGTTTGGTCTAATACATCTAATTGCAATATCAGGAGTCAATGAAGTGGAAGTGAAGAACAAAACAACCTTCCTTCTTTTGCTTCCAGCTTCTCATACCTTTGATAATTTCATCATGGTTACAAGTTTTGCTATCTAATTTTAAGGATAAATGCTGTTATGAAAGATCCTTCAAAGTAAACAGGCTCATTTACAAATTCCAATGGCCTCAGGCAGCTTCAAGGGATTCCAGTTCACTGTTCCAGAAAGAGGAAAAAAATATGTAACTAGATTTAGCCTGTTCTTGTCCTACAGAACTATGGGAACAATCAGTTTATATATAAAGTTCAGTCTCTAGTTATCCCTGAAACTTCAGCAGACTCTATGTGGTTGGTCACCAGAAATTTTAAAATCTCATAAAGGGAACTAACATGAGCACATGATATTAAAGAACTGCAACTTTATTAGCAAAGGATGATAATATTAAAATAATCTTGGGTTTTTTAAAGTCAATATTCTTCAGTGGTGGGCTTACTACTGTTTTTTGAGAGGCTTCTTCATGAATTCTTTCCTAATCTTGATGGTTATTTGGCCTTATACCCACTTTTAGTTTTTGATATCTTTTAATCAGGTTTGCTTTATAATCTTCAAATTGCTTTTTCATCAAACATAATAAATATTTGGCTTATAAGGCGTGGGTCCCTTTTATCAAACTTAAAATAAAGCTCTATTTTATGTAAGTATCCTTTACAGGGGAAGTCTATCAGTGAAATTTCCTTTTACTAAGTTTCATCTTTTTTGAGGAGACAGTGTCCAAACTTCTGTGTCTAAAATTCCTGGTTAAGTAAAGCAAGTATGAACAACGTCACTTCTACCCAGCAAAGCTTCAGACACGTATTTCAGTCTTTTGAAAACAGTTTTCTGTACTTAACTGCTTTGGTAAATCAGAGTTGTATGGTCTCAAAGTTACTGAAATTCTTGTTGTCTAAGATTGTGAATTCTATTTATCTAGAATATACTTTGTTTTGCTGCATAAAGTGTTCATGCTTAAAATCAATTCATCTGCTTAATGCATGGAATGATCTTCCAAATTCTGTTTTAAGGGTGGCACTGTCACTAATCCACTCTTCTCTCTCAGTATTAAATACATCAAACTGATTCTTTTAAATAATTGCTATTGAAAGCATGAGAGACTTAACCATTCATATCGTCTTAAATTTAGTTTATTCATATATTAAAAAAGCAATTCTTATAATGTAGCAATCAAAACTTTTTCATATGCAAATGAATAGGATTTTTTTTCTCACTTATGGGAGGCAAGCACATCTTATTTTTCAATTGATTTTAATTATTTAATTTGGCTTGACTTTAAATAGACCTATTCTTTATAAACTGAAAACGACTTTATTCATTTTGGTATTTTTTTTCCTCGTATCTTCTTGTTTGTTTTGCCAAATTCCTACATTTACAATAACTATACATTCATTTTTAAAGGTTATGTCTAGAGTATCAACAAATCTTTGTGTATTTCCTCAAAATACTAGTGCCATTTTAAACTGGTTTTATTTTGCATGTTTTAGAACTCTCAGAAATCATATCTTCATCTTTAGGCATGTAAATAACTTGGTACTTTTTTTGTAGGAAGTCGTTTGTAGACAGAACATCTTCACTAGAAATGGGCAGAGCTGCTGGAGTCCTCCGGGAGCACCTGTACAACTAAACTATTCCACAGTTGGATTATTGGTAAAAATGCCAAAGTCATTGCTTTCTGTGTGAGGGTGTATGACTTGGGAGCACTGTGTGGGGCTTAACTGGTGAGGGTTTGGTGGTGGGGAAGTGTCAGGGTGGGCTCTGTGAGAACAGGCCTGCCCCACAAAGACCAGAGCTCCACCACAGGGCACAGCCTGGCCCCTCAGCAGAACTCGTAGCTCCTCCCCGAAAACATTTAAGAAAGGGCAAAATGCTACACAGGCAGTGAGGAGAAAGAGGTCTGAGAAACAACCCTGTAAACACACAGACTGGAGGAGGAGGGAGAGGAGCATGCTCTAGATGCTAGAGCAGACATTCCTCTGGGGAAGTAACACTGGAGCAGATATCCACACTGCAGCCCATGTTTCCTGAAGGAGCTGGGGAAACATGTGAGAAGGAAGGAGCAGGAGAGGGCATCTGTTGTGAACTGACCATATACCCAACCTCCTAGTCCTCATTGCCTCTGTGTAGCTTGGGGAGTTGGGAGTGAATGAGTAAGTTTGAGTTTGAGTCTGGGGAAAAGATAATTTAAATCTTGCTGGTTTGTACGTTGACTGAACATGAACTCTTAAACGTTTATGGTAGCAAAAAAGAATGGAGGTTGGGTTTTTTTCTTAAATTTGTCAAGTAAGGCTAATTGACTGCTAAGGTTTTTACTCATTATATTTAACAGCAGTAACATTCATCACTTTATATTAATCAGATCAGATAGGTGTGGTGATAAGTGGAGATCTGAGTATAATCAAAATGAATGAACTGCTCTACTTAAAGACAAATATTTGCAGAGACAATAGGGAAAACACATGCTGCATACTATGAACAAAAAGAGTCTCTAAGTGAAATATAAATAAAAAAGAAAATCTCATTATGACCATTTATTCAAAGCATCTTTTTTGTACTTGGTTTTGAAAATGGTATGATACAGAACATGGATGATGTAGTGGTGACTTTCAGAGGAGAGTGGCTGAATTAGGATACTTGAATATTTTCCAATATTACAATGTCTGGGTGGATGCACCTCTTACACACAGTTTAGTAAATGCTGAAGTCAGATTCCTGGGCATCCACACTTCCTCTGTTGCTCATGCCTGTGACTGCATCTCACAGTTGAAAGGCCTAGTGCCTGCCCACTCACGAATCCTTATTATTTTTCCTCAAGTGATCCAGTGCCTCAATGCTTAGCTCACACAGATCTTGACTGGCACAGATGAGCTCAACACATATAACAACTGTGGAACATTTGCACTTTTTACTTCTTTGGAGGACATGCATACATTCAGGGATTAGAGAAAATAATCCACAACCAACCCCCTTTCAAAAGCAGGTGCTCTGAGAGTTAAAGTTGAAAGACTGAGTAGTTTTGTTTTCCTCTCTGGCAGGGACTCACTACTCTTCAGTGCACCTCGTTAGACAATTTAGCTGCTAGTAAGGTGTTTTAAATCCTTTCTTGCATCTTCTGTGAAAGATCAAAAATGGCTCACTCCAAGCTATGGGTTTCACTGTCTAATTTATCAGTTTGTATGGGTACACTGTGATTTCTGTGGTTAAATGTTGATCTCCTCCTCATATCTCACTACAGGATTTCAGAACTCTCCATGTTACTCGTTGGGTGTTTTCCAGGTAGAATGTAAGGAATTGTCTGGCTCAGAGTTCCACAAACAGGCTTCCGCATTGTCTAGCCCACCAGGTGACTCATGGGGGCTTCTACAGCAACTCAGCCTTGGTTTGTCTTGAGGCCCCATCTCAGCAGAGACAACCCATAGGGAGCTGTGTAGATAGCTCGGACTTGAGTTGTCCTGTAAAATGAGATTAATCAGGGCACTGCTGCATAATTCAACAAACTGAAACCTGGGTTGAGCCTTGAATTCCTTCAACAAACAATATGCCCTGAGTCCCAGTCAAGCCCCACTATTCAGCTGCCTGGCAGTAAGATAAAGGCAAGCATTTGAGGGTCCCCATTTGGCTTCAATGGGCCTAGACAAAACAAAGATGCACAACAGTTAAGAGCTATGTGAGATAAACAATAGTAACTTAGAAAGATAAGGGCATTTTGCTCAGTAAGCTCATAAATATTAATTTTCTTCACCAATGGAAAGCTGGAACCTGCCAGACATGCAATGTGTATTATATTATGGACTATTGTGAAGAAGGTGCCTCGGCTGAGCCTGTAAACCTTGGAAATACCTAATCCATAGGTAAATGGGGGAGGGATTTCGGATGGGAATATAGTATAAAAATGCTGTAAACTCTGACCACAGGTGTGCCTACTTTGCTAGGTCACCTGCTCTTGCAAGAATGTATAATAAATTACTGCTTCACTAGTACGTCTACAACGAGTCCTTTCTTAGGACCTTTGGCATTTCTGACAGTTACCTACACACTTTTGTTGCCTATTGTAATCATCATGGCTACAACACCTAGCCAGAGAGAAGAAACAATAGCAATATAATTCTCTTAGCACAGTGCCTGCAGGGCTTGGAAGACAGTGTGGAAATGGACCTCAGCATAGATGGTGTTTATATCACCATGGCTTCTGATTTTCCTTCTATTCATTCTATCTGAAGCTAACATTTTACGATGTATATTCTATCAGTAGACAGGAAAGGTGGCAGAAAGGAAAGGAAGACTTATAGAACTGATAGAACAAGGGTTAGATCATCCTCAGAGAAGAGCAGACAGTCAAATGAGAAAAGTCCTGACTAGAATTATACAGTATTTGTCTGTTATAGAAGCTGTAGAAAACAGGCAAAATTAAATCCAACTCTACAAAAGAGATAAAAGCAGAATAAGGCTTTCACTCTCTTACATCTTCCGCAGCATGTAACAGGATTTCAGCTTATGCAGTTCCTGGAGCCAAGAAGAATGCAGACCACCGAAGTACTGCTGTGTGACAATCAAGAAAGATTATCAGAAGTTTTGCAAGGTCCTCTCCACAGGGCACAGAAACTCCACTGTGCAGTGGATAGCTGAATGTAAATTTATTTTTGAAAGATGAAGAATTCTTTCTAATGTAGCCAGCACTTGGAATATTTATGACATGCAGCAAAATGCAGAGACACAAAAAGTTCTACCTTAGTGGTTCCCTCCTCTAGCAGTTAATTTTTAGGAAAGAATTGGTAAGCAATCATTCCAATCTTGCTGGTGGCCATGGTGTGTTCAGCTAAGGTATTGGAAAAACATGCAAAAGTAGATTAAAATTGCATGATAAGATAGGCTAGAATTGGGTGGCTGGTGTTGTTCCCAGCCCAGCTACCTGTCTTGCTGTCCTGGTAAACGGTCGATTTCCTCCTCAGATGGGTGTGAGACCATTTCATGTAACAAACAGCTCTTGGACTAGCAGAGAATGCACCCTTTTAAAATAAGCAAGTGGAAAGGGGTCTTAAAATTACCATTATCTTGCAATTTGGGCGTTTAAACTAGTGGGCAGTGAAGGCAGGGAAAACTTGTTTACAAGTTGATTCCAAACTATGTGAAAGGTGGGGTAATGTCCTGCACATTCAAGATTCCTTAGGAGAAATGAGAAGCCATCTGTTTTCATAGTTTCAGTATTTGTTATTTGAGGAAATAAAGGCTATGTTTGCTCCCAAATAACGAATAATTAAAAAAATCACACAGGTGTGTTTGAATGGTGGTTCAGGAAGGGAGGCTCCTTTAGGATAAGCTGGTAGGAGTCACTAGTCCACTTAGGGCCATGATGAGAATGTTTTTAGGTATCACATGTTTGCTTTCTCGGGGCTTCAGTGTGTGCTAGAGAGATTCACTGGGTATTTCCCCAGGAGTCTTTTCAGTATCCTACACAAAGAGGCCGTAGAACAAGATAAATTAATTTCTGCAAAGGAGGGAAAAGACGTGTGAATTGCACTCTCCTTGTGCTGAATTGCTTCACTGGCAACTATTGTGTATGAAGGTGCAGAGCAGTTAGCAAACGCCGCTTCTGTTCAGTGGAACGTTAGCAGCTGCTATTTAACACAGCTTCAGCAATTGCACAGGAAGTTGCAAAGTTTTGTATTACCAGTAACTTTTCCCCCTCCCCTCATCTCCCCTCCCCCCGCCCCAATCCCCACCAAACTGAGCGTAGGCAAACCAGGGACAACAGTTGCTGATTCCTGGTATGTTTCAGGTAAAGTATGGTTGCTTGTATTTCTTTGGGTTTTTTCCTTTTTAAGGGCTGTGATTATGCAGAATATGATTTACTCCTAACTTACTATTTTATCTATTCAACCTAAGAAAGAAAACATTTTATTTTCAACGTGATTTTCTTGGTTTCTCATCTAACAGGGAGAAAAGAAAAAATTGCCATCAACTTTACAATAGGTCAACATTCACTTGTAAGTACTGCACACAACTCTCTATCGGTAAATATTTGTCATTGTTTAAGTAAGATTCTGCTAGAGTAAAAGCAGAGATTTTTATTCATGTGAGCATCTACTAACAGACTGAAGTGATTTGTTAAAGTCAAGTCAGCAAAAGGAACACCTGGAAGAAGACAATAATGACATTTGTGTGGAAAACAAACATGAGAGAGTTTTGGTCCCACATACAGTCCTGCATCTGTGCTGCTTTCTTTTATTGAATGCTTTTGTGTATTTTCTGGATGAGTTATTACACCTCTAATCGACAGACAAGTTAGTTGCCAATGATCTTGGAACTAACAGGTAGCATTAGGCTGCTGCTGTATTTGGCTAAAGAATCTGGTGTTTGTTCCAGGTGGGCTCTGTATGGCTCTAAAGGAAAACGTGAATCACGTAGCTTCTATCTGTTTTGGGGTTTGGTGTGGTTTGTTGTTTGGTAGTTTGTTTTTGCGGTGTTTGTTTATTGGTTTTAGTTTTTCCTTGGTTTGCTGTTGTTTGTTTGTTTTTTCCCCTCAAAGCATAAGGGTCTAACATACGTGGTTTGAAGAGACAGGAAAAAACCAACACAAAACGACACCCAAAATCGACGCCAAACAAAAAACCCAAATAAATACTGTTTTCTTTTTTCTTACATTAGAAGAAGAAAAATCCCTAACAATCCTAGCAGTTCCAATTTAATTAAATTTACATATCATCCAATAAAGCGGGAATATATCAGAAACTGTTTTGTGACTGTGTCACAGTACATTCTTATTTTTATCCTGGTTACTTGTGTTGGCTTTTTTCATTATTTTTTTCATGGTTTTTTTTTTTTTTTTTTTTTACTAGATATAGGCTTGTAAACTGCTTTAATCTTTCCTTCTGGAATAATTTAATCTTGGGGAATACGTTCTCCAACATCATTCATGACTTTTTAATATTCTTGGTCAGCCCATGAAATAGCTTTGGCATTTAGAAGATCTTTAAGTTATTAATTATTGTGTTTCCAGATTCCTCCATGAATATAATATGTATAATATATTGCATACTATAAAAATGCAGAAAACTTATTGTCAAATTAGAACTTTTAATATACCAGTAAATTTTGATGACACTGCAGTAAAAAGCAAAACTTTCCTTTGCAATAAGTTCTTTCGCATGTGCCTTACTGTGGTGCTTATGGCAGAGCTTCAAAAGAATGATACTATATCAAAATAAGTAGCCTAAAATCCTCCTTGAGAAAGGGTTCTTTCAGCTATTGTATTCTGACTGTTTGTAATCATGTTCCTGAGCATAAAAAGCTGTAACCAGCATTGCAAATATTAATGATAATATGCTGTGTTTCTGGATAGTCAAACAGTATCAAGATCTAGAGAATGCTGCTTGGTTTTGTTTGGGTTTGGGCTTTCCTAGTAAAGAATTTTCTTTGTGTTTTTATTATCGCTGCTTTATACATTTATGGTATTAATTAGTGCACCATGCTGGCAGGAAAAAGGAGTGTGTATACTATAGTGTATTAGTACCTGAAATCAAAAGACATATTAAGGAATATGCAAAGCTACAGATACACTCTTTTGTATAGCTATGAAGTGCTTCAGTCATCAAGCTGTTACCAGTCTAACAACTTTCTCTGAAAAGTGCAAATTATTGATCTGGATCACAAGAAGGTTTTGATTTTTTTTTTGGAACTAGAGTAATCTCAGGTAACTGGAGGTGTTCATAAAGTAGATGTCACTTGAGAAATAGGTGTCATTTGAACAAGTCCTTTAGGCTACCTTTATAGTTGAGAAGTAGAAACTTTTGTAACACGATTTGTCTTACCCAAAGATACTCACTTCAGGATGACATGAATCATGCTGTAGAAAGTTCCTATTTCTCTTCTTTGACTTCAAAGCAATCAAGAAGACTAGCTGAGCCGTAGATGTGTATATCTTAACAGTTAAATTGCAGTTGTAGTGTTCTGGTAGTTTATGGAACTTAACTTTTTATTTTACCTGCTTGTGAAAGTGTCCTGTGTAAAGATTGAAATCTCTTGGAAAGTAGAGGTACATTTTTCCTCCAGTCCAGAGTTACCCTGTCTCGCTGGCAGCCTGACTCCGTATAGGGTGCAACAGGAGACCAGGAGGAGCAGAAATAGGGAAAAAGAAATTTCAGAACAGGAAACTAGTTTGTGGGTGGTTGTAGGAATCTCCAGCTATATTAGGAATATGTACGTTAGCAGAACCGGTATTGGGACTTCTCTATGTGTAATAGGATTAAATAATGAAAGGGCTAATGGCTGCTCATGAATCCACATTCTCAAAACACTCATTAAGGTGTTTGAGCCCTGTCTAAAAATTATTACAGTGGCTCTGTTTTGCAACCTCGGCTTATCTGAGCAGCACAAAGGCACTGTAATTGCAACTCTTTAAATTTTCAGCAACATGATTTGTTTTAGTTAGGGCTCTCTTTTGAGTACTTAAGCCTTGCATATACATTTTTAATTTCAATTGCTTCAGTGAATTGTATTATATACCTCCTAAAGATGCAATATAACAAAGTATCACAGTTTTGTGCATCGGTTACAGATGCACAAAATATAATTACACATTACCTAGCACTTTATTTACTATAAAATTACTGAACTTGGAGAAAACTGTTAGCAGCAACAGAAAGAAATTGTATGAGGATTTATTTCAACTTTTCCTGTGGATGTTTTAATTCTTTCTATTGACTGTAAGTTAATTGCTATTAATCACTGATTTTTCATATTGCATTTTAGCTTGGGATAAGCAATATTTAGTTTATCCTTAGGTTCAGTTCTGATATTTGTATTCATGAAGTAATAAACAAAATGTAGATGATTCTCAGGAAGAACATGAAGTAGGAAAGAGATTAAAATTTATCTAGAACTGTAAATTTTAAAACCTCTTCCAAAATTCTTTCTACAGTAAATATTGATCTTCACCTCTGACGTCAAATAGTAGCTAGTTGGTATTGCAGACTATTCATAGGGAACAAATTATGCCGTATCCTTTTATACAGACTACGCAGCACTTGTCTTTGAAACACCTGTTTTTATTTCCTATGGGATATAATACTAGAAGAAATACTAGATGGACTTCATCCAATACATTGACTCTTTAAGTGGTCAAAACCAATACATTTACTACAAAAAGTGCCATAAAATAAATTATATGTCTGGCATATGTGGATAATGATGTAGAATCACTGATTAATTAGTCTATTAAAAGTGCTGAGACATACACTGGTGCTTGAGGTGTGGAGCAGTATCTAATCCTTCCCATTAGTGCTTTTATAATATCTGAATGAAAATCCTTTATTTTGTCTAGAGGTAATGTTTACTGAGTACCAGTGCCAAATAAGATAGGTCTGTCTGTTTTCTGAAAACAGTAAAACGGCAAATAATGAGAGATAAAGTAATTGAAGAAAAAATAGCTCAGTGTGAACTTCTAACTGGCAGCTCGTCGACTTTATGAATTTAACCTTGACTTAAATAAATTCAAAATACTGAAAGAAAATACTCACCAGCAAAATGGTAAGATCTGTTCTAGTGAGAAGAACGATAGGTATACTGTAAATAACTGACTTAAATGCAGCATCATGTGCTTACTGACAGGTGAATAAAATTTTGAAGAACTGAAAGAGTTAAATTCTGCAAAACCCTAGCCATATAAAGGCAATGTGCTTGCAAAATCAGCCAATAGTTTCTATGTGGTTTTTGATACAGGAAAAGTAGAATTTTCACACTTATTTTCACATGAAAGAAGAAATTAAATTTAAATGAGAATACTGATGTAATTTATTAGTTTATAATTGCAAGTTGCTGCAGTACAAAAGTAAGAGACAGTTCAGGTTATGTTTTTGTTTGACATATTTGAGATATTGAATTCTTATAGTCAAGAATTATGACCTGCTCTTTGGAGCGAGACAATAAAAATGATGTTACAAACAATTTCATTTGAATATGTAGAGAGCTAAAATTTATTTTAAGTGTAGCCATATGCAGCTTCAAATAAAATATTTCTTTTTTCTCCCAGATCTGGTCAATAATAAATGAGTTTTAGAATTTAAATCAAGACACAGTGGAGTTCTTGTTGTACATTATTGATAAAGTGCACTTATTGTAATAACATTTTCCAAGGGAAAATATATTATTTGTTGGCTATGTTAATGCAAACTCTAACATAACTCTGTGTTAAGCTTTTAAAAAAGATTTTGAGTATGTTGGAGGAAGTTTTGTAAGGAGTCTTTAAAATAATTAGATGAAAAATGCAACTTATTATATCAATGAATAAAATATTCTTACACTAGGTCTTCAAATTCACTTTCCCATGTGGGTCAAAAAATCTGTAATGATAATGATATATTTTAGAATATAACAATCAGAAATACTTTGTTGATATTTTAGAAAATGTTTTCTTCCTTTCCTAACGGCTTATTAAATATAGGCATATAGGAAATAAGAATCTCCAGCTAGAAAAACATAAAGAAGTTTCTTATAATTTCCCAAAGTTCCACAACGGTCTATCATTCTGAAGATCTTAGTCTGTTGCTCAGGTCAGCTGTCGTCTTATTTATATTGCTAGTAAAATTCAAAAGTACTTTCAAACCTCCCACCCTAGATATCTGAATATCAGCAGATGTATGTTCTTGTGGGGATCCCATACTCTTATAACCTGCACCACTTCTACTTTGAAACATTACAGTCCATCTGCTCACTTATCTGTCCAAAGGAATGTGGTAATATATAATTCATGAATAGTGCAATAATAATGATCTATCCATGCTGCAGAGGTTTGACAAGGGTGAGATGACCTTGAGTTTAGAGGTATGATGGCATCAAAATTCTCAAGTTGTTACATCTTAGTAACTATTTTTTTTGACCTTTTAATCTTAAACCACTTCTTACTTATGAATGTATGTATTTTTTTAATGTACAAACCTTCCGATGTACCAGAATATGTTTTGGTAACATAGTCCTTCAGAAGGAACAGTGTTCTGGTTTACTAAGTTTTAACATAATGTTACTTTGAGAGTAGTTATTACTGTCTGCTAACAGATTTGTGGTTTTTAATTTGTCTTGGCTCTGGTAATGCTGACAATCTAAGCTCTTAACTGAGAGTACTGTAGGGAATTGGAAGTTTGTACCTTTGTAAGAAAATCAGGAAAAAGATATGTGTGTGTTAACCTTCAAGAACCTGGTGTATTTAAGTCAAGATGAGGTCTAAAGACAGATGAAAGAGGATGAACAAAGATACATTTGTTTTCCTTAAGCAGTTTGAAAATAGTGTAGAAACACAGTATTTCAGATATTTAATTATAACAGACTGTGGACTTTGGCATTCACAATTCAGATTATGTGTAAATGTATGCAAATGAGTAACCCCAAGAAATGAAGAAAATGATGCAAAACGTAAGAGTAGTTGTGGGTATAGGATTAAGCACTAAAAATTCTTGGTAGCTGATAGGAACAGTGGAATATTCCTCCCACACACATACACCCCCACCCCACCCCCATGTAGGTCTTTATTTTCTGCCTTTGTGGACAAGTGATGAATTTTTTAATTGTTTTTATAGTAAATTTGGTTGGGTAACATTTTTTCCTGTGTGGTGATGGATTAGTTTAATGGTCTACCAGTGTTGGGAGAGAGCTATAGATAATCTTCAGGTTGGGTGAACTGGGAGCTCCATTGAGGGCTTCAATAGAGCTATACTGACTGGTACCATTTGGCTTGTTTCACCAGCCAGATTTTTTTTATGGTTTGGATTTTGTTTGTATGTGTAACTATAAAATGAATGTGGTGTTGGGGCTTTTTGTATATAATTTCTGGAACTGCTCTATTAGTCTAGCAGTCTGGCGCTACATAGGCAGGACTGTACATGGAATAAGGAAAAATCACAGCGTATCACTTATTTGCCTTATTTTTTTATATATATATGTATACGTTGACAGTAATTTAAATGTGCTTGTAAAGACTTTCCTTGATTGTTAATTTTAAGTGGACCTTTTTTGACTTTGTTTTTTAACCACTTACTTATATTGATAGATGGTTTAATTCTTTATGGCTGTATATGTGAGGAATATTGCTAGAAGGAAAAAGCAATGTTTTCAGTATTAATCAAAGCACTAAGTGTTTTTGAATGTCATGGTTTTTAAGCTATGAAGTTATCTTTAAAATATCCACATTCCTCTTATTTACATCAGTGCAACCCTATTGAAGTTAACAGGCATATTTCCAGCTAGTTGGTACTGCAGCAAGAGTTGCATTTCCAATCTAAATAGATAAATCTGTGGTTGTTAATATCAAATCATATCTCATTATATTTACAGGGATAATAAGACATGGATGGATGGCTAGTACAGCCAAAGAAGTGTGTTAGCTTTCAGCATACTTGGTGGTGGTTAAAATGTTAATGAATAGCATTAGAAAGGGAATTTTGCACTACTCAGGAAATCTTCTTGACATGAAGAAAAAAGTTAATTTCAGCCCTGCCTCATTAATCAGATCTGCCTACAGCAGTGTCACCTAAGTATGTTTTGCTTTCTGCTGTGTGTTGCTGATGAAGATACTGACATACAAAACAGAAGTAATTGGATTTGTGCTAGAAGGCAATGGCAAAAGTAAAAAGCAATGAATTGAAATGTGCTTTATGACTGACCTTTGTAAAGAATGCCTTAGGCACCTCCATGTGGTGGCTGTCATTATTAATGGTGACTATAGATTCGAGTTTGTTTAAGCAGTCATACACATGAATTGTTTTGCATTTGTCGTATCTGCCATAGATCATACACGTAATCTTTGCATGATGGTGAGGAGCAATAGCCTTCAGGTTTAGAGCATTATCCAAGGGGACCTCTGGCCTCTGTGTATTCATCATTGCTGTTGTATTTCCTGGAGGTGCAAAAGAAAAGAAACTTCTTCACATGCTGTCCCTAAACTAGGGAACGAACTGAGATTAAGACTACCTACAGGAGGGAATGAACTACACTTTGGGAGTTTCTTTGTTTGTGTTTCCAGATTGTTCTGTAACTCCACGAGGAGAAGCTGTTGTAGGAACCAGTTCCATGGAAGACAGACCTCAGGCAACCCAAAGTCTCTCTTGCTTTTATTATATTATGTAACCTAATAAAGCTTGAAGCAAGCAGACATTAAGTTTTGGGTAATCAGGACACCTAGAGTGAGCTCTACTGTGACAACGGGATGGGAAAGCATATTCATATCCATATTATTGCATTAAGTTCCAAATAAAGCATAATTAGTCATATAATAACCTGATTTAAGACTCAAAAACTTAGGTCTGGGAACAGAAATGCTTCTTGTCCTTGATTTAGGTCCTACTTCTCACTGAAACCTCCAAGAGTCCCTGTACCAATTCTTTTCAGATTGTTCCAAACAGTACATGGCTGCTAGAAAAAAAGTTTATATTTTTCTAATCTTATATTGAAGAAATTTAGTTGTTTTGTGTAAAATCCTTGTGAGGCCTTTGATTTTTATGACGATTCTGCTGTCGTCAGACAAAATGGTGATAGCAACATATAAGCATGTAAAACTTAAAAAGAGACTAAAGTGGAGTAGCAAACTCAAGGAAACTTGTACACCAAACATATTGAGGAAGTTGATGTTATAAATAATTCTGACGAAAATTAAAAAGAAATGATAAAAACACCAACAGCCTGTGTACCTACCATTTTGCAATAAGCACAATGGATGATAAGTAATCAGGACAGGGAGTGCCTGTCTGCTGTCTAGTTAAAAAAAAACATTAAGGGCCACTTACTTATATGACCAAAATTTCTGCCACTCATTTGTGTTCAAACATTAGCATTAAGTTCTGAGCTCACTGGGAAATGTGACTCTAAAGGAGATCTCAGTACTCTGAAAATCTGTGGAATGCATGATGATGTGTTGTAAATGTGTGTTCATTTCTACTTAAGTCCACAGAAATATCTATAGCATAGAATTCCTTCTGTGTTCTTCTGGTTTTTGGAAAAAAACCTATTTTTCAACTAGATTTCATCACTGATAGCATTTTTCTGGCAATATACATAAATAATGACTTACGGCAACACCTTCTCTTACTTTTCAATATTAGGTTTTGTCTAAAAAAATATCTCCAAAAAATATTTAAAGTATTTAAAAATGAAAGTATACTTGTCTACCCAAGTATATTTTTGGCAATAGACGGTCACCCTATGTACAGAAATGTCTAAGCAAAGCAGTTCATATGAATATAAATTTGCAGAAAGGAGTGGAAGTCTACACATTAAACTAATGCACACACCGAAACACACCATTTTGCAGGGGACTAATAACAAACAAGAACAGGAAAAGTTGTAGCTTCTTTTCTTTTAGAATTGGACATTGTCAAAGAAGTTGGATACTCTACTAATGTATATGTATATGTAATTGGCCAAATCTCAATGGAATAAGTGTCAGCATTGGAGCCAATAGAGAAAGTATGAGACAGAACTTATTATGTGCTGGTAAAAGCAATGGCTGGTGGTTTGGATAAACAAAAGCTAGAAGGACTGTGAATAACCAAGGGACCAGATTTGATTTGGTGTTTGAAAAGATGATAAATCAGATGAATTTTTTTAAAAAACAAAGCCCAAAGAATTTTAGTAGCAGAATATCTGAGAAGTAGTTCAAACTGCTTATCACTGAACTGTGCAAAGTAGATGTCTAATCTCCCTCGCTACCACAGTTAAAGATTTAGAGGATATTGTACAAAACTTTCTTGAGTCTTTAAAATCCATCTCCTTTAGTGAATGATAAAGTATTTGTAGCAGGAGGAAAGGAAAGCTTTTTAACCAGGTTCACCAAGTCAGGGGTAACGGTTCGTATGCTGCAGGACAGAACTATTGGAACAATTCTTGCATCTTTTCATCCCACTCCATTCAAGACCTAATGAAGTTTAACAAAGACAAATGCAAAGTCTTGCATGTGGAGTCACCTCCTGAAACAGTGCTGACTGGTGACTGGTTGCTTTCGTTAATCAGTGACATTGATTATCTTGGTGAACATGAGTCAGCAGTATGCCTTTGTGATAGGCTGAACTACAAAGTGATTTTATAAAAACAAGTGATTCTTCCTTCTACATTTCATCTGTGAGGCTGCATCTGAAATTTTGCATGCCAAGCTGGAACCCCTAACACTGGAGAGGGATTGACAGTTAGAAGTCCAGCAGAAAGCCACTGAGATGGGCAAGGGGCTAGGACATGTGACATGTTGAGGGGAGCAGAAGTGAGGAATGCATGACAGGATGAAGAGAAGACATAATGATCATGTATATGAGTTGTGTTACTTCCAGTGTGGAGAAGAGGAGGGTAGTGAGGACTTCATACGTTTTTGCTTCCCAGCAGGGTGTGTTGTAGAAAAGATGGAGCCAAACTTTTCTGAGAAGTGTACAACATAACCAATGCTGGCAGTCATTTTAAAATTTCAGTAAAGGAAATTCTACTTGGACACAGAAAAAAACCCTTGTCACTGAGAGAGCTGCTTAGCCCTGGAGCAGGGCCTAAAGAGCTTGTGTAATCTGCATCTGTGGAAGTTTTCAAAATTTGTCTGGAGAAGGCCTTGGACAAACATGATTTTGCTTTGAAGTTACTTCTGCTTTAAGCAGGATATTGGACTGAGTGATTTCTAGAGTTTTCTTCCAGTATAAATTTTCCACTTGTTCTAAGTGAAAAATGTGAGTCACTGGGCTTAATTTTCAAAAGTGGTCTTAATGTTTAGAGACTGCTAAGGGTTGGTTTGATCCTTCTCTCTCTCTCAGCAGATAGACAACTAAGCTTTATTGTAAATGTCCTCATTTGATGATTTCCATATTCCTCAACATGGTAAATGCCATTAAATCTAATTAGTGTAATTTTAGCAGGTACTTTTAAGAGATCATGGCAAACAATTTTTGTTTCCAAATTCCCTCTAGAAAGCTCTTATTTATTTCCACCCTGGTGTAGGTTGCAACCAGTACTGAAAGTAAAGTAAGCATTGCATTTATTTTTCACTCTATCAGCTGATTCAGGTTAATGAACTATTAAGTCTTCCTTATGACTTGCTATCATATTTTTTATCATTGTTACCTTTTTGAAATCTCCCTATAAGCTTGTATCCAGCGTTGCTTTTTCTCTTCCCTGTAACTGTCTTTACCTATGTCTATTCATGTTATTATTGTTGTTTTGACAGCTTTACACATCCCAAATGTTTCCCCTATTTTTTCAGAGTTGTCAGCATTATTTTATTTATCTCCTCTGGAGGTATTGGGAATGTCAGTTTTCCCTTAAATTCTTTATTTTCCTTCTTCATAGATGGATTTTATTCTTGTAATTTAGCTTGCAATACTGTTTATGTAGTGTTCAGTTTCCTCTAAGGTTCACTTAAAAGATCAACAAATTCAATCTTTCTAAATGAAGTCAAGATTTCCGTTTATATCCATCTTTCTATACATTTTTTTATATTGCAATAAGTAAATGTGAAAGCTAATGACAGGATTTAAATCTGTGTACATACTCTACAAATATGAATATACTTGAAAATATTATCTCTGTAACACTGATTCCTGATGTTCCTTGTCTTCTTTCCTCTTTCCTCACAAAAGCAAGCCCATACATAAAGAATGAATCCAGTGGCAATTTTTGGGTTTATGTATTTTATTACTCTTTGCTTCCTAATACTGTCATGCTTCCATCACTTATTTTATGTGTATGCACAATAATTTATAGCATTATTTCATATATATCTCTAAAGGTATTCACAAAATGAGGTATAGCCACTCATTTGCAAGAATAAAAAAGACTGGTGTAGTTGTAATCCTGTAGATGTACATTGTGGCCCTCACGGTGCTTATGCCAAAGAAGCTGTTTAGATGGACTTCTAAGGAAGCAAGTAGCAATTATTTGAATTTATTTGAAAAAGATGGCAACACTGACATGTTTTACATGTACTCTGATAGTATTCTGAGCAACCATAGTAATGTTTCTTTTGTGCTCAGCAGCTAGCTTTTTGGGGTTGTGGGTTTTTTTTTTTTGCATTGACAATTTAAAAAGATGGAACCAATAAATGAGTGTTCTTATAACAAATTAAGTAGGTGCAGTGCCCAGCAGACACTGAAATGAAGCAGTCCCCAATAAGAGTAACATTCCTTTTCTTTTTGTCACAGTTTGCATGTCTCATTAATATTCTACAACTATCTCTAAATTATTCCAGCTCAGTGTTCAAATGCCAATCAGTCTTTTTAGTTCATTTTGAATAAGCAAGCAGGTAAACTTCAGTTATATAACTTATAGTGAGAACAAGGGAGAAGTCTTCTATGAATCAGATCCAGAGACAACAGCCCAATAATGCTACTTATCTAACATAACAGAAGAACTAGTAAATTCTTAGTTTTTAGTCATTGTGCAGCACTTACATTAATGTTCCAAAGAGCAACCTTTTCTAGTGACATCTTTAAAAAATTCTATTTGTTTTCTATTTGCAAAATGTGAAGATCATCTGTCTCTTGCTGTGCCTGATGGGCATGCATACTTTAGTCATAGATATTTCAAGAAAAGTAGAATAATGCAGTTGCAAGAGGAGCTCCTTTCCTTACTGCAGTAGGATAAAAAAAAGCAAAAAGCCAAACCATATCTAAGTTCAAGACTTGTGACTAAAATCAAACATATTATTGTTGTCTCTATCAAAATAAACAGTAAGTAAAGCTAAGTCAAGCATTTCTAAATTTATCTTTGGGCTTTTTATTTCCTCTGGGAAGAGAGAAAAGTGTTTGACAAGAGTTCTCCAAAGGATAACTAAGCAGTTTCTTGTTTTGGTGCCAATAGCACCCTAAAGGTCTTGACCAAAATAATTAAAAGAAATCTTCGGGGAGCAAGAGAATAGTACATCTCTTCTTTTACCATACTCTTAACAGAGAGATTTCCTTCATGACTGGGAAGAAAACTAAGAGTCATGAAAACACTGGTGGTTTTCTTTTTCTTTTTTTTTTTTTCTTTTTTCTTTTCTTTTCTTGATAATGTTCCAGAAAGTGCAGGTGACTCTCAACTTGTACTGGAGTGCAGGGGCAAGGTGAGAAAAAAAAGAGGAAATTTTGTAGATGTTTGAAACATTTCTTTTTTTAGGGTTATTTAAGCAAAAGGAAACCCCAGTATCCCCTTTTTACATTTCATGTTTAACCCAAATATATTGACAAGGCTGGAGATGGATTTATAATGTTTGAATTCATATAATTTATGGTAATAAAAAAGATAACTCCATTGTCTGGAGTGATGCTACTTGTGTAGCATGCCATTGCCTGCTTAAACAAATTGGTGGTCAAAAGCAAGTACCAGATTCTTTGGAGGAAGCTTTACAAAGCCCCCTGCACAGAATCCCACTGTTCTGCATGCTAAAGTGTTTGCTACTTCTTTCCTGTACGTTTTTCATCTGAGAGAGAGGCATTATTTATATATCAGTGTGAAAGGATGCATTTTGGTGAGGCTGTGATTTAATAGAAGGCTTTTCCACAAAGGTGGAGGACTGTGTGAAAAGAGATTGCATAACTCCTTAGAGTTATAGGCAAATAGTCTTCTTCAAACACTTCAACTTATGAAGAACTGTTATGTATCTGTTCAAATTTTAGCCTTGTTTCTACCTGTGTAATAGAAATACTTTAAGGCATGTTAAGGAAGAAGATATGTTTGAAACACTGGGAAATCAGAACAACATGGAATGTAGCTATTATTTTTTGACAGGATGCACCTTTTTTTTGTTTCTTCCCTGATGGTAATAAATGGAGAAGTAAAAAAAAAAAAAACCCACCACCTTTAAGAGTGACAAGACTGCATGGAAATTAGGATTAATATAGTTGACTTATGTAATGTTAGCTTTTTAAAGCAAATGTGGGCTGTGTATTCCTCTGCTAGAAAGCAGCCAAAAATAGAAGCCTCTCTATTGTACCTTACTAAATTAATTATGTGGCTACTTTGAATTGAATTGCTTACCCCACTATTTAATTTGTCAAGGAGTATTTATATTTGAAACCTCTTATTGTATTTTTGTAGTTAAAATGTCCAAATTAAAAATAAATAAAAAAGTAGTAGTATTGACTAAATTTGATTTGGGACCATTTACTGTGCTGCTTACACCCCTCTTGATTCTTTCCAGTGGATTCCAGTCTAGATGTAGATGTAAAGAGAAATTTTAAGTAGTTTGGATGTAGAAAGATCTTTGCCTACTCCTACTATATCCCATGACAGAAGGGAGCCATTGTTCTGATAGTGTTCTGTTTTCTTTGGATTGACTAGCAGAAAGTATTCCTTAGTCTCTGAAGGATATTGTAACAGCTTTTCTTTAGCAGTTCTCTTATACATTTAACCCAAAAGTTCATCGCATCTGGATTCTCTAAGGCTTATCCATCAGCACAAAGCTAATGTATAATATCAAGGTTAAAACAAGGAGGAAGTCTTCTGTTTTAAATTTTAATATTCATCTAAGTGAAGAACTAATGACACTGAAGACATATAATGTAGACAGAAATTGGGAAAGCTTCCTTGCACATGTCCATTAATGTACTATTTTATGACTGCGGAAGAAATTTGTCACAGAAACATTGCTACAGAGACAAAAACCTTCACCATCCCCTTCTTGTTTCAAAGACCAAGTCTCCTTATATCAAGAAATACTAATCTCTGAGAAGCTTTATATGGCAGATCAATGTTTTTAATGCATTAATAATCTTAGAATGATTACAAATATTTTGCAATGAAGACTGCATGACCTTTTTTTTTAAAAAAAGCAGTTTATTCAGGCACGTGCAAGGGATTTATTTGGCTGTTTTAAAAATTTATTTGTGTTGGACTTAGGTAGACTTCTGAGTAAGTGAGTACATAAGCCAAGAATGTTCTTTGAGAAATTTGCTGAATTTTCAGATTCGCATCAGAACCAAGCATATTTTTTTTTAATATGAAAGCAGAGAAAACTTAATATTGTCCAAACTCACAGTGCTTAATTCTTGCTGTTGGTAGCAGAGGATAGAAGACGCAATTCAGTGTCCTTTTAAGACTATAGTATTACATTTGATCTGACAAGTTAGAATTGAATACAAAGTTTTTATGTACCTCTACCTTTGTATCTAAAATTTATAGTAACTGTTTCTCTACATGTGTGTATGTATATTACTTTATATATATATATATGCATTGGTATATAAATATAAGATCACAGATTCCCTTGGAGTACATTAGGTGTATAACATTTCACGTTCTCATTACAATTGCTGTCAAAATAATAGGTTCACATTTCTGTTATGCTCTCATTACAACCTTCAGTGAGATATTGGAATTTAAAGCCTCATATATTCAAAGAATTAGGGGAATTTACTATATTGCGGTGACCTTTTCAATATTCTATAAATGGATTGCTGAAAATTTTACTTTTCTTTCTTGTTGACTACTCTTAGTTGCTAATTGTGTGTAGAAGAGTTGAAACGGATGACCTTTCCAGTGTTTTGTATTTTGATTGGCCAAAAGATGTATCAAACTTGCATAGTACTATATATTTAACAATAGTTATGCCCTTTTATTAAGCTATATAATACATATAACTTTTTCAGATTTAAAAAACTGAAGTAATATTTGCGGCATGCATAAAGTGGCATTTTGTTTCAAAGATGTTCCCATTGATGATGAAAGTTAAGATCTAATACATAATTTTCTGAAGGTCCAACTTCCTGAAATCATAGGTATTTATAGATGTTTCTGACACTTAAGTGGGAAGTTTTTAGACACCAAACCTCTTTAGTATTCATGTGTATATTTCTGACTGGGTAACACTTTTATTTAGCAGTAGTTGTTGCAATGTCTCTTTGTTAAAATGAGAAGAGAGGACCACCTTCAATACATGACTTTTATTCAGCAAGGCAGTACTGAGAGTAGGAGGGTGATATATCCAGTTCAGTAATCCTTTAGCATTAATGACTTGGAAACATTCTGTAAAAGCTGCAGGTCTCTTAGGCTTGCATCTGAAAGAATTACATTTAATTTGATTTTTAGTTTCTTTTACTTTCTAGTTAGTGCTGTGCACACTAACTGCTGCTTAGTATGTGAAACCTCAGTCCAGAGCCAGTGGGGTTTGTGTTTTGTTTTTTAATTTTAATTTTTCAGTTTTAGAGGAAGGTGTGAGAAGGGTATGGAGGAAAAAGACACTTTCAGAACAGGGATGTGGGGAGGACTTAACAAGTCTCTTCAGTCTTGAAAGATAGCAAGTTTCAGTCAAGATCTTTGAGTGATAGCAAACTAAGCACACTTCCCTGAAACACTACTTCTGGTAATCTTATATGGTGGCATAGTCTATATTACAAATGTAATATAACTAGTGTAAAGAAACCATATAATGTATTTATGGAATCATTATTGGTGTGTTTTATTGCCCCCCTCCTCTTCCCCCCAAAGACTCATTTAATTCCTAATCTGTGTCCAGCTTCTGATGCTAGTACAGTGGCATAATGGCATATAAATGTCATTTAATTAGTTTCAAGCAACAGTCATGAGAAGCAAAGAAATTAACAATTTTTCTTACCCTTTGGATTCTTTCTTATGGGCATTTCATATGTAAATAATGACAGAATCAGGAATGTTCAATTATACTGCTGCATTGTTGCTGTAAGTATCATGCCACATTATTTGTGAGTTGCATTTGGTGCAGCGACAAGGAAGGTACTGATAAAAGCAGGAAAGATAAGCTAAGGCTGACATGATGAGTTGCCTTTTTTCCTAATGTTCCAGGTTTGTTGAAATTAATGACATACATGGCTACTGTGTTCAGTTACTAGAGGAAAGGATACTGGTAAACAAGCATGCTGTCAAATCTGGCTTTTATCAGGAGTTCTTTAGTCATTGTCTTTGCTGACTACAGGTTTAGCATTTTAGACATGATTTTTAAATGGTTTCTACATTATTCATAACTAGTCAAATAGTATTATTAAAAAAAAAAAAAATCAACTTAGATAATGGGGGAAAAATGTTTTCCAGCTTGGAAAAAGTAAAGAACTCTTAGATAATAGGCTTGCTTCTTAAAATCAGTTCTTGTTTCAGTTGTAGTGAGATACAGCCTTGTTCTCAGTGACTATGCCTGTATCATTCCTGGAGCTGCCATCAAAGTAACTGCAATGTGAAATGCCTGATGATCTTTCTGCCACCCATCCATATAGCCTGAGCTTCCAGGCTGTTTCAACACTCTTTATGCATACTCAGGGCAGCACCTGCAGCCTTTGTGTGTGTAAAGACAATAAATTGGGTGTTTAGAATGGGCAGCAGTTCTGGGAATCCATCAAGATGAGAGATTCTGTAATCTCTTCCATTGCCAGTGGTGAAAATTGTATTTGAACTTTAGAAAGTCATTCTCTAGAGCCAAACTCCAGCAGTTCCTTTTGTTACAACTTTGATACATTTATTTCCAAGCATCACCTGGGATACACATATGTATATACTACAAAAAGTTAAACAGATTCCATATTTTAACACTGATTGTAAAAGACTATAATTTCATGCATCTTCTTTGTGATTTTTTGAGGGCTTAATTGCTATGTCACGGTAATGCTTATCAGAAAGCACTGAAAAGCTTTAATTACTTTGTACTTTGGTTAGTTATGAATGCATGCAAAATTTAACTATTTCCCCAGAAGCAAATAAAGTCCACATTTATTATGTTACATAAAAGTTATAGAATGATTTAGAATAATTAAGCTAAAGGCTGTCTTACTTGGGATTTAGCTCATCTAAATGATGCATAAAATTAATCTCAGAAAATTATATCATGTTAAACTACTACATGAGAAAGAACCAGAAAGTTTTGTTATAGGAAATGCAACTTCTTGCAGTAAAGTACGTGTATGTTACATAAAGGAACAGAATTGTGGTGTGGTCTGACTTGATTAGCTGTGTTTGAGAAATTAGAACCATTGGGGAAAAGAAAGAGCAATAAAAAAGTGTAAAAGATGACAGAACTTAAAAGCAATATACTGGAAGGGTGGGGGAAATATTAGGCAATTCAAATAGAATTGGGAAAACAGAAAGAGATGCAGGTAATAAGAAAGGGCAAAATGAAAAACCAACAAATTTCCAAAGCTGACCTTGATATATTTACAGTCAAGTTTTACTATTACAACCGTATTTAATATCTGCATCCTGTTAAAAGCAACCTAAGATCCTTTTGATCTGTGTTGGCATTGTAACCTTGAGTGTCAGAGGATCAAGTGCTGCCTACTTTTCTCAAGAGAGTTGATTTATTCTTCACAGTGAGAATTATTTACATGAGGGATGTGAGGTTAGAGGAATCATTCTATGTGGCAAAGCTATGTTAGGAATTCCACAGCTTAATAGTTAAAAGAATGCTACACTCTAAACACTATTATCAGTTTTATGGAAAAGAACATAGACGTCGATGAGGAAAGAATACAGGAAATGATTGGGATAAAAGTAGATCCAGGAATACGAGGTACTAATGAATGTAAGTTTAGGCATGTTAGTGTCTTAATGCTTCTGTGTACTTTTTGAGTTTTTAAATATTCAAGTAATTATGTAAGATACAGCCATTGAAGATATTTCCAGGAGTGGTCTATGAAGCTCAGGAGGCAATAACAGGCGTGCTGAAAGCTGTCACAGTTGTTAAGATTTTATAGAGCCCCAGGAGTGTAATTGTGCCAAGGAATAGGTGGGGTTTCACTTACCAAGTTGGCCAAACATCCTCTGTTTATTTGAGTGCTGTATCTGCCATCACACAAGAATGATCAATCAGATGATTAAGGGAGTGGAAGACCTTCCTTATGAGGAAAGGCTGAGGGACCTGGGCCTGTTTAGCTTGGAGAAGAGGAGACTGAGGGGGTGACCTTAGCAATGTTTATAAAGGCTAAGAGTCAGGAGGATGGAGCCAGGCTCTTCTCATTGATGGCCATGGATAGGACAAGAGGCAACAGCTGCAAGCTGGAGCACAGGAAGTTCCATGTGAATATAAGGAGAAACTTATAAGAGATTTTGAAGGCTGGGGGAAGTCCTGAACTCTTTCTTTATAGCTTAAATGGCAGCTGGCCAACTCTGACTATTTACTCCATCATGTGGTTTAAAAATTAATTTCAGAATGTTCAGATAATTTCTTGGAGAAAGTAACAGTATGTGCTCTTCATATAAATGACAATACTGTATGAAAAACAGGCAAATATTAGTACACTTAGCCATTCTGATATTATCTAAGTTCTGTTACTATTTACAGGGTGGCAATGATA
Organism: Hypotaenidia okinawae; assembly: GCA_027925045.1. Classification (NCBI taxonomy): domain Eukaryota; kingdom Metazoa; phylum Chordata; class Aves; order Gruiformes; family Rallidae; genus Hypotaenidia; species Hypotaenidia okinawae. The sequence goes on along the minus strand of BSDF01000013.1, from coordinate 13,423,952 downwards.
ACATTATTTAGTTAATGGAAGCTCCACAAAGAAACTGTGCAATTCTCTATTGTAACATCAATATATTGGCAGTAAGAAAACCTCTGCTTTCTCAGCTGGATGTCAGTAATTAATATCTTGCTGTCTAATTAGATTCTTTCCTTCTCATTTAAATGTTGATTTCTGAAGCAAATGTCCATGTTGCCAGCATGTGTGGTGTTCTAGTAGAACAGAACATCTGGCTGCCCACCAATTAATGTAATATAGGAAGGCAGGCCTTTCTAGGGAGAAACTCTGCTCTGTTTATTATGAACAGCAGAAACTCCATCAGATACAAACATTAAATAGATGTTGGTGTATCATTATCTTCTAAATGCAAAATGATCAATGTTGCCCTCTCTGAAATTTCTGTAGACCTTGGTGGGTCAATGACTTATTTCAATGTTTTTCAAAAGCTGTAACCTTAGAATTATATGGTTTGGGTTGTAAGCGACCTCAAAGATCATTTAGCTCCACCCCTCCACCATTTCCCCTTGTCCTATTGCTCCAAACCTCTCTAGATAGTCCCTGTCCAACTTTCCTATAGCCCCTTTAGGTACTGGAAGGCTACAATAAGGTCTCCCCCGAGAGCCTTCTCTTCTCCAGGCTGAACTACCCAAAACTCTCTTAGCCTGCCTTCATAGGAGAGGGACTCCAGCTCTCCGATATCTCTGTGGCCTTCCTGTGGACTCACTCCAACAGCAACCTGTGTGTCTTGTAAATAATGTTAAGCTTACATTTTCTAGGAAACTTTAAAGTAATAATACTCTGAGAAATTGAGATATAGGTAAGATCAAAAGAAAACACTTAAGAATGTACAATAAAAATAATATTTTGCTGGAATATAGATTTGAGAAGTCTTTTTCTCTTATGGGGCACATGTAACCCTAAATAAGTTGGGATACATTTGAGGAAAGGAAATCTGGAGTTCATAAAATTACTGAAATTCTTTAGAAATTACTGTAGCTGTTTAAGTGTATCTTCTGGCACTTTGCTACTTCCAGTCCTCCAGATAGCTTTGTCTCAGAGCACACTTCTGTTGCTCTCTCTTTGGTCCATGCAGAGGGGAAGAGCTGGGCAAATACCACTCTATATGGTAATCAGGTTTAACAGTTTCTCTGTCTCTTTTTTGCCCCTTTTAAATACAGCTATCTTGAATGAATGTAGTTGGAAGAATACTTGTTAATCTGTGGAAATTATCCTTAGTTGCAATGAGTGTAGATATGGGTGCAGTTTCTAGGTCTGAAGGTTTTCAGTGTTGAGTATTGCTCATCTCTGTGTTTGGGAAATGGTAACAATGCTGGGTAACCTTTTTTATGAATAGGAACAAATAATAGGTCCCTTAAAAATCACGTGTTTCATTAAAGTCTAGATCACCTCATATGTTAGGATCAGCTCATATGTTGCATTCTGTCTAACCTGAGAAGCCAGGTATAGGCACCTTCAGTTAGATCTGAAGGTGAAGGGTTGTCTTGTAAGAAACCTGCATCTTCATGCCTGAGGAATTGACCTTAGATGAAGCTTGACAATGCTTCTGAGGATAATGTGAGGAACAGAAGTGTGCAGTGTACTAAAAGTTATTAAAGCTCAATTTTTTTTTCAGCAAAATTGCCTTGTTCTCAAAATGCTGTTGTAAATATCACTTTACATAAGCACATTAATGATCAAATATTAGATTACCCTTTTGTGATATTTTCTCAGCTTTAATTTTTATTTAATTGAAACTATTAGTAGTCCTGTAACATTTAGAAGAATGGCTGTTGTAAGGTCAGGTGCTGTTTATCCAAAAGTACATATTTGTCCAGCAAGCTAATATTTTTAAGACATTGTAATATTAGCTGTATTACATACATTTTCTCAGAGATTGTGCTGGGGTGGGGCTGTAAGGCTTTTAAAAATATTGCAAAGAATTATTACAAATACTTTTTTAATAATGAAATTTGCACTGCCATAATATTCTCTGATATAAATTTGTAAGCTTTCCAGCTGGAAGACAAGACTTGAATAATATATGAAGCTTAGTGAGGTTTTTTGTAAATATTTTGTGCATAATTTTTCTTTTCCTCATCAAATTTGCAGCTTTTATGCAGTTACTGAATTTCTTTGCATTCTCCTTTTCCCAGTACAGATTTTTTTTATTTTATCAAAGTGCTGAGTTAATTTCAAAATATCTAAAGCAATCATTCTAAAAATTATCAGTGTTTATTGATACGTAGTGCTGTTAAAGAACTTTGTGCTAATCCTCCACTGGAAGCATGCGTGTTATAACAAAAAGATATAAATGAAATGCAATTTTGAATTGTTAACATGAAAGTTTTCTACAAAGGATAGATTTTGTAATTATTTTGAGTTATTTTTATGGCAGTACATATAGGATCCAGTCATGTTTTCCATTCTATAAGGTAGATAAGAATTCTTAGCTTTATAAAATCTGCCAGATTGGAGGAATTAATCAGCGGTCTTACTGTTTCTCCAGCTACTTGTATGAAGCTCCTTCTGGGCTCCTAGAGGATGACTTTTCTTCTGCCACATTGAAAACACTGTGAATAATGTTTTTTTTAAAGAAATACCTTTATACAAATATTATCATAGCTGGAAAAGGATTTATTGTGTTATTTTGACTTTATCCTGACAGTAGAGGATGGTTCTTTCAAATGCATCATCTATTAGAGCTTATTAAACTTGTCATTTTTCTAATTTTTTTTTGTCTTTTTAATGTCAGATATTTCAAATCCTGTTTAATTTTCTGTTGTCATAAAATATTTTCTTCAGAGGCTTATAAAGAGTACATTAGATGATATTGGGGGAAGCTATTCCTTGTGAATGAGTGTAGAAAGATTCATGTAAATCTGAAAGATGCTCTCAACCTCCTTTCCATTTTTTTGCAATACCAAGTGAATTATGAGCATTCTTCTATCTTCTCTTTTTTCATCTAGTGCAGGGATGTAGAGCATCTTCTGCCCAGATTGTGATTCAGAAGTTAATTGTTGAAATAAGCTACCTCTGAATTCCTTTTCTGAGGACTTAATCTGAACTGTTTTACTAAACCAGAGGTGTTTCTCTTCTTCCAGCCTTCTCAATTAAAACTTCAGTGGCACTATGTGGGTTTTCTTCCCATTCCTAGGCAGTGGAACAGTTCCTGGATTATGTTGTATATTGATCCAGCAGTGTGTACGTGGCACCATTTGTTAAAGAAGATCCTGAGGGTAATCTTAGATATTTCCACTTAACCCTTATATTGGGCTGTAAAGTTACATAAAAGCATCCTGTTCACCTTTACTGTAACACCATTCTGACACGAAGCTTGTTTTCCCATTTTATTAATCTCCCTAATCTCCTCTCGGTCACTTCTCACTTGAAGACATTTCATGACATCTTATTTTCACCTTCCTCATGGATCAGATAGGCTTCATTTCAATCTGTCTGAATGCATATGTAGATGTATTTGTAATTTTATGCTGTGTAATTGCTGGCATTGCAGTAGAAAAAGCTTACTGCTTCCAAAAGTAACTGACTTGTGAAACGATAAAAATAGTTAAAACAGAAATTTATCAGATATAAAAGAATCCTTTTGAAATACATTTTATTCCATTTTGTCTCTTCAATTATTCAGGAAATCTTGTAGATCTGCCATTGCTAGAACTCCATTAGCTCAAAGTTGTCTGCTTTTGGTTCCTCCTCTTGGTGGTATATTTTGCCCTGGGATTCCAGTGGAAAATCTGTGATAAATGCAGCTTTTAGAAAGACTGTCTTACATATGTTTTTTCTTAATCTAAATAATTCCTTTCGTAAGAAGATTGGTCTCTGGAGTAAAGTGTACATATTTCTAGTGCTAGATAGTTCTGCTTCCTGCTGAAATGAGCTATTGCATTTGCTTTTAAGCATGTACCAATAATTTGAGTAGAATTAGCTCCTACAGGCACACACTTTACATATCATAATAATGTTTCCTTTGCCTCTCAATTCATTTATGCAAAATGAGATGGAAGATATTTTTTTCTTCTTTACTCTGCTACTAGATTACTGATCCCAAGATAAGTCTTTAAAGACTGGGAAAAACATGGAAACAGCTATTCATTTATCTTCTTTGTAATGCTCCTCTAAAACAATTAATTTCTCTTTTTAGTTGGAGTGCTTTGAAGCTAAGCAGCTACTGTGATTTATGTGGAACTTTGATATTGTAATCAATATTGTTCTCTGAAGGCTGATTTTCATGATTATAAAATCTCTAGATTGTATTCATTCTTGTAAAACCACAAAAACCTTGAACTACAAGATGTGCTTTTATGTTGAAAAGTACTTGTGTTGTAAGTAATTGTTGAAGATATGTGTGCTAATATTGTTAAAAATTAAGGAATTTGGAAAGAAATTTTTTTCCCCCAAGGCAGTGTAAATTTCTTCTAATCTAAAAGGGGGAAGTATTGATAAACAGTAATAATGGCTAGAAATAATCTCCAAAACTGATCATCTGAAATATTATGGATAGTCAGGTTAATTACAGTTCTAAAAGAGTGAGGTGAAACAAAGAGATTGCATTTTGGGGTTTGGAGAGCAAAGGGGACAGCTCATGAAATTTAGGCCCTTTAATTGACCTACTAAACAAGAAACCACAGATTACGGGGGTCAAAATTCCTTCATCAGATCCTGTAAACCCTGATTGATTGACGGAGGCTCTTTTATTCAATTAAAGGTTGTCTTAGACTCTAAGAAAAACCAGGGCCTACTGAGAGTTGGTTTATACTGATTTTTTGAAAGCCACTTTTTTTTTAAACTTTTTTTTTTAACCTCAAACAGTCAACATTACAGTAAGCAACAGTTAGGAGGTTTTTTCCCCCTGTTGATCTGCAGTATTTCTATTGGAATTAGAAGCAACATAGAGATCTGTAAATATGTTGTAAAGACTTCAGAGCTTAACTTTTTTAGTCTCCAATAAATAACTAAAATATTTCAATGTTATGTTCCCACATGATGCCCCAGCTCTTAGCACACTGCGTTGTGCCTTTGAGCCTATTGATCTATGGAAGCCTGAACTTCCTTTTCTGTGCTTGGCAAACTCTATAGTTCAGCCAGGAGCAAGTATATGCATGTTTCAGTTTTTGATGGAAAAGCAGTAAAGAGAGATTGTGATAAAGTGGATATTTGTGTACATACTTGTTTAGTTAAGAGAGTATGATAGTGGCTAATATTTTCATGTAGTGTCTTGCTTAAAATCTGCTTAATTACCCAAGAAATGAAGAGTTACAAATGTGATGGAAATTGTATGAAAGATGAGATATGGGAAACTTTGAACTTCTAAATTGGATAATTATATCAGGCAAATTAACTTCAGCCCTTGAAAAGGATAGAAGTACTTGTCATATAAGTAAGTATGGTATGCTCTAGAAGAACCATCATATTTCTATAAAAAAGTTTCTGCCTTGTAAGTTAGTTCAGATGGTCGTAATATTAAAAATCAAGGCCAGCTCTGTAAAATTACAGATGACTTTGATGAGACCAGCCAACTGCACAATAAAGTGCAGCATAGATGAATGTAAAGTTTTACATACAGGGAACAATCCAAGTGTCATAATTTTATATAAATTTACCTCTGTCACGTTACCTCTGTTAGCCTTCCTTTGTCATCTTCTTTATTTAGCAGGTGAGTATGCTCCCATGAGAAATGTGCTAGTCAGAGAGGTATGCTTATGCAGGGTAAGAACAGATTTCATTCAAAGTAAATAAAAAACAATCAGGTTTTGTTTGGGATAGGTGATCTCTAGAGGCCACTTTCACTTCTGATATTTATGATTTTTGGACGATTTCCTTTAGCTTGTGTGTCATCTAGAGAAAAGCTTTAGATCAGAAATGGGACCATAATTTGTGGAGAGGAAATCAACCAACGTTTTAATGCAAAGTGTGTTAATGCTTGCAATTACTTTACCTTTAATAATAACTAGCAATCATTTTAAAAGTTTTGAGGTCGGTTATTAATTGTCATGTAAGCAACACAGAAATTGCCAGGTACCAATTTGTTGAGTGTTGTTTTTGAGGCAAGGAGTGAAATATAGGAGGATTCCAGCTGGTTTTGCTGACTTTTATTTACTATTTCAGTCACTTTCAAGCTCTAATTGTCGTTAAAGTCATCATCTGGAAATTTTTAAGAGCATGTGCCACTAAATTTGTTGTTAGAAGTAACAGTGTTATATAACTTTTTTTCAGGGACAGATTTTGAGTCAGTCCATGTAAACCTGCTGTAACAAGCTACTTAATCATTAATGTCATGGAATAAATTAGATTATGGATTTGTATATTGTATTTGTCAACTCGTGGGAAATAAAGGACTGGTAGTACCCAGATAGACATGACAGAATAACAGCATGTACCCTAACTTGAGGATCACTAGTGCAATTTTTTTTTTCACCAGTTTCTCTGCTATGAGATTTATGTTCAGGTTACAGGGTAAATGTTCACAATCTCCATTAAAGTTAAATAGCATTCATGCTAACTTTTAGTGACTTCTAGTTCATTGCTTTTACATTTCATGTAGTCCTGTCATTTTTGTTATTATTGTGCTCTTTGCTCTGTGTGTAGTTACTATTTCCTTTGTGTGTGTGTGTGTGTATAAAGAAAAATATTTCTTTTTCTTTCTGGCGAGGGTTAACTCCTTTTATTACTAAGATGACAGACTAACACAACGATTTTCTGGGATGGCTTAAATGTGTAGGCAGTGTGAGATTTCCAAGCAGAGCTAATAGTCAGCTGACACTGCTGGAAAAAACAGAGTAATTCTCAATTTCTATTTAGCTATGAAAGGCTCTGTTACTATTTCAGAAGGTGATTTGCTGCATTTTAAGCTCTAACTACTCCAGAGTATATAATAATACGTTGCATCTCTCAAAGTAGTTGTTGGGACTGGGAAGTATTGTACTAGGCGAGAAACTACACATGATTTTGCTAAATCTATCTGTTATTTCTTCTTGTTGTTTTTAACCAACCTTAATGTCTTTCAGTGGAATTGCTCCTAATTTATATGAAGCAATGGCAAGAAGGTGAGATCAAATATGATGGATAGCATGTGTTCCAGTTTTGTCTGATGGTTTATTATGTAATGTAGTTTCCTTAAGTAGTGTATTATGTATTAGTTTATTATAACGTATTTTGAAAAGAACATGCTCATTTTACTTTAAAAAAAAAATCCAAAATCTGTGGCTGAGAAGCAATATTTTGCCTTCAGAGGAAATTGATCCTTCATTTTTACCTCGTACTCATGTTAAAAAGTCTTTATCATCAGCTATAAGAAGTTTAAGGGAAATGAATTCATCTTGCATGTAACTTGTGAAGCATGTGGCTTATTACAGAAAGGACACAGGTGAATTACAGTGGGTGAGCTAGAGAGAGATCTCATTCCACATCAGCTGCTTGGCAGTGACTACCTGTTTTTTCCCTGCAGTCAGTGTTGAGTAATTTATGATAGTTTGTCCCCTTGGTGAAAGCAGGATGGCTCACCTCCTGTATTTACCACTCTTCTCACGTACCAGAGGCATGTTTGCAAGTTTGTGACATGTTGAGTTACCAATGGAGCTGGAGAAAGCCTTCTGGCTGGTGCTAGCCCATCTCTTGACCCTTTAAATCAGTTCTGCTTCCAGGTACATTGATGTTTGCCCATTGATCTTTCCTTCAGCTTCCTTCTGCACTATACAAAATTCCTTTTGGAGTTCGTACAGGTAATTATTGATCATGTCTTTTCCTCCAAAGTGATAAATTTAAGATGCTTTAGGCAAAAACAAAGTTCACTTTCAGTGTTCAAGACTTAAGAAATTATATTACTTTTTGTCTTACTGTGAATGCTTCCCAATACAGAGCAGAGAGCAAATATGTCCCTTAACAGAACATCCCCAAATTAATTCCGCGTGAAGTGAACCAAAGAGAACCACATCTTTTTACCTCTTGGAATGTACATATGGATCTATGCCTAAAGCAAATATAGCAATACATGTGGAAGTAACTTTACAAATTTTGAAGTTGCACTGTAGAATTGAAGGGACTTGTTGTAGCTTATATTTATTTAAAAAGTTGATTTTGTCTCAATATTTTGCAATATTTTAGCAGAATTTAGCATTAATAATTTCAGTTGTTGTTTCTAAAACACTACTTTCCCACAATTAAAGGTTTTGTCCCACCTCAGTCATTTGGTAGGAAACAGCAACAGACCTTGCGTGGTTCTCCATTTCTGATATGTGCATTCCTGACAGAAAAACTAAGCATCACATGATGAAAATATAGAATGAAAGCATTAAGGTCTTTTATAGGAATTTTCTTGGGTAAGAGAGAATGTTGCAAAAAATATGGTTCTGATTAAAAAAAAAAAGCACATGAATTTTTAGTGAAATACTTGATGTTCAGAAAATACATGAACTTCACAACTGCTTACTGTATTTTTTTATTTGTTTGTCTTTTACTTGCTTGGATGCAACACCTTTTGGGTAGCTAAGGCTCTTGAGAGAGAGTAGTCCCAGTTACTTGATCATTTCTGTCAGTAATGAAAACTGTTAGGTCAGTGCCTTCAACATATCTGTCAGCTCCTAGCAGCATTTGTACGTCTTATCTTTTTCAATGCTAACAATATTTTCCATCTATCTATACATACTTCATAAGAAACTTTTGTTAATGATTGTAATACTGAGAATGGAAACACCTTTGTGTGTATTTCACTCTAGATATAGTGTAAGTGCATAAGTCTTCTCATTTAAAGAATTTTAGTTTTTTCAGTGTGTTTTAATTACTGACCCTGAACTTGATTGAGATTTGGTGCTCCCAGTGGATGCATGTAAATCTCTTTGGCCAGATGGAATTTAGTTAGAATGTTTTTTCTTATGGAACACTGCAGTAAAATCTTTGCTTTACATACAGACCACCTTTATGATACAGGACGGTCACTTTTTTGTTTATAAAAAAGCATTTTTCATAGGTCAGAGATTTCTAAAAAGCCTTTACCCTTATTTAAAATAATCACCTGCTTTCTTCTGACAGTCTACAAGAAATTTAAAAAATGGATTATATTATTCTTCCATTTAACGCTACAGACAATTTTAATCTATGATTTTCAGCAGATTTAAGATATGCAATTAAGTATATTATAGAAAGTGCAAGTTCCATTAAACATTGTCATAATTGTTTGAAATACAATATATAAAAATCTTGTAGAGAGAAAATAAGTACAAAAGATAAATTTTAAATGACATTTTTTGCTATCTGAAGATACAGTGGACAGCTTTATAACAGAGCATGCACATTCTTTCAAAAGCTGACTTGTGTCTACATGATACTGAGCAAAACTAACCTGGAATTTATTAGCCTGAACATCCAATTTAATAAAGTAAATAATAATTACAAATTCTGTTATATCCTCCAAGCAGCGCAGTTATGAAAAAATATTTCTTAAATTTTAATTAAGATTAAGGCAAGTTTGTAATAACATAATAGTGCAAGAATGCACTATGATATTGTTAATAAAAACGTTTGCATGAGTATTGAGAATATCTCATATGGACTTTGGGAGAGAATTTGTTTACCTGATTAAAAAGCCAAGAAATGTACATGTGTTAATCTATCTCCTGCCCCTTGTGAATGTGCTTCTTTAATTTCCTTCTCTTCCTTCCCTGCCTATCATTTTTTAATAAGTACTGGTCGTCGTGTCTTAGCAGAATTCAATAGTGTCTGTGTGCATGAGGCATAAAGTTGCAAGTGCTTATTGAATTTGGCATGTGAGGTGGGTTCCAAGGAAGTTTAAGATATCTAAATCAGGATTATCATGGTCGTACACTCTGGATGGCCTTGTGTTTCTTTTCTCTTCCCCTGAACCAGCCTTAATGCTTATGCTCTCATGCCAGTTTGAGGCATTAGTGTAATACTAATAACTTCTTTTGCTGGATTAGTTTTGAAAGCATTCATCTTCCCAAGTCAGCTCAGAAACACCAAGACCCTCAGCCCTGCTTACTTGGCAGTAAGTTTGAGTGTTCACAGATGCAGCACAACAGGACCCTTACTAGACAAATCTTACATGCTCACGGTCTTGGAAATGTTTCTGTGGTGGGAAATGGCCAGTAAATCAGCCTGTTAGACTCGCAGACTATCAGAACTTTGTTATTGGAGTCTTAGTCCTTTCATGGTCCTGGGACCAAGTTCAGCCTAAGACACTTCAGCCTAAGAGATATAGAACTTGAGAAGCTACAGCTAGTTTAAGTACAAAGCAGTGATGTGAATGGTTCTTAGTTTGCTGAATGACAGGTGAACTTCAGATTTACTAGGTTTATCTAGTCATGTTTCTGAGTATAATATACCATGAAGATAAGTTAGTGAAGAATGTCTGCCATGAAAATGCTGTCTGGATTTCTCCAATATTTCTTTGCTTTTCATCATCAGTTTTATTTCTCTTTTCTCCTTTTTTTCTCTTGAAGCATTTTTCTTCTTTAATATTCTGGTTTTTAATTAAGTACAGCTCAGAAAAGTCTTGATAGAGCTATATAATTGATTTCCATTACATATCTTTATATCCAATTCTATGTATCTTATATACGTGCAGAACGTGTGTGCGTGTTAATTTACAAATTTACTTCAGCTTCATATATGACCAGTGATGGCATGCATGACATACTCTGGACAGCTGAGGGAGCTATTCAAGAAAGGTTTCTATGGAAAGATGATTCCGTGACAGGTTTCCAGTCTACACACTCTCGGTTGGTGGGGTATGAGTATATATATGACCAAAGCCATTGGGTTATACTATCCTCAGCAATTCAAAGTTTGTTTTCTCTCTCAGAATAGTATTCAAATTACTTGACTATCCCTGTCAATTTTGCTGCAAGCACAGGAAGCTACACACCTTGTGAACTTTTACTGATTCAGTTGCCTGCCTGTGGGAGACAATGTTCTCAGCAGGAGTGGTTCAATACACCCAGCTTATAGCTAGATGGAATAGACTATTTATGCGCCTTCAGAGATGGACTGCTTTACTCTGGGCTGTGTATGCCTAAACTCTCCTTACATCTTATAGGTGGAAATTGGAGCAAATTTTCTATTGAACAAATCATACCTAAGGTTTTCCTTTTTCTTTTTTTTCCCCCCTCCTATGCAGAACCTCTTGTTTTCCCAAGTTTTTTCTAGTCAACATTACAGCAGAGTGATTGTTCAGTAAATAACAGTGTGTGTCAGTTTATGCTGGTATTCTTTTATGTGTATACACCCATAAAGACCTCTTCCTAGAATATCTCCTGTTTTCCAAAAGGCATGGTCCAGCAAGGTTCATTGATCAGCTCTGATAAATCCATCTCAGTGAGAGTCTAAAATTTTAATACAGTAGTTCATAATATTCTCAGAATGAAACTAAGAAATAGAAAACATGGCACAAATCCTCAGCAGGTATTTCATCTTTTTAAACAACTTTTCCATAGCCAGCTACTGCATTCTGCTCAGTTTCCAAGCATTTGGACCCCTACTGAACTAAATATTCAACCATTTTAGACAGTGCAAAGTTCCATCAGCCTAAAATGTCTGACTAGAATGTCTGATTATTTTCTTCCTTAGACTTAGCTTCCATAAACTTATAAAACACAAACTATTTTTAATCCATTCTGAATACAGCTTTTACTGAAAACAGTTCTTTAGATAAAGTAGAATCTTGTTGCATTTCTTCCAGTTCACCTTTTACTGTTCCCTTTGTGACAATAGATATTGATAATAACCATGAAAACTATATCCAAACAGTACAAAATAACATATATTGTCTTCGCATATGTAGTGCCCTGCTTTTTCATACTGCAAGGTATGCTGCAGCTCTCGTGGGGGAAATAAGGATTTGTACTTATTCTGCATTGCTTTAAATATTCTGCTTTTCTACAATCTTGAAGGTTAAGACTTCAGCCTTCCTTCACCTTCTGGATTTTGATTTTTAAAAGTTGCTCCTGGGCTGAGACCTAGTATGCCAAGTTTCAGCCTGAAGCAAAATTTTATGTCTGAGTTAAAAATACATGGATAAATCCAACTGGAATTGTCTCACATAATAAAATATGCAAAAAAGGATTTTTGTCATAGAGACAGTCTTTTTTAAGGTGAGCTTAAAGCCAGCCAGCTTTTACTCTTTATTTTTTCTGCTGCTGTATACTCTTCCCTGAAGGAGGAGGAGTGATGCCTTAAGGTCAAACAGGTGCAACACAGATCTATACTCTTTAAATTTCTATTAATCTGTCTGGTTTTTTTTCTATTAAGGGTTTCAGCTCTGTTGCTTAGATTTTTGGGTTTTATAATGAAAGTTGTTTGATTTTTTTTTTAGTTTAGGTCTGATAGTAAGTTTTTTATTTAAGAAGAATCTGAAGGATACATACTGATTGTGCGTAAATATTTTCACTCTCTGGATCATTCAAGAGAAACATTTTTTCTTCTACAGTGTGTTATCACCCTCAATTCATCATGTAGCCTTATGGATACATGACAGAAGTCATTACACCAAAATGATTTGGGATTGTTGAAACACCATATTCTCTTTTTCTTTTTTTTCTTTTTTTCTTTTTATTCTCCCCCTTTCCCCCTTAGAATTTGCAGGCAGACATTGCCACCATTGCAACTATCACTAGAGATAGCAGTGTTCCTATCATTGTAGAAATGAGCATCCAGTCTTCTAGACTATGCTTGACATATAATTCAGAAATAGTAATTGGTTAAATAGTAAATAGTATTAAAATTCAGGATTATTGATCCACAAAAACATACGAACTTCATGTTCATAGTTGTTAGTAATGTAGCAAGACTCTGTGGTAGATCAGTGCTTTCAGAAGAACTCTTAGTTAATTTTATACAGTATTTCTGAGCCGATAGTGAAAAGCTGTGTTAACTGTTTTCATAAGAACAGGCATATCTTACCCTGGAGCTTGTGTGGTCAGTCTCTAACAGGATTTTTTAAGTTATTGGTGAGTCACAAGCCATACACCCTGTGTATGCGGCATCTCCAAGCCTGGCAGCATCACACACAAGAGGAGGAGGTATAAACTGGAACGGGAAACATGCTACAGATGTGCATTAGACTTCAGTGGAAGTAGAGATCTCTATTGAAAGCCATATAAGTTGCCACTGGTTTTAGTGATTGGAGGAAGAGATTTTAGACATTTAACTGACTTGAACTGCCTTTCTGTGCAATCAGACATGAAATTATTCCTTATATGAATTTTAATGTCTTGTGAAGGTTTAGCCTGATATATTTTTTCTCTGTCAAAACTAGTTGATCTGTTCACAACATAGCTGTATAGTAATCTGTGAAGAATTCCACTGCTGCTCTCACTGAACTAGAGGACAAAAGTCTTATAGGTGATAGCAGGAGGAAGTATAGACCCACATTTTTTGAACTTGCATTTGCCTTGGAGAACTATGATTGAACTGATTTCTGTGGCTTCACAATAACTAGAGAAATGATTGTGAAAAAATATTAGGTAATAAATTTACTTTGTACAGTACTTTTAATAATCTTCTGTTAATTTTAGTCTATTATCTGATCAAAACGCGTGTATTTTTTGGGGTCAAATAATTCTAATTAGTTCATGCACAGTAAGACTGGGGGAATAATGTGTTTTCATAACTTTGCGCTGCACTTGCTAATTCTAAAATGCTAGAGGACTTGATGGTTCATAAGATTGACAAGGAAAAAAAAAAGACCTTTTCTTTCTAACAGCACTTAAGATGTGGCTCAAAAAAACTTTCTTGCTCTGACTGCCCTGTGATCATGGTTGATGGATTATCAGCACAATAAGCCAACAGTTTCTATCATGTTCCTACTAAGTCAGCATTTATATTGCAATATGTATGGCTGGAGGCACCTGGCAGTATTTCTGGTTGCTTATTTAGGGAGATTGGGGAACTGAACTGGCAAAGGAATCTGTCTCTGCTCTCATAGTATGAAGGCTTTGGGCACATTTGACAAAGCTGGCATTGCTCCTTTCCATGTTAGTGTCCTATGCATTAAAATTTCAGTTCTGTAGCTCTTTCCATCTAATGAATTGAGGATACTTTGGAGATGTGAACACGCTGTGCCTTGGAGAAAGAATGGATGGTGTTTATCTTGAATCTCAAAAGATAAGGAAAAAAGCAGCACAGTAGTTCAGACTCTCAAAACTGCTGAGTGCCTAACTCTCATTTAATTAATTAAAATTTGGCAGCTGAATATCACGGACTTGATCATTGGAAATAAAAGATTCTTAGTCAATTTGTGAAGAGTTTTCTTGGGATTTCTTTATAAGAATCACTTCCCTCAACAGCCATGAATCTGTTACTGTTTGTAAAAAATGTGCATAATGTAAAATAGCTTTCAAAATAGAAAAATATTTCAGTTCAGAAATAATGGAAATGAAGAAAATAAGGAAAAAGTATATTTCATATTTACGAGTGGTGCATTCCAATCAGTGCAAATTTCCAGTTATAAGCCAAGATATTGTGCTATGAGGCATTTTTATGAACAGTATCTGGCATGTTATATTGCATAGAAGTAAGTATATAAAAATAAATAGGAAAATAGGAAGAGTTGGTCCACCAAGTCATATTTTGATAGGATGCAAAAATTGTTGCTATTTATCTAAGCATACCATAAAAACTTATGCTTGCATAATTACTGAAGGGTATTATCCTTTGACAATTTATTCAAAATTTTTCTTCAAGGATATTTTGGCCAGAGTTGGTCAATGTATGTTTTTATGAAGGACAGTTTGCCCTGTTAGCATTCAGAACACAATACGCTTCTGTGGGTCTGAGCACACTCATCAAGTGTGAATGTACCTTATGCTTTGACTTGTTAGACCAGAGGCTGCTGCTTCTTGTTAGCCTCCTTCACCAGATTGATATTATACATTCAAGATTCGGTATAGAGCTCTAAAGAATGGAGATATCTTTAATCCATAAAGTGGGAGACAGCCTAGAGAGGGGAGGGGAAAAAAAAAGGGAGTAAAAATGTGAATGGTATTATGGTATTTATCACATCTTCCAAATATTGGGGAAATATTTTTCTTTGCCATCTCTTCTGCACCTTGATGAAGCAGTTTCTTCTGTCCTTGAAGTTTTTTCTCTGCTGTTAGAAAGCATCTTTAAGCTTATGATTAAGACTTTTTTAAAAAAAAATAAGTAATTCTCCCTCTGCTCTTCTGCTCCTTCATATAACCTGTTTTCTTTTGTAAAATCTTAGACTGTTTGCCATACAACTTCGTGAACATTATTTTGCCAAATAATGTGATACTGACTAATGGGACTAACTTAATCTATTAAATTCAAAATGTACTGGAAACAGAAGGTGAAAAGGACAGTTTTACAGAAATTACTCCCTGAATGATAATTGGCTGTAAATGTTCTTCTCTATTTGCTTTATCATTTTATATTCATAAGAAGTTGGTTATTCTTTCTGTTACTCAAGAATAAATATTCATGTTCACAGTTTTGCTAAATGTAACATAGCTTTTAAATGCCCTAAGACAATGCTTTCACAGCCATTCCATTAGCTATGTAAATCTTTCATATTTAAAACTAATAATATTTATTTACATTCCAAATGAGTCACTAATTTGATAATGCTTGATAACAAAAGTTATACTATATGATAATCAAGTTTATCTTATATTAGTAAATATAAAATGCCATTAAGAAAATCCAAAGTATGGCTATTAAAATCCATTCTTGTATTTCTCGTACTGAATAGCAGTTTTCTCACTGAAAAAGCATCTTGGTGTCACTATAAAAAAATTATGGGATTTGTCCCTTTTAGTACCTTCAATTTTAAAGTATTTTACATACTTCTCTATAGCATAAGTTTGAGAACTCTATATACAAACCCTCCATTGAAACCTTTCCCACGGATAAAATGTTGTCAGCAGTGAAAGCTTCATTAACTAAGTTCTGTTTATAGCCATGAAGATTCAAACATAGTTTCTGTTATGCAGGTGTTGACTCAGAGGCAGCTCAGTCTTTTCGTTCTTCTGCATAGATGTATAAGGTCATCAGATATGCTTTTGAATTAACTCATTTTTATTTTAAATAAATAAATAACTTCTGACATAACTACTGTAGAGAAGAGCATAGTATATTACAGTCTCAACAGTAGCATTCCATGAAGTGTTCTGGTCAACCAGATTTCAACAACTATGCTAAGAAAAAGTAGTCTGACTTATTTTTTTAGAGCTTGGACAAGAAAAAAAATTGACAAGTCCATGAAATCTTTTTATGAAACCTCTTATTGGTATAGCTGTAGAGTAACTCAGTAAAAACAATACTGTTTAAACCACGTTATACTTTAAAGTAATAAGTTGCAGAGCGTGAAATATCTCACTGTAATATTCATGGATAGTCTTTTCTCAGATATCATCCTCCCACCTTAGAAGATCCAGTAGCAGCGCTGTGTCAAACTGAGCATTTTCAGTTCTGTTGATCTCAGTGGATGGGCTCAGGTCTAAGAGCCTTGCAGCATATCCCAGAGCACGACGGTATCCCAGGTAATTGTCGTGTTGTTCCTTGAAAATTTTGGCAATTTTCATGTCCTTCCACTTTTCATGAGAGTAAAATTTACATTTAATTACTCTGCACTTTCCAAGAAAGAGAAAACTTCAGGTTAGACCTTTGCATGATTCAGCTCAGCATAATTTAGAAATAGGATACATCTCCAACCCTCCAGTATCAGTAGTAATCATTGGCTATTTGCACATCTCCTTTTCTTTCCTCATTTGTTTCCTCTTGTTGCAAGTATCAAAAAATGTAATGTTGTGATGTGCTACTCATATTGTCCACATATATTTTTAATGACAAGTTGTGTCAAGTTGCATCTGCTTTAATCTCATGTATTTTGGCAGTTCCTTAACTGGAAGACTCTTACTACACCAGGTTGCCACAAAAGCTTTTCCTTTCATTTTTCTTCCTCAACTGACAAAAATATAAGGGTCCTTACATTTTTAATGACAGTGTTTCTTTATTCAGGAAAAAAGAGGAAAAAAAAAAAAAAAGCCTTTTTGAAAAATGAGACCGTGCAGTACACATTTCTACGCTCCTTCTATCATAGCTAAAGAGAAATTGTACAGACAAGACGTCACTGTAGCCCCTTGAAGGTTTGCTACCTATCACATAGTTTTTGAAAACCGTCACAATAAACTTGCATGAACTTGACATTAATGGTTGTTCCTCCATAAGAAGAATATCCTTTTACATGAAAGGGATTATTCCAAAAAGTAAATGAAATATATATGCCCTGAGAGAGGTATCAGCTAGGAAACGTGCTTTACTTGTTGCCTCCCGTCAAGGGAGTGAACATCGACTGTACAACACTTTTTCATTATTAATTAATAAAAAATAAGTTTAAAAGGAATGCTGGATAAGTTCTTAAAGCTGGAAAACATTGTTTCAAATAGTTCATTGTTTCAAATATCTACATCTCCCTTGCTTCCCTATATTAATAAGGAAACACAAAAATTTAAGCCTGTTTGTTGAAAGATGTTCAAGTTTGCTTTCTTTTTTGCAAATCATAACATCTTGTGAGGAAAATAATTGAAATATAGATCACACTTAAAAACACAAACTGTTTAATTTACCATTTATTAAGTGAGAATGCAATGTAATATGTTTTGTGAATGAATGAAAACTATTTTCTGAAAATAAATCCCATGAAAGACCTTCTGTTTCAATATTTATTACAACATATTCTTTATATTCTTTTTGCTTGGAAAACTTTGCTATATAATTGTTTCATAATAAAGAAGTAATTTTAAATTTATATTTACAGAATGATTCAAGGAAGTAGACCTCTACATTTCTTTACCTGTTTTAAATGAAACTGTGATAAAACAAGCTAAATCATTTTATTCTATTTATACTATTTTGTGTCTACTCTGATGAAATATTTACTAGCAAGATCTCTCACTCTCCTTTCCAAAACATCTTTAGCATTTGGCAAAAAATTCTCTACAACCTAGTACAGAATTGTGTATGTGACAGTCATAATGTCTAGTCATGCAGATAAGCATGCAAGTTTCTCCCAAAATGCTTTTTGTGAATGCACTGATGAACAGGGTTATATTTCTGCAGCAAGTTACTGCATTCTTGACCTCGAACTTATAGTCTAATTGAATGCACCAAGCTCGAGTGATTTTTGAACCTGCTCCAGTCCCTATTGAATTTGACAAGAACCTGTCCCAGCTGTGGATCCAATAATGACTTTTTCTTTAATTAATCCTACATCATAGAGGATACATTTTCTCACACTCTACTGTTGCAGCTGGTATCCAGTCTTATTCTGGGACCGTATTAGTTTCTGGTTATATCACAGAGGAAAAAAATTTTGTAGCTGCTTCTGTAGTTATCTGGTTGCCTGGAAAAAACCACACAGAATAACTTGCTGCTTTGACATTTTAGATGCTTGGTATCTGGAACAGCAGCAATTAGGTAGCAATTATGGCTACTGCCATAAGCATCAGGTAGATGCTGGAACAATTAATTGACTATTATCTCCAAGCTGTTATTCAGAGTGACTCCACTTCCACTTGTAGAAACATAGTGTCTTGTCTCCCAGTACACCCAGCAGCTGCCAGATCCAAAAATCATTTTTCATTGGAATACAAACATTGTTCAGATGCACATTTCTTGGCTGTCAGAGTACAAAAAGGGTTTTGGCTGTGCCTGACAGGCTTTCTGTGCCAGCTCAGAATCTCTACTTACTCCTACATCTCAAGGGGAATTAACTGCTTCCCCAGAGACAAACACAGTATTGTGCCCTTACATCCATGCTCCAGTTCTTAGAACTTGCTTTTTGCTCCTGGAAACTGGATAAAAGTCAAAATTAACAGATTCCTGCTTTGCTCAGTAGAGGCCAGCGTGTATTTGAATGCCAGTAGCTGATCATCCTGTTTTTCTGGAACTTCGTTCATTGTTATTTTACACCCTCCTATCTTCACAAAGCCAGTAGAATGTTTTTGTGTGGCTGCAGGCTGATGTTCTGATCCTGTTGTGTTGCCTCCTCTACCCATTCACACTTGCCATTCACTGGCCAAAATATTTGCAGAATGTGTGTTGATGAGGAAGTCTTTTCCATAAGTACCAGTCTTTAAGTTATTGTCTCCCTGCAGATTGGATGATTGTGAGGCTCTGATCATCCACACACCAATGCATGGTGTTAAGGCTGCACATTGATTCAGTTAACTTTGTACTTCAGAAACCAATTCCAAAGAAGGTAAGAGCTGCCTCAATGAGATGTGTAGTCTAACTAAGTATGCTGCTGGGTCCTTTTGGTTATTCCAAGGGGATTGTGCTAGAGCCAGAGCTCGGTTTTTTCCACATTGACTCAAAAGGCTTTTAAAACTTTTTATTTATGAAACCAAAGACTAAGATAGAAAAGAAGCAGAGGCGTTATTTTCAAACTAACAAGACAGCTGCTTGTACTGCTATAACCAATATGAGGTCAAAAGAATGCCAAGCCAGTCTGTTCCGTTCATCCATACTGCATTAAGCTTGCCAGGGCAAATCTTTCAGTTCTAGACACAACTTTCAGCTTCTGCATCTTTTTTCTTATTCACCATTTCCCTAGAATCTTTAACTTGATATAATATTTCTTTATGTGCTGTAAACGTCTTGCTTCTCACATTGCAGTTGGTGTTCAGCTCTTTCTTGTCAGTTGGGATAGCCCATATTAATCTGCCTTGAGTACTAACTGTAGCAGTCAGTCAAATTTGTCATCTGCCCATCTGGGAATGTCCATGTCAACGCACGGTTCACCTTCAGCTAAATGAGTTTATTATTATAAATTATGCTTTGTAGTCTAATTTTATTGTTTCATCTCATATCACTCTTAGCTTCACTTCTATATCCCCTTTCTCCACACAGTGACAGTGTTCCTTACCTCCTTTAAATTAGTTTTTCTTCTGAATGCTGAATCCATTGTTATGTAAATAACTGAAAATAAACTACCTCCTTTTTTGGATGTTCTGATAACTTAGTACAGGGAAAATCTAGCATTTTTGCAAAGCAGAAACGTTTCTGGAAAGTAGAAGAGTTAGTGGGCCATAAGATATAAAGCCTGTCTCACAGTACTTATCCTCTTGTAAATAGACAGGAAATTACAATAAAAGGAAAAGTAACATGGCATTAATTGCATCACAATATCATTGCTAACTTTATAGTGATACAAGTAAATATATAAAAATGTCTGTTTCTTTAGAACTGTAAATTATTTTAACACATTTCCTAAGAAAGGAATTGCCTGGGGAATTGCATATTAGAATGTACATTGGTACAGCAGTACATATACAGGATTTATATAATGTAGTAGTATACTTCCACTCTTTAAAATGTAGTCCTGACAGTTTGTTGAGCTCTGTATATGACACTGATCATGACAACAGACCATTTCCCAAGAAGCTTTTAGATTCAGGTTGTAGCAAAGACACTCTCAATTCAGTATGTTAGTTACATATATAAAAATCAATACTTTAGACAAGCTATACTTTTTTCTTACTTGAAAGACTGGGCTTGAAAAAAAAATAAAGGTTGCAGGGGGCTTTTTTTCCCTCCCATTCCTTTTTGGGGTGGGGGAGTGGGGGGAAAGCAATGTTTAAATTTTCCAGCCGATGCTTTATACTGTGACATTTTATGTTATGTTGCCTGAACCATGTCAAATGATATAAAGTTACATGATGTAATTATGTGACTTGCATTGAGTTATCTCAATGTGACATACCAGGCAGGCAACCTGCTTTAAAAAAGACACTTTCCTGGAAACTGCAGATAACTTTCTGAGAGTGGAAAGCAGTAGTTAGCTGCTCTAGGTAACAACATCAGCCCTGAAGTTCTTAAGTATATTTATTATTGATTTGGGGGATAGGTTGGTGAATGTTGCTGATAAGAAAAAATTATTTAGACTAAAGAAAACCTCACAGAATAGCAAGATTTCCTGAAGGATCAAGTCAAACCGGGTGACAACATGATGGTGATAATATGATGATAAAATGAAATATATGACCATAATGCTTTAATGTAGAAGGTAAATAATCTTGTCCAACATGGCTTAATTTTTTACTACATCAGTGAGTTCAGAACTGAATAATACTGCTGAGATCTTATTGAAGATATACCTAAATTTCACTGTGGACCATCTTTCTGTTCCTGCTGAAATTGATGAAACGTCAATGATGGCTCAAAACCAACAAAAACTGGACGTATTATAAATCAGAAATCTTAAAGCATGCTAAGCATCCTCCAGGGAAGCTTCTTGATTTTTTTTTTTCTCCAGCTCCAATTGATATGATTTTGCTGTGCAGTTGCGTGTCAGTTGTTTACATGTCATCAGCATTATCCTCAGAAAGGCTTTATACTCTGCTGCCACATCATCACTATTCTGGAAAACAAAAGTAATGAACTCAGACAAGAGGAACACTAGCAAAAATGAATAAAGATTTGTAACCTAAGGTCTGTTAACCATGCTGTCACCTTCAACATCCATTGGAATGCAGAATAATTTCTTCTTTAAGAAATGCTGTCCTCCAATTACCTTCTTCCATATCATTGTGATGAAAAAAGTATCCTCTCCCTATTTGGCATGATTGGTGCAACATGGATGGAGTTCTGTTTGTTTGGATTTTTTTGTCACAAAGTGCTGACCACAAGATCGATTTTTTTTTTTTTTTTATTTGATCCCAGTAGAATAATAGAAGAGACAAAGAATTAAAGGGTTGTAGCACAGCTCTAGTAGCCTCCTTAAAAAATCCTTAACAATGGCAAATGCTTACACCCGCTCTTGTGATCTTTTAATAGTTCATTTTCAGTCTTCCTCCTCACCCTAGTTTGATGTTAAACATTTATTTCAGCTGATTGCTTCTTTTCTTTAATTCTTGTACCAGATACCTGTACTCACACAGCTCCAGCTGCTTCAGTTTATTAGTTTCCAAGAGTCAGTGGAGAAAGACATTGCTCTCATACCATTAAAAGAGAAAACCTAGAGCCTCTGCTTCCTGCCATGCCTCCTAAACAATGGTGGGAAAGATGACAAAAGGAGTAGTAGAAGAAATAGACTCATGATGGAGACTAAGTCCTCCTTTTTTTTCCTGAAATGTGAAAATAAATTGCCCTACTATGTAGAGATTATGTATGGAGACAAAGCTTTTCAACACAGGGAGCAAAATCACTTTAGAAGTTAAAATAGGATTTTTCCGCTCTGTTAAAACAGAACTTTTAAAAAATGTTTTCCCCATGGTTAATTTAAGTAGCTAATCCAGAGGGTTTTGTTTTAAAGGAAATAGAGGCTAGCCTTCCAACAATCTTGTAAAAACTTCCAAAAACTTTCATAGAAATCATCTTCCAGATCTTGCATTTAGTAATTTATATACCTGCTAGTGTCTGCCATAGTTTTGCAAATCAAACACATAAATATGACATATTCTGTCTTTAAGTTTTGTCAACATTTTGGTGTTGATCATTAACACAAGTAATTTGATACACAAGATGGAAGATTTATTGTACTTCGTTGTCTCTTTAGTATTGAAGTAAATCAATCAGAAATGGTGTTATCTGTATACTGGTAGCAATAAAGAGGACATCATTTATGATAATGTATTAAATAAGTGCAAAATATTACTTATCATAATTGTGTTAAGTTTGCCATTCAGACTGAAACGAGACAAAATGGAATAAAAGGATGGTTGAATTTCATCTGATTTTATTTTAGTAGAAGGTGAGAAAAATCAATGTAAGAAGACATAGAAAGGAAATGGAAAGTGTTGAAAGATAAATGAAGGTATTTCATCTAGCAGTGAATACACTATGACAAAAAAAATCATCCAATGTAGATGAAAAATAAAGGGTCAGAAAGAGACATCTATAAGGAGTAAAATATCCGGACCAAAGGAGAAGTAGAAAGATTAAAGAATAAAGTCAGATAAGTGTAAAAACACCTGGTAAGAAATATAAAGGTGGAGAATAAAAAGGAAAATGCTGGAGGTTAGGATAAATAAAATATGCTTGAAGTGCCTAAAGGAAAAAGATGATGTTGAAGGAGGC
The DNA here is from genome assembly GCA_027925045.1 of Hypotaenidia okinawae. Taxonomy (NCBI): domain Eukaryota; kingdom Metazoa; phylum Chordata; class Aves; order Gruiformes; family Rallidae; genus Hypotaenidia; species Hypotaenidia okinawae. The sequence goes on along the minus strand of BSDF01000013.1, from coordinate 13,400,903 downwards.
TGTAAGGCACTGTAAAAATAGTTCAGAAGTGTCTTTCATAAGAAAGATGTACAGAATAAATAATACATAAACCAAATATATACTAATAGCTTAAAAATCATGCCTGGGTTCATAACAATATGTGCAAATATGAAAATTAATATTTTGCTTTAAAACTGTAAGGTAACTGGTATGAGAGCTTTTGAAATAACACTTACAATCTTTTAATTCATCCATTCAGCAAAATGACACTCCAAGAAGAAAGATTGGAATACAACAGGAACGATTGAAGTGATGCATTTGGGAAGTAATTTTGTTTGCCTTATCATTTGCAATGAGTGATTAGAATCAGATGTTAGAAGAAATAATTGCTGAATCAACGAAGATGTAATCAGGCCCTTCTTTGTGGAACAATTTGTAGGGGTTAAAGAGATTTCCACCTTTCATCTGACTGTTTTCAAGTTCATTCTCTTTGTTTTGTTCTGAAAAGGATTAGAGTTTCTTATACATGCTGCTACAGTATTGGAATCAAGAGACTGGCATTGTATCCTTAACTCCTTTTTTTTTTTTTTTTGTAAACATATCTGTATTATGATGCAGTAGATGCACCATCAAAACACTAAAATACATAAGGACCGAGGGATTGAAAATAGAATAGCCACAAGGAGTTAGTTTCACACAAAGTATTTTGTTTTCCTTTTTTTAATCACCATTTTAAAAAATTCTATCCTTTCAGTAGCCTGTTGAAAACTATTTGGAGAATTAATCAGCAAAGTGTAGTTCAAGTTTCTTTTTATTGGCTTTGTTAAAGTAAAATATAATATGAAATTTTACTTATAAAATAGCCAGGATAGAATTCCACCACCACACCCCGCCAAAGGGAAATGCTTATAACTCAAAGGTGCATTCTACTTGCCGAGACTGGATATGTGAGAAAAAGAGAGAGAAAACAGAAATTTCAGTAGAATGTATGTGTGGGGAGGGAGGCAGAAAGATTTTTGACCCTCAAGTTCCACAGGTTCAAACAATTCACTTGAAATCGCTCTACACAAGTTACTTGGAGATTTTTAGCAAACTAAAATATACATTTCTATGTTGATTTGCTGGTGGTGCTCAATGTTAGTGTATTTCAACATCTTAATTCAAGGAGTTCCCAGAAACTGGAAGTCCAGGGATAGGTTTTAGACTGTGATGCAAGGAACACCAGACACTTTCCTTTATAGAAGCATCTTAGTAGACTCACATGATATGACAGATTACAGCAGGTGATATAATTACCTCCTTTTTTTTTCCCCCCAAAAAACATTGGTCTAATCCAGGTTGGCAGAAACCTTTTTATAGAGTTACCAATGTGAATTGTTTATGATTAAAAAAAAAGGAAAGGCTATGAGGGAGGACAATAACTGATAAAATTTTGAAGTAATGAGGTAATCCATTTGTGGTTCTTACAGGCTGCACATAAATCATGTCAATTTAACATTGCTGGGGAAAAATAAATGAGCATGTGGCAACAGATGAATCTTGCATAATTTGTATTATGAAAAAAAATTAATTGAAATTTTACATAACTTACAATGTTATTTTTCTTTAATGGCTCAAATAGAGTAAAACCAGAAGATCAGGTAACATGGTTAAGAGTCCCCATTTATGGTTATGAATAATATATTGTATTAATATAGTTTTTAAGATAGGTGGGTCTTTTGTTTTAGAGTAGTTAGCATCAGGTTTCTTCTGTAGACTGTATGACATTGTATAAGAGAAAGTTTATGTAGGGCACAGCTTTCATTTAAATGTAGAGATTTAAAGATGGTTTTGAGGGTCACTTTTATTGATTGCTCCTATTTGTTTTTAATGAAATTTCATTAGTTGACGCTGCATATAACTTTTCCATAGATTGATCAGATTCATTAAGTTAATTTCTTGCCTCTGAAACATTTCATGATGTTACTTTATTTAGATTTCATTAAAATTTATAGTTTGGGATAAGAATACTATTCTATTGAGGAAGTTTATGTCTTTAAGGGAGACAGACACGTGTCTTCCCAGCAACCTTTCCAAAACTTCTGACCATATTCTATCTATAAATGTAAATTTTAAATTTCACTAACTATTGCAATGGGATGCCTGGAAGTTTTATGTACATCTATGAGGAACAGTCTTTCACTTCAGTGTTTTTCTTTTCACTTTTCCTGTCTTATTTTCTGCTTCTTAAATCACACTATCACGGACAAATCCTCTGGCTTTTCCTGTGAGTTTTCAATTACATTTTAGGAGCCAAGTTAGTTGTTATAAATTATGGGTGGGAAATGTGAGAAGATCTTACTCTGCACGGGATTTGCCATGTCACTTAGCAGAGACTATATATAGTATATTTTATTTACTATTCCATAGGACATAACTAAATTGCTTCTATCTTCATTCATACTTCAATAAATTTATCAGTGGTGGGAAAGATCTTTTCCCAGAGTAGTCCTTTACAGAAATATGAAGTTGCTATGAAGTTTGTCTCTGGATTTGCCAGATTTGGTTTGTGTCTGTTACTTGTCACCTCTTTTTTTCCTCTACAATACCTAAGATAAGACAGAGAATCTTTAATGAGCTAGATGAAAGAAAGGAACTTTTAATGTTAAAATATTTTGAATTAAAAATATTTATTAATATTGAACACATGTATAATACTTATAATCTGCAAAGCAGTGTAAAGTAATGTATCTACTAACTGCTAACAAACGATGATTTGACAAGGGACTTCTGGTCTATCTAGCTTGCTTGAAATTAAGAGAAGCAGATCAACAGTCAGGAACTTTGGTGCCATCACCATAAACACAAGAACTTGTCCTTTTCTTCCCTAATCCAATGCTGTTGTAAACAAGAACAAACATCTTTTTTACATGCTATTACAGTGAATAGTGTTTCTAGTTGGGATAGGTAAGTAGTTTGTGATGGGTGATTGTTTTGCTTTGAGTGATCCTTGAAGAAACTATGGTGATTTGTCTCCACACTATTCATTAGGGGGAGGAGAAAACAAAAAAACCCAACAAACTGCTGATAGAATTGTTGCTTGAGAAAAGCCTGATTCCTGCCTTAGCATATGTAAGTCTTGAACCATCCTTTCTGCTACCTGGAAAACTTTTCAAATTGAGGAATAACCAGGTTTTTAGGATTTTTCTGAGCTTTGGCCAATAAGAACTGATCTTTTATTTCAGTGGACTTGAGAGATAGACTTCCCACACAGTCCAGTAGCAAAGATCAAGGAATTAATGCACAGCAGAAAAAGAACTTCTATTTGCTAGGGTACTATCCTAATTTAAAAGGGCTGATTGGCAGTTAAACATCATCTGCCTATGCCACATGAGTCCAATGAAAGAAAGAAGGGTTTAGCCATCTCACTTAGACTTGCTTCATTAACAGAAAAGTCAAAACCTTGTTTACATAGAAATCGGTTTGAGTTATGATCTTGGTTTCAGTGGGTGCAAGAAGCTTTATATAACTTGGAGAGGGATTAAATCAGGCCTTATATTCAAGTTCGGGAAAAAAAATTACTTAATTCTATAATTAAGATCACAGTAAAAGCTAGACCTACTGTTCTGGTACACACAGTTGCCTGATACACTAGCAGCTTGTTTTGCTTCAATATCAAATTAATTGTCCTGTGCTAGCCCTGTTATGCGATCACTAGATAAATCAGTTTGTTTTGATTACCGCTCTGAAGGTAATTAAAAGATAATCACTGTGTCACAAACGCAAGTACCCAATCCAGTCAAGTAAGAAGCATAAGAACACACTGAATGATATCTTTATAGCTTTGTATTAAGAACTTCCAGAGTCCTGCACTCACTGCAAAATATATTCTAAATCTCATAGGTTCTTTTGGGTTCCTTAATGCAATAGAATTGGGTGTGTGGAGAAAACTAAGTTCCCAGTTCTCTGCAGTTATGAACTGCTATAGTTCTTATGTAGCTGTCATAATGTAGCTGAAATATTTTGAAGCTAATGAATCAGCTGTATGTGTCAAAATGATACTCTGGAGAGTGAAAATGAAGTGCAAAGGACAAGACAAAAAAGGTAAACATCTGAGTAATTATCTTTCTTTTCTATCCTGCAGGTTGGCTGAGGGCTCCTCAAAGTAGGTAAGGACTTTTTCTCCTTAGGAAGTAATGTGGAACTACATAGAGTACAGCAAATAAATACATCTAACAGACTATTTCCAGCTGACAACAGTTAGGCAGTTGAAAAGACATAGCTAAAGTAGTCTGTGCATCCATGTAAGCTCATTTTATTATAGTGGCATTTTCCCCAATTCCCTGATCAGGTCATTTTTTAATCCACTCTGCAGCATTTTACTGTAACTCAGGCTATACAATCTTTTGGGAATGGGCAGTTGTTGGAGCATACGCTGTCTATTGAAACTGCTTTACAGGCCACTGAAATACAGACACATATATGCCCAGATTACTCTCACATGCCAAGCTTAATTTAGTGATCTGAAGGAAAGAATGGAATTACTATATAAAATATAACTACATAAATAATTAATAATCCTATACAGTAGGGAATTGTCCTAAATGGACTGGGAAAATGTACATGAATAGATTCTTTTTTTTTTTTAAATGTGAAGGAGTGCACTGTATCTGAGAGAGTTAAAGAGCAAGAGATTAAATAATCATGGATCATCAAGTAAAGAGGGGAAATAGGAATGTTGCTGACATTACTAATTCCACCTCACCCTGCAATTATCACTCATTCTACATTGTTAAACACTGAAAATTTTAGGGATAAATAGCAAATCTTTAAAAAAGCTATCTAAATATATCTGAAGGTTGGGAGGCAACAAACAATTTCCCTGATGAATTGATTTATTGACTTTATACGTGTTGTAATATTTATAGTGTAGCATCCTAGCTGTCTTTGTATGCTTGCAAATATGCAAGGGATCACGAAGCTTCTTATGTTTGTAAGAGTAGCAAGAGTAACATGAGATACATGACATGCTTTAAATTAATTCTTGATACTTAATATTTTATGAAATAACTAAATTCTTTTTTTTTCTTACTGATGTCGCCTGCTATGTGTATTCTTTCTGTTTCTATACCTCATTAAACAGAGACAGAGAAAATACCATGTGATTTTATTGCATATTGAAATAGTTTTGGGTTTCCCTGTAAAGTGGTGTCCATCTAACTTTCTTATACTAGTCTTCACAGCCAGTGCAAGTTTTAGGAAATATTTTACTATCTGCTTCCAGTGACTTCCTATTACCTCCTGACCAAACCCATTAAACAAAAGATAGAAGCTTTCATATTGGATCTGACACTCACTGTTTCCCTATGCTAGTCCCTAAGTGGGAGTCAAGAGACAGTGCTGTGTTTCTCTAGCACTGAACTGTAACGTGGAGTGTTAACCAGCCTGCGACCCACACAGCAGATGTGATCACCAGCTATGCTGATGGAAGCTGTGGGATCTAGAAAAAGTCACAAGCCACTCTTGATTTCACTTGAAATATCACAACCTAGCAGAGCTGCTTTGCTAATTAATAGTCAATAACTTTGCTGTTCTGGCAGGTTCACAAGGTGCCAGCACTGGAAAATTCACTCTAGGAAAGGCCATCACTGGCAAAATCTAATTTGGAAACAGGCTAAATGATGGCTAAATACTTCCTCCTATTTACCTAAATGTATTAATGTGTAATCTGGATTTTAATTCATTCATGTTGGAAAACTGAGAAATGGCTTTTTAGTTACCTTGCAACTTTCACAATGTAACATTTTGTCCTTTATGAACTCTAGATACAGATGAATGTAATAATTTTTCATATTTCAGTGGAACTAAGATTTATAATTGCAACATTGGAATATTTAATTAAACAACTGTTATGGAGTTACATGCATTGCCTATAAAAGAGGTTATAAACTACTTTCAGAGAGCTACTAGCTCAGTGGATGCCTCCTTATGTATAAGGACTACATAAAAATCGATATTATACTCCTTGAGTCTTAGAAGATGCTTGACCCAGACACCCATGGCTATAGGGACTAAGTTTCTGTCATCTTTTGGCACTTACATGATAGCATGAAGGAGAGTTCTTTTGAAGTGCTGTAGCTAGTTATAGTTTCCTGGCTCTGAACCGAACTTTGAATCCAGCCTACACAGTGGTCCAAGACAGACTCCTTTGTAAGCTATTGCACAAGGAACAGCAGCATGGAACACCATGTACCTGCTCAGTGCTGAAAGTGTGGAGGAGATGCTACAGCTCATTTATTCTCCCAGGAAAATAAACAAGCTAAGTATCTTCTGCACGTATGGGTACTTTTCTAGGGTTACTGAACAATGAGAGGACACAGAGTGCTCTCTCTCCTCTCCGTCTTGCTCTTCCATTTGCTTTTTTTGCATCTTTTGGCCTCTTGTATTAGAAATATAGCTTTGGTTTGAGGTTTGGGGGTGTTTGTAGATTTTGAGATGTGAGAAAAGTAGTGTCTGTTCTTGGGAATACTTGTAGATTACTAATTTTTACGTAATGCTGTTGATAGTTGAATGCTGGGTTTGATAACTGTGTGGTTTCATGATTCCTTAGTTCTCTTTACTAAAGGCCACTATTTCCTCTCCTTATTTTTTTTTTTTCCATCCAAGGCTACCAAACTTCTTTGAGCTTTTTAATCACAAAAACATTCCTAGGATTTCTGTTATGCCCCTTTCCAGAGCAGCTGGCCTACAGCCAGCACACCATTTTCTGCCTCATGTCCGTTAACTTCAGTAACCAGCTAAAGTTTCTGTGTAGTGATGATCTGTCTTTTGTCAGTCCTGTTCTGTGTGCAGCTTGCAATGAAGGAAAATGAAACTCTCCAAGGCAATATAGACTGATGGAAGATTACAACCATCATTATATTTTCCTTACTTCTGTCTTCTTAGCATGCTAATCCGTTAGTTACTAATATCCTTCTCAAAGCATTGAAAGATGGAAAAACAGACGCAGACTTGTGCAGCTAACAATGCTGCAGGTGCATTATTGGCAGCAGTACAAAGCCTGATCTTTGTCAATGCAGCAGGAACAAAAGAAATATTCCAATTTTGACACAAAATCTGATCCTGCATAATTCCACTAGTCCTAAATTCTGGATTTGGTTTTAAATCCTTCATGCAGTCAGAGGGACAGACTCTCCTTGCAGCTAAATTACAAAAGGACTAACGATGCAGTAAACAACCTTGATTCTCTTTCCTTCTCTCTCTCTTTGTACAACCTTTTAATGACTGTCATTGCTTTAGCTTCAAGAGGTTGTGTGATCTAATTAGGGCAAATTGAATAAGACTGCTTTTATGCTAAAGCGTGAGAAAGTTAATTGAAATCAATCCATGTTCAGTGAAAATGCTGGAGACATCACTGATAATTTAAAGCAATTAAAAGATGTTGTCCTGAAGCAAGGCAGAAACATTAAGTCTAAGAGCCTGTTAAAGAAAACTACCTAAAATATTTAAATGATATTATTCAGCTAAGATGGACTAGGGATAGCTGAAGCAATTAGAAATCGTAAAGCGTAAAATCAGTCATATGTAATCTTCTTTGAGCTATCTCCAGCTATTTTTAAATTTACTTATTTTTTTGGTAAAGTAATAGATCTTTTTTAAAATCCTAAATGTGATGTTTTGTGAACAAAGGTGTACTAATGATATGAAGAAGTACACTTGAAATTCTCCAGTTCTTATTTATGGGCCACTGTGCTTTAAGAAAACAGTAAGCATTGAACTTAAATTCAAGTGTATTTTTCAGATACTTTTTTAATTGCTTGGTCATAGGAGGCAAAACATTGCATGTGGTTCATGTGAAAATTAAAATACAGTCTTTTGGATTTATCAAATTCCTAAACATAGAAGTGTAGGGGAGGATGGTTTTCCTTTCTGAAGTCCTATATCCATCACAGTATACTGGTGTCACTTGGTGAGGGATGAGAATTCAGATCTTCACGGTTCTCTGGCATCCTCATTTAGTTTATTCTAATCCAAGAAATAAGATAGAAGGTAAAGAACAGAATCCAAACCCCATTTAAATTATTATCTACAGAAGGTCATCTTGTTATTGTCTCTATTTGGTCTCTGGAATAGACATGATGGACTTGATTGTATTGCTAAGGGTTCTTAAAGAAAGCACTTAAGATCATTTTGACTTGTCACACGTGTTCCACACCCAATCCCTGATTATCCATTCCTGGTTCTGTTTTCTGTCCTGGTTCCCGAGTACAGTTTGTAGTATGTCCAGTGTTCCTGATCACAGCCCCAAAGCAGTGTGTAGGAATGCATTGCAGTTTCCTTGAAGAGTCAAGCATACTTGGCTTTCATTCAAGCATGGATGAAGAGTATGGCCAAAACATGGCAGAGGCAAGGGTGGCAGCTGAAGTGTACGTTTCTCATACTGGGCCCACAGGCAATGTAATAGAAGGACCCCACACATTTATGGGTTTGGATTCCTCAGAACATGAAGGGAATGTAATATTTGAAAGATTTTGTACTCTTGATAAGAAGTACAGCCTTGGGATATATCAGATAATTTCTATTAAAAGTTTCAATCTGTATTTGAATTTGAGTGATACTCCTTCCCTTTTTTGTATACTAGTGCCCTACTGCAATAAAGAAGGCTTTCACTCTGCCCTATTAGATTGAATGGTATTGCAAATGTTGATAGTGTTGCTTTTTCTTTGTTTTTTCATAGCCCTTCACAGTGAATCTTGTGAAAGGTAAGAATTTTGGGTTGAAATGTGGGATTTTTGCCTTTTTTCCTAGCCTTTTAACTTTCCGAAGAGTAAGAGTATAGTGCCTTATGATTGTAGGAAAAAAAAGCATTAGATACCTCAAGGCTCTAAAACAAGAGACTAACATTATTTTTGAATCAATTTTGTGATTGTGTGTGTTGTTGCCTTAATTTAAAATGCTTTGACTTTGTGATACACTCTTTATCTGCATTCAACTGGGGGTGGCAGGAATAATGTTCTTAGTTGAAAGTTGATATCGTTTGTTGATTTCCCATTATCTGTCAGCTGTATTACCACTAAAGATTGTGTCCACCCTTTGGTCACTCGTTATTAATCTTAAATGCTGAAGCTTTTGTGTTGGTTTTTGGTCTAAAACCAAGTATTCTTCATAATATGGATATTGTGTTATCTAAGAGGATACTTCTGCTATTGGTCCACACTATTGTGATTCTTACAGGTTTTGTGATTAACATGCCATTTCCAAAGAGAAGATCAGAGACAGAAAAATATTTGCTGAACAGGGTAAAAAGAAGGTAGAAGAAAATAAATATTTTACCAAGATTCCTAGGAATTGTGAATAATGTCAGGAGATGACACTGTAAAGAATCTGGCAGTGGGTGCCTTAATCATAAAACCTTTCTCACAAAATAATTCTGGGGGAAAAAAGTCTGGAGAGCTGAAGAATCAATTCTACCTGCAAAAGTTCTCATGACTTCTGTGCATATAGGATCTTTTAAAATTCCTGTAATATCTTCTAGGTGCTCCAGAAACAAATAAAATAAAAAACCATCTGTTTCTAGACCTACTCTGAATATAGAAAGTTAAACTGAACTAGTATTTTACAAGAGCCTTAACCTACTTCTCTGGTTTAGAATATCCTTTATGAATTTTGAACAGATTTTGGTTAAGTCTCAGTTTAGCTGAACTGGTTTTCCCCTGTCACTTCCTGTTAGTTATATGTATCACCTCTAACAAGATTTGGGTTTATGTGCTTTCATATTGCACTACGAACTCACTATGAAAATGCCATGCCTTATTTCCTCTGCAAGATGTTTAATCAAAAATGACCCACAATTTCAAGCATGAATGCCTAACATCTCATTATTAACCACTACCTGGGACATTTTATAGTGTTCTAACCTCATTTGGTATGTGGTGACAGAATTCAGGAGGCCACTGGTATTTTACAGCTTAAGTAATCTTTTAACGATTCATTATTATTTGGTATGAAAAAGTATGAGGAAAGACATCTTGGTCTATATAGTTACTGTAGAGGCACACCCTTGCATACTGTAACATTCAAGTAAAGCACCTTGATTAATTTTTGTTTGTTTCTTTAAATTTCCCTAGGAAAAACCTCTTGCTTGATTGAAGAAGTTTGTATTTTTTATATACTGTGAGTAGATTTTTGTATCAGCAGTGAACTTCTTGATCTATATGACCTTGGTCTAATTTGAAACGTCAAGAAATCAGGTAAGAGCCAGCCCAAAAGAAAGAACTCTTCAGTTAATTCACTTTTGCTGCTGCTTGACTTCTCAAGGGTTTTCCTACAAGGACACTTCCCAGTTAGTTCATGAATTTTTCAGACATCTTTCATCACTGACCTTTCACTTCAATTTGAAGAGAATAGCAAGGTCTGGGCAAAATGGCATTGTTACTCTTACCTTTTAATTTGTCTCATTTCTACCAAACATAAATATCCAGCCTTTGTAATCGTGTATAATCTAGAAAGTTTTACTAATCTTGGAAGATCAATTCCCATTTTAGTCTTAAAAAATATGTTTCTTTGCAAAATAAAGCTTGATAAACAGGTCAGAAAAAGTGATAACTACGGATTAAAGTTTTTTGTTGTTTTTTTTTCCTTTCCCACCATAGACCAATTTCAGGAGAGCCATCCAGGGATTGTTTGCCTTTTTGAAAGACTGTGCTTTTGGGATCTGTTCATTTTTTGAAGAATGCAGATTCTACCTTGGTGCTATCCAGCTAGCAATGATACTCATGCTATGACACGGGTCTTTTCTTAGGGTGCCTATGGCTTGGACTCAAAAGTAGAAGTCTTACAGGTCTTAGTGGATCACCTGTAGATGTGAATGTCTGTGAGAGTAAGGGCTTGGACTTGTTAAAGTACTTCTCTAACTTTGCAATGGTGGTGTTATTTCTGAGGGTTTTTCCAGGCATGAAGTACACCTGGTTTAGGCCCTTCATAAGAAAAAAGAGAGATGATGTTTCCACTTAATGATAGCATGAGCTAAACCGATAAAATGGTTGAAAAGTGTGATTAGTTTGCTTGGATTTTCCTGCTGAATATGAGGATTGTTGCACAGGTAAAACATAAAGCAAAAAGTGTATGGCCATTCCTGCGAGCTGCAATATTTTTAAACTATTTAGTACTGGGGTTTTGTAATGTGGCTTCTAATTAAGTGAGGCTGCAGTATACATAATACTGTTAAGGAAATAATAATGTTCATTTAGTCATACTAAATTATTTGGGTCTTGGCTCCATAACAGCTAATTCTGATGCTATTTCAAGGTAGTGATATTGTTGAAAAGTTGTAACTCGCTTGTATTTTGGCAAGGAAGCATTTGTTCCTACATAACAAACAGGTTGTGTTTATGAGATAATTTTGGGGTATTTTGGGGATCCCATTTTCTTCATTTACAGAAAAAGTGCGGTTAGTTCTTAAACCCTTGAATCATCCTTTACAGGTTACAAAGTGGTATAGTTTGTTAATATGCACCCAGAAGCCTGTAATGTTTAAATTCAAATATTACATCCCCCCAAAAAACCCAAACAAAATCCCTCACAAACAAAAAAACTGAAACAAAACCCTCCTACCTCTCTCCCCCACTCCCTCCCCCCACCCCCAAACCACAGACTCTAATCTGACCACTGTTTCTAATGGACCTATTACATTTTGTTGTGACATTTAACAAATCCGTATAGCTTTGACATGCAAAGTAAAGCTGCTTGGCTGAAATTCTGCTGAAGTATAGCAAGAGTTCATTCGATAGTTTATCTGTTCTGGGTATTCAGATCTGCCCTATTATGCTAAATGAAGCAGAGAAAAATACCACTGCTTGTATCAGAATGTCTTTTTTTGTTTATCTTCTTTATCTTGTTCCTTTTAAAATACTTTATGTGCATTTTGAGGGTTTTGCAATGCTTACTGCATTTTAAATGGTACAAAGTTTCTTCTTTCACTTTTTGTCAGTCAAGTATATGTCATTTCTTTATTTTATCCCTTAATATGTTTTTTTGAATCTTCTGAGTCATACTATTAAAATAATACCAAAATTAGTGTTGCTGCACACGACCCTTGGGACTAAAACCAACTCCACAGCCATCAACACAAATCCCGAGAGAACAATGTTCCTACTTGTTCTGTCCTGTGGGCATGCCACAGGGAATTCTGAGGTCAGCTTTCTCCTAGGACTATATGTAGTAAATTATGTTTCTAGATATAGGTTGAAGAAAATATTAAGCAGAATGTCCTTATCCATTCTAATCTCACATCCTTGACTTTCAGAAGCCAAGTATCTCTCTCTGTTCCACTATGTATTGGATTTTTTTTCCTGTTGAAAAGCATTTTTTCCCCTTCATAAATGCAGTGAGTTGAGATTTCTTGAGTTTCAATCACTGCTTAATATAGAGAAAAATGGATGTGAGTTTGAGATTTTAGTCTGGATTTGATGCTGAATTTACACTTTAGTGAAAGACGAGAGTCCTAGCAGAAAAGGATACTGTTGACTATTCTTCTATATACATAAAGAGCATCAGGGAACTGCTAAGATTCAGTTTTTATGCGTGTCACAGTGTAAGTGTTTTTGTTCCAAAGTGTATGATGTGAGGGAAAAAAAATTGCCGATGTGTTTGTGTGGTTTGTTTTTTACTTCTTAAGTGGACTCGTAAAAGTTTGAAAGTTTCTAAGCCACTTAATATAAGCAATGTCTTCAATATTTTAAATTACTAATAAGAAGGGAAAGCAAGTTTTCGGACTATTTAATTTTTTTCAATTGCATTTTGCTCTGCTTAAAATAGTGATTCAGGTTTGCACTATGCTGTTTTCTCACCTAGAGATTTTTTATGGAATTTCTATTTCTCATTACTTAATTTTTGCCTATTAGGTTTAAACAAGATAAAACCATGCTCTCTGTAAGTGTGTTGGGGAAAAGCTACATTAAAGTGATACTGGCAGTTATGGTAAATTCTGAACTCTGCATTTCTAAATACTTGATGCAAAAATGATATATAAAGTATTGCATTATAATTTTACTCACGTGGTTTATGTTGTTTACCTTTGCTCATCAAACCTCTTTCCATAAAGACAAATCCACAAAGAATTGAGAAAAATAGTAATCAGAATCACTGATCTTAAAATGTTGCATGACTTCTGTTATATCAAAGACTGCAAAGCCACTTACCCATTTAAATAAAATGACAAAAGGTGTTTGATTGTAGGAGATCGTATATGGGAGGAAAATAATTTGACACATAGATTGGTTTTAAAATGTAGTAGTTTCACTTGATATAAATTCTAGTTGCCTTAAATGGGCTGCTTTGCACACCGGGCTGTGTGTGAGCATTCTCAAGCATAATTGATTGATGATGCATATTTAGCTTTGGCATATCATTATGCATAGTCATTCAGTCCCTCTTGAACTGACACGATAATGCCAATTTTATATATATACAATTATCTTGCTCTTTCCTCCTGGGATCAATATGTTCAAGTGATAGCAAGCATTTTGATTTGTTTCTGTGTTATGAAGTGGCTCTTCAGTTGATGGTCACCTGTTGGCAGTAGTTTAGTAATAGATTGTAACATAAACTTTAGAGTGGTCTTTCAGTGCTGTTTCAGTAATCACACAGAAATGAAAGCGAGGCATGTTCTGATTTCTTTTGAAACTTAATGACTCAAATTGTTGTTTGTATGTTGTCATGGAATCTTTAAGTAACTTACACATTCAAATTTGCTACACACTGGTCAAATTTCCAGAGCCTGAAAAGCTGGCAGCTCCTTTAATATGAAAAGTTCAAGCAGCTTATTCTTACTTGATAAAGGAGAAAAATCTCAAGACAGTCTTCTCTAGATTAGCAAAAGGCCTTTTGTTATCCGTTTGTATTGGTTTAGAGTTCATTCCTAACAAGCTTTTGTCCTTGCAGTGTATACCTACTAGCTGTCAGAAACCATTTCTGTCGCTTGTGAATTTAATCAATTCAGTGTGTCTGCTGAAAGTAATAAAACATCATTGAAATTCTGTTTTAAGTTAATGCACTAACTGCTTCTCATGCAGACAGCTAAACTGTAAGATATGGACCCTATACTGTTAAGCTTCAAAAAAAATTGCATTGATATCCTTGGTTGCACTTTAACTTATAGATTAATAGACCTTTAAATTTGAAACCAGCTCATCACCTTGCATTAAATGAAACGAGGCTATTTTGGACAGTTTTTAACAAAGGGTCAAGATAATTTTAAAGGTAGATAAATTCAGACTGAAATAGAAGAGAATTTCAAAACTTATGTTCATGGACAGCCCAAGGACTCCATCTCTAAAATTTCAAAGCTGTTCTACCATCCTATTCATCTTTGGGCAGCAAAGTTTCTATACATGTATCCTGTAGCAGTTCTGGACTATGTAATCTGCCTTTTTAAGTTTGTGTGTGCTGTAAACCTGAACCTTGCCATAGGCAACCCAGAGGAATGTCTCAGCTGGTCACTGATCTTGAAAAACCTTCAGAAAAATCTGCACTCTCTCTTTATTTTGTATTTGCTTTTCTTTTTGTCTTTCTTTTTTTTTTTTTATTCTTGCTTTGAGTTTGTTAGTTATTTTGCAGAGCTCACATCAGGACATGTATTAGCAAATTTAGTGACCTAAAAAGGTGCTTGATCTTTGGTTTGTGAGCTGGCAAATGTGAGTGGTTTTACCCAACAACCTTAATCATTCTGGCCAGAATGGGAATTCTGGTGAACTCTGAGGCAAGAGGAAATTTTAAACTACTTTTAAGCTTATGTCAAAGTTGGAAGAACACCTTGAAAAGGAAATCACTGTTAATAAGCATTTGATTCTGAAAACCAGCAATGAAACATATAGGTAATTTCTGTGAGAAAGTACTGACAAAATAGCAATAACATAACCAGAAAGCTTGCAGGAATTGTTTATGGTGGTTTTCTGGCAATTGATTGAAAAAAACCCCACCTCTGGACTACAAGGATTTAGTTAAGGAGGTATGAAAATAAATCACTGAGGCAGTGTCCAGCAAAATATGTTGATCTTCACACAACTACACACATTTCAAATAAGAACAGTATTAGTGGGAAGAGAATTAGAGCCTAAATTACAAAAGGAATGCAAATGTGGGCAATGGAAAGCCATCCACTACAAAGTGGAAGTGACAATCAATAACTTCTTAACTAGGCAAGAGAGAGAAAATAACTCCTCATGGTGTGGTGTTAGAGGCTACAGGACCTAAGGCACTTTCAGAAAGTGAGAACAGTTGCAGTGTGGTAGAGATCTATTAATAATGAGGGAGTTGTCCTGGTTTCAGTCAGGATAGAGTTAACTTCATTTGTAGCAGCTGATGGAATGCTGTGTTTGGGAGCTAAAATGAAAGCATTAACTGTAAAATGAAAGCAGTGCTGACAACACCCTGATGTTCTTAGTTGCAGTCAGACAGTCAAGGACTTTCTCAGCTTCTTCGTATTTCTCTATTCATGAGAAAGGAGGGGCGAAGCCAGGACAGGTGACCCAAATGTGACAAAGAATGTATTCCATGCCAATTACGTCCTGCCCAGGATAACGGGGGGCTGTTGGGAAGAAGAAGAGGGGCGGTGGCGGGACGCATGCTTCTTGGGGGGACGGTCGGGTTCCGGGACAGCTCTGGGTGGTACGGCCTGAGTTGTGTGGTTCGGGGAGAAACCGCATTGGGGATCAAGAGTTTCATATTCTTTTGCTCTAAAGTCCTGTTAGCATTGTTATATTTTATCTTTCTGTTATCTTAGTAAACTATCCTCATCCCAACCCACGGGCCTCTTAGTTTCTTGGTTTTGGAGTTATTTGCCCCTTCCTTTTCCCTTCCCTTGTTTCCCCCTTTTTCCCTCTTCCCCTGCTCTTTTACTTTAAGGAGCAGGCAGCTGTGTGGATCTCGGCCCACAGCCGGGGTGAAACCAAGACAGTAGTACATTTAATACCTCTGTGAGATGAATTTCCAAGAGCACAGAGAAACAGAGATGGAACTCTGAGATCAGATTCTGACTGCCTTCATCTCTGATTACCTGGAGCACAAGGTCAGAATGAGTGGCAGAACCCCTTAGCCTAATTTCAAACCTCTTAGTCCCTTTAAGACTAGTACCCAGAATGGAAAAGGGAACCATGAAGAATAATCCCAAAAGGAGTGCTGAGAACCTGCACTTCCCACAGACAGGTTTATCACTTGTGATGTTTTTAGTGGTTTTTTCCTCATTTTATTTCAAAATATGATAGGAAAGAGGTCAGATAATATGACCTCACGTAATGAATATGCAGCAGGCACATAACTGCTTTCACTTGATCATGTGTCTACCATTAGCTTGTATGTAAAGAGCTTGGCTGAAGTTCAGTCTGAGAAATATGTAAAGAAATTAATATGTAAAATGCAGGTGGACTGAAAAGTGTATGAAAAAGTCTAGAACTAGCTAGCCCAGACTCTCCTTTGGTGGAAAACTTGTATCCAGCCTTGGTTAGCTCAGTCCATAGCTCAGGAATATTTCCGTGTTCATCACTGAGTCTTGGATCTAGAAATATCTGTGATTTACAGCTTTCTAGCATATATCGCGTCTTCATAGGCCTTATTCTACCAGTGCCTCCAAGATGTAAACACTGATACATGTTTAGATATTCTGATGTTCTCAGTACTTAGAAAATGAAAGGAATATGATAGCTGGGGGAAAACCTCTTTGTTGCTTACATATACTACAGGTATATGCTACTCGGGATTGTCTGTAGTTTTAAGGGTTAACTACTGTCAAGTTTGTAATTGACCTTCTGTTCCTTTGGCTTAATGGGGCACTCAAAACAGCTGTAAAGCATATTTAATCTCAAAGCCAGACCTTTTTTATATTTTAACCAATATAGTGAATTACAGCAGGTACAATTTGTGCCTTTTATTTTATTTTGTCTTTAGTACAGTATATAAACCAAAGTAAAGATCGATCATACAGAATGAAAGTATAGCATTATATAAGGTCTTCCTCCTAATCAGAGAATGAGAGAATAAATAGTTTATTCTGTTTAGTGCAGAGCGCATGGTCAGATATGAAAATGAAGAAATCTGCATGAAAGTTGTTTCGAATAGAATTTTTTTGCTTTACATTCTTTGTGATCCAGATTTTCATCATAGAAAACAGCTGTAAGGGGATCAAAGATCATTGAACTTTCACAAGCCAAGATCAACGTATTGCTACATAAATCTGGGAAGAAGCTTGAGGATTGGACGAGTCTTGGTTATGTTGAAAAGCATAGTTATAAAGTAGTGTTGCCCGTGGTATTGAAGTTATTGAGTCTGAAGGTCTCTGGAGTTCTCAGCTTGAAGCCTTTCACTAAAGCATTTAAAAAATCACATAAAACAAGTAAACAGAAGAAATCGATTTTTTTGAATTTCTTTTTTGTCATTGTGAGCAAATACTGGACGTAAAATAAGTCTAGCTATAATAACTTCTCAGTGTATTGCCTGTAAGTTAGTCGCTTGTCTTGATCTTTTGTCCTCATCGAGGATGTACAAGAAATACAGTTCTTTCAGATAGGATAGTTGTATGTTTGCAGCTTTGTGAGCTCTAAGCTGCATTATAATGTACATTGTTTTTTATGTAACCATAGACCTGTAAATATCTGACATAGTGTATGACTGGATTGGAATCCACCACATATTGCAGTGTTGTCTGTTGTCTAGTAGAATGCTGACACAGTGTTCATATTCCTTTTTGACTTGGACAGTTGGTGTGCATGTGTGTGCTTTTGTACCTCTTGCATAGAAAATGTTGCAGCTTTAATCTCTGCTTTTGTTTCTTTCAGAAGTGTCTGCTAGATAACGTAGTCAAGTTCTAAAGACTGAGGAATAAATTAGGAATCCCCCTCAGACAGTAATGTAGCCTAATTAAACCAAGCTAAACATCACTTAATTAGACTCATATCTGAAATGAAGGTAAGGGAGGTAGTGATATAAGTGAATTCATTTAGCTCAGGCTGTGATATAGTTGCTCTAAGTTTGAGAATTCTGGAAGGTCATAGTTTCAAGTCCCTGGAAACAGTCCTCTTTAAAAAGGCCTTGATGTGGGAAGCCTGAAGATCAAGTGTACTGAGATAGTGAGTGTTTCGGAAAACAGTGGCAGTTATTCTCTTATCCTAATCTTTAGATTCTGCAGAATCTTTCTCTTTGCTGTCCAATCCATTGTTTACAGGAGTCATTACTGCCAAATGCTTTCTAATGTAGCTAAATGAACAGCTCTAAATGATTTATGTGAAGGTTTCATGGCAAGTATTGGGAAACGGCCAAACTTCACAAAAGAGCTGAGGACCCAACAATTTTTGTTTAGACTTCTGAATAAATGACCAGATTTTGAAGAGGGCACAATGCCAACTTTCCTCAGTGCCAGTTTCTCTTAATTCTCAGAGAGAACTACTGGTTCCAGATAGCTCTCGTATATTTTGGATAGGGACATAAAGAGCAATGTACATTTTTAAAAATCTTACTCTGAGAAAAATGAAGACAAACAACATTAAAAAAAAATAAAAATAAAACCCTCAAACAAACAAACACCAGGAAGCAGAAAATATTCTGGAGGAAATCTCTAACAGACAGTGCAGTCTTTAGCATTGTAAATTTGCAGATTTTTATCTCTTAATTTTATCCAAGTACCAGGTCAGTGTTAATGTTAATCAAAACAAATTCCACAGAAATTGTTTGTTAAAGATTTATATCTAATCTACCTTCTGTTCAACAGAGTGAATGTAGAGATTTTTCAATCTATGTGGCCATAAAATTTCAAGAACTCTGCAAGCAGTAATGAAATGCTCAACATATTAAATGGTCTTGAGAAATTGTTGTAGCTAGTTATTTTGAACAACTTAAGCAATTTTTTATCTTCTGCAATTGCATGTATTGGAATTGTGTTTATAAGTGGTTTCTGAGAAGAGATGTGGTATTGGGGGAATAATGCACAATACTGTTGTTTACTTTGTATTTAGATTTGATATTAAGCCTCCAAGGACAGCAAAGTCTTTTTAACTGGCAATAATACTTGATCGGTTTAAATCCAGACAGGCTTTTCCCTGTGAAAATAGTTTCTCTAGCAAGGGGTTTATATAGGTTCCATTCTACTGCAGAGCATAGATGCAGAGGAAAAATTATCTGCATTCAGAGAAAGACA
This sequence comes from Hypotaenidia okinawae, assembly GCA_027925045.1. Classification (NCBI taxonomy): domain Eukaryota; kingdom Metazoa; phylum Chordata; class Aves; order Gruiformes; family Rallidae; genus Hypotaenidia; species Hypotaenidia okinawae. The sequence goes on along the minus strand of BSDF01000013.1, from coordinate 13,381,780 downwards.
TGTTCTTTTGCACTCCTTAAAGAAGTTTGGAAAGTAAGCTAGCTACAGAATAAAGGAGGAAAAAGATACTTTTTGTCATCCTCTGTGACGGTTCTTTTTTTCTTCCCCTCTTGTTTTGTGCCTAAGTCTAATCTACCTGTCTAGTTAGAAGCTAGAGCTTGATAATGAAGCTGTCAGATAGGAAAGCTTAACGCGCTTTTAATTTCCCTTCCAGGATCTGGTAGCCCCAGACGTGAGTGCAAAGGGGATTCGGAAAGTTGTAATGGTTATCTTCCTTTAGCATGTCTCTACTGCAAATAATGGTGGCCAAATGTGGACACCGACCTTGTTCCAGTAGTCCTTTGCAAACTTGTGGTGAAACAGGATATAGTATAATATATTTTATAGGAAAATTCCTCATCTCAGGAGATACAAGGATTTCCTAGAAATTGCATAAATTCAGAGGGTTTCAGACTAGGAACATTCTCATTCTTTTCACCATTAGCTGAGGCTGGTGACCTCTTATTCTCTGCTTGGCTGTTATTGCTTTCTTTCACAGATTTTAGGAGAGATTGCTTTTTTACATTTAACATTCGCTCTCTGGCTGCCTAGCAATGTAAGACTGATCAAGACATCCAAGACCAGGCAAGATAAATTAGATGCTTAATTTGCACATCAGGAGCTGCAGACAGACTAATTTTAAAAGGACATTTTGATAAAGTAAAATAGTACTGTGCACATATTAGTAACTGCCGGTTCCACAAAATTATTAATGATAGATGAGCTCTGGGCTTTGAATCTGCTTAAATTAATGTTTGAAGGGTAATCTATAAAATATAGACAACAGAAGTCATTAGAAAACATCACATAATTTTCAACATTAAAACATTTGTAATTTATATTACTTTTCTCTATCACTATCCGTAATCCTAACTGTCCAGTGTAGAAACAAATATAAAACAACTCATATAATAGTCACATTGTGAATATTCCTCCCAAAAATTAGTTTATTTTAGCAAATTTGAAAACAGAAGTAATGTATTTCTGTACTTGCTATTATATGTAAAGGGGATTTCATCTATGAATGAGTGTGAACAGCTCAATCCATTGTGTGGCTTTTTTAATGGTCCCTATTAGGTCTCTAAGAGCCATTGTTCATCTCATCTACTTCAGAGACCAGTTTTCCTCTGCCTTCATAGTCACATAGCTGTGCTGTGCTATGGGGGCAGGGTTGCTTTGATTTAGGATACTATGATATATAACACAGGTAGTGTCTATACTATGCTATAGAACATGGGTAGTATCAACCTTGCAAACAAAGAAACATTATGTGTGACATCTGTGCACCCACCCTGAAATTAAAAGCTACATCTATCCTTCAAATGCTTTCAGTTAGTTCTTTGATATCTTGTATTTTCCTGTTGGCTTTCATCTTCCTTCATGCACTGTTTTAACTGTCTAGGTATTTATAAGATAAATGCACATGAAAATGGCAGTCCTTAATTCTACCAGGCACTGAGATTGAGCTAAATATACTTAAATGTTAGGTTTTGACATTGCCTCATCTGAACTGCCTGTTGTATATGGGCATTCTGCTAGCCCTTTGACAGAATACGGGTACCCTGTCATCATTTAGCTACTCATCACTCCCATTATCATCCTCATTGCTTCAGTACACAATATGAAAACTAGACTTCACATTTCTTACTTCTGCCTAGTGCTGTTCAGTATCCTTTAAGGATTCCACACTTTTGCCTATATGGCCTGAACACATTTGTGTTAGGGGAAGGACCTTTGGTGTGACTTCTTGTTCTTCTATCTGGTCTCCTTGGAGCATGAAAGACCTTCTATCCCTTGCTAGAAGGATTTTGGTCTTCCCACACCTTCTGCCTTTTAATTATCTTGGCAGCAAGGTGAAAGTTAAACAGAAGGTCAAAAGTCTGTGTATTACACAGGTGTTGTCATTGTCTATTTTATTTTGGTTTGATGCCTCCTTCTCCGACATATAAATCAAGACTGCTTTCCTCAGACCTGCCTCCAGACTCTGGTCTCCACCACTTCTCCCAAGTTTTATCAAAGACTTTTGCCAAACAGAATTGAACTTGTGTGAGTCTCTGTGCCTATGTCCGTTAATGTAGTTCAGTTTGTTCAGCTCTTCCAACAACTCTGAGAAAAAGTGTTTCTGTACATATTTTTAGCAGACAGTTTTTCAGATTTTTTTTCACATTTTTATCAGCTTTCACATTCCATCACACATTAAAACAAACCTTCTGTGTATAGTTCTTGTTATTTTGATTGTTAATATCAACAGAGAGGATTGCCTGCCAAATTTTTGCTAATTTAGTGTTTCACTTTTTTGTATATGTTTCCTGCATGTTCATTCTATTATGAATACAAAATTATATATATATATTTTCTTAGTGTTGTTACTGATTTTAAAAACTTCTCAAAACTACCTTGAGAACTCCTTAAATCAGATTCTTAAGTGGTATCTCTTTAAATACTGAGGAAATAAAATGTTACCCATCTATATAGACATGCATGTTCTTTTCTCATCCGCAAGTAGTTTTTATGCTTTGCATCTCACTTATACATTGCTGAGAACTGTAACTTGCAAAGGGCAAAGAGTTAGCTGGGGAACATTCTTCAGAGGATTTGCATGTTACATGTGTCGGTTTGAATATAATACATGTTTGAATTTTAAAGTAAAATAAAAATAATTGAGGTCATTAACAGAAAGAGAAGTCACTGTAAATGTTTTAGCTCATTATATAATCTTTCATTTCATAACAAATACTCCCCTGTAATGATCAAATATTTTGCACCACACAAGAACAAAAAAGACTAGATCCAGCCATTAATCTTTCCCTCTTTGAAAAGATGTTGGTGGGACTAGAAAGAATCTGCTACGTCATCAGATGACTTAAGGTTATATTTCTAAAGTGCAGCATCCAGGAATAGGTGGTGCTGCTTTTGTTTGTGCCCAGACAGGCTGACTGCACTAGCCCACTGACTTGCATGAATCTCATCAGATGAAATATTCCCTTGGACAGATCATAAAGGTGAGGAGACCCTGGAGGAGCTGAGGTGAAATGTAAGGCCATTGTCCATGCAAACCTCCCATATTCCACATGAAAACTGTGGCCTTTGAACCTTCCTTTGGCCACCTGATTGGGCCAATAAGAAATGCTTTTTGATGTCCCTTTGGTGTCACTCTCACTCTGATAGAGAAGCTTAGGTAATCACAATTAGTTGGGTTTTGCCTTGCTGCTTCTCCACATTTCCCTGTCCTATTTTAACTGTCTGCCAGTGGCCCTTGATTAATATTGATACCCAGGGGCACCATTTGTTTCCTTCTTGGACAGAAACAAAATTTGGTTTTACAAGAGACAGTATCTGTTTGCATCTTCTGTAGATTTAAGGAGGTGCTGTAGATATTTCGGTACCCTAAGGACATCTTTATATAATGATTGCTCTTGGGCAGAAGCAATTTAAAAATCCCACTGCATACACTTGATATTTAGTATAATAAATGAGGGCAAATGCAAAAGAATTGCAATAAATAAGCTAAACACTGGAGAATACTGGATCTAGTATGCAATTAATAGAAGTACAGTCGTCACAGAAAATGTTCTTATTTGTAAAGTTATAGCTGTGCTATGTCCTTTTTATAAATCTTTGGGGCAAGTTTGTGTTGAAACCTGCAGTTCCAAATTTGCATATTGTCTGTTCTAACTTGGATCTCTGCCATCCTAATTAAATAAATACATTTAGCTAAATAATATTTTTAACATTATAGCTACCAAGAAGAACACAGCAACAATAGGAACATCTCCTTCCATGACATTGTAGATGCACCTTTAACATAAGGTTTGGAGTCTTGACAAAATTAAACCTGTCTTCCTCTTCATCTTTGGTTGTTGTTTGTATGGTGAACTCCATAGTTCCTCAGATTGTTTTCTGTGGATCACTGGCAAACCCAATTTTTCTAACTTTCCTGAATACTGGTTGTCAAACCAAAAAAAGGTAGTGATATGCCCTAGGGAACCTGCTTTGGCAGGGGGTTGGACCTGATGATCTCTTGAGGTCCCTTTCAACCCCTATGATTCTGTGATTCTGTGGCATAAGGAAGGAATTTCTACAGTAAAGGTGGTGAGACACTAGAACACGTTGCCCAGAGAAATTGTGGATGCCACATCATTGGAAGTGTTCAAAACCTGGTTAGATGTGGCTTTGAGCAACCTGATCTAATGAAAGATGTCCCTGCCCATGGCAGGGAGGGTTGGACAGGATGATCATTAAAGGTCCTTTCAAACCCAAACCATTCTGACTCTAGGATTCTTTTGAAAAATAACATATCTAAGAGATGAATATACCTCCTTCAAGAGCATTATCTGTGGATAATGGCTGCTGTTGTAAAAGGCTTAAGGCTATCACAAGTAATTTAAATTCTCTGCCTTTCTAGTCACCATGATCTCTGTGAAACTGATTTGTGAAGCTTGCAGGTCCCTTGTAGCTTAGTGAGAAAAAAGAAAATAAATAAAACAAGGCAGAATGCTATTTCTTGTTGCTTTGCTATCCTTTCAGAAAGTCGTGTCATCATTAAGTATGGTCTGCTGGACAGGAGAGTATCCAACTTGTTCATTAAATATCCCAGTATTAATCAGTAAACCCGAGGAAGCTGCTGATCCTCTGTTGCATTTGTTTATTGTCAAACTAGAGAATGTGATTTTGCTTTAGCTGATGTGCAGTAGTAAGTCCAGGCTTAAATAATTAAGGGTAGATTTTTTTTAAATGAGCTTGTATTTTGCCCATTCTAGCAGGAGAAATTTAGTGGTTCTCAGATCCCCTCCACACCAGTTGTTTGGTCTTGGCTTTCTGTAGAGACAAACTTCTTGGATAAGGGAGAAGAGTGTATAGATCCAATAAGCCAAGTAGCTATGGTGTTACTCTGTTGAGCTTGTTGGCATTGCTGATTTTAAGTACAGCAATATTGTAATGAGATATTTTGAGCTTTCTGCTATGAAAGAGAACATGTTTATTTAGCATGCTTGTCCTCTTTTCCTGAGGCCAGTTTGTGTGGCATCATTAATGAGGTGGCCTCATTATATACTGTCTCATATATCTGTTGCTGGCAAGGGAGAGCAAAGAAACTTGGGGAGCTTGGACTGACTCACCTTTTCATTGATTTGTGGCTCCTGTGTAGTCCCCTTTGGGCCCAGTTTTCAGCACAAGTAAAATCTTATGCTGTCAGTGTCCTCTGGTTTGTTCTATGAGAGAGCAAGCTTCAGTTGGTGTGCCTGCAAAAATTCAGTAAAAATACATCACATTTGACATAAACTAAACTAAAGCCTAGATAGGGAGTGACTCAAACACTGTCACTTGAAATGTGTAATCCCCCTAAAATTCTCTTTGATCTGACTTTAAAAGAAAGAGATTTGAAGTTTTTATTTTAGAATAAATGGTCAAAGTAGTATATTAAGCTTTGAGTCTTCTATTTTTTAAAATATTATATTAATTTCTTTACATCACGAGTAACTCTTGTGCATAGGAGGAGCTTATCAGAACTTATTAGGCATTAAATCTTGACATTACTTGGCATGTACTGAAAAACCTTTTATTCAGCTGACGTCCTATGACTGTGTTGGCTTTTTTTTAAAGTCAGGATTTATAATTTTACCAAGACTAGATGAAGATTCAATGAGTACAATGAGCAGGTGATTTCCTCATATGATTTTTCTCATGTCAGGAACAGCCAGACTGCAATACTGAAATTTGAACAGCATCCTGCATGACTACATTGTAGATTAATATGCTTTATGCAGTGTGTTTACTCACTTCCTGACTCTCCAGAGAAATGAAATTGAGACACTGTATCACATTAGCTTTATGATAAAAGTATATGCCTTTTATGAACTACACAGCTCTTGAATATATTCTCTCAGCATCCTTATTCAAGATGTTAATTTAATGGAACCACTTGAATTATGAGTGTGGTCTTTCTGTGGGTAAGATAATTAAAGAGTTTGAAAACTAGGATTAATAAATCATTATAGCAAGTTTAGTTTCAATTAACGTTATAAATGTTACTATTTTAGCAAGTAATTGACATCTGATTAGCATGATGCTGGGTATAGCTGTTTAGATATTAATCAAAGTTTTAAACCTTGCTTATAAAATTACTTAAAGACATGTACATAATTTTCCTTTATTTACATGGTAACTAAGCTTATCTTTTACATGTGTTTGCTCAGGGCCATAACTTGTAGCATATGCTGAGATTATTATTTATTAATTATAGTTAACATTGCCAATACGATTCCAAAATCCATGGGGCAACATATCTGTCTTCTTGATAGGCATTGTGTAATTTTAACCATTAAGGAGGGTTTTTTGAGATCTTTGTGTGTTTAGCTTGTAGAACGACTTGGTTTTGTGTCTAAATCTGAGTACAATAGCAGCTTTATTTCAAAAAATGAATGAAACTAATTTGCTAGCAGCTTTACTTTGAAAAATGAATTAAACTAATTTGTAAAAAATACAGCGATCAGTCTTCCTGATGGAAAAAGTAATAAAAATGCAATGCATGCAAACATATTTTGTACTTGGAGACAGTTATTTTGTGCTTGAGCAGTCTAAATTAAATACTATAAATTCTGTCCAAGAAATGTAAATACTATGAGTTAAATCTAACTGCATAAAAATTCAAGCCGAAAAAGAAAAACTACCTTTAAATTCAATCTGTTATCTTTGAAATGATTGGGGTTTCCTACACATGGTATGAAATACCTTGTTTTAAATGTCAGTAACAGAGGAAAAGAATGCCATTTTTCCCATTGGATACAAATCACAAGGGAAAATCTTGATCTAAAGGACAATGAGTGATTTCTCTGATCTGAGGATGAGTGGAAAATATCAGAAACCTCTCTCTTGCTAGAGAGACTGCACATCCAGCACTTAGACATCCAGCCCAGTAAACTGGGTATATTAGCAATGGCAAAGCAGGACTTGTGAAGGGCACAGAATGCTTAGTTCCCCCCAAAGTGTAAAAGTAAGGAGCTTGCTGTGTGCAGTCATTAAAAATGGATAGCAGGACATCTGATTATTCTGAAGGAAGATCTGCAGATGTCTGTGAGGAACTCACATAGATGCTTTAACTCCGACTTTTAATTTCTTATTCCTACTTATGACTTGCATGAATGTCATCATACCAATAGGTTAAGCTGTGTCCTTCTTTCAGGAAAAGGGGACAATTCATCTCTCTACAAGAATTCCACTCAGTAGACTGATTGAAAGTGCTTTGGCAGCCATTTGAAGCCACTAAGGAGCCAGAGATCTATATCCAGTGAAAGCAGTATGTAGAAGGTCTTTGGGAAGAACTTTAAAAAGTGCATTTAGGATTTGAGAGTCTCATCGGGAGCCTAATGGGTCTTAATTCATTGTAAAATTAGTACCATTCAGGTTATGGTCTGTTACGGGACTGACAATGACTGTTCTCAGATGTGGAGGATTATGGTTCCTCTCAAATCCACCCAGGCAGTGGGTTCCCTGCACCCCACGGACCCAGTAAGAAGTGAAAATAATCCAAAAGTGTGCTATAAAACAAACATTCAGCCCCCTTAAGGAAACTAGAGCATATCACAGGCTTATTCCCCAAACTGCAAACTTGAAGCTGTCTGGATAAGGATCATTACCTTCTCCCCCTAGCAAAGAATACCAATTTGTCACATTTGAATGATTTACAGTGCAGTACTTCCCACATGTCAGCTTTTACAAGCAGCATTTATAGCAAAATAGAAGAGCCCAGTAGAACTTCAGTAGTTGAACAAATCTCTCATCTTTATTCCTTTAAAAAGAATAAACAAAAAAATTCATTTCAAAATTTGAATGGTATGGGAAATGGGGATTAACTAGGCAGTAAGTGAAAGCAAGCTACAGCCTCGAGCAAATTTGTAATTAGGTAAGTTACAAACACTTCAATAATGAGAAGTATAATAGAAATTCTGACAGGTCCTGTACTGTAGAGAGCTTGTGGGCACCATTCTAATAAATGAACAGAGATCTATTTGATTTTTTGTTAAAAGTGAGAAGCCCCAAGAGTTTTGTGTTACTTCATTTAGTGCTTGGTGAGGCTGTTTATATGAGACTTTCCCCTACATTTTAAATCACTTATTGCTGCTTTGGCAGTGTCTGTTAGATTCCATTAGATTCATTAGCTCTTCTAAAGAGCATTGCTCTGTGGAAATAGCTGAAACAGCTGCCCTGTGTAATTTTGTTATTGCTTTAATTTACTCAGAATTCTGTTTTAACACTCCAGCTGTCAAATATAAAGAGGAAAAAACAATCAATACATAAGCACTTTCTACCTTAGTATTCTTATGTGTACAGTTTGCAGGAAGATGTGTAAGAAAATAAGCAAATGTAGCTTTCAGCTATTTTCTAAGGGATTTCTTGGAGCTGCTGGAAATAGAGAGCACTTCTCAAAATGCACTCCTCTGTGGAGTGAGTTCTCCTCCAAACTACTACTTTCACATGGTGAAACATCTGTCAGTCTCCAAGCCGGGCTGCACTCTGTCCAGTGCCACTTGTTCACTCTTAGATTTTGGCCAGATTGGGGTCACAAGATCTAGGCACCTGCTGTGCTGGTGTCCTTAAAGTGTTTTTTGCAGGAACATGAGATAAGATTGGATTGATTATCTCAGTGCAGCTGCAGATATGTTACTGAAAAATGGGTAAATCTGTTCTGTAAAGCTCCTTTTTGTTAACAAAACTCTTCATGTGTAAAAACATGTATCCTTATTGCTTACAGAAATACAGAATTGCTTCCTCTTTATGGTCCCAACCAGACCATCCAGTGAGAAAATGCAGGAAATTTCCTGTTGTTGTTGAATACTGACTACAACTGCAAAATTACAGTACAGGGTATAGTGATGACAACCCGTCTGGAGGCAGTGCAGGCACAGTATCTCTCATACAAGCTCTGTGAAGTTGACTCTATAACTACATCAATCTAAAACTCAATTCCTTGTTACAAATAACTTATAAATACAGCTACCAAGGGACTAAATACATAAAGGAATGAGGTGGGGGGGTTTGGTTTGGTTTGGTTTTTTTAAAGAAATAAAGATAAGGATATTGTTACCTTGTATCCTTTGTTCTGATCTAATATATTTTTAGTGAAATGAGGCAGTCATCTTACAGGGGACATTAAGATGAGTCTGAGTCTAGCATTGCTCATTCCAGGCTTCTGCCTGAAATCTAGGCAAGTCATCTGTGGCAATTGACTGGGGAAGTGAATCCAGGGAATATCTTCAACTATTAGAACAGTCTGTTTGTAACTTCTGGGGAGGAGAAAGCATGCCCGCTCTTTTTATAAACTTTACAAGGTAAATTGGATATTGGAAAATAATCAGACATACGTTTCCCTTCCAAAGGTATCTGGGAGAGGGACTGAGACATCCTAAAACTGAGAAAGATTATCCTCTTTTATAAATGTTTCTTATTCTCAACGAACATATGGAATAACAATCATAAGGCATGATCTGAATAAATTGAAGAATCTGATAAATTTTATTTTCATTATCCCAAAGAATTTCAGTGGTTTATTGTGAGTTCAATGTTCTCTAGGAACTGGTTCAGCAAATGGAGTTAATGTTTTTGTTTTCTAATCACATTCTACGCGTTTTCTTGCTTGATACTTTTAAATAAACTGTCTCTCCCATCTTCTCTCCTTTCCCCAAAATATTGCTTCCAAAGATATTGTTTGCTTAAGAACTGTCCAGCCTTCAGAATTAAACAACACTTGTCAGTGATGCCAATTTTTGTTTGGTAGCCAAATGATTTTCAGAAGGATAAGCTGTCAGCTTCAGAGTGGGACAGTTTGTGGACAGAAATATTGATAATCAATATTCAACCTGCAAAAAGGTGAGATTTATAGACATGGATTTTATAGACATCTATAGACATGGATCCTTTTAAGTGATACACCTCTAGATGATCGTGTTTAATTGTGCTGTTGTATGCCCAGCTTGGATAATGCTACTTGACAGTTGATTGACTTGAGCTTGGTACACGGAGTTGCTGTATTTTAGAGAAGAGTGAAACACATCACATGGGCTATTGCTTTTTTTTTTTTTTGATTCTCACTTCTCTCTCTGTAGATCTTCCATTTTTCTTTTCCTTCCTTTTCATCTTTTCAGTGCACATGCTATGTTGCATGCTGGTGGGGAAATACTAACTCCAAAACTAAGTGGTCACCTGGTGTTTCTTAGAGTTTCCAACCATTTCACTTTCGAATGCCAGAAATGTATTTGTAGCACTATTCTCTTTCCCTGGTGGGGTTACCACCAGGCTTTCAGGAATATCCAGGTTGTCTGAATGTCTCTGTTTCATAGCCTTTTCCTCTCTGACAATATGGTATCACATGATTATATTTTGGAACATAAATAAAGCCTTATATAAGTTTTTTGAAATTAAATGCCTGGGAAAATAAGCATAATGTGTGCATCTACATTAAACAGAACAGTATTGATAGAAACCCTTAATGATCAGAGAATCATGTCATTCATATCTAAATTAAATTGCCTTTATTAAAGCCTGCACCTGTGTGTGTTTGGCATTTTGTTTGCCTCGCAGTGATAGGAGATGCAGTTAACAGATTCTGATCTCCTGTTCTTTGACGCAACACATCAGGATCTGGTCCAGAAACTAGACTTCCTCTATTTCCTCTCTTTGTTTTATATTGACATATCTTTCTGAATATATGCATGCAATGAATCATATGTTACTGAGCTCTTTTCTGCCAACTCTTAGCATTTGTTTGTAGAGAGTCAATTATTGATCAATGCTTCTGATAAGCAATAGCATCTGGGATTACTATTTAGATAGGTAACATCAATGGGAAAATATCTCTATAAAGTTAAACTAGTGATAAATAAATACTAAGGTTAAGTTAATGTAAAAACCTGAAGTAAAATCAAAACCGTAGCTCACCATAAAAAGTAATACTAAAGGCTGGGATGAAAGGATAGAAGTCCAAGTCCAGCCTATTCTACAGTAGCGAGGAAACAAAATACACTTTATTTCTTAAATTCTCTTGAATCTCTTACAGAGAGACTTGATAAAGGATTGGATGGTTTTGATGTCTGTGGCAAATTTCCCTAGACTTTTGTGAATGCAGAAGTACAATTGCTTTCTTTCCAATAGGCAAACTAACGGTACTTTCTTGAACAAAATTACCAATTTAAGCAGAACCAGTTAGTTGTTTGTGCTTAAAGTTGTTGTGCAGTCAGTAAGGAGATAGTGAAAGCTTTGGAATGTTAATCTAAAAAGAAGATATTGTCAAACTTTAATAGCAGATAGTAAATCCCTCTGGGGAAAAGCAGTCTTGAAGATGACCATTATATCTCCATTATCTGAGTTTCATTCTATCCATTCTCTATTTATTTCTTCAAAATTTATTAATGGCCTTTTTGGAAACAGTCATGTGATTTCACATCCCAGGGCCAACGAATTAATAATGCTACTTTTTTGCCTTCTTATGGCTAAATGGATATTTTCCAAATTATTAAGTTGACTTTAAAAGCTTTTTCTGATTTTACAGTGATGCAGTCTAGAGAATACAGAGATAGACCTTTTACTTCTCATCATTAATAAGTCTTCAAATGTTAAACTTTATATTTTTACTGTCAAATGCAAATGTTTATTTACATCTTTCTCAATAGCTGTCATGTTAGTGTCACTCTTACGTTATTTTTTTCCTTTAATTACCTTTCAATGTATGGTCTTGAAGTTTAAAGGCCAAATACCTTCTTTCAAAGGTCATGCTTAACTGGCAGTGACGTTCATTATAGTTTTCTGAAAGTCAACTCACTTGTCTTAATAGATGAATATGTTGTCATAGCATAGGTATGCAACACATCAATAACTAGTGTATTTTGTAATTTTCTGCTGTGCACTTTCCAGCAAATTCTCTCTTAACATTGCTTCATAGTCAGAAGACCTACTTACTACCCAATGTATTCAGAATTAAGCTTAAGGTATTTCTAGCATGAACAATCCCAAAATGAATATGTACTTTAGTCAAGTACTTGCATGGATATACAACTCTCCCCTGCCCCCCGCCCCCCTTCCCCCATTGATTTTTTTTCAAAGCTGACTAAGGGTGCTTAGCCTCTGGCCGAAGGCAAAGCCTAATTTAGGGTTCTCTGTTTTGTTTGGGATATAATATTTTTGCCTCATCCTGTTTGTTTCTCTGCTACTTGGTAACAGCTAAATAAACAGGCAATGACACAAAAGAAAAGTACGCCACTGAGAATTAGCTGCATATGTTATAACATTGTCCAGTCTTTGCTAAATAAACAGTCAATGGTACAAAAGCAAAGCATGCCACTGAGAATTGGCTGCATATGCTATAACACTGTCCAGTCTTTGCTATTAGAATAAATTAATAGGAATCAAGTGGTAAACTCAATACTAATTTAACTGTTTTCCTCAGAATTGCTGTTGCTGATAATCCCAATATCATTTGCAGCATTAATTAATCACATCCTTTCTTTGCAATAAACTCTTCCAAGATTGTCAGAGGACAAATTGAGTATAAAAAGTTAAAATATTTAATCCTGTAAGAGTTCACTGGTCTGCATGAATTTGATAATTTGGAGAACATGAATTATCAATTTATACTTGTTGCAAATGTGTTGATCATAGTATTTTGTCACCACTAGACCAGGCACACCTACACATGGTAAACTGCGATTTGCACTTAGCATCTACAGACTCATCCTATTAAAAGAAGAACTTCTGGACTAAAGAACAGTTGCTGTATAAGAATGCTATTACACCATTAAATCAGGTATTATTTTCTCATGAATTTTTGGGCTAAGAGACTACTTATTTTACCAACACTCAGCAGTCTGATTGGGAAGCACACTGATGTTTATTTTGTTGAGAAAGTTGGTTAGGATGTAAAAATGCATTTTATCATCAATTCAAAATGAAATCAGCCTCATGAACCTGCTGGTTTTGTCTGTTTATTTGTTGATAAGTAGAAGATAGGTGTCCTTCAAAAAAGAGGAAAAAAAAAATGATGTGAATATTTCAGAAGTGTCGGAAGTCTGATTCAGTCTGATTCAGTTCCCTGCTGGCACGATGGTGGATTTTAGAAGGAAGACAGGTTCTTCAGCCCCTTCAGCCTATACGCTGGTACAGTTACAGTTGCTGTTATGACCATACTTGGTGGCCGTCCACCTGACATACAGTAATCATGCTGCTGTTTGACTTGGAGGAGGAAGCAACCTGTCGCCTAGAAACACGTCTTTGGTAGCTGACAGTAATGGTATTGCAACTGCTTCTCAGGCATGTTGAAAGGCCTGTAGATAATATTTTGGCAGATTTCTTTACTAGATTTTGTTGTGTTGATCTAAGAAATACATAGAGGAATTCGAGTTGTGTTTGCTATGTAGCATTTGCTTCCCAAGAACACAGGAATGTGAACAGTTAAACTACTGAATGCGTGACAAGTACTCAATGAGAAGCAGGAATTAATAGCTTAGACATTTGGTCTTTATCTTGTGCTGAATTCTCCTGTTACTACACAGGCTGTATGAGCGTATATGCTTTGGTCATCTCTAGTAAACTTTCTAATTTCTTTCTACAAGTGAATGCTTTGGTATATTTCTTATAGCTTTGGTATATAACTTAGAGCTGTTATTCATAAGAGCTCTTAAAAATGTTGAATTTATGATCATCATTGACAGTGCATTTTCTGCCATGAATTCATAGCTCTTAAAATCTGGAATAATAATGTTGTTTAGCTGCATTATGCATGACATTTCAGATAGCAATGGCTAATATCAGCGAATATGGGATGTATTTCACTCCTGCTTCACTGTCAATTATGATTATTAGATTTATGCCTACTCTTTTTGGTTTTCATTTTTGTTATTGCTCTTCCTAATGGCTACTATGGCTTGTCTGAACTTGAAGCCAGTCAACGTTTTGTTGATTCTATTTGTGTCTCTTCAATCATGTATTATGTCAGTAGTTCAAACTACATCTTTCTATAAATTATTTTCTGCTGAACTTGTATATTTCTTTTAAAGAAATTTGGCTATTGTATATTAAAGAAGGAGTAATATGTTCATGTTAAGCCATCTCAAAATGGAATAGAAATGTTCCTTTATTGGAAAGATTAAGACAAGTTTTGGAGAAAAGAACTAATCCGAGAATTTATGAATGCTTCTTTCTAACATAACTAAAAGTTGTGTGAAGAAGATTTTAGCAGACTTATTTTGAATAGTGATATTCTAGAGAAAAGTACTGAGTCTGGCTAAATCTGAACTAGTTATCCATTTACATAAGTGATGCACAAGACACAGTACATATAGAAACACATGGGCAATTACTTTGTGCATTTTTATTTAATCTTTTTAATGGTACTTTTCTTAAATTAGTATTGGAAATATTTTGATGATATATATTTTAAGTGTGCACATTATTCGATTACTGCATTCACGCTTTTACCGTATCTAGTTATGTGTTTGCAGTTCATCAAAAAGCGGCAATTTGGCATAGAGAGCATGAATCTTGCAAAGCTTGATAGATACGGGTGAAGACGGAAAAAAAGAGAATTGTTATTGGCAACTGAAGTCTTATTCAATGTGATGGAAGGAGAGTTAAAAGGTAGATATCAGCAACTTTTTGAACTCTACAAGGAAGATTGTAATTGTATTCATTATTCATCAAAGAATGAATCTGACAAAAAACCCTCAAAGGTAAGGGCATCTAGTCTGTAAAATGTCAAAACTAAACCAGCCATTCTGATAGTTATTGTATAATCTTTCTACTACCTACCTAAATTTATTTATTTATACTCTTGATCTTATTTTTCATTTCCAGTATACTGTTCTTCAAAGAACTGTAACATTTCCTAAGGATTTAACGGGATACTTGCACCGTGTCTGTAAGAAAGTCCTCAAAATTCTTGAAAACCTTGGTTTAAAAAAAGACAGACCTCCTGGATGCAATAGAGAGTAGTTAACTATTCCAGTGACTGTACAGTTTGCTATTATTCTGACAGAAATATGTCTGGGTATAGATCTTTATCTCCAGATTATGGTGTTTTCTGTCTTGTGTGTGATACCACTCAAGGCTGTAAGGAGGGATTGTTTATTCCTTTCACAATAGGTCAAGACACAGATAGGAAGCACAATGAGGGAGACCCAGCTCATTAAACTTTTATTCACAAAGACCTGACAGCTGATGGTTTATCAACTTTTAGATCAGACACTTTCATATTACTGTGTGACTGTGTCTTTTGTAAACCATGTGTCATGCTGCTGTTTCATCACAGCTCATCTACAATTTCATGTTTCTTACTATATCTGATTTTTTTCTGTGTTTTTTTCAATAATTCCTCTGTAATTACATAAGATGGGGAAAATATAGAAAGAGATTTTCATACTACCTAAAGCACAAAGGTGGCTGAAAAACTAGAGCCAGGAGATCTAGCATGATTTTGGACAGATGAAAAGTGTGTGACTAGGGAAAGAATGGCTAAAATACAGTTTATTATTGTTTGGAGAGTCAGTTGCCTATAATGACTCTAACGCTGTTCCAAAATCTGAAAAAACTAGTATCAGCAAAGAAGAATTCAGGCGGCTTCACTTGGATCTAATTTTTTTTTAAAACCTCATAGTTTGAACTGAGGATATTTGGGTTGACCTGTAAGAGCAAAGGCACCCACAAGGATAAAAATTTGAAATTCCAGGAGCTTGTGTATTAATTGATTAATATAGAATTTAGGAGTGGAATCTTCTCTTTCTCTAGGAAGAGAAATTGTCAGCCATGCTCTACTGTTCAAACTTTCTTTCTAGAGTACAGTAGCCTTCGTTATTTTTGAATTTTTTTGTGCTTGAACAGAAGTTGCTGTTAAAAACAATTCATTAATTTCCATGCATTTTAAAATCATATACAAGTCTACAAGATGGATAATAATTGCTAATTTAAACGCTTAATTAACTTAAAACACTTCAAAGGAAGAGGTAATAAATTGTAAATTGTGAAGAAAAATTACATACGTATTCTTTGGACTTTGTTGTCAGAAAAAAACAACATAACTGTTGCAATCAGCCATAGGGAAGGGATACAGACTACAAAAAATTGAGATGCCACAAATCTAACAAGATGAATTAAAAAAAGAGAAGTATTTCCAAATTTGGCTGGTTGGATGGTTAAACTTGTATATATAGTATATTGTGCATTAACCACACAGTTTCTTTTGTTTGTATTGTACAGAGCCATGAAAGCCAATTTAGTTTTTAAACTAGATCAATTTTCTCTCCTAAATGAGCTGAGGTAGGGTCACTCATCAGTAAACCTCTGTCAAACAGTCTTTTTTTAGACTGTCCAGCTCTGCTCTTTAATGGCACCATTTTGAATTAGACCTTAATGTTATGTCACTTTAAATTAGTGGCTTTACTTTGAATGTGGCCATAAAGAATATTATCAAGCCAGGGTAAACAGTTTTCTATCAAAACAAATCAGTCTAGGTTAGAAACAGCAGTGTCACTGACACTTTTGTCTGCTTGGTTTTTATTGTAGTATTGGCTGTATCTTTTGAAACTAAACAAAGCAAATGTATGTCTTAATGTTCTAAAACTAGTCTATATTTAACATAATATATGCAAAACTGTGAAAATATAATGCCTTGCATAGTTCTCTTTTTCCGATTTATCTATCCCATCAGTTCTGAGTTTTTATAAACCAGGTCTATGCTGTTCCTCTGGAATCAGTAGCTGTAAACCTAAACCTGAGGTACTTCACTCCTTTTTGCCCCAATTTCCTTTAACCCATCAAGTTGCTCTGTGTTCTGACAGGCAGCTCAGTAGCGCAGTGCCAGATGTCACATGAATCACTGGGGCTTCCTTCATGTCATTGTTTAGTTGTAGGAAACCTGGTGACATCTTTCTTTTGCCCAAATAGCATCTCTATTTATTTTCAGAGACATTTTAAGATAAATGTGTGTGTACAGACATAATCAGGTATTGATTTCTGTGCAAAAATGTTTGTAATTTATTTATGGGAGAAATAATTTAAAGCCGTTTTCACTGGGATAGTTAATTCTAAGGGATGAGTTATTGGTTTTGGAATTCTGTATCTTTATGTAGCAAAGTCCAACTGAGAATGATTGTGTGTGAGTTATTTGCCAGATGGTGAAATTTCATCTCCTACTCAGTCGATTGTTTATGTGCAGTTCCTACTACATACTGCAGGGAAGAAAAAATCTGTAGAACCTGCAGTTGGCAACTGGCAGCCAAAGAAAAAAATCATCTGAATGACCCTTTTTCCCTCTAAATACTCCCTAGTATAATGAACAGACCCTCTCTGAACTGTCTGTTAGACAAATAAGGGTTGAAATCAATGGAAATTAAATGAATGTAATTTTGGACTGAGCACCTATTCCTTAATAAGGCAGAACTAGATGGAATTCTGATGGAATTAAAAATACATATAGGAACTGATCCATCCTAAGAAAACAAAATCAATTTGAAAATCTCCTTCTTAACTGTATAATTGCCAATTATGGTACTGCCTTACTGAAGAGGAATGAGCCAGCTGTTACAGCACTAGTCTAGAGCTTCAGTAGCTCAAATCACTCTGTGCTTTATCACTGACACGCAAACTGCAAAAAACCAGTGACACAAATTGCAAGGGAAGAAGTGAACTTGTCAACTTTTAAATGGAATTATTTTAAACTTTTTTCCACTTACTATTGAGCCCTGTGCAAGATATAATAAAGGTTCAACACAAAACAATCCTTGAATGGACAAAAACAGACAAGACAATAATAAGAAACAGAAGTTGTGTCTTTATATTGCTATAGACTCCAGATCTGGAAGCACGGAAGACTATGGTGTGTATGCTCCTGTTATCTGTGCAGAGACCAATTCACTTGTTCAAGCAAGGTTAAAGTTGTAAATTGCTGTGTTCTGCTGAGAAGCATAACAAGAGGCAATGTGTATCAACTCATTTACACTTCATTCTAGACCTAAGCAAGCAAGGAAAAATACATGGCTTTGTGCAATGAAGTTTTGGATTGTTCCCCACAATCTTGAAGCGCACATCTCCAGTGTTTTCCCTTCAGCCCTAGACCTCCATCTGTCCTGCCAGAACACTCATAAGATTTTCTAATTCAGTAGATTAAAAAAAAAAAAAAAAAAGACTATTTAATGAGAATATGAATTTAATTGACTGTATAGAGAAAGATTCAGCATGAATACATAAGATAAAATACCAGAAAAATGGTTTTTAAAAGAAACCAAACTGTACCCTGTCCATTGGGTCTGGCAGATCAGAACATGCCATAAGTTCTACACAGGTTTATACTCTATAGCAAGTTCACACTACCTCTTGTTAAACATCTCCAAGATCCACTTTTTTACCAAACTGCGGAAAAAATTGTCCTAGTGTTTTTTGCTACTTGATTGTAATACCATAATATTCCTCTTAGGTCTACAGTGTCAGTCAGGCACAAAAGAAGAATACATAATGTCCCCTGGACAGTTTGGAAGAGAAAGATGTAACACAACAGTCTGGAGGATGTTCTAGTGATACAAATGAGATACCACCTTACTGTCAGTGTTTCTAATTACCAGGAAAATATAGCAGAAAAACAGTACAAATAGCAGATGGTTATAGAAAGGCATAAAGAAAACACTAGCAGCATGAGACCTGATTTTTCAATAATTCTGTTTGTGCTGAAGATATTGGACACTGCTGCTTTTGCTCTTGGTAAAACCAAAGTGACAAATGATAGAGTGAGAAAGAGAAGAAGAGTTAGCAAATTAGTTTCACCAATGAACTTTGTGTGGAATATGTTAACATTTTGGAGATGAGATGAATGATTTTATTAAAGAACTGAGAATGCCTAAGAGCATATTTTAGAGCATAATGTTAATATCTCTTGCTATCTTGAGTCTTCCATTTATATTGGTCCTGTGATTAGCTGTTCTGTGCTTAAAAATAACAATAACATTTCAAATGTTATAAATTGATTAGTCTCTCTCCTTACTCTTTTATTGAATGTATTCTACATATGGTATTAACATACTAGGAGAGGAAATGGTGGAACGTAAAGTCTTACAAAAAATGACTTTATAACTTCTGTGACTTTTATAATTTTCACTGCATAAGAAAATGGAAATCCAAACTTCGAGAACACAGTGAAAATGAGATACCAGTTTCTGACATCTTTCCCTGAGTCTGTGATTTACATTATAAATACTGGCATAAAATAAATTGAAGAATCCTACAAAATGGTAAATGATGGAGTCATGTGTCTCTTCTGTATTCTGTCTTTAGATTTTGTTTTATAGCAAGGTTGATAATCCAAGCTTGAATTCTGCCTTGTCAGTTGACTTTAATTTGTCAGTCTAACAACTATTTTCTAATGGCTTATATTAAAGACGATTAATTTTGTGAAGTTGTTTTGTGATGTACAAAACATTGTCCTAGCACAAAATATGTTGGGAAAAAAAGTAAATCAAAGGATTAAATGGGCAGATGGTTGCCATCACTTTTTTCAAAGGCTTTCACATTTTGTTGTTGTTAGGTCCATAATGATCTGTTGTCAAAGCAGTTGTGTCCATGATCATGTTTACTATATTATTGCTTGTTTTTTCTGCCTCTGCTGTGTTTGGTTTGTTTTGACTCTGTGGGTCTTTTTTCTATCTGAGTTGTTCCATGATAATTTGTCACAAGGGAGGAAAGTGCAGCTTCTTGAACCTAAAAACATTCAGGGTTCTAAGGTAGAGTTGTTAAATTTAACAGTTAACTGTACATGAAGTACTTCAAATAGGAATTGTTAAGATCAGTTTTCAAAGACTAGGAAACTCATTAATTTTAGTTCCATTTCCAAATGATTAAGATGTCTTGTACTTCAGTATTATAATAGCTTTGAAAAGTGGAAAACCTTTTAATAAATACAGCCAAGTAAAATTCAGAACAGCTATTTAATACTAATTTTTCAATTATTTGGATAAAATGTAATCAAATCAAACTGGAAGACAAATTCTGGAGGAAAAATCAGAAGTGCTTCATTTTTCTATTTCTTTGATCATAAGGAAAATTTCAGTAATCTTCAGACTGTACTATCTCCTTTCAGTCTATTTACATGGCTTTTAAAGTCTTCAATGTTAAATTGCTTATCCCTGTAGTCCTTTCCTAATGACAGCAGTTACTCAGGTGAAGCTAGAGAAAATGCATGTTACATCATGGGACATGCTGTTCCTCGAGGGCAGGTGCTTATCTAAGGTAAGGAGAATTAGAGGTATATTACAGATACATATGGGAAGCCTTTGCATTTAGTAATATTCTGCAAAAACAGTGAGAAAGTAAGACTTCTACAGTATTTAAATAATGCACAAATTGTTTGATGATTTTATGAACTATCATATATGAAACGGTTTCAGAACTACCAGGGCGTTGCTACTTTTCAGATGAAATATTTTCATGGTCAGTGTTCACTTCTAAATCTTCATCAGGGTGTCTATTATGTTTTTGCTGTTGTAATATTTGCCTCATCGAAAGTTATTTTCTGTCAAAATGAAGAAGTTTTCATTCTTTTATATCCTACAGAACATTGCACAGTCAAGAGAGAGCCTCAGCTGTCAGATATTTTTATAGGTTTTACCAGCAGGTCAGAGTTAATTATATTTCTAACAATAAAGCAGAAGTTTTAACTTGAAAGCATGCAGAAGTAGTCTTGCTGGGGCATATTTAGTTGTCTGGGGAGGGGGAAAGAATGTCAGTTTCAAGATGGATGTTTCCAGTTGGGAATTCCTCAAGTTTAAAACACGTTGCTAAAACATATTTTGATTTCAACTAGGTATCCATGGAAATAAAACACCAGCTATAAAACTTACTGTTTCATTTATTTGCTTTAATCTAATGAACTTAAAAATTTCAATTAATACCTATGTGTTTTGCTACATTTTGTAGCTGTGTGCTTACATTGTTGGACATCTTTTAATTTCTCTCTTTTTCTCTGTGTACACATACATGGAGTTCTCAGTTAAAACTCTTTAATATGATAGCAAGCATATACGTTAAATATAGTGAAGTCTACATGTAAAGATAGAAGAGCAGTAGGCAAATTGTAAGACAAGAAGGCTTACTGAGATGTATCATTTTCATGTGAAAATAGAGTATTTTTGCAATGTCCCTGCTTTCCTAAGTTCCAAAATGCATTTAAATAACTTATTTGAGTTGTCCCAACACCATCATCTATGAGAATTGAACAGATTTTATTGGTTTTGGTATATCTTGCTCATGTTTGCCTTTAAAACTGTCAAAATATTCTGAGAGGTGAGGATTCCAGTTCCAGGGGGTTTTGTGAGTTCATAGGAGAAAATTACTCAGTTGCTCTTATGAGAGAAGGTCCATTCCTTTCCTTTCAGCTAAATATTCTTTGCTGTAGTAAATGGAGAAATGAATTAATTTTTTTTATTAATTTCAAGAAATCTGTATTCATTTTCAGGTTTTCATGTTCTAGATATTTTCTAAGAGAAAAAATACCACCTGCTTTTCTATTTTTATATCACTTTACAAGCATTAATCTAAGCAAACGTCTGTGAATTTGCTTGCTTTCAGCAATTAGCAACTGTATTCAGGACAGTTCAATTGCAATTAAAAGTAAAAATGGTTGGTTTTAAGTGCCTGTTGTCAGGCACAATCGAACCTATCAGCAAGAAAGCATGGTTGAGTCTGAAAGCAATCCACCTGGCTGTGTTTCACTTCCCATATGGGGGTATTACTTTGCACATGATTGCCATCCCAGTCAATCTGCAAAGTATATGAAAATGTCAGTGGAAAGATGCAATGGTTACCGGTGTTATTAAGACCAAATTACAGATTTATAAAAGGGCAATTAATTGTATATTAGTGTTGAAGAAAAGCAATGTGAATGCTGTGGTACATGTAATGACATTAATAAGAATGTCTTCAAGGCAAGTCACACAGTGCAAGATCTTCATATGCATAAATTCATATGTTACCTTTATTTGCATCATTTTTTCTAAGCAGGAAAAAACTATTTAGGATCACCTGAAGGCGAAAGAGAAACAGCATAGTCAGTTAAGAGTCAGTCTTTCTATCTCATCATTGGCACTTGCAAAACAAAGCAAATCAGCATTTTCATATGATGAAAGCAAATTATGGTCATGAGATATGTAATTCTCAAGTGTGCAGTGGGAAGCAACATCGGGTGACCAGTAGGACAAATTTATGAGCACTTTCAAAGTAGTGTATGCCATTATTAAGATGATTTAAAGATGCACATGAGAATCTGATAACATGTGAAGAACGTGGTTTCATTATCTCTGTCTGTAGGTAGTGTTCCCTGTTTAAATCAGAACTACCCTAGAAGGTATAGGCCACCCTTTAGATGGACATACTTGTGATTTTATATTTCCCACTCAATGCATTTGCTGTTTCCATGTGAATATCCATCATGTTGCGTATAGAGGGCAATAATAGAATGTCACAGTTTGCTATCCATTTCTAGTAACCTTAGTACTGCTGTTACATAAGGACTTTGAAAGGTCCTTAATAATAGAAATTATTATTAAAATTAGTATAAATAACTGTGATAAATATTACACAATAATAATTAGTTGGAGGTGAGTTAGTCTTTTTGCAGACAACTTGAAGAGAATATTGAGCATCATATTGTAAAGTAATAAAAATATTTTCTAAACAATCTCATTAGTCTGAATGCTTTAACTGTATTGTAGATTTGGACTCACTAGGGTTTTTCAACAATTCTCCATATGTCACTAGTAACATTTTCCATACAATATAGAAGATTGCCCAAGCTACTAAAGTTAATGCTATATCGCAGGTACACCTACTCCCTTGATCCCTTTTCTACACCTTCTAAATGTAGAGAAGTTTGATGTTTTGCACCCTGCACAGTAATCTTTCTCTCTAAATGCTACAGCATTGGCCCCAAAAAAGAGTGGTAACTTTTATCATATGCAATATGTTGAGTAGGTGTTTTGCTGAAGTACCAGCAGATTAAACAGTCAGCACAGTCCCATTTAAAATAATTAGGATTAATTTTGTCTAGCTCTCATGAAAACAAAAAGAAAATTATTTACAGGTACCTGCATAGTGCCAAGTTAAGTATGATAGACTAAAGTCATTACAGTTAATTTAATTCAAACAAATATTAGCCAAGCTTTGCCAATGTGACAAGTGACTTTGAGTTCATCGCTATTTTTGCAAGTCCAAGTCAAAACACATCTTTCTTCTCAGAAAGAGCTGAGCATTTTTCAAAATGGATGATGCGTGTGGTAAGAGCATTTATTACTATGAAAAACCTTGATCTGAGAAATTTACAGATAGCTTTTGAGAACCACACAAGCCAAAACCTATCAAAAACATAAGACAGCTTTTATAAATGGGTGCTGGCTTTTCATATATACCTAAGTTATTTATAACAAATTATATGATTATTTAAGAATTCCATGTAAGCAAATGAATTGCTGAATTCAAAATTTAGTGAAATTCAATTGAAATAATAGGAATATTGAAATAAGACTTAAAGGTTTTGGTTGCTGTTTAATAGAGATCTATACAGTTCATATATTGTTTTCCTAATATAATACCTTTGGAATAAAAAAGATTTAGATAATTGCAAATAAAAATAGCGATTAGGATGGAGTTGGAGACTTGAATGCATGCATCAATCTTTTTAAACTTTGGAGATGCCTTCTTTCCTTGTCCTTTAAAAGAGGAATAAGCACAATCTGAAAGGCTAAGAAACAGCACACAGTGATTAGAGGAGCTGATTAAATAAATACTGCATACCCTCTCAAGGACTGTGAAAAAAATCCATGAACTTTTTTTAAGCACCGGTAAAAAGCTTTCATACCTCTTGCCCCTAAATCTGAAAGTTGCTCGAATTTTAACTGTAAGGGCTGGCAGCAATACTTGGTGCCCATGAGCCCAAATTTGCTGTAAATTTCCATGCAGCATTCAGTAGAAAACAGGACTGAGAAATGATGGTATAAACAGACTAGTTAAAAGCACAAACTAGACTAATTAATTAATTAACTGGCAGCTTAAAATTTGAGACGTCAATTACCAAGATAAGAGAGAAAACAAATGCTCTCTTTTTCCCATTGTTTTTACTAGAGTCATATCCAATCTGCCACTAAAAATCATTCTTAAGTGGAAGTGCTCATCTCTTCATAATCTGCTCTCAGCATTGCTGAATGTTGTCAAATTTATTAGATGCCATGATGCCAATTATTTTTTGTGATTCCCCATATTTTTCATTATAAGAATATAAAGTTGTATCCCTGAAGCCTGATTTTATTTAGTTTCTTAGCCTTTTTCAGCATGAGGGTTATAGGGACTTGTGACACTCCCTATGGCTACGTTCCTGGAGAGCAGTCAGTGTCAGCAGTTTGGTTTTCTTGCAGGCAGCATCTCCCCTTCGCCTCCCACCATCCTGTTATTCCTCACTACAGCAACAGAAACAAATCTCCCGTCTGTCATCAACTTTGAGTTTGTCTCCTAACGGTGGCTCTTTTTTGCTGTTCTTGCCTCCTTTCCTTCTGCTTCCTTTATCATTTCTCACTCATTGCTATTCCACCCTAACTTAATGCTGTTATGTCAGGAGACATGAGATGGCCCTGTTACTCTTAGTTCTACAAGTATTTCTCCATGTTCAGGTGAGATTTGATTTTTCCCAGAAAGGTAGAAATGCATTGTCTGCTAACTCAGTAGTCACTGGAGAGAGGCAGTGGTGACTATGTGGAGAATTTTTCTCCTCCTTAATCTCTCTTATTAGAAACAGCTCATGGAGGAAGAATCAAGTCTTACCGAGAACAAGGCTTTTACTGATGCAAGATGAGGTTTTGGGGTGGAAGGAGCAAGGCAGGTGACTTCTGTGAATGATTTATTTATATTCTAGGCTTGATATATATATTTGTCAGTAAAGCAAGCCATTTTTGCCTTAGCTGTCTGCATTTGCCATCTGAGCTTGTGATACACGTACTGCATGTGTGCAACTAAAATGTGTCATTTCTGAGCGACCATCAGAGCAGCTGAGTCAAATGCACAGAATCCGACTGACGATGCAGGTCCTACAGAAGAAGTTTCCAGGATAATGCTGTTAATTGCTGATCTGTGTGTTGCTTAAACCAGAACTGCCTATTCTGCAATCCTTGCAAGGAAAGCGGTAGGTAGCATCCATGATATGATTGTAACTGCCACAGTAAAACACACTTGGCTATTACAGGAGGTTATGTTAAAGAAAATAAAATAACAACCATAAGAATGCCTAGTACAAGTACTCTTGTGCTCATTGGTTTTTTTTCTTGATACACATATTTTGGTAGGAACACAGTAGGGGGTCTAAATACATTTCAGCTGACTGGTGCCATCCAGTGCAGTTCTCTAGCAACCCACTGGGACAAAGCATTCCCTAAAACACAGGTCTCATACAAACAAAACAAAACAAATCACTCCTAGATGAGTCTTTTCTGGAAAAAGTTCTGTTTTCAGTCCCTTTTTCAACCCTCACCTGTTACATAGCACTAACTAGTGCCCGAGGTACAGCAACAACTTTAACTTGAAGATATTTGTATGAACTTGTGACATTCTTCAGTTACATCATTCTGCTGGAGGTATTGATACCACGACAAAAAGAACCCTTGTAGATTTCCTGTGTGATATGAGAAAGACAACTGTATGTTAAACCCTCCTAGAAGATGCCAACTGATGGCAGCTCTAACCTTGGTGGGGATCGCAGCCAGCAGGCACAGTACACACACCTTTGTGTGCTGTGGGGCCAGTTGTGCTGGTGTGTACCAAATAGTACCATCTGTGCATGGTATGAGATGAGAATAACTTGGGGCACTACTTCACGAAGACGCCCCTTAGCAAAGTTTTAGGGGAAATATTCTTCAATATGAGGGTGATGGATCACTGGAACAGGTTGCCCAGAGATGTAGTGGAAGCCCCATCCCTGGAGATACTCAAGGTCAGGCTTGACAGGGCTCTGAGCAACCTGATCTAGTGAAGAAGTCCCTGCTCACTGCAGGGGGGTTGGTCTAGATGACCTTTAAAAGGTCCCTTCCAACCTAATGCATTCTGTGATTCTAAGCTGAAGCATTCTTCAGTCTTGCATTCTCCTCTCACTTGTATGACCCTGTATTCAGGCTCATCTATGTTGCATATCTGTGAGTTTAGCTCAACTTTAGTCATATTAACTGGGCAAAGAAAATTTATTCACTGACTTGAAGCAAGTTTCAGAGCAATGTAGGGAGGAAAACCTGTGGTTTTGAATGTGTTGGGCATTTGCAATCTAATGCCCCCGGGTCCTTCTGCCCTTGCAGCACCTAGTCCAGGACTTTCCAGCGCTTCATAGAGTGAAATAAGCCTTTTTAACACCAGGTATTGAATGTTCTACATCTAGACAAATCAGTTTTACTCAGTTGTGCCTTCTTAGCTCTATGGGCTTTAGGAACTGATAGAGAAAACTATTCTCAGTCCCATTTTAAGGTCCCATTTTTTTAATGCTGCAAAAAAGCTTGTATAACCGGAATCAATGTCCAGGTCTGTTGTCTAGCATTTTTCTTTCCTTTTGGAGAGTGGTATAAATATTAATAGCAGTAACCATGGATATTCTCTTTTATCTGACATGGTACAAAAGAAGAAAGCTTCTCCAGATCAAATTGACTATTGATCTTGATGTGTCTATTTGTGCAACTACTGTCACCATAATTTCAACCCTATAATTAAAAAAAAAATACTGAAGCAAAGTTACCTTATTGAAACTCAAGAACAGTAAAAAATAGATAAAACATGATGAATGAACTTACCTTCTATCTTATGGAACAAGGGTTAAGTAGGAGCCAGAGACATTACTACAGGGTGAAATCAGTGTTAAAGTAGTGTCAGCCCTTGAATTTGTTGAAGCTTATAAAAAAAAAAAAAAGAAAAAGCTATGTATTATGAGACGAATTACAGTTCTGTAAGAAGCAGGAGCCTGAAATGAATAGACCTGAAATACTAAAATTATTTGGAAATGAGCAAAGGCCTGAGCAAGACCTAACTTTAGTTATTTTCTCTCTACATCCATCATGTTTAGTGATTATGCTTTGTTTAATAACAAGGACAAACAGTATTTTAGCACAGCTGTTCTCTCACTTTCATTTTTCTTCAAATAAGCCCATTAAGCAGGCTTTTTCTTGCTACCAGCTCTTTCCATGGTAAGAAGAAATGATTGCCCCCGATACATTCTCCTTTCATTCCAAAGCATAATAATCTCCCCTGGATGCTGAACTGATAAAAGATGGAACAGAATGTTTTTAATGTAACTATCATTGACCTTTATGTTCACCACAGTGTCTGGCTTTAATTCTTTGTAGATTTGCATTCACATTTGTCAAATACATAAACAATTATATTTGTTGAAAATTTTGTATACAGAGAATGCTTTGCTACGGACTCTGGTCTTCAATAGAAATATAATGATTTTATGCCATTTCTGGGGATTGCAAATCTCTGATTATAGGATTACATTTTTCTGCAATCAGAAGGGTTGTGTCAGAATATTTTTAGTTTTCCTGCATGTTTTGTCTCCCTGCTCTTCCTCTGTGAATATGTTCCTTCTTTAAATTTCTTTCTTGACTGGGTTTCCTGCTCAAAGAGCTTATGAATGGGTGAGCATACATTCATATCTTTCAACAACATGTATTTAGGCTCTGTCTCTTCTCGTTCTATGTAAGGAGAGATTCATTTTCTGCTATTGTGCAAGTGGAATTAATTCTTAGATTTATGGGTCTTGAGCATTTGCTATTTGAGAGCACTAAGCACATAAAACAGTTGTGCAAACTGAGCACATCTGGAGGAATCTTTTTCTTTGGTCTCCCTTAGAAAGGCATCTTGTTCCTAAAGCTCACCCTGTATTGTTTAGAGACATAACAAAGAGCTGTTGTAATTTAAGAATCTTGTATTCTTATTCTAAGATTAAATGGGGAAAAAGGATGAGAAATCCAGTGCTCTAGGAGGAAGGGACTGATGGTGTTGAAATGAAGACAGCATGCTAAGATATCTGTCGTGTGTCATCTTGTGTCACGGCATTGTTACCTGCTGAATAAATACATCAGTTTGGGACCTCCTGTGATGACTGTGATTCAGAGTTAAACGTGTGGTTTCCTGACACTCATGAAAGGCATGGAAGATGCACAAAGAGTGCCACCTGTGATTCCAGTTGTGGGATTTTGCAAACAGTTGCTTTTGTTTGTTTGGGAGGTTTTGGTTTTCCTGGTAGGAAAATTAAGGTCAAGTTCATGCTGAAAGGGAAGGTCAGAAATCTTGCACATATTGTCAATAGATAAACAGTTGTCAGAGCAGAAAATAGAAGAAAGTAAAAATAACATATTCTTACCTTTTGATCCCTAGAGGTCCTTAATACTACAGGGTAAACAAGGTAAAATTATCCCAGGAAGCAGCCCAGACAGAAAGGCCTTGAAGGTGAGAGAGAGCTTTTTTTTCTCTAAATTGTCTCAGGGAATTAGACATTTTTAGAGAGCACCTGCAGCTTTCTCTGCAGCACTCAAAATCTGCTCACATGATATCTTTGGCTTCAAACAATGCAGCTGGCAGTAATTATGGGACTTCCAACTCAGACCTGTTTTGTACTTTAACTACTGATGCTCTGCCTGTCCCAGGCAGGGAATTTGCTAAGTGGTCATAATCATGTCCAAAATTTTGTTTCTCTTTTGTGAACTCTGAATCCTAACCCCAGCCTCAACCCAATATGAAGTCTCAATGTTCTTTTGACTCTGCTCTTGGCTCACTGTCACTTGACTATTATATATAGATTTCTTTTTATCCCAATGCCTCTGCATTTGACCTCTAATAGAACAGAATATTTCATTTGGAAGGGACCTACAGTGCTCATCTAGTTTTCTTGTGATTGTATATATAAAAGGAAAAGAATTTAAAGAAGTTTTCATGTTTGTGCTTAGTCTTCACCCTTACCAATTTTCTTCTGGAAATGGAAACAGAACAAAAAGGGGACTTCTGTGCCAAAAACGTGGGCAGCAACAGTGACCACTCTGCAGCAATTCCTCCCCTCCCCCCAAATTACTTTAATGGAGGTCAAAGTGACAACAGATATTAGACAAAGTCCAGACAACATCTAAAAACATATAAAATGCCTTTATTTTTTGCCAGTTTTGTTTCCTTTGACATTTTTATCATCTTGTCCAATTCTGTTTGTGTTAACGACTCCTGAGCCATCAGTACTTGAGTATCTCAAGAATCAACAACTTGGCCTGATTTTTTTTTTCCCCCTTCTGATGGGAAATTACAACACTCTGAGTGTGTTGTAATTTCAAGGGGATTTTTGGTCTTCTTGAGGAAATCTCATTTCAAGATGCTTGTTGCTGGACTTACTGCTGGAGAATGAACCTCTCACTGTTAGGACCACAGTAAATTTAAGGATTTTAAGATGAGCTCAGAACCAAAACTTTTGAACTAGTACTTCTGGAATTATTTTTCTGAAGATGACGCTTACATATATATTCTAAGTATAAGTATTCTAATATGACTATGTTTTGTAGAGGCAAGTTTTCAAATTTAGAGTATACTGGGGAGAAAATTAGAGGCAGCAGACTTGAAAGATTCACAACTGTAATAGTGACCTCTAGTGACTAGAGAACTAAGTAGGTCCTCAAGAAAAGCTTAATTTTGCTGTAAACCTAATATTTTGTGAGAGTTTAGAATGGCATTATTTATGAGAGAAAATCTTAGCTTTTCTGCCTTTTCCAGCTAATATTCATGGATTTGTTGTTAAAAATGGTATCTGCTTAAATGCTCCTTTCTTAATGATCCTTGAACATACTTAAATACCTTTATTCTAGTTTGAGAGTAGAAGCCTCAAAAAGCCAGAATCAAACCCTTATTTAAAGCATATCTGAACTTCTTTGCTGAGTTCTCTGGCCCATGAATGTTCACACCTCATCTCAAACTCTTTATAAGGGCTTAATTTTACAGAATGTTGTCTTTGGTGATCTTTTACTGAAAACTTCTCACATAATTGTTTTTATTTATCTTGAGATAATGTTCAGAAAAAATACAAAATGCTGTCCTTTTTAATGTCATATTTTTCCAAGAGTTGAAATCACATTGCTGGAAATACACTGGACAGTGGACATTCAAAGCATCTAATGCTTAGTTATAGCATAATCATTGACACCTTTTGTGCTTAGCACTGTATGTCAGATGAAAGCTTAATTTGATTCCCATTATGCATGTACATAATGTATAGGTCCATTTATTGTTTAATCACCTTCTAAAAGTCCCAGTGCTCTCCCTCGTACTTAGTGCAACAGCTGTACTTACTTAATAAGTAACTGTGTATTTCTTTTTACTGACATGCACTGAAAGTATCTAAATACAGGTTAAATATACAAATTTATAAAGAACAGTGTTATTTAAGAAGTGTGGAACAATCAAATGTTGTAAAGAGAGGAGAAGAAATGAAAATTCTATTTAAAGCTCTACCCTAAGAAAAAAATCAAAGTAAAACTTAAATTAAAGGAGTAACCTTTACACTTGTGATTCTCAGGATAATTCAGTGAAATTTGGAACATGAGTCATCTCTGTACACAGTTTTAGTCTTTAGATTTGTCATAGATACAAAGTCTAATTAGAGTTCATGATCCAAACAGAAAACAAGTAAATAAAAATATTTGACTTTTCATTTCTCCTCATGATACAGAAAGTTGGAAAAGCAACTGAATGTAGTAGTATAAAAGAAAAAAAATCCCAGTGTTTCATTTAGATATTAATAAGATGAAAAATTTAGATTTTATTTTTCTATTTCAAGGAAATTGTTCAACTGAGTAATACAAGGAGATGAAAACAGGACAAGTCAGAGGGAAACAGTGCCTGAACAAATATATGAACACTGAGGACTGTTGGTGAGTGATTTCCATTTGATTTCAAGATGTTAAAAACTAGAAACTCTGGCCAAAAAACTTCACATAATTAAAGACATTGGGTTTTCTGATAGTAGATTGGGATGCAAATATGCTCTATTCTGATATAACTTCACAGTGACACCTTGTACAAGTCATGCCGATAAATGTATTGAGATTTGCTACTATTCTGCAGATTTTAATAGTTACATGTCTTATGAGTAGGCTTATCCATTATTAAACAAGTCTTTATTCAGAGGAGATATAGTATTTTAAATTAGTTATTTAGAGTTAAAATCACTGAGAATCTGAGTCCCTCTAACATACACAGTGTGGCTAATAACACAAATCCATGATTGTTCCTTTCATGTTTGGTTTGACAGATCCAATATTTTTCTAGTTTTCTGGATAGGATAATTGTCCTTGATGAATTCTTCAGATGCTTTCTGTGTCTTGATGTTGAAAACTCCAGAGAGATATTGATGATTTTGGTGCCTCGTAGGGCAGAAATTTTGATTTATTTACTGTTAGGTTCTGTACATTTATGTCATTGCTGAGGCCAGCTTTTTTGGTCAGTCATGCATGGGAAGAGATGGTTGCTTGATTTAATATTTTGGTTAGGGATTGTTTTGCAGGGGAAGTTATTTTGATTGCGTGGTAAAGTGATTTTTATCATGGTCTTTGACGTTATATAGTTGAATTTACCATCATCAGCAAATGTTTTTGGGTTGTTTTTTTTTTTTTAATTTGAGAATTGTAGTAAAAGCAAAACTATATCATATTTTCCAAAGAGTAAGTCTAACCAGAATTGCACTGCTGCTCTGCAGAAAAGCTATGAAAAAGCATATAATTTTGAACTTGCTTGCATCTATTGAAAATTTAAGATAAGAATTCAAAAGCTTAATTGTCATTTAGTGAGCAGACTTTTCAAAAGTGATCAAGACTGCCCAGATTTTACCGCTGACAAGCACCTTGAAAATTAAGGTCCCTTGTAAGTTCACTCTGGCTGGCTGTGGAGCCCTGCAGTAAAATGCTGTGTTCTCAGCTTCAGGTATGCTTCTCAGGTGGCCAAAAGTAGGTCTTTTAAGAGGCTGTGCCTTGATCAGTATTTTCCCTTTATTTGATTTTGATAACATCTCTTAGATCTTGTTTGTGGGAATAGGATTTAGTAACATTGGTTTGTACCCATAGCCTTATCTCTGCTATTGTAAAACATTAGTAAAGACTTTTTCAAAATTATATTGAAAAATGCATCTGGAAAAGTCTGAAGAAATTAAGAGTAATTAAAATGCATATCCTAGAATAAAACAATTCTATCTATGTGAGATCTTCCAATAACGTATTATGAAAAGTGTTTTGTGTACAACGTAGCAGCTGAAATTTATCTCCCAGGTTTTATTTTTTTTTGTAAGTTTTAAATCGAAAAAACATAAAAGGTATAATATATATCACTAAGGTGCTTTAAAAATTGAGTTGCAATTACCTAAATCAAAGAAACAAGTTTAAGATTAAGTATCTTAATCTGTGGTTTTGGGGTTTTTTTTTTAATAGCACTCTTCCAAAGCATTAGCTTCTCTTCCCTCCCCCTCTTTCCTTTTTCTTTCTCTTCAGTTTTTACCTCTCTTGAATTTTTTGAGATAGATAGCAAAGCTTAGGTTGATGCAGGTTGATGCTTCAACTTGGAGAATTGCAATGGTGGATGTCTAGCGCCCTTCAATATTTACCCCCTCCTTTACGAACTTAGCCATATCACTCTGAGGGTACTTTATAGATGGTGATGCCAAGCTTACCAATTTACAGGCTTCCCTCACACAGTCATAGCATGTGATTGTGTCCTGAAAGGGAGACATCTCCTCTTTGGAGACTGCTGGAGTTCCTCTATTATACAGATAGGTAGAGAGCGAGTCCTCCCTGTTCTCCATGTCCTGCATTTGAAAGTAATAGATGGAGGGATACCACTTATTTTAGGACCAATTTAGAGATCACAACCTCAGTAGGCTGGAGTTGAAAAGCACATCATGTTCCTCTTTTTTTGTTTGGGTTTTTTTTAATTCTTTCTCTGAGGTGACATAAAGCTCCTGGTACAAGTACTTAGGTTGGACCTGTAGGCAGGATTTGGACTAATAAGAAGATGTTGTGCTATGATAATTTCAAACTCTACTTCTTCTGTCTCCATTACTTTATTTTTCTGCTGCATGTAAAAGGAAAGCCAGATCTGAAGGTTATATTCACTAACCCAAATGTCAAGTTCCGTGTGAACATCTCAGCTGACATTTTTCTCTATGCTTGGTAAAGAATGATCCAAATGTCTGACAGTAGTGCTGTACCAACTGCATTCTACTAACCATGTTCAGACATGAAAACTCGATTTGGTCATTGTCTCAGAAAGTTGATAAAGACCTGAAATTGGAAAATGTTAACATAATAGCTTGACATTTTGCTTTTTTTTTTTTTTTTATTCAGCTTGGATCGAAAGTGGTTTCATGTGCTTAAACTCAGGGAAATACACTGTGTGTGAAATATTTAATAGATGGATTACTTCTACTCAGCCTTTTGTGCACACAAGTCTTGCAGCACTATATAACCACATGCTATATAACCACATTACCAATAGTTAATGCTTCCAAAATGTGGGAGGTGATTCCTGTTTCTTTAATAGGCAGAAGTTTATGATGTGTATTTGATGTTGGATTTCCAAAATTACTTAAGAGTCAGTAATATCTAATTAGACATCTAATCAGTGGGCTATGACTTTATATCTAGACAAGTAAGCCCAAGGCTGACCAGTTCTCACAATCTGTCTGTTTTATCTAAGTTACTTTATGTTGAGTATTCGGGGCATTGTTGAAAGGAAACTTATTGGTAAGATGTACCATATTTCAAATAGTATCTTAGAGATAAACCAATAAATACATCCAAATAATGTTATCAATGTTCTGAAATATGTCAGTTGTCTAGAGTAGCAGCTTCTGCTCCCAAGAGATTAAAAGGATTTGTTCTGAACTGCAGTCTTGTTCTGGATCTGAGCCAGATCTAAAGGCATGTGCTTCTGAAAGAGAGGTGTCAGTCTCCCTCGCTCCAGCTGGAATACATGTTGGGGAACACTGACTGTCTTAGGGACTCACTGGCCTAGGACAGTGCTGTTGCTGGCGAGGATTAGAAACATAAACCAGTGCAAAAGTCAGATTCTAAACTTGTTTCACATGTGGCTTTTTAAAATGCCATGAGAGTGTTTCTCTCTCCCTCTTTCTCTTGCTCTCCCCCACCCTCTCTCTACTTTTTTTAATAGTCTGTAGAGCAAAAAGCTGGTCTTGGTTTGGACCCCTGAAGATTATGCTTTATATTCTTTCCATATAAGCACATATGAAAAAGACTGTATGACAACACTTGACCCAGCAAAATTCCAAAATATTTTAAATTAAATTTGGTGGCTTTTTGCTCCTGTTTTCCCAATGATTTTTAAATTCTCCTAGGTTTACTTGATTTTTTGTTAAAGAAAGGAGGGTTGCCCAAATTATTGAAAAAGAAAATAATAGTTCTGGAAAAATAAGAGGCTGGTAAATAGAAATAAAGGCCAAGTAGTGCTTGGCTAAATTCTGTTAACATGCCAAGTGCTGCCTGTGAGATGTACCACAGCAACACCCTTCTTGAATTCCTTCCTCTGAGCTTTATTACTCTTTGACAGACTCAATGTGCTCACTGCCCTGTGTGGGCATGCTTTCATATTAGAGGTAAAAGCAGCAGTCACTGACTTTGCCTGTCACATACTCACGAACCATGATGAAGTATCACATCATCCCTGGCATGCTGTGCCCCTCTGATAATGTTCCTTTCTGAGTGAGGGGTAAAGAGATGGCATTTGCATTTCCATTGCTGGTCATCTCTGCCCAGGTAAATGAAGCAGCTAGCACCAGCTCAAGCTTTTTAGGGCCTTCTCTATGAGTGCTATTGCAACAAGAAAGCATTAGAAATATCAATTATACACAATAGAAAGTCTTACCAAAAAAGAAAAAGAATGTTAGTATTATTTTGAAAGGAACTTGTCCATGATGCTAGTGCACAATAGGTGACTGGATGAATTGGAGCTCAGGAACCAATTTATTTCAGAGCTCTGTTTGGGAGAAGATTGAGTGAATGAATGTCTGCTGTTAAATAAAAAAAACCCCACAACTAAAACCACAGTAGAAATCTTGCATTTCTCCTACTAGCCTCAAAAAGACTTGTAAATAGGAAATACTTGTAACAGGTTCAGTTGACACTGAACTGAAAGTAGGAATGTGGGCAAATAAATTTTAATTTTTTTTTTTAATGGAAATTCTTGAGAAAACATTTTTAGCCTTTTTTCTCTATTCATGAGACTCACGAGGAAAATTATGTCATCCAAACCGAAGGCATGTATTGCTGGGATATCACTCACAGGATATTCAAATCATGACTTTCACAAAACTGGTAGTTAAGCAACCTTTTTTTGACATGTTCATATTTTTCTGTTTAAAACCTGCTTGTACATAATTATATACTCAATTCATATGATTGACAATGGTTATTTGCTTACTTTAAAAACTAAGCAAATACTTTGACAAGACAAGAAAGGAATGAAACTAATTCATACTTTGTGTCACTGTTCGTGAAGAACAGACTGCAAATATATGAAGTGTTCAGACAGCTAATATCTCTCTGATATTTCAGCTGAGACTTTTGCACTATCTTCATGGACTATACTGCTGAAATTAACTGTGCTTCCATTCAGCAATTACCCGCATATCATTCCATTTATTCAGTCTTTTATTTCTTCAGTGGGTGTCGTAAAGTTATGTAACAATACCTTTGGATTTCTGAAAGACTCGTTCTAGAAAAAAATTCTTTAATTCTCCACCTGTTTGGTATTTGTTGTCCTTTCTATAATTTGTTGTTCATGTTGTTCAGTGCTCTTTGAGCTTTATTGTTGCTTATATTAACTTTAATAAATGTGAGATTTGTCATGGTAGAAAGCCACAAGACATGGAGGTATCAATGCAGCCTGATCATGGGTGTCTAGTGCTATGTTGGATGTCCTATGGCCTCCAAAATATCCACAAGGATCTGGCAGGTATGATGCAGGACTTAGAGGAGATCCATGCTGTTTTGGATCACCAGCGTGTGGCTAGGCAGGATACCTTGGGGCACCTGAAATGGTAACAAGCACCTATATTTAAGGAATTAAATCCAGCCTTTATATTTTTTCTGAAAGGAAAAGAGGAGTGCAAAGGCATGCTTCATAAATCACCACAATGTGCAGCAACTTGTTACCTTGGCTTACCTCTTAACCCAGATAGCACAAATGCTAGTTTTCTCAAGTAAAACTATTGAGAAAATACACATGGAGGAAGCAAATTCTTTCTTTTCATCAGATATTCTCAACATGTTTATATTGATTAATTAATGCCACCATTTTTCTTCTTTTTTTTTTTTTTTAAAACATACTTTGTTCTCTTATATTTTTGTGTGCAGCCTTCCATTTATAAAACACTTGTTTTGAGCTTGACCTGCAGGTTTGAGCACAAGCAGTTAATTAGTTCAAGGGATGCATAGCTAAGAGTTCTGTAGACATAGACAATGGAGCAGCACACTTCCTACAGCATGAACAGCCTTCTTGTACATTTTGACTAGCTGGTTTAATTTTGCCAACCAAACCTCCAGAATGTTTT
Source organism: Hypotaenidia okinawae (assembly GCA_027925045.1). NCBI lineage: Eukaryota > Metazoa > Chordata > Aves > Gruiformes > Rallidae > Hypotaenidia > Hypotaenidia okinawae. The sequence goes on along the minus strand of BSDF01000013.1, from coordinate 13,345,110 downwards.
CTGTAACCACAGGCATGATCCACTCCAAAATGGGTTTTTTCTGCCTTTCACTCCAAAGTCAGACAGCCAGCACGCTACTAGAATCTGATGCCACAGTCAGGTTGCAGAAATTACTCTCTAATCCACCTAATGTTTTAATATATGGGATGAAACAAGAACTAAATGCATTTTCAACAAGCAGTAATATGCCTTGATACGTGTCTGGAGAGTGACTCAAAGCTGAAGAGACGCCTCCATGATAGCTCTGAAGTTTGTTCCCTGCTGAGCTGAGCTGAGATTCTGTGGAGGTGTGGTGCTTTTTTGAAGGCTCCTCTCACTTCCCAGGCATTAGGCTGTACATGTCATGGCAGGCAATATTCCCTATCAGTTCTGAGTGTGCTATAGTATTGCAGTGGGGATTACTTTTCTTACTTTGTTTTCAAAAGGATCAGGCAAGTTCCATCATATGGGTGCTTTCCCTTAACTTGAGGTTGTTTTTTACATACAGGAAAGTTATGTTACATTAAAGAAGGCTATTTAATAGCAACCTAAACAGGTATCAGATTATTTTCAGCCTGCTTCATATTACAAGTGCTTTCCTCTGGATTTTTTTGCATACAAGTTTTCTCTCAAAATTAGAAAAAAAAAATTCCATTCTGGAGAGTTGTTCTCACAACTTTGTGAACTAAATAAATTGGGATCTCACGTACATGGACTAAATGCTTCAGATGGTATTTTTATTTACTGACATGTAACACTGCCAATATGTTTGCTTTTATAACTGAGACCAGGATTTCGCTACTGTTACATGATAGTCAAGCCCGGTATTGTCATTTTCAGAAGGATCTGTGAGTATCAAACCAAATTTTCATTGATTTTGAATTGTCTCTGTGATAAAATAGAGAAATTACAAAAGCTTTTCATTCATGCAAGGATATACTTGTCATTGTTTTTCACTGTAATTGTGCTTGAAAAATCGGTATTGTGCTTGTTCTAAGCCTTTCATAATTAGTATTCCATAATGTGTGGGAATTCAAAATACCTTTGCTAACAGCTGGATAACATGTACCTAAATTTCTGCCATCTGGTCCTGCAGTCTTGGCTAATACAGTGGGCTGAACTTACTATAAAGTCAATATTTAATAGAAACATGAAGTAGCAAAGAAGATGAGTAAAAGAGGGAAGAAAAAACCTAAAGAATATATATAGCAAGTTGTAATTTTACAGTTTACTATTCATCTAAAATACTTTTTCAGTGTATCTTTCTACGTCAGAGGGATCATGTTCAGTGTCTCAAAGAAGGAACTAAACTATTTTAATATGCAAATATATTCAAATGTTAATCAATAGACTATCTTTAGCCCTTTGCACTTTCCACCCTAGTCACTGAAAACGTGCCAGAACCCTACCCTTACATCCACACCTCTGCTTTTATCGACTAGCATGTTTCTGTTGCCTGGATACAACTGGAACACGTGAAAGAATGCTACTGAGCTGCTGTCAAGATGGCCATTTTATTACAGTGATTTATAAATGGATTATCTGTGAAAATGGCTCGGCCTTTTATGCAAGCACCCTACAGAGGCAGACATAACTCTAATTGGCTGGTCTCAACAACAGGTCCTGCTTTCCTGGTATTTTACAGCAGTAGACTGATGCTTTCCTGCAAATGACAGCAATCTAACCAGGAAGAATTAGCCAACTTCTAATAGTGCTAAATTCCAAGCATGTTTATGCATTTTTCCTGTCCTTTGCCTTAGATCCCTTTGAGGTATCTGACCACACTCAAACCAGATCCATATTTTCTTCCAAATTCACTCTAAAAATAGGAGGCAGTGAGGGCCGACAAACTGCCACGATGGAAACAAACTGCTGCAACTGAAAACCATGGCCTGAGTTTCTCCTTTTGCCTTGCAAAACAAACACTGTATTGAAGTCAGTATTGAGGGGTCAATGTTTATACCACAGGGTGTTGCTAGCTTCATAGCACATATTAGACCAACTTTTCAATTATTAATACCTTTAGGAATGCTGTGCTCTTATTGCACTGCAAGGAAATTAGCCCGAAACTTTGTGTGATCAAAATTATTTAAGTGAGCATATTTATTTTCTGAAATCTCCTTGTAACTGTTCTGTGAGAATTGCAATCATTTATTGTCACATTGATAGCAGAACAGCCAGATTACAAGTGGCAAAAAGCATGTGTTTTCCATTTTTATTTTCACATACATTCAGGATCTTGGGTTATAACAAAGTTATTTTCTTGGCAGCTTATAGAAGCTTATGTTTTAGGCATACCAGTGTTAAGCACATCTCTAAGTAGCAAAATACACTTTTGCCTATTTCTTATATTTAACCTTTTGGGGGATTTACAAAAACTCTTTACAGAATTTGATTTTCATATAAACAACAGTTAGGCTAATGTTTTGATCTCTTTCTTTCTCTGTAACAACATAACATAGTTTAACAACACAAATCGTAAAAAGTACATGTTATACATTATCATTCTTTAAAAGCTACCTAAGAGAAAACTAGAAGTTTTTTCTATAAAAAGCAGCATTGTTTAAAATACTTAGACAATGGAAGCCTTTTTCACAGAAACTTTTAACACCACAGTCTGTTAAAAGAACAGTGCTTTGCCTTGTAGTGTTTTCTTCTAATTCTGAAAACAAAGCAGACCACACAATTTTAGGCTTGCTTTGTATGATTATGCAGAAAAAGTATTTAAGCATTAGGAACTTTAATTATGCAGAAGCTTTACCAAGGGATTTTAAATAAAACATTTGTGAATATAATATTATAGTGCACAAAGTAAATATATTCCTTGCAGATATATGAAATATTACAGTACTGAAGACAGGGCAATTTAATCAATAGCAACTGCACAGTAACCTATCAGTGCCTTTCCCCCCCACCCCCTCAGGTATGTTGGTACCAGATTTTTTAAAACTCTGCTATCTCCATGTACGTTTTCGGAGTCTCTCAGAAAGGCTGTGTTGTCTTTGTAGTACTGCCTAAGGAGCCCTGACAACAACAGTAATGCTGTGCCAGATACTCAGCCACATCTGTTTCAGCCTGATTCTTCATCACTTGCACCCCAAGGTAATGTGCCAGATGTTCTGTTCAGACAGGTGAGACATGTTTGTTAACAGTTCAAAAAATATTCTGAAGAGCAAAAAAAGACACAAAAAAATCTCTCGAATCTCACTTCTGGAAAAGTCTGATCCAGTCAGAACCTCATATATCTCCCATAGGTGCTTTCTTTTTGCCTCTAGAACGTCAAACCATGTTGGATATCTCACTAAGGCAATGGTTACAGTGTTATGAATCACAGCTGTGACAAATGGGGTCACAAATCTCACAAAAATGTACTGCTTATTTTAATTTGGGGGAATCACAATAAAAATATGATTGTACCTGGAAGCAATTTATAAACCGATGATCCAAGGCATTGGAAGCAAAGGGAATGTCAGCTTTAAATACCTTACAGTTCACACACCATTCCTGCTAAGCTCCTCTCCTTTGAAACTTAAGCAGAGGAAGTATCACGCATGTGCTTTAATCATAATACAGCAAAGTACTTATTTTAATGTTTCTGCATGGCCACTTGTGAAATGCATTGGATGTTGTTACACTGAAATCCTGTCTCCATGAGTTGGGAGAAAAAGCTTGTCAGAGTTTAGTGCAAGTGGGGGTTTAACCATACCTAATAAATGGTATGAATTTCAATATACAATCTTACCTTTGCCATAGGTCCATTTGAAATTTAGATCTACATATAAGCCAAGAATGATTGATCCACAGTTGTCTACTATTATGAAAAGCTGTAATGAATTAATAAGTAACACTCATTTAAATATGTTAGTCTGTATATTCTAAAAATATAATGCAGTAAATGGCATGTTAAGGAGGTCTTATATGTTGTTATAATCAAACATTTGATTATAGATTGCAATTTAGTAAGCACTGACATGAGTTGCTGTAATGATTTCCAGACAGTGTTGTGCCACAAATCTGTTGATTTTGCAGATATGCCTAGAGGAACGAGGAGGCACACTTGATTTCTTTATATGCCATGATTATGGCCTAGGAAACTTTTTTTGACTAAACTATTTATTAATTTTTTTTAAATTTTGTCATTCACATAGAACAACCCCAACACTAGAGTGTGATATTGCTTCTCACAAAAATAAACTCCCCTCCCACCCCCAGCATTCTCATTTAGGCTACAGGTGATGGACACATGAAATAAAGACATGCTTCCAGCCCCCTCTGCTCCATATTCTTTTTCTTATAAAAGTGTATTTTATAGACTTTAAGAGTTACTGAAAAAAACGTAAATATGAGGGCAGACAATTAGAAGAAAAGCACTGAATTAAATAAAAAAGTATGTACCTCAATCACAGCTCTAGCCTAAATTGGAATGAAACACGCTAATTATAAAGGAACACTCTTTTTTCTAGTTATAGGTTAGTACTCAGTCTTATTAACAATCACAGCTGTTCACAGAAAAATATAAAATGTTTTTAGTAATTTCAGAAGAAATCTGTTCCTAGCCAGAATCTTGACTATGTGTGTAAACTCTGTCCAAGGAAGGACTCAGTAGTCATTTTCCCTCTTTACCAGCTACCAGGAGAACTTGGCAAAGAAACCACAAGTGTGACATAAAAGTGACCTTGTTTGGTCAGATAATTTGTTTTAATATGGGTAGAGATGAGCAGCATTCCTTAACAACTAGCATTTTGACTTCCGTGTGCAGCCGTTACTGAGCACAGTAACTGCAGAAAATTATGGGCTCTGTTGGTTGATTTTCAAAATGACTGTTTTTATTACCTTCATGGATTATAATTTATGGATTAAGCTAATTACACATAAAGACTTGAATCTCAAGTATCTAATCATTATACTTGAACAACACTAAATATTATAGTTAAAAGCTGAATTCCTTTCCTTGAAAAATATATTATTAAGCTATAAGTATGATCATTTCAGCGTTTTCAGGTTTGGTTTTTTTCCCCTCTACCATGAGAAAAACATAAGCAGTTATGGGTTTTAAATCTGTATAGGTAAAGATTACATAACTAGCTTTATTTTAAGAATGCAGCCTGTTAAAGCAACATGCTTAATTTAAGCACTTAGATAGCATGTATCCAAATGTTTCCTTGAGTCAAGACTGCAGTCCTCATGAGAATAAGTCAGTTTTGACAGTGTTCTTTCTCCAGTCAGAAAGCAATTTGGGGCTTCAGCAGAGTATCAACTATAAAATTAAGATATTATTAAAATGGCCCTCATGCAGGAAGAAAGTTGTCTTCTGATAAGAATGGCACAATTAAAATATATGTATGTGTATATATGAGAACATAAGAGCAAATTTAAGAAGAAAATATATAGCACTTTGAAATTCAACATATTTTTGTATCATTCCTTACTAACTGATTACATGCCATTTGTTATGAGTACTAATCTGATGTGCAAACTCTGTTAATGTAGACTCCTACAGTAGAAGTGTGATTACAGAAAAATCTTGCAGATAAAGGATTTTTTATTCCTGCAACACCTGGATCTACAATATTTCCAGAAATTCTATAGTTTTCTAGGAATTCATGGATCTGAAAACAATTCAGAAGTAATCCAGCGCTCTCTACCCATTTCTTGATCCAAAATGGTTTTTGAGTTTGTTTTGTATTTCTAGAGATTCCCAGATCTGAAACTTCCCTAAGGAATCTCCTTTGCTTTCAAGAACTTTCCCACAGCTTTTATGGGAATTTTCCCTATGTTTTCTGTGAATTCCTTCCACAGCTTTGCAGACCCAGAACTTTTCTAGAAATTCCTATACCTAGAAACTTTTTAGAAATTCCCTGTGGATTTCTAAGAATTCTGTGCCCTAGAACCATTCTCAGATCCTCCTCCCACAGCTTTCTAGGAAAAGCCCCAACAGTTTTGTAGGAATGCCCTGTTTTCTAGGAATCTTTTACACACATTTCTAGGACTTTCTGCACCTGGATCCATGCTAGAATTTACCCATAGCTTTCTAAGAGGTTCTTGGCTCTTTCTAGGCTATTTGGTCTTTTATTTTCTTCTAATTGCTCTGACTGGTACCTTTCTAGGCATTTCCTGGTGTTTTCTGTGTGTTGCTAGTTCTGTAACTTTTTTCCCGTGCCTCCTAGAAAATTCTGCATCTGGAATTTTTGTAGGAATTTGCAGCATGTTGCAGACCTGCTACCCTGGCCACCATAAAGAAACAGATTTCCCTTACACAACCTCATGCTGATAGAGTTGCTACAGTCACTGTAATCTAAAGTAGTATTTCCATGCAAATTTCAGAGCTAAAATTATATGCAAATAAGTTATACTCCATCTTTATCTAGTATGTATAAAATTTTGAAGTAGATGTTAGTATAACATGTTACTCCACAATCAGAATGCTCGTCTGCATAGACATTTCTGTGACCCATTTAGTTAGTTAATAAAATATCCTTTCTTCTCTGATTGCAGTGGTTTACAATGATGTAATTTTCTTTGTTCCTTAGATCATAGTACCCTTGCCTGCTGCCACATGTGTTTCAACTTCAAGCAGGATCAGAAGCATTAGCACAAAGTTGGACTCATTCTGTCACCTTGAACAATCTCACCTCAGGAAAGAGCAGGGCGGAGTTTTTCCCTCAGTGGCCAGTTTGGGTTTTGGTTCTGGTTTTCTACCATCAATTTGCATGAGTCATAGTTGGTTTCCTACCTCACCTCAGCAATGCAATCTAGCAGCCTTTTTGCTACCACAGGATTGAAGGCCAGTGACAACATCCTCCATGTTTCTGCATCTCTCTCTGAATGGGAATGTTTCAGCTGTTGTGCCTCCTTTTTCCACTGAAAATCTTACACGTTAAAAGACTGTCAGAAGGGTTTTGTGGCTTGCCTTGCACATTCAGAAGAAAAACAGAGGTCTCAACCATCCACTTTCTCGCAACAGATGCGTATTGCAGTATTCCTATGTTAACTCTGCCTGCAATGTTATTGCTTACATAGAAAAATGTAGGAACAGTTGCTCTAAAATCACTATGCAAACTTCTGTCCACATATATACATCCTGTGTGTGCACACATACATTTTGACTGCTGCTACAAACAGAAGCAGAGGTATAATTGCCTTTGCTCAGTTTGGCTGTCCTCCAAAGTGATGCTGAAAGTCACTTCTCAGAATTGTCCTTAACTGAACTATAAAAAGATGTCCTGGAGCTGACTTTACAGGAGCCGTATGTATAGTTTGGCATACATTGCTATTTTTCTGTATAGAGAGTGTATTGCTGCACGTCTGTGGGAGGTGTGCACGCGAGGCCATATGAAGAGCTATATTTCCATATGTAAGATTACTTCTTTGAAAGGGAAAAACATGTGTGACCAGAATTTGTCTCCACAATTTTTCGGAAATTATGTAAAAAATTATATATACTGTAGACATCCGAGACATATGATCTCACAGAGTCTCTGAAAAAAGGACATGAGGGAATTGCTGATTAGGGAAGCTTGTTTGTCTGTGTAGGGATCAAAGGGGCAAAACCTACTCCATAACACTCAGCATTTTTTAATTATAAACTCCAATTAAGTGATGCAGAATAATCTTCAGCGTTCCATCTGGCAGCTATGAGGAGAGATTGAGAATAGCAGTTAACGACATTAATCAAGGCTTGAAGTAGACAGGTTCAAGTACTGCAGGCTTTGTTTAAAAAAATGAATTTGGGACAGGGTTAGCCTTTGAATAACATTCCAAAACCACTGCATGCAGCCCAAGAGAGAGAAGCAACATTAACCCTTTACTCTTACATTAACCCTTTGACTTCTGACATGTTCTAGACTACAGCCAGATGACCAGTTTCTCCTGTCATACATGGGATTAACACTCAAGCATGGGAAAGACCTTTTTGGAATGCCAATGCTACACACTAGGGGCTGCTTAGGAAAAAAATAATCATGAATTTGGTCTTCATGTTACAGTGTTTTCAAAGAGCAAAACTTAATCTTATTTTTTAAAAATTATTTTAACAACTGAGAATGGAAATCACAAACCTTTTATATGCTACATAGGAGATTACATGATATGTATTGGTTTACCTTATGCTTCTGCTTGAAAGAGTAATAGGGAAATATTTCTATTAGCAATAAGGAAATTCTAAACACACCATTTATACGTTTTGATATGGAGTTATACATTCATGTATATACGTAGTCAGTATGCATGTTAAGCATAGCAATCGGCATACCTGACATTTAATGGAGAGGTAAGTCCCTGACATCTCTGTACAAGAAGGGTTCTATGCTCTGTGGTCAATCTTTATCAGTACAAAAGAAACCCCATCACTATTCCAAACCAGCATTGTAGAATAGTTTTAACTTATACTAGAAGGTGCCAAGGGAGTTTTTTCTAGCAGAATCCTTGTAATCAGGAAAGGATGAAGCCACTAATTATGGAAGAAAATGAGATAACAAATAATAAAATACATTATCTATCTTTACATACCACTGACACTTTTATACAGTCTAGTTTTAACTTAAATTTTAAGCTATAATAGCTGGCACTAGTTTGATTCCTTAGAAAGAGACTTAATTTTTTTTGTAAGACTACATATATTTCTATGAAAATTTGAGAAGAAAATCAAACAATTAAAAAGGTATTTGGAAGGTTAAACTTTGTTTTCACTACAGAGGTAATAAGATGTAAACACTTCCATTTATAATATATTAAAGCTCTTGAAAATGTACCCATTTGAAAGCTGCAAATTTTTGTCAGAATTCAGAACGAGAGATTCCCTGGATAAAAGGGGTAGCAGTGCCAGGGGAAGTACTGAGGAGGAACTACTTTTGTTGTTCTGTAGATGTTTAAGTAAAATCAAGTTACTTTCAACAGAATTCCTTATAGATTTAAAAATTTTTGTCCTAGGATGCAACAGCAAGCTTGATCTGAGATTTTTTTTTCGAGTATATTAAAATTTTCAGAACTTCAAGTTTTAGACAGAAACTTAAAAGTGCAAAGTGTCTGCTCAGTAGACATCTGAATTGGGCTTTTAACAATTTAAGGCATCTACAAATTCCTCTGAGAAATGTATGTTTTATATGTTGCTTCTCAGTGTTTACCTAAGCACATTGCAGAGTTCTCAACGGCATGTACTATCTCTGCTTTATTGACTAGATTTTCATCATGGTTATGTAAAACACAGCCTAAAAGTTGCAGGCATGCTTTTATAAACATGTCATCTGTCTCATCTCCAAAAGCAATGGTCTCACTACATGAAACTATGCAGATAACTTAATTCATTTCACACAGAATCACAAGGTTGGAAAAGACCTTTAAAGATCATCAAGTCCAACTATTCCCATCCTAAGCTAAACCATATCCCTAAGTACCTCATCTACCCTTTTTTAAAACATATCCAGGGATGGTGACTCAACCACATCCCTGCGCAACGTGTATTTCCAAAGATCAGTAGAAAAAATACTGCTTCATTATTCTTCTGTAGTCAGTTGAGAAGGTAGGATTAACTAGTAGGCATTTAATACCTTTATTTCTATCATAGAAAAAAAGAGTTTTTACTTTTAAAAATATCTAAACTATTTAGGATAGGTTACATATATTTTTATACTCTGTGCTGGCTAAACTGGTTAAAGTTTGGAAAAAGGTATCTGCCCAAGACCTGGGATTGTAGTAAGAAATTTGCTTAAGGTTATTGATGTGTTTTGGTTTCTAAAATAGTGTAATTGGATTCATTTATGTATTACATGTTTTTACAGTTACTAAACTTAAAAAAAAAAAAAAAAAAAATTGCATTGAAATTTGACCAACAGAGGCTAGCCATAACTGATACTTTATTTCTACAAAAGGGAGTAAGGAGGAAAAAGAGATCATTTGGACTTAATGAAATCAATACAGCATATCTGTTGATACTAAAGATTAGGGTCAATAGAGCATTACCTCAAACATCTGGATTTTTGAGAACTTTATGGACTAAAAATAAATAATATTAAGCCCCTGAGGAAATTCAGAGGCAATTAAGGGGATGACTTGATGCCAGAAAAATGAGAGAGTTCAGCTGAGGGTGAAATGTCTCTCTCTCTAATTCCTTTCTTTCTCCTGACTTTTGTCAGGTGAAATCTTTCATTATTTAAAAACTGAAATAGACTGAAACAATAGCTCTGGTATTATTGTCATTAGTTAAATGTATATTATATTTCCAAGCTACAGTCAAGCTTTCCTTTCATCATAAAAGAAAGAATGCATTAATCAAAATAATCAGAATGAATTTATGTTTACCAACAAATTTTTCTTCATTGTTTGTGGTTTGTATTGACCACAGCTAGGCCATGGCAGTAAATCAGGTTCTGCTGCCTCTGCATAGTTATTCTCCTTTTCTATCTACCTGATTTCCCAAGTAAACATTAGAACAGTTATACCTCTTTCAGTAATCTCAATACTGAGAAAATCTATTTGGAGCTTTAATCAGGCTCATATTTATTCACCTGAGCTGTAAACATTTGTGCATCTCACATGGAGGTATGCAATCAAGACCTGAGATTCTGAGGGAACAATAAAGACCCAGATCTAAATTTTAGAGGTCTATCTCAGATGGTAATTATTTTTTTGCAAGAAACGTAACAATCTTACTTTTTTCAGCACTTTTGGGAATTTAGATTTTATTCCAGATGCACAGAGACTCTGAAAGCTTGGTTCATTAGTGTCCTACACCTATTTGTTGCATACCCTTTTGGTGGTGGGACAATCCACAGGCTGAGTCAGCTTCAGGCATAGAAGTTCCTGCTTTAAGATTTTCATTTCAAATGTCATTGCTGATAAACCACTTCCATCCGCTCCTCTCTTTCAAGTAAAGCTGAGCATGTGTAACCCTTTCCAAAGATAACACAGCAGTGGTGGTGTGACCCTGTAATGGATAAAGCTGGAAGATTTCAGCCCCCTGGATGTCAGCCATCGCCTCACACTAGCACTCAGTACACTTCCAATGTAAATAAGTTGGGAAGAAAAAAGAAAGCTGTTCTACCATATGTTTTTGGAACTGAATCAAAAGAAAAATATCTAGTATAAATTTTCTCTAAGAAAAACCAAACAGTGTCTCAGAAACATTTAAATGGTTAGTAAGAGTTTCGCCACAATTTGTTTTAAACATATCTGTAGCAAAAATTTCTGTAAAAATTGATAGCAATTCACTAGTTGTCTTCACTTTCTTTCTTGCCTAGAAACAGAGGTTAGATTTTTTGGTTTTAGTTTTTAGTTTGCTGTTCAGGTAGAACAGATATCCATTAAACAATATGCTCACCTGCTCGGGATTAGATGCAGGTAAAAGAGTGATTTAACTGCAGGAATTCAGCTGCCCTGTCTTAGGGACAGAATTCTTAGATAGATACTTACATGGGGCTTTTCATTAATCTTCAATAATGTCTCTGCAAAAGAGACAGATAATCCTTAATGAAAAGGTTTTTTTTTAGGATCAGTTAGTGTAAAGGTATTGAGCTTCCATTAAGAGAAAATATCTGTTTTGAACTACTGTTATCTCCTCAAAAGGGTATTTTTATTATATTTATTTATTTCCCAAGATAAACTTCATTTTTTCTTGCTCTTCGCTCCTAATCCATACAAGATATTAATTTATCTACTTCTTCACATACAGGGCTAATCTCTTCAGTTTTCTGGAATATTCACTTTACCAAGATGGATTAATCCTTTTGCCACCCATCCAAAGCCATGCGTAGGACATCGTTACATGTTAAATCTGTACTGAAATGGAAGTATTTTAATACATTTCATATATATTTATATTTATACCAAATAGTTTTTCACTTTTTTCTCCTGAATTAGTGGGCTGATATTCTACGTATTAGCAGCATATTAATATTTTTTAGTATATGAAAGATAAATGCCCTGAGTATTGAAAAAAAAACCTCAGCAAGTATGGGTGAGAACATAAAAAAGGTTTCTATTAATCCAGTTGTAATAGTTCTGTACGGGATCAAGATGGAAACACAGACAGCAAGTTATTTAGATAACTAGACTGTTGTTATTCATCATTTCTCGTTGCATTACACAAGTGATAATGTTGCAATTGCCTCATGAAATGATGATCAAGGCAATCAGTTCCTGTCAGTAAAATTCAGCTTAAAGTTTACTGTGGGAAATCAATTAAAACTGCAATAGATGGTTACAATTGAGTATAAGGATCACAAAATTGTTCTTAAAATTACTGGATATGTTCCTGTTTCCAGTGTAAGGAATGGAAATACGCGAAGGATTTCGTTAAGATCAAATTTACGCTTTCCAGAGCCAGGCATATCTTTTGATTAGTTGTCACTCTATCTAAAATGGAGTTAAATAAAATTTAGGATGAAAAAATACATTAAAAAGCACAGGGATAACACTGTAAAGTTGCTACAGCTCTCGATTGACTGTAAATACAGTAATTTTAAGTTTTTACATTGAACCTTTATGAGGTTTTTGGCTGGATAAACAAATATTGATTTAGCAGTTGCAAAGGAATTCAAATCTAAGATCTGAATCACAATTTCACCTTTATTTTATATCCATTGATCTATTGCTGATAGACAGTGGAGAAGTCAATTCTTTGTTTTGATGTGGTTAGGATGAAGTTTGGGTTGGAGTAGAAATATCCACACAAAATGGATTGGACATTGCTAAAGCAAATTTTCATTAAAATACTACCAATTTTTTGACCCTATTTCTTTCTAAATATGTAGGATATGACAAAATTCTACTATCCACTGCAGATTTCTAAAGCAACTTTATTAAGCTACAACTATAAAAGCAAAAACAAGTGTGGAAATCTATGCCTACCTGTAAATCTAAGGGTCTGTTCACTTCAGCAACACACACTCATTAAGCTCACGTGCTGCACTCTCTCTTCCTGACAGTGTCTCATTGTTATGCTTGAGGCACGTCCGTATTGTTTAAGTCACTTCTCTCTAGACTAAGTGGAAACTCAGATGCAGCTTCCTTACCACTTTCTAGTTTAAAGTATTTTCAATAGTAGTTTAAATTAATTTTTTAAATGTTTTTCCAAGAAATGAGTAATGACCTTTGGAGGTGGGGGCAGGGGTAGCAGCAAAGCAGCTTCTAAGAACCGGACCACTCAACTGAGAGGTGATATTGAAGATGAGAGCTCTTCTTCCATTTCTGTGCAATGTCAAACAGGAAATTTTTTAACCGTTGCAAAAAGTGGACTAAGGTAACCTTACAACTTTAATTTGAAAGAGTTTAGAAGTGCAGAAAATGTACTTGTTTATGAGAGGAGATTTTAAAAAGTTTTCTCAGCTTTCCTATCTGTGCAGGGTTAGGTATTCTAGTCATTTCAAGACATAACTGCAATGTTTCATTTAACCCCTTGAATGGTAATTCAAGGATCTTACCTGGAGACAGACTACAAATGGTTATATAGTCAAGTAAAGGTTTCACTTGAGAGATGGTAACTAGCAGGTAATTGCAAGACTGTATTTCAGCAAATTGCAATCCACTTCTACTAGAATGTTAGTCTGTGCATGAATGACTTGTACAGTACAATACCAAGCAGTCTAAGCAAGTCTAGCTTGAGATTCAAGGTGGATGAGATTATCAATACTCCCAACACATATAAACAGAAATTATTAGAAGATTAGAAGCATGTTTGGTTACTGTCTAAATGATTTGTTCAGTTGTACGTTCATTTTAGGAAATCATGTTAGTTGTAAGTGAAAAGAAGCAATGCAAAAGATGCTGAAAACTACAAAATTGGCAGTAAAAGATTCTTTCCGCAGAAAGAGTTTCAGCATCGATTCAAGTAGTTTATTAGCTCAGTCCTATCACCTTAAGTTCATTGGCAGTGCACCTTTCTATTTATTATGATATTTCTCAACTGTCTATGAAATTTCAGTGTGACCTTTAGTATTCACATCGGGACTCTGTTGTAGTCATCTATACAGATTTTCAAAGATACGGTGTTAGAGCCATGGTTTAGTGATGGACTTTGCAGTGCTAGATTAATGGTTGGCCTTGATGACCTTAAAGGTCTTTTCCAACCTGAAAAATTCTATGATTCTTATTGGGAAGCAGCAGCCTTGCTTGCTTAGGAGACAGAGCATTTCCTGGCAAACAGCTAGTCCCTGGGTAAATTCAGTCCTCAAAATCCTATTATCTTAAAATTACTCTTTAAATGTAAATGAAGGCTTACAAGGCAGAAATGGTTTATAGTTTTGTGTTTCCCCGAAAGCAAATAATATAGTACAGACTACTAAAAAGTCGACATATTCATTGCATATAAATGTTTCAAATATGGCGCAATAAAACCTCCGTCTAAAATTAGATAGAAATGGAGCTTTTAACTTCAATTATATAAAATGTTTTTGCCAACTTCTGAAAGAAATTTAGCAGAAATTCTTATGGATATGGAAAGAATGTAATTTAAATATAAATTGATTCTAGGTAACTATTTAAAGGACTGATACAGCTGACAAACCATGAGCGTCATGGTATATAATTTCATAAAACAGTCCAGTCAAAGACTGAGTACAGTGTTAGAAGTTTAATCCTAAATGTTCAAAGTTGAATAGTTGTGAAAAAAAAAAAGATTTTGGATATAAATGTTAAAGACCCTTGATACAAAGGTAACAGCTGTCTGAATTTGGCAGTAAACATATTTCCATTTTCAGCCTAAATACTGTCTATTATTAGATAAGGGTCCAGAGTTCAACCCCAATTTCTACATAGGATTAAACGTAAGAACAGCTGTATGTGTAGATTTAGAAAGGATGGATTTTGTCTGCCTGGAAACCAGCCTAGCACAGTCACTGTAACCACTGTGGAGCCTGAATACTCTGCCCTCGGTCACTCTGTCTGCATTGCTCAGGCTCATACTTGCCTGTCTGAGAAACTCGTCCTTCTGAACAAGTCACACAAGGTAAATCAGAGCTCAGATATGTTTCCTAGCATTTTGGTCCATTGGTGGTTTAAATTAATGTTCTGACTTTGCATTGGAAAAGTCCCCTTGCACAGTGAGATATACCTGAGACATACTGTGGATGTACAGAGCGTGCTGAGGTCATGAAGAGGTGAGAAATTCTGTGTACATCTAAAACACAAATGAATATGAAGCAACAGGAGAGTGAGTTATTTTCTCCAATAGTAAAAAAACTCTTGCAGGAAAATGCTTAATATAAACCAGCCAATAAAAATATATACCTAATGACTTTATTGAAAAACATCACAGTAATAATGACAGTATTTATTTTTTCCCTGTGCTATAATTACTTTTTAAAATTAAATGTTCTTACATGTTGATTAGGTTTGATCAGAAACAACTCTTCCTATTTCAGCCTTCTGAAATGAGAAGACTACCTGTAATGTTTTGCTGTTTTCTAAGACTAGAAGCACATGATGCAGGTTTCATTTTTCGAAGGCTATGGACAACCTCTCCTCTATACTTCAAAGCAATTCAGTGAAGTAATCCATAATAGAAAACCCGATCTGCTTCTGGGTTCATGTGTATTTAAAGTGTATTTGAAAATGAAGAATCATTTATTCCTAAAGTTCGAGTTGAGTGCCTGACATGGAAACTCATGTGAATCAACACTTCTCTTATCTTTAACCAGATACTTACCTATTTTGGCATTCAAACTGGAAGATTTAATTTTTTTTTTTTTTTTTTACAGTAAAACCTTACAATAGTCATCAAAGGATAAGAAGAGATTATATGAATAAGCCAATGAGGAGAAATAGAAAAATGGAGATCAGAAAAACTACAATGAGTTATCTGGAATTAAAATAATTTACAGTAAGCAGTTATATCTACAAAAAAGCTTTACCATGAGTAGTGCTGGTACACAACAGAATATAATTTGACAGCTCAGATAGAGGTTCAAATGGAATAGCATCCTTTTCAATATTGTTTAACTGTGATAGGAAAACACTTGCATAGGGCTAGTATTTTGCCCTCCAGTATTCTTGTAGTTAGTGGCCCAAGAAATCAGACAAGATGCAAAACACAAAGGATATTATTTAGAACTTACAAATGGTTTCCCATGATCTGAGAAAGCTAGTGAAGTGAGGGGAGATGTGCCCACCTGGACAAAAGGCATAATGTTTTAATTGCCACTTGTGAGTAAAAGCAGATACACTCCCTTTTTCACAATCGTCCTTCTGTTTAACCATGAGACCCAGACAATATGTGAGAAAACAATCTCCATTTTGAATAAGTACCCAAATATCTATCCAAATGTCCTGTAACAGCTGCTAACACAAAGATTACCTTTAAGACAATTAAGTTATGCCCAGGGCTGTGGAAATGCAAAAATGTAGTGTCAGAACACATTGAAATCCCTTTGAACCTATGTACCATACACCATGCAGAAAACACTTCCCAAATATGTCCCTGAAAGCGTTCAAGATGGTGTCATAAAAACTTGAGACACATGTTTGATGCAAAACTTTTGACCACCAACATCTGGACTAGCTGTCAGCCATACCCCTTTATAGTTCATTCTGGGAGGAAAAGGGAATTGGAAGAAATATCTCAGTGACAGTTGCAAGATGCTCTTGTTAGTGCAGGAGGGTGAGCCCCAACCTGTCTTATTTCCCTAACTTCCCTGTCAAAGGCTTAAAATCCTCCCATCAACCACATCACCAAATTAGTGACATAGCCTTAGCAGTTCAGTTGTGCCTGTTTCTGGCTCAGTGACCTGAATGCTGCTTTAGGTCAAATAAAATATATGAAATCTGTCTAATTGTAAACACATTAGCAGCATACTCAAGTGGTAATATTAAGTTCATTCTTAAGTGAATGACTAAATTGTACTCTTCAATGTGAAAAGCACAAGTCATTAATAAAAGTTGTATAGATGTGTACTGTGATCACTACAGCTGGCTTTGACTTTTCATTATAAAGCCTCTGGCTTTTGAGGAACTGTATAAAGAAGTGAGAAAATGGAAAACTACCTGTAGGTACCTTTTAATAGCCTGTTGCAGGTGTAAATAGAATTTAATCAAGAGATTGTTAACTTATAGAAAACAAGTTTCTAGATTTATCATTCTATAGATGATAACAATGGTTTTACAAATAGGATCTGGGGAGTTAATTACAGGAATGAATAGAAAATTCAAATAGAATGATAAATTATTTAGTGCTATAAGTATTTTAACTAATCAAAAGTGCAAGAGAGGAACTCCACAACTAGCTTTGTAAACTAGTATGAGAGATAAAACTCTATGCAATAACAACATACAGTAAAGCATCTGCTTTTGTCATTTAGAGTTGTTGCACAGGTATAAAACCAGACCTCTTATTAGCTACCAAAGATCAGCTCCTGGTTCATTTTATTTTTATAATTTTTTAAATCTAAAATCAAATAGCAACAATAAGCATTTTAATATTACATCTATGAAAGGCAAATATAGTAATTTTTATATTCTCTGTATAACTTATTTGAACCCTACTTCATCTTATACAAAGGTAGTACTACTAAGTAACATTTGTACTATAGTAGATTCCAAGTCATATATCAGGATCCCATTTGTGCCAGATACAGGATATACTCTCTGAGATACATCCCATATCTGGGAGAAATATCTCCACTTCAAATGAGTGAACTCATACTTCAAAATGTTTATAAGTAAAAGTAAGATCTTGTGTACAGGACGTGGCTTTTCTGCAGCAATAGTCTATTTCTTTTTCTGAAAATGACTGAACTAATGGTCACCTGCTGTTGTCCCTCAGTGGCTAGTTTTTTTCTTATGTGAGTAAAAGTTATCTTATTTGTTAATAAGTTCCGCCTCATGTTGTGGTTTTGTACTGCATGAAAAGATGTGTGCATGACTTTGCTGGCCAGCTGATGCCATCTACTGGGGTCTGTCTAAAGAACTGAAGTGACTCATCATATTTTTCCAGGGGATTTACTTGATGTTAGTTGATCTTAAACCTAGTTTAAATGAAGATTTTTATTTTTTTTTGTCTGATTCTCGGTTTCTGGGGTAATGAGGCCATGCAAGACAATAGCCTTATTCATGTTTCTTGATTGGCTTTGGGTTTTTTTGGTGTGGCATTGCTCATTTAGCAACTATTCAGGTCCCCTAAAATTGCAGACATCAGCAGCATGGTTCAAAGCTTTTGAATGCAAGCTGTAGTTGCTGAAATCACTTAACATCCTTGACTTAAAGAAGCTTTACCTTATACATGCAGTTTTAAAATTGTGATTTGTATGCGTTGCTATCCATGAAGTATTTAATATGTAGCTCTATTTGTTGAGCATTTACTTAACTCATATACCAGGTATAACTGAAGGAAAGGGAAACTAACCACATAGTTATGTGACTTTCTGGACTTGCTCCTGAGTTCCAGGTAAAGTACTGGTTTAAAAGCTTTTCTGTGTTGAGCTATTAGAGGGAGGTAGGTGGGTTCTATTGGATTCAAAGAGAAGTATCTTCATTTTCATCAAAGTGAAAAAATAGCAGTGGGCAGCACTATATGGAAAGGAAGTCAAGCCCACTTGGAAATCTCATTGCCCCTTAGAAAACTCAGTGCCCATGACTCCACTGGGGCAGCAAGTACCAGATGAAAATAAAGAGCACAGCATGTGACAGTGTGAAAATGATGTTGTCTAGAGGTTCCTACAAAGGCTACAGCAAAGATCCCTTCTGTTGGATTGATGTGATGGTTCTTTTTTTCTTCTTTCAGTTGTGGAGCTGTCTTTCCTAAACTAACTACACTAATACTTTAGCAGCAGTAACATAAAAGCTGTTGTTCAAAAAAGCACAATCAGCAAACGCACCTAAAACCAAACCAACCAAAAAAAAAAATCAAAACACAGCAACCAGAAAATAAGGAAGCAAGAAAGGATGCAAATTTTCCTTTGCAAAGTCAAGGAATTTCTGAAACAAGAGGTACGTGACTTTGCTTTAGATGAAGTGTGACAGAAATGTAAACACTGCAGAAAAGGAAAAAAGGCTTTATATTTGCTAATGTTGCTACTTTTTCATGGTGACATCTTTTGTTAATCACACCACTTGATAAGTTGTATCATTTGTATAGAGAGAGGGGGAGAAGAGTTGTAAAAATTTCTTTTAAATGTATTCATTTATTTATTTAATGAGGGTCTGCATCTGCCAATGAGACATGGAATTACTACAGATGGAGCTAATGGTTTGTAGAGGTCCAAGAGGCAACACTGCTAATAGTTGACAGTGTGAACTGAAATATTTCAAAGGATGGCTGGTGGGCCTGGGGGCTGATACCAGTAGAGGAGGCACGTTGCATGTTAAGGACAGATGGAGAGAATAACAGTCCATTTAAAAGACTTAACCTGGTTTTGCTGTTGTTTAAACAAGGCCCTGTTCCTTTTATAAATCTGCACACATCATTTCTTTCAGATACTTGCCTTAAATAAGCCTTGACTAAGTCTGATGAGGCAATTGGAAACTCATGATCCCTACCCCAACCCTGTCCTCTTTGATAGTCTGTGCTGATTAAAATTACTTAGATTAGTGCAATTTACTGAAACACTACCAGGGTGAAATTCCTATAATGACTGCAACAAGAGACTCTTGCATATGGTATATTGAAACCCTATGATTATTGTTAGATCTATGAAGCTCATCATGTAAATGATAAATCTGGATTGTCCTTCTGAATTCAACATCATGCAACAGCTATGTACTTTAAATGCCTTTGAGGGAAAGAGGGAACAATCACTGTGTGATTAATAATTCTCTTTTTTTTGACATATTATGATCTTTGTCCTAAACCTTCTGACCAGCAATTAATTCCTATTATCCATTACTGTTTTCATTGTTCATGGCGTGCATTGAAATGACAAATGCCTCCCATATTACTACAGAAGTATCATTTGCACAATTGTATTTCTGTCATGCTCAAGCTCTTGTGCTGAACCTTATTTCAAAGTATTTTTTCTTAATGTTTGAAGTTTACCTATGGAATTCTTTAAAATTTGATTGATAAACTAAGCTATCTGTCTGGCTGCCTTGTGCTGAAAGAAGCAAATAATGGAGTTGGTTTTTTTTTTCTGTCCACCACACTTAGTATAGCCCTGATTGTTCTAATCCTTTTGCCTAGTCTGAGAAAGCAGTATGATTGTGCTCTTTCAAATATTTCATTAAATAGTCAGCTTGCTATGCTATTTCAGTAATTCAATAATATTTTTGTGATATTTCATTCTTATTCTTTATTCTTAAAACTCTATGCATTTATGAAGCTATTATATGCAGCATTATGTTACTCAAGCACATGTATTCCACCTATAGAATTTAAGAAAATACATTCCTCCCATGAATTGAAAAGAAGCAAGGACTGGACTTGCAAACATTTCCAAATTTTTCCCCCTGTGTCTATCTCAATCCAGCAAGTCACCAAGGCATATGAGAGAGGAAAATATATCACAAAAAATTTTCAGTAATGAAAAAATCAAGAGTAGATATTTAAATTCTTAAATTCAGGAATTGCTTCTACTTTCAGTGAAAACAAACCACCAAGCTACCTACGCACAGATATAAAATGGTTTTCATTATGAGCAAAAAAAGAAATTACTTCTACTTCCAAGTAAAGGATGGTTGGTGGCAACAGAATGTAAGCACAAAGCAGCTGCTAAGAATTTCATACACTAGAGTAGCAAAACAATTTCTGGTTGTATTTTAGTTCTTTAGGCAACAGGAGAAGATTTACTGCTGTGTAGCAATAAAAGAAGCATCAGCTTTGCTTCTGGCTAATAGTCTAGGTTAAAAAAAATGTATATATATAAAGAGGAAGCTATGTTTTGATTTATAATAAAATCCTGGTGTAGGAAGGCTATTGTAGATTTCAATATTAGGCTACCAAAAGGGTAAGAATGAACTTATGACTTGGATTTATTATAAAATGACAGTTATCTTAGTTGCTAATGTGTCAGGCTGCAAAAGTTTAGAGAATGACAAAAAAACAGATAATCAAGAGAAGATCATAAGTTGTGTAATGTCTATAAAAGAGATCCAGTATTCCCATTAATTAGAGATAAGTTAAATCATTTCACGATGTTTTACTGGCCTACTTCCTCATTTCTTAGCTACTTAACTGTGATTATGATTCTGCTCTTAATGGTATATTATACCAATTCTTAACTGTTTACTTTCTTTTTTGTTGTTGTTAATGAAAAGGTGACTTTTTTTTTAAATCCTTGAGGGTAAGCTAAAGCTTTGTCTATTACAACCCAATAATCAAAACACTCTAGATGAACTGACCTCTTCTGAACTGTGTGGTTAAGGGGAATTGCTAAAATGTGGCATGTATTAAGTCTTCACTTCATTTAACTCCCCTGTTTCTTCCTGTGGTTATGTTGTTGTTCTTACTTTATGTTTGAACTGCAGCAGTACTGGTGGCTGAAATCAGAGACAGAGCCCTACTGTGATAAATGCTTTGCAAATAAAAGCAATGAGATGACATGGTTCCTGCTCCAAACTGCATGCCTGAAAGGACACAGGAAGGTGTAGTATTAGTCCCATAGCAATCTTGCGCCAAGGATGGTGAGATAGAGCTGGATTCAGACCTAGGCACCATTCAAAGCAGAAAGGCATTCTCCATTCTGTCACTACCCACAGAATATAACCAGCATGATTTGTCCTTCCATTTTTTCTTGCATTTCTGCATTGTGGTGAATTATTTCCAGCCGACACACTTGTAAACCCTTGTTCTGACTGAAACAGCCAGTTGAACTGAGCCTCCAGTCATTCTTTTTTCTCACCTACTTTGCTCTTCAGAGCAGAAGTAAATGTGTCCATAGGCTGACTCACACCTGCATGCCTGTATTTAAGCACCCAGGTTGATGCAGAGGCTTTTAGGTTACAACTGCACTTAATCAGCTTTCTTCTTTTCGATTCACTCAGTGTGCAGAGAAGTTAGATACTCCCAGGAATTAATTTACCTAGAGGTAGTAGAAGTATTTCAGTTTCCTGCTTGATGGTGTAATTCTGGACCAATATTCAAATATACAAAGTCAAATTTGCACAGATATGTCCCTGGGTTTGTTTTCTCCACAGTCTTGTTGCGTTTTGTCCATATTTCTAACTATATTATCTTCCAAATTAACACTTAATAATAATCAACCTGACCTTGATGAAACCTCTGCCTGTTTGGTGAAAACTTTACCTTTAAAACTAAACCAAAACAACCACGAAGCAGAAATAGAATAGAAATAGTACATATAGCCCTGGGTCAGGCTTAGCTGCAATACACCATACCAGTCCAGGACGGATCACATTGTCCTCCCATCCATCTTGATCTCCTGGGGTTGCGCTGTATAGATTTCTAAATGTGCAGGAGAAAACCTGAGGCTTAGAGAAAAGAAAGAAAAATAAGTAAGAGCAGAGGTTGTAGATTCCAAACAGAACAACTGTTTTGCATAGGTGGTTAGTGAACTTGGCTGATCTTATTTGATAAAAGGTTACAGGCTAACAAGATGAAAACAAGCCATTCCAAGATATACCTAAAATGTCCTCATTTTTAATTTAAAGATTCACATGGTAAAATAAGCACTTAAAAGAGTAATAGAATTTAAAATAAGTATCATGCTAAAGGGCATGTTTCTGCATGACTTCTTTTAATAACTACAGTCTACAGCCTAATTCAGCCTTTCAGATTATTGCAGTGTGAGCACTTTTATTTTTTATAGGCGTACAGTGGGCTGTTTTATTCTTGCTATAGTGAAAACATGATTTTTGTTGTTGACTTTTTAAATGGTGATCACTTAATTTGAAACAGATGCTAATGTAAAAGGGACAACATTTTAATTAATACATTAGAGTTGGAAAAATTCAGATACCTGAAGAGCTGTAGCGGTTTTAAAACAAAGGGCAGACTCTGTTCTGCATTATTTAAAATGCAGATCACTTTATATAGTACAACTAACCAAAGTTAATCAGACCATTCGAATGTTTAAGTTATTTAGTTTGTATGTAATCTGCTTACACTGAATAGAAGAAGCAAGTGAAACAAGTTTCAGTTGAAGATATTCTTTTTCTTGGATATAGTGGTGTTTACCTTGTTTACTTAGTCCTTCACATTAAAAAGTCTGTTGCACCCTTATAGTTTTGAGATGTACATTTCCTAATTATCACAGACATACACCTAAACTAAATTGGCATTTCAGTAAGACACATGTAAACTGGACTTTGTCAGGAAGCCTCGGATGACTGACCCATGTGAGCTTTGCTCAGCTTGACCCACTTTTGGCTTGCAAAAACAGTGGGCTGGGAGCTTGTTATTTGTGGCTAGTGGTCAGCGTCCAGAATAAAGGCTTTTTGAGCCAATTGAGTCAAATACTGAATTTCATATATGAACGTGAATCAACCTCCAGTAGATTATTCCATCCCAAATTAATTTAACTTTAAATGATTTTTTTCCTTGGGGGGAGGGGGAAGAATTGTTTTCAATAATTTTCACTTTCTATGACCTTTCATAAAGCTTGTTTCTATCTGACTTTTAAAAATATTTTTTTCTCATTCTGAACTTATAGAAAAAAAAATCTTCTGGTTTAATGTCAACACTATATTAACATCATAAATTCTACCATTAGGATATCATATACTTTGGAAGTGATAAGTGAATGTTAGTAAAAATCCTAAAACCCAGGGATATTTTTATGAAAACTCAGGCTTAAATGCATATAAAGCAATATATGAAACACTTGTCCATTACCAGAGAGAATTTGCTGACATGGGCAAGCTTTTGTTTAATTTTAATAACACAGTGTAATTGATGATCATTGATTAAAAATAGTAATGCTAAAATTGAATTTCATAGAACCATAGAATCACAGACTGGTTTGGGTTGGAAAGGACCTTAGAGCTCACTTAGTTCCACCCCCCACCATGAGCAGGGACACCTTCCACTGGCTCAGGTTGCTCAAAGACCCATTCAACCTGGCCTTGAACACTACCAGGGAGAAGGCAGCCACAACTTCTCTGGCAACAAGAAGAATTTCTATCATCTTCTAGCACCACAAGGGTAGTGTAATAGTGCTGCAAATTTGGAGAAAAACATTACCTATGACCACATTCAGAGGACATTGTAGCAGCATTTCTAGTTACTGTTTTCTCCAGCTGTCAGCATCTCTAATACTTTGTAATGGACTTGGCTGTTTTGTAGTTTGAGTTCACATGGATCAGTTTGAGTATAGAGAGAATGGGCATGATTATGTTGCTTGCTATTTATCCCAGGATGTCATATATAAAACGTGTGATACTGCTTTATATAAAGATATGAAAATACACACATTTAATTGTGTGTGATTTTTCTCACACGTGTGTGAAAAGGAAGAAAATTACTCTCCACATAGTGGACTAAACACATTTATTAACCAAATATACAAGCTCTCTAGCATGAGGAAGGCTAGACAGAAGTTGAATGAGGGGCTTGGTAAAGGGTCTGAGTTGGGAATGGGTGGGCCTCGATGCAGCTACACGCCATGGAATAGTTACTGCTCTAGTTCTCTATTCGCTGAAAATAACTTAGGGAAAAATTAGGCAACTCACTCGCATTGTCCCCAGAAATTGTTAAATGTGTTTTGCACACAGAGCTGTGTTTTGGGCCAAGATGGGACATTTTGTGACATATGGCATCACTCCTGTTTCTGTTTCAGAGCTCCCAAGTGTATCCAAAGTGTTTCCATATCAGTATAGTGTACTTCTCCAAAAAGTCAGAAATAAAAATAGCTGCACCACACATATATCAGTGTTTATTTTTCTGTCAGATGCCACATGAGAAGAGTTACAACTATTGTGGCCTCAAGAAAAGAAGTATTGTGAAACATCAATGTGTTTTCAGACCAAAATGTTCATTCTTGATTATGACATACAAAATGAGGACCTGAAGATGTGGTGTATCTCCTGCTTACCAGTAACACACCTCTTGCTAGTGGTCTGTAACATTAGCAGTGTTGTGAAAGAAGTTGAATTATGTATCAACAAATGGGCCAGTGCTACCTATTGTACCATAGCAATGTGAACATGTACTTACTTATTAGTGTTACTGTGTGATTATTCTATACTCCTCTATGGGTAACCCGCTGCAGAACCGCTACCCTATGTTTGCCTGACCCTAGTGTGTGACTCACGGGAGATACCTATTGTCTCCTATGCTCCAAGCTGATAGAAAACATATTTCCATGTGTCACTGTTCACCGATGGGAATATCTGGGAGCATCATAAGTAATGTACTATATTATTCTGGAATAAGAAATCTGAACTGCCCTTACAACACTCCAGATAAGACTGATATTCTGATTTTTCACAACTATGTCATACCTTTTTAAAAAAATTATTTTTTCTGAGCAGTGAGAAGTTAAAAAATGAGACTTAGTGGTTGTATTTACCTGCAGTAGGGATAAGCATCTTGGATTAGATCTAGACCTCAGAGTGGTGTTCTTTTATAGAAGAACTTTAACTTCTGGAATGAAATAAATATTTTACAGGAAAATATCAACTATGTAAATGCAGAATAATTAATGTTATTTCCTGTCTAGTCTGGTTATATCCAGATGAGACGTGAAGTCAATTAACATGGCATAAAGTATATTCAAGTTACTGCAAGAAGTCCTGGGACACGTTTTTGCTTTATATACACTTGTAAGTAATACCCAAGTCTCAAAAGACTATGGAAATAAATTGCTTAGGAAATGGATGAAAAGAACAATTTTTATTAATGTGCTTTTGTTATTTGAACATCTATTCAAGCTATTTTAATAGTTTTTGAAATTCATCGTGTATGTTTAAAATGCAATAGATCTTGTATTCCTTCTGTGGACAGCAGGCTACACAAAATTGCTTCTAATAGATCTGTAACAATTCCAGTGATTATCCTTATAAATGACTAGGAATACAAAAGTACTAATTTTATATTTGTGGGCAAAATAAGTGTTTTATATTAAAAAGAACAGATGAAGTAGAAAAAAGGCAAATGTATAACAAGGTTTTTTAAGAGGACATTTCATAAGGATCTAGTAGTTCCTAAGTGATATTTATTCATCCAATCATTTCACGTGTTTTTTGAGAAGAATTAAGAAAAAAAGTGTCTTTCACATTTTCTATCAAGGTAAAAAACCCCCATTTTCCAACAAATTCCAAACAGTTTTACATCTGAGAAAAAGAAAATACCGTTTGATCTTTGGAATCAAAGAGATACTTCTCAGCAAAATAGCAGGTAAGTCTGTAACTGCGCAACACTTTTTTCATCTGTTTATTTCCTGTCTCAGCTTTACTGGGATATAAATTTGTGTAGTTATGTGGACTCAGAAAAAAAGATTGGAAGCAATAATTCAAGTTTGTTTAGCATTAATGAGACCAAACTGAAATAATGTGTCCTGTCTGGGGCATAGCTCTTCAAGAAGGACACATACTTGTGGCCCATTTTGAAGAAAGCCAGTACGACAGCTTCAAAATATATCAGAGCATATCTTTTGAATAAAAAAAAAATGAATTGAGGTTGTTTAGCCAAAGGGAAAGAACAGTAAACCCAGGACAGTTTTAGTTTTATTATTCAAAAACTGTTAATGTAAAAGAGTAGGTATATGTTACTCCATTATGTGCATCATGGAGGTGATAAGAATAATGGTATTAACAAGCATGGCTTAGGTTAGACATAATGAGAAAAATACTGTAATGGCTGGGTAGGCTATCACTGGAATAGAATGCCTGAGGAGGTTATAGAGTTTCCAAATTTATGAATAGTTTAGAGTAGACCTGACAAGTACATATTGGAAATGACATAATTGTGGTTTATTTTGGGGGATAGAAGAGGATTAGTATGTGTCTTGAGGTCCTATCTAGCCAAGAAGCTTTTTTCCCCTCTTTTTTTTTTTTTTCTTCTTTTTTTCCCTCCCCTCTTTTTTTCCCTTCCTTCTCCCCCCCACCCCTTAATTCTATAAATTCTGATTTTGATTCCAGCAGTACATGTCTGGTTTTGACTGTAGAACTCAAAGTGCCTTTTAAAGGAAGGAGAGATAAAATGGGAACTTAGCTGTATTTATTTTATTTATTCAAAACACCAATGTTACAGGACACATTTTGGAAGTAATGTCTCTGACTTGAACACAAGTTCAGCTTAATTTTTCCGTAAGTAATATTATTGCTGTTATTTTTATTATGATGATTAAAAGTAGTATTTACTATTACTATTTGCTGGTTAGTCAGGGTTTTTTCATAAACATAGTACAATTTTTGTTTTCACAAAGAAATTCTCAAGAGATGTGGGAAAAGTTCACACAGAATGAGGCAATGGGGAGACTGAAATACCACTGCAGCTGAGGTAATGTGACAATTCCTTCTTTGGGCAAGAAAGTATCTATTTGTTCATGATGTAATGAAAAAATAACATATTCTGTCATTCAAAACCCTAGACAAAATCCAGCTGAGAATCGTGGACATGGTTTCCTGTAGCAAAGTGGGAATGTTTTCCTATGACATTATTTAATTTTAGCAAGGTAACCCTATCGCACTAATTTCAGGCAGAATGAAATCAAGTATTATTAATGTATATTTGTCTTTAACTTTATGAAAACCTTTTTATACTATTCTTGGAATGAAGAACCAGCCTCTTAGTTTTTTACTGTGGTGTGTGAAAAGCTGGAGTGGGCAGTTTCTCAAAGACTAAGTGTCATACTGGATTTACATGCACCTTGCATCCTTATCTGACTAGTATTTGCAGCTCTTGAAAATGAAGATTTCACTTTTACAACAACATAATGATGTGAGAAACTATTTCAAAGTATCTGAATTAAAATGTTGAAAGAAGAGCTTTTGCCTAGTCCATGGAAATATCATGAAGAACCAAATGGCAACAGTTTTATATGTTATGGTTCTTTATACAGCAGGTATTGTCATTTAAGAAATGAGTTGACTACAAACTCATTTCTCATTCAAGGGACATTTGTTGAATCAGTTTCCTTGTGTGACTATTGAGGTCAATAGGGATACTTGTTCTCAGGAGTCCTGAACTAAGTGAAAAGACAAATATTTTATGAATGTTAGATCAGTCAGTGCTGAGAATTCCTCAATGGTGCTCTAAGTTTATACTGGACTGCACTATCCTCTGGCATCCTCTGGTCATAGGACAAGTAGCATCCCTAGTCTTTAACGTGGTAGGTTATTGTGTTAATACTGTTTTCCTGCATATTATTTTGCTGAGGACATGGATATTTTTAAAGTTAACATTAATGTAGGTGCCCAAAAAGCAAGGAATCATGGAAAGTAGAACAATTAATCCACTTGAAGACTTGGAAAAGAGAGGAGGGAGGGAAGTCCCTAGATGGATATCTGTGCACCCAGGACAATAGAGACACCCATACCCTGGGTTACAGCAGTGTAGATTCTTACCTACTTCTGTACCTGTAGCAAAGTGAGAACTGGTGGGGAGGGTCATGGAGTTTTAGATTTATAGGACAATAGACAATAAAAGCTGCATATTATGGTTATTTATTTATTTTAATGAGGTAGTGGTCATACCATGGTAGACTCTGATTTTACTTTCTATTTTGGAGCATTTAGATGTTGTTTTGCTGCTCATATAGCCATTAGTAAACAGTCATTTACTGTAGTTTCTCTATTTTGAGATTACAATCCCGTGAGACTGCTTTATTTAAATAGAATATTGTTTTTCATTCTTTTATTGGATAGAATGGTTTATGATTAAAAAGTGCATTATGTTATGTAAAGCGTTTATTCCACAAGAGTTCTAATAGCAATTACGGATATTCAGGTTTTCTACTTTAAAAAATTATCACTGAAAATAAATCATTGAAATAGACATGTGTTTCTTGCTTTTAATTCAGAGGTTGGTGGTGAGGGGGGCTCTTGCCATATTGTGTATTCATCTAATAATCAGAATTTAGAGCTATATACACATTTTAAAGAACAATCAGAATTTGCTGTCTTTGTAATACAGTGAAGGAAATATTTGAGGCTTGATGTTACTCAAGAAGTATTGGATTTTAATTAATAACCGTGTGGAACAGTTGTTCAGATAAGAATACTACTTTTTCTAATTAAGTAAAATAAAGAGCATTGTGTGAATAATCACAAAGACTTCCTCCTGGACTCTGCAAGATAAATATTCATTAAGTAAGATCAAGAGTTGCAAGGAGAAGATAAGTATTATCAATATTGGAGGCTCTTTGTGATAAAGAAGAGTTGTATTGATGTCTTGATGTGACAACATAAAGCATGGTCCTACTGTAAGGAATGACTGTAGCAGAGCAACTCCCCAGGTAGATGTATTTCTACTTGCCTTCATTTGTCATGAAGCTGAACACTTGTGTTTTGCTGCTGTTAATCCTGCAGAAACCATGCAGCTCTGGTAGCTGGATCAAGACTTCTCTTCTGACTCGTTTTATTAATGTAATGGCTAATGAAGTTTCACTCACAGAACTATTTTATGACCCTTCCTTATCCCTGTGCAAGCCCCTGCTGTCAGTAAAGTTGCAGTGACATGACTGAGATTGTTTGTGGATGACTGTGGAATCATTTGGAAATAGCACATGCAGAGTTTGCCAAGGAAGCCAAAAGAAGTTATTTATTGAGTTACACTTACAGGACTGGCAGAAGAGTCTGGCTGTGGAACTTAATTCTGGATTATGAACTTTCCTCCCCTCCTAGATTTCAAGATGAGGAACAATGATTTTTTACCTATTCAGTAATAGGTATCATATGACTTTCCTTCAAGTCATCACCCATATGGTCAGGCAGCAACAGATGTGGGAGGTAAGAACTGGCACCTTTTAATTTCTCATTGCAGATCTATAATAAAAGACAGAATGTGATCTGACTCTTACCTGCAGAACCATACCACAGCATGAGCCAAGGACATACTTGTCCACTCCCCAATAGAAGAAGAATCCAGGGTACTATTTTACCATTTAAGTATCTCATTAAATACAAGGGGAGTTAAGTATTGTACTAATCATTCATTCAAAAGAGTAAGTACAGAGATATATTACACTATTCTTCATGTATATAAGGATACCATATGTATTTTAGTGGGTGAATTCAGACGCCAAGTGATCAAAATAAGATGTTTGCTAGCATCTAAGTTTTTCTACCAACTTAACAGATATCTTTGACCTTAAGTACAAATGTGAAGGAAGGCAGATGCTTCACAAATGTACAAACTTGACATATTCCTTAACTAATTACATCATTTCAGGGTAACTACATCTCCTATTATTAAATCTTTAATCTGGAATTTCTTACCATACGATATTGCTTTAGCAAAGCGATTTCACCTTGTTCCAAATTACAGTTCCTAATATAGGAACTATATATAATTTATAGGACAACTTATACTTAATTATTTTTTTTATTTATCAAGTATGTAAGCCATTTTATGCTAGTTCTGTCATCCCCCTCCTGAGTTCTATTAAATTATAAAAAAGGCCTCAAAGAATGAAGGTACATGTAATTTATTTTGTTTTCCACATTTCTTCACAATTCCTTTCCTTTCAGATGATAGGGTGAAACAGACATACCTTGGGGGATGGAAGGACTGTGACCTGTGGAAAAGGAGGGTGACAAAGGGCAGCTGTAGTAGAGGGGATGAAGTAAACTGCTGGCTGGTTCTTGAAGGGGATGGAAAGAGCCTCCTATGGACCCCAGAGAATAAATTTGCTGCAGTTCAAAGAAGTCTCAATTGCAAGCAACTCTGTAGCCGATGCCATGCTTTCAATGACACAGCAGGTAGGACTGGTTACTTTTTACTCTCTCTTCATTCTCTGTTTTGAGTTCATTTTAAAGTATTGTTGTTTTCTTGTTTTTCTTAAACTGAGCATTTCAGTATAAAAGCTTTCTAGTTTCTTTGGGGAGGACTGTCTCAAGATGGATCTAGAATATCTTTTTTTAATGCTCTGGTGACTCAGATCCCATCATGGTGCGGGGGATACTTGTGTTCTTTATACCTTTGATAGTAAATTGGAATCAGTTACTGATGGAGACATGGTAATAGTGTTGCATTAGAATGAAAGTAAATGTGTCACTACAATGTACTTCCCTGTTACTGGAGAGATTGCCTGCAGAAAGGCTGTTACAAAACTCAAAGCTGGGGTCTCCATTAAATCCAAATTAAAAATTAGTTTTAGGTACACTTCATGTCAATTTGCTCATGGTGAGAAATATTTACTTGAGTTCACAGTGCAGGAAAAAGCAAAATGGACAGGCTTTTCATTTACAGACCAAAAATTACTGTGTATGTGAAACAGGCTTAACCTGAACCTCTGGTTGTATTTACCATGAGCACTTCTTTACATGTATGTTTCTCATTAGTTGGAAATACAGAAATTTAATCTATTTTTCAGAAGAACAGAACAGTATGTACAGTGACAAACAAAACCTTTTCCCACCTCCCTAATTTAACTTGGATCAGCAGTCTTTGGCAGGTATTTCACATTTTTAAAAAGAATTTAATTAATTTAAAATAATTATTTTTAAGGGAAGACTCCTATTAATATATTGTATAATTTGCACAATGCTCTTCTGAAACTGCTTCCTCATGTCCATGCGGTGAAGAGGTGATTCTACATGGTCGAGGTTTTACATTGTGTGAGTTATGCATACTATCTGCCTTTAGTAAAAGACCTACTTTAAAAGCATAGGCTCCCAAAATAGTCCATGAGAAGATGTAATCTCCCATAGACAGCAAGTTATGAGTACAGATCTCCAATGGAAATTTATGTTCCACTTTTATGCATCTATATTATGTGCCTAGAATTAGATGACATGACTACTCTTCTTCAGAAACCATTCAGAAAGATTCTTCTGCAACTGGATTGGGATGGAATGGGAGTCTGGAAAGGAAAGCCTTGAACAAATTGCCTCAGGTGAATAAAGGATATTTTATTTTTTTCTTTCTTTTTTTTTTTTTCCTTTCTATTCATTGTCATCAAAACAGTGAAAATATAGTCTGAAATAGAAAATATTCATTTTAGGTGACCTCAAAATGAAATTCTGATAAACTTCTCATTTCAGACAATAGTAATGTTTTTATGGAAAAATATTTTCTTACAGAAAGGTAACAACTTCCAAGTTTCATCTGTTTCACCTGTTGAACTCATTGAATTACATGGGAGATTTTACCTCCAAATACAAATCTGGAGGATGTGGCGGACAAATAAATTGATATGGTTAAATAGCTGAAAATAGTAACCAGATACCAATGAATTATTATTTAATATAAGAGGAAGGTAAAAGTAAAGAAAAAACCATGCCTATATTCAAAAAGTTTAATTAGACTTAGGTACAGAATTAATTCTTTTAAAGTTGGGGAAACTGAGTGATACAATTATAAAGGGAAGAACTGATATAGTTGAAAACTTACAGAAAAATATGCAAAATCTTTACAAGGTCAAGATTGATACTTTTTAATTCTTATGTAATTTATTTTATTTATGATTGTGTTAACTATATATAAGATTTATGGTGCTCGCTCTAAATTAACAAAGTGTCATAAGTGTTGCTACTTTTAATTAAAAACATTTTAAAAGATGCTATATTAAAAGCAAATGAAACAGAGCTATTAATTGGCATCAAGCACAAATAATGCAAGCCGTTTATTTGGGGAATTTGCTTTTTGAAAAAAATTACATAACTGTCCACATTTTGTAATTATGCTTCATTTATCTTGAACACAACTTCTCTTGAATGGAAGCTAAGATGCAGTTTCTCATAAAAGACTGCATCTAGTGACTTCTGGTTTAAAATAAAATAAAAAATATCAGTGCTAACGGCTAAAAGGCTTTATTGAAATTCTAAAGAAGAAATCTGCAAAGACTGTGTGCTTCAGGCTTGTTATCAGGTACCTGCATTTGGGCATCCTGACACTCTATAATTGAAATTCATTGCTCAACCTTTAGTCTATAAAAATGGCATGCTGTCATTAGCACTGGCTGCTTGCTGTATTCTCTTGTCACTCCTTAGGCCAGCTTAAACCATCTCGGATGAAATAGCCTATTTCATGTGAGACCACTGAGTTTGCCATTGTTAAAGTAGAAGGTGAATGCGGTGTTTAGCAATGCATTGAAGTATAATATAATGGAACTGCTAGGAAAGAAGAGCAGCTTCCCTTACACACCTCCCTTTTCCTTTCTGATTCTGAAGTGGTTTTCAGGTTCTTCATTAAGAATCCCATGTCGTTGCTAACATTTTTTAAATTAAATTTTAATTTAACCTTCTAATATACCTAATGCACTTGAAGTAATTGGTTTTCTCCCCTACTCCTACTCCTGTAGCAACCTGAGATGGCAGGAGTATAATTCTTGGCACCTCCTGTACTAAAAACAGGAGCAAAGGTGCTGTCCACTTGCCATGTTTGGATGAATCAGCAGATCTGCCTAAACTGATGCCTGAAAATTGCATTAATGTTTTCTCCTAAAATATAGACAGAATTGAACCTTCTTTGAGGCAGCACTCTTCCCCTTCCTTTCCTCATTGTCTCCATCGTCTTCTCTTTACCTAGAGAGGAAAAACATTTTCATTCTAGATCACTTTTTAATTGAGATTAAAGAACATGAGCAATTTATGACAGAAAGCATAGCGGGAGAATCTCCACAGTCTATATAGTCTCTTAAACCACGTTGCAATCAGAGACATTTAAAGGAGTAGCACACAAATAATAAAAGACTCATAAACTACTTGTATTAGATTTTCATCCTTAAGTTTGACTCTGTCTGGGTCTGCCTGGGATCCTAATCTGAGAATGTTTTACAGTCCATTTGCAAAAGGAGAAGTTTGCAGAAATTGGTAGAAATTTGCAAAAATACCCAACTTCCCACAAGATTTCTGACATTCAATTTGGATGATGTATTACAAGATCAACTGCTTTCTAACTTTATTTTTTCCATTATTTGCAGCAGAAATGTTATTAGATATGGATTTAAGTAATGTGATTACCAGTGAGTGGTAATTTTGAAGTATCTGTGTGGGAACTGCTTGAGGAATTACTGCACTATTGAAACCAAACTGTGATTCAGATTTAAGCCTAATCTTACCTTAAGCTATCCTGAATATTATCAACATCTTTCCATCCCTTCTGAAAAGAAATTGAGAGGTAAAATACTTAAATAATTGTCTGTTTCTTATGTGTCCTGACAAACTAAAACAAGAGAATTAATTTTTTTTTATAATTGGAGTGAAAAAAAGAATCAAAACTTTCTACACGTTTTGAAGAAGTATAAAAGAGGTTATTGATCAAAGTTCAGGAACTATTCTTGTAGTAATGATCAGATTTAAATTAATATTCTGAATAGCATGTAACTGAAGGCATCCTGTGGGGGAGTATACATGAGCTTTCTATTCCTTGTGTCTGTCCTCTGAAGTGGTGCGGTATCCTTTTGCCTTCTGAACTGCTGCTGTTCAGAGATGATTGACTGAACTGATAGTTTTAATGACTTTTCTGTGGTAAATGTTTGAGTTTGCTTTTGGTTGTTATGCTGTTCCATTTAACCGTGGCCTCTAATAGTTTCTAAACAGCATTTTATTTAGGGTTCAATTGAGAAATTCACCCACAAGCTGAGAGTGAGTTAATCTGTAAGAACGGCACACCCCCAGCAAGGCAAACTCTGATGCACTTTAGATCTCTTACTGACAGGCGGTAGAGAGGAGTTTCCAGACCACTGATCACTATGATCACTGGTTGCTTTCTCTTCTGTTTTCAGTGGTTTGGGTTTTGCCTGCTTTATTACTTCAATTGCTCCTACAATGCCCGCAGCTGCCATCCTCTCTCTGTTACTGTCAGCACGCGTTTGCGTTGTTATGTCTTTGGTGAGATCTCTGTCATGTCCAGGAGATCTAATATTTCTTCTGTTTCCTTACCTGCTTGTGGTTCTGGGACCCAAGTCCCTTCTTCCCAAATCCCACACCATAGTATGCAGCTGCCCTGCACTGGCATCTTGGTATGTCTCTAGCCCATGGATAAGTGGACTAAAGCAAGACAATGCTGTGACATTTAAGTATTGAGTCTTCATTTCAGGCACCAACTGGAACAAGTGTTTTATTTGCCTTTCTTTTACCTCTGTTGTCTGATAGTCTGTAAAGGAAATAATTCCCCAGCGATTGAACTCCATGGTGTCACATGGCTGTTCCTCTTTCAGGGAATGTTGAAACTTTGCCTTGCAGAAAATGATCTCTTTCCTTCAAATCTTCTTCAGGTTGCTATTGCTTGCTGCATTATAGAATTGGTCATAAAAAGCCTTTATTGGGGAGAGGTCTGTAGTAGTTGGGGACTTTTGTTTGTTGGTTTGGTTTTTTTTTTCCTTTCTGTGAAAAATGTCCTTAGCTAATATCAGATTTTTCTGTATTTTCAAGTGTAGCCAGACACCCAGCTGACAGTAGAAAACTTCTATAACATCTGCATCAACACAGACATGTCTCAAAAATAGTCTTGTTTCAACATTCAGTAGATTTACTTCAAATATAGAAAAAATTGAAACAGCTGAAGCTGCTGCAGTCACTTCTTTCTGAACAGAAACTTGAAAACTTTTTTTTATTGCAGCTTTTTACAAGGAAAAGAAAAAATCTTATTTGGTATGTTCAGCTGACAAGCTTTGGAAGATAATGGCTTTGTGCTAATATTTCAGGATTCCTCTTAATGTACTTATATTTTAGTATCAGAGAGATAATTGCTGGTTAGGTTTGCTTCAAAAATCACATCTGGAGCAGTTGAACGCTGCCTGGTGATAAATGTTCGATGATAACAGGACCAGATAGATGAGGTTATAAATATGATGCTGTACAACATATCTACTGGGATTTTTAAACAAATTAGTAAGATAAAGGATAGAATTTTGTGGTGGAGGGGGTTGGTTTTTGGGAGGTGTGGGTTGGTTTTTCAGTGATATTTTTGTTTGGTTTTTTTTTTAATTCTGTAGCTTGAAAAAGTTTCGAAAGAGCACAAAGTCTGTGTTTCAGCTGCCCTCCACGTGTGGGGATAGCAGTACTACCTTCATGGGTGAGGTAATTTCGGGTGGTAGGAATTATAAATACTGTATTAACGTGAGCTATTGAAACACTTGATTTGGAAGTATTGAAATTACAGAATGCAAAAATACTGAAGAATATGGTCTGATGTGTATTTGTGCGATAGGACGAGTGTTATTCCCAACGTCCATGTAAACCTGCATGGGAAGGATATAGTCTATAGTGCTGAGGGGAGACAGGGTGGAAATCTGCTGTTAAATAAAAAAGTTTAATATCAAATTGAGTATTTTTGAATAGTAACAGCTCCTGCGTTATCTTGGGCATCCATTTACTACTATTGGCAGTCAAAGTCCTGAGGGTGAGCTTTTAATTTAATGCTTTACATTAAAGAACTATTCTCCTATAGTGCATTTGCCTTCTAGCCTCTGCAAATAAATAACAAGTGTGCAATACATCACGGTCAAGTGAGTTCCACTGCCAAATGGATAGAACCGCCTAGACCATTTTTTGTAGTACTGGAATAGGAAACATTTATTACATCCATTATAGACAGCAAAGTGATTTAAGAGCCGAAGAGGTGTCATTTATATAATGTTACAATTCTTAACTCTGAGTAATAAAATAAGCAAGGGTCCAAACAGGCTCTACACATATACTGCTACCCCACAAAACTGGACATTGCTATACACCTAGATGGTCACCTGGAGCTGAATTTTACAGCTAGACATTTATTCGCTGTATCTTGTAGAATGGCTTCAAGAGCATCAAACTTCCTGCTTTTTGAAGCATTAATGTTGATAAAATTTATTTTCTTGCACCCTCCTTCTTCCAGAAATTAGAAAAACTTTGACAGTTGCAGAAAATGGTTCACTGAATCACTGCAAAATTGTTTGTTTCAGAAATAATGATATTTATAGCTGACCATAGCTGCTTTAGCAAGCGTTCGTTGTTGTATCAGACATGTTGCTGCACCCATGCTGCTTTCTATCCATGCTGATACTAGAGAACATGTTCTAATGTATCAGCAAAGAATTATTACTAATAATACTCTTATCTCTGTTGTTATAGCATCGGTATGATCTCTCTTTTAACTGGGCTCTGTTGAGAGAAAATCAGATATTTAACTTTAAAACAGGAGATAACTGAGAGAAACAAATGTTCCAAATAGTGAAGTGTGTTCTGATAAGCACTTGTTAGACCAGTTTTGGAAGGAGACTGGAATGGATATTAGACTGGAACAGAGATTACACTGAAAAGATTGGTAAATAATTGCTAAGGGTGTTGATGTATTTTTTTGAATGTACTTGTACGTCGTCTGAGTTACAGCAAAAATATTCAAATCACATGTCTTGCAGACATTTGGCAGAAATCAGCAAGTGATGTAGGAGTGTTGCATCTGGTCATGGCTAAGGATGGCCTTCAGAAGTACATTTTCACTTGCCTTCTCTAAGTCATTTAGAGTGATAACCTTCTTTGCAAGGTATAAAGTAAAAAATCTTAGCGCAA
Organism: Hypotaenidia okinawae; assembly: GCA_027925045.1. Taxonomy (NCBI): domain Eukaryota; kingdom Metazoa; phylum Chordata; class Aves; order Gruiformes; family Rallidae; genus Hypotaenidia; species Hypotaenidia okinawae. The sequence continues at coordinate 13,307,658 of BSDF01000013.1, read as the reverse complement.
ACTGCTTGTGTTTTTAATGTTGTTCAGTTTTCACATTGAACTCACTGTAGTTTTTGAAATGACACCCTTTTCTTTGTGTGCTCTGTACAGGGGTCTGTTAAGTCTCTCAACAGAAGGAACATGCTGAAATTCCCTGGGGCTGGTGATTTTATTTCTTGCTCTTCACTGAATTGATCCTTCTGGGAACCATTTAATTTTTTTTTTTAGCCCTTAAAACTTTCAGAGCTGCTTCTTATTATGAAAGGTTTCCCTCAACTAAAGTTGTTAGGATAGGGCTTAATTTTGCAGACCCCATCTTCACTGCTTTGTGATGCCGCCTGTGTTTGCCCTCTGGTGCATAAAATACAGAAGTCTGAAATACATGCCAAAAGCCCACTTTTCAAATCTGGGGTGGGAGAATTGAATAGCATCAAAATATTCGGATGTATCAGCTGTCACCTTTATCTCTTTACAAGCTGTGTTATCCACTCCCAGACTTCTTTCAAAGGTTCTCAGGTCCTGCTGCTGTGACTGTAGCCCTCAGCAATGGTTGTATTCCACTTCTCAGTCTGTAATTGCCTCACCCTTTGTCCTGCAGCTTGAGCAGGATCCTTTCCTGCTTGCAGCTACATTCCTAGTTAGGGAGGAAATTATTTTTTTCTATTGCCGACTGGGGTGTCTCATTCACAGCTTGCAGCTCTTCTGCTTCATAAAGCTGTAGTCTTTATAGTGAAGGAGGAATTGGGTTGGATCCCCCTTGCCCTGTCATGATGGCTGTCTTCTCAGTTGCAGCAGATGTGCCTGTGTGCAGCACAGGACCTACAGCATAAAGTGGATGGTGCTCGCAGGACGTTCCTTCATGGCTAGTTGGAGCTGCTCTAGAGATACCTCGCACAAAGCCGTCTTTATGGAGGGAAGAGTCTGAGCTCTTTGGTGGGCACTGCATGTATTAGTAGTAGTGCCAAGGTGTAAGTCAGATTAAGACAATTGACTTCAGTGGAAGGTTTGACAGAGTGAAGCATTAAACTCAGGCTCTAAACAGGATACTCTGTGTTTGTGTATTCAGAACTTGAAAAAAAAAAAGACAATGAATTTTAGTGTAAGATACACGTAAATGTAAATCACATTTGTGATTCAGTTGTGATCTCTAATCACTCAATGAATATGTTTGTCCTGCAAATGCTCTTATAAGTGCTTTATCCTTAGAAAGACTCTCGGAAATATTCCCAGTAAAGAACATAATCTATCACATTGGTTACTAGATCAAAATCACTTTTGATTTTTAAAAAAACCCACAGGGATTGTGTTACCTTGGCCCATTTATGTGGTCCTGCTTTTTTTCAGTCATAGTTTTAACTCAAGCATTCATGTTTTTAGAATAGGGCACATGATGTCTCAAGATAATAATATGGGCAACACTTCTTAGATCATCTGCCACCCTGTGAATGTAAACCTTCCCTCTATTGTACCTCTGCTGTCGTTTCTTGGATCTACTTCAAAATATGAAAAGCAACTCCCCTGAGAAGATGGTTCAGAGCTAAATACTTTCTTCTTTGTGATCTTTCCTTTATGAATATTGAAACCACTGTGACTGATCTGAAGGTTTCTGCGTGCTCCAGACAGAGGAAGACCTGGATCAGCTCGGCTTGCCGAAGCCAGCTTTGTGGTGTTGCACTGGAACCTGCCAGTACCCTTTGCACACATCAATTTACTGGGTGCTGCTGTCATCAGCACCTCTTGGACCTCAGATCTCTGAAGCCTGCAGTAGGCTGGGTTGAATTCCAGCGCGAGGATGGCAGAGTTATGATTTCATACTGTCATTGTATAGGCATGTGATCTGAAGGCTCTGTCTGCTCTGGTGTGTTTTTTTCAACTTAAAACTCTCTAAAAAAATTTTTTTTGGCCATGCAAATCGATAGAAAATGCATCACGTTTTATTCAGAACACCCCCTTGTGCTGGAGGGGAGACAGGTGGAAGTTTCGGTAGTTAAATACTTGGTCTGGGGTGCCAGAATCGTTATTTCCTAGTCACTGGAGATCTCAACTCTGTCATTCATTTAGGTAAAATACTGTTTTTCTGACATATTCTAGAGCTATTGGTAATCTGTCTTTAAATATCAGATGAAAGGCTGTAGAGTCTCCAAAATATATGAATTAATATTTTTCTTTATTAATAGCAATTGTAATAATTGTTGTTCAGCTAGTGAGGGGCAACGTTGCAGAGTATACAGGATAGCTGGGATAAGTATGATGTGAATGTTAACTGCTGCTGGTAAAACCATTCTCTGCATCTTGACTGATTTGGGGCTTGAAACTCTGTCCAGACAGGATTTCTAGGTAGAAAAGGAGAAGAAAACCCAGACCTTTGCTAGCCCTAAGAGAAAGGAACTGGATAAATCACAAGCACTGCTAGGGACCATGAGAGGCTATCTGCTGGGAACCTGATATTGTCCCTGTTATTCCTGAGGCAATGAGAAATGGTTGTTTGGACTAAAAGAAGATAATTCTGGTCTTTATAAAAGGATAAAGTGAACTCTCAACAATTTTTAATCAAATGGAAAACAGCAGTATCATATTAGCTAATAAATTCACCAAGAATTTAGGGAATTTAATCCATTAATCTTAAATCTCTGCATAGACAGGAAGTCATTGAGATAATGAGTCACCTGAGGCAATGAGATTCAGTAGAAATCAAGCAGTTAATTTTTGTCTGTGCCTATGAATATTTCTTTCAGGAATCCTATCTCTTTCTCTTGAGAGAAGTATTATTAGCACCTCCTGCACTCCTTCTGTGCCAGTATGCTTGAGGAACTGCATCTAGGGCTGACACTCTGTGCTCTTGTAGGCATTTGTGTCTTTTTTTTATGATGGTGAGTAATTCAGGAAGAGCATTTGCTAATTGAAACATGTCAAATAAACATTTAGTCTAAATTTGGCTATTTAACATTTAAATTCTTCAACAACTTGAAGCGAGTTTCTGTGCGCTTTTGTAAACTGTGGACTTGGAACAGCATTTAAGTATGCCTTTGTTCTGATAACTTTTTACCCCAGATATTTTACTGGTTCAGGTCCCAGTATGTTGTTGGTTATTTTTGCAGTGGGTATCTTTATCTACTCCCAGTAATGCTTTTCCCACTGGAAGAAACACACCTTTTTTTTTTTTTTTTTTTTTCAGTCTAGTGTTCAAATAATTGCACCAAATACAGCTTCTTTTTCTCTTACTATATTTGGTTTTTGAATTTTCAGGTTCTACACCGCAGCTTTGAGTCAAATGGCTAAAAGATGGTGTATCTGAGTGTGTGGTGGGGTGATGTGGTGGAATTCAGGTATACCAGAAGGGAAAAAATCAATGTTTATTTTATCATGATCTTTTCTCAGTGTGAAATGGACTGAGAAAGGATGTTATGTAGCATGAAATCATGTAGAATGACCTTGGAAGAATTTAGAAGGTAGTCATGAGCATTCTGTCTGAGCCTGCAGATTTATCATAGCACAAAGATGCTGTGAGTTCACCTATTATACTACTAAGCAAACAGAGGATTTATAATGGACATCTGTGTGATTAAAAGCTCAATCCCCAGAGAGTGGTGAACACCTCATAATTTACAAATAGAAAAATCATGACTGAGATGTTAAAGACATTCCTCATGCTTGGAATTAATTTCATATTAAGGAAGTTTAGAATGTGGCCTCTTTCTCAGTGATTAAATCCTTGTTAAATCTATTATATGTTCTTATTTTTACTTTCTGCTTCTGAGTGCATGTATCTGATTATTTTGCAAGCTTTGCATGCAAAAGGGACTTAGTAAGGAGTCCTGCCATTTCACGGAGACTATGCGATCTTTACGAATTTTTTCTCTGCCCACTACTGCGGGACAAATATTTATCACTTGGTTATCCTCATTCTGGTCACAATTCCTGCATCTCCTTAAATTCCATCCTGTACCTCCGTTCAAGAAAGATAATATTTCTTAAAGATTCAACGGGAAAATAATGTGTGTCATTGCTAACTAAACTCAGGCTGAGAACGTAGGATGCTCGCATGTGGATGAAATTGATTTTGAAAAATATTCTTACAAGGTGACTGCCTTCACAGGGATAGTGCAGAGCACTGTGTCAAAATCCATTCCATTCTGCAATATTTTCAGATGCTTTGGAAAACTACAATTGATTTATACATACCTGTGTTTAAAATGCCTGAACATGCTTCAGACAAGGTTCTTCTGTATTTGAAAGAAACAGAATGTTTATTCTTGCTCTTTTAGTTAGTTAAAATTAAAGCGCTTATACAGGTTTGTTTCCCTGCCATTTAGGTTTTGTTGTATTTTTACTCATCAGTGTCAGTCTGATGATTTTCAGCTGCCATCATACTCTCATCCGCCTACGTGGCCTACTCTCCAATTCTTCACCTAATGTAAAATTTTTATGATTCTTAATGGGCTAAGCGTGACAGGTGATGCACTGGATTCCAACATTTTCATAGTGCTCATAGATGGTGATTAACCCTCACTTGTCCCAAGGAATGCTAATAATGTGATGTAGCATTTTGTCTGGGTTTCATAACTGAAAACTGCCTCAAAATGCAATTTTTTATTGCCATCATTTACCAGTGACTCTCATGTACCACAGACTATTCTATGAGCTGGAACAGTGTTGAAGTAGCTAGCTATTTCTTCTCAATGCAAATACTAGAAATATTTTGTGTATTTGGAAAATGTTCTTATAAATACAAAGAACACTTTCAAGGTACACACTTAAAATTGAAGTATTAAAACCAGATTGCAGTGGTAAAATGATTGCATATGAATTCTTTTTCTCTGTTAGCTGTAATAAATTTATATGTGCATTAGGGAAAGTACATTATTTTACGTTGAATGTTAGAATAACTTTTTTCTTGTTAGATAATATTTTGACTAATTTTCTTAGGCAAGATTAAGTCTTGTTAGTATTAAGGCTATGGGAAAGGTTTCTCTTAGAACTCTTTTTTTTCCACACTAGGAAAATTTAAAATGAAAGTTTTATATTTTAAGCTGAGTGCTCTACCTGCATGTTAGTAAGAATGAAACTTCATTCCTTTCACTTGTCATAGAATAACAAATTTGGCTGTGCTACATTGCAATAAGAAAAAGTAGTGGGTTATGTTTATCTGTAGGATGATAATCTTTTCAGATGTTTGAAGAGGCCCAGATGCAGTCATGCAGACCACCTTTTCAGCATCACCTACCCTGATGTGCTGCATTTAAAAATTCTTCAGTAAGTAGCCTAAAATGGTAGGGATCAAAAATATCAAACATTTCTGAAAATCTGTGCCCGAACAACCAGTGCAGTGTCTAAGAAGGATCGTTTACATTAGTTTATTGGAGAGAGTGTATAAATGACAGGTGACTTAACTGTGTGCTCAATCAGAGGAGGTCATGTAGTTCAAAACCATAAGCAGCAGTCCCTGAACAAAAGCCATCTATCTTCTCAAGCTATTGCTTTTTTCTACTATTAGATTAACCGTGGAACCATTTAATTTTAGTACTAAATGCAAATATCTCTTCTCGTCTTCTGTGGTGACATGCTGTGATTCACGCCTGTGTCCAGCTGCATGTTTTCTCCTTTGCATTCTGGCTGTTCTGCAAGGCAGAATTATGACATTTCCATTATATTACCAATCTTCCTCAGCCCCATGATTTCAGTTTCAGTAATTCAGTTTTTTATGTCATAGAAATACAGCACCATGCCAGTTTTATAAAGGTGAAATTTGCATTACCCATAAGCCTCTCCAGCCAAAATTCCCCATAAAGTACACTTTTCAATTAATGTTTCTGATTCCTGATCATAAGAACGTAAAAAGTTTTATATTCTGAACTTGTATGAAATAGCCAACAAATAATTCTACCACAGCTCCATTATACTTTTAAAAATTACCTGCCCTCTGTTGTGACACAACTCCCCAGTACAGCAGCACAGACATATAAACAACTATCTTCTAAACTTTCTATCGACGAATATTGTTTTCTGTCATCACAATTGCACCATGAAATATGAAAGTTCAATTTCCTCTTCATTTCCTTTTAATAAAACTTTTGTTCATTTCATTTTTGAAAAGAGATTGGATCTAAATTACTTTGACTCCTTCTGGCCTAACTTTGGTGAATGTTTCAAGGGAGAATCTGAAACCCTTTTAAAACCCACTGAGGAGATTAAGGGCTGTATTTGGGGGTTTTGCACTTACATTCTCATCTCTCTTTCAATACAAGTCTTTTGCATTTAAAAATGACAGTATTGATTCCAGGACATTGTCACAAGATGAATAAATATTGTGCCCACTACTGTAGCTGCTGTTTAAAACTTAACATTTCCAAACAGCAATTTTTTCTTTGAACAGTAGACATGGGATTTAACTGCAGAAGTGAATTTGTCGTATAATTTTTCAGCAAAAGCCATTTAGCTTTATGGTACTAGCACAGTCATTCCTAATTTGTGGAGCTAGCATTTGGAGGGATGGGAAATGTATGATCTTTACCACTGTACCTATGTGTGGCTTATTAATGATCAAGTTAATGGAATTAAACCAAGAGAAAAAAATAAATTTTTGAAAACAAGTACAGATTTCACAAGCTGATTCTCCATGCCTGTTGTATTTTTTTCTTTTCATTTTCATGGATATGTCATGGAAGCTATTTTGTAAAGTAGGTCAGAATAAGTTCAGTTTATATATTAATTGCCAAGGCTTGTGGTCATTGACTGTGTCTGTCCACTGAAGTTAGAGGTTTCTGGGCTGAATAACAGTTTCCAACACAACAGGCTAGAAGACCAGCCATTCTCATGACACTGAATGTTTCATATTGTTCTTTCACTTCAGGTGACAGTAAAGTGTGTGCTGAATGGTGTGCAATTGATGGAAATTCTGCTTAAGCCTCTCTGACAGTCTTTTAGAAAATGTGTTGTGACTGTTAACAGCATAAATACTAGCAATTGTTTCAGTGTGCAGAACTTCATGCACATCGGCATCTGCATTAATTATGGAATATATATACTCAGAAAAGAAGGGCTTTTGGTTTTTTTTTCTCCCAGCCTTTGTTGTAAGATCAAGAAACAGTATGATGCAGGCACTGAATGTCCCTGCCACTCTGGAAGTGATCTTTCATCAGCTGGGATTGCATGGTATGTCTGACAATGATTCTCCATTCATAATTGCTCTTTGAGGAAATCACATCTCTTTCGTTTTTAATTTTTAAATTTTTTTTTTTTAAACACATAAATCCAGGCAGGAGAAGTGGTTTTGTCTGTACAGAAGCTCAGTGTCTGCAGACCCAGCTTTTGTCTGTGCATCAAGGAGCTCTGTCACAGGAGACCACAGACTCTTTTGAATGGCTTCAGAATATGGAGCTAAGACTGGCATTTTGTGGATGAACCTACCTCAGTGTGCCAACGAGGCTGCACCTGAAAGCGATACCAAAATATTCTTACTGTAGTCAATCCATCTGCATTTATAATGCTGCACTGCATAACATACGTAGAATTAATATTCCAACATGGAGATGTGAACACAAGATTTTGACAAACGTTGCTTCCCATTCCCTCCATTAAATTGATAATGAGTTTGAAATCCGAAGAAATCGTGTAAGACAATATGTTGGCTCCACAACGATGTAATTATAGCTGTGTTAAACTATTCCAACAACTCTCTTGTGCACATGAAATCAAACAAGTTTGGAACAATATTTCATCTAATTTCCGATGTGTAATTGTGAAATGTGGTCTTAATTTTCTTTGCTTTTTGTTGGCACAATATTACAAGAAAATCCTTCATCTGACAGTCTTGGGTTGGTTGGGGGAGAAAAGAAAAGAGAAGCAGGACCTCAGACCTCAATTTCACTTATTATAATAAATCAATTTCATACTCATTTGTGTTTAATCTCCATTGGAAATTTACATTATCCAATCAGAACTGAACAAGTCCCTCAGGGGAGATCAAGTATCACATAAAAATTCAACAGGAAATTCATGCAATAAATCAGTAAAAGTATAACTCCTATATGGAGATTTTAAACCCATCTAAATTCTATTAAAAGCCTCTAAATCCTATTTTAGACAGAACAAGAAGGAAGCTTGGGAACTGTAACATCCCTAAAAGGCCCCTCAAAGTGCATATACTAATATTTAATCATTTATATTTTTTGTATGTCCGAATAAAGCAGTTAAAGTGAAGTGAGTATTGCTTTCATTTATACTTTTTTCTTCTGACAAGAAATAGTTTATAGAGACAACATTATATCATCATAATCTTCAAATATTAGCTGGTAGAAAAAATAGTTCTGTGCATTGAAGGCAACCTTTTAGGCTATTGAATTAAAATTTGCAGTATATGTGACTGGAGAAGGGCTTATGTGATTTACAGTGGACCCAGACATACCTTCATGAGATTTGAGCATGCCTCTATGTCCTCTTTGAAGAACAGAGAAGAAGCAGAAAGAATGAAAAAGGAGGAGGAAGCAGACAAATGACAATGGAAAAAGCAGAAGTCATCTGCAGTGGATGAATTTGTAAATTCAAAGTGATGGGCTCTACATTTTCTATCCTGAAATGAGAAAAAGATGTGAAGTAACAGTGCATTGCTTCCTGTGCAGCAGCAGTCAAGAAGTAGACAGCTTTGAAGCCAATTAGGTCTGGTAGTTTTTATGAAATCAAGAGTTTATGAAGTAACAGGAAGCAGTGCGATATCTGTAGTCCTATCCAGCTCCAGTTCAGAGGGGCAACTGCTCTTGATATTATTTACTGTCTTAACTGCAGCTTTATCTTCTAGGATCCTAGGATGTTTCTTATCTGGTGAAACAAGTCACACTGAAACAAAAGGGAGAAATCTGGAATACTTGTTTATATTAAACAAGTAACACTGGAAAAACTGGAATGAGAACATAGTCTTCCCAGACATTTGAAACATTGTGTGTGTGCTTCACATATTTACAGTCTTGTTCTGAGTTAAGGATAGCTTCCTCTCCTTTAGCTAATACTTCTGTGGTGGGTATCCATGATGAAGCTATTCTTTAAGGCTCTATCAATGGTGTAGAAAAAAGGTAGGAGAAAAAAACAGAAACAAAATTATTTCATCTATAGATGTCATAGCTTAAGAAATTACTTTAAAACTCCAAGTATTTATATACAGTGGAAAGTGAGATCTAAAATGTAAATTGCATGAAAAGAAACATTTTTGGTTAAAATATATTTTTACTAATTTGAACTGGTTCTGTTTGTAGGACAAGACTGCAAGTATAATTAACCTCTTGGTCTGTGTGTATTTGTGTCCCTGGTTTAAAAAACTTGTGAATGAATTTCATTTTCACTTTGAAAGAAGTTGTAGGGAAGGCTCATTATAACTAGCACATTGCTGTTGTCCACATTTCCCTGTTATTTTCTCAAAACATGTATCGCATGTAATCAGAATAGTCGGGGTAACTTTATTACCTTTGGATTGGTTTAGGGAAGCAACAGATGGTGTTATTTGAGTTGTCTGGGTAGAAAAAATGCAGGCTTACACCATCACTCTGTCTTAGTTACAGCTGTAATTCAAATAATTGGGCAAATATTTAAGTAGCTACTTAAGTACGAAAGTGGATCAATAATATATGTTTGAAGTTATTCCTCCGGTTGGAGGGTTCCTGAAGTCAATACTTATATGGATAAACCCTTACACTTTTGACACAAGACATCAACTGCATCTATTTAAATTCTTATGCATTTAGCTTAAGACAAGACCAACCAACACTTTACTTATTTAAGGAATGAAATTTAAGCTTTTGAAAGTTTTATTCTGAGGAAATGAGAGCTGTCTAGTTCTCGTTTATACACTTTGCAACTCTCTTGCTTCCTCTTAAAATTGTTCCATATTTCAGGGGAAAAAAACCTTCAAAACAACAGATATTCTTGCTTGCAAGAATAGGAAAAAATATCTTGTGCTTAAACAAGTATTCTTGTTTTCAGGGAAACTGCAATTCTTGGCTGATACAGGGTCCTTCATTAATTAGATCTGTTATACAGCATGGGGGTGTAGAGGCATGTGGAAATTAGATCTAAATTCTACTTTATGTAGATGAATTGGAGCAAAACAGAAATTGTAAAGGAATACAAATTAACACTTCACTTGATTTTGTATCATCTTTTTAACAAACTGAGCTAATAGATCAGAATAGGACAATTCAGATTTATTTAATCTACTTGTTTTTTGACTTGGCAATAGAATAAATAGAAATAAAGGAGTGAGTTAGTATAAACCACAGTTTGAAACACTTATGTAGTTCCTTTTTTCTTATCTCATGCTGTGAATGAAAGTCTGCCAACGTTGATAAGAAAGTTCTGTTCATGACTTTGTTGATACAGTGTTTTAAAGAATTATAGCTGCAGAATGAGAGTCCTGGGAGTTTTGGTTCACTGCTGATTGTATTTCATCCAAATAAATATTGTGTAATGGTGTTTTAGCATTAATAAAATATTCATCTCTTAATAAAAATACTTTTTAACCTGGAAAAAAATTGTTTGGTATGTACATATAGATTTGCACTGGGAGAAAATAGAAAATGCATAGCTCACTAAGAAAGAATGCTGGTGTAATATCTTTTCAATGCTTGTTGGCTGCATAAGTCCAACTATAAATGGCAAACTAATTTAATCATACTCCGTAATTACATATTCTTGAAGGAATAAGGCTTTAGATTCAGACCATATCATACGTAAAATACAATGATGTTGTGTATCACATAGACCGATGAAACTGCACACTAACAATAAATTAATGGCCCTAAGGCTGCCAGGCAGTAATAAATAAAGAGTGGATGCTTATGACCAAGTGCACTTTTTATTAGATACTGAGAAATGTAATTTGACTCCAGCACACAGAAAAGTTAAATGGTGATTTTCTTTTTTGATTGGTTGAAATTTTGTTAACATCACTAAAGTTAACTAAATTGGGATTGACTTTATAATTCCAGTTGATAAAAGGAGTAAATATTCTAAGTCTTGATGCTTCAAGATAATTCTGTTGGGCCTGGAGAACACTGCGGAGTATTATGGTCTATTGGTTTTTGGCATGGCCTTAACAGTTCAGAGCCCTGATTTTGCACCAGGTTAGCAGTACTTGTTAATATGATGCATTATACAAACTAGAGCAATGATCAAAACTGCCATTTCTTTGTTTGAATTACAAGGATTGCAGATGAATAATTTTCTTTTAATTTGCCACAGAGGTTCTTACTCTTTAGAATCTTTAAAAGGCTTTCTGCTGTGAAATACTTGATCAGGGTTGGATTGCTTTTTATAGCCATTTGTTTTCCCCAGTGTTAAGATTTCTATTATGGCATTATGTCATTCCTAGAGGATAGTTTTCTTTTAAGTCAAGGGACTGCATATGTTGGGTGTTTTTTTTTAAAAAAATGGTACTAAAATGTATATTGCTGTACAAGAATGCATTAAATTACACGATCCCCAAGTTTGGTTAGTCAGTGTGACTTCATTATATAGGCAGAAACAGGCTCACAGCTAAAAGATCATCCCCATATATGGAGTCCAAATTTTCTTTTTTGCCAACACAGTCCCTATTTTAGAGCATACATCCAACGTGGGAGACAATAAATCATTACATTATATGAACAAAATACTATTACAGAAGTTCACTGTGATTTTATACTATTAAAAATATTTGAACATCCTGGTTTTTATTTCCATTTTGAAAACAGAGTTCTTGCTGGAGATGATGTAGATGAGAAAATTTCTTTAAAATATCAGCTTGCTGCCTTAAAAGCTCCTTTTAAGCAGACTACCATATTTCCTTATTAATATTGAACTCTTAACAGTTTTTTAAGGCCAAGAGACATCTAGTAGGCTTCTAGTTACTTTTGAACCACCTGGGCTGGAAAAAATTAAAAGCAAAATAACTTTTTAGTGAAATGTTGTTTTAACATTGGCCATCTTTTAATCGAAGAAAGCAAGGCATGCTTCCATCTTTCCAAGTGTTTTAAAATGGATTCATTAGAAAGACAGGCTTTAATTAATTTTTTAAAAAAAAGTATTCTATATTTGCTTGGCTATTAAATCCTAGATATTCTGAAGCATGCTGGAAAACGCATACTTAAAACTAAAATTAGTTTGCTTCACTCTTTGTTCCATCTGTGTTCTATTTCACTGCCAGAATGGGGAAAAAAAAGAGGTAGAAGGTTAGCAGTAAAAGTACTTATAAAATGAAAGAATTATTAACCTTGGTGGTATGTCAACAGTGTTCAGCTGCTACTGAGAAGAACCTAACGTTTGGAAAGGACTTCAGCCCACCTACTGTCAGACTGCATATCTGACAGCCTCCTGACTGATCCAAGCTTTGCTCGTCGTGCATCAGGTTGGTAACTGCAGTGTAACAGTGAAGTCAGTATTCCTTTAAATATTGTTTAATTGTGCTGCTGTCTGAGAACTCCTTTACTCCTTTTGTGCCTGTTTCGCAGACAGCACTATGTCTGAACTGATCTCCAATGCGAGTACAGGTCTTGACATAGCTTATTCTTTGACCTTCATGAAAGTGGCAATATCACCTTCTATGTTATATCATCTATAGTAAAGCACATGCTGTTCAGCACTTGCTATATGATGAGAAGGCCAGACTGTTGGCTGTGCCTCCAGAACAGCTCTTTCATCTGTTCTGCACTGTGAGCAAGCATACTGTCTATGTACACCACTGCTTGGGTGTGCATTCTGGCCATGGAACTCACTGGTGCCACAATACTGACAATCTTTTTCTCCAACAGAAAATATAAAAAGTATATTTCTTTATTAAAAAAAAGTATTTTTCAAAGATATAGCTCATTAGTTTACCTAATTGTGTACAAATCAGTATTCATTTTTCCCTTATGCTCTAAAGGAAATATAATAGACTAAGGCCAGTCTCCTTTAATGTTGTTTTCTATTTAAGCTGGAATTTAATTTGCAATATATAGAATGACATATTTGTATTATATTTCAACATTCTTGAAGTTAAGCTAACTTATTTTCAGTCTAAGTGGGTTTGGTATTACTCCTTAGGTCTAAGATGTATGCCTGTTACTGGTCAGCTATGATTTAATATAGTTGAAGTCAACAATCTAAAGAACTGCCTCTTGTGATATTAGTGTTGATGTCTTTAACCAGCCTGATGTAGACAACATCACCATCTCCCCCTGTGATATGCTGTGTAAATTTTGTTGACTACCGAACACTTCAGACAAAGTTATTTACAGGTAAGCTTAATCATGCTTTCTACAGCATTGAATTCTGTTTCATTTTTTCAGCAGCAGGAAGAAGTGGTGCAAAAGTTATCTGTGTTTCACTTCTTCCATGGACCAGTATTGTCCTAGAAATTAATTTTATAGATCTTTCTGTCTTTTTCTTGTTCTAGTTTTGAATTGTTCATAGGAATAAGCAAAAGGTTTGAATTCAAAACTGGCACTCGAGAGGAAATGGAGGGCTGCTAGTGGAAGAGCTGTGGCTGGAACTACAGACCCAGTAAGTTGCAGGAGAGATTTGTCAGGAAAATGTTATCCTCATACCCAAAACATGAAGGAAGCTAGGTTGCCAGAAGACATCTACATGTGCTTTTACTGTAAACTGATGAGGGGCTTAGAGTAGCTTTAAGCTATAAAGTTACTGAGGTTTACTGAATTGGAAAAGGAGCAAGGCAATCAGCACATAAAAGCTTTCTTCCGCTTTGTTAATACCTACACATTCCTCATGCCACCATTTATCACAGAAAGTGGCTTTGTTTCAACATTGGCTTTCCAGGTCTTGACAAATAAACCCATATTTAGAGTGTTCTTTACATACATTATACATTTGCATATATTAAATTCTTTTTTATTTGTGAATAAAGCAGGAAACCATCCTGCCTTGCTTTTCTTGGCTTGGGACCACAAAAATGCTGTAAAACCTAATCTGAGAATTGCTAATTTTTTTTTTCCAATTCACATCAACAAGTATAACTGGAGAAAACAAGTTAAAGATTAATTTGGAATTCTCAAGGAAATTATTATGTTAAGCCTCTCTAGAAAATGTATTACTTTGTTTGCTCTCATTTTAGATGAATATAAGAGCATATTGAAGACATTATTCATGTGAGTTCTTAGTGCACATGAAATTTATGTTTCTCCATTACACTGCATTCTGCTTCATTTTTTTTTACCTCAAGAGTCTCTGCTATAAAGGTGTACTTAATTTCTAACATTAGTAATTTGAGTTGGTTTGATGATCTATTGCATTATATCATAAAATTTCTATGATCTCTGATGCCTATTAAATATGAACCTGGGTGAGTGAAGAAAAGCTCTCAGATGATATCATTATATCAGTGCAGCTGGTATGTACGTTGATAAAATATAACATATTCATTGTGGAAAATGTCAAACAAATAGCTGTGGGCTGGAAATCTTTTCCTTACCATTTCTGCTATTTGTAAAGAAATACAATCAGTTGCAGGGCCAACACATGAAAATACTTGAAAGGGCCATAGTTCTCAATCGCTTTTTTCTTAGGTGGCATATTATAACACCAAGCCTATGTGGTGGTTCTTGCAGCAAATTACAGCCTGGTATCTTAAATTATATACCAAATCACATGTCAAATGAAAATCAAACAATACTGTGATCTTTTATATTAAATATTTCACTACCTGAAGCTGGAGAGCTTTACAGACTTAACTTCTTAAAAGACTTGACTTTGCATTTAAAATACAGTAAAACTGTGCATTACCACACTCCAACTGTTATGAGTTATTTATATCTTAAGTTTAAATGTGCACTTTTTGTTTAGGTGCAGATGAAATTAAAGTACTTGGTTGCTTTTCTTTTTGGTTCCTTGCATGATTTCACTGTAATGTAATTCCTGTACCACAATGAAGTGTTGCAATCAGATTTAGTTGACAGAAAAGAAAATATATAGAAAAGGAAAAAAAATCAAGCAGGAAAAAAAAAAGAATCTGGATGGTGAACAATGCAAAAGAGTGATGGAAACAAGAAGGTGGAAAAGTCATGTGGTATCCATCATTCTGGTATTTTGGGATAATTTCTTTTCCAGTCCCAACTGTTGAATGCTCCTCATAAGTATTGGAACTTCTGCCTTTGCCCCTGGGGTACTATTTTCAATCTAACTCTATTTTCAAAAAGATGTTATCTCCCTGTGAAGCTTTTTAACTATAAAACATTTCATATTCTAGTAAAAAACTCCATTGAACATTGTCTTAAGAGAAGCTCATTGGAATGCCTCTTTTTCTGTTTATGGTTGTCAAAATAATACTTTTATAAAATTTTCCTTAACAATCTATAAGTAATTACAGTAACATTTTAAGAAAGTATTTTGGAATATGCTGAATAAGTGAAAATGTCTGATTTTTAAAAAAAGATTCTTACTTAAATATAGTTTGGTTTAATATCTAAATTTTTTCACAGCATAAATACAGCATTGCTTTATAACAACAAAAAGAAAACGTAATTTTGATATAGAAAACTAGATTTAGGCAGTAAAAAATGTGCGGTTTGTAAAACAATTAAAACACTACTCTGTTATGGCTATGACACTATAGACATTTTGATATAGAATTTAGTATGAGTGGATTTGCCTCATTAGTTGTATTTACAGAGAAGATTGGTGCATATGTCAGCATGGATGATTTTTTTTCCTCTAAAATACCAAAACTTCCCTCAAAATGGCAAAATTTTTACTTTAACCAACGTTTTTTCTTCAATAGTCTGGACAGTTTATTATTATTTTGACATTCTTTTTAATTTCCTTCAGCATCTTCATATTGTGGATAAGATAATTTATCAATTAAGGCTTTTGAGTTTGACCTTAATCGAGTTCTTGGCTGAATTCAAGGCTGTCATTGGCAAAGTCTGACAAAACCAATCCTTATTCTGTAATCATTGTCCCTACTTATTGAATCAGCTGAAAGTATAAACCCATTCAATAATTAGTATAAGTTTTTCACATAGTGTCACCAGTATAAATATTTTTCCAGATACAAATCTTGAAGTAAATGTATAAAATCCAAATATGAGGAAATAGATTGTGCTTAAACTTATATTTTCATTTAAGCAACCAGTCTCTCAGCTGTCAGATCGATCTTGCTTTTAAAGAGTGCTCAGCTTGTTCAGCTCTTGGAGAAGTTTGACATAGCACTATATACATGCAAGTGCCTACTTTGTATGATGAAAATACAGTTCTAGGAATCTTTTGCATGTTAAGTATAGTTTAGCATGTCATGCTTAACTAATATTGCAGCAGAGATAACCCAGAACTTCAGAGGTACTGGGAAACAGGAAGGTGGAAGGAGATCAGGATGTAGTTGCTTTTTTCCTCACACTATCTGTCTGTATTTTTGTCATCTCCTAAAGGCTGGCTGTTATCACTGCAGTAAGTTTCCAGTAGGACAGTCTCTCATACAGCTGCAGGTGGTGCTTAGCAGTGCAGGAAGATAAATTCAGGGCTCCACAGGAATCTATTTGCTGTCTGTCCACCAAACCAAGTTTCTTATGTTGTGCAATGATCTGGTGCAACCTGCTCTAGGTGACTCTGCTTTAGCAGGGGCTTGGATTAAGTTACCTTGAGAGGCCCCTTCCAACCCCCACCATTCCGTGCATCTGTGCTGCAGGCTCTAGAAGAAAAAACTGTTCTGCATACAAGAAAGCCCTCATTAACTGGAAGAAAAAAGGGTGGGGCAAGGGTGAAAAAATACATGTGTATGTACATGCATATTTGTTAAATGGCTTTCTTCTGAGCTCGTTCCAGAGCTCATGTTGAACCAGTTTTTTTAAATACATATCATTTATGAAAAACATCTCCTGAATTAAATGCATTCTGTGCAGGTAGCATAGTGTCTGCTTATTTACAGAACAAAAGTATCCTCTGTGTTCACAGTATAGTCCTCTCAGTTCTTCAGCCCAGTAACGCTTATGGGCCATAACGTAGATCATGGGCTCTCAATGCTAAACAATGCACAAACTCCTAGTGGATAGAAAAAAAGCAAACAATGGAGGTCCCTAAACATTTAAAAAAAAGAGCATGTGAAGTCAGAAGGGTGCAAAATCATTTTCTAGAGGTCACCCACAGAGTAGGTCAACTGGAGTGGAGCTCCAGCCCCCTTCTCCCCTCACTGGCTAGACAGCCGCTGCACCATGCTGCCTCTTGACGAGTTTCCCTCTCCTCAGCTTTGGGAGTGAGAGATCTGTACACAGATATTAAAAGTCACACTGTACAAGGGGGCATGAGACAGGTTTGACTGTTTTTTTTAATATCAGATTATAGAAACTAAAAATGTCAGGGAAAAGAATTTCAGGGGAAGTGAATGAAAATAGCAAGAGATCAAAAAAAGAAGCTGTTGGACAAGAAAGATACAGTGAAAGGAAATGAACACAGGCCTGGAAAATATCTGTACGGTCAGCCCAGTTTCCAGTGCTCATGGGGAAGTTGAGATTAAAATGTCTAAAACAGAAACAGAATTTTCAGTTTATGATACAGAAAAGCACAGGCTGGAGCAATCAGACTGGAACGCATCTTTTGTAAGTTAAATCCAAGGCATAGCTCCAGAGCATTCCAGGATAGTCTGTAGATCTCTCTAGCAGTAACAGATTTTTAATAGCTCTTTTGACAATGCATGAGGGATTGAAGGAATAGGGTTGCAACCAAAACCTTTTTTAAAAGATTCTTAGCAAGCCAGGAAAAGTCTTAGAAAGTTTAACTCTTTGGTAGCTGGGACATTAAGGATGATAAATAGAGAATGATATTACCAAGCATCTGGATATACAGAGGATATACTAATAAAATCTACCACGAAATTCAGCCAGTAATTCAGTACTAGAAAGACTACTGAAATTACAAGACAATCTCTAAGGACTCATACCTGCTGAAGACTGCATGTGAAAGGTGTTCATCTTTCATGTTCAGCTGACCAATGAGAAAGTTGACAATTGTGGTCAAAAACTGATTACAAATGTTTAGATGTATGATGGTACACACAATTCTCTGAAACACATGCAAAAAAACTAAAAGAAAAGTAATAGCCTATAAAACTCTATATCATAACTTCATGGAGAATGTAAAGATCATAGCAAGACAGAAAGGGTTTTGAATGTCTTTTGTTTGTACTTGAGAGTATGTGTGAAAAAAAATCTAAATTTCTAAGAGCTAAAACATCCACCAGATGAGATCTTTTGAGATGTCTCAAAATTAAACACACAGAAATTAGACTGACATTAAAGCAGTCATTAATTACATGCATCCCTAAAACCTATCTTGGGCAAGCTCTTATTTCTTTTTAATGATTCTTATGTTAAGTGATGCAGCCACTGCTTGCCAGGTATTGGCATGAGGCAATGACGTTTATTTTTCTGATGACATAATTAGGATTGATTTTAATTCTTGTCTGTATACCTGGAGTCCTCAAAGAGATTTTTCTTTAAAATAAAGGCAGGTGATAGTAGGCCAAGTATTTTAAAAGTCTAGATGAATTATTTTAGTAACTGGACATAAAGCTGAACAGGGCAGTCTTGGGTTTATATTTTTACATCTGCAATGTAAATTTTTACATCTGCAATGTATATTTTTACATCTGCAAAAACCCCTGTGCTAAGGGGTTTTATTTTTTTCTCCTTAAAGGTCTCTCTGTTTTCTATTGTTAAGTAACAAATATATTTGTGTTTTTTTCCTATATCTGAATTCAACAGGGTCATGTCTAAGATAAAATTAAGGTGCTGATACCTGTTTATCCTTGTAATGTATTTAAAGCATAGGTAAAAGATAAAATTCCATTCAATGTATTGACAGCACATTTGGGTTAACATATTCACATCTTAACTTGTAGCCAGATCTGCTGTTTTAAATGATTAAATGTTAAACCTGGTATTTACTCTTGGACTGTGCAAAAGTCAAAGGGAACAATTTGTCAGCTCATTCATATTTTGCTTCTGAAGCCAGTTAGCTAATCAGTCTAACAGAAAAAGAAGTAAGATAAATGGAGGCCATTCTGTTATGTTAGAAGAGTGTACATGAAGATGAATTTTTCACATTTTGCTTCATTTCATCTGCAGTTATCACTGTCGTAATT
Source organism: Hypotaenidia okinawae (assembly GCA_027925045.1). Classification (NCBI taxonomy): domain Eukaryota; kingdom Metazoa; phylum Chordata; class Aves; order Gruiformes; family Rallidae; genus Hypotaenidia; species Hypotaenidia okinawae. The sequence continues at coordinate 13,288,586 of BSDF01000013.1, read as the reverse complement.
GCTTCTGAGCACTCAAGGTGCTCTTCATATTGCTTTCACGATATGAATGCTTTAAACTATTTTGGTAGACTAGTAGCTTCAGCACTGAGATGTTCTGCATTGTTTTATTACTAATATTATTAGTCAGATTTAGAAAAAAATCTCCACCTTTTTAAATAAAAGTGAATTTGCCAAAGAAACAATAAAGGCCCAGGAGCTGTGTGAGCTACCTGTTTCTGCTAGAAACAAGCTTGCATATAGGAAATCCTGAGCAAATAAAATCTTGTTACCACTGCTAGTACAGTTCCCATTAGTTTATATTAAAAATATGTGATGATGTAGGCTCAAATATCTTTCAGTAATTTCTTTTCCTGCCATGGTTTCTACTGATTTAAGAAGTAACAGGGTCACCTCACCTAAAACCTGCAAGACAACTACCATCATTTTCAGTTTGTGATAGCTGTCGGGTGTTTCTACTTGCAGCTTCATGGACTAAATTACAATATGAAAACCCCTGAGAAGTATAGACTACAGTGCTAAAAATCTAGTTGCTTTTAAAAGGGAATAAAGAAAAAGTTCTTGATCATTTTTATACTGTTATATCTTCACATGTTTCTTTCTTGAGAACTCTTCAAAGCCTAAGGAAAATTCCAGAATTTATAAGAGTCTTTTCCTCTGTTCACACATAATGGTTTTCTGTCTAAATTAATTATAATGGCATAGTTAGCCACATATGTAGAATTCTCATCAGGGTTTGTAATCTGATTCTGTGCAGTGTGATTTTATGATGGATAAGCAGCCGAGCAAATAAGTAGACCCAAGGCAGCTGTATTAAAATTGCTGTAAAAGGTATACTGTTTTTTTCAGTTAGCTAGATTTCTGCAGTGGTAGACTGAGAGATTCTTAAATAGGCACACTTGTTTTGGCATCCTGTGCACTTTAAAAGAATCTCATTAGAAAAAAACCCAGCTTTGTGCCAAAGACATACAGGAGTGGGACTGGGTTTCTTTCTTCTAGGGTTTGTCAGAAATTTAATGTAGCTTTATTGCATTAAATTTTCAACTGCTGCTGTTGGAAATATATAGCTAAACAATAAGCTCTGAAAGGTAAATGCATGTGTGATGTTCTTAAAATACTAGTGCAAACTGGGCTTAGTTCAGAATTTCCAAACCCACATAATTTTTGGTTTTTAAGGCTCTGCAGACCTTTTTAAAAACAACTATGAGTTTGAAACAATATACTCCACTGGCAGTAGAGTTCATGTTATTAGCCAAAGTAAAATGTGTGGGTCATCAAATACTTGTATAGCCACTTCAGGAATTTAATTAATCACTTATTATAAACACAAGATTTCTTACTTAAAAAAAAAATTCAGTAACTTCCAGCTTTGTCTCAAGTGGTTCGTTTTTAGGTTTTTTTTTTAAATCCAATTTAGATTCTGCTATCTCAGACTTTCTACTAATTTACTTACAATGTTCAGTAAAGATATAGAAGTATTCTTCTGGCAATTTTGACGAGAAAAGAGCAGCACTTTTCGTGGAAAATATTTTGTGATTTAAAGTTCCTGCTCCTGGACATTCACATGCCCTTCTCCATAAGTGTAAGCATCTCCACTGATACCTAATAAAAAGTCATAATTGATGAACTATTCCCGAATTCAGCTTTTTTAGTTCCAGCTTTTTTCACCGTTTTACCACAAGGGTTTTTTGCTTGTTTGCACTAAAAAATAGTTAGTTTTGTGGGAGTGTTGCTCCTTTTCCTTGCCTTGATGGCAAACAGAAATCAATGCTTTTTAATTCTGATTGTAACTGATTTGACCCAATGAATTATATCAAACTGATCTTCTGTCATTTGCATATTAAATATCTATAGAGAATAAGGTGTGCATTCAAAATCCCTTTGTTTTCTGGACTGACACCTTAGTCTTTGCAAAACACATTCCAGAGGTCCTGTTGCACTTGGACTCCTGTTCCCTTAGAATGTAGCTAACTGTGCTGACTTTTCAATATCACACTGCTTTGTCCATGCAAAGCACTATTACATTAATTACACCATATAAGTATGTACTACTTCTAGGAAAATGAAGAAAAAAAAATAAATCAGGGAATTTGCTTTTCTTGAACTTGAGAAATGCAGGCAAATATGGTCTGCTTTTCATTTCCCAAGAAATATGGTCCTTTTCAAATAACTTACATTTTTCTTTTGTGTCCTTTAGCCTACCCCAAGTGGCTTGCAGTATTTATCAACTTTAATCAACATGACTGACAGGAAACCTGATAATAGAGAATAGCTGTCTCCACTGGTGGGGCAAAATCTTTTGAAATGTCAGTAGTGAATACACTGTATTTACATTTCTTTGGGACTCTTGCTTTTAAAAGATTTTCATCTTTTACACTGGAGGGATGAAAGTAAAGGTTATTTAACTATACATCAGAAATTGTATCTGATGACAGTGTGACAAAATATTCCTGCTTTCAGAAGTGCAGAATACCTGCCTCTCATCTCTGCTGCTGTTTCAGTGGTATAGCAAGTTCATAGCTACAATTTGTACTCTAATATTGGGAGCTGTTCATTATCCAATTAATGACAGTCCTGGAGCCTTCTTTTTGAAATTCATTCTGGTTTTGTCCAGCATATTGGCTTTTTACAGATGTTTATAGTATATTAAATATAAACAATAAAAATTAACAAAAAATACTTCTGAACTTTCATGAGACACCTTGCTTTGGCCATTGGCAGGCCTCTCTGTCAAAAAGGCTGAGTTGTCCAGTTATGCTGGATCACACATAGATTGACCAGACATGTGAGCAAGAGCAAAAGCATGTTGCAGCAATGCTGATACCATGGGGTTTTAGTCTGTAGAGTTTAAAAGTCTGGAGAACTGTGGATTCGTGTTGTCTGCAGTGATCAGTGAATTCACTGGGGATGTATCCAGTGTAGTCATTCAACTCCGCAGTGGCTCCTCTCCTTCATGTCCTTGGTTGTTCTCAGTGTGGGGCTGCTAAACTTGGGGCTTGTTGTTCAGTTAATTGCAGCAGTTGCTGTCTCTTCCAGACATCCCCTCTTCCTGAGCACCACCCTGGGGCAGACCTCCTGATGCTCTGTCTCTGGATGTACCCAATTTGATCCTGACATCCCATGGTGCAACTGTTTGAACTGGGAAAGCTGAACTTAATGGAGGAGAGCACCTAGTGAGCTTTCAAAAAATAGGGCTAATTTCAGTTATTTTCTACCTCTGCACTTCTTTTGTATTCTACGGTGTGTTTCCTTTGTGTAAAACCTGGTTTTAGATATTAAGAAATGTCAGACTTTCAACCATAATTGTGCTAGCCTCAGAAGGGTCTAGAGAAAGGAAAGTCTGCATAAAGAAAAACTGGAACCAAGAAGACTAGCTGGAAGTAACTTGTTTCTCAGTGAGAGGAGTTTCAGGATCCCTGTAGAAGGTCCTTTTGATGACTCTATTATCCCATAAAGCTACATTTCTGCTAGCATTTCATATTTCAGAAGCTGCTTTCATTGCAAATGGAAAATATAGCTGGGTTATTTTCTGACTAACAGGGCCAAGGGAATTGAGAAAGGAGAGATTTTGAAATTAATTTTGAAAAATAATTCTTTAAAAATATTTCAGAAAAATATCATTAAACAGTATTTTTAATGTTAAAAATGTGTTTTTGAAAAAAATACGAGAACTTCCCACAATTTCTCAAGGAGAAAGTTTGTTTTCTCTGGATTTCTTTGAGTTTCAGACTTTTATTGAATAAAAAAACACAGTAATTTTAGCAAGAGAGTAATTAAACTTTAGTGATCCCATCAAGGCAAGCCCACTTTTGCAAACATGAAACAGCTAGAAACGCCACAGTGGACCTTCAACTCAAAAATAATGTGTCTCCCCCTCTCCCCACACCAATCCCCCCCAACCTCCCCCCGCCTTTTCCTCTCTCTAATGTATTAGTTTCAGATGGATGTCCTGTGCCCAGTACTGTGCCCAGAAGCGAAGTTACCAAGGCTGACACATTCATCTGCTGCCAACCTGATGGGTGCCTAGAGAGAGCCAGCTTAGGACACACGAAGCATCTTTTGTTTGCTGCTGGGTACGTCCCACTGGCAGTGTGGAGTGGCTGATGTGGAGGGCTGTGGGCACTGAGGATTTGTGAGGATGAACACCGAGCTTCCACGTGGGCTCAGGCTGGAAGGAAACCACAGTGTGGGAGTACACTTTCACCAAAAGCATTTTTCTGGGTTTTTTGTGACAAATACTTTTCAGCCTTTTAAGTATCAGAAGTCCATCTCTTACTGCCTTATGTAGCATAATACCTTCACTTTCTTTAAAATAAACTGTATCCAGTCAGCTCCTGGCATTTGCCTGAAAAACCTCCGCCATATCCAAGATCTGCTTTGCCTTTTAAATGAATACAGCTGTTTCAGGAGAGAAAGCAGGCCCTTGAACAAGAAGTAATGAAAGATTATTTGTTAGGGAAAGGAAAGGAATCTGGGTTTGCAGCATGGCAGGAAAAGACTGTGACCCCCTCATCTGCTCTGCATGAAGCAACCTGGAGCCTGGCAGTGGAGGGAAATCACTGCCCTGGTCATGTAAACCAGCAACAAGAAGATTCAGTATCTCCAGAGTTGCTGCACAGTCAGCTCTACTCTATTTAATCTTCATCAGCGCTTCCGTTTTCCGCTGGATCTTCCAAAACATTCAACACACAAAAAAGCCCCACCCCAAAAAACTACAACCCTTATACATAATCAATAATCCTCAAATGTATTCTATTATTAAGCAGGATCTCTACTGAGAGCATTTTAAACTAGAGCATTCAGGTATGCCACTATTACTGTGTTTTCATGTGTGCCACTCACACCTCTGAAAGCTCTCACCATCTGAAAGTACCAGCACTCCAAACTAAGTACCTAGATGACCTAGGCAGACAAAAGGTATTGCTATAATTAAAAAAGTTAGAACAAGGAGGGAGGCTCTTCCTAATGCTTACATGTATGTGTAGCCTGTGCTGCTGCTACTGATTCACGTTTCAGTGATAACCCAGGGATTAGACACACGTAAGTACAGTAAATGGGGAGCACTGCCAAGTTGCTACAGGGAATTATCTAACTGTAGCTGCATCTACTTTCTCACCGAGCAGCCAGAGCTGCTTGTGTTTGCGGGCCTGATTTTTCCTTTTAATCCTGCATGCTGTATAAAGGCACGCAGTGTGGGTTAATAGCTTTTAAGATATTTTCCTGTAATTGTAATAGAGAAAGTTGGGTATCTGGAGTTATTTGCAAAATGAAAGTAATGGCCCTGCTGGGGACTTGCATGATGTGAGTCAGAGGGACTGGCCACCCCCTCGCTCCTGCACAAGACTTTGGGTCGTTCTAGCTACCCCTCTGTGCAGTCATGTCTCGTCATGTGCCAAGCAGGGGAGCAGCCAGTTGTTTCATACTTCCCTCTTACACTGGAAAGAAAGTACTGTCTGTGCTTTACAATATGGACAACATCCTTCTGCAGCAGTGCCGGTGCACTGAAGGGGCTATAAATGGGTCTGTCTGTGTGTCAACCAAGTGCCACTCTGATGCTCTCCAGGAATAATATATTAGGGGCCACTAGTCTCCCTTTGAGAAAAAACTTTGGTAGCAAGAGGAATCCTCATTAGAGCACTCCTTCCATCTTGCTTATCTGTTGTGCAGGTGCACAGGAAAGCTCATAAATAAGCCAGTAAGTATTGACTGATGGGAAGCTTCTGCACCAAAAAGCTCTGTGGCCCGATACATGATTCACTCTTAAAAACAGTCTGCACACTATGGATGTTCAGATTATGAATAGTACAAGGATCTCTCTGGAGTATGACCAAAAGAAAAATGAAATGGATGCAAATTGGTGATTGCAACTCTCCATATACTCAGCAGAGTACACTGAATGGAAGAATTAAGGCTTAAAATTTCTTTTAGGAGACTGGACACCTGATCCCCTTATGGGTATTTGCTCATGCAGAAAAACTTAATGCATTCAGTGCTAACTCCCATATTGGAAGGCAGAATTAAGAATATGGTTATAGATAAGAGACTATTGTGAACTGAAAACAAAATTAATGTTAGTTTAGAGCAATTATTGTGATGTATTTTGAGAGCTGCATTGGAAATATATTTACATAACATGGTCTGGATATTTGAAAATATCAGAGAATTTCACCGAGAGTGTTCTAAAACATGTCACATGCCAAATGACAGCATCTTTCTACTGACTCACTGTGCATCACCTAGGGGAGAATGTTTTATTTAAGAAAGAGCAAGCCAGGGGATATTGATGACCAAAAAATAAAAATGGGAATGTGTTGAGTAATCAGGAGCCAAAAAAAGGTAAACAATTATATTTGAAGGTTGAAGACTACAGATACTGTACTTCTGCATGATATTTTAACCATGTCTGCAGAACCTTGAAAGTGCTTAGAAAAATAATCCTCAAAATGGTGAATTCCTCTCCCAGGAGAGTGTCAAGAGAGGTTAAGTGATTTGCCGAGACCAAAAAGAGACTTGTGTTGGAGTTTGGCTCGGGATGTTGCTCTCTGTGAATACTGCCTTTTGTCTGTCTTCTGAAGAATGCATATTCTCCAGGTGAGGAAATCAAGAGAAATTTGGTGCTTATTTTAAAGTAAAATTTAGGAGAAGTGTTTGATATACAAATAAAGCAAGCCTTCTCTTACAGAAGGGCTGATGAATTCCCAAGGAATTATTTTTGGTTGCAGGAGCAAATATAAATTAAAAAAAATAATAACTGAAGGAGTTAAAAGGAATGTCAGAAAGCACAGTATTAGGGCCATTTTTGTTTACTTTATACTTTACTGACCTAAATTTGCCAATGACATAGAATTGGGTAAGGAGGATAAAGTAAATACAGAAGAACAGAGCAAATACATTCAAAATGATCTGGATAGATTCAGCTTAGAGGATGGATAAGTAGCTTATTCAGCTCAGTTGTACAGAAGTGTGAAGTAATAAGATTAAGAACTAAAAATAATCAAAGAGGATAGAGCCAAAAAGAAAATACAACAAATAACACAATCCCAGAAGAGTAGACTAAGTATTTTTCCCTGTACTGGAGAAGATACAACTTGCTGCTGGGCAGAGCACGGCACACTTATGGACCAGCAGAACAATGCTGAAGTAGCTGTCCGAAGGGCCGTGTGTCCTGGGATCCCACTCTGGGGAGCAGCACATCAATCCATGGGCTGTGTGCGGGAGGGGAAGGAAATGGACAAATTGCAGATGATTGCTTTTAATTATCTAGCATGTATCTGGCAACAATACCCTTGGTGAACTGGGACTCACCATGCCCACGTAACAGCTCTGGCAGTTCCTGCCCCAAATTGCTCTGAGTCGATACAGTTTTTATTCTCATTTCAACTCAAATGTGTGGTGATTTTCTTTTTTCCTCCATGCTGTATATTGGTGCCTAAAGCACCAGCAATCAGTGTAAACAAATAAAATTTTATGAGTTATCTATTAACCAGATTTGAGGTAATTGTCCATTTTGCTTTAGGGAATTAAAAACAAACAAACAAAAAAAGTTGTCCTCTTAAAGCTGAGACTTAAAGCAGACAATGCTAAACATTTTTTTTAAATACAGACTTTATTTTACCCTCATGTAGTTGGAGAACTGAGCCAATAAAACTCTAAGTGGACTCTATTGAAGGATAACACAAAGTCTTAGATATCTTTTCTTTAAATCACAAATGATCCCCTACCAAATAATTAAAGACACCATTAACAGCTGCCTTCTGCTCAAAATGAGGTTACTACTTTTGCTTTGAGAGGTACTTTTATTGTGTTGGAGAAATTATACTGAGTATTCTCTGTCTAAAGTAGCAAAATAACGCCATAATTGGATTTGTTCAGAGTAATGATAACAAGATTTAAAACACAGTGGTAACACCGGAAAACTTAGTGTAAAAAGACTTTTCTATGTCTTCAGCTGTCAAATAAAAGTATATTGAATTTTGCAAAGGAAATTCAAACAAAAGTGTTGAGATTAAAAGTGATAAAGCAGCAACAGTGAGATCAGAATCCCTCCAAAAATTAGATTAAATTCTCCTCGGGACCATAAAAACCTTATTATCTTGACATGACTAGATCAATCTTTGCAAGACAATTATCTTAACAAGTTAAAGTTGCTTTGATACAGGAATTTTAGAACTTTTTTTTTCTCCCCTCCTCCTTGGTATGAAAATAGACTGTGTATGGTCCAGGCATTCCTGAGTGGAAACTGAGACAGTCATGTTAGACTCTCATGGTGACAAATAAACTATAAGTCTATCTGTAAACATCAATAAAGTCCTCCTGTAAGCAACAAAAGCTTAAATTATATTGAACAGTGAAACAGAACAACGCTAACTCTTGTCATTAGATAGTTTATTGACTTTAGTATGAACTTACTTAACACTGCTTTTATCTCTTCACTTTTTTAATTCCAAAGTCATTCTTGTAGCTGAAATAGTGTGTGGCATTTCCTTTGTGCCTATTACCAGAAAGTTCCTGTGTCTTATGCTGGAAATTAATGTTCGTACCAAATCTCTGAAGATGACTGGTGCTATTACTGATACATAGAGGACTGAAAAATGTTGTGAGAACGCTCACAAAATAATCAGAGCTGGGGTCAAAAAAGAAGGGATCACAACATTTTTTAGCCTCGCCAGTGGTAGAACCAGGACTTCAGCCTGGTCAGGAGTGCTATTGCTATTCAAAGAGAAAACATACACTGCTGATTGAATAGATTTTTAAACCTTCTTTGAACCTTTTTGTTCCCTTTTTTTAATTGGGAATTTCATGTGCCTGTATTGTTCCTGCTGGAATATTTGAAATGTATTTTGTCTACATTTCATTACTGTGCGATAGTTTTGTGGGCATTCTTGTTACTTTGGAGTGTCATTGACCTGGCTTTGGATTGAAAACCTGCTCCCTGCCTACAGATTTAATTCTAAAGCAAATCAATATGGTTCTCTGTCAAAGACTGTGGCGAACACAGGCTTTTACTTCAGATTGCAAAAGAGCCTTTGTGTAACCTTTAAAAGTGAGTGCTTTAAATTCTTTTAAAATAAACCCAGTCATTTGTATTTTGCATCTTCTGAACAGTATATTAAAGAAAGATTTAAATTTTTAAAGGTTTTTTTTTCTTGTTAGCTTCAGAAATAATTTCCTACTCAATGCACTTGCAGTAGGAAGCATATCTTAAAAATGATGGTATAGTATGGAACCAGTACAGAAAATGGTCATAAGTACTTCTTATAGTGTAATTGTGACTCCGCTCCATCGCCTGGAGCACCTCCTCTCCCTTCTTCCTCACTGACCTTGGCATCTGCAGAGCTGTTCCTCTCATGAATTCTCATTGCTCTCTCTGGCTGCAATTGCTCCTGGTGTTTTATTTTCCCCTTCTCAAATACGTTATCCCAGAGCCACTGTTGCTGATGTACTCAGCCTTGGCCAGCGGTGGGTCGGTCTTGGAGCCAGCTGGCATTGGCTCTGTTGGACATAGGGGAAGCTTCTAGCAGCTTCTCATAGAAGCCACCTCTGTAGCCTCCCCCACTACCAAAACCTTGCCATAAAACCCCAATATATATACATTCCTAAGCATTGGAGTTTGTACATGTGACCTACTTAGCACTGTCAGTACAAGAGATAATTCTGAAATAGATGGCTTCACAGACCCATGAAGGACAGCAGGTGATGATAACCTTGCACAAACAGTCAGTTTAACAGTCCATACTGGTTTAATTCCAGCATAGTTTCTCACATTTTATTAACCCAGACAACTCATGATAATTATGATAAACAGATATTGTCATCAAAAATCAGCAGAAATTTGATAAGATTAAGTACAACACAATACATCTTCCTTGCTCACAGAGTCTGTATAACAAATTACTCCTAGGCTTCAGAATGAGGCGTTCTATAATTGAGCAAAACAGATCAATTTTTAAGGATGCTTATTTAAATGCAAAACAGACTTTTTGAGAATGGTAAACTTGATTAAAATCCCTCTTTAAGTGCAAATCACAAACAACAATATCTAATACTCACAGGCCATAACCATCCTATTAATAATACAATTTATTGTTCAGATGTAATTGTAAGGTCTTAACAATGTGGCGGCTGTAATCTACTTTAAAAATTAGAAACGATGAACTCCACAGTCTTCTAATGCGGCTGAAATACACACAACAGCTGAGAGACTTGCATTTGGATACTGGAATACTTTGCATCAGATTAAATGATCAGGCTTTGGGTGTTTGTCACACATCATTTTCCCCATCTTTAATGGTATGTTCTCTAAATTATATTATTTCTGCTATTGTGTAGATATATTAAATCAGATCCAGAAATGACTGAATAGGAATTTAGCCATTTCAGTACTGAGTACTTTAAAAATTGTTTCCGTCTTCACATGCTGGCAATACTTGAGTTTTTTAATTATTATTATTTGGAAAATTTCCTGGAAAGAAAAAAAAAAAAAAGCAGTTATGTTTTTGCATAGCAAGAACATTACAGACCTGAGATGTCTGGACAGTCTATGACTATCTCACACTGCAAGCAAAACTGAATTAAAAAAACCTGTCATTCCAACTTCACTTTCAATAAGGGACTGAATCAGATGGGAATTTTTGGCAATCACATGCCACAGTCCTGTAAAACAGAGCTAATGGAGCTCTTCGCTGGCATCAGTGACAACTGTCACTTTCTTTAAATGCATGAGAGGGGTCATGGCTCCTTCTCCTCTCACACCTTCATACTGCCATCCCTTTTGCACTGTTGGCAGGGCATTAATATTCACCTTCTAATTATGCATGTAGGTTGCTTTACAAGGGCTTTTTTTTTGTGTTTGTGTGTATGTGTTGCAACACATGTGAGTTTTGGTCCCCTTGAGAGGGCGCTGAATCCACTTCTCATGCATCCTAGGTACTAATGCTCTGTCCCATATACATACACATACAAAGGATAGCAGTGACTTGTGTTCATAGCTGGAAAAATATTGTTGTGCTCATGGTTGCTTTGTGCTTCTAAAGTCCATGATAGATTTGGGAAGGCAGATTTTCCTTCAATGTACAGCTGAAACTTGTGTACTGTTCTTTTTTTAATTTTACTTTCAGAGTCCCAGAAGTGTATGACACAGAACAGCTTCCCAAAGAGAAAGAGGAGAAAGCTCTTTACTTTCCATTACAGTTTTGCAGTCAGCGTCCATGATCTCTTTTCCTTCATCACTGTATCAAAGTCCGACAGCAACCAAGTTTGAAGAGAAGAAACAGAAGTTTCCACCAAAATCCCATTACACTGTAACAGCAGATGGAAGAATGAGACACCTGATCCTTGAAACAGTCTTAAACTTTGGTGAGACATAAGCATTGTAAGTGGAATATTTATTACTTTAATAACATCTATTACTGCAATGTTAATAGCCATTTTTTATGACCAATACACTACTGATTCGAAGCTCTGTAACTATGCAGTTGAATTATGAAAGAATGAGCTTTGAGTTAGGGACTATAAAGTAGTCTGTATTCCTGCACATGTAAGCCAGGTTTGGGAGTCAAGGTGTTTTCACTCTTAAGTTCACTCTGAAAGTCTTGAAAATAGTCATTTGGTACAGTCTTGGCAGCACGGAATAAGACTCCTGTGTGGCTGAAATGGTTTCATATTACTGGAGTCATGTCTCTGAAAATGAGTGAGTCTCAGGAGATAGGACCAAGTCTAAGCTGCCTTGCTCATTGACAGGTGTGGAGCTGCAGTGGCTTCCAGCTCCCCGCTCTGCTGCTCCAATGCTCATCCTGCACTGCTCCAGGGCTGGCTGCAGGCTGACTCAGATGGCTGCACTCCCTCACTGTGAAGCAGGCTGTACCTAGCTTTAGCAAAAATAGAAATTCAGCTGCTAGCTATTGCAGGAAAAGTGGATTGACAATTTCAGCAGGCAAAGTAAGTGGTCTGACAAATTCTGGTTTGCAGCTCTATTACAGGGCTGGAAGCCTCATCTGCAAGATGGGACGCTATGTGCTTCCTACTTTGCTTCCACAGTCCATGTATTTTCATACGTTAAAGCTGATCACTACAAAGAAATATCATCTAGCTCAGCTACTAATAGGTAAATCAGTTCTATCTATGTCACGATGTTGTTTGTTCAGCAATCTTGTTGGACTAGGAATAGATCTCCTGGAAATGCTCTACATGGCCTGCTTATTCCTTCCTACCTTAGAGAGATGTAACCCAGAGACTCTTGTCCTATAAGATCATAAAAAACCTTCCTCCCTAACCCATCATGTGAGGATATCCAATTGTCTGTGCTTTTCCAAGTATGTGTCTGTGTGTGGGCATGTGCACACGCCATACACAATATTTTGTATGTTTTTTCAATGCTTTTCCTAGTATGCGTTCACCCTGATGGAGAGACAGCCATTTGAAAAAGCTATGAAAAGTCATTTTGCTGGTAAGTGTTTGCTGAATCAATGAATCATTTTGTTTTACAGTAGCACCTAAAATGTGTTTGGCAACATCCAATTAATCCTGATGTTTGCGGTCTAGAAATAAAAAGGATAGAAGCAGAATAAACTGTCACCTGTATTTCACTGGGTTTATATTGGCTGTACTGGAGAGAAACTTAGAAGAACAGAAATTAACCAATTTCATGAGCTGACATGGTATGCCAAGAAGTTATACAAAGGGAAAATAAATGAGAGGAGCTGAAGCTGGGAGCAGATCTGATTTTGAAATTAGAAAAGGCAGAAAACATAAGTAGCAAGGTACAAATTTATGAAGATTGTTGAGGAAAGAACTGTAATTTTGACTTTGACAAGGTAGAAAGGAGATATCCGACATCTGGGGTGGCACAGTCAGATAATGTGCAATTTAGCAACCATGTTTTTTCTATGAGACAAAGGTAAATGTGAGCATGCTGGAAAAGCTGGAGAAAAAGAAGTTAAAACATACAATGTATGAGATCCCCAATGAAAGATTTTGGTTAAAATTTCACTAAGAAATAAATGTAATTTCATGCAGATCAGAGGATTGCTTTCTAATTTAGGAAGTAACAGCATTGTATGCAGGAGCGTATAGTCCACTGCTCTGAGCCTGTAAGCTGCTATTAACAGAGCAAGTAATTAAAATATTTAGATTAGTGTCAGACAGGGATTACAATAGGAAACTCTAAACTAGGACCAACTTTGACAGTTAAGTGAAGGCTTATTATTTTTTTTGTGAACTTGAGGCTGACTTCAGTTTCCAGTATGGTTTGTCTCCAATAAGGTTCAAGGTTGAAATCAAAAGAAGCCATGTTATCACTCAGTGCATTAATATACAACGAGAGCTTGCACCCGGATTTGAAACCACAAAGAAAAGCAAAACCAGAAAACACTTGATTGTATGTCTGGATTTGCATTTAATTTCTAGGGTGCATGTGTTTTATGTAATACCTTATGTTGAATCTGGCACACCTGACTGCCTGTCATAGCATATGTTAATTTAAACTGTTGGAAAGACAGTTTTGGCCTTGCCTGTCTAGGTTGCTACATTTTGGGATTTTAACCCATTTTCTCTACAATGTCCTTTATGCCACACACCATATGCAAGACTCCAGTATCAAAATATAATGTATTTTATTTCTAAAATAAGTAGTATTTGGATTTTATTCTCACCTTTTTAGAGAGAAATACTCACTTCAAGAAGTTGTTCTTAAAATGTTATAGGAAAAATAAATATATATTTGTGCACTCTTTGATGAATCACATTTTGAAAGAAATGCAACATCAAAAGCTACATGTAGGTAATATACCTCATTAGGCTTCTAAAAACAGACATGAAAATTCAAAATTAATGTGGAAAATTCATATAAGGAAAGAATTACTTGTCAGATTTAATTTAGACTTTTTTAGGTCAGTCTTTGTATTAGAACTTTAATGAAATATCTTTCCTATGAATATATGGCTTGTATTTCATTTCACTTGTAATGTCCATTGAATTGTGTAATTAATTCAGTTTAAAAAAAATCTCTGTGGATCATGTATGTACATGGGATTGGGAGATTTATACTGAGGTTTCCTTTGTCTACAAATTGGAGGTTTAGATGCCTTGTTAGTATGTGAATTACATGTATTAGCTTTTTTTTTTTTTTTTATGATTCATGAGCATAACTCTAAACAGATTAGTTTCCTTGTGCACAGCACATTAAATAACAGGTCATGTAAAGTAAATATTTAGGCTTACTAATTTGAAGCTGTGTAGTTTTACTATGTATTATTTTTATTCTGAAAACAGTTATGATTAGAAGGCTTAGGTTCTCTTTTCTCACTGATAGTTCATGAGCAGTAGATCAGATATAAACACATATAAGAGAGATTGCAGATCTCTTTTTTATTAATCTGGCCTCAAGACACATGTTCAATGAGTGTGACATAATGCAACATATCAGTTCTCATCCAATGTTTGCCAGGGACGTGTCTTTATGAGATCATGTTCTGGCTAACCAGCAAGTGGGATGGGGAGACCTCCAGAAATAAAACCTGCTTAAAAATACAACTCTAAATTTCACTTAGGAGGAAGGCTATGATCAGGGCTATGATTTCTGAACCTGAAATATAGTGGGTGTAAACATGATAGCTGTTCCTCAGTGCCAACACGTACCAGTGCTCTGCAGCCCCTGCCCTGCTACTGGACCATCCCACTCATCTGAACCTGGCTTGAGCATCCCTGCAGGGTCCCCATCTCAGGAGTCCTCAGAGAGTGTGAGTGAGGTTGCTCAACAACACACTCCTGATTATTCTCAGTAACTAGGTTATGAGACTTCTTTAGAGTAATACGAATGGGAATAAAAATCAGACTTGCCTATAGGAGAGAACTGCACATCCCAAAAAATCTTGCTGTGTTTCATATCACTGTTTATAAGAACTGAGGGTTTCTTGACAAAGTATTGACAACTGCGGGGCCTGCTGTGGATGATTAATTTCTAACACCTAGTTTGTTTTAAAAAGAAAAGGGTGCTGGCTCATTAAATCACATGCAACATTAAAAAAAACAAACCAAAAAACAAACAACTGAAGGAAGAAAAAAGGCCAGTGGCATGGAAATGTGATATCCACAAAAAGTGACTAATTACAAGCAGGTTAGCCAGAGAAATGGCCAAGCTAAATTACTACATAACTTGTTGGGGTTGCCTAAGGGCTGTGCTGGCAGCAGCTCTGTTTGAAGTAGGGCAGTACTAGGGGA
This sequence comes from Hypotaenidia okinawae, assembly GCA_027925045.1. Lineage (NCBI taxonomy): Eukaryota > Metazoa > Chordata > Aves > Gruiformes > Rallidae > Hypotaenidia > Hypotaenidia okinawae. Next base: position 13,273,373 of record BSDF01000013.1, on the reverse strand, counting down.
GCTGTTAGCATCCTTCTGATTTGTCAGATCAGCCATTTTGCTGGTTTTATCCCTATGGTTTGGGGTTTTTTTTCCCTTTTTTTGTAGACTGAGCATTATCTATACATTTCCCTTTCCATTTCTTACAGAAAGTTAAGTAGATAAAAAGCTTTGAGGGCTCCTGAAACCTTGAAGGTTTCTAGATGATGACTTTGGAATTTGGACTGTGATATAAAAGACCAATCTTGTCTGTCAGTAATCTGCTCTCGATAGACACAAGAAATACTAGCAAGAGGCACGTAAATTAAGTAGATACAAAACAGAACAAGATATCAGTGAAGTGGCAAAATACTCATTTATTAGCCTAACTCAAATCTTTTAGGTTGGTGATCTCGGGCAGAGCAGAACACACATGGGGGGGTGGATACTCCAGCTTTTACATCCATTTTGTGCTACAAAACCTGCTGAGAAGCAGCCACTGGCTCAGGCTTAGCAGTTCACTCAAGACCAACTGGATGTTATAGCTGGGTTTGGGTCAGACCTAAAGCAGGGAATGATTATTACAATTTTAGGTTAGACACTGATTTTATACTTGTCTCCGCCTTAGAAACAGGTATGAGGAAGAAAATCTTGTGCACTCACACTTGAGAAAATTGGGACCCCAACTCCATTCAAAAATACTGCAGTTATTCCCTGTAGAACTGTGGTTGTCTGCTCCATACCAATGGCAGGGTGTTTGCTTCTTGTTCATTTAGCAAAAACAAATTGTTATTTCACCATGTGTCTTTCTATAGACTCTCTCCAGAAAGAAGTCAGCTGCACGAGCCAAGGAGAAGCAAATGCTGCATCTGCCCAGTAACCCTCAATAGGAGGAAATCCCCACTAGCTAAAAACCAGTACAACCTCTGCTCCAGCAGCCACTTTATTAGTTTTCCTGTGCAATATACACAAATGGCACTAAGGTTGGGGAGCAATAATCATAGAATCATAGAATTGTAGGGGTTGGAAGGGACCTCGAGAGATCATCGGGTCCAACCCCCTGCCAAAGCAGCTCCCTAGGACATTTCACTGAGATAGGCGTCCAGACGGGTCTTGAATATCTCCAGAGAAGGAGACTCCACCACCTCCCTGGGCAGCCTGTTCCAGTGCTCTGTCACCCTCACTGTGAAAAAGTTCTTCCCCATGTTGGTGTGGAACTTCTTATGCTCTAACTTGCAGCCATTGCCCCTTGTCCTGTCTCCACAGACCACTGAAAAGGGGCTGGCTGATAATTGTCAGAATAAACTGACAAAACCTATTTGCTTGACTGAATTTCTAAGCTTCCTTATTTTTCTTATGGAATGTACAAATAAGAAACAGTTACATTGACCATGAGTAAAATCCTCATTTTTGCTTTCCATCAGACACCTTTACAGTATAGAGAATATCTGAAAATACTGTGGTATTCTTTTTATTGATCTGCTGCAACCTGTGGGGTTTGAAGAATTGTTCTTTAAGATGCACCTATGCATGCAGTGGTGGTATTGGTGTTGCATTCGTATACAACCTTGAATTATTCATTATCCTTATTTCCTTGGGTTATTAATAATAACAGCAAAACCGCGTACCACCACTGGTAACACAGGACTTGATTTCACTTCTGCTGGCTTCACTGTCCTCTAATATTTGCACTTTGCTGAAAGTGTAAAAATACAATTCCCAAGGACTCACTCAGCACACAGACATTTAACTAATAGTCTTTATATTTATCAATGTCACAAATTTATGAATTTCATGTCATGTGGTTTTCTATATAATAATTTTGCAAGTCATATTATGATGGTTGAGAATTAAAAAAAAATCTGTGAAGGTGCTACTTTAAAGTGAGCAAAAAAGAAATCAGCTCTTCCTCCCTCATTAGCTGAAACTTAATGTGTACTCACATTATGAGTACTTTAGAAACTCACTTTTGTTTTCATCGTCCTGCACAACACAAGAAAACCATTGCTTATGCCCCTTCAGTGAGTTGCTTTTCAAGTACATTGCCTAAATCTCATTTAATTTGGATTGAGTTCTGTGAGTTGTGGATGGTGTCACGATGTCTCCTTACTTATTTTTAAGGTCAGTGTTGATGATCTTGAAAACTTGTTAGTATTGACATCATAGGATGCTCACTTGGATATCCCATAATTGCTGTTAATTGCTTTTTTGCTTTAGCTAGTGGAAAAATGTTCTATGTGAAGGGGACTGATAAGACATTAGCACAATGTTTATTAATTATCATTTTAATTGGCAATTATTCACTTTTTCAGGTTAGCATTCTTTTGTATCCTGGAAATGTAGTGGTTACTTGCAACAAGACTTGATAGTTGTAGTCCATCCTTGTCTATTAGACATGTTATCTTCAAAACTTTGGAGATTAATATATATATTAGTGGGTTTTACTTAGTTGTTGGGTTTTTTAATTAGTTGGTATGACTTTAATAGAAGTCATTAAAACTCAACTCTAAATGTAACTGTTGCCAATGACCTCATTTTTAAACAGGCAATTGGTAGTAAACACTAGAATTCCTATTATATATGAGATTTGCCTTCTATTGGATACACAGATGCTCCAAGTATTATACAAGAAATAAAAAGCCAGTGATTAATCGTTCAAAAGATAGGACCTTGATCTTTTATGCTTTTATCTTATCTGAATACTAGTGAGTAAACCAAATCAGATTAAAGGAGGAATGTTTGTCTCTTATCCCTTAGACTTGGTGAAATCTGGGCTTATCTGTCGAGTGTCAGCTATATTTGTGCTTCAAAATCCAAACATCTGTTTTCAGGCAGTGTTTTCTTTTTTTATTAACCTCCATCACAGCCTGGCATCTGTGCAGTAATTCTGTATCAGAATTCTAAAGATTTTAAACGTACAACATGCGACAGAGATCAATCTAATGGCAGGTCTGTGTGGTCACCTCTGAGCAAGAAGGGGAAAACCAGATAAAGCAAGAATAGCTTAGTGTAAAATTCAGTTCTGTTCCCTTTCATTTCCCTGCAGGCTCTTTCATTTCTAGTGGAAACTTGTCCTCCTGACATCTTCATGAGAAACTATGGATGCATCGTCATGGTACCATGGATGTTCAAAGAGTTTTTATTGAAAAACTGTAAGTCACGGTAATTCAGGTGAACGTGAAATGATAAACAGAGTCATCTTACAGTATCCCACAGAGACAAATACTAGCAGTAAAAACAAACTTAATTTTTGTGATTATGTAATATTTATTTCTGAAGGAGAATACAGATATGTAAAAAACATAAACCATAGTGGACAATGTTGTTAACCTGAATTAACTGTATTTGAAATGCAACCAGCATTGAAGCTGAAGTAAAGTTTGTAAGTTTATCCTCTATGGCAGTAACACATAGAAGAACTTATTGCTTAAATTTTGCTTCTTATTTTGCTCAAAAAATTTAGCTTATCTTTCTGCAGATTAATTATGAACCATTATTAATAATTAATTTTTAATTTTTTTAAGGGAAATTTTCTTTTTACTTCAAGTTAATGAACTCTTCCTTCTCCGTATTTCAAAAATCTATTTTTAAAACCATCATGATATTACAGCAAAACCAGTTGCTTTAATTGCTTGCAGTGTTCAGGATGTCCTTCGCTGTTTTCTATCTGTAATCATGTTTGCAAAATTAAGCTCACTATTTTGTGGCTGTTGAAATTGTGTTTATAAATGACTTCTTAGTGTAATGCCAGTATTTTCAGTGTTTCCAGTTCAGAGAAAACATCAGATGTGTCACTGACTTTTATGGTCAGATCCATATTCAGTCAAACAGTGTAAATGGTCTGTACTCTGAAATGTTAATCACAAAAAATTTTCATGGATTTAGGTGTCAGACTTCTTTGATTACTGAATGTTGCTCATAGTGATTAGCTATCTTTTTAATGAAAAGTTATAAATTCAATATATTATTCCTGGACATTCTATTTGTTATCTGACTGTATAGAAAAAGAAAAAAAGAAAATCCATTAAACAACCTGAGCAAAATCCGAATTGTAGAGGTATTTAATTTACTTGGTGAAAAAAAAAACAACCACCAAAAAAACCCAATCAAAAAAAGCCCCAACAAACAAGCAAACAAAACCAATGAACACCAAACTAACTTCTTTAACTGATTTGCTGTTTGTTGGTTTGTTTGGGGTTTTTTCATTGAATTGTTGTGTGCTAGACCAGAAAATCTCCAACTGATGTCCCTTGGTGACTCATGGCCATTTAACTTATTGAATGCTATTGGCTAGTTCCCTTGTTTCAAGGTATTACATCAAAATAAGGCTTTGGGGCATTCATGTTCTTTCAGGTTCTGCATAAGTAAACAAAAAAGACAAAAAGGTATTTTGTACTATACACCTATGTGGTGCTAACATGCAAAATGCCATTCATTTTGTTGATACATTTTGAAATAATGTAATTAAAGGAAAGAATCTTATTATTAATATGTATATAAAAACCACACAGTCCTGTTGCAGGTTAAAGAGACTCTTGGCCAGGTTTATTTTCTTGTTACAGTTTAGTAAATAACCTGCGGTTGTAATGAAATCCCATCAGTATTGGTGTTCTTTACACACTTATGGGGGAGTCAGGGTGATTTTCAGATGCTTAACCATTACCTGTGAAATAGTAAGAGACATCCCTTAACTGCTTTGAAGGATATCTTGTGTCAGTGCAAGCAGAAATGGCTGCTGTGATCGCCGCAGCTCTAGGCAGATTTGTACTGCAATTTTCAAATTTGTCTAAGTTGTAAGTGCTTCATTTCTAATGAACAGCTTTTCATGTAACATATCTGAATGAAGGCAATATTTTGGCACAGATAGAGATGATTTGGTGAAGAGAGCAATTGTGACAAAGAATTGTAAGAAGCCTTTCCCTCCTAAGCCTCTGCTCTGCACCAAGAGCTCTGGGAATCATGAGCTGTATTAGCAGATACTGTGTTTCTCTTGCTCGCGCAGCTCCAGACCAAACGAGCTGCCTCTGATTCCTACAGGGAGTGCAAACTTTCTTATTGCTTCATTTGGGGGATGGATGTGCCAGTGTTGCCTCTGCTGCTGTCAGTGATCCTCTTTGGAAGAGGATTTATTTTGGTCATTTGTGCCAGTGGGCATGAAAACACTTCCCAGCGAAGCAGCTGAGGATAATCTCTACAAAAGATATGTGACTGCTTATCCAGCAGATACAAACACCTATGTGCCAGATCTCCACAGCTGTGGTCAAGATGGACTGAAGTGCTGCATGTTGTGCACACTGTACCATCCATCAGTGACTTTATTAGAGAAGGGTTACATAGAGGGAAAGAGAATAAAGAGAATAAATATCTGCGCTTTTTTTTGTTGTTGTTACATTTTGCATAATTGTTATCTACATGCTTTGCATTGCTTTGCTCACATCCTGATAAAAATGGGTGGGATAAAGAGCAGTGTCCTTCCACCCAGCACTTCAGTGATGTTTTTGGTCCATAAATAACAGTATAAAGCTATCCCGCACGTGAGCTAGCACAGTTATAACATGTACTGACATGTGAAGTTTATGTGTGCAAGTCCTTGCCTGAATTAGTTCACAAAAAAAAATAGTCAGCATTATATTTTTGCCTGCTTTGGCTGGCAAAAGTTCACCTCAGTGATAATGAAAGCCCATAAAATGACTCTTTGGTGTGATGCATCCTGCTGTATTAGCTAAAGAGCATAGCTGTTTGATAGGATTAATTTAAAGGCACAATGAGTTCTTTACTTTTAAAATTCAGACAATGCATTTATTTTGAGTGGTATTAGAGTGGAGTTTTGTATTTCCCCTTTTCATGCGTGCTTAAACAAATATCTGAAAAAAAAGCCAAACGTATGAATTGATATATGTGGGTGGAAGATTTTTGGAATGTTTTCACTTGTTTAGATCCTCAGTGAGGTTTCAAAAGCAGTCCCATAATTTCTGTGGTGTTCAACCAGGAATGCTTCTGGCAAACAGTGCACACAGTACTTCAACCTTCAGGTAGCAGTAAATAGCAGTGTTTTATGGATAATTTCTTACTTCTACCTGCTGTTATCAAAATGATCCATTTCTTTAAAGCTGAAGTCACATCAGATGGTATTCTGTTCACACTCCGTTATTTCATCGCACTCAGTGACAAGTCACCCACTGGAATATGACAGCCATGCTGTAATGAAAGGAGCCCCACACTGCATTTCTAACCACATGTGAAATTGCACAAAGGGTGATGTTTCTGCTGCCTGTAGGTGAGTACAGAGAGCAGTTCTGAGAAAACAGCACGTTTTCCATGCTGAAGTTGGTAACAGAGTAAGATTTACTGCCTAACTTTTGCTACAGAGGAAGTGTTTTCTGAGATTTTTATGCCATATGAGACCATGCTGGTTCATGGAACAACTTGCACCATACTTTAATTCTTGTTATATGAGGTTAGAAGAGCATTAACCTGAAGGTGCTTTTTTTGCTGTCATTACACATTGTGATAACTGCATATTGTTCCTGGAACGGGGGAAACATACTGGGGGAAGTGGAGTCTGTGCTACCCACCTAAACCAGCGAGAGCAGAGCAGAGCTGTGTAATGGTGTCCAGTGAACAGGGAAGGCGTGTGCATCTTGCAAGAGTCTGAGGAACAACGTAGTTAATTACAGAGGTCCCAGCCAGAGTTACTATGGCAGCAAATGCATAGCTAAGTAGCCCGTGGTTACATGTGGAGAGAGTATTGCTGCAGTCCTCATACAGCAGTGGGATGGGAACAGCATCTAATCTGTATGCTCAGGAAGTGGTAGAGAAAACTGGAGCTCAAATGCAAGCATCATTTCATATGCGCACAAAATTTTATTCCTTTTATTTAGGGGAAGCTAATGTTATTGAGAATGTAGATGAATGGTTTGACTACAGACCATTAATATTGACACCATCTATGGCAAATGCCTCTCATTCCCTCCATTGTGCTCTGCCCCACTGAGCAAGCACACAGATGATTATTTTTTCAGCAACAATTATATGGATTGCAAATTGAAGTCAAACCTCTGAAAGGCTGGGCGATAGCAAAAACTGACTTCAGGCTGTTCAGCAGAAGTACAATGAAGCAATATCCAAAACCAGCCAAAGCACTGGCTTCTCTATAGTGTATTTCCTTTCTACTGCCTCTTCAAAATAATGGCATTATTTATTAAAAGAGAGAAAGACTTGACCCTCAGGGCCATAGAATTTTGATCCACTGTATAAAAAAGATAAAGTGATAAAGAAAATTGGAAATTTAAAAAGAAATTATGAAAGGATGAGTTTTTACATTTTAATATGAAATCATACAGGAGACTTTATTCTGGTGAATATTGTCTACAGTAACTTTCATTGCTGCTATCCAGCATCGAATTTGTCATCTCTAATCAGGCATCTTTATTTTATATTTTTTGCATGCTCAATAACCTTCCAAATTACTCTCACTAGATGAAGAATGTCATGCACTTTAAGACTCTTTTCTTATGTGGAGAAGTACAACTTCTCAAGCAAGTTTTCCAAAATTGTGAAAGCCTCCTGATAGCAGTAATTTTAAAGAATGACGGTATAGGTAGAATATTCCTGTCTTTTTTTTCCATTTCTTTTAGCCATGTGTTACATAATGTCTTTTTATTATATTCGAATCTTTCATTTTTGAAACTAACTGCACATGAAATTCTAGGCTTCTCAAGCTACTTTTACCATTTGGACTCAAAGCAAAGCAATTTTTCCTGCATCATTTCTTCTTTGTTATCTTGTCTTTCCATCAGATTCTCCATTAGCTCAATTATAGGACTGCTACAATTTTTACTGCTACTATTATGTATGGACTATTAAATCATTTACTATTCTGCAAAGCATATTTGTGTATAAAGGTCTAATTTTGAAAGGTTGAAAACTCATCTCAACATTATCACACTAGTAATCAAAGAAGTAATTGCACGAAATAATCCAGAATAAGATGCACAATGATTCAGCTTTAGGGATGCAATATATTTGCAGTTATAAAAGATAGTATTTGTTTATGTGGTTGGTTATTTTTCTTCTTGTGATTACCTTGAAATTTTCAATGTGGAAATAAAGAGAACTCATAACATTATACCATTATAAAATTTACATCATATTGCCCATCAAGTAATTAAAGTGATACGTTTTAATAAATTATATCTGGGCCAAATGATGAGCATTTGAGCTGTGCATAACTCTGATGGATGCAGCATGTCCTTCAGTCCACAAGGTAGTAACAAACAAATAACTACTGCTAATGTATCCCTAAGCAGAGTGAACTGGACCCGGTGCAGATTCAGCAGACCACTCTTCCTTCCTTGACACAGCACTCTTGCAGATGTCGGCAAGGAGTCAATGGAGATTTGAACTTCCTCAGCTTTACCTTTCCTATCTCATCTGTTGCAATGCAGAGTGCTGCTAGTCATAGTGTTTACTGCTAAAGTCTATCAGATGTTGCATGCTTTGAAAATAGTTTGTGTAAACAGCAGTGTGTGTCACTATCACACTAATATGAATTTCCTTATTGCGGTAAAAACCCAGCACTATTGGATTTTTTTCTCTTCCAATGAATATCGAATACCAGACTGGTTTGGGTTGGAAGGGACCTCAAAGTCCATTTAGTTTAACCCATCTGCCATGGGCAGGGACAGCCTCCACTAGCCCAGGTTGCCCAAAGCCACATCCAACCTGGCCTTGAACCCTGAGAAGTAGGGGGCAGCCACAGCTTTTCTAGGCAATCTGTATCAGGGCCTCCCCATCCTCACAAGGAAGAATTTCTTCCTTATACCTAATCTACATCTCCTTTCTTTCAGCTTAAAAAACAGTTTCATGACGGCGTGAAGTGGGTGGAATTAACTGTATATAAGCAGAAAAGCTCCCAATGAGATAAAAATTTCCCAAAGAACTGAGAAGGTATGAAATATGTTTGAGTAAAACTGATCCATGGAAAGAGTCATTCCAGTTGCATTTTGCAAGTGAAATATATTACATTTGTACCCTAGCAAGCTTGCCCTGTGTATGAATCATTGTTAAATTGTGTATAATGTGGTTGTGGATTTGCATGATTTAGGCAATCTTCATTGTAAACAGTCTGTATGATTCTTTTCATGAATTTGCTTGTATTATTCTCTTTCAGTTCATAAGTCTCCACCAGAACATAGCCAAGTGGTAATCTGATGCTCAAATTTCTTTCATGCACTTCAGGTAAAAAACCCTGCAGGGCCATATTCCTGCCTGCTTCAAGAGCAGCAAAGAGAAGAAGTATTGTAGTTCAGAATCTAATACCTTGTAGCACTATGAAAATTAAAGAACAGACTTTAACGGAGTATAAATGTTGCCCATAATATAGGGTAAGATATAAAGTATTGCATTATAGTAAGCTGTTAAGTATAATTCAAGGTAATATATCTTTAGCTGTAAGAGGTTATTTAGACTTGTTATATCATAACAAATAAAACAAAGCTCTGTCAACCAGTGTATATTGGCTTAATGGCTTGTGTAAGTTCTACTAATCATCAAGTAAAGTAAAAGACTAGCTATTATGGTTTTTATATACAGGGAAGAAAACATTTCTTCTTTATTCTACATGTTTACGGAGGGAGCAATGTGCCCCAACTGCTCAAATGCACATTGTTTCAGAAATAATTGGGCTCTAACTCTACAAGATACTTGTATCTTGAAGTTGTACCATTTTTAAATTAGACAAATTATTTCCTCCAGTGTAGAATGCAACACTTTGCGTTTATATTTTTCTGCTTATAAAAGGCATGGAGAGCTTCTTCATATGTGAAGACTGCAAAACATGGTCAAATGGGTCATGGATATCTATATATTTTTACTTTCTATTGGTGAAATAGTGTGGAAAGTATATAAATGTCATGAGAGCCTCTAGGAAATACACTGAAGTCATAGGCATAAGGATCAGTCAAAAATGGATGATCAGAAATAGCTGCTCGGTTGATAATGTATTTCTTGGGTTAAAACATAATTGTAGTTTCACTGCTTATAAATGCGTAGGTGTTGCAACCTTGTATTGCACAGTCTTGAATCCATACTTCAAGGATGAAATTCTGTCCTTTATGCAATTGATTTCCATGGCTTGTAGTTTCTCCAAAGACAAATAATGTTGGAAGAAAATGGTGATGTTAAGCAGAAAAGTGTCATCACTAAGAGGGTTTGCTCATAAAGGTCAAATAAGAATATGTCACCCCTCTTTGATTAATAGTCCATGGTTTTAGTAGCTATTGATTACATTTAAGAGCCTGTGGGTAAGAGGCAATTTAAATTATCTTCAAGCAACCGTACAAGAAATAAGAAATAAGATTCATTTGAAAGTAGATACCAACAGGTGCCATTGCTGTGAATCCAGTTTGAGGAAGGGGGAATACAAGAGAAATACCCCTATTGCAGAAACCGATTGAAAGCATTGGTGGAGGTATTATGAAGAAAATAGCTGCCCACCATCTGCTGTCCTCTGCCTGTGGTATCAATTATAGAAGTGTGCTTGTCCAGCATTTTTCCATTTTACCACCCTAAGTCAAATCAGAATATGGTCCTCAGCCTTTCATATCTGAATAAATAATACTCTTACTTCAAGTGCTTTAGGAAAAACCAGAATATTCACACCATCCTATCAAATGCCTTTTCAACGTCTTTTAGGCAATTTATCACTCATTTATATTTTATTTACAATAATAGAAATTTTTCACTCTGAACTTGATGTACAATAACGATCTGCACTCATCAGATTATGTGTTACTTTTCAGTTTTAGGGGTTTCTTTGTATAAGGTTTGCAGATGTTTAGCAAAGATTGTATAATATAATCGAGTAGGGAGACCCTGGATTTTTGTTTACTGAAGGCAAAGCTGTGCTGTTAAAACAGTGGTGAAATATTACATCCCTGTTCTAACAATCTATATTTGCAATTCCATGCTATTACGTATATAACTCAAGGGAAAAGGTATTTTTGTCCAGATCACATAGTGGGGAAAGTCTTGTGTGCTTTTAACACTTCCATTTGCAGAGAGTCATCAAAAATCTTCTGCTGTTCAGTCAATATAGAGGGCTCTGCTGTTTCTAAGTAGTTGTATATAGCATGTTAAGCTTATAATTGTCTTTTAATGAAGGCATGCATTTTTCAATGTTTATTTCCATTAAGGATCAAACACATTCTGCATCATTACAATTTTGGAAAGCAAACTCTTTCGGACTTTCTGTTTTATAGCCTCATGGTATTTCACCACTATGGTCCTGATGTATTAGGCATTACTGTTTGGAAGCTGTTAAAAAAATAGCCAAGCCTGCATGGGGATGGAATACAGAGCTGCCTGAGTGGAAAGAGCAGTATGTGAACACAGTATGTGTGCAGCCATCCACGGGCACACACACGTGAACTGCAGCTCCCCAGACATGTTGCATTCATATGCATGTGCCACTTCTCACAGTTGCATGTTATACATGGTGGCACTGTATTTTACTGTTAAGCATATTAAAAGGCAGCTTTTATGCCAGTAATGCTGACTTTGTGGTTATAATCAGCTTATTTAATTAGCTCAAGTTCTCCTACCCCAAAATAATAATTCACATTAGCAGAAGTAGGAAGACTAGGTCATTGTTGTGGTGAGATGGGGGGGTCAGCCTCTTCTTGCAGATAGCTAGTGATAGGATAAGAGGGAATGGCTGCAAGTTGTGCCAGGGAAGGTTCAGGTTAGAAATTAGGAGAAATTTCTTCTCAGAAAATATGAGAGGGTAGGCATTGGAATGGGTTGTCCAGAGAGGTGGTGGAGTCACCATCCCTTGGAGTGGTTAAGGAAAGGTACTTAGGGGCATGATTTAGTTAGCAATATAGGTGGTAGGGGGGCAGTTGGACTAGATGGTCTTGGAGGTCTTTTTCAACCTTAATGATTCTGTGGTTCAGTGATTTCTAGGTAGAACCTAGCATGGCTGCTATTGTTTGTTACATTATTTTAAAGATTACTTCTGATGCTTTGGAGATATTAATTCTTGTATGTAGATGCCACTTCTCTGATATTTTAAGATAGTATTTGGGAAAGGAAAGGAGACTTTTCATCTTGCTTCTATAATAATTTTCTTGTCTCATTTAGAATTTGCCCATGACCAAAATTATGCCCTGTAAATTATTTTATATTAGTGTAAAGAGTACTATGAAGGCTTGTCAGTGCTATGCAGTTTATTCCTTCACAGTAACACAGTAACAGTTGAATTCCTATTCAGTTTTGTCAAATACATCAACCAGTATTTGTCCGCACACAAAAAATCCTCTACTAAAATTTAGGCAGCAGCTGGATAGATTTTGAGGGTTTTACTTGTTTTAGAAATGAAATACTAATGTGTCCCCATACAAGCTAAACAAAGAGATGTATATGTAAGTTGTCCATGATACAGCTCAGTGTTATTTTTTTAAATTAATAATAGGTCATTGGTTTGAAAACAAGAAACTTTTGGAAAGTAGTCATATTGATTACACAAATCAAATGGCAGACAGTTTAAAAGCACAGCCACATTCTTATGCCTTCATAAAAAGTACAAACTCATGAATTATTTTGTCTGTTAACTCTTTTAAATATTTCCTGGATCCAGCTGAGAAAGACAGTGACTCACAGTGATAATATGGTAAGACGTTGAATTTCTATTAATTACTAAAACTGTTCTGTGTATTTGCCTCATGAATTAAGCATTTTTACATAGATTCTGATTATTTTTCCACCTTTCATTACTAAAGTACTATCAAGTCATTCTCTCTTAAAAAGCAAGACCGATAAACATTTAACATCAAGAAGGTGTGTTTATTTATTTATGAGGCTTTTGAGCACAGAGGTAATGGGAGTACTGACAAATTTCATGTTTCACTGACAAGTTACTTTGAATTTCAGAATCTACAACTATTTAAAACAACAATTTACTCCAAAGTGTTTTGGCATGCCAAAAATAAAGAATCGCGCATAAGTATTAGTAATGTTTTGAACTGTCAGCTCTGCTTTATCTGCTGCTCCAGTGATTTAAATTGGGATAGATAGGATTTGTTGGGATAGATAGGATTTGTTTTAATTTATAAGGATCACCTTTAAAGTAATGAATCACATCCACATGTACTAATGCCTATTCACATACTGTGATCAAAGGTGATATGGTGAGCAAAAAGTGATCTAGTTGAAGATGTTCCTGCTCTTTGTAGTCTGACTAGACTAGATGATCTTTGGATGTCCTTTCCACCCCAAACTGTTCTATTATTCTATAATACATCACTTAATAAAGTCTTGCAGTGATCTTACCTAAGGATACCTTAACAGAGAATGGCAGATTTCTTTTTCAGATCCATTAACAGAAAAGGCTGCAATTGTGCTGTGCAGTTTTAGTGTATGTATGTCCTGAATCAGCCCTGGTTTTCCATGCTATACTTCTGCCTAATGTATTTCATGATCAGGAGATGATAGAGATGATTTTCTAATCAAATAGTTTGTTCTTTAGATACCATCCCATAACCACACTGAAAAAATATGTGTAAATGGCAACAAAATTATGAATTCTCCAGTTAATAGAAACCAGGTTAATTCAACTGGGAAGAGGTGAAAATTATTTTGGTTTTCTTTTTCTTTTTTTGCATATAAGTTGCTCAAGACAATAATTCAGAAGATTCTTACAAAAGATCATTCAACAAGTGATGCTGAATGAGCAAAAAGAATTGCATATATTATACTGAAGGATAATTAGACATTTCACACAATAAAATTAATATTGAAACGCACACAATAAGGCAGTACTTGGCAAGGCAACTGGATTTTGTTTAAATCACATCATGGAGCTGGATAGCCATTTCTGGATGTCTTAGGTTGAACAATTTTGCAATATGCCAGAAGTCCATTGTTACATGTATTAAACTTCAGGGATTTAGTATTACTAATATAAAATGTGACTTTTCTTATGACAGTGAGTGTTGAGTGATTGCCTCTGTTTCCTGATGGTATTGTCTAAATATGACTGTGGCAAATCTTATTTGGGAAACTTTCTCAGTTACCTTATGTGCTTTGGCAATGTAACATGATCTGGGCAGAGGGAAGGCACATCAAGTGGCTCAACCAGAGTTCAGTGAAATGGGAAAGAACTGGCTATTAAATACAAGAATTTGGATAGCTCTTGTCCAGGATGGTAGGTCAACTCAATAATTCAATTCTTCACTTACACTGTGCTTAATAATAGGAAACATTTTGGGGAATTTACAGTGAGGAGAAAATAGTGTGTTCAAAAGAATTTTGGATTTTCCTCCTATTAAATATACCTCCTCTCCATCCACCCCTAGTCGAAGTTACTGTACAAAACTTTTTTTTCCATCTGAGCAGTGTTAGGATAATGCTTCAGGCTCTGTTTCTCCAAGGAAGCAAAGGACTGTTGCACAAGGTTAGCAACCTTGCCTGCTGATGATTATTTATACCGCATGTGGTCGCAGATGATGTTTAATAGCAACTATGTTATGAGCCACTTTTGATTACAATCTTAAATTAAAAAGGTTCATAGAGGAAACAATTCTGATTTGTTCTCCACAGATGAAAGCCCTCCAGAAGTACCACAGGGCTTTGGGGAGATGCTGGCATGGAAGTGGGAGTTATTTCAGCTGCCTCTTGTCTTTAGTTCAGATATATTTCAAAAGGAATACTTGTGAAGCTAAAAAAGTAGAGTTAACTGATGGTAAAGAAGTCTTTTGCATCTCAAAGTATAAACTCAGAGGGTCAATTCTGAAGTAAGAACCACAAACTCCTAAACTTGCAAAGCTGATACAAGTCTGATGGATGTGAGATCAAAGTTCAACCTGAGTAATTTTGTTTTCTTGTTATTGCTATGTCCTGTTATGTCTTAGCAGGGCATTTGGTATGTATTCTGCCAAAAGAAAGCAGGTTTGGGAAAAGAGTTATACCCTGCAGATAGGTGATTTTCTATCAATTAGACAAATGTGTATGGAAGTATATGTAACCGTGTATTTATTATGTGAATTTGTTAAATTTCCCTTGTCTCTAGAAGTATTATAATACTCCTGTTAGTATAAACCAACACATTAGGACTGTGGAAAACCCACTGCCATCCATTTTCAAACTCTCTTCCAAAAGTGTTTCTTTGCTCTTTTATACAACCCTTCAAATTCTGTAGAATCTTCCCAGTTCCTAAATTCTAATTTTGTCTCCTTACAGTGTCACCTCTTGAAAAAAGATTTTCTATTTATGTTAAGCACAAGGTTAACAGTAGCTTTGATGTGTATATTCTAAGTCATCTTGTATGAAGACAGCCTGCCAGCAATGTTTAAGGATGACGGTGTTTCATTACAAGGCCTTTGAAGTAGCAGAGGTACCACAAATGGCTGTTATTGAAAATTTTCCTTGATTATTATTTTTACTGCCAGACTTTTAAACCATACAATATCAGCTTTCTTTCGACTTTGCTTCTTAGTTCCTTTTATGGTAAAGCTTAATACAGTGAACATATGGAGCAGCTGAAAGGCTGCCAAATGTTTAAATGACAAGGTTATAAATACAGAGACAGCATGGGTTGTTTTTCCCCCCTTAATGTATAGTCCTGTTGATTCCAGCCAAAGCAGACAATAAATCAGAATGTATAACTCATTTTGCCACTAACTTTATAGATTTATAACATGTAGAGGGTACCTTGGTCTAGTAGAATGAAATGGTCACATAGAGTTTATGTAACGGAGAGGAAATGCTAAGCTGACTTCCACGGAGGACTCCTATGATAGTCAAAGAAAAAGTTAGTCTTGGAGTTTTGTTTTACAAAATGTTCCCAACAACACTCAGTACCTAGGGATGTCCCCTTTTCCTCCTGCTTTGATCTTCATCCATGGGCTATCCTCCTTCACTGACCTGCTCCTTTGAGCGGAGAGGAGCTGCCTTCTGCTTTGGCTCTTATCCTGCAAGTGCGAAAGACATTCCTTGTGCCTGGAAACCGAGACTTCTGAGCAGCCAACCCCTCGTTGCTCCAGTCTGGGGCTCTCTTGCAGCTGTTGTTATTTTCCCAGAGCACATGAGGAGACATGACTAGTATCTGTTACGCTGCTTGGACACTGAAGCAGTTTGTTTTGATAGGAATTAAACTGCTATTTGTGTGAGTGTTGGAGAAAGCAAGGCAGTGCAAGGTACTTTGCATGTGGAAGAGAAGGGATATTGGTTATGAAATCATTTTTCTTCTGCAGTAATTTCAGTAGAAGATATTTTAGACTTCGAAAGCAAAAGCTTCTGCATTTTAAGTTCCTGGATATGTCATCTGTACCTTTGCTCTCTTCATGCAATATGTTATTTTTTTGTTATCCAGATTTTGTAGTTATATTTAATAAGAAACTTGTGAATGTAAAGCTCTTGTATTTTATCAGCAGGGCGCATTAGAAGTATATAAAGTTTGTGTTTCTGTTTTCTACCAGAAGCAAATGCTTTTTTCTCAGCCATCCACTACTAGAAGAGAGCTACCCTACACCAGAAATATATCTATGACAGAATCAGCACTCCTAAAAATAATAATTTGGATTATTTGCAAACAGATGGCTAGAAACGCAAACACTTTATCTTACAATCATCACTTACCCGTTGGCTGCCAATACTCCACGGCACATGTCTTTGTTGCTATATGCTAATAATATCAATTGAAAGGGCTTGGAATGTCAGCCCCTACCTGCTGCACTCAGCAAGCGAAGTGCCAACTGGGCTATTTGTGGGAAAAAAAGAATAGCTTTGCAGTTAAAGCATTTGGTTAGGGCTCTGGAGACTTGTGTTTGAACCAGGGTTCTGCCATAGATTTCCTGTGTGACCTTGAACAAATAACACTCTCATAATCTCAGCTGCCCATCTGTTAACTTAGGAATGGTAATTATGATGGTAATGAATTTCACTTTGTAACAGTTCTTAAGGTTGCAGACCCTTCATCAGAAGTGCAGCTCAAACCGTAGCCCTGAAGACAGATTCCATCTGAGAACTGGTGGTGGAGGACAAGGTGGCTTCCATAGTGTGATCCTCTCAGTTACACCGATTGCTAAGTAGTGACAGGAATATAGTAACCTCAAAGCTGAACTCATTTTTCAAGAAGTCTTACACTGCCCACCTCTGTTTTGTCTCTTGACGCGGTCGTTGTACTGCTGCTTCCCTTGGGAGACCTAGTATTCCTTTTTCTTCAGCAAGTTCATCCCAGCTCTGGCTTTGGGATTTTTCTTATAGAGTGTGCCATTATCTTCATCCTTTCCTCTGGCCTTTCCTCACTTTCTGTGTGTCTGTGAGGATTGCCTATTTCTATAACTGTAGCTGTTTACATCAGAAAATTACCTTTTTAGCTATTTAATGTGTCTGAGTACTTTTGGATGATGTGTACCTTGTTTACTTGAGCTACTGCTTCATGGGATCAGGAGCACAGCAGAGGGCAAAGCAAAGGACACCAGGAATCATTTCTAATAAGTGAATACTCTGTATAGATACAGCAAAACACATCCTGTAAGCAGTTGATCACACTGGTGATTCACACACCCACCTGTTAATTTGCCTGAATTGGACAGTCACTGGCCAGATGTCCTCTTCAGTGTGACACAGGCTATTGACTGATGGTTCTCTCCCTCTTCCCAATGGGAATACTGTCATGTATAGTTCCAGTACTGTTCTGCCTATGTGTTAACTCTCATTAGCTTCTGTATGCATGTGGCTAGTGCATTGTTGGCTTCTCAGGCTTTCTGTAACTGGCAAGACACAATAAAACTGTCCTAGTTTCAAGTCATCTCTTTCCAGTTTCCCATGAAAGGCTTTCATTATAAACATTATTTTTGTTTTCTAAGGAGAGCTTTGGCAGAGTTACAGCATATAGCTGAGATATCACCATGGGAGTCATGGGTTTGGCAGCCAAAAGCAGGAGGAAGATGGTCGTTATGCCCCTTACCCAAGATTTCTTTAAAACTGAGTCATCTTAGAGAAGTACAAGGAATAGAGGTGGACACTGCAGAGATTCTGGTCATGTTCTGGTTTTCATAGGCAGCCCACAGATGGAATCACAGCTTGTAGAGATGTTAAGGAGATTATGCGATACCCTCTATCTAAGTGTATTGTGTAGAGCACAGAGACTTTCTCATTGTTCTCTAAATACACTTTTGTGTGGTTGGATGCTGTACTACCATTTTATCTTCCTTTTATGTATGTAACTGAATTGTTCTGAGCTAAGTGTTTGCCTGCTGGATTTTAAATAGACTGGAGTTCAATTGGGTTTTGGTTCACAAGTCAGTTAGCACTTCAGGGGGAAACTGTCTGCATATGTTTGCATCTCCTGAGTTTTGCTTGGAGTTTCAGATTCAAACAAAATTGAAAGCTCAAAGGAGAACCCAGCTTGAACTGCCAGTGTAGTCTGACTTGGGCTTGGAACTATGCAAAATCTCTATATTTAGGTTGGTTTCAAATAGCTCCCATAAATCCTTATGCAGATCCCAGGAGATACTTTAAAGTTCACTCAGTACTTACCTCAAGGTTCCTCGAAATTTTAGGTAATTTCAAATTTTTCTATACTGTCTGCCAGAATTTTAGGTTTATAAGAAAACCTGTTATATGCACTTCTCTCTCCCCCTGCCCTCTACCTCCAAATCATTTGACTCAAGCAATACACAAAGAGCTAAGAGTGGATGTGGGTTGTTAAAGACTGATGTGGAGTGAAACCCTCAGAGACTACTGCCCCAGTTCCTCCTCCCACTCCTACACCAGTTCTCATCGATTTCAACAATATTTTTTTAAGTAATAACTGGTTCTGACCTTGGCACGTAGGCACATAGCCCTTTGGAAGCTTTTGTCTGGATCTCTTTACAGAAAAGTATAACAAAATAGACTGTGATGTGAATAAGCATGGAATGTTTTTCTTGAGCTGGGCTTACCACATACAGAGCTATTGCAAGGCACATACATTACTAAAAAAAATAGCCTAAAACTATTCCAGTGTCATTTGTTCATTATTAAGTCTATTACCTCTGAAATGAAGCTGCAGTGCTCAGTCCTTTCTTGTTCTGCTCAGAGCAGTTTATTAATGGTCCCTTTGTTTAAAAGGGACAACACGGGGAGCTGAGCAGAAGACTTGAAGCTGCTCAGCAGCTATGAAGCAGCTACTAGGTACTGTTTAATATCTTAAATGACTTCATGCCCATAAATCAGCCAGCTGTAAATTATATTTAATGTTGAAAAATAACTACCAAGCAAACAGATCTTTAACCTGTAAATGTTAATTCTGTTTGTTAATACTTAGTGGCTCCAGCAGAGCTCTGAGGCTATACAAGTTATTATTCATTTTGACTCCATTCCAGCCCTTTTCAGAAAAGCCTCTCCAAGATCTTCTTAAAAATGTGAGCCACTGCAAGGCACCTGCCTTCCAGCAGAAGCACTGTGGGGAAACATACAGTCAAAAATTCAGTTCACACCTCCACCAGGCAAGATAATGTCCCACAGAACCCCTAGAAGGTGTGTGAAAGGTTTAGTTCATGTTCTAGAAGCAATGTGAGATGGAAGCTGAATTAGAGCTAACCCTCTGCTTGCGCTGCTCACAGATGTCTGGCTTTGCAGATGTTTGGCCCTATGATACAGCATCTTCACTCCCAGAGCAATGTGGGCTTGCTCAGATGACTCTGTGTTACACCCCCATGACCACTATCATCCTGCCAGCAACGCTGAGCACAGCTGCGGCTGAGCACCAGGGTGAAGGCGTTGTGAGGGTCACACTTGTGTTGTGGCTGCCCTGAAGTGGAAAGTAGAATACAATTTCAGGCTGAAAGGAGAATGTTTATTCCCTTCTTTTCTTCATTTAATGTCAGGGCAGTGTCCCTTCCCTTCTCCTGTGGCCCGTATCTTGCAACCCATACAGCTATAAAACCCTATTTTCTTTATTTTTGGCTTTCTGGGGAGTTGGCTAATTTCCCTTTATGTCAACAACATGATTTGACTCACCATAGGGTGGATGTAGGAGAGAAGTCTCAATTGCAGTATGGAGATGAGGGTAGGGAGAATGTACCTGTCAGGGAATCCTTCCCCACTGTCAGCTGCACTAATGTGTGACTCAATCCTATTCTACTTTGGCGCTCCACAAATGGTTCTGTGAATCAAATCCTATACATCTGATACTCATTTAAATACTTCATTTTTATTTAAATCAGTAAGAGTGGAAGATCCAAAAAATTCAAGCAAATGCCATTAGGTGTCTATTTACCTTTATATGTGTGGACTTTGAAACCCTGGATTTATTTTGTCCATAACAGTTTCCACTTCCAACTTCGGCTGTTGAAATCATTCATTCCTCGAGTAAAACTAATCTGTGCTATGAATCCTGGCTTAATTTGTTCTTGCTAGACAATATAAAAATCAAAGAGTTTATAACATAAAATAATACTGTACATTGGTAAACCATCGGGACATTAAATCTATTTCACATTTGATTATAATATTTTTAATTTTCTCCCAGCATTTCCCTAAGTATCAATGTTTTGAAATTAATTTATTTCAAAGATGGTAAAAATCTGTTGAATCAGGTTGTGAATTCACACGTAGGGAATATTTTTTCCTCACTTTAAAAAGTTTAAAACCAGGGGATAATTCTTTGTGTGTGTTCGTGTATGTACATAAGTGCATATGCATGCATGCACTTTATGTTGGTGAAGCACCACTGTCTTGGGGAAGCAGTGTTTTTCTTATTTTTTTCAGTGATGAGTAGCAACAGGTCCAAACTATGAAGCTGAGGTTTCCCCCTTTTTTAGCTACCAACTATATTATCTATATACTCTCTTATTCAGCCATTTGTGACAAAAATTGAGACTGTAGATGAACTAAAGGAGGTATCTTGATTCTAAAATTTGAAATATTTGCATTAAAAAGAGATTTATCAGTACTGTTACATTTCATTACATAAGATAAAATAATGTTGAAATAAATATTGGCCTTGACCTAAACTGCTGTCCAGCATTCATATTTCTCTTTTCTAAAAATATTTCCGTTTAAAAAATAACATGGCAAAATGAATAATACAGATACTGGGCAGACAATAAAATGTAAGTGGGAAACAAATGTTAACATTCTACTTATCAAGCTCTTACAAGCAGAAGAGAGCATGTAGAATGGTAATTAACACCCACTCATCACATTCTTCTAGAAGATTAAAGAACAGGTCCTAGCCTCAGTACTTACCTTTGCAAATATAATCTCATCAATTAATCTAATTCAGAAGAGAATGGGGGTTTTATTTTAGCTCACTTAGCCATTTTTTTTTCTCATTAGACTGTTTTCCTCATTTACCACACAAGTATCCATATCTCACTTAGAGTTGAAAATTCCTTGACCTTTAAATGCACTCAGTTAAGTCTTTACAAAAATGGGTGAGATAGCACATATGTAGAATTATGAGAACAGGGTTTATGACGTATGATAAAGCTGAATTTTAGCTCCTGCAGAAATGTGTTAGTTG
This sequence comes from Hypotaenidia okinawae, assembly GCA_027925045.1. Taxonomy (NCBI): domain Eukaryota; kingdom Metazoa; phylum Chordata; class Aves; order Gruiformes; family Rallidae; genus Hypotaenidia; species Hypotaenidia okinawae. The sequence goes on along the minus strand of BSDF01000013.1, from coordinate 13,251,904 downwards.
CATATGAATAATCTGAAAGTGGAAGCAGAGCTTTCCATTTCTGACCCAGGGTGCCACATATCTGCAGTGCTAGCAGTGCTAGCATGGATTGATAGTTCTTTTCCTCAAGAGACCGCATCTTGATCCCCCTCCTTCTTGTGGTAATGTCATGCAACACTGTTTTTCATTCAAAGCACTAAAAATATGTATTTTGTTAGGTTTTCAATAGACATAAGTTACTTAATAGCAGACTGCTTGGCTGCCTAATTTATAAGAATTTACTTGCAAACCCAGTAGATAAATACAGAACAAAGTTTTATCTATGTATATATGAAAAGAGGATGCATGTGTTTTAGACTTTAATAATATATTTTTTTTAATATCCTATAGAAGAGCCCTTACCAGTTTTAATTTTTTGATCTTTTTAGGTTTAGGTAGGATATTAGGAAGAATTTCTTTACTGAGAGAGTGGTTGGGCACTGGCACAGGCTCCCCAGGGAAGTGGTCACAGCACTGAGCTTCACTGAGTTCAAGAAGTGTCTGGATGATATGCTTAGTCACCTGCTCTGACTTGACTGGCCCTAAGTGGAGCCAGGAGTTGGACTTGGTGATCAGGGTTTTCTATGACTAGCTGGGGAATCACATTCCTTTAAATACAGAGTTCACTTACAGCTGGCAGCATCTGTCCCTGCAAGCATCCTTTCAGTCATGAACCTTTTCTTGGTGCTAGCATGCACATATTTCCATGTACTAACTTGCTAAGACTTTAGCAGATGGAGATCCTGTGTTTTTTTGAATATTTATAAATGGAGCTGAAATATGCCTTCCATTCGAGTCTGAAAGTGAAAACATCTTAGCAAATCTACCTTGAACTGGAGTCGCTGGTTCTTGGCCGGGAGGTATTAGTTAAGCACCAGTAGAAGCAGATGTAACAAGGCAATGAAGGTGATCGTTAATGATATTATATATATTTGCTGGAGCAAAAATGAGAATTTCAATTTTCACTCCATTAGGAGTCTGAAGAAGTATAAAAATGCATTTTGCAGTCTTCACTCAGATAAATGATTGCTGCTTTCAAGCCCTTGAATAGTTTTAACAAATGATTACTGGCTAGCTTCCACTTTGGACTGTAGCTTCAGAAAAACTGTAGTATTTGAATACATAAACACAGATTGTTAATGAAACTGTTCTCTATAACCCTTCCACAATTCCTGATAGAAAACATTTAGTTGAATATGACTGGAAAATTGAACTGATACCAACATTCTCTAATCTCTCTGTTCTGTAGAATTTATAGACACGCTCTTGTTGATTTATTACTGAAATTTCTTTTTGTAGGAGCAATGGCATCATGGAGCTAGAATGACACATGAAATGTAGTCCAAGGTAAATTAAAGTACTTAAATGTAGTAGTTATCATCTGATTATAACTAAGTACATTAGACAGCTCAGTATCCTTGCAAACACTTAATATATTAAGATGATCAGTCATCAGCACAGTTCTCTTCATCTTGCTGCTATTATGAATCACTTTTATAGGAAAATGAGCTCTTGATTTCTATCTAGGTAGGGAGAATTAAAAAAAAATAAAAAAAGAAAAGGACTCATCAGTGCAGCTATCCCAAGAAACATATTGCTTGATTTCTTCGCTGGCTTGGTGGTTACTGCAATAATGGGGAATAACGTGGTGTTAACATGACCTTTGTGAATTTCCATGTGCACACATACCTTTGAGGAAGAGCAGGGGAACAGGGAAACCCCACTCTGAAAATTGCATAACTGCCAGCTGCACAGGCAAACATATTTTTCTGTACCTGTCAAGAAGAATAAAACTCTTGCTCATGAACAAATGGTAAGACAGCAGGACATACTCTGTATTAACAGAGTAAAATTGCCTAGCACTGGGACTCTTCTGTGCAGGCCACTGGTACCAAGAGACAGTGAAGAAACTTCCTAGAAACACAGCGGTTCCTGAGCCTCCCCATATTGTTCTTTAACCCCTGCTACGGATATCTGGTTTCCAAATATACAAATACCAGAACGCACAAAGAGAAAACAACAAAATATTACAATAGTAACACACATGTTTGCAAACCTCAGAAGCTGCTCTTTGAACGGATCTGATGCCACTCAAATAGGTTCTGTATTTCTGAACTTTTCAAAAGGAGAGTAGATTGTGAACTTCTGGTTTGTTGCTGAAATTTCAAGATCCATACCATTCAGTGCAATCAAGTTGTATATGCTCTGGAATATAAAAAAAGATTGAGTCATCAGGCTTGTTTTCTTTTTTTCCAGGGCTTCATTTTTAGCAGCTGAAGGACAGACCTTCTTCTTGGTCTGAGTTTATCTGAGCAGCAGCACAGCCATCATAAATGTTTAAAATAATGTTATAATGAATTAGAAAATTAAGAATGGGGGAGGAGAGATCTGAAGGGCATAAAATTGAACTTGGAGTCTGGAAAGAATACTTAACATGAAGAATAGCATAGTATTGCACATACCTAGAAAGCAACAGAGTCATTAAGAAAATGTCATTCAGCATATAGACACCCTTTCAGATTTATATTCTGAGGTTACAATTCTAAGAAAGAAACAAGACTCCATCTCTCAGAAAATATATAAATTGGAAGTAAAACAAGTATAGGCAGTGGCCAACAGAGGAACTGTTTGTAGCAATAGCTGGTTTGGCCAGAGTCACAAGTATCTGTGTTGCTAGCCTGAAAATGAGGGTATGTGGGAAAGAACTAACTGTGTAAGGTGCAATGAGCTCTCTTAATGGCACATCCCTGTCAGCCTGTTGTGAACTTGGAGCTGAAAGCTGCGACATGGCTGCATCATAGCACATAACATATGCGTGGTTGAACTGAATGTACTCTTTGTTCAGCTCATTATTATCTTCCATGTTTTCTCAGGGGTTAAGTACAGGCTCTGGGCACAGGAAGAAGTTTTCTGTTCTTCCACAGCACATTTTTTACAGTGTCACGGTAATTGACTGGGCTGCATTCAGAGTTGCTAAAGCAGCACAATTATCACAATACACACAGAGTGTGCCCAAGATGCCAAATCAGCAAAACACTTGGATTTTGGATGAACATTAACCACATAAAAATCTCTTTATTATTCATAAAATGCACAACTATATTGAAGTAGAAACAAAACTACACCATTCTCCACAAATTAACATTAAGCTTTGGTGGTGGTTATTCCTTGTCAGAGATCAGAGATGTGATGTAATTACTATGTCTTAGGAATTAAGGGGATGTCTTATCAGAGCTTATCAGTCAGGGAAAAAAACTTAGGTATACCATCTCTCTTTCTCTCTTACTGTGTTTGAATAATGTTTCTATTCTGGTTTGGTTATTCATGGTACTCCTGGTAGGTTTTTTTCTAAAAAGCATAAGTTGACGTATTTTTTAATATGGTTTGCTTTTGATTAATGTAAAACTTTAGGTTTGCTGCTGGTTTTGCTTTTTAAAATGAAGTTCAATAACAAGTGTATTTCTTTTATTGATTCAATTATTGTTTTAGAGTATGAACAGGAGTTGTTTGCTATGAAGCAGAAAGGACTGTCTATTGTATGTCAGGACCAGAAGAATTCCAGTTTTATAAACCCTTATCTTTCCTTATTGACAGTTCATCCTAGATAAACCTGATTGTGGTGGTTGAGCCCTGGCTAAAGGCCAGACGCCCACCAAAATCTGTCTATTACTCCCCTTCTTATTTGGACAGGGGAGAAAAAATGTAATTGGGTGGCTCAAGAGTCAAACTCGTTAATGACACGGGCAAAACAGACTCAACACAGAGTGCTGAAGAGAAAGTTATCTAATTTATTACACTACGCTTAAGAGAAACAGTGAAAAGGAACCAGAGTCAGGAGTGCAACCAACAATCTTAAAACAAATGCAACCAGGCAAACACTTTTCCCCCCCACTCCCTCCTTAGTAGGCTTTAGTTAGAAGTTTGCTCCCTTCTTCCCTCCCGGTCGCAGCCCAGGAGGGGCAGGGACTGGGGAAAATGGGGGTCTCGTTAACACCTTCCCCCCACCCCTCCATTCTAAAGCAGACTTCCCTTTCAGCCATGATTTTGCTCCCTTCTTCCCCTCTCCTGCTCGCAGCACAGGACGGGGGCAGGGACTAGGAGATGGGGGCTTCAGTCAGTCCCTTGCAAGATGGTTTCCTTCTCGGCCGGGATGGGGGCATCCATTCCACACAGCCTCCCCCTGCTGCACCGTAGGATCTCACCCACAAGAGCCAGTCCTCCACGAACTTTCTCCAAGGCAAATCTCTTCCCACCGGGCTTCATCTCTGCTACGGCTGGCAGCAACAAATCACAGTGTCTCTCAGCCCCAGTCCTCCACGGGGCTATGATGCCTCCTCCAGCAAACCTGTTTGGCTCATCTCTGTAGGTCGCTTGTGCTGGCAGGGGCTCATCCCAACGTAAGTCACGGCATCTTCTCTATGTCTCCACTGGCTCCATCCGGCGTGGAGCCTCTCCACCGGGCAGATCGGGTCTCTGCCTCCTCCATGGGTCCTCTCCCTTCCCCCTTCCCACCCCCACCTCCCATCCCCACAGAACAATGCCCACTCTGTTTCTTCGCAGAAGTTAACTTCCCTAGTTCTAACAAGAGCACAATGTTATATGGCAGGGAACATCCCTGTGGCCAGTCTGTGTCAACTGTCTTGGCTGTGCTCTCCCAGCTTCTTATGTATCTGGTAGGTTGTGAGAAGCTGAAAAGTCCTTGATTTAGTATAAACACTACAACTACATGGCAACAACTGAAAACATTGGTGTTTTATCAACATTATACTCTTATTAAATCCAAAGCACAGCACCATACCAGCTGCTAGAGAGGAAATAAACTCTATCCCAGGCAAAACCAGGATGGTTGCCTACTTTTGCCTTCTGAAGAAAAGACTCAATAACAGAGCCATCAGAAAAAAACCCTCAAAAAGTAAGTTGGATTTGCAAGATACAAGGTTATGTTTACAAGTCTGTTATCAATAGTTTAAATCTCAGAAGATGGATATATATGTGTGTGTGTGTGTGTATATAGATAAATACATATAATATATATGCGCTGTTCTGCATTTTCCTTATATATTTGCTAGTCCACTGCCAGTCTGCCAGACTTTCCATTTCTGAAGGAAAGTTGCCTCAAACTTTTGAAGTCCAAAGATTTTGAGAAACTATGCATTAGTCAGTGTTAATATGTTAAGAAGTTATACTAATATACTAAAATGTTTGTTGTTTTTCAATGGCTACAATAGATTCCATTGTTGTTTTCCTGCTGGCTAAGAGCACCTGGAAACAGACAAAAGGGAATCTGTTGCAGTAAGTGCTCTCCCTGTACTGTTTAATCTGTCTGACATTGGAGAATACTTCCAGTAAAAGTTCTCTGCAGGCTGCTTTTGAGTTCTGCATCTTTAAAAAAAAAATAATTGTACTTTATTTATTATTTTTGAGTGCACCCCAGTGATAGCACTTTTTTAAGGAAATTTCAAGGAGGATGTGTCACAGTTGTTCTATACATGAAAGTTATCATCTATGAGTCAGAGGTGACTGATATGTCTGTCAAATCCATAGGAATGTGGGGAGAAATTTCAGAAGGTGTGTTTTTAGGTATTATTTTTAAAAAAATATAGAGTACATGAATGAAATTCCTGCTCCCGGATGTATATCGATGTATGATCCAAAGGGATTGCACAGCTGGGAATAACCACAGTTCCATTCACATTTCTGCAGTGCCCAGTACTATACCAAACATACCTATTTCTGCTTTTTTAACACATTAAGAACTGATTTTAGCTGTTCTTTTCCCTTCCATTATTATAAGAGAGTGAAGTCATTCTACTGACAATCTCAGTAGATGTTACCTTCCTCAGCAGTGAAGACTTCAGAAAACCAGAAGAGGACATAATACTTGTTGGTTTATCTCCTCCTTACTCACATCTGACTAAGATGCAGTATTAGGCAAGGGAGGAGAAATTAGGGGATCAAAAGGATCTGACTGATCTCTGATTTATGGATTTGACCCAGCAATGGTTTAGCAGAAGGAGATTAGAGTCGCTACTGCGTGTTAGCTGCATAAATAGCTACAAAGGTATCCTCAGCTTCCGTCTCTCTCACACTTCAAGTGTGCTCTGTGTATTTCCAGGCTATGGAAACCGTTCTGGCTTACCATCAAACAAGGCAAACAACACATACTGCAAGCTCTCACTCTGTTTGTTGGGGATTTTTTTCTTGTCTGCCTTTTTTGTTGTTGTTGTTGTTGTTATTATTTTTGAGATGTCTACTTTTACCAGACAAGGCTCAAAGGCAATCCACAATTAGGATGTGCAGCAGTTCCTCACTGAGAAGCAGCCAACCTTTGCTCCCCTGACCAGGGGCATAAGGATAAGAGATGCAAGATCTGAAAGAGGCAGCATCAACCCAGAGATCATGGTGGCAAGGGCAGAGTAATGTGCACGCTCTTTCTCACTATCGCTCTTTTGCCTAGGGAGCACCTCTGTGTCCCAGGCAGGCAGATCTCTTCTAATTTGTCCTAGGTTTGACCCTTTCTTTGAATGGTTGCAAGATGAACATTAATTGCCCAAATGACTACAAGCTAAGAACATCAGATGAATTTAAGCAGTCAGCCATCCGACAAAGAGATTTTCATCAATATTCGCAGTACTCAGAGTGCAACAGAGCAGATACGCAATGTGATACTGATCTTACTCTGCCTACGATGAGCACACACTTCTAGAAACGAGGACTCTTCACACCCACCATGCTTTTTGTCTCAGGGTAAGGATGTGTGTGCTGATATACGGCCAAACCTTGCTAAGGATGTAAGTAGTTATTAAATACTGTTCTCTGTGAGAGCTGTTTACTTACCTTTTTGAATAGAGATAAATTTTCAAGACAAAGGATTTTCTAGATTTTTTTTTTCCTAGGTCCAGGTTGGTGACTGTCATTTTGAATGACATGTCCAAATTTGCCCAGTAGATTAAAATGTAAAAGAAAAGCACAAAACGAAGACAAAAGCTTGACTATGCACATAATATTGGGCCTTTTTAACCCTTAGTTTATTGGAGATTTCTTTTCCCAAGAAATTAATGATGAAGAAGATGGTGTGAAAAAAAAAATAAATTGTCTGAATATTGAAAATCAAATGGCAGGAACACAAAAATATGCAGAGTCATCTTCTACCTACCACAGATCAACACATCTCATTAGATCTCTGTTGCATTGCAAGTCACCAGAAAAAGTAATCAGGAAAGGATAGCTGGTAGAAGCCTTTTCTTTCCTTTGCTCCATAGTTTTAAATATTTAAATTTCTTTTGCATGTGAATTGCTTTATATTTGGACCCTGCTGGAAACGTGACACCATTTCTATTAAGAAAGAAGAAAAATTTTCCAGGTTGTTTAATGTTCCTTAGGTGTATTGCTCCAAGATGTAACACATTTATTGGTGTTCTCAAGTGAGCCTTCAGCAGATCTTTACCATTTAAGGGTTCACCCTCATCTACTTAAAAATCAGTGTTGGAATATCTATCAGTATGCAAAACATTCATTTGCTACTAGACTTAGAGCTCCTTATTATACCAGGAAGAATTTAAGTTTTAATTAGCATTTCCTCTGGTGTACTAAACCCACTGAGATTACTACACTTAGTAAAATTTAATTAACTTGACAAAAGATCCTAATTGTTTTCATGCCACTGGTCCTTAGTGGGACTAAAAATAATACCCTTCAAATTAAGTGTCTACAACCAACCTTCCTCTTGGTTGTCCTATATATAAAAAATTGGTTGGCCTACATATCAATCTAGTTGGTGGAAAGTCTTCGCCAGTATGGAATTAAGATTGTTTGCTCAGAGATGAAGATTTTTATGGCAATGCATAATAAAAGCTTATTAGTCAAAAGACATCAGCTAACATTAATTCTTCCCACCATCTTATTAATTTTTTGCAAATGGGCGGTTTATTGATTTATCTAGGTGCACAGACTAATCAACGAGATATAGTATTCATTTAAATCGATATAGTAACATAATATTGGCAAGAGAAAAGAAAGATAAATGTATCACTAATGTAACTATGATAAACCATATGTATCTATATCAAGTGTAGTATGTCTAGGAGAAATTTGGAGTTAAAATAAAAATACTTCCTGCTCAAGACTCTTCTTGTATCTTTATTTCTTTCTCAAATAGAGCTTCTCACATATTCCAAGGCTTTATTCACTTTGAGGCACTCATCTTGGAAGAAATGTGAGATGGAAAATATTAGAGCATAGTCTTGAGTACTGGGGACAGCTTTCAGTTCAAGAGATTTGTTATGGGAGTTTATATGCAGAACACAGGTACTGAAGTTCAGCAAATCCTTTGGCTCTGGATGTCTAAAAATGAGATTTTTAAGAAGTGATCAAGGAAAAATACTTATAGTCTTCTGCCAAGATTGGGCTTTCATCACACGCATCTTCATACTACAGAGATCAGATATGTTTCTCTGATTATTATCTGCAAAATTCAACTAGCTAATCAGCTTATCATTCTAGGAAATCAAACAAACCACTTCTTGCTCCCGTTTTGAGTTTTGTCAGGACTGAGTATCCCTGAAATGCTTTGAAACTAATGCAGATGTGGTTTTGGCAACATAATCCATTATGTGGATGCTCTTTTTTGAAGAAAACATGTCTTTGGTAAGTTTTAAGCTCCACCCACTTCTGAAATAACACAGTTCATCCAAAGCGTCACTGTTGAAACTGCAAGAGAATATTAACTATATGCTTTGTTAGGTCCTTATAGTACCGGGAGAAAAAAAAACCACACAACCTTGTACATCTGCCTGCATCTAGAGACTTCAGCTTCTTTTTCTGCCCAGACATCTGACTGCTTTATAATGTCTGAATACTAAGAAAATTCTCTTGCCTGATGACCTATCCAGATTGTCTGTTAAACACCTCTTTTCTGCTTTTCATGCCAAGTTCCTTGTTTGTTTTCTTCCCTCTCAGTTTTAACCACAAGGCCTCAATCTCCATCAAGATTTATTGATGTGAGGTCAAGCTGTGCATCTATTCTACTTAAATTATTTAAATCTTCTGAATATACATAAACAAAATAGTTTAAACTATATAGAGTTCACATTGATAACTTTTGTCCCAATAAACAGAACCCTTATGATAAGCCTTGCATTGAAAATCACCATGTGTCTTTAATGCAAACAAATATTTAAAATTACATTCCCATTCACTTTTCTCTGCATATATAAAATAGTTAACCCCAAAGAGTTATCAAAGCCTTAAGTTTTAAGTACGTAAAAATCAAGAAAGAAAAAAAAAAGAGAAAATTTAAACAGTGCAAATCTTTCTTCCTGTTGATAATACATTAAGAACATCAAAAATCTAAAGTAAACTGTTGTACCTTTTTCCCATCTCTGTCTTTGATTTTTTTCTTCATCTGGCTAATGAATCATTGGCAACATTAGATAAAACACAGGAACTTTATCTCTCTGCTTTAACAAACTGTGAATAACAGCTTGGAATACTCTTGTGTTCTCATCATCACTTATTAGAATGCATTGACTTTTAAAAGACTGTTTTCAGCAGTTTTTCATGACCTGACCTACTGTTCACCTCAAGTATTTAGATACTTAATATCTGTAATGAAAAAGAAGGTATTTTATAAAACAATTAATTATGATACAATTTTCTGATCCAGCATTTTCACACACCTTTAGAGTTTTACATTATACCATAGCAATTTATGCATTTAGAAAATTGAAGCGTAATTGAAAATTATAATGTGTAAAAGCAGTTCTGATTAATAAAACGTAGAGGCATGTAATAGGAATGTTAAAGACTCAAGAAAGAAAAGAATGTATTTCAAGCCTCTGAAGTTTTAAGTGTCTCTGTTGAGAATACAAGCCATCAATAACACAGTGATTTGTGGGAATGCTGAGAACATTCAGAAAATTGTTTCCCCATTATATTTCATAGAGAACACTAATAATTTCGTTTGGATCTAGTCTTAACTTCTTTCTAGTAGTCTTTCTATTATCGTGGAGATTTTATTTTATTTTTACATGATGGATTTTGAAATCTTAAAATTGCTTGTGAATTTGAAAAGGAAAATAGTTCCTCAAAGCAACCAGTAGTAGATTCAGAATGGTCCTTTTGAAAGAAATCCTTTGGAAAGAGAACGCATGCTCAATTTTAAATGAGTTTGAGTGTTCTTAAGTACACTACATTTTCTACTTTACTATTGCAAATTTAAGGCTTAGCTCTATCTGACCGAAGCAAAAGAATATTTTATCATGGAGTAATTTATCAGATTATTTTTTATTATTTTGGCTGTCAAGAGCTGATGAAGGTTACATCTAGTACAGTTCCCCTAAATAAATGGAGAAGAGAACGACATTAAAACTGAGGTTTGTTTTGGGGTTTCATTTTAGGGAGGTAAATATCTATGGGATGAATCACTGATATTTGCTCATAAAAAGGCGTTGTATAAGATGCTCCTAACAAATTTTAAATTTCAGTATCATGAATATTCATCTCCTGCTGCTTACAACAAAAGCATTTTCAAGGAAAACCTGAAGAAGTTAAAGCCTTAGCAACTGTTAACCTGGTAACCTCTTTTTCTTGAAATCAGTCAAACTATACTGATTTATATCTCTTAAGATCTAAAACACAATGATCCTATGTTTTTTGAAAGAAAACCAGCTTAGACTTTAACTATCATATTATTTTGGAATTCGACAATGACAGATTTTTCTGGGAATGAAACATAGGCTCAGGCTGGAAAGAACATTGGCACCATGAGGAAGGAATAACTATTTCATAGAGTTTTGCCAGCTATAGGCATTATATACAAGACTGAAAAGTTAATATTTGGGTAGGAAAAATCCCAAACTGATGGAAAAACATCTGCTCCATTTAAAAACTAATGGAAAATATCAGCGCAATAAAAAAATATAGTGCAATTACAAGGAAGGGGAATGCTGAGGGAACGTAACTTGTGGAAAATGTTTATCAGCTTTGTACATCTACTGAGGATTGCTTAGGCACTTCTCTGCAATCAAAAGAAATCCAAATAATGTTACAGCATATGCAAACAAACTGTGTAACTTTTGAAGCAGATCTAAAAACTCAACAAAGTTATCATTAAGCCATAGCAAACGTTACAACCAGTGTTACTGTACTTTTCCTCTTGGAGTTTTCAGTAATTAGAAGAGACAGACTATATATTTATGAGGGAAAAGTGCATACTGTTCTTTTTCATGGAAGTATCTTCACATTCTCTGAACCTAAAAAAGTAGTAATAGTTTGGCTTTATATAATAGCAGCAACTATGAAGCCACTATATTTTCTGAATATATTGGCCAAAATTGCAGGATTCTCTTCCAAACTTTGAAGAATTCAGGAAGTTTTGTGTGGACGCATAGTCTGGTTTTAGTTATAGTGTGATACTGGGTTGGAGAGAACTCATTCCACACTTGACTGTATTACTCTCTGTACAACTACAGCTCCTTAGACTTCATGTAACAAAGGTTACAGAGCTTTTAGTATAAAAGTGAACTGAGGAAAATCTATTTAGAAATAGATCCGATTATTAAACCCAAGTTATCTATTAGATAGGAAGTTGAAGCTGATAGCTGAGTTAAGGGTGCATTTCTTCTCCCTGTCTTTCAGAGGTTGGAAGTCCTGAAGATCTTGATCATTCAGTGATCAGCCCAGCATTACTCTGGATTCCACGATGGGACTGCACCACTTCCCTCTCTGGACTGAGCCACCAAGTTTCTGATTTACGATGCACAGTGCGAATCAAAACTGTCAACTAAAATCTTGATGTTCAGGGTGATATTCTTAGGTAAGCACATAGGCCTAAAGATGTTCAATATCTTAATTCTTACTGGTTTAAACCTACTTGACTCAATATAAGTCACTAGTCAGTAGGGAGGGTCACTTTTTCTGATAAAATTCTGACACTGACTGGTTCAAAACAGGACTTGAAAGTCAGTTGCAATATCCTTAATATAACCTCTGATTAGGTTTTGTAGGAAACCTTAAGCATATAGAAAACCAGAATTTTCTAATAAACATAATTTGAGGCACCTATCTGAATTTACAAATACTGTAGGAAATATCTAAATATTTTGATAATGATAACATTGTGTGAGAACAAAATATTTTATTTGCATGTTTTAACCTGCAGGGAAAGTTTTAGATGAGATTTTTTTTTTCCTAAATTAATGTGACATCAGATGTCCTATTCAAACTTTGTGTTGCACTAGATAAGCATATTAATTAACATCTCTTATTCAAGAAACTGCTTTGTTAGCAATGTATTCTTTTATTTGCAAGACCTAATTAGATTTCAGTATTAACATCTGATCACCACAAATCAGAAAATAGGTCTGACTTTGGTTCATAGATTTGTTTCAATTTTGGACAAACACTTCATGGTGGGGGCAGTAGGGAAGGGATGAGACGGGGAGGTGGCAGGGGAACATGAGTCATATTGACATGACACATACTCTACAGAGGCTTTTGTGCAATTGCCAGTAACAAATAAAGATTTTTTGTTATCTGTTGGTTTAAGGTAATACCTTCAAGGCGCAAAGTGCCTTCACACCATCACAAACATAATTGGTGAGGAGAGAGGAAAAAAAATATTGTTTATAGTTGAAAAAATAGCCAAAAAAATCTTCTGTATGGAGCTGTAATTTTAGCATTTTTTCTCATTATTTTAATGTGTTTCTACAGTGTTAACAGAGAGATTTGTTAGTATTCCAGTTTCTTTATATCAGTGCCTTACATCAGGTGTTTCCTCAATAACATCTTTTTCCAGCATCATTCTAGACGTGGCATTGTCAGAAATTCCTGGTAAACACACTAAACAAGACTTTGCATATTATTTTCTTCCATCCTGCAGTTGCATTAATCTTCAACAATAAAACCTTTGAAAGAAGTGTACATGTTAGATGAGCACATGGTGGCCAACACCTTGAAACAGTGATGTAAAAATGCTGTGTTCTGTAGTCAGCACAGATACTAACATGATTCAGTAGCAGCATTATAGATGTATGCACCCTAAAGGAATGCTATAATAGGACTTATGTATAGACCTAGAATAGTAGGATGTTGGACCCCAAGTTTTTTGCCCTGTTGTTGTCACCTGATACTGTGCAATTCTAGCATATCCCTTTGGACATCATCATCCCTAAGCCACCCAAAGTACTGCACTCCCTCTTGTTTGCATTTTACTCTGGTATTACCAGCTCTGAAAAATCAGTTTCTTTGTTGATCTGATTGATCCTTCAGCCACCACAAAGAGGGCTGTCCAGCTCCCATGGTTTGGTTTCCAGAAGCATGGTGGCTCCGTGTTCTTTAGTTGGCCAAGACCCAGGCTCATAAAACAGACATGAGACTTACTCAAACTACAGTTTTAAATACTTTGCTGAAAGACTAAATATGGAACCTATGTTCTCATGAAGATAAAACTGGGCCTGGTCTCCCTGTTATAACATTGCTAAGTTTATCATGCTGTCTATCTGCCTATATTAAAAATAGACTTGCCTGGTAGAATGTTGAAGTTTAAAAAATGCTCTCACAAAAGTCAGGAAAAACACAGATAATGCTCCCTTTTGCTTGTCACAATCTAAGCTGGTCCTACCATTTGCCATTTCTTAAAAGACAGGGATCTCACAACGAGCTCTTGTTGATGCCAGATGGGCAGATCTTTCTCAGTGGATAAGTGGGTGCTGGAAGCCTTCTGCCAAACTGGTGTCTGGAGTGCTGGAAAAGAAGAACTTCACATGATTGAGAAGGAGAGCTAGCAGGTGCCTCAGGGCCACTGGAGAGGGAGAGCTCATTCTTGGTTATGCAGAAAACCTGTTCAAATTTCTTTTAGAAGATCAAATGTTGTGGAGGGAAATGCAGTTTGTACCAAAATAGAAAGGAGTGTTCTATGTTAAAAGCAATGATGCTGTCAACAGAGTGTCCCTTTGAAAGCCATGGCATGTCATCAGACCTCAGCTCAGACACGAATGTTTTGTTTCCTGGGTTTGCTGTTTCAAATTTAATGACAGATGAAGAAATGGGTGAGCAAGAAAACTAATGGTACCCGTGGAAGCAATTAATTCATAAATTTGGAATTTCATGTCTAAATTCACAATTCTAGGTAAAATCAGCCTTTCTGAGCAGCTGCCCAGGACATTTATGTGGGGCACAGAAGAAAATTCTTATATTCAGTAGTGTTTCTGTAGATCATATACTAAAATAGCTTGTATTTTTAATTGACATGAAAAGACTTTCTCAGTACAATGTGGTTTAAAAAAATCTATTCAGGCAGGAAAAAGGGTTATGATGACCCATTAAGGAAACATTCCTTAAAACCCAGCAGTTTAATTTAAAAATATCTTGTTTCTTCAGTCTGTTAATCCTAAACAAGCCCTGGACATTTTTGAACTGTGAAGCTAATCCTGAGAATGCTCCCTCATGCAAATTGTTGCTTAGAAGGAGAATAAAAGATTACGCTGTCAGGTTTCATATCCAGGATATGTAGGACTTCCCATTTTAGATTATAGAAATGTCACTACTTTTCTGGGGTAATGAAACACACTTTAACCTTGCACAAGTTACTGCATTACTATCACTAAGATAAATAGAATAAATAGTAGTATTTGGCTTGTTTAGGTTAGAATGCAGTATCTGTACCAAAATGCAGTTCCTGAAGTGGGAATTGGGTTGCTTACTTGGTTAAAAAATCCTGCAAATGCATTTCCATCCCAAATGATATGAAAGCTCATGGGATTTTTTAAAAGGTATGAGGGTAAAGCTTCCTCCAGCATATTTGACATCTGTGTGAGTAGAGGATGACTTGACTTGATGGAAGAGAGTAGGACTGATTTGCTAATAGATGTTTCTCCATTTCTTCTGCCTCTGTATCTGTTGGTCTTCCAGCCACAAGCTATCAGACATGGTGGGTACTTACATTTCTTGTGGGAAGAGGACGAGAGAGTGAGGCCGTAGCCCTAGATTATAGGCTCATAGTAAATTATTCATTATTGTGATGTATATGCATCATCTGCCTTAAGTGGTACTTCAGCAACATGGAACATGGCAGGCTGTTTCTTTGATTTTAATAGCTAAATAAGAAAAAAGGTGAGACAACTTCATTCTCATTTTGTTGTTTTTTCTCTTCCTTTTTTTTTAGCTTTACATGAAATATGACAAAAGAATGAAGACGGCATTTACAGCAGAACTCCTTTTCCAATGCGCCATGTAAAGCAGGTTGCATACACTGACATTACTCCTGTCATATAAATTTGAAATATGTATTTCAAAACTTTCCCATGCTTCTAAACATAAATATTTAATTCTCAGTATTATCATCAATCAGGTTAGATTATCTATGAAAGATATTGGTGGTAAAAGCTTCTTGCGCTGCTTACTCTAGAGCTCCAAAAGCACTCCAGGTTCACGGAGGGCTTCTAAGGAGCTGATGGCAGAGGGGTGCCATTGATTAATGGTTTCCTGGGACTCTCTGACACCTCTGCCTGGATCAGAGAGATAAGAGACAGCCAGAGTCTGCCAGAGAGCAGTGCTTTATACAAGTGAGTCAAAGGTTAGCAGCATGGAGGAATTCCTGCAAGAGACGTGAAATACACAGCTTCCATTGGGGCAGGATAATGGTCTGCACAGGGGAGTAATAGAAGAAGGATCATTTTGTAGTACTCAAGCAAAAACAAGAGACAAGACAAATGATGTTAAAGGGTTAGAATAAAAGCAAGAATAAGAATCCACAGAGAAATTAAGCTTAAAGTATGTCAAATTTTGTGAGCTTTTTTTTTTTTTAAGTATAGCTTAATTCATCATCTATAACAGAGGGCTTTTGTATGGGTTTTGTTTAGTCATTCTTTTATATCATGATTTGCCATGCTAAACAAAGTGCACTTTTCCGTTGTGGAGGGAGTAACACCAGTACACTTGAAGTACAGTCCATTCAGTTAAAATGATGCTCACATTATAGCAGTGCAAGAAAAGTTCAGATAGATTGGTTAGAGTTTGGTCTGCAAAAGTGTGTTATTTGTGGTAATTGCACAAAACATCTATTGTAGCGAGGCAGTTTCCACAACCCAAGAACATCACTAGCATTTCTTCTGTGTAGACTAAAACAGAACTGCATTGCAGGAATTTGCAATGCTGTCATCCATCCATCCATCCATCCATCCAGCATAGTGCCTCCAGAAGTGCGCTTCATAAGAAAGTGGAAAAATTACATTTTAGGTTAACTTCACCTTTTCCTCAGATTGTTCTTAGAGTTCATGGTGAAAAACAAGTAGTCTTCTTGTAATCAGCTTTCACTTGAAGTCATTGGAATATTGTTCTTGAGTAAAATGTCATCACACAGGTTGCATTTCTGACCAAGCAGAGAGCTTTGTTATTTACATACCTAGCTATTAGTAAATGCCGTGCATGGAAATAAAGGTGGCTTTAAACTTTGCAGATGTCTTCTGCAAAGAAAGGCGCAAGACAGTCTTGGGAGAATTCTGTAAACAAGACTTGATACAGAGAACCTTGGGATCATTGGAGGGAGAAAAATAATGGCTTTACTGATCTTTGACTCAGGATTCAAAGTAGGAAATTTTAATGCATTTGGGAGCACTTGCACAATGAGCCAGAAGCACAAATCCTTGGAAAGGGAATTATTTCTAAATTATTGTAGATTGGTATTACCGACTGGCCTTAACCTTTTTCAGTGGAAAAGGTAAGGGGAAACGCCCGTCAACTTATTCTCAGCATGGAGTCTGAAAAGGGCAAACATCTACAGCATGTCCCAGGCCTAGAAATGCTTATATAGAAGCTCCTAGTCCCATGGGGGCTCTGTTACACAGTAGACTGTATTAACTAGTGGCTTTGAAGAGAGAGCTGCAGGTGGAAAAGGTGAAATGTCAGGTATTTACTGCTTGGCATGGAAGGATGTATGTCAGTGAAAATCACCTATAGGAACCTGAAAAAGAGTTTCTTTGAGTCAAGAAGGAGGATTTAGAAAGCTCCTCAAAGAGCTTTAATCAATCAGAAGAGTCATTTGGAGAGATGTTTTGAGACTACAAGGATACATCTTTCAGTTGCAACAAGTTCATTCAAGAGCTCACACACAACTCATGTTGAAAGTGCAAGGTCATTTGGGGTTGATCTTTCAGCAACAGCGGAGGATTTGTAAATTTCGGTTTACAGAGACAAATCTTTGCTACTTGAAGCATTAAAATAAAAAGATTTTATTCTTTCTCTAGGAGAAAAAAATTTAATGTATTTAACACTATTGTCATTACTTTAACCAAGCAGAATGGCCAGAGGGTATAGCAACAAAAGGTCTTATTTGCTGCCTGGTGTAACTGGGCATAACTGCAAGCAATGATAGGCTGTGCCATGGGTACTTGCTTTGCTACAATGGCTCTGAGAGGCGTCACTACAACCCAAAAGAACAAGATATTTAAAAGGTATTTAAGAATCTTTTTTTAAAGGCAAATGGGCATCTAATGGAATTTTGTTGCCTATAACATTTTTTTCTAAATCCCACTAGATACCCTACACCAGTGAAAGAGCTTAAGAAATATTACTTGTATTTTCTTACGTTTTGAAGGGCTCCTTCTTCTTCTTCTCCAGGTCTGTGAGATGTTGACTATGGCTTTCTTGTGGACTTAGGCCTGTAGTGTAAAATGTTAGATACAAATGAAAAGCAAATCTATGAGAGAGCTTTTGCTAGTTTAAAAATCTTAAAAGTGCAGTCTCACTAGGGAGAGAGGTTTGGAAATAAAGGGATAAGCTAATTATTTATAATTAGGTCAGACTGGGTAGGCTGATTGCCATAATTAACATAGCCTAATGACTCTCCTCAGGGATTATTCATGGATATAACAGGTGAAATCTGGTAAAAGTGGATATCTATTCCTCTGTTCTGGTGTGAGAGCATTTACAGCTCCACACTAAACAGACGTGCGAGCAGGGACGTGCGTGGGAGGCTGGGAGTGCTACAGGCGCAGCGCACAGTGCGGGGTGGAGAACGTCGGGGAAATGCAGGTTAGTGTGCTGGAAGGCTGAGCAGGCTGGGTTAACGTGAGTGCTCTCGGGAGGGAAATATATGTGGGCTGGGGAAACACTCCTGAGCTGGCAGTGAGGGAGTTGGGCGAAGCTTGTAAGTGGTTAGAGATCTAGGCATCAAAGCAAACTGCAGATTTCTTAATCAAAAGGAATCTCTAGAAGATAGACAAGGAGTATTCGAGTGGCTCAAATAGCTAGGGGAACTTTGTACAGGCTGAGGTAACCAGAGGTATACAGACTGTGGGAGTAAATATTTCAACGCAGTATTATGAGTCATGAACATTTCCTTCCTATAGTTTCCTGCAGAATAAGCTCAGACAAGATCCAGCGGGATCTCATATTGAGTCCATGTTAGCACGTGTGCCTGACTATATGACATTCTCCTACATGCCTGTCCATGTCTTACAGGAAGATTTTGCTCCCTTGTTGCTTTAATCCTCTCTATGACACACACAAAATAAGCTGAATAATTGCCAAGTGGACTTGAGAAATAATTAACAGCAAAGAGGATAGAAAAGAACAAGAAACTGAGTTCCTTCAAGCCCGCTTAGGAAGAGCACTGTACACACCTTGAAAGGTAGAGCAAAAGTGCTGACATGACCCTTATGTAGCTTGACATCTGGATGTTCAAAGTTTCAGACTACATCCAGGCGTTGGCCTTCACAAGCCAAGTATCATGCCAGTAGTCCTCCTTTGCACTACAGAGAAACACCAGCTCAAGCGCTTTATTGACCATGTGGAAGTTGCCAGATGAGAAAGAAGATATAAAAGTCACTGGTACAGATCATTTAGTACATAATAGACAAGACAGTTTCTCCATAGAGGCCCACAGGCAGGTAGTGGAAGCTGATTGGTGTTTTCCAGTTTTTAATATCCTGTGTAGCTTAATAAAAAATAAAAATTTCTTTTCCATCTCCACTGACCTCAGGCTCAAATGCTTGTAAGAAAACTTCCGGGTCTTTCATAGGTATTCAGTGGTATGGCGAGGACAGAGAACTACATCCAACTCCTCATCTCTGATTTGGGCAGTATTGATCTCTCTACTGCCTCTTTTGAAATGTGACTGAATGTGGGCTTTTTTTTATTAAGAGTTAAGGTGGCTGAGTGAGGTAGCAAAATAGTTAGAGGGTCTACAAGGCCACAGCTACCAAGACGCATAACCAAAAGACAAATTATTGCTGTGTGAAAAATGCAGACTATTGACGTGCGTTTTCAATTCACATAGAGCTTTCATTGAAATATTCATGCTCAAAAAAAAACTAAACACAAAACTTTACAAAAACTGAAACATTTAGTGTTGACAGATTTCAAACACATCTCCCTGTTTTCATTTGCATTACTTTTCATTTGGAAGTTTATCTCAAGTTTATGAAACTTTTCCTCTGAACTATACAAAGGTGTTCTTAAGATACTGAAGTCCAAAATGAGGTGTTCATTGAAGATCAAAGTAAATGCTTTCATTCTCTCATAAGCTTCTAATCCATTCCTTTCCCTGAAAAAATAACTTTAAAAACATTGTTCTGACAAATTTTATTTTTTTCCCCCCAATTAAAAAACCCCAGCCATCCACTTAATTTGGAGGCCCACATGAGCAGCATCCTGATCAAAGAAAGATTGATGCTCATGATGCAACAATTTTATATGGGCACCTTACAGAAGAACAGCTGTTAGAGCTGACCTTCATATTGCAAATTTTGGTAATCAACAGCTGCAGTTAGGCACTTGGAGGGCCTTTTATCTCCTGCTTCTCTGATGGTTACTCTCCCCAGGTTTTCTGTGTCCACCCATACATTTTTGAAGCAGTGCAGGACCTCTCTAAATCAGCTTCATTTTGCCTCCCACCAGTGTAAACCTTCCTGTTTCCTTCTTGCAGGAGAGGACTCTTGGGGTGCAGAGTTTTAATGAACGTGCTGGAAAGGACATTCCCCTTGCCCCAGTGAAAAACAATACACCATTGTCTCACAATTATAGCCCGTTTTACAGAGGGTCATTGTAAGCCTGCCGTTCACAGGTAGGACTGTCAGCCTGGAAATCCCACGCTGACGCCAAGGGGTATGCAGCAGCCACTGGAGGAACTGTGAACTAAATGAATGAGTTCCATTGAAACTGCTGCTAACAGAAAAGACTCATGCACTCTTAACCAGCACAAGATTGTTCATTATAAAAAAAAAATAGTACCTCCACATTTTAAGCTAATGATGACTTTTAGGCATGGTATAATTATAGCACCAGTGGGAACCCATATGTCACCGAACTTTCAAATGTAAAGGTTGTGCCTACAAAATGAAGCCATATATTCCCATTAATTGAAGCAGTTGATTTCCAGTTACACAATATTAGTTTTAATGGTGAGACTATTAGAAAGTCTATGAATTTCTTTTTGCCACTGAGCTGCAGTGTTAAGGTGGCACACTTCAAACAGATCAAAGTTGGTAAGAGGGTGACATTTGTGCCAGCAAAGTTATACATATAAGTAAGTGACTCCTATAGTTGTCGTCTGTAAGTTAGCATTAGAATAACCTTGAAGCAATGGTAGTTTTGTGCTGTCAGCACAGCCTGCACAGCCAGAGCATAAAGGATTAGCAAGAGAAATTTTGATGAGGGTATTTACTACTAATGACTGCCTTCAAAATTGCCTTTTATCTACAGCTTTTCAAAGCATTTTCCATTCATTAAGCCTTATAAAACCTTTGTAAAAGTGGTAGAAGATATAGAAATGCAGATATCTTTGTGCCAAAACACACAGTAATACTTTGACAGAAAAGGGCAGCAGTACACTCTAAATATTATTTAAAATAGGAATTGCATGATTTTACAGTGATGCTATTGCTCTGTTAATTAGAGTTTGACCAGAACAGGGGAACAGCCCTGCTGTTAAGAAAAATGGTGTGGAATAATCGGTAAATAATGCTCAAGGCTTCTGTTTTGTGTTGCAGCACTAAGACAGATGTATGTTATGCACTGATATTATTTATTAAAAAAATAAATGAAAAGTTAAGAATATGAATGGCACCAGTTCTTTTATTGTAAAGAAATCTGCTTCCCAAACTGCCAAATCCAAGAGATCAAATGCAGTGACTCAGGCCTACTAAACTCATGAGATGAAAACCCGGAGATTTGAAAAATAATAAATGCAGAGAGGGTTTTTGTGAGGTCTTTTGAGCCTTTAGAGTCAGATTTCCATTTTTCTGGGGCCCCATGGGAAAAAGGAAAAGAAAAAGGAAAGGAAAAGGAAAGGGAAAAGGAAAAGGAGAGGGGAGGGGAGGGAAGGGGAGGGAAGGGGAGGGAAGGGAGAGGGAGAGGGAGAGAGGGAGAGGGTACCTAGTTATTACTATTCTAATAATGGGTAAAATCTCAGTGTTCCTATTTAAATTTCTGGTTACATGAAGCACCTCAAAAATCAGCAGTTGCTATAGGAGCAATGTTTAAGGGCTATCAATACAATTAGTCAGTCCTATAAAAACACAAGAAATTTAATAGCATATAACTGAAGGCTGCCAAAATATACAGTAATCTGTTGGAAATCTGAAGTTATATGCACATGTGTCAGTGTGAGTCAATGACAGATATGTACATTAAAAAAAGTAGAAGCATATTTTTACTTGGAAATGACTTGTGGAACAAGCTTCACAGAATCTCTGAATATTTTTAAAGGGAAAGACACAAAAGATAATACACAGGATGACTTGCAGAATCAGCCATGCACTGTTCAAAGGGCTACAGGAATTTTTTTTGCCTCAGTAAGTGATAGCACCTCCCTGCAGTGATCAGAAGACATGGTAAGAATGAAGGGTCATCGTCACAGTGAGTAAAACATTGCATCCAATTCGGGTGGCTTCAAGGAAATTTTGTTATTTAGTTAGTTTTCTTAATGATTTATTATTCCAATTCATTAAACCATCCAGGATTTTACTCCATTTAAAAACAAACAAGCAAACAAACAAATCTGCCATTCAAGTGGTGCAGATGAAGGTTGGATGAGCACCAGAGATGGTACACTGGGAGTATGGGGAAAGCAGCAGGAGGTGCATGAAGGCTCTTTGCAGCTTCCCCCATAACTTCCCTAATGGTTTGTAGAGGGAACCTATGGGAATTTGCTCTCCTCGCTACCCTAGATAAAGGCCTAACTGTGTCAATAATGGTTATAATAAGCTTTCTATTTAAAAAAAAAAGTGTTATCTAGGTAACCTGGCTTGTAATGTCTTATGAAGCATCTGGGGTTTTTGTTTCTTAGGGCTGTAAACTGTAAAGTTGTTGATTAAGGATTCACTTGTTGGGTGGGAAGCAGCACTCTAGTTCTTGGGTGGAGTGCAGCAAGCTAGATTTCAGTTTGCAGTGGTCATGCTGGTTAAAATACTCCCATTCTGCAATGTTAATCTATTCTTTAATAGCCTGGCTCTGGCCATTGAAATTCACTGTAGGATTTTTTTTCCACCCAGTTTGATTCACAGCACTTTCGATTATTTAGATAGAAAAAACAAGGAAACAAAAAATTGTTTATTTTCACAAGAAGATGGAAACTTTCAAATAGGTTCATGGAGGACAGATCCTTTTACAAGGAGGATCTTGGGAAATGCTTTGAAAAAAGGACACTTCAGATTTAGGGTTCTTTTGAAGCTGGTGCTAGGCACCAACAGAGCTTTGAAGTCTTTTAAATGCTTCTTTTATATAAAATTGGCACACAGCTCAGTTAAAACACTCAGCTAATTTTTAACCAGATATATGAAAAAGCATAGAATAAGCATGTGGATTTCTTTTATAAGGTTTGTTGGCTTATGGAAGTATTGGTGAAAAGAGGCAGCTATGTTTCAGTACTTAATGTGACTGTAATAACCGCACGGCCACAAACCATTAGGTTCTTCATCTGATAGGTGATTAATTTCCAGGGAACATATGTTAAGAGACTAATATATCCCTCCAGGCCTCCTCCCCAAAAAGTAGGTGTAAGAAAAGGTTCTCACAAAGCCATGTCAATGCTTTATGTTTGCTGACAAGAAAATAGAAGAGAAAAAAAGAAAAAAATAAACCAAACAATCATTTGAAGAATAAGGTTTAAAAAATTAGCCCAGCAAAACTAGTTCTAATGTTTTGTTCACTAGAGGGAAAACAAATATTCCCACAATTTCTGGAAATGTTCATAAAGCAATGCAGTGGAAGTAAAGTCACAAGGAAACAATTATTGCAACTGATTTACTGTGATCATGAAATGTATCTTCACTGTTCCCTGGTTTCTGAGACTGAGTAATGCAGGTGCATAAAAATGACTGTAGTCTTTCAAGTTTAAAGACCTTTAAAATAGACAGAAATGTCATTACATTGACCCCTCTCACATACTGTTTTAACCCTCCTAAGAGGCAGCAGTTCAGTGCTCAAGTTGGTCCATGTGGGCTGATGCTGAGCCTGAGGAACGCATGGAGAGGAGCAGAGCATTTGCTGCCCGGATTCTTTAGAGAATTCAGCTGCCAAGTACTAACAAGTCTTCACTGACCATCTGCAAACTGAGATGTAAATTTTTCCCCCTCTGAAGCTTATATACTTTCTACATTTGGATGGGTTTTTCTTAGGGAGAGCTGAGTGTAGATCAGTGACGACATGGTTATCCTCCTGCCAGTTTCCACTTCCCTGCTCCAAATCTTACCAATGCTGAAACTTCATAACAAAAAACAGTTGTCAGGAGTCTTTTAATCTTAGCTCTTACATCTTCACTGAAACCTTTCTCCTACAGTTCCTCTAAAAACTTCTTTAAAACTGATCCAGGAAAAAATGAATGAGTGCAAATAGTTTCTAGTTGTCAGTTTATGAATGTGTGTGTGCACACGCACATGCATGTGTGTTCAGCCTAGATCTCATCACCTGAAGTTACAGTGCTGGCTGAGGTGTATTGTGTAAGGCCATTTCCACAGGGGTTTCAAGAGTGTCTTATGTTGATGTAAATTTTTGAAAAAATAGTGAAAAACTAAATGTGTCTTTAAAGTCACCTGTTTATTGTGCAGCACACTTTTCAGCATATAGACTTAAATACCAAAGTCATCTATTTCACCTGTCTCATTACAGAAGTATATATAACAGCTATGAGACTATAAGGGTTATATAAAATTGTATCCACTATTTATGTATTATTGTATCCAACACATATGTCCTTTCCATATGGGATGTTCTCACTGTACAGAACATGGTCGGTTCCAAGTATAACTCAACAGAAGCATTCAACCTTTGATTTTAAAACTGTTATCATCTCCACTTCAACAACCCACGTTGGAAGGCAATTCCAGATTGTGGGGGGAAATGGCTGCCAATCTGAATAAGGAGGAACATCATCAGATGGCAGGGAAGTATTTGTACTAGTTGTATTAACAGAAGCAATGACCTTTACACACTCCAAAACAAGCCATATGGGCCTTGGATCACAGCAACCGTTTGTCAAGCAAAACTCCTGAATCATTTCAAGCAGTGTTCAAACACAGTCGTAAGAAGCCTGAACACAAAGCACTCTTCTAAAATGCAGCTCTGAAAGAGGGGAGATGCACCAGTTTTTAAGGTAACTGCTGTTTAATCCTTCAAATGCAAGAGCAAAATTTCTTTTTGCATAAATTTTGGCCTATCCATTGTTGGTGATGGAAAACAGATGGGCTGCAGTTTAGCACTGCAGCAAGAATCCAAATTCAATTCTCTGGTTTGTTCTTAGGAGAGTTAATGAAAGTTGAATAATATGCACTGGCAGCCCCTAAAATCCTCTGTGTTTTTCTTTCTCTTTGCTTTGGCAGGGTGAGACTATTCTGCATTAAATTTGCATATGGCCACCTTTCTCCCTAGCGTAGCTCTAAAGATTCCTCTGACCTTATTTCTGATGATTTGGGTCCTAAACTTTACAAACTTTGCTCTCGTTTCTTAGGCAATCTATAAGCTCCTTATAGCTGCTGCAAGTCAACCAGAAGGACCAGCAGAAATGAGCAATGATTTAGTATTTACCCTAGTTATTCATTAAATGGGTGAGAGTGATATTATGCTCCTCCATGACAACACTGATCTTTAACTGAAACAAATTAAACCCATACTATAAATTTTCTTAACAGAGAGTACACTGAGTTCTGGATGCTTGTGGCAAGGATATTAATGGAATACTCAGGGTGGCAAGCAGAATGCATTTTAAATGTAATCCAAAAGAGATCAAGAAAGAAAATACCATATTTCGGGGAAATAACCCAAAAACAAACAGCAGCAACAACAAAACAAAAAACAGAGACGAAATTGAGCATATGACCTTTCCTGTGAGTAGCATGAATAGAATAAAAAAAACCCAAAAACCCACAAAACCTGAAAAACATGCTGAGCTCTGCTTGGAAGAACCTCAAGAGGAGGAGTTCATGGCTCAGAAATCAGGTCTAATAAAGCAACGCAATCAAGGAAATCATCTGAGTTTAAGTGATGATGGGTTCAAAAAGAGAAAAAGTAACTACATCTGAAGTTTCTCAGAGAGGGAAACTTCTTGGCAGATAATTAGCTCTTAATTTGGTTCATTAAGTGCAACAGCCTTTTACCCGCTGGCCACCCTACTTCACTGCCATTCTGCTGTGAAGGAGGAAGCTTTTGGGAGCAAAAGGATATATGATGCTTCATGGCATTGCTCTGACCTGACCATGGCTATGACAGCAGAGAATACACAACCATCAGGGGAGTCTCAGCACACACTGGTGGAAAGGAACCCAGATGAGAATGGATAAAAGTTTTCCTGGTGTCTGCCAGTTTTCCTAAAGACCAACAGGATTGTGAGAGAAGGGGCTGGAAGATTACATTTGAAGCCAGTGGTGGTCCAGATTCTTTCAAATGTCGCACCCTCAGCAGATCTGCAGGGCCTCCTGAACAGAATTGTTCCCACCTGTCAGGCCTCCACGTGGCCCTCTGCCATCTAGCAGAGAAGCAAACCTTTTCCCCCTCATAGATTTGTCTCCCATCTGTGCTTCAGTGTCGGGTCTCTGTCATGTCGAATGGGGGGCTAAAGCAAGGATTGAGAACTGAGTCCCATTCACAACTTCATACATGCTCAGATTATCTTGCTTGTGTTGTAAACTTCCATTTCTGTCCCTACATGGCATCATACCAATCAGCCACAAAATAGTTTACCTGTATTTCCTATCCTCCCACTCCTCCCTGGAACAGCCTTCAGGACGGGTGGTGGGTTCTCAGAGGTTGGGTCAAAGAACCCTGTTCCCTTGGCAGAGGCAGCTCTGCAGCTGGCACACCGTCGCTGATTCCCAGAGAGCCGGGTGCCCCTGCACTGGGCAGGGAGCCCTGATTCTCTCATCCGTCAGCAACTATTCCAGCTTGTGACTCCCGGGAATATCTCATAAATTTTGCCCTTAGACTCTGCAGCCAACACAAATTGGTAGCAAAGAATGATAACGCCTGAGGCTTACGAGGCAGGTCACAAGAAAGGACGTAGTCCGGGCTCTTGGAGACAGATTATTACAGTAACCTCCATAGTGCCAAATAAACAGAACAGCTGACTGTTACTGAAATTTGGCTCACCTTTTGTACATGTGATGGGAAGGGGCTGTTTCTGCAATGAATTGCTGGCATGTGGCTTTGTACAATGCCCTGGAAGGGTTAGATCAGGTTCCAAATTTTATAGGTGCAGTGGGAATCTAATGCTCTTTTATTAGCACAACTCTATATTGACCTCCATGCTAAAAAAAGCAAGGGCTTTCATATTATCTCATAATCCACCAAGGGCAAATAAACATTCAGAAATTCTAGTGTTTCTTTCTTCCCAACTCTCATTAAAACTCTTATTATCATGCAGACATTTTGCACTAGATTTTATTACAGTCAAGTACAGATGCCCTTTTTATTTTGAAGCAGTTAATAGCAAACCTTGCTTGCTAAAGTTTCTGATTATCCACTATGGCTGAGTTTACCAGCAATAGTCTCCTTGGAATATTCAGGATTATGCAGAGCTTTTAATTCTTTAAAGAGTTTGGTAGTAAATAGCTGGTTTATACTGTGATCTCACCTGTAAAGCAGCCAGTGGATTTCTGAATGCTCACGTCCACTTCTTCCATGACCAAGCCACCGGTCCAGCATCAGAAACATGAAGACAGGATTGCAAAAGCTGTGCCACGTATTTACAGATTGAGCCTGTTGAGCCTGTTAGTATTTGGTGGTTTTACAATGCACCATTGGGCACATTTTAAAAAAAAAAGCCTCTTATCTGTGTTCTAGGTTCTGGTGTGGTGTGTTCAGTCAAATGGCATCTGACCTCACAGCTCTGAGCTTGGAGCAAGTTTAGTTTTGCAAGTGTGATGGAAAAGGGGAGGCAGAGGCAACAAGAAACATTTCTTCTGTTTTGATCTACACGTTATGGTGGCTCGATAGTAGGTGCTGACCTTGCTGGTGATTTACAGTATCTCTCAATACAATGAATTCCTGCTGTTTTCTTCTTGTTTTTTCACAATGTTTTAAAGCAAGTCCTATGGCTTTATTTATTTTCCTCTTCTATTTTTCCCCCTTTACTATAGCTGCATATTGTTACTTACATGAATGAAACATACAATCAGTTCTCTTTGGGTGGCCATGACAAAAAAATATGGCATTTTTGCAGTTCTTAGTGAGATGTTTAGGTGTTATTGGAGGAGTTTTTCTCCATGAAAGGAATTTTACATGACACCGGGCACTTCAGAGCAGTCTGCAGTGCAGTAGCAGTATGTGTAGGTACATAAAGTGTTCATATTCCTTCATTTAACGACGTTTCGACACAGTGCGAGATATTAGCTTCCAGTAGTGTGGGACCACTTAGATTACAGTACTGTTACCTCATTATACTTACTATTATGAGTGCTACCATTTATTCACAGTAGTAAACATTGTGCTAAATAGTAAGTGTATGCAGGATCTAGGCTTTAGAAAATAATACAAGTACTGAACAATCTTGAGAGATTGTGTTTAGTGAAAAGCATTTGCTGGAGCGTTGTATAAAGTCACAGAAATAGGCAGTGCTCCGTTGCCAGAAACCTTTCCCTTTGAATTTTTTTTTTTCCCCAGATAAAATTCTGAAAGAAAGTAAATGTCTGAGATTAAATATGATTCATTAGAGACCAAACCTGCAGAACCTAGGGGAGTCAGCCATTCTGTCTTTGACCTCTTCTGAGACTATTAGCAAGGGTGATAGATAGTTGGATGATGACAGTTTTTGAAGTGTAGAATTCTGCTAAATCAATGGACAAGATATGTCAAATATCTAGTCATTTCCAAGAACTTCTGACAGCACCCCCCAACAGCTAACCTCTCATTCACTATTGTACTATTTTAGAGCCACATAAATTAACACAAGAGAAAATTCTGTTGTATGAGTTTTTATAGTGTAATGCATCCAACTTTCCATTTTAGAAAGCCAGGAATGTAAACATCAGTTTTGCTTATATGTCTGGGTATCATACAACAGCTCCAGAATCAATAATAGAAAATGTTACTGAAAGGCCCGATAGACCTCAAAGAGATAATGTGAATTGGCCATTAACAGTAAGTCATTATAGAACTTATTAAGTGAAGCCTTGGGGCTGTCATAGAGCCTAAAGGTTGACATAAATTTTTCATACACATTGAACTTTGCTAAATGTGCTTGCATTTGATTAATGTGACTTTCTTCAGTGAGCTAATAAGAAGGAGGAAAATATGAGCTGGAGCTGCAGCAGTAAGAATAGCCTCCTGGAAGGAAGGCCATCTCTGGCAGCGGGGGAACAATGGGGCTTTCTAAAGACTCCCTGCCAAGTATGAGGGAGCTTATTACTCCCTGAAAAACTGCTTCTTACCACCCAGAGACAGCACCCTGAGCACCACATGCAAGCATGGAAGGCCAGTTTTGTAGTTGTGGGAGTGAAAGCATCATAG
The DNA here is from genome assembly GCA_027925045.1 of Hypotaenidia okinawae. NCBI lineage: Eukaryota > Metazoa > Chordata > Aves > Gruiformes > Rallidae > Hypotaenidia > Hypotaenidia okinawae. The sequence goes on along the minus strand of BSDF01000013.1, from coordinate 13,222,951 downwards.
CTTGGAAAAAAAAACCCCAAACAAATTAAAAAAATCCAGCACCACACCCCCACCACCTCCCCCCATGGGCTCCCTTTGGACCTTCATAGATCACAAAGAACAATACAGAAGCGTTTGGTATTTACAAAGCGGAGCTATGAGAGGAGTGGTATGTCTGCAAGGCCTGCTGGTGACAGAGCTGGAGGAAATTTGCCTTGGCAGCCAAAGTAGTGAGTCATGGACTTGTGGAATGATTTAGGTTGGAAAGGAAGACAACAACAAGAATATAAACCTTTCACTTGCAGAGATGCCTGTTGAACAGCATATGGATTTGGTCAATTAAAATAAACATGTTTTTTACTTGTTTAAAAAATAAAAGGAAAGCAATCAGTAACCTCAGTCCAGTCACAAAGTCTAAGTCTCTAACCACCAAAAATGATAGATAGGTCTTAAAATCAAGAAGATAGTTTTAAAAAAAACCCAACACTGCAGAATAAGGTTTGCTTGTTTGTTGGTGTTTCTTTTTCCTCTCTATTTTTTAGATAGATAAGTAATTAGGTGTCGGTCCTGATTTTACAAACAGAAAAGGAAAAAGAAACGCAGACCACAAGAGATGTGCCTATTCCTTTTCCAGTGCTGGCAATGTGATGTAGCAGATGATGTTTTATTCCCCATCACTTCCAGCTATGACTCTTACCATGGCCAGGTTGTCACTCCAAAGTAGAAAAAAGCCCAGCCACAGAGTTAGTGCACTGCCCACCTGCCTGGCTGGTGTTTTGGCTGTTGCTGTTCTTGATGCAGTTATAGGCTACTACAAATGAACTAAACATGTACGAAAAAGAAAAGTCAGGTTTTGAGTTCGGCAGTTAGAGAACTCACAAGGACTTGCATAATCTCAGGTTCAATTCCCTGCCCCAGTTAATATTTAATTATTTACAGAACATAAATTAGCTTCTATGTAAAGTCTGAAAGAGTCTTGAAAAGGATACTTCTCTGACCTGTACAGAGGTCTGTGTCATACACAGTCCAACCAAGTCTCCCCCTCTTTAGACATCTGTGTTCTCCTTCTTTCAGAGAAACCTGGCATGCTCCACATACAGTGCAGAACCCCCGCTGTGGGTAAGCACTTGCTCTTGGTGTGGACAACCCACCACCTCTGTCTGTCTCGAAGACAGGAAATCCTGGATATTGGCAAAGACCGTTGTGGATATGCACACATGAAGCTACCGTGTCATGCGTGGTATCACACTACTATCTGTATAGAAGTCATGGCTCCTGCACTTCCTCTGCTGTGCGAAGGCAGAAGACCAGAAGCAGGGTTTGCAGTTACTGAGGGACTTCGTAGCCAGCTCAGCTCAGTCATTCAAGAATTTTAAACAGCCTTCCTTATCAAATACTGAGATTAGTGATATTAAATGATGGAAAACTTGTTCACTAGTGTGCCATGGCATAAAACTGGGTCAAACTGGTTGATCCCCAATCTCAGCCCAAATTAGTGAAAATAATAGAAAGGCTCCAGAGACCTGCATCTAATTCTGACAAGCTCACTTGCCACAAGCCCTTTCACAAGCCATTTCTCTTCTCTTTATTTTGCTTTTATTTAAATACAGAAAGGTTTTGCTTTTTGGTGCTGGCTCTTCAGTGCCGGTTACAGTAGCTCAGTAGTTTGATCAGTCACCAAAGTGGAAACCACATAGGGTATTTAAAAACATGTAATTCTGAGAATTCTGCTGGAGGGGGAAGCTATAAAAGAATTCCAGCCTTTTGGGTCCCAGAAAGCTAAGGTTGCCTCTTTGTGAGCCTGATTTAAATTCCTATCTTTCACTTTTTCTGTAAGCTTATCAGCACCAACATGGCAAAATTCAGCCTTTAATTTTCTCAGTAAACAATATGGAGCCCCAAACCCATGCAAATTATTTTAAAGCTTTTCTCATCTGTGGTCATATCAGTTTCTGAGACATGTTCTCACACAAGATCACGTAAATGTTGGTGGCAAGCTTGCAAGCTTGTACCCCTTGACACAGTATCAAAAAATGCTCGACATTATGGCAAGAACATGACAGAGACAATCTAAAAATCCCAAACAAGCCCTCCCCTTCTGTATCAGTTTAAGTTTTTAGAGTTCCCTTAGCAACCAGCACTGAACTTGCATACTTAATTGCTTCTTGCCTGTGATGAGAGGAACTGTGTACAAATGCACCACAGATATACGTGAGATGGGGGGCATGTCAACCTCGCTCAGATGCAAGTTCTTCTGGTGATAGGCTGCTAGACAAGGAGCTGCTTATTTTTGCCAACGGGAGCACATACATGTACTCAGCTCACAGAATAACCATCCCTCCTGGCTAACATCACAGTCTGTTACTGAGGATATTTGGAGGGGGTTTTGTTGTGTGTCTTCCCACCCTGCAAATGATATCTCAGACAGGACTTTAAAGAGGGGAAAAAAGAGGCCAAAACATCTTCTCACTTGCCACTGTCCCTTACCCTTACCTGGCTCGGCCGTGACGATCCTTCTTCTAATTAGGGTTTGTCTTCAAACCCTCTGAAGTTGTAATTAATCTTTCAGTTGCCTTCCACTGATGCAAGGCTCAGTCCTTCCCTGAGCTCAGTCAGGAAGAGAGACTACACTAAAGGAACTCGTGCCAGTAAATTCCTTCCTTGGTTGCTGGGATCCTTTGGAGCAGTGGGACAAACTATAAACCCAGCCCACAGTCTTCTCTGATTTGTGTCCGGGACTAACCCAGAACTGCTGTGCAGGGCTGGTTTGCATGCTGCCAGATTATAAACCCAAGACTCCAGCCACCACTGCTGTGAAGTTTAACACAAATAAATGTCCTGTTGTTGTGCCAAAACACACTGTTCATTGGGGGTGCTACAGATGATACGTAATGAGTATAATTCCCAGCATTTCAGAGGTAGTGTTGGCTGAGATTAGCAAGATTAACTTAATAAAGCGCTATAATGGTTGCATATTTGCTGGGAAGGGGAAAAATAATCAAATGAAAAAGGACAAAACCAGCAGGGAAAGAAAATTTATTTCCAAGCATCTACGAGAGTGCTACAAACAATAGAGACTAAAACTCAAAGCATTTAAGACTATTAAAAAATGTAGTTGACAATGTCCTTCTCAAAAATTAAACATAAAAATGTAGAAAATGCAGTTAATTCTAAAACTTGCTCGATAGTGAAATAAACCCAGATAGCATCAATGAGGATGGAGTCCTACAAATTACTTTTTTTTTTTTTTACTTTATTTCCATTTGTTAATTTGTAAATTGATACTCATTTAATTTTTTTTTAATGTTTATTTAAATTTATAATGGAGAAATGTGCAAATCTAGCAAAATATTCTTTGGATTATAAACAGAGAAAAATCACCAACCAAAGAAATCTGAACTGAGTTAATAATAAACTATAGAATTATATAGAATGCATACAGCTATAATAAAGTGAAATATTACAATAAACATTGTAGAGCAAATCTGCTGATTTAGCAAACTGCCTTATAAAACATAGGGATATAATGGGACAAGTGATTATGTTATGAATATAGAGCTGAAACATCATTCATAATTTTAACGAGTTAAATTTTAATCTAACTACATATATGGGGGTCTTCAGAAAAGCAATACACCAACAAATCAGATTTCCTTTCAGATCAAGCAGTTTGGTACCTGACTGCAAATGAAGGACAGGGTCTGTAAAACAAACAGTAGAAAAATGTATATCATTTCTATTTATTGCCTCTTCCCATATTGCAGCTGCTGATCTCTGACCCTAAACAGCAAACTATATTAAATTTAGCAGAAGTACAGCTGTACACAGATGCTGAAAATGTTGATGCGCGGAACATATTCCAATCCCTTGCTCATTCTGAACTAATATAAAAAAAGGTATAGATCATTTTTTGATTAAAAATATACATTACAAAGAACAACTCTGAAAGCACTCTGTATTTCTGTCATCACAAATTAAAATGTCTTCCTATCAGTAGACGATGCTATTCTACTGCAGTAAATGAAAAGGAAAAAAAAAATCAAATTAAAAGAAAAAATTAAGTGCCAGAATCTTAATTACTACTCAGGTAGGGTAATTGTCAGGTAGAACAGTCTTTAGGGAACATATAGCTAAACTGGGTCAGATTTAAGTCTCTGGAACCCACAGAAGCTTAGCACAGATACGGAAATTCACAAGCCTGGAGTAAATTGTAAGTACAGAGTACTCCTGTCCACTTATAAAATTACTTCTGAAACCTCTGGAATTTCTAAGATATAAGATAAATGCATATTACATGGGAAATAGTGAAAAGTATTACACTTAATTTAATCCAGAAAACACAGTATTATATGAAGATTATTACTGTGTTCTGGGAGCAGCCACAAGCTGTAGATAGAGAGGGTACAAAATGTTCACCAGACATTACATTTGTTTTAATCTAAAAAACATTTGTAAAATGTACTTGATTTTTAAATAATCACTTAACAAGGCAACAAACCAACTACAAACACATAATAAATAAGGCTATTAAAAGGTCACAATTGTAGTAAATTAGTCAGAACTATAAATGGGACATTAGAAACACTATGTTTTTCCTTATATGCTTAATAACCAGAACAAGAATTAAAAAAGAATCAGTTTATTTCAAAGTCTGCTTCTTATATTGAAGCACATATTAAAGCAACAGTACAATGTTCATAAAATATAAGTGTGATGCTGTAACATTTCTTACATGTCAGAATACTGATATTTGTATGTATACTAAAATAAGAATTTTAAAATTGTACAAATAGATACATTAAAAATGACATAGAAATAGGGCGCCTCCCACTGCAACAAGACAGAGTTTTTATATCTGGCACGTATTAGTTCAAGATGAAAGTATAAGCAAAAAGATTTACAAGAATCAGCAGTAACAAGTTTGATGCTCAAGAGACATAATAATTGTACATTGTACTGTACATACATCATATGGGTTTAAGCTGGCTGAATATTATATATTTCAAGTTTAAAAATGCACTACCATATAGAGTGTCCATAGTTTAAGGCGAAATTACAGCTCAGAACTGTTATCATTTCTAATTTGTGGAAGCTTCTTTGACATAAAAGATTTAGATGTTCATAATACATAAAAGATTCCCCTTATTTGTAGGTTCACTTTTAGCATTTTCCTTCATTTAAATATTTTGTATTTCTTAAGTGGGTTTTTTCCTCTAGAGAAGTTGGCAGCCAACTTCTATATTTGCCTTTTGTAGGAAAAGGTACTTCACAGTATTTACCACTTTCACGTCCTTTTTTTAATCAAAGGAATCCTCTCTGTCAAACTTAAATGTTTAAATGAGATTTTTCTTGATTTCTAAAAAAATACCTGCTTACATTTCTTCTGGATTCTTCAGAACATCGGACACAGTTCTTAAGGCCAAATCTTCAACTTTATTGTTAAGAATCATCATCGAAAGTGTCTTTGGAGCCATACAAGTCTGCAAGTTTCTTAAATCGAGGTCCCCAATTTTGTAGATAGTCGTAGTCCAAATCAGAATCTGTTGTCGCGGACTCTAATGAGCTAAGTGAACCAGCCACTGAGCCTCTTCCTTCATAGCCATAGATCTGAATAGAGTCATAAGGAGGAGCAGTTGGATCATTATCAGCCTCTTGTATTCTTGTGTTGATGAAATCATCAACATCAACACTATTAGGAGCTGGCCGAAGCCCTGGCCTTGGCATATACTGATACTCAGGTTTTATGTCTTTGCGAGGAATAAATCCATTGATTCCGTCAGGGTTCTGCAAAGTAGCTATGTCAAAAGCTTCAGTATCTTCCTCTCCCCCACCTTCATCATCATAAGTAATAATGTTCTCTCGGACATCTTCTTCTTCAAAAACAATCAGAGGTTCTTTTTTCTGTCTTTTCAGTGTTACAAACAACACTACAATGACTACAGGAAGGAAAAAAAAAAGCAAGTTAGACTGCCTTCTCCCACAGTAGCTGCTTTATAAGTAGATTATTGCATTCCCTGAAACCTCAGCTTTTGTGCTGCAGTTCACCACATATTTTTGCTAACATCTGCATTTTTAGCATACCTAGCTAGTAAAAGCATTTTTGTTTGTACACAGAATTGAACATACAGATTTGGAGCAGAATCTGACTTGGAGGCCTGTTACTAGTGGTGTTCCCCAGGGCTCAGTGTTGGGTCCAGTCCTGTTTAATATCTTCATTGACGACCTTGATGAGGGAATAGCATCGACCCTCAGCAAGTACGCCAATGATACAAAGCTGGGAGGAGTGGCTGACATGCAGGAACACTGCGCTGCAATCCAGAGAGACCTGGACAGGCTGGAGAGCTGGGCAGGGAGAAACCTGATGAAGTTCAACAAAAGCAAGTGTAAAATCTTGCACCTGGGAAGGAACAACCGTTTCTATCAGTACAGGCTGGGGGATGACCTGCTGGAGAAGAGCTCAGTGGAGAAGGACCTGGGGGTCCTGGTAGATGACAGGTTGGCCATGAGCCAGCAGTGTGCCCTGGTGGCTAAGAGAGCCAATGGGATCCTGGGGTGCATCCGGAGGAGTGTGGCCAGCAGGTCAAGGGAGGTGATCCTCCCCCTCTACTCTGCCCTGGTCAGGCCCCACCTGGAGTATTGTGTCCAGTTCTGGGCGCCTTGGTATAAGAAGTACAGGGATCTCCTGGAAAGAGTCCAAAGAAGGGCTACGAAGATGATTAAGGGCCTGGAGCATCTCCCCTATGAAGAAAGGCTGAGTAAGTTGGGACTGTTCAGCCTTGAGACGAGAAGACTAAGGGGGGACCTAATTAATGTTTATAAATATCTTAAGCATGGGGTGCAGGGGGAATCAGCCAGCCCCTTTTCAGTGGTCTGTGGAGACAGGACAAGGGGCAGTGGCTGCAAGTTGGAGCACAGGAAGTTCCACACCAACATGCGGAAAAACTTTTTCACAGTGAGGGTGACAGAGCCCTGGGACAGGCTGCCCAGGGAGGTGGTGGAGTCTCCTTCTCTGGAGATATTCAAGACTCGTCTGGACGCCTATCTGAGTGAAATGTCCTAGGGAGCCTGCTTTGGCAGGGAGGTTGGACCCGATGATCTCTCGAGGTCCCTTCCAACCCCTACAATTCTATGATTCTATGATTTGAGGCTTTCCATTTGGGCTGAATGCTATTCCTCTTACTAATTGCTTACTACTAAAAGGCTAACTCAAGAAAAACATTCGTGGGCCCCCAGTGCTGCATGAACACTGTGGCACTGCCTTTCAGCAGCTCAATCACATGTATATCTGCAACAAACCAAAAATGAATCACTATTCTCTTCTGTATATCTAAAACTGAACTCTAATTCTGTGTTTCATTTCCATGACAATGGATTTTTTTCTTGAGCAACACCTCAAAACCCATGCCTTTGTTGTTGTGCACCTTCTCACTTCAGATTTCTAAAAAATAACTTTGAAATACATAAAAAGACTATAAATAATTATGAGTAAAATATTTTGTATAAATATTTTCAAATCATCAGGAAATGCTTTACAGCACTTTCTTAAAAGCGGTTCTACTGAGCCCTTCATTTGTCTTCAACACAAGAGGAGTTAGAGGGAAATAGCTGGCAGGAGCCATTAATCCTGGCTGACCTCAATAAGGAACCTGTCATCCAGAGAAGATCACACAACTTAAAACTGTATGTCATGACCTCCTTTAAACAGTGACCCTGATTAACTGATATTGGGCCACAAAAGGACATTCTCCAAGCACACCTAGACAAATTCACTGGTGCTTGCTATTGCAGTTACCATATACTGCATTTCAGGCAGGCAGGTTAGTACCTTCTATAAAAATACAAGCTAAGAAATGAAAATTCATTTATCCATCTTGGAGCTGAAGACAAGATTAAATTTTAAACATAAGGGTAGAAGAGTAGTAAGCAAAGAACTTTTTTTTACCTAACAAAATCACAATACAAGCAAGAATGGCAACTAAAGCTCCAGTGCTTAATCCAGCATTGAGCATGTAGGCTTCGGCATTACAGGAGACCATGGAGCCATTGCTGTCACAGCCGCAGACCCGAATGGTGAGGGTGTTGGTGCTGCTCATAGGGGGAGTCCACCATCACTTATTACAATAGGAAGAAGATATAAATCTTGCTTTTGGCGACTAAATCCTTCACGTCTAACAAGCACACTTGCTGTGTTATCTGTTTAAAGAAGAGAGATAGTATCATTAAGTTTTTCCATAAAGTCGTGCTCTTAGTAAATATGGAAAAAATAGATCTTGCCACAATGACTTTGAATTATGAGATGCTTTAGCTTTATTTGTATAATAAACCAGTACAATGTATCGCTTTCCTAATGACCCAAAAGAAATTACAGCACTGTGTTTCATTATGCAGTACCACACTCAATTTTAATTATTTTAGGGTGATGAGTGTAACACAAGGAATTCAAAAAATCTCTGTTAGTACCTTTTAGCACTAGCTTCTTGGGAAATCCACAATATTTCATCAACTACCGGAATGATTGGGCCTTGGCATTGCTGTTTGAGCTGGTTTTAGTCCCTTTTTAGAATTAAAGCCTGCAACGGTGGGGAAAACAATCAAATCCCCCTGATTCATTGTTTTTGGGGTTAGACCTACAGCAATGGAAGGCAGAAGTCTGTACCAAAACAATCCCTGTTAACGAGATTCCCACCAAAATGAAAAGCCAACATCTGCTGTGTTAGCAGATTTGAACCTCGGTGTTGACCTGCTTCAGTAAGAAACACTAAACTAAGCAGTATTTAATTAGAACCCTTTTTTTACCCAAATTCCCAAAGCCAGAATTCAGAAAGCTTGATCATATGTGCACAGTATGTCTGGGCACATTTTGAATTATGTGGATATGAGGAAGAGTTTAAGGCACTCCTCTAACACAATTTCCAGTTGTTTTCGCTGCCTGCCATGGACCTCCTGGTGCAGGGCATGGAAATCAAGCTGCCATCTCAGACAAGAAACTCATTTTGGATAGTCCTTCATACTTCGTGGGCCAAAGCATTTGAAAGGGAAGTGTGTGACGTGAAATACTGGGATGAGCCAGCCAGTGCTTCCTGCTCCCAGCCACCACAAAGGCTCAGAAGAACAAACAGCACTTCCTTATTGTGTTCCTTGTTTCTCAGTTCTCAGACCAAACCTAAGTTTATAATAAACATCCTGAAGTAAATAATATCAAACAATCATATCTGTGGCTTTCAGACCTTCAAAAGCTAGTTTAGGATGAGGAATTACTTCACACAACCTTTTCTTTTTTGTCATGCTTTTTTTTTTCATAAAAGAATGGCTCTTTTCTCTACTGATGAGAGTTATTCACCTCCAACGGTACCCATTTTACTATTGCCTCTGGGTACTGCAGAAGATTAATCATTTTCCTGTTGAAGAGTCAGCATAAATTCCAGAATTTAATAATGCAAATCATAAAACCTATCTTAATGATCTAATCACTGCTCTTTCCATGAAAGTTTGTGAATAAATTATACCAAAAGAGAAGTATTGCTTTATATTAAACACCCTTGCAGGCCGTACCACTGACACAGGACAAGGTCTGAAACCATCCCCAAATTTTGTGGACATAGGTCAATTTATGGGATGAGAAGGATGTTTACACTAGGGCCCTGCTTAACTGGTTCTCCCACTAATAATTTCTGCAGATCTCACCAGAAAGAGTGATTTTTTTTTTTTATGACTGTCCTAGATAGGCCTGCTTGCTACATCCCAAATTAATTCAATATCCCCCCTATCTGCACCTCTCCTGCCAGGCCCAGCACACTTGCTGCCCATTGTGGTCACCTCGGCTTGACAGAACTATAGTCTTACTGAAGTCTTACAAAAATGCTGTCTGGGTAGAAAACAACTTGCTAACTTCTGCTTTACAGGATGGTCATATTTGCTAAGGACAGAGAAGCTGATAAAGATCTGGTTATTTGTTACTTGTGGTTTTTGGAGGTGCCCTTCATCTCTTTTCAGTCTTTCTAACCTCCTAAATGTATACATGCAACATTTGCCCAGCTAGGCTCTGTAGCACCATCTTTTTAAAGGATTTTAATTATATCAATGCCTGTATGATAGGAGTCTTATTTTAGAACTTTAAATTAATGGGCTTAAAACAATTTGGTATAAATAGAAATGTAATGTCTAATATCTATTAACCTATCAACTAATACTTGAACTAATATATATTGATATGGAATAAAACCATTCCACAGGGTTCTCTAAAATGCATTTAATAATTCATTTCCTCAACATGAGAACAAAGATCTGCTCTATTAAATGAATGATCACAACAGGACAGATTATTCTTGTGGTAAAAAATATGAACACTAATAGTGGGTTGAGCTACAACTGCCTAGAGGCTGCAAAGACAATATGGGAGGAAACACAGACAACATTATATTTTAGTATATTTAGTCCGTCAGCTACACATAGTGCTGTATGTTTCTTGAATTTTGGTGTCTTAAAGAGTAACTAGAAATAAGAAAAGGATCGCAAAATATTTAGTTAATGTATAGACTAGCCAATTCCACTGCAGTCAGTTACATTACACTAAGGATGAATTTGATTTATCTGGTTTAACTTGGAGTGAGTTCTAGTTTTAAATAAGTTTTAAAAACAAAAAATCCAGTCAACACGTGCAGCTAAGGTTCAAAGGAACTACCATACATCAGTCCTAAAAGGTCATTTTTTAAAAACTTTATGTTCACTTCTCACATTTAGAAGAAACATATTATCTATGAGGAAAAAAAACCCTTTTTACCTAGATAAAAGATAACATATAATCCTAGCTAATATTCTCATCCATGCTTTTTCATTATTTTCAAGTCCCAGGACTATAACTATAATCCAGGTATAATGGCATCTTTTAAGCCCAGAAACAGAAGTTAAATGTCAATACCAGCTTAAAACTATTACTTAACACATATGGGAGCTACTTGACTGACAGTCTTAACGAACACAATGGGGGTTAACACGAGACAGAAGAAAGAAATTAGCCCTCTCAACACCATCCAGAAAAATACACGCACTCTCATTTCTCCAGCTATTATTGTCTGGGCTATCCAATATCCCAGTGTTGTAAGTGAAGATTACCTATACTCTCCATGAAATCGTCACAATTAGGAGTTAAAACCGCATTACTTTATGGTGATCTTCAAGGTGATCTTCCTGACCTTTGATTTTCATCCTTTTCGCTGGTGAACTTATTGATGGCTTTCCAGGTTTTTCTCTACATACAGGCAAGCGTAGCTTAGCTTCTGTGGGCTTGCTAACATATATGTTTCGTAAGGAGGCTTCTAGATAAAAGAAGCCGACTGCAGTGTAAACATTATCAGCTATATCAGAATATGAGTGCTGATTCAACAAGAAATCTGAACAGTTTCAGGTGTACAACTGTCTAAAATCATTACCAGGCAGTGGCAATTGCTGTGGAGACTTCCTGGCAAAGTCCCATAACTTTGCTGTTCATATGTTTCAAAATGTCTTGATTAAAAGGTCTGAAATTGAAAGCCAGAGGACAGGTTTTTATTAAAAAAGTAGATTTCAGTCACTGATTTTAGTGGACTCACAAATTTAATTTCAGTCTTTGTAAAGCGCGTTTGAGAACATTCCTGCACCTCACTTTTGCCATCGGGGTGTAATTCGTCCTTGCGTGGCATGGTAAAGCAAGGTGGCTGCACTCCATCCAGCGGCACTGGCTGTGTGCCCTGCCTCCACGCAAGGTGAGTGAGCCCAAGTAAAGGGCATTTCAGTTTAGGACAGAGCAGGATTAAAAGCAAGAAATGCATTTACTAAAAATCCATCTCTCTGCTGTGAAGTGTCATGAGTCTCTACTGTTCTTTTGAAGCTCTGACTTCAATGGGAGTAAAATTGAACAGAGCCTGGGCAAACACAGTGCTGTTTATTTACGTGTGTTTTATCACAGCATGTGATAAGTCATTATCTCATGTTTTCTATGGAAGGTAGTCTCAGCTGAAAAACTCTGTAACACAGTAGGCTATTAATAGGATGTAGAATGTGATTACGTTTTTTTTGATTACTGCAATATGTGATTACTTTTAGGAGTTGGTAGAAAGAAACTCTATTAAATGATAATTATAGGACTGTATTCACTTTAAAGTTCTGTAATAGACCCAAACACTGGAGTTTTCATTAACTGTTCTCCACAGTTAATAAAGCCATTTTTCTTTGAAACTAGCAATTCCCTCTGAAAGCGGTGGCATGGTATATAGACTGCTCAGATTTACCACTGAAAAAAACCTAAACCTTTAAATCATCATGTAAATTATTTTTCTTGCAAATGGTAACACACTCTCTCTCTGAGAAGTTTTTTTTATATGAAAGTAGATAGAATTTTAACTTTTTTTACTCTGTCCCCTACCGTATCTTGCTTTAAAAACCTCCACAGAAATAGTTGAACTAGTAGTGTCATTGGATTGAGGATTCTACAAAAATGAGGAAACAGATGGATTTCGTTACACTATTCACTTCCCAAACGCACAACTATACAGGAAGATTTAATCCTTAAATACTGTCCCGCAACCGTTTGCAGTATTGTCAGGTACAGTCACTACAATCAAGAAACATCACCTTTTCAATTACAAACCACTTTTGTTTGGGCTAATTTGTCATTAAAAAAAAAAAACCAAAGAAAAAAGAATGAATTTGCTGCATATGGAAATGAAGGATTAGTGGAATTGGCTAGACTCAGGAGCCATAATACCCTTTGCCTGCAGCTGTATTAGAGCATCTCAATTCCGACCTATGCTTCCTCTGTTAGATTATAAAATCTAATCCATTTTCAGTTTGATACAGTGACCAGAAAATGATTTTTTAAAGAAAAACTTGGCCTCTGGGTCTTAAGCAAGGAATAAACTCATATTTACTTATCTCTAAAAATACTTTCATCAATTTTTCAAAAATTGTGTTTTACTGCTTTAAAGAGAATAAATATAACCCCTTCACTGGATCCTTTATGAATTGCTTATGCATATACAAGTGTCAAGCACTTGGCAACAGTATTACTTTTATCCTTAAAAAATAACAGAAATTTTGTTTGGGAACTCTGATGATAATTACCCTCACTTCAGATGTTGATAGAGAGATAAAGTATGCTACAGCATAAGACTTGAGAGAAAAAAGTTTTTCCTGAAATCATGTATCTGGATCATGTTGCCTTTTGTACTTCTGACAATCTAGAAAAAATAATTTGGAATCAGAATTTAAAGCAGCCTAGCTGAGTTCTACTTTCCAGAAAAAAGTCAAGTTTCCTTCAAACATTAAAGCTTGCTAATTAAAGCCAATTTCTTAGATGCTGAAGCAGCTCTTTCCCTGTACAGGTAAATAACAAATGAACATTGAATGAGAATATCATATTGATTATCACTAAGTAAACAGAGTAAATATGTATAATAGCTGAAACTGCCTTTTTTCTTTTCCCCTCTCTGGCTTCTTCAACCTCTGGCAAGTTAGGTCCACTGATATGATGTTAGATCATTTAAGTTTTAATGCTCAGCTATGCCTGGGATTTTTTGCCTACATACCCATTGATATACCTGAGATACACTCAATCATGGTATGCTGCACAACAGAAATCCCCATTTCTATTTCCTACAAAAAGCTAGCACGGGAGTGATTTTATTCCGTTAGGAATCTAGTCTGTGTCTCTTGTGATCCACGATTTACAAAAAACAGCATGCAAAGTAAGGTGAACAAAATAAAGGCAACCTAACAATTTGTGCTGCCTTAGCTAATTTTAGTTTAGGAAGTAAGTTTTCTTCAAACCAACAATATCAGACAGTTACATTTAGTGAATGTTTCTGCCAAGAGTTTTTACCCTCTTCTTGAGAGATAAAATAGCAGTGGATTGTTCATGTATGGCATTATTATAAAATTTAAAACAAATATTCAAGAAAATGAAAGTGAGTTAATAAGCATTATATTATCCCAAGAACATCCTTGTAATTCAGCTATAATTCTTCTGCTTCCTCCCCTAAATCTCTGGAAAACAGACATACTGTCAAAGTTAATGAATCTGCTGTTGGATGACGTTATGTTGGCTATTAGTTTTACTTTGTCATTTCTTTGGACTCTAGTATAGAGGGAATCTTCACACAAACCTCTGTTGTCTCTGAGTGTAAAATTTGGATTATGAATAATTTCAGGTGGTAAACTGAAGATAAATCTTGGTCCGTTGGCTGAGTCATCCCTGTCATCAGCACTAATTGTAATAAATGGCTGTAAAAGAAAAGTACTCTGTAAATGAATGGCTCCTTCTCTAGATACATCACATATATATGGCATTCTGAGAAAATCTCTCGAATACAGAGTATTGAAATAACAGAACTCCCCCATATACCTCAACAAATGCATGCAACTACAGACACAGAGCAGACTCAAAACTAGAACAGGCAATCTTTTTTTTAATTATGTTTAGCCAACATAGAATTATAGATATAAAACAATGCATCTATATATACACGCATTCTTATATAAAAATACGTACTAATGGTAACTTAATAGACTAAACAAAATTCTGCAGAAAATTCTCCAGCTCAGAGGCACTTAGCACAATGTCCTTTCAAACTGCAGAAGTGCAGATAACATGTGGAGCCATATTTCTCCATGACAGTAACCCCTCTTCCTCACAACTGTTCAGGGATAAATATGTAGGCTAAACCCTACGAACAGTGTATTCTGATTTTTCCTGTAAGATGCTGAGTATTTCTGTAATATCCAAAACAGGCTCACACAGCTGGGAAAGCTGCCCCAACCACCTTCATTGCCCCTGTCACTGTGGATACTCACAGTCCTATTCAACACACGAAGCACCGTAACTATACCTGTTGATACCATTCAAAATAAAAACACAGGAAAGTGCCTTTCTGTGTGCTCCAGGCATTTTGTTTGTTTACTACTACTCTTTTAGCTGCCAACACAAAACTGGACTAACACCCTGAAGAAAGAAATTCATGCTCAGGGAAGGTGGTGGGCACAGGCATACCTGATTGCTTCGAGCATTCTCACAGACAAACGCTTCATAGGCAACTGCAAATTTTGGAGCATTGTCATTGACATCAACGACCTTAATTGCAACTGGAACTTTGGCTTCCTGATGTTGCTTGTCTAAGGGAGTAAGAAAAAACAAAATGAAACAGAGGCAGGAAAACCTCTGAAAACAAACAAAATCCCAGCTGTATCCAGGTAAAAATGAAATAGGCTGAAGTATTTCTGTTGGGAATTACTGCAGCTTATCAAAGTGAGACAATTAAAAGGCTATGGGATTTATGTCATTGGTTATTAAATACCTCAGTGAAATACTTACGGACTTCAACTGCAAAGACAGAGATATTATGCCAAGCAATTTCTTCCCTATCCAAAGCTTTTATTGTCTTGATATTACCATCTTCTGGATTAATAGTAAAATATCTTTCAAGGTCAGTGTGACGATCAATTGAATATCTAAAGAAGATTGAAAGTCCGTAATTAGATAAAAGAAGATGTATTAGTTCAATACACCCAAATTTGTTCCATATCATTTTTATATTTAAACAATTGTAAGTAGCACACTTGTTACCCTTAGTATCATTGTCAATGGGATGATATGTGTTCTCTGAAAAAGAGATTTACCTGGTAGATTCCTACATTTAGAAAAATATTATGTCAGAATGTTTGTTGTAAAAAACAAACAAAAAACTATTGGCTTTTGAAGTCTCGCTATTAATACCCTCAAAATATTATGTATTTTCTTATTTTATTAAAAATGATTAAAATATCTACTGAGATATTTATAGGTTTTGTTTCATATTAACCATTAAGATCTTCTGGGTCTTTTGATCTTTTGAGTACTTAGAATGCTAACTGATGATACCAGATTATTTAATAGTACCCATTATCTACACATTTGTACAGCTTTATGCAGTTCTACTTTTTGAATCTTTCCCCTGCAATTCTTTGAAATGTTAACTGGACACACAAAAGAGAGGTTTGTAATTTATTTTACACTGAAACCTTGAAAAATTAAAATAAACCAGTAGACAACTACCCAGTGTAACTGCAGAAAAGATGTGTGTATGTGCATGGCATTAGCTATTATCCGATGTAATGTCTAGTCTACTGCATAGATTTATATATTTTAAGAAAAAATATGCTGTGGTAACAGCATAGGATATTTTATAGAAAATACTTAGAACAGAGTCTAACAAAGATGTCTTAAAGTACATTTTAAGTAGACATATCTATGGCATGCTTTCTTACTGCTACAGGCTTTGAGAGACTAGAAGTTTATGGAACAAGACATAAAAGCAACGCTTCATGGTTAAAGTTTTTAATACTCTGGGTAAATATTAAATATTACTTGGTTAGATCTATCATCACACTATCTTAATAACTTGAATAGCAATTCTAAAAGTTAATGCTTAGAAAGAAACCACCTGCTCCAATGAAGCATACCTTATAGCACTGTTTGCAGCGTCAGGGTCTTTGGCATGTACTTTTCCAACCACAGTACCAGATGCTGCATTTTCTTGTACTTCAAAAATATAACTGGGTTTTAAAAACACAGGTGGCTCATCAGCATCTTCCACTGATATCTTCACTGTTACTGTGTCCTTGAATGGCCCATTGCTGATGAACTTCGGATCAATATGTACATTGGCTGCTTCCACCTTCAGACTGTAGGACTTTTTGGTTTCAAAATCTAATAGCTGCAAGAAATAAGAAGACAATGCATTCTGCGGTTAGGAAAACTGGAGTGTAAAAGCAGTAAGCAGTTCCCTAGTATTCAATGACATAAAACACATGTGAGCATCTGTCAACAAGCTTGGACTGAAATGTGTATATTTAAAAACATAAAGACTCAAATGGAAGGAGCTACATTCTATGTATGGAGCAGCATAGGAAGGCACTCAGAAAATCATGACAGTCCTTGTCTTGCTCTTTGCTTCCTGTATCATTCAAGAAACCATCCTTACTGGGAAAATTAACCTTTTCTTCATGCAACCTTCCAGGTAGCACAGAAGAGCGATGGATAGGAAAAGGATTCCCACAAAATGTCAGGCTTGGTCTATCCCAAGCTGGCAAGCTCCATGAGATAGGAACAGAGAAGTTTAATTATTTAAGCAGTAGGGTGAAATATGAAGATGATTTGCAGTGCTTTCATTTCATAGTTCTTTCCATCCATAGATCTCATAGCATTTTACAAAGGGCAGGTGAAACAATGCCACATGAGGTAAGTCCTTTTGGGAGCCTGATCAAAGTCACAGCATATCTGCGTTGTTATTGACATGAAATGGCTGCAGTGTTGCAGTATCGGAGACTCAAAATGATCATGCAGGTGCCAACCACAACCCACAAAGTATGCTAACACCATAGATTGAGTGGTGTGACGGTTTGCCCACGTTTTAAAATACATAAAAACTACATTCCCACCTCTAGAACAGATACAGTAATTGAACCACAGCATAGTTTTGACCAGAGGAGACCTCTGGGTCTCTTTCTGAGAGACTGCCCCAATGTACAGGGCGGGACTAACTTTGAAGTTAAGTTGCCCAGTCCTTCTCCTTTGAGTTTTGATTATCTCCAAGAGAGATGAATAGCTATAAAGAAACTAAGGGCAAAATAATAATGCTTAAATAATGAATTAAATGAATTTAAAATTCATTTAATAACGCTTTTAAAGATCACACTGATGGATTGTATATGAAATCACCTCGGTATTTTTGCTGCTTTTCGCATAGCCTGTGACTCCTTCAGAACAATATTGTGGACAATGCACAGCTGAAGAATTCAAACTATAGGGCATGAGGCTATTCAGACCGAACATAAAGCAACAGTGAATGTCTGCTACTTGTCAGCACTAGGCAAAACTTCATTAACAATGAAGCTGATGGCATTGTATTTTACCGTGACTTTTTATTATGAATTCATTTAGTTTGTGCAATTAATCCACTGTACAGTATTTATGTAACTCTTCTTGGTTACTTTCTTCCATTCCAATTCAGCTACTGGGGAAATGGAATATTAAGAGTTAATCACAGCTTTAGAAACAAATTAAGTGAAATTGCAATTACTGATATTTTAGCTTAGATGGTAATCCATTATTACCAAATATTCTGCCAGCAACAAAGAATACTACACTTAGTATTACTCACCTTCTTAAGTTTTACAACACCTTCCTGAGTTTCATAATCTGTTGTAATTTCAAACATATCCATGCCATCTCCATCAATGATGCTGTAAGCTACTAAACCATTTTCCCCAATGTCTGGATCTTTGGCCTTCACTCTGCCTACTTCCTCTCCTGGGACAGCTGCTTCTGACACTGACATCTGGTACACACCTGGTGGAATAAAAAAAGGCATTTGCCTTAAGTATGCAGTCTGTTCTTCAGTTGTATATTTACTCATTTAACTTGTAAGTTCAAAATAAACACAGTAATTTTTTACATTTTCAAATCCCCTGAAGGAATGTTATGTTATAAAGAGCTCTGAGAAGCGAGTCATCTGTGAAATCTTAAAACACATTGCTAATCTATATAGCATTACCTATTCACTGATGTTATAGACAACATCTGTATACCTCTGTCTCTGTTCAGGGTGGGGTTAAAAGACAACCAATCAGTCAGAATGCAGAAATTGTTGTGACATCAAGGTTATCATTCATATCAGATATGCTATTACGAAAATGGAAGGAAAATTCTCTTTCATAAGACTTATGGTTCGACCTTCGACTCTGTAGAGTTCAGAAGCATTTCAGGAGCCACACAACGTATACAACGAATTGGATAAGAGCTCTCTGCTGTTTTCTATGGCTTTAATTAAAGCCATAGAAACAATGATGATTAGAATTTAACACAACAGAGAATACATACCAATTTATATGGGATTCCATACCAAGAAAAAAAAGGCTTTCCTTCGTCAAACTCCAATAGGAGAGCAAACCATTCCCAAACATCCCATAGATGTGTGGCCAGACAGGTTTTTCCTTGCATATTCAGGAACACCGTAGGAGAGCAATACTATTTTCAGATAAATCTCTCTCCAACAATTGTCATTCAGATAGCATTGATTCCAGGACCTTCCCAACCCACTCCAGAGTTCAGACAACATAACATGATCCGAAATGTACAAATATATGTCAGCTTTTTCTGACAATTCATCAGCATTAGTGAATCAGGAAAAAAAAGTATGAAAAATTAAAATAATCTAATTCCCACCCCCTCACACTCCACACCCCCCCCCCCCATTTTCTTTGGAACATCAGCACCCTAGTAACATCAGGAGACTTACACCAGGCAGGGACTTGGCTCATTACCTATAAAAACAACTGGCACATGTCATTGAAATAGGTCATTAACTCTAGTCACGAAGAACCCCGAATTTAAATTTAAGCACTTAACTCATTAAGGGTTCGAACAATGAACAAAAAACCCAACCAACCAAAAAAATCAGTCACTTGGGAATTTATATAAACAGGTAAAACCCTGATTTTGAGTTACAAAGCATTCCAAGTTAAGGTTTTAAGTTGGGGGTGAATGATTAATAACTGATATTTGGCATTTTAATGTTAAATATTATCCCAAAACACTTAAACTGGCTTGAATTTGTAGACACAAAACCCCATCATCTGATTGATGAGGAGTTACTCAACAAAATACCATGTATGGGGGTGCAATTTATGATTTAGGGTGAAAAGGTGTGTTTGTGAGGTATGCAAAACCTGATACTTTCAGGGTTCAATAGTTTTCCTTTTTAGAATGGTAGAAAACGCTGACATAGATTTTTTTACATTCAGGGACCAGTTATGACATTTAAGTTCTTGCGTGAGGGTCCAGGAAGCTGCAACACTGGAAGAAGAGCTGTTGGAGAGATGGTCTTGTCCAGGATGTATCAGTATCATAATGGTTGCTCAGAGGAGAAACAGGTTGGGCTGGAATGGCATGTACACTGCAATCCAAAAAAACCCCAAACAACCCATGCAGAGATGAGATGCACAATGTGAGAACATTAATGTACTTCAATCCAACTGTGATGACTGAATCTGTTAATGTCAGCCCTGATTAATTTTATATGTGAAAAATAAATAGCATAGGTATTAAAAAATGCTTTATTTGACCACCAGCCATACACTTCAACCATCAATAAAAAAAATTTAATTGCACTAAATTTAGTTTGTATTGCCATAAATACGTCTCGAGGAGTATCCAGTCTTAACATTTTTCCTTATAGACGTTCACTGACAGTGTTGATAGAAGCAAAGAATGAAGCATCAGTGCTTAAAATGAAAGGCTGGGTGAAATAAAAAATAATGCTCACTCACTTAAAGGTCTGTCAAAGATCTGAAAAGGCACAGTCATGAGCTGCTAATAGATTGTGCAACACTCATCAAGGACCAAGAATAGCAAAAAACTTCAAGAAAGAACATAATGTAGATCTCCTTTCCTTTGCCTATCTTCATTGGAAAGCAAAGTGGATTTGTGCATTGAAAATGATTATTGTAACCATGCTTGCAAATAGCTATGGAGTACAGAAAGGCATGAGAACACTTGGAGACTTTTTTCAAACACTGTAAATCTAAATGGAGAGCTTTCTGGTGCATACACACTATCTGACTACTACATAGTGCAATTCTCCCAACACAGAACAACTTGTTCCTACCCAATACATGCAGGGATTTTTGTTTTAATCTCCTATTTCCCCGTAATAACTTTTTATAGTTCTTGTGGTCTGAGCAGAGTAGTAAACACCACTTGATTTTCTAAAGTGTCTTTTACATCCACACTATAATTATGAAAATGGAAAAGGAGGAAAATCAGCTTATTCCAGCAATGCTGCAGGGCACTTATCTTTTCTAGTATTTTTGACCGATTTGGTTTAACACATGGGAGAACCCTCAAGAAATGAGCTTTTTTCTCCATTAACAGAGAAGTCCAGACTGCGTCTCCCTGATCATCCCTGATAGATATATTTATCACATAACATGGTCCAGTTGTTTTAAAAATTAGATGTAGGGTTAGGAATCTTTGTTATCTAATGTTGACCTTAAAAAAGTCTCACTTTGCAACACAAAGCAAATAGTCTAGATACTAAAGCTTTATATGTTACTACCAAAACGTGCAATAATATTTACCTATTTACATGTGTGCTGTGATAATTCTGCTTTTTGAAGTTTTGAAGATGTCTGATACTATACAAATATGGCTATTAGTAGTAAATGTGAATAAAGATTTTGTTGTTACTTACTCTGCGGGAACTTTGGTGGATTATCATTGACATCTGTGAGTGTAATCGTCACTTTGGTTGTCCCTGAGAGGCCTCCCATGTGTCCTCCCATATCTTTTGCCTGTATTACAACGTGATACTCTTCCTTAGCTTCTCTGTCCATATTCGGAAGGGCAGTTCGTATAATTCCTATATATAACAAAGGAAACATGTCACACACCTATTTTCACAGGTTCACATCACAAAAATTGGATACTGCCTTTTTAGCTTGTATTAAAATACAGTAGTATTTCAGTAAGGGCACAGGTTCTGTTTTCCCTACAGTGTGCAACACGCTATGCAAGAAAAGTAGCCCAAATATTCAACAGAGCTGAACATAGAACAACCATGAACAATTACAGTTCAGCACAGAAACTGGCATTTCTATCATACCATATCATAACACAAAAGAAATAGCGTATGATCTTTCTAGTGTAGTGTGCCCAGAAGCTCTACTTAATGCCAGGAAACCAACCTGCAAAAGAGCTTAGCCAGAATCAAGAGAACCAAGGAAGCTTTGCTCAAGCCCATCAGTAGATAGACCCAATTGTACTGCCTCAGTCAATACATTTAGTTCACGAGGTCCTACTCAAATAAACTGCTCAATAATACCTGTTTGAGCTTCCACAGAGAAGTACGGCTGACCTTCAAGAATGCTGTAAACCAATTTGGCACTGTTCCCATAGGTAGGATCATCAGCATCTGAAGCTGTTACCTGAATAACTGATGTACCTAAAAATGGAAAGCAAACACAGAAGGAATACAGTGAGAAGCAAACACGCCTGTAAGAACTGTGCAGAGATGCTTTCAGTCATATGGCATAACTATTTCTTAACTTTTTTATTTCTGGTAAACTAAAAAAAAAAAAAATTACTTGGCAATTTATATACAACAAAATAAGACTCATATGATCCAAAAAGATATGTCACCAGCTGTGATGTGGGATTAATGTTCTAAACAGTGAAAATATAAAAGTCAGCAGTCACTCTGTACCATTATGGGGTTTTTCCTCAGTAGTTTAAGTGTTATATTGCTTTTGTCTTTAGACAGCCAAACAATCTTTTTCTTTTTACGTTTTCCTCTGTAAGGTTCAGAGAAAACGTTCCTGTAAAAATCTCTGAGATAGACAGAAGCTTAAACAGGAGATGAAAAGAGAGTGTGGCAGTAACTCCTTAGCATTATTGCACAGCTCTGCCAAAGGAACGATCTTGGCATATACCCCAGAGACTACACAGTTCATAGGTTCCAGGGGGCCCTCACATCCCTTCTTAGGAAGAAATAGTCCTGTTTTAGGACCTATCTAGAGACACTTCAACCATGACAGTTAGTAGCTGTGCGGGGTTTGATTTGGTCAGCAAATTAGATAAATTGACTGAGTCACTGGCTGAGCATGAAGTAAATGTTACTTCCCAAGATTCTAGACAATAAGAATAAAATAAAGCCAAGACATACTGACAATGCAACACATTCCATAAGGCCAGGAACGGAAGTGTATTTATGAGTACTTACCTACATTTGATCTCTCTGGCACATTGGCATGGTAGTTTTCATGAAGAAACTCAGGTGGGTTGTCATTTATATCTTGAACTTTAACAATGAATTCAGAAGGTGGTTCCAAAGGTCTGTTAGTGTTCCTGTCTACAGCTTGTGCCGTGAGAGTGTACTGAGCTCTCTCCTCCCGGTCCAGTGTCTTTGTTGCATGGATGTTCCCTGATTTGTCATCAATAACAAAAATTATTCCAGCTCCTTCACCTGAGAGAATGTATTTAATATTTCCATCTCCAGAATCAATATCCGAATGAAGCTATGAAATGAGAAAGAGACATACATTAACAACATGATATATATTTCATGTCCATGTTTATGAAACAAGAAAAGTCATGAAATTACTAAAATTTCATAGTTTTCAAAAAATCTTGTCTTACATCACGCAATAACCCATACTCAGGTACACGCTGTGAACATTTCTGCCCTACATTCAGAGCAGCTGGCTGTACAGACTTGCATGCTAGTATGCATAAGGGTGCTACTGAGACCCAATCTTTTAGATTTAAGGAAGAGAATACATGAGGAGGTAGTTAAAACAGGATTTTTGTTCAAATGAAGGTGAAAGGAAGAGTTGTTTTTACAAAGATTTTGTACACTTCATACTAATCATATTCTAGTAGGTTGCACGTTAAAAAGCTGTTACATGACAGTTGGCATGTAACAAATGAGCCAATCAGTGATTGCCAACTAGTTTTTAATTACCCCCTCTTCGATATAAAAGTAATATCAAATGCTTACTAGACACTCTTACTTTTGCAACCAATACACACTGCAGTTTGATGAACCAGGGAAACACTGAGCCAAATTATGGATTTATTGATTTTATACTTGCACCCACAAATTGCACAATACTAACCTTCTTTTAAATCAGAATACCAAGAATGATAGAATGGTATTTGCTGTCACTGATCCTGCTCTCCACTCTCTGTGCTGGGGTTAAGTCAGCAGAGTTCTACTAAGCATTTATAAACTGGAAAATATACTGGTTTAGTAATGTATTTATATTCTGTTAGTGTTAGACTGTAACAGAATAAAAAGTTTGCCCAGGATGTGTGTACATATACATGTGCACACAGATCTGCATCTCCCTCTACAATTACCTGTCACACATTTAAAGTGACTGATAACTTGAAAATGAAAAAATGAAGATACCCACTGAGCAGCATGCTTTTACTGACCTGCTATGCAAGAAGTTACATTTTTGATTACTGTTTTTAAAATTGATGAATGAAAAAGAAATTCTTTCTTACCCTTCCTACTAGCACAGGATCTGGTCCCGTATACTCTTCTATAACAAAGAACTGATTCCACACCCAGCCCCTTTTTGAACGATGCAGAACTTGTCCTTCTTTTCCTTTTTCATGGTGACCATGAAGTGATGGCCTTGCGTGGTTCAGTTTTTCTGTAGTTATGGCATGGCTGTAATACAGCATGCCCAGGCATATAAGAGCGGCATGTAAACAATTGTCCTCCTTCATTTTTGGTTATTTTGTAGGCACAGGAGTATCCAAGAATCTACCCCTTCCACCTTGGAAGTCAAAAAGTTTGGGGCTACAGAAAATTTTCAGATAAAATGTTCTGCACATAGGATGCCACCACACATGAAACACATCACTTTAATGCTCTGCAGCTTCCCAGCTTAATTCCTGAAAGAAAGTAAAATGGAGATTGTCAGTTCTTTAATGTCTTTGAGATGTAATAACTTTTTTTACTATGCAAAATAAAACTAGGACTACATTGGAAAATTTCAAGATAAGAAGACAGGTAAAATAGATTAATAATTAGGAAAGAGTGAGTAATGAGCATATTTGGTGCTTCATTACATGCAACTACCACCTTGTGAAGTCTTCTGACTTAGAACACACATTTGAGATACAGAATCATATTCTCTCACGATCCTTCCAAATGGATTTAGTCCAAGATGCAAGGTAACTGTAGAAATACCTAATTTATTTCTAAGCCATCTTTGGAGCTTAGATATGTAAGCCTTAGATACAAGCTGTTAAGCCATAGGTTTAGATATAATAAAGATACCAAGATAGTTGCTTATCAACTGTAGGTTTAGATATAAGTAAGATGCCAAGATAACTTGCTTATCAAGAATGGAATATTTCTACTCGTGCCTGGAAAAAGGCCTTTTCATAACCAACCAAACCATTTAGCTTTTAATGGAATATTTCTACTCGTGCCTGGAAAAAGGCCTTTTCATAACCAACCAAACCATTTAGCTTTTAATGCTAAAAATAACTATGTTTTTCTGGGCAGGAGCAGTGGCTGACAGAACTCCAAGGATCTACATTTTGGATTTAGACCCTTGAAGTAGGGTCTTCTACCTCCCTCTGAGGATGAAATCATCAAAGTGGAGATTGCCAAAATTGATTGCAAATTCTGTCTTTGTGCTGTAACTGCCACAAGCCAATAAAAACACATTCATATACTTTTTACTATAATAATTGTTTTGGCTATTTATTCCTACCTTCCCTGTGATTTAAATTACCAGAATTATATTGATTTCTTACTTTCAAATAATTCTTAAAACACTAGGTCAGAATTAATATTTGAAGCAGAAATTGCATAATACAGTGAAACCTGAACTAAAGTCTATACCTCCAACAGCTAACAATCCATCATAAAGGCCACTTTGATTTATCCCTGGGGTTTCCAATACATTCTCCTTTAATCTTTACAGAACAGCCAAATTTTGCAAGGTCCCTATGATGTTTGTTTCAGCTTTCAGTCTATTTCACATTTCTGTTCTTCAAGATACTAATAAAACACTCAATTTTATTTTCATACAGGCACATTTATAAATATATGTTACCACTGTCTGATTTCTTTTTGAGAAACAAGATCTTACCCATAGTATTTGTAGCAGATAAAATGACGCTATGGAGTAAACCTTGAACATACATTGCATCCTGTAACTCCAGCAAGAGATACACATATCACTAGTACCAAACCTACTCATCTTGGGATGAGTTTATGAAATCCTGAGTTGTGTCCTCTTATCCACATCATTTTGCACAGTTACATAAAAATACACACCCAATACTACCAGACAGGGGTTTTTTTAATAATTCGTAAATAGGAAATGAAATACTTGGTTTTATTTCCTAAAAAATAAGTTTTAATTTTTATTTTATTGAAAACTGAAATCACCTCCTGCACTGGGTCTGGCTGAGATGGAGTTAATTCTCCCCCCAGCAGCTGTCACAGTGGGATGTACTGGTGGTCAGCAAGGTGTTGATAATCCACAAGTGTCTTGCTGTCTCTCCAACACTGTCCCTCCCATGACCAGTAGCTGGGGGGAGGGGGTGGGGATGGGCAAGATCTTGGTAGGGGACACAGCCAGGACAGCTGATCCAAACAGACCAGAGGGATATTCCATACCATATGATGTCTGCTCAGCAATTAGAAGTGAAGACATAAGGGGACAAAGTGGGAGGGCATCCATTTTTAACAATATTTGTCTTTCAGAGCAACCAATACCCATACTGAAGCCCTGCTTCCTGGGAAGTGGCCAGACATCACCTGCTGATGGGAAGTAGAGAATAATCTTTTGCTTTGATTCTGTGTGCAGCCTTTTGCTTTTGGTGCATTAAACTGTCTTTATCTTCAGCTGCGAGTTTGGGGTTCTTTTTTTGCATCTTATTTTTCTCCCCTCTCTGTCCTGCTGGGAGGGGTGTGATGGCTTGGTGGTGACTTATCACCACACCTCAATTACAACACCACAATGGCTCCAGCATAATGAATTAAATGAAAGTCACACATAAAGATGCAAACATAATCTGGCTTCCCCAAGCAGATTTATTAAGTACATTTGCTGTATTGATTTAACTTTTTACTATTCTTATATGATGTCATATTACAGATGACTCATACCAGCAAGGAAGACGTGAAAAAAGAAAACAATCTCTATTATTTTGGTCAGAAAAATGCTTATATTCAGACACAATATATGTGTGAAGTGTGGAGCACTGTCTATGGATTTAGAGCTTATGTCATATCCCCATTTTGTTGAGGGGTAAAAATAAAGTAGGACTTAAAGGACCTGAAAACTTAGATTTAACCTATCTTGGGGCACTTTTTTGCCCCAGTTCTGCATCGAAAAAATAAAACTGAAGCCCCTACAATGCAGTATTCGCTTACCAAGTTTCCCTATCATTCAACTTTATTAAACCACAGAAAGTCAAGCTGTCAAACACTCTACTCATCCCACAGATGTAAAATGAGTTATTCTGTCCTGTTTGGTAAACACCTCTAGATTTACATCCTTGTGGGAGGTGTAAATGTAACCCCACAGCAAGCAGACTCTGAGGTTACGTCTTCTGGCTGCTTTGTCCACAGAATTTTATTGATGTAACCAAATTCTGCATATTAAGGCCAGTTCAGTCTGCTTCATAATTGCATTGAGTTAATCAACGATATTGCTATTTCAGACATAGCTTGCTATGGAGCATCCTTTGAGCCAAATAGTCTCCAGTGCTATGCCCAGTGCAGCTAATTAAGCTAGATACATACACTTGCTATAGGGATGTGTAGCATGTTACTTGTGTGCAGCAGTTAGAGGTGCCTGAGCTCTTGGACTGTTAAAGGGGATCTACATGCTCCAAACAGAAATTAAATAGGAAGGTATGTCTAGACAGCTGTACGTTTTTAAACCTGCTGTGAAATAAAGTATGCAAATTGCTTACATTAATAGATTTTGGATGCATTTGAAAATTAAACTCGCTGATAATTATTCTTCATTAACATCACATAATGATCTCAGCAATGAAAATACGTAAACAAATATGACCATTATTCCCAAACTTCTCAATACTGTTACGTAAATCAGTAAACACTTTATAAAGATGCTAAACAATAATGGAAGAGTCAAGCTGATACATACACTGCTTATTACCAGCTATTCAAGTGTGAAGTGCTGGAAACAAAATATTAATCACACATCCATGCTTAATTTACTAATAAGGATTTAAAGCAAAAAGTGTTCACTACCTTTTGTTTTATCCTCTGGATATACATGTGTAGAGGGAAGCAATAAGGCTACATGTCTTCAAGATAAAGAATACTATTATCTCTCATCCACTATTGGGACTGAAAAAAATAAATCACTAAGGCTGTTTATGGTAATTGCTTCTGCTCTGAGTTATAATGTGAAAGGACTCTGCTAGTAATACCAAGTTGGCTCTTTAGTAAGTGACCTACTGCTAGATAGTCTGCAATTAAAGCTTGAGCTGCAGGCAGTAAGGTCTCCCTGGCCTCCCTGTGCCCCTCTCGCCTCCTCCCTTCCTGAAGTTCACACTCTGTTCAGTTGCGTCGTGGTTGCCACAGCAGTAAGCCCTCTGACTTGTAGCGGTGCAAGAAAAACTAATAGAATAAATCAACAGAGTCCCACTGAAGTCAGTGAAATTACTTAAATTCAAACCAGCTACAGCTTGGCTTTTTATAAACTACTTTCCTCCTAAAAGGCAAGGAGGTGCACAAGATGCTCAAAAGTTAAAGCTAAAACAAACCTCATTAAAAAGTGAAATCAGTATTATTAACAAGAAAGAAGTCTTTTTTTAATCTTTTTTTTTTTCCCCACTTTAAAACTTTTATGCTTTTTAATGTTAATTCAGCTGCTGAAAGCCTTGAGTTTCCCATTTCTTCAAGCAGAAAATATGGAAAACACAGCTAAACAATTTATAAATCAATTCCTTTTCTCGTGGAAAACTACCTCATAATCCTGTAAGCATGGAATACAGACCTGTGGACAGCAAGTGCTGCAGTTGACTGGACTGCTGCTCCGCCAAGTGTCCTCAATTCTCTGTGCACTGCACTTTTATGCAGACACAGAGTTACATGACACAGACAGTGAACCGTCAGAATCGTTTGCTGGGAATGTTTCTAGCCATTTTAAGAAAATCACTGGTTTAGGATATTCTCGACATTATAGTTATGCCTCCACATAGATTATATTCCCCAACTACAGCAGAGCAAATGCCTGTGGGCAGTTGACCAAACTGCAACTGATTTTTTCCATTGCTGTTTAGACTTACACAATATATTATTCAGAAATTCTAAGTTTTCCTAAGAAATCTGTAAAAAAAAATAAATCTGCTTCCACTTCCTTAATATAACTGACACAGTGTTTGAACTGAGATCGACTTTGTCTCATAATGAAATATGCCATTAACATATTTTAACTGCATACAAACAAATGTTGGCACTCTTGGTATCAAAAAGCAGCACTATCAGGGGGAAACAAGAGTTAACTGCACAAGATTAAAACACATCAGAGGCAGATGAATGCAGTGACATTCCCAAACGCCGCCCAGGTAAGTTGATCGGCAAGGTATGCGTGACTGAGAAATGTTAAAACAGTACCTGGTCCACACTCTGAAAAGCAACATACACAGTGAGGTGTAATCATGGAAAGAGAAGATCTCCCTAAATAATTGTGAGAACATGCCTTCCGGGCACTTCCAGCTCCACAGATAATACGGCTATGTTTTGTACTTGTAGTTGTTACTTCTAGAGATGCAAAGCTATCAAGTTTCAATTTTAACATAAGAAAAGCCTGTTCTATGGTTAGAAAATAAAATCTACTGCTATTCCTCATGGAAATACACCATTTCACCAATTAAGAACCTATCTATCATAAACCTGGAAAATGATACATCCATATCCACAGGCTATGGTGCGGAGCAGAGCCAGGGTCTTGGCTGCTCACCACACAGCAGCTGCCCTCCCTCTCCCCATGCACCCTTGCACAGAGACTGCAAGGTGCAGACACTTGACAAGCAGGACAGCACAGCACAGCAGCGGTGTTATGGGGCTCTCTTAAGGGTCAGTCTGCTCTACAAAACTTCATGCACAAATTTGAATGGCTGTTTATAGATGACTAACAGACACAAATAAAGAACCAGCAAAGATGATTTTACTGACGAGACCACTGGCGGAAGTGAAGTCTAGCCAATTTTAAATTTCTTTCATTATATTTATACCAAAAATAAGCCCAAACATTCATGCTGACTTCCTCTGTGCTATGAAATGACCATATGCCAAATTGTAATAGACTAAACAATTTTTCTGATTTGTCTAGGCCGTAACTTCTGGATGATACATTAAAATAGCAATTGTTCTTCACAAGTACACTTGGAAGAAAGCAGTCAAAAGCACAGTGTAGCAATATAATAATAGATGATTATGTTCTGAAATGTTTTGCAAAAGCATCGAGTAAATATAGCAAGTTCCCAGTCCAAATGAGAGTTTAGCTGTAATTAGAATTAGTTGAAAAGATGAATGATTTATTTTACAGTAACTTTTACCATTAGACAAGGAAATGAATAGTTTTTTAATGATAGAATAAATATTGGATCATATTAGTTCTGGAGTTAAGAGTGCCTGAGTTTTGGGCATACGGATGGAGAGGCGGGAACAGCTGTCTGAGTCCCCCGCTGCCTGGGGAGGCAGGGAGGTACCTGCTGCAGCCAGGCAATGCCCCCAGCTTCGCAGGGGCCTCTCCTCCATGTAATGCAGCACAGCAAAGCTAACGAGAACCTGGGCATTTTTCTGCTTCTGGGACAGGGCACTTCTGAGCAGCCTCAGGGCTCATACTCTATGGTTTAACTCAAATGGTGAGCTAAGAGACTTTCTTCCTTGAATACTGTAATCAGGGTCATGAAAAATGAGCAGTTCACATGGAAAGAAGGTAGGAAAAAGATTTGCAGATCAAATAATCAGTTAAGTCCCACTGAGCTCATACTGGTTAATCTTTAGGGCATATCATGAATTTAACTACTTTGGGAGTTTTTAATAAAAGACACGAATTGAGGGATGTGGAACAGTTCTGTGCACAACTGTTTTCATTACTCATGTGCACTGGTGAATGTAAGCATAGCAGTGTGAATGCAGGCCTGGCAGGTATTTTTACCCACTTGCAGATTGCTGTATTCAAATACCTGGTGCCTAAGTGTTTTCAAGAGATTTATATAAATTAATGACAATATTTGTGAAGGATACTAGTTCTTGCTGCAGAAAGCTACTCTGCCCTAACGCTTCTAACTGCCAGGACCATAGTCCTTGCTCATCACTTACACAACAGAAAAATTAAAAACTAAAGGACTCCATAACCAGCAAACTGACTTTCTGAATATGACTAAGCCCATGAGACTAGTCACGTATGTACATCTCTGCTGGTAATGAAGCATTAAAGGCCAATGTGCAGCAGTCTAACATGAAACATTTTGTTTAAGTGACAAAAGCTCTGATCTCTGATACAGGAAAAGATTTTCCTGCTGCATTATGTAACTTGTAAATCTCATTTTTCCCAATGTGCAATTCTAAAACAGACCGCCAGTAACCAACTCCCTGTGAGCTCTTCTGAAACACTGAATCTCTTTACTTGCTGAAGCATATTTCAGGTCTCACTGGAGCGAACAGCAAATAACCCTCATCTGAATGCAAATTGATATCAAGTCTTTTGTGTCATTCACAAAACATAATTAGTCTTATGAGACTAAAGTATTTAGTCCAGAATAGGAATTTTTTCATATTTAAAGATACTTGGTAAGAAAAGAATTCTTTTAGTTATTCCACTGAATAATGAGAACCTCACACTTCCCCAATTTATAATCTGCTGTTTGGCATGGGACCATGATGCAATTGTAAAGGATTATAATCTGAGGCTGCAGTACTGCAGACCTAAGTGTGTATGTGTATATATAAAAAAATACATATAAGCCAAGATTTTAGGCATGTCCTACTACAGTGGGGTTCTAGGTCATGGCAAGATTTGTATGTACTAAATACATAAATAAAATCTTTACAGAACTGGTGGTTTTCATCTTTAGAAGTTACCTTATAAATGCTAAGTAAGTTTTGTTGAATCCTATTCTGAGTTCTGTAGAATACTATGAAAGGAAATCTTAATCCTTTGCATTTTTAAATTATGTTTTATAGCACTGTATTGGATTACTGAGATGTTTAAAGCAAATAATCCCCAGCTGCTCCAAAGAATACTTTTTGAATTGTAGCCATATTTTCCTGTAGCAGCTTTGAAACTCAGTATTAGGAAACCACAGACAAAACCATAAATTGATGGCTCTTTGAAAATAGAAGTCATTTTGCAGGAAATAGGGAGAAAAATAACCTCCTGACTAATATGATGTAATACATCTTTCAGTATCCACCTCTGAAATCATCATGGAATGAAAGTATTGTCACCGGGCTTTGATTTAATTTGCACTCATTCAAGAAGAGTGAAATTGCCATTTGGTGTGCCTCATACAAAGCAGTAGAAAGTAAGAAGACAACTTAGGACATTATGAAGTGAGTGACACAGAAATAAGCCTGAGAGTGTGATATTAAAAGGCTTGGGAAATGAAAAATGGCTGTAAACACAGTTTTACATTTACTTGCTGCCCTGGGGAGATCCACTTAAGATAAATGTGACAGAGGCTGTCTGTTTTTAAGCATAAACTCTACAGGAAAACAACTAGCATAAGAAAGGTAGTCTTATTAAAGAACATGGTGATTGATAGAGTCATTTGAAGTAATGACTAAGCTCTTGGTAGAGTTTATTTTAAATAGTAATTGTGTTCTTGTGCATCTGAGACAAACTGGAATTCTCATAATTTCCTGTATACTCCGAGGCAAATATAGCTGTAGCCTATGTCCATGCTACTTTCAATATTTTTTGCTATTATGTAAGTGGCTATAAATGACACCCTGAGGATGAAATAAATGACAACTACAGTCAACTTACTTCCAACTAATAATGTTATGCTTACATGTTAAACCAATCCTGAGTTTTTTCTTTTAAGAATTTAGACTTGGGAATGGTTAAACAACACTCATGCTGTGACTGATGGTCGTCTTGGTTCAAGCCAAAAATGAGACAGAAAGTCAAGATTAGGGAGTGATAACTGAAAACCTATTAAAAACTAACAACTACAGGCAGGCCTATTCAGCTACCAATCCAAACCAGAAAGAATTCCAACAAGCAATCCATTTCTGTTCTGCTCTGTAATCTCTTGCTGAAGGGCTGACAGTCTCCATGCAATCAGAAATCTAAACTGAATCTGTGGTATTGTACTTACAGCTTCATTTCTAGAGGCAGCTTCGGCAGTGTTACTGAAATGTCAAACTATTATAGCATCTTGTGTGGTCTTTATATGACCAATGGGTTCCTCTACAAAACATTTTTCCACTTTGGATATAATTCTACTAGACTACCTGATCCCCTGCCCCCCTTCGATTTGGTCTCATTTAAGAAGGAAAGTTTCTGATAAAAGATTGCCAAAGGAAGCAAACACAAACCACCCTGAGAGCAGTTTGTTTAAGTCTAACAACCATTGTGGCTCTCATTTAAGAGAAGTTCACATAATTAGATTCTCTGTAACACTTATCTTTATAAAACTTGACAAGTTAGTCAATTACAAGAGTCTCTTTTTCAAATACTTTTGCTAGAGAAAGAAAGGTGATTGCTAAATTTCTAATCAAAGAGCCTTCTCCTTTTCTTAGCTTTCTCAGAGCTGCAGGGAGAACAGTTCAGATCCTTCAGCCATGCACAGGTAAGGTTCTTTTTGATGGGTTGCTTAACTGTTCCAGTTTAGTGCAAGTTTCTTCCATAAAGAGCACAAAAGCCACTCTGAGATTTTTTTGAATGAGCAATTGAATTAATAATTATATTTTTTCATAGGCAGAGATTGTCTGTGAAGAGACCTATTTTGGCTTGAGAGCATAACAACCTCAGAATATTCAAATGCATTCCTAATACAGCATCAATAGCTCTAATAAAGGACACTATCACTGCTTAAGTACCTAATGGCAGGCTACAGCTGAAAGGACCAAAACTGCAAATTCAAATGATTATTTACAACACATTAAATGGCAAGATTATAATTCAAACAATATTTGCATGAATAACTTCTGAGATGTCTCATTGTAAGTTGGAACCACAGAATATTTCCCTTGAACTTGGAAAACAACCACACAAAATACACACAGTGAAAATGCTGCCTTCATTAGATACAACCTCCCCTTTGGCGCCCTGTGCAGCCTGACCTGGTCTAAGAATGAATCAGAGGAACGATCTGTATTTTCAGTGTTCCAAAGCTACAGGCACTACGACATAATTCCCAATGTTAAGATACAAAATCAAAACTGCAACAAGAGGTGCTAAGGTGATGTGATCAGATGCTATGCATATAAATAGCACAAAAAACATGCTTGGCAGCTTGCAATTAATTTTTTTTTTCAGGCAAATGATACATTAGCAAAAAAAAAGGGGCAAATGATTCAGTGTATTTTGCATGAACATAATTTGAGTTAAACCAGTTCATTACGTATTTCTAACTGATCACATGAAGCACTAATACATCCCAGAAATTGTGGATTGGTACTATTCTGACCCATAATTACAGATGACTGTGACAAAACACTTCATTTCTATTCTTCTGATAGAAACCATTAACAACAATATTTTTAAAGCAGTGCCTTGCTACAGATGAAACGATGTTTGACGCAAAGATATCATGCAGAATAGGCAACATTTAAATTACTTGAACCTATAGCTCTTCTTGCGTAAAAGCCCTAGTTTTGGAAACTGATGTTCCACAGAAAGCTGTTCATAGAAAATTGGCAAAAAAGGGTATTTATTTAATTAATGCTATTCATAGCTGATGCTATGAATCAGCTATAATTAGATATATCCTGTATATGCATTACATGTTTGGGGGATATAAACACTCTACCTTTTGCCACCTTTTCTCTGATGTCAAGGGCAAGTCTTGCCCTTGAGAGTGCAATAATTAGTTGTGGCATATGCCTGCATCTTAGATCATCTGTCTTAGATTTCTGCATCTTGGATCACCAGTAGGTTTTTTTAAACCAACAGGACAGTAGAAAAGTACTTGAGTGGAAATGAATGTGTGTCCAGTCGAGTAAAGCTTTAGCTTCCAAATCAATAACAGATAGTTTTTTTCCCTAATTAAGAGCAGTGAAATGTTATTTAGAAATGAGCTTGTGAAAAAGAAAGAAGAAAACAACCTGACACTTAGTAGAACTGATGAATTGAGAACAGTATATTTTTTGGATGAGATTACTTTAATATGAGGCAATACAGAGAAATAATAGTCACAGAAGAACAATAGAGGCAAATAACAATAGGAATTAACATACATGTGTGCATATATATTTATATGCAAACATATAAATAAAAGACTGAAAACTTCAGTCAAAAAATAGGATTATACTTATTTTTTCCTCCCTCACATTAAATAAACTCTTACATTCAACATATTTTCTACCAAAGTGTTCTTTTCAAAAAGTTGCCGGGGTGATATTGCTATTTCAATCCAACCAATTTCCTTTGAAGTCTCCCATAATGGTAATTAAATAAATTGCTCTTGGAGTAATTATGTTTTTTCTGGAAAAGGAACTATTAGAGTAAAGAGAGATGAGAGAGTCTGTCACCAAACATAATCTTTTTAAATACATCAATACTTGCTACATTTATTGGAAGGATGGAATACTTTGAAACTTTGGACCTTTTCAGTTTTTGTAAAGGGAATGTCGACTTGACAGTTGAAATAAGAAACAAACTAAAATGACTGCTGACAGTCCTGAAAGTGCAGAGAAAGAAAATGGAAGTTGTGTCAAATAGAAAGCTTTTAAAGACTATACGTATTAAGCCCAAGAGAGCTAGTGTGAACTGGAAGCTGAAATTATCATGTAAGAAGTGAGTAGCTTGTGGACAAGATGAAGGTGAGTGAAAGCCCAGGTCTAATGAGCAAGTGCATTGCATAAAATGGCATTCTCTATGCAAACACAAATAACATGATGTTTGCAAGACCATGAGGCATTGGAGACCAAGTTACTATAGTTCTACTAACGAGGTTCCATGTATGGCAATCCATCAGATTAAATACCTCCCATCCCTGTGAATTTTATCATCTCTGTTAGGGAGAGACAAGGATCTCATAGTTCCAAGCAATTTCCAAATACATTACTTTGTTTCATCTGTACTTTTCCTCTTGATTACAAGTCAGGCTAAAATTGTTAGTTACAATGTAAGTTTCACTTCTTTTTTTTTTCTCAGATCAAGTTTTTTTAACTTTGCTAAAGATAACCCTATCATTTTTGGAAACTTGCTGCATACCTGCTAAGCAACCTATAGCATCCACTGATTTAACCGTCAAAACGAATTGACATAACTCTTTACCTTCTTCTCTGGCCTAGTCTGGTATCTCTCACTTCACAGAATCTAAATGCAATACTGATGCTTGCTAGTTTTCTTCATATTACAAAGAATCTAGGGGTTTTCATTTAAAAGACTATGCAAAACTTCAGTGAGTCCTATTTTTTCTTTGTGTGTAATGCTGAACACTCCCATCTTCTTTTTTCCTGTAAATATCTTTGGTAAATAATACAAGGTTGCACAAAACTAACCCATATGGGTCAGCATTTTAATTTCTTTATGGTGTCTTTACAATATCACTCCCAAGGATAGTGATACAGTGCTATTCTACAATGCTAACCGTATATTTTCTTACCACTTTGAAGACCAAAAGACAGTGTTTTCAACTCAAAATCTCACAAGAGTGAGCAAAAGGAAATTATTTGGTACTGTTTGTACCTCACCTACAATCAAAAACAGCTTCCTGGAAATACAGCGGTCAGAGAGAATAAAGCACCAGACAGGCACCAGCTGGAGAAACTGGATCTGGGGATTCATCCAAGAACTGGGAACATCTTTCTGAACAGACAGACATATTTCTTGTTCAAATGGAACGGCTGTCAGGGTAAACATTGCCTTAAAAAACTTTTTTTTCTTTTTTAAACTTTTTCTGCAAATTTTCCAGACACCTTCTTACTTAAGCTTCAGAAAATTAGCTTAGAATCAGACCCAAAGAATGATAAGTATATATTATAGCAGGAAGAACTCATTATGAAGGCCATAAGCAGGCACTTATATTATGCTATGCTATTACAAAACCCAACTTTAGTAGTGCCATAAACAATTATGCAAGAAAAAGATTCCTAGTATGAATGTTTACTAAATGCCTATTCAATAGTGGGGTTTAATTAATCTTATTTTTTTTTTTGTGCATAACATGAACTTATTACAATTTCAGAGCTCTGTGAGCCAGTAAAATGTGTTACCATTGCTTGCAACACACCAAAGGCTGTGCATGAAGCTGATAGCATAGGCCTCAGGAGCATTAGGACTTGTTAGGCTTTGTCAGGACTTGTCTTGGCCCTCCAGGGGCTTGGTTTTGGTTAACTTATTTGGCTGTAACAGGTTTTCTAAGGCACCTGGTGACTATTCATTGCCTCATTTATTTTGGCTTTTTGCTTTGTTTTGGATGACCGTGTTTTGTAATACTGTTGGTTTATGTATGTGTTTATAATGAACACATAACAAAAACAATCACTATTCTGTATGGAATGAACTCTCTACGACCCTGAATAAAACGCAGCATAGGAACAGGCATGGGATGATATGAAGAGATTTGAAACTCCAGCTACAAGACGACAGTGGAGGTCACAGGGCTGTAAACTGCTCACCAGGGGTCATCTACTGGCAGTTGAATGCAAACTTGGAAATTGCACAAAACCAGCGTTAGGGATAACACGGAGAACAAATAGTTTCACAGTAAAGGTGGATGTAAACAGGAACTACTGACCTATGAAGGAAATGCAAATGTGGAGGTGTGGAGCATGTAGCAAACATAAAATGACTTCAGGTGGATTCTAGAGTAAGAAAGAACCATCATTGTGTTGCTCTGGAATATAAGGGCCCTCCATCCCCATCCCCATCTGAAGACATCTGCCTGAGATGCAGTTGATTGTGACACCTGAGAAAGAGTAGGTACTAGAAAGCTCGTGTTTATCACTTTTAACTATGCATAACTTGTGTAAGAGGTCAACAAGGGTGAACTGCAGGTTCCTTGGTTAGGCTGTTAAGACTTTAGGTGAACAGCAATTCTTGGCTTTACATCCAAGTTTTGTTCCTTTGGCCTAAATAAGCTGCACGAGCTGTATCATAATGAACTGATGGAGACTTCAAGCAACCTAGTCTGAACCATGGATGCAACACACCGGTAACTGCTCATGGGAAAAGCAGTCCAGTTAAACAAGGGACAGTGTTGTCAAGCATGGGTGACCTCATGCTAGAGGCAGTGCAGTGTATGTACAAGAAGGAAACAGGATGTGGAGAGCAGAAGTAACCTGGGCCAACAGAGCACCATCTTCTGCTCAGGAATTTCTTTTGAGAGTTATTAAAGAAACCACTACCATTCTATTCTTTGCTGGGAAGTTTTCCCACTTAATTAATTGCTCTTTGTTAAATGAAAGCACTTTTTAAGCAAATGAAATTACTACAGATCTACAAAGGGAAAAAAGACCATGCCATTTGATGTGAGGTTTCTTGAATGCACAACTATTGTATTATTCTGTTTATACTGGAAGCAGCAAAGTAGCAATAGCCCTGGGTCACTAGCTTTACTATGAAACAGCACAAAACCGTCTTTGTTGAGCTTTGCTTGGAGTGAGTCATTGTGATTCACTGAAAGAGAGACTGGTCCCTGTGATGGGGCTGTTCTTTCCTGTGTCTTTTGCGGGGCAGAGTGGGAGAGAAGATAGGAACAGTATAGGTAAACAGAACAACAAAGCAGTGAAGTTTGCAGTTAGTATCCAATCTTGAAAATAAATGAATGCTTAATGTTTGTGCAAGCATGTTCCCTTTCAAAATTAAGAGAAATAACTTTCTCTCCAACGCACTACAAATCATACATATCGCCTGCAATGACAGTATGAAAAAAACTCAGGAGGTTGAGGCTTTTGGTTGGTTGGTTATTTTTGTTTCAGCAGAGCCTCAGTTGACAAAATATAGCTTATAGCATGAAACTAAGCCAAGATAGCCAGGAGGCCTCTCTGAGTGACCAGACTATAAGGTTTCATAATCTGTTTTTCTATCTTGGTGGAGAGAAAGGAGAATGGGAGGCCAAATACCTAAGTTCTCTTGTAAAAGTAGGTATAAACCTGTAAAAGTACAAGATCCCAGAACCATGACTTTTCAGTATTTTAGGCTGTTATTTCTGGAAGATCATCTTCATAAACAGAACCGGAGAATATCCTGGAGGATAGGTCC
This sequence comes from Hypotaenidia okinawae, assembly GCA_027925045.1. NCBI lineage: Eukaryota > Metazoa > Chordata > Aves > Gruiformes > Rallidae > Hypotaenidia > Hypotaenidia okinawae. Next base: position 13,184,005 of record BSDF01000013.1, on the reverse strand, counting down.
TGTACTTGATTCCAAACATTATATTGGCTCAGACTTCCCCTTTCCTGGCCTCTCCCATTGAATTCATTAGAAGGTTGTGGCTACCATCCAAAAGAAATGGTTAATGAATCCCAGAGCCCATATTGTTTGAAATATCTTCTGAGACAGGAATTTATAGCATTGTTATAATAAAACTCAGATTTCAACATTAAAGTGTAAGTCTGTGTACTTGCCACACATACCAGAATTATACAGAAAATCTGAACCATGAAACTCTGAGAAACTTAGGAAAATATGCAGTAACATTTAGAAAGAAGCCATTAAGACTTGGTTATACCTCTAAGAACAACCTTAAGCAAGAGATAAATCACTTATGAGGTTACACTGGTAATGGCAATAGACTTAAAAGAAAAGCCATTGAATCACAAATACTTTGGTTTTGGCATATTGGACTATAGCAATTTCAGAGTGGTCTAAAGCAGTTACTATCTTAGATAAGAAAAGATGGGATTGAGTCCTGATTCCAACCTCACTTTACCCCTCCATGCCTCTGCCCATCTCCATGAGGTTAGTTTTTTCTTTGTTGTAACTGTTTAGTGTGTTCTGTTCTATTCTCTTTTATATTTTGTTTATTATTATGCATTCAAAGTATAATGAAATATGTGTTTTTCTTCCCAAAAGAGTACACAGTAATCTTCTGAAAATATTGCTTTCACAGACAAGAAACTGTATAGCTTTTTCTGTAAAGGAATAGAAGTATAGACTTCGCCTAAAACCTTGGAACAAACCTTCATTTATGAGACAGGGGAATCATTTTTATTCCACTACATGAATTCAGTGGGCTGCCACAGGCCAGTCATAATCTGTTATTGTTTCCCTGCAACCTTGTACTATTAATTTTTCTTTTTAATGAAGTGTCCAGTCTAGTTTAGCTATGGGAACTATGATGGAGCTGCAATATAAATGGTTTATGTCATGCCTTTGTCAAAAGGCTTTCCCCTACAGCACTGAAATGTAATTGAAAAGCCATTTTAAAATAAAGTAACTGAATGGTTGCAAATGCAGGTTGTCAGGAATAAAGTGGGAAAACCCTTTGCATTACATTAGATTTTACCGATCACAACTTGTGTGACTTTATTAGTGTTTATACAGATTAGTAAAGCCACATAAATTGCATATGTTTGCATGGTTATATTAGCAAGTATCCCTGAAATGTACTGAAGCTATTTTTAAGAAGTTTTTCTTCAACTGTGACTAACAATGCAGTAATTAGTTTGGTTAAATACCTGAAAAGAATTAAATACACTAATTTTATTTTCCTTATTATTTTATAGCATACAGAATATGCCCATGTTTGAGACAGTAAACTATCTTCTGAGTAGAATTCAAGGCAGTTTTTGTTACAAACGAAACTTTGAATGGCTGAGTACACAGCAGTCTTTTTTATATATAATATATATGTGTGAGACACATAATTTAGTTTTGTCTTATGCTTACTTTTTCTAGCCCTGGATATATGTGTGTGTTCTTGGAGGCACAATGGTGAATGTTTTAATAAATGCTATGACCATCATTATTACTATTATTAAAGCCCAAAGATGATAACTACAGAGAGCACTTGTTGTTAAATCTCACATTAGTTTTCTTAATAAACCCCCATCAAAATTGTTTCTGTAAGACTTGATATACATTTTGGTTCACACTTCCACACTTCTCACCTTTAAAAGACCTACGGAAATTTTGTCAGATATTAGTCAGATCAGAACACATATTTGCCAACTAAGCCCATATTTGAAGTTGTTTTCACTCACAAGTGATGTTTTTATTATTTTTATTTTTTTTTAGTCAATGTTATCAGTCTTTTAATGCCTTTATCTCCTTTTAGGGCTAGTCTCTGCAGTTTGTGCAGAGCAGTCTCTCCTTTGCATAGGCAAATCTCAAGTCTTGGGGGTGAACCAGCCTACACCACAGAGTAGCCCAGGTATGGCTTGGATTCCCAGATGGCTAAGTAAATGCAGAGATGAGTGTTTGATGACTCAGTTGTTTCAGCATTTGAGCTGAAACAAACTGTTTAGGTCAATAAGACCTGAACTTCAGTTCAGGTACAAACAACACATTTCAACAAGACTTTTTCAAGGCAACAGCACTTCATAGGAATAATTTTCTATGAAAAAGCAGATAGGAAAATCTAAATATTGTCAGTATTACAAGGTATTAAGACTATAAGAGATAGGGCAATGTGAACATATTTCTTCATTTAGTGTCTTTGGAAGTCTTTGCAATTTATAACAAAATCCTCATTCTTCTTTGGTATCTGTTTGACCAATATATATGTCTAATAATTATTCTAACAATATTTCCAAAGATGTTTTTAGCTCAAGCAAATCTTGAAGAGCACCAACAAAGCAGAGGCAACAAATTCAGATTCCATCTCCTTACTCAAACTATGTAAAGTGAGATTGACACAGGCAGATCGTTCTTTTTAATGTTCTACTCTCAGGCCTAACTTTCAGAAGAACCTAAGGGTTCAATGTACTTGTGAGCATCATCTTACTAAAACCAAAGCTTCTGCCCTAATATATGAGCCTATTTCATTTAGACTACTAATATCCTTCAAAAAAATATATGCAATAAGCTAACCCTGCAGATACAGTAGGTGTTTGTTCTGTGTTGTAGTTCTGAGGGTTTAAGTTGAAAATTCAAAAATCATATAAATTAAATAAATGGCTCATTGTAGCTAGTTATATGGAAGTGAAGTGAGATGTAATACAGGTTAAAGCAGAAAACTGGAGATGTAATGCTTTCTGTTCAGATACGCAGGACTCATTAAACATGCTAGCACTGTAATAAGGCAGGGTGATTCTAAGTAACTGAAAATTAATCTTTCCACAGAGCATTTGTGCAGAAACAAAACTATACTGCAATTTCCTTCCAAGATATACCTTGTGTGTCAGGAATACCATGTTTTTCTCATTATAGTCTAGGCTTACTATATGAGAATTAAAAACAAACAATAAAAAGGATATATGAAAGAGGCAGGATATATATTATACAGTACTGATTTATATATCCAGTGAGTGAACCCAAGTTTCTCATTCTATATGAGAGGCATTTTAAAATATGGCAGCATTCATTTTTTGGGGGGTCCCATGGACCCTTTTATTCGTGTATAATGATTTTCAGAGTAATATAACTGAGAAGAAATTTAACTGTTGTGCCTACTCTCACTCCCCCTAGAACTTCAGTATAGAAAATCCAAGCAGTATAGGAAGGAAATCTCTAGTCAGGATATGCCCTGTTAATGAAGCTACCTGTCATCTTCTGGTGTGACTGAGTAGCCAAGCCTAGTTGTAGCTCCGAATGAGATCACTAGTGCCCTTTGGTCTGCCCTGTTGTTCCTTGTTCCATTAACAATAGTTAAACATGAATATTTACCTTCTCAACTGTTTGATTATCTAGATACTGTAACAGGAAATTTGCATTCCTGAACAGGCACAGCTGGAAACAATTTAAGAAAGAAAGATCCTTCAGAAGAAGAGTAGACAATTTAAGAAGCATATGGATGCCCAGGTTTATGCGATAATCAACAAAAGCAGTGCTTCTTCCTCCTCTTTTGCAGGGAGGCACTTCACACTCCAACCAGAGGGAACATCCTACAGTCACTCTGCAGGAAGCTTTCTGTCAGAAATGATTTGCTTGAACTCTGAAATGTAAAAAAGTCTACAAAAATAGACACAACAGCTTCTCAGATAAGACATGAAAAAAAACTCGAGTAGGGACCCAGTTTGTGAAATTCACTTATATACTAGTGAGAGTGATGGGCCTTCAAGTTTTCCTTTAAGGTTATTCCTCACAGTTCTTTAATTTGTAAAAACTAAATGAACTTGGAAACGTACCTCTGAAGTCAAGAACAAGAAGAGCAGAAAGAGGCCTGTACTAAACTTTGAAGTAAGATATAACAAAATGCCAAAAGAGGCAAACTGAAACAGTGGTGAGAAAATTCACAGAACTGAACATAGAGGGGAGACTCAGAGAAACTGAACACATAACATTTAAGATATTTTTGCTACCTCTTCTTGATACCCATGTATGAATCTGAAACCTAGTCAGGAAGCCTTCAGTCAAACCAAATGCTCTTTAACTTCATTCTGTTGAAAAGTTGTATCTGAACAAGGACTGAGCATTGCTTACAAAATTTGGTCCTTCATTTAGTGAATGACAGGATAAGAATGTCACACGCTGAGCTACAGTTCTTCCTAAGAAGAAAAGGAGATTTACATTTTCCACCTAAATTAAATTAAATGCTGTTGGTATCACTGTCAAATACTCTGTTTCTGCCTGATACTAATTGCTGCAGTCTACCTTAACAAGTCAGTGGATACCAAAAACGTATCTCCTATGTAGCTGCTCACAAGGATGTTTAACTATACGGTCCATTTGGCTGCCAGAAATAAGATTATCATCATTCAAGGACATTTCCACAGAAATGAAGCATCTGTCAAGCAGGACTTGAGTGTATTGAATGCAAAAAACTGTGAATGAGTCAGCTAGACAAAGAGCTTTAATATCCTGGCTTTATACTCTTTATCCTAGACAATTCAGATGGGATCATGCCTCTGATTCTGCAAAAACAATATTTACATATTTATTATCTATTACATAAAATCTGTTTCTGCATTGATTTCAAGAAAAGCATGGATACTCCTGCGTGTGGACAATTCTCACCTCTGTGGAATCACCAGGTTCAGTAACAGCACAACTGGAAGTCACAGAGGATAGGAAAGATTAAAGGCGTAAGAGCAGCAGGTAGAACTGTTTCTCGGTCTATGGTTTTCCATACTGCTCTATTTCCACACTTTCCACAGTTGCCTTCTCTGAAGCCCAAGAGTCACCACTAAGTTCTTTTTCTAACCCAAGTCTGAGCCTTTATATTAAGCTCAGTGGTACTGCACAAAATATTGGAAAAGTAACCCAAATATGGAATTAATCATTCACTCGTGTAGGCTGGGAATGAGAAAAGTATGAAAACTTTTGACTGATACAATCAAGTTGGATGCCTAAATATTAGAAAATTTCTTATGTTTCTATTCTTCAGTGCCTCATTGCTGGGAGTTTTCAAAAGGTTCTCTGATGCTCTAGAGAATTTTTGCTTTGCTTTAGAAAAGAAATTTGGTGATCCAAACAAGGCACCTTATCAACCAGTGCTTTACAGACATAGGAGGATAGTCAGTGTCCTACAGCATCAGCTCTCCTGACCGACAATCAAGACCAATGCATAAGCTCTGTGATGCATGAGAAAAACTGGTTGACAGCACACATCGAGAGAGGGATTAGTCTTTGCAGAAATGTTCTCTATGTTATAAAATACTGTAGACACTATAGAAACTGAGACTGACATCACTCAGTCGATGGTACGTTTGGAGGTACTACTCACCTTCACCCACTGGAAACTTGTTGCCAATTTATGTAGCATATTCCACACATTTGAAATACCACTTAATGAGACTACGCAGATGTAAGCTTTCTGCTGCCAATATCCAGTACTTCAGCTCTGGCTGTAAAGAATGAAAAAGTTCATTTGAAATCCAATGCAACGCTAGTACCATAATAAAATAAAACTAAAGTCTAGCCTATAAACCATCTCAGTAGCCTAAAGAGAGTTTAAAGACTAGCAATTAAATAATACTTATAATTCCAAGAAGAAAATTAATAAATAGCTTTTACCTTAACAGACTTACTATTGCAAGAATGTTCCCATAACTAAAATGCTGGAGGCCATATCAAAATTCCTTCACATCTTTTTCGTTATCTCCTGAAAAAACAGAGTTCTATGGAAAAATCTGTTCTGGGAACATTATCCAAGACGAGACACACTGTAGGGAAAAAAGTAACAGCTGCAGATACCATTAGCCAACAAGATGTGCTTTGAACATTTCTAAGTGCTCTAAAGGCATATTAGAAAATTAGTATTTTTGTCATTATGATGGAAAAGGGAGTAGATTATTTTAGTAAGCAAAACTACCGCTACAGTAGGAAAAAGATGTCTCGGATAAGGCATTTGAAGGGACAAAATGAGCAAGAGTGGCCTCTACTTGTAAGAAGTTCATCTACGGTTGTTTTGATGGTTAAAATTCTTTCATAAACGGGATAGTGAGTTGATACAGTCTGCATTAAGGGTGTAGAAATGAAATGAGCTCAGTCATTTCTTATGAGGTCTTTTCTTGAATTTAAATTACTAAGTGAAGAATTCTCACAGTTTCACAGAGCAGCTTCTCATCATCCTGTTCCCACATAAGTAAAAAATATAGTTAATGTCATTGAAAGTAAAAGAAATAGTGTGATCTATTGGTATGTTCTGATTTAGATACTGTATATTTCTGATCCTCATTTGATATGCTGTTACACTCTCTAATAGCTACTAAATGAATCCAAGGATTCATTCTAGTCAAGGGAATCAGTCTGGATTACTCAGTACTTTCAAATTTATTAATTACAAATTTCTAGAAAGAATAATTGCAAAATAACTTCTGTAACTTGGGTTGATACATCCAAATCGGTAATTTTCTGCAGTATTTAGGTGTTGAAAGATTTTTCATCTATATTAATCCTCCATTTTAAACATATTTTTCACTCCATTAAAGCAATCACTTTTTATTTGCAACAGAGTTTAGCAGCACAAGCCAAATTTTAAATTTGCTAGCAAAAGTGCTGAGGAGAAATGAATGGGCATTGACTGAATATTACATATCCAGTGTTGGAATTTTACACATATATTTTACACTAATTCCATCAAAGGAAGAAATAAAATCAAATGCCTTCTAGTGACACTTGTGACTGCAGATATGTTGACTCACTTTTTTAAAAAATGTACTTTTTTAAAAACATGTACAATAAAAGCCACTCTCCTAGAAAGTGAATTTGCTAGGGTAACTCTATGAAGTAAGGTATGTATTGTGTGATGACTGAGTCACTAATATATAAAGCACCTGGTCTATAGAAACACTCTACACATGCACCACGTATGTACAATTTGTTATGAAGTACATACGGTATTTTAAAATACGTTCATTTTTCAAGCAAGTTTTTTTTTTCACAGAGGATCCTTTTGAACTAATTCATAATTCATATGTACAGAAGAAAAGAAAGACTAAAACTGAATATACTTTCTAATTTTTATGATTCGTACAGATGACTCTGCAGATCAAGATTCCTTTTTGCCCAACACATTTGAAGTTTGTTAGATAACTATTTCTTAAAATATCCTCTTACATATCCCTATGGTCTAACTTTTTCAAAGATCTGCTTTTCTTTTAAAAGCAGCAAACAGTCAATAATAGATGCTACGAGTCCTCAACCTGACCTGCCACATTATTAAGCTTTTTTCTGTAAATACACCTGGCCACCAGACAGCGAAGTGCCCCTGTACATAATAATTTAGCTGTCAAGTAAGGGCTCCATTTTCCAGTTACATTGCATTTAAAGAGAAATCAGGGGTTGCAAATCAATATTTTTCGTAGCACTAATCATTATTTCAAGCACATAAATCTTCATATTAACATCAAGCAAGGAAACTCCTCCAGATATCAATTTTCATGCAAAACATAATTTAAGATTGCTGAATGATTTCCATCATCAATATAAAAGAAGAAATAGTTGAGCTAATTGATACATATGTATCAGATATTACTTTTACTGAGTATTATGCTTTTATTTTCTGCTACAGTTGAATATGGCTTCAATAGGTTGAAAAGGGAGTAAAGCCAACAGAACCCCTCCCCAAACCTGCTGCATTTACAGAAGGCTGTTTTAAAGTACAATTATAATTACAAGAAAACAAAACAAATCAAAAAATAATCCATTAAACAGTTCCAATGTTCCAAACAGATTTGACACAGTGGTGCTTTAAATTAAATCTTTTGCTTTTGTAAAATAAGCTGTGTCTCCAGAGTCGGTTTATACAAAGTGACAACTTGAACAATTTTGAAATGTTGCTAGTTAGAGGGGAAAAAAACCCACCCAAACCCATTGTCACTATGGTAATTATTTCACAATGCCTGATGTTAAATGGGCAGTCCTGTGGCCTAAGAAGCAGCTGAATCCTGCATTGTCCTTGCATGATAAAAAGATTTGAAAGTCTGAAAAGCAGAGGAACGGAATCTCACAGCTTCTTAGACTTCGCTCTGAAAGGGCCATTGTAACATCATCATAAATCCTGGGCTCCCCAGGCACTTGACAACTAAAGCAGTGGACAATAGAATTCTTGTGTTGAACAAAACACTCCTTGTCTGCCAAAGGGCTTATCTGCTTCATTTACAAATGTCTTTCATTGTACTAAAATAATTCCCTATTAGAAAAACTATTAGAAACAGAACTAAATAAATATTCACAGCTTTGTGGTCTGTTTGGCAAAATGAATAAACTAATACAATCAAGAAGCATGCAAAACATGAGATTTAAATCAAGTAAACCCAAACCAACCCCAAACCTCTATTTATTTTCCTCTCTTCATTTCCCTTTTCCTGATTGCAGGGAGTTACACTGAATACACGTTTGTCTCTATAAAAAAGACCTGGGTACATTACGTTCACTAAAAGAGATGAAAAATAGCAGAATTCTACAAAGATCTCAGATCAAGGAACGTTACATCCATGGTGCTTTTAAAGTGATATATTTCCAGAAGAGCAATTACAGAAATAAACATGGGAACATATCTGAGGCCATTTACTGAAATAGAGACAAATACTGACAATCATAGAAGGATTTAAACTGTGGATTTATAACTATATATGTTTAGGTCCTTGTTACTGAGAGATACAAAAGCTTTAGGGATCAGTTTCTGATATGAAGTGGTTGCCAGCTTGTTGCAACTTTTTTGAAGCCCAATGAAAATTCCCACAGCTATTCCAAAATAGAATGAGAGTAAAATAATGCATATATATACATATATATATATATGCAACTTGAAAAAGCATTTCTAATGCAGTCAGACTTCCAGTGCATCAAGTCAAAATTCATTTGCATCAAGATAAACAGTTATTTGATTACAATTTACTAGAGAAGCGCTTATGGATACACTCTGTAGACCATACAAAATTATTCAGGAAAAACCCTACCAATCTAAAGCATTACTTTAGATTTCTGACCATATTCAAAGCTTCAAAGTAATTTGTACAGCTGAATTAAAACCTGAAGTTGAAACTCCCTGACTGAATTGTTGATCATAAACTACTTATTCAAATCCAGTAGGGAAACAATGTGTTTAGATAGCCCAGGCAAATGGGCTGGGTGACTGAATAGGGTTTTTTTTTATTCCGTGTTTAATTATACAAGCTGACAAAACATCCAAGTATTTCTAACCTGCATATTAACCAGATACTCAAGTGGGAAGATGAAACATTCAGAAAGTACACAATAAACAACAACAATGCTCTTACAAATGCAAAAAGAGTCTAGGACAAGTTAAAATAAAAACAACATGGGTTTAAGCTCACAAACATAAAACAGAACCCAAGATTTAGGAATACATGATCTTTCCATGGTTCTACTGTGAACCTGCAGTTTGACCCTGCCACACACCACTTAACCTTGGAGCCATTTCTAAAAGTGAACAAAGGCACACTATAAAACATTTCACGTACGAAAAGTGTACTCATCACTGTAAAAATCAGAAGACAGCCCTGAATTCAGACCTCCCACATGCCAGCTGAGTATCTCTACTGTTTGGGTGCAGAGTTTCACCATTTCTTCTCTCACCTTCTCTCCTCAGTGAATAATCAACTGTTCTAAAGATATGGGTATAAGTTCTGATTTAACATAAATTTTAAACTTGACTTCTCATATGCCATTTTTGATGTTTGCTATTCTATACTAAGCGTTGCTGAAACTCTCCTCCTCTTGAAGCTGTATCACCCATATAAATACAATTTACATAAAGTTATTCTGATCATTTAGGCAATTCGTAATTCAGGAATGTGTCTTCAACAAAATCTGTTTCCTGCCAGCTCTCATAGTTTTATTCTAGTTCTTACTACATGACACACAGTTTTAGATAGTCAGCAGTCTCTGTTTAGGTATAAAAAAAATGGATCTGCAGTGAAGTTTAAGTCTCTCAGCGCAAAATCGGCATTTAACTCTGCTGGAGAATATATATCTGCGTGCCTTGACAAGGAGGGTAGTGTCCTTGGCTATGTATAACTTGCTCCTGCAAGCTATTACCTTAGCATCTAAATAAGCTTACGCTCTGAATCACCTTCCAGGGGAATCTATCTTTTTCCACTTACTACAGGCAGCTAAGTCAAGTAATGTGAACCCCCTTATGCAGCAACCAATATAGCATCCCAGAATAATTTAGGTAGGAAGGAACCTCCAGAGGTCATCTAGTCTAGCTCCAGCACTGAAAGCAGCACCAGTTTCAAAGTTACTTTAGGTAATTATGGCTGTCACTTGATCAATGCTAATAGCTGAAATTAGCAGCATGACCAAGGTCTCTCTGCATGGACATAAACACTGTAAGAGCTTATCATCTGATGCTGAAAGATGGCCACATGGAAAGTGAAATAGAACAAAACAAAGGGCAAGCACTGAATCAGAAAGAATAAGAAGGTGATCTTGTATCATTTGCTTTATAAATACACACATATGCAAATACAGGATCTATTGGCAGGTCAGGGACTGATATCTGATGACTGCTCTCCCAGGGTCCGTGGATGTCTGCACAGCTCTGAGTGTGCTCCTGAGCACGCAGAGCACCTGCAGCACACCTAAGATGCACGCCTTGTTGATCTGCAGTGATGGGAGGAGCACATACTACCTCCATTACACCTCAATACTTCAGATTGCTTTTATTATCTGCTGATTCTGAGCTAGGAAAGTGTTAATGTCTGTATTTTACAGCACAGAATACAGTCCTGGAGGAACAAGGTTTTCAACCCATGTCTCATGTAAGAAGCCTGCCATAAAATGAGGCTTTAGAACAGATTTTAACCATACAGTTGTACTGTTCTGTACCTTTTTCCTCCAGAAGGAAAGGAGGACCTTGCCACCCAGGGGGATGCCTTCTAGAAGGCAGGACATGCAAGAAAAGGACAAAGCCCAAGAGTTGCAGAGAAGGTTTCACACAAACAAGGTCTGTTCAAAGCAGGTAAATAGCCTATTTCTTATGAACCATTCTGATTTTGTATTATGCTCTCTACCAAACTATTATCCTTTGGTGTTCCCATCCCTTCACCATGCTGCTGAGTGCTGACTAACATTCAGAGGGTTTGCAAGGCCATAAGCAGGGAACCAGTCAGCCCGACTGCTTCCAAATACTATGCGCTGAAAAGTAGCCAACCATCCTGAATACTAAGCTGTTAGATGTGAAGACTATGAATAATGGCAGAAATTAAGAAACTGAAAAATAGAATAGCTATATGTTCTCATGACAGACAAAAGTACATCTTAATGTTTTTCAGAATATTAACAGACTGCAGACTAGAGCCCAAATCTTATCTGTCCAAGGCCAAAATAAATACCAGCAAGAGAAAAGGTTTGTGTGGACTCACAATGAATACATTTTTCCCCCTCAAAACACTCTTTACATATCACATGAGCGCCCAGGTCCTGTGCTCACCCAATACAATATGACTTCTTGGGGTTTTTTTTGCTTTTGGGTCACAAGTGCCTGAAGGTAGATGATAGGCCCTTGAGGATAAAGTCTGTATTAATTAGCTTCACACTGCTCCAGTCCCGTCCTATCCAGGTACTAAGAATACAAGTGGATCGGGAGGCCTGAAGGCAGGTATGTTCTGTCATTTTAAATATCATAAATCAAGCCCTCCATTTCAATGTTTCCAACTTCTCCGAGTTTCTTCTAAAAACTAAATTTGGAAGAAGAGGATCCACAGCAAGTAGATACATACATGCCTATACAGATATATATTCACGTGGATAAATCTTAATTAAAAAATTCCGTATAACTTTTTCCTACATAAACAAATAATTCTGGTTACCTCACTGGATATAATTTCAATTTTCTGCATTTGGAAAAAGTCTTCATTTGTCCACTAAAAGCTTGACTTTTTATATTTACTAACAGATTAATTTAAACACATGTTCTTGAACCATCACCAGTAAAATGCCCATATAAATTCTTCCTTGGATAAACATACAAAGCCAGTACCATTGCAAGAGGCACACAGAATTTCTCTAAAGCTGCCTAAGTCATGCTGGAACTCAGCTTCCACCAGCAGCAGATGTCAGAGACTACTAGAGCGGTATCTGTCATCATTGACATATTTTCATGGCAAATTTCCCCTGCAAGCTTTTTTCCCTGTTTGTTTCCATCATATTTGTAGTCATAGTCATATTCATATGAGCTGTTCTTCAACTAGACACAAATAGTCAGATCCTTCCTCTAGAGCAAACCTATAGCAAAGACTGCCTTCACTAGCATTTGGTGGTATATTTACCTTATCTTTCTCTGCTGCCAATTTCAAAGGGCTGTTCTCTACTTCTTTCCTCTGGCTTTCTTCTGCTCTCTTTTATCAATCTCTTCTAGTGACCTGAAAAGAAAACCTAAAAATTGAGAGCCACTGAACTATACGCTGAATGGCCCCATTAGTCAGGCTGTAGGGGACACTCAGCATAGAAAAAATTCAACTAACCTTTCAAAAAATCTTTATATAAATGTTCTACAAAATCATCCTGCTGGTTCCAGGTCCACTGGAGACACCCAAGAAAGAATAATTCTGGGACATCAGAGGTACCATAAAGGAGAATAGCTCAGAATTCATCCAAGAGACTCAAGAGAGACGAAGTGCTTTGGTCTTAGGGACATTTTTTTCCTACCTTCTCCCTTTTATTAATAAATAAAGAACAGAGGAGTTGCTCAAAGTCACCACAGAGATCTGATGTTTCTGAATTTCCACGTGCCTCATTCAACTCACTGAATATCCCTGTCATCTCAGAAAGATACATGATTCATTCTGGAAAGCCTATTGTAAACCCTGCAATGACTCTTCAAACATTAGTAAAGGTTTTTTTTTAAAAGTGTAATTCAGTCTTATTTCTGGACCGAATGCACCTCTTTCACTACTCTCTCCATCCTCCTCCCAAAGTCCCACAGGTCATAGCTTGTCTAGATCCAGGGAGGATGGAAGGAAGGGAAAATGGATAGGAAACTCATTTTAGGTCAACCCAAAAAGCATTCAGTCTCTGTCCTTCCTAGTTGTCTTTTCCTCATTTCCTTTTGTGTTTTCTCAAAGGACATTACATGGTTGGCTTTTCAATCAAGGACAAGGCAATGTCAAAGACATTAATTTGTCCATGAAACAGTCTTTAAGTGTTGACAAAAGAAAGCTTAAAAAATGAAGACAAACAAGCTAAACATTACTGGTTCCAAAACCAAGCCTCTTTAAAAAATACATTTCAGTTTTCAGGAAGGAACAATACTGAACAACTGATGTTTCAATACTATCCTCAACAGTACATAATTTTAAAGAAATGTTAATTAAAGATATAGCAAAATATCAATGAGTAAGTATAGAATTTGGAAAATGTGCCGACACTAAAAGCATTTAATGATATCTGGTGAGCAGTTTCTACTCACAACTTAAATAGCTTTCCAGATTTTCAGCAGTTTATAGCAAGGATAGTATGATTTTTCCCACCACTTGTAATTCCACACTAAAAATTACACTACACTTTCCTTTTTTTTTTATTTAATGGAGTTATTTTGTTATTTGTTAACATGCCGACCTATCAGTTTTGAAGAATTGAAATAAACACAGATCTACATTACAGCTGTATCATGTAATGAAATGCTTGTAAGACTGAACTTCACAGCCAAAATTAACCAGAATATTCAACAATATTAATATTTAACATTTGTCTGCTATTCATTATGCCTCCCAAATACCACCGAGACTTTAATTTTCTGTAGTGTCATTATTATAACCTATGAGCAAGTGCATTAAGAGGTTTCTTCAAAACAATGATTGTGAAATAGAAATATGCATAACCAAATAATAACAGAGCAAGTGCTCTGCATATTCAGGAGAAACTGCATAATTAGGAAAGAATTCCTACTGATATTGATGGGAGTTTTGCCTGATGGAGATAGTCCTAAGTGCTATACAGACATTTGCTTTAAATAAAAATATATCATAGAATCATAGAATTGTAGGGGTTGGAAGGGACCTCGAGAGATCATCGGGTCCACCCCTCCTGCCAAAGCAGCTCCCTAGCTCATATGGCACAGATAGGCATCCAGATGGATCTTGAATATCTCCAGAGAATGAGACTCCACCACCTCCCTGGGCAGCCTGTCCCAGGGCTCTGTCACCCTCACTGTGGAAAAGTTCTTCCCCATGTTGGTGCGGAACTTCCTATGCTCCAACTTGCAGCCATTGCCCCTTGTCCTGTCTCTACAGACCACTGAAAAGGGGCTGGCCTTTTCCCCCTGTGTCCCCTGCTTAAGATATTTATAAACATTAATAAGGTCCCCCCTTAGTCTTCTTTCCTCAAGGCTGAGCAGCCCCAGCTCACTCAGCCTTTCCTCACAGGGTAGATGCTCCAGGCCCTTAATCATCTTTGTAGCCCTTCTTTGGAGAGGCTCTAGAGTACAACAGCACTAGCAAACACCTAGCAAAATCATATTCAGCCAACCAAGAAGATATATTTATAAAATAATAAGGATGATAAAATGTAAAAAAACCCAAACACAACCAGCCAACCACCAGTTGTTTAAAGGCAACAACCTACCTCCACTATTTTAAATGATTTCCTAAATGCAGCTACTCTCTAAGTTTCAGTTGCTTTGTTTTGGGACTCAGCCAGGAGTGCCCAATGTTACATCTAGACAAAAAGAAAGACTGCATATGGAAATAACCTAATGCCTAATAAAAATGAAAGATAACTCTATAATAATGAAGGAACTTGCCTTGCCAACTGTGCAGAAATGTGACTCTCCAGCAAAAGCATGTTTACCACAAACTTCTCTAAAAACATATAAGTGGAATAATTTTCATGCAGCAGTAACTTTTTTCCTTTTCAACTGAACTGGACAAAGATGGAAGAATATTCCAGGCCATAACTTAAGCCTCCTGGGTGGCCTTGGGCAGATTTGCTGGGAGTATCAACACAGTATATTTCTGGCAGATGTGAGCTTTTTCTGCCCAAGTTCCAAGCTGAGTTGAAGCTGAATAAATGTGGTTAGCATAGCACTCTGCCCAACCCACCAAGTCCTACTGTGAGCCGAGGCATATGAGCTTGTGATCAGACCTGCTAATTCAGATTTGGCACCATGATAAACATGTTTGTGTAGCTCTGGTGGGCTGAGATTCCATCTGCCAACAATAGACTTTGTTGACATGCCCTCTGCTCCTCAGCTCCTTCACTAAACTGGAGATAATAATTAATGCCTGTATCTGAAAATGGTATTGTGAAGGTAAGTTAATTTACTCTCACAATGAACATTAAGATGCTCTAAAACTAGAATCACATAGCTGTGTAGTTATTACTTAAGGGAGTAAATCTTTTTCCATATGCATACTATGGAACTGAGAGAAAATAAGGTTATATAAATAATGTTCAATGTAAAGTTTCATTTGAATGATAGAGATAGGTTCATAAGACTTACAAGCATTGGACAACTCAACATATCTAAACAAACCTGTTTGTTTTCTGAGACTGTCAACATGAGTTACATGGAAACAAGTCACCTAACAACTTTACCTAAGTGCATGGACAACTTTGCTTCAATGCCTTGCTGATTCTTTAGTCAGTATTCACAGCCAGTGTAATTATAATGTATTCCTTTTTAACAGACAGCTTTCTGCATGATAAATTACGGCTGGACACTTCAGAAAATTCACTTGAGAAGTTTAAAATCACAATAATTAGCTTCCTCCCTCCCTTTCAAAAGAAAAAAATCTAATTATTCATTCTGTCAATCTCATGCAAAATGTTCACTGTTTTTACATTATTGTGTACTTAATACTTTAACTGTAGTGCACAGAGAAAGAGAGAATATGAGGAATAAATCATGGAAACTGCACTAAATTCTGGATTTTCCCTTTTATATTTTGTATTTTATTCATGTGTTGGTTTTATACTTTTGTTTTGCAGGGCACAGGAACTTCCCCAGCCACATTTGAGAAAAGAAACCTCAAAAAATCCCCCACATCAAGACAGTATAATTTTATGAGTGGTTACATAAATTATCTTCCAAAATGCTGTGTGAAGAAATATCTTGTAGTATTGAGAAATACAGAATGCTGTAACTCAAAAGGTCAAGATTTCATGGTTTAAAACACTGCACATCCATGAATATGGTACAATAGACTGAAATAAAAATGACCAAAAGTTGCAAGTTTCAGAGCAAAACCCTGCACTGCATCAAAAGGACAAATTTAAATGACAGCAGGGAAGCCCACACATCTGCACAGCATCAGGGCAAAACACCCTTTCAAAATGCACTGTGAGGTTCCCCCACACACTCACACTGGAGCACTCTGTAACTCTGTCTAGGCACAGCCATACGCTACTCATAACTCAGTCATTTACATGGGTTTGCATGGTGCAGGTATGGCCTTTACAGACTCTGGAAACACATAAACCTGCAAAGCTGGACTTTATGCTACACAGATGTTAAAAAGTGCTTTAGGAAGAGGAAGTAAAATTGCATATTATCAGAAATATGAAACTCAGACAGATGGAAGTGGAGTTGGTGAGCTATACTTTTTCCCTATAGATTTCTTTGTGCCTTGAGTTTCCAGTACTAAAGATATCTCATTCCAGCATAGAAATATTTCAATTGAATAGAAATAATTATTGTAGGACAGGATACAGGGAAGAAAGAAATAATCCAAAACATCAAAGATATTTAGGAGCATAAATTCTATTGAAGGTCTTGAGTTCCTATATGATTAAACCACACTGACTTTGAAAAAACTCGTGATCCTGCGCATCTTAAGATCTTCCCCCATAACAGCAAACTCAAACCTCACAGTTAAATGTAATAAACCCACACGTGCAATGAAACTTAAGTGCAATTATTCAGTACCTTTCAGCAAAAGCCATGTATGTGAAGTTCCAAAATCAGAGGCAGCATTAGGTTTATGCTTTAAAAGGCATACTTGCCCAGAAACTATTTAGGTAGGGAGAAGATTGCTATATCAGCTCCTGCACGTACAGGGCAAATGACTGTCTAAAGATACTTCAAGGATATGCCAACATCAGCAGCTGTCTCAAGGGACACCACATTGCACCGTAGCTGCATTTAACAATGTGCCACCTCTAGGAACAGACGTGCCCACTCTCCCATGGCAGGTCGGGAGCCATACAGGACTCCAGGCTTGTCAAACTCAGCTCTGAGTCAAACAGAGCAACTTGTGAAATAGGAAGACAAGTTTAGCTGTCTTAAAGGAGGGGAAACAAAAAAGAAAAAAAAAAAGAAAAAGAGAAAAAAAAAAAAAAAAGAAGAAAAAAAAAAGAGGAAAAAAAAGAGCCTTAAGAATGAAGCCAGCAAGCTTTGAAGAGCCAGCAGGCTCCCATGTTAGCCATATGCCTTCGTATGTCTGTTCTGTGGGAGTGTTACAGCTCCTGCTGTTCCATTCTTCACTTTTTAAAGAAAATGTTACAAGGCCACAAGGACTCACAAACATTTGTTGACATTTCTTCTGGGTCAGCCTTAGGAGGCCTGCAAGAATTTAAACATATGGCAGTATTTAGTTGCATGAGGGAATGGGTTGTTGCAGAGAAAAGCAGTATTTAGTTGCAAAACAGTTTAATCCACCATAAAGGTTTTAAAATTTTTGGCCATAATCCAAACTTTTCTCATTATATTTTTAACATAACATAATATTTTTAAAGCAACAGCAGCTTATCGGTTTAGCTGGTATTATGAAATATTTCACAATATTTTCTACTGTCCTCCACACAAATAATGTCTTGATCTGGGGTTTGATGTGTGTATAGAGCAGCAAAAGGGGGGGAAGGAGAAACCAATTGACTACTGAAATGAAGATAATTTCCCAAACTCACCAAAGGACACTGAACCGTTGCGGTGTTGAACTGCAAGACTATTTGAATTCAGTAGCAGTATGTATGCATTTGCAAAGCTGAAAAATGGGATTTCCAAGGCTTTATCTTGTTATTCAGATGACATTGTTCTAAGTCAGTTGCTACTAAACACACAATAGCTCACTTGCTGGCATCCTTTATATCTTGCTGTTAAAAACAAAATACATCGCAGAGAGAGATTTTTGCTGAGGTTTGTCTCACACCATGAGTAAAGGGCAGTTCAATGTTAAACTTGCTCAAAACCACACTGGGAGCACACTCGATACTGCTATACTGACTGAGCTGCAGCATCAGGTGCAGACCATAGCAACCTACCGCACCAGTAAAGGTAAGAGACTTGTGCAGAGTGTATTTTCTTCAATTCTTATTTCCTTCAATTTTACAGCACACTAATGAAGGAGAATCTGTCACCCTTTTCACTTGCATGGTTCTAACTAAATAGGCCACAATCTTGTCTATCGTACAGCACACACTTAAAATGAGTAGCCTAAGCAGTTGAAATGAAAGGTCTTGCATGGAAGGCAAGGATGCAAGAGCCAGTGTCTGCCAAAAATATTGGGTTTTTTCCCCAAACTATACAGCAGTAAGGTCTAAAAACCCAGAAATTAGGTTTTTCCAAAAATGATCTGTTAATGAATATCCAACCTAACACATTAACTAATGTAAACTAGAAGTTGTCAAACAAGCTTCTAGTTCTTACAAGCAGCCACAGGTGTGAGTACTCATGTGTGTGTGCCTGGGCGGTGCCAAAGTGTTTGCTCCAGCAGATACCTCATTAAGAGCTAACATAAAGATTGAGAGGACCATGAATTTTGTTAGAATTTCTGTGCAAGCAAGCATGCTGCAGAATTTTGAAACAATGGTCTTGTTTGCCAAACCCCTCTGGTTTTGAACAACAAACATTTTAAAGCCTAAAAAGGGGCTCAAAATTATTTTGTGTAAAAAATTGTAAGAAATGAATTTATGAAAAGCTGAGATGGATAAAGACATTTTATAGAACCTATAAGGGAAAAACAACGTTATCTAATTTTAACAAGTATATTGCACAAATAAATAAATGAAGAAGTTTAAAAGATATAGGTAGCATGCTTTTTGTATGCATTTTCTTGGGAGTTTATTGGGTGGCAACAGGCAGGGTAAGGTGTGTTATCTGTGACAGCCAGAAGATAGAAGGTTGCTAATATGCATTATTTAAAACCAAGTACAGATAGAAAAACATCAAACATTCTGAAATTTAAAATTATTCAGAGAACATTAACTTTCATACTCTCAAAAAAATTAAAATCCGAATTTAGTTAGAGAGATAACTATGGAAAGTAACGTGGACTTTGCAGTCCTTAAGGAACAGAGCACATTATATCTTGGAAAGCTTTGCAAAAAAAAATTTGATAATTTTGCTAAAAATAATTTGACATTTCCTCAGTTAAGAAGCTACATTTAACCTTTATCCAAAATTACCTTTTATTCTACTTGAGGCATTCTAATATTAAGGGAGGGTTAAAACCGAGTTTCAGAGTCCAGTTATCAGCAGTGATGACAACCAGATAAAGATTACAAGGAGGAACCCATAAATTCAGAGAAAACAGTAAATCAAACAAATACAGACTGTCAGTCACCACATAGCAAAATCCTGATACCTTAGAGATGGGAAGATTTGTGCTCAGAAGTTGAATTTTGCTGTGATGGGAGGTTCTGACTGTATGGAAGACATGTTGTACACTATGAAGGAACTAGTGTCCTCAATGGAAATCAGGATCAAAGATTTTAGTCAAATGCACATTCTATGCAGTAAATACAAATCAGTAGTTGAAAACAAAAAGTCTAACACAGTAGTGCCCAGCCTTGGAGCTGAATTCAAAAGCTTAAGAATAGGTGAGCCAGATGAATCAAAAGATATATCAGCAGCATGCGAAAAGTAACAAAACAGTGAATAAAAGGGACTGCATGACTCACTGAACTGGCAGTAAAAACGTGGCATCAGAGAGCTGAAGCCATCAGCTTGTGGCAATATCTGAAAGGTTAAAAATGAATTTTATGTAGTCAAAGAGTAGCAGGAAGACTTTAACTGCAAACTTTTTGTTGCCTTCAACAGCAAGGCTGTAAAGCAATTATAGCTGGGAATTGTAAAGAAATTTTGCTAATGACATCTTTATGCAAGCAGTTGGCATTAAATTCACATTCTTGCACACGTTATGATAGCAGGGAAGAGACACAAGTCTATTCTTATCTTTGAGTAAGGCAAACAATGGAAATGTTTAAAGTACCCTAGCCTGAGACAAAAAGGCATGTCAGGTTCTTAAGTCTACAAATCAATGGCATTTTTCAAGAAAACAAAAAGATGGATTCAGTTTGGGATATGAACATAATATAAACAAATGTAAAAATAACAGCATGGGACAGAAAGGCTGTATTGAGCGTGAGGATCTTAGAGAATGGACAGTTTCTGGGAGGACGCTGGTGGTATGCTAAGGGTTCTCTCAAACGCATAGGTTCAGAGCAGTGTGCGGCACAGGCCCCGGGCAGGCAGGCTGCCGTTCTGCACTGGCACAACAGTCTGCCTCGTGCTGGACTGCAGAACCAGTGCTATTTATCATGGGCCCCACTGTAACAAGTCTTTGTCTTACAAAGATGAACAGTTGTACTTTGGACTCTTGGATACAACTCCAGCTATCAGTTGTTCTGAGGAGAAGCTAATTCCAGTTATCTGAAAGCAGAGTTTGTATTTAGCTACTTGCCCCTAACTAAATTGTTTCTCTCTTACCTGATAAGGAATCAAATCCTCTTATACACCCATGAGCAATTATAAAAGCTATGCAAATATTGCCAATGTGTATATAAATATTCATTTTATATGAAATCTTTTTGATCAAATTCACACACTTTCAGATTCTATTTCTGTAAATATTTCCCCGAATTCAGACTATAAAGCATATTTGTTGAACCTGCATATTTTAAGTAAGTATTCACAGCAGAGTTTCAACTTGTAATTGCTAATATTCATGTCAGAAACCTAGCTCAAAGAACTACACTTATCCATTTAGGAAACTGAAGGTTATCACATTACTTGTACATCCCATCAACACAGCTCAAAATGCATCAAACAGCTCAGAAAAATGACCAGAATAAAATACAATTATGCTAACGATGTATGTTAGTGACCTTGTGCAAACAAGTCTACTGAGATGAGGAAAGCTGATAATATACACAAGTGTTTGTTGAATATTTTGCTGAAATTAACTAATTTTCAATTAATATGTTAGTATACAACTATTGCATGCACATAGTGCAAACAGAAAGGCAAGATGGCCCTTATTTAATGAATTCTTTGTTACCAATTAACACTCCTATAAAAAAGATTTTTAACTCTCAACTATATGTACAAAACTTTATTCTAGAAATGGATTCATAATGTTTTATTAAAAGATACAATTCTAGAATAAACAACTGAAAATTAAGTTGATGTGGTTTAATATTGTTCTTTTTAGAGTCGACGAGCCTCCAGCTAAAATCAATTGAAGTCTGTTAAATAAATGCTCTTGGCAACTACTTGTTTGTGTGTTAACGTATTAGCCATTCTTTTGATTAAATCGATATTTATTAATGACTTTTTCCACTTTTAAAACACTGAAACTGTTTCTGAAAGTCACCAAATGTATAGCATCTTCTGTGCAAACATGGAGACCAAAACCCCTCAACTATCAATTTCATAGTTACAGCACATCAACACGTTTTCAAATCTGACAGTTCTATGTTCTTCTTTGCTCAGTATTTGCATTTCTTCATCTGCTTGGCATGAGGCAGTGCTTCAGCTACCTGCAGAGACTCTCACGCAGCAAAGCTACCTCTGAGGCAGCATTTGCTCTTACTGCTTTGTTTTCTCAATATAACCCATTCAGCTGAACATACTTCCATATTCCATCATCAACACAACCATGACGAATGCAAAATCTCAGAGAGTTCTACTGTATCTAGTCATATCTTTCATTTATATGAAGGGTTATGAAACATCAAAGGCCTAGCTAATATTAGACTGTTGTAAAGCTTCCTTAACTGTCTGTTTTCATTTCAAGCATTTGCACTAAATATCCCAAGATTTTTCAGACAGATTCTCAGTGGCACAATATGCACTAACTTCTGTTTCAACTTTCATGCCATGGCTGATAGATGTTGTGAGTCAGATACTGCGGAGATATATAGCTATTGAGAAATGTCATAATAAAAAACCCTGTAAAGTTCTGTTGCATGTGAGATTAAATGTTAAATCCATTTGTTTAATTTTAACTCTATAGATTCTGAGGAAAGGAGAATACATGACCATGATTTTATGTCAAGTCAGAGCATCTGTTAGGATAAACTGTAACAATCACAGTTAGAATTTCTCATTATCTATGTCCAGTTGAATGCCCAACACTTCTGTTGTCAAATCTAAACAAACTGCAGCCCAATTTTCAAAAATTATTAGCTACAATTAGCAAAACTGATGGCTCCCTCAATCAAAACCACCACAAGTGAGGTTTTGTAATTCCCATCACTTGGGCTAACATACAGATTTGGTCAAGCCAATTTCTACTGATATGAAGCCTAATAAAATACATCAGATCAAGGAAATATTATTTTTATTATCCAAAAATATAAGTGGCTTTTCTGCACTGAAACAGCAAACATCATGAGAGCTATTCAGACAAGATCTGGTTTATACTAAAAATTTAGCCCCCAGAAGTTAGGAAAATAGATAAGCCAGGCACAAGTTCATTACTAGAGTTTTTACAAGATCAAGCCATCCTGATGCATTAGTAGTACTACTCTGTAATCCTGGCAAGATACTAGCAGATACTCAGTTTGATGCCTGAATTCTTATTAGGAACATCTCTGCAGTATTTAGAAAGCATTTCATCCTCTTTCATTATCACTTAATAGAACCCCAAATAAACTCATATAATTCAAGAAAAAATTCTTCCTGTTCATGGGAAGGAAGAACTCAAATAAATTGATATTAACCTTTTTACTTCTTGCATTAAATACTAGAATGTTTTCAGTAACAATTTCAGTTCAGATTTTGCTGAGGTAGTTTCTGGATGAGTATTAAATACCTCATAAGTCCTATCTGTTTAACGAGAGCTAAGGATTAACCAACTTCAGCTGGAAGACAAGATGAGGTTGACTGTGTCCTTAAGAGCACAACTTTTTCTGGATGGCCAAAATGCCAGTGCTAAGATCAGTTCAGTGCAGCCGCTGTGCCAGTAAGTCACCCTCCTTTCATACCAAAAGAGGGAGTTTTACATACTTAAAAATTTACATGTTCTTTTAATTTTTTCATTTTCACAATATTTAGCATATTTCTAGAATCTTCATTCATCCTTCTTTCTCTGTTTTGGCCTAAGTCGCCTTCTTATTCCTAAATCCTAAAAGCAAAAACCCATGTTTTTCTCAACTCATGAGATGTATGTATGCAGAAAAGGTAACAGAAATAATAAAATCCAAAGTACTCTATTAATTACAGAGTAGTAACAAAAGTCTGGAATGTATAAAAGTCAGACAGAATTCTCACATACATACACAAGGAAGAAACCAAACCTGCACCCCATTTTTATAAAATCTAATTTTTGGAGAAAAAAAGAACAAAAAAATTAACAGCAATTCCTAACAGACAATACTAACAAAAAGAATGTTTGTCTAGCATGTTTCTCAGCCTACAAGCAAAGAAAAGATCTAGAGAGAGCTGATTCTCACTCGCTGTGTTTCCAGCTATACTGAATGTCCACATCATAAACTCACAGGTGTGCTGCATATAAACAAATGGGAGCAAGAAATAGACCCACAAAGGCTTCCATAGAAAGATATGTTTGTAATGTTTGTATCTCACAAGGCTTCCCTTTTTATCTGCTTGAGCATCTTTCCTTAATGTCTCATTTCTGCTCCGCAGCTCCACCACATCTTAACCCAAGGCAACCGTAACCTGGCACGGCTCTGACATAAAGAAATACTAGCCAGACGATTTTGAAAGAACAAGGACTTGGCATGGATAGTTTCTCAGTTATCAGAAATAATAAGTGCTTTTTGCACAACAGAAAAACGCTAGAGAGGCATGTGTGCCGCAGTAATATTAGCTTTCTTGGTGGGGAAGAAGCAAAAGAGCTGTACCGATTTAGCAGCTTTATCCTCCTGTAACTGTTATTGACATACCCAAAGACAGATCTATAACAAAGGAGTTGGAGAGCTTTTTACTTGTTTTTCTGTCCTAACTCTCCTTAAACAATCATACCTTCAGGAAAAAAGAAAAACACCACAGGTCTAGAGTTGATATGTTTTGTACTTAAAAGATTATACATAGAAGAATGGAAAACGGTGCTTAACCATAAGCACTAGGGATTGTATCGCACTGTGTATGGTTGACACATATGTTCCACCAGCAACCTATTAGCAACATTTCCATGCTGAGAAGTGATTAATTTTGCTAATTTAAAGTTGAATTATATGATTAACTGTAACCCCTTCTACAGGTTCTGAACTGAAGGCCACTGTTGGCCATATTCAGTTGTACTCAGGCTATGTTCCATCCATGGGTTTTTAGTCTCCTGCACAAGACTCTTATGTCAAAAAACTCTTCAAACATTTTAGATTACTTAGATTGGAAATTATTTCTGGTTTGACAGTAGGACCTATTTCCCTACAGGCTCTTCGTTTCTAAAACCATGTGCCAACTTATAAGAGACGGGCACAGCCGTCTGGGAAGGTATAGAGAGATGAATGGCCTAGATAAAGGCCATAAAAGAAGTCATTAAAAGAGTCCACAATGGTAGGAGAACCCACATTTTTTACTAAGATCCCTCTAGATTAGAAAATGTGACATTAACACATATACTCTATCAATCTTTTTTGTCAGTTTTTACAGGACCTAAACTCCTTTTTCACTGACACCTTTTTCTGTTGGTGATATCAGTGTTTCTTTAAAGTTGTGACTTAGATTTGCTTTTTTTTTTCCCCTCCTTTTTTTTTTTCCTTTTTTTTTTTTAAATAGCAGAAACTTGAGAGAGATTGTCTACATTAGAAATATCTCACTTTCTCTGGTACCCTGGAAGTATCAGTCAGAAATGTATGGGTTTAGCCTCTCCTCAGTAACAACAGTGTGTAAGACTAAAACATGAGAAGTATTTCAGTTGGCAAAGACGAGTAAATTTTTCTGCATGAGTTTTATTCACGAACCGATAAAAGCATTCCTTTGCCAACACATGCTGTGCTTAAAATAAGGATGGTTATTGATACAGATATCCTAGCATAACTATATTAACAAACACTTTCCACTGCAGAACAAGACCAAAACTGTAACTTCTTCACTAGATTTTTTTTCTTTTTAAAATTTTTAACGCCAAACTTTAAGAGACTTTAAAGTTAGAACAGAAGGTTTGGAGAGAGTTCTTTGAAAGGTCAGATCTTTTACTTTTGAAACAAATTTATTATTTTTTTACTGCTACTGTCCTGACCTAAAACTAATTACAAATACTGACATGAAAAAAGAAGTAATTTCAGTCATCTTACTTGTAAAGGTCACCTACATATTCTGTATTCCATGAGTCTATTCTTGTGGATTTTCCCTGTTCTCATCACACTAAACAGAAATAGCTACTACTGATGTTACATGAAACAAGACCCTCCCAATAATTATACATTTCCATGTATCCATATGACTTCCAGTATATCCATATATTCTGTCCTACACAGAAACAAGAGGTAGACAAAGAAAGAACTCTGAAACTAGTTTCAGTCGAGTCCAACTGACATAACCTGTGGGCTAGCAATTCCTCTTGAGGAATCTTCCATCTTATCAAAAGGAAGACTTGCTAATGACTTTGAAAACTCTTACATGAATCATTTGTTAAGAATACTAGGGGATGAAATTAATTTTCATCTGGAATAAAAATTCTAGGGGGTTTTGTTTTGTTTTGTTTTTTAATTCCAGTAAAGGAGTAACTAAACCCAGAGAAAGTATGTCAATTTATGAGGTTTTTGCCTATTTTGGCAGTAACTTCAAGGTACTACATGCCCTTTCTTTTCTGCATAAATATTTGGACTGAGTGAAATAGGTACTTGGTAACATAGTGCTAAAAGAAGCTAGAGAAATTCTATACAATAATATCTGGAGAAAATACTTGGAAGGCATCATTAGCTTGTATTGATTTAATGGTCTTTATTTTGAGAACCTTAACAGCTCCTTGAGAGACTATTACAGCCAGATTTATCTGAATTTTATCTCATTCTGTGGTACCTTCATGAACTCCTTGAGGAACAGTTTACTGCAGATATAAAATATTTACATTTCCTCCATTTTAAACCTAACAAAAAATAAACAGAATTGAATGAGTAGTACTGAACTTCTTGGGGAAAAAAAGAATCAGTAAAGAGAAAACGAAATACAGGAACATCTTGTGATCTGATACATTGTAAAGAATTTTCACAAAACTTGATTTTCAATGGTAAAGGACAATACTGTAGATTTCAATAGAGGTCAGTTAATCCAATATAGGCCCCTTGGTTTTTTCAGGCTCTGTGAGAAGGTAACAAAGATATTATTTTATACAGAAAAAACACTGAAAATAGAAGCTGTCTTCTCTGAGCTGAAAGATGTCAAATAAACCTGAAAAGCATAATTGTAACAAACATACATGACTATTTTCTTAGCATTAGAATCTCTTAAGTGCTGGTATTCCTTGGTGCAAAGTTCCCTACTCCAGTAGTGTTTCTTCCAACTGACATTAGAATCAACAATTCACAACAGGATTGTATGGGGGTGGGGGGAAGTTATTTAATGACTGCAGTTCAGAAGAACCAAACTGATTTAGTGGGTTCAGTCCAGGTTTAGGTAATTAAAGCATGTACAGCTGAATGAGTTGGAAGGACTGTAGCAGCTTTATCTTGATCATTCAGCAGGAGAAACTCTTCTGACAACCATTTAGGCTCAGTGCCATGTAAATATTCTGGCATAAGTAATTCAATCCTCTTCACTCAGCTTCCTTGCAGCAATCTATGGCCTCTTCAAAAGACTTCTAACATTATTGCTTCTGAGGATGATAGATGCATACAATCTGTCTGTTTTAGTCTTTTGCAGATCATTTAATACACCCAAAAATTTGAATTATGTAATTATGCTAGAAATAATTGGAATCACAGTTTGAAAAATAAACCAAAAAAACCCAAACAACAAAACCAAAGAAAACCCCCAAAAAACATGGGCAAGTAGGGGTGGAGTAGGGGGTGGAGGAGAAGATCCCTGTAGTAAGTGTGGTGGAAAATTTGAATTGAGTTTGGGAATCCACTGTACGTGGCACTCTGAACACTTAGACCTGACCCATTTAAAGTTCAGCAGTAAAAATCTCATTTACTTCCAGGAGTTCAAGAATGTGGACAGGGAATCTCTCATATTAGTATATTTAAAAATGGGCAATAGAGACATAGGTTAAAAGAAAGATCCAGGCACTAAAAAGATGAAAGTCTAAGCCATATGGGGGTGAAAAGTCAAGAATAAGAATTCATTTTATCTCTGTCTTCTTTAATGCAAGAGGAATAAAAAGAAATTTTATTTGACAGAGTACATATGGGGCAAAGAAGATCCATGTTCTTCCCCGCTCTGGCACTGCTTACTCTATCTTTTATTTCAGCTCTCACAATGGAGCCCATAAACATAGCTTGCTGCAGAATAAACCTAACATGAAACAGAAATTTTAAGTACAATGTCTCCATGATCTTTCCCTTTGCCTATATTTAAGCACATTAATTCATCCTCAAAAGTACTGATGTCTTCCACATAAATACGTGCTGAGACTTCTTTGAAATCCAAGAATATACAAAGTTCCTTATCATTCCCTATCACAATGCTATACCCTGCCTAAAATTCACTGATAGCACTTCACCAAAGAGATACCAAGAAACTGATGTTGGTAATATCTCTGCATTAATCTCATTTGGAGCCAAGGGCCCCTTTCTCCATAAACACTTAGAAATCCATAGTTTCACAGATAAATTCTTACGAAATTTCTCGAAGGAGAACTGATGCATGTCCTGTATTCGGTGACATAAAGCAAAGCTGAGAGATAATTATCCTGTGAGCATGGAGTCAGTGCAGTGTAAAAAAGGTGCCAAAAATTCCAATGCTGTCATTAACTGCTGCTGGCTGCTTGTCATTTGAGAGTGGAGGACAGCCCATCAGCCTGTACCAGTAGATGGGGAGATGAGAACATACCTGTGTACACAGTAGGATATTTATAAAATCTAATCATGTAGGAAAAAAATACAGAAATTGCCTCACAAAGAGTTGTAGCACTTATTTCAGTTACATGACATTTCATTTTTCCTCCAGAGCCACCAATGTCATACTGCTGATCTTTCCCTGATTTAAAACTAAGTTTCCAAAACCCTATTAAATACTGAATTTTTGTATAGTCCCTGAATTGAAAGAGGATCAAGTAGGAAAAGGACCACTAAATTAATGGAATACTTTTTCTCTTTGCAGTTGATTGATTGCAATGTTAATATTCTTAACTTTCTTAAAGCCCCTTGTAAATATTAGCACTTAAAAAAAGAAGAGTAGCACCAGGCATTTTTAGTCTCTGACTCCAGCCACCTGAGGCAGGCAAAGCAGAAACTCTTAAGAAAGATGCATACACTCAAAAGCACAATCATATGTATACAGTGTATAGGTTTCAATGCATGCTATAGTAAATTTAAGACAAGAAATACAAGAACAAAAGCCTATGAATATAACGTGCCACTAGAAAAGAGCTTGAGAAATGAAAAGGTTTCGCTACTGGCGTAGGTCCTGGCAAAGGAACACATTTGTTTTATAAAAGCCCCCAGATGATATTATAATAAAATTTAAAAAAAAAAATATCATATTGCATGCTACAGAATAAGAAAAGCACGAATTGAAAACCAATTCCAGTGAATCTGGTCTGAGCCTGCCTAAGTCCTGCCCAAACCACAACATTGGAGAGAAAAGTAAACCATTCCCTAGTTTTCCTGTCTGGTTGCCAAACTAGCTCTCAGGAGGTGACAAAGGAAGTGCTGTTGGTGCTTCCCATAATCTTAGGCACTTCTCTAACCAGGTTAGCTATAGCCTTTGCAAACAAACCTAAGTCACTGAGTTGATAGTAAAACTGCATTTTGGTTAGCAGATAAAATGTTCCTGTTTATTTTTAGCAACACAGTATTTACAATAAATATCTGAATCTGCTATTTCAACTGATTAATGAAGTTTTAATTTTATTTTACTGGCTGACCAAGTTCAG
The DNA here is from genome assembly GCA_027925045.1 of Hypotaenidia okinawae. Lineage (NCBI taxonomy): Eukaryota > Metazoa > Chordata > Aves > Gruiformes > Rallidae > Hypotaenidia > Hypotaenidia okinawae. The sequence goes on along the minus strand of BSDF01000013.1, from coordinate 13,154,684 downwards.
TAGCCATTTCAAGGCACAGCTTGCTCAACTTCAAAAACTTTTTAACTTTATCTGATTTCTCTTTCATCTCTCATATTGAGTTGTAAAACACATTTTTCTTAGTCATAAAGAATGCCACAAACACAGATTTCAGTTGAAGTCTGATCTACATGACAGCTGCTGAAGCCACGGACAAGAAAAACTATGCATCAAATTGAACGAAGCAGGATATAAACGATAGCATCTTCAGCAGTAGGTGCATTGCTGAACAGCGCATCAGCAGAGCTGGTTAAGATACAGTGCTTTAACTAGTGTACTTTATTCTAGAGGCAATAGCAGATTGAGTGTACTTCTGTTTAGGCTTCAGCAGGTCTCATTCTCCTTGAAAGCTCACAGCAGCAGGACTAAGCCAATGCTGTGGTGCTGCTGCTTAAAGTGAAATTCCCCAAACTGAACTAATTCATCTATGTTAGGTGTGAACACAGAGCTTCACTTGGTTCAATTAACCTTCAGGTACAATTCCCCAGAGAGGGCACATCCTCAGATGGTCTGAGCTGGCATTGCACCTCCCTATTCATATAATTCCACCTTTCCCCCTTTTCTTCTTGGGCTTTCAGAAACATCCATTCCCACCTACACAGGCAGGCTCCCCCTAGATGGCCAGGAGGAGCTCAAACAAAGAAAAGCTATGGTGACATTTCCAACTGGCATTTTTTCAGCTGATGCTTAATCAACAGCAAGATGTGCTGACGCTTGGAAACATCAGAGTCCAAAACCAGGTGCAGTTCAAGTGAGATTTCAATTTGATGAGAATATTCTGCAAAGCTCACAAACCCAGTTTGGGGTTCATACAGCTCTCGCTCACGGTGTATAGAAAGTCATTTAAAAACTGTAGCACATTCCCTGCCCCTCGGCTCCGCAGCTCTTGCAATCAGAATGGACTCGCTATAATGCAAATATGAACACTGAGCATATACATTGTGTCTCTCTGGGAATATGACTGGGCAAACAGACAACCATTATTACATTACTTGCCCTTGCTACATGCCTCTGTCTGTAAGCCTTCCCCTCTTGATAGCTCCTTGCAGATTTTTAAACAATATTCAACAGATGCGGAGAAATGGAAGGAAAATAGGGAAGGGAAAAAAAAAGGCAGGCAGGCAGTACAGAGGAGCTTGAGCAGAATGAGATGCCATCTTCAAGGACTGTGCAGCATATAGAGTAACTTCTGTAAAAAGCTTGGGGAAAAAAAAAAGTGGCCAGTATTATGTTTCATAATCACTTTAATAGTCCCTTTTATTGGTGAGCTCAGTTGCAACATGAGTCTCCACTTTCCTTGGATTTTCTTTCTCTCACAGGTTAACTAGCTTTACATTTCTTTTGCACCTCAAAACCTACTGAGCATTATCTGACTATGTATTAATCTCATAACTTAGTTCTAGTGTCCAATCTCAACTGCATGCATGCAGTTATTGTACCTAAATTGACGTAACACAGTTTAGAAGCATTTAAGCACACGTTGGATGTTAGCAGTTACTATATAAACCAAAATTTCATTCAGAAATGGAAATATGCACAAATGTCAGATTTGTGTCTGCTCCTATACTTATATAACTTGAAACTACAAGTCATCATGCATGTAATACACCCACACACCCTTTTCTTAGGAAGCGTGAACTAAAATACAATTCAAGCACAATACACTCTGACAGTTTTCAACTCATAACATTGGATTAGGGATTTAATGATGAATTAATGAAATTATTTTTATGCATATTTTGGTAAAGGACTGAAACATCTGTCCATATAACCTCTTACTAAGAGCTTGACTGCCAGCATCTAGATATAATCTACATTTCTGTTCAGAGGTTCCACGGAGTTTTTCTTCGATCAAAGGTAGATAAATCTTGTGCTACCTGAATTTCTATATGTGCTAGAGCATGGAATATTTTTGTTTACATTGCTGCAGTATAAGAGAGCATGATAGAATAAGAATAAATGTACATTCCTACATTTGAATCTGAATATCCTTAACTTGGGCAGTAAAAGGGAGAGGGGAAGTGTCTAGTGCATACCACATAAAAAACTCAGTAGTTCAAAGATCCAAGTGATAAATCTGATGCTATGGCATCTCTGTGATACTCCAATTGAGACATTACATCCCTCATTTTGATATTTTTAGCTGCTACAAATGTTATCAAAATCCTCTATTTTCTTTTTCTCTGCTTACTAAACCATAATAATCTTCTATCAAAAATATCTCATTGAGCATTTATTTTCATAAGGCAAAGGCTGGTCTTAGCAGGCAAAAATCAGTGATGGAGGTTTATATACAACATCTTAATTTCTTTTTAGTCCCCGACTCAGTTTTGAAAATTTTCACAGGATAGACTATGCAGCAATTGCCACCAGACAACAAGGTACCTCTCCATTCAACCTGTGAATGATTACCTTTGGTATGCAGGAACAACACACACGGCGCTGGTTTTATACCCGCTTTCTCCTGGAATCAGGAAACATGGTCCAATTTTCAAAGCTTTTCCTTAGCACTTCTCATCTTTCAGTGTGATGTTTTATCTACTTATTTATTTTTATAAGGATACTTCTTCCTAATAAATGTTCTATGGAACTCAAAGGCTTGTGTAATTGAATTTACAGGTTTATAGAAAATAAGTTATAGCCAAAATTGCGAAGGTGGGGGGTGGGGAAAGAAGGAATATTTCAGCAAGATGCAGCCTATTATGTAAATTTGTCACCACATGCCATACATAATGAATAAACCTTGTGCTCTTAACACTTTGATTATAGACTATACAGACAATGCAAATTAAAATTCCTGCTGCTCTATAAATGCAATGAGAGGAAATTATGTAAATTTTAACACATTAGATTGATTTGGTTGAAATGAAACCTGTTCCACTTGATGTTTTAAGGGAAGAGCCACAATTACAATGATTGAGAAAGTGCAATGTTAATGAAGTGTGTTATTGCTAATCAATTCCTCCTCCTCTGGTAATGGCACAGGCATGTGCACTGTCACTACATCATCCACCAGCAAATGTAACCACTCACACCACCACGTAGTATATATAGCAAAAATTAAGTCTTCCATAAACTCATGTATATGGCTGTGTTTAACAGAAGATTTCATAGTAACACTACTGATAGATATTCAGGAAGGGTGCATGTTTTCATACGTGTGTGTGTGTGTGTGTGTATATACACACACTTTTTGGCAATACACCTTCTGCAATACTGCCTGGCTGACTATATACCACTGTCTTGAATACTACTGTAAATTTGGCATGATACCAAGCAACTTCACTCTGAGTGGAATAATCACCTTTTTACTGGCCCATCTCTTGGAAACTATGGAATGAGTTTATCACATGGTGTAAATTCGAACTTTTAGCTAATTGAAATGAAAAGCAAGGTCTTTCAAGTATAAAAGAAAGCTTTCTGTCCAAACTGAAGAAACTAAAATCACACTCAGTGGTTTCAAAAGATTCACACAAACATCATATTCATCTAATATAGTTACCTGGGAATTATGGTAGGAATTTGAAACATCTTTACAACTACTTTCAGTTGGTTTCATTCTGTAACCTGTTTTTAGGGAACGGAAGAGCACATAGCTGATAGAGCTGCTTCACAGTTAGCTGAGATGTGAAGTAGATTCTGCCTTCTTTACACAAAGCAGAGGAACATGTCTCTCAGCATCATGTCACCATTTTAAACAAAATAGTTTGTAGAGCTCCTCACCAGCATGACAATGAATAGCAGAATACCTGTTGTTATATTATCTTATCTGTTATATGAAATAACTGATTATATTATTTATCATAACTTAGCATTTTGCAGTCCTTTTGTTTTATAACAATTTTCATAGCATTTTTAAAGTAAAAATTTGCAAAAGAATCTGCAGTATTAGAAATATCTTGTGCTTGTTATTTCAAGGGTAAATATGCAAAGGTGGGAGGAGCCAACTCATTTTATTTCTATTTATATAACTTTTATATTATTTTCAGAAACATTTGTCACCACATGTAGCGACTGCATTTGTTTCCTGTCTCTACTGACTTGTCTCCCACTAATTTATTTCTGTTCCCACTAAGATACAAGGATGTACTCTGCACAGAGACGTCTTGCTGGCTTCAGTAGCAGTTTGACACACAGGAATATAACACATACAAAGGTAGGAGAATGCAGGCAATGAGAGAGCTCTTACACAGAAACCATGTACCAGATAAAAATACAACACAGCACTTACCATAAGAATTTACATTATATTACCTTTTGCCCATGAACATGGTAAAAAGAGGGGTCAGGCCCCAGCTGTGAAAGAAAATCTGATGCACCAACAGAAGAAAATGCAAAAATACAAATAAAAGGAAGAGATAGAAAAGAACTAATCTTTCCTTGAAATAAAGCTACATTTATGCTTGCAGGCTGAGAATCCATTCTTATATCAGCTTACACAGCTCTGCTATGCTTACTGTTTTAAAAATGCCAACCAATTTTTGCTTCGTTAATCCTGAACTAATGTGACTGCCACTGAAGCTGAGAAGCACAAAGAGCACTTGGGACTGAGCACTGTTCCTTCAGACCACAGGCTTTTGCCCCCACCCTAAACTTGTTCTGACTTTGGCTGGGTCTGCTGGAAGAATCAGCTATGAATTCTCTCCTCCACATTAGTCAACATTACACAGTGCTCATTAGAATCTCTAAGTGTGATATGGTCCAAAGAGCCTCTTAGAGCGCTCTGGCAAACAGAGGTTTGCAAAACAAAACATGAAAAATCACATAAAATTAAGAAACAGGAAAAAAAATGTCAACTAAGCGAACTTACAGGAGTAGGAGCTAAGGATTTCAGTTTGCAAGATTTGGTATATAGATGTTTAGTTGTATAAAACAAACACAAAGAATCACAGTGGTAAATATCTCACCCCACAGGAATCAGCTTTATTTCCAGCTCACAAAGATCCTAGAAAACTGAATATCTCCACATTAGCTTTTGCTTGAATTCTTTGACTTCAGACTGCTTTGTTTATAGGAAAAAGCTCTCTTTGATGTTGGAATATAAGGAGGAGTGAAACAATAAATTTCTCATATTCTAATATCCAGGCATCCTGAGCTTGTTCAAGGACCCCTTGATTCATGAAGGCAAATAATTAAATTACCTGAGCTTTGATCAAGGAGCAGCCGTAGTCTCTTTTTGATGTAGAATGTGATTGTTTGAAGCTCCAGACAGACAACTACCCCATACGTTTTTTAACCCTTTTGCCACTAGTAGCAGATTCTATACAACATTCCGGCTTTTCAAAGTGAGCACCACAATATCATTTGGGGATGCTGCTCCAATAAGAGTAGAGTAGGTCCAATAGAATCCTTACACCACAGACTTGATGGGATGTTTATCGAAAAGCTGAAACTCCCCCTCCTAAACAAGCTGAAATTATTTTTCAATTCAGTTAACTTGCCTTAATATTATGCTTTGAAAGCTGCTCTTTAGATAGCATGCCACTGAGACACAAAAATACTTCTGAGAAGCAAGGGGGTTTGCCTTTGCAATAGAAGAGTTTTCATCGTGTTCCATGCTTTATGACTATTTCCCCTAGAAGAAACATGAGTGGGCACACACTCATCTAGTCAGGTGAAAGACCTCTATTAAAATAGGAAAACCAAATAGATTAAAGCCTTTCATTCTTCTCTCTTCTTAAATGCAAGCACCTGGATGAAGTAATCTTTGTCATTTACAAGTCAAAGTCCTAGCCATGCTGCCTGCAAAGCGGAACAGAAAGTAGAAGTCAATACAGATGCTGTCCTCTCAGCTGATTTGTAGTTTTGAATATGAATACTGAAAGAATTCCTCTCCATAAATGAGGACTTATGTTCCTCTTCATTCATTCTAGGATTCTTTTGGGATATAAGGAGGTTACTAAACGGGCATAATTAGAAGGCATAATTAATGTATAGGGATCTCTCTCTCAGTTCCCCATACAGCTTGAACAACATAGCCACCCTAATTTTAGCAACAGTTCCATGGATTATGGAAATAACCTCACCATATTACTGAGAAGTGCAAAAAACAGGTTTGTACCAGGACGTTTTGGGTATCATTCATGGTAGAAAGGCATCTGTCCTTCAAGGCACAGCTGTGGAAAGGATTCATGTCATTCAGACATCTCAATTCACAGGGATACAGGCTTAAGAAAACGTAATGAATATGTCTGGCATACTATAGATAACCAACAGATTATTTTGAGGCATAAGGATGTAGATAGAAATTCATGTCTTTACATTTAAAACAATATGTTATTTAAAAGTTCATATGTTTCTAACTTGTTATAAAATAAAACTTGGGGCATTTCATAAATCGCAAAGGGGAAATGCATATGATCAATTGGTAAGAATGGGAAATGTGTATACAATTTTATGTTTTTTCCATTAAGTCACAGGAGCAGCATATATAACTAATACATGAAATAGGGAACTGTCATATCTGAGGGACTACAAATACTCCTTGTAATGTTATTGAAGAACGTGAAAGGAGGAGCTGCTGATCTCAAATTCAAGAAGCAATTAGCTTTCGTTAGCTCAAAATAGTAAACTGCCCACAGCATTTATGGGTTAAATATAGTCTGCTTTTAAGCACATGGAAACAGTTAAAACACAAGCTTTTCTGCAGTTAATTTTGAATGATTTCATTTCTAGTAAAAATGGATTTAATTTCCAGATGGGTTATACCTCTAGGCAAAAACATTCTTCTCTCCTCCAGCAGGCAAAATGATTTAATACCAACAGAGAAGTCTTTTGTACACATTATTAATTTCATTTACATTACTTTCTTAAGAAAGTATCTATGACCTTCTATAAATTTTTTTTCAAAAAATAAATAAAAGTCAAAAGTCCAATTTTTGGTAGCTCTCACATTATGTATGGCTTTCAAGAAATAATTTGCTGGCCATTCATTTTTGAAGGGAAATAGGACAAAGGCAAAGTTGTTCCACAGACTGTATACAGTGATAGGCAGAAACAGAATTTAACAGCTATGAGACCACCACACAGATTTGCATGTACCCCGTTCATCAGTAATCTGATACATGTGGACAATCTGGTTCAAGTCTGCTGCAGAGGATGGCCTAGAGAACCTTATGAAGGCAGTAATTACACCTAGCATACTTTTGGACCTCCAGCTCATCATAAAGTCAAGGTCATTGCAACGAGCAACTGTCAAATCTTAGCAAGTATCAGAGCTGACACTTTCTCTGTAGGCTTGATTATTTCAGCCAAGGTCATTTCTTGTTCCATTTGATTGGATAATTAAACAAATGTTAGTGCAATTTCTTACATATGATCATGTATCAATAGCATTTCTAACAGCAGGAGGACTCAAAACCAGCCTGGCCCTGAAATGCACGCCTCCATGTTAACATGAGTTAGTGTAAACACTAAAACTACTTTAAATTTCCACATAAAGGATATTCTTTAAAGATACCAATGTCAACTGAACAGCACTGTGGACTCCAATAGCTTCTCTGGTTTATATTAGGTTCACCAGACAGAACTTTAACCAGTAAGTGCAAACATCAAATAAATAGTTTAAATTTGTCTGCTTATAGACATCACTAAAAAAAGTTTCTTAAGAACAATGACAGAATTTTGAGCATATACTAAATAAGGTAGACATTTCCCTAGTCCTACAAATACATACAGAAGATCACAGTAAGGTGGCATTCAGTGCCAACTAATTGCCATTAAAAAAAAATAATTCAGACTTTTATAACTTGACTTCTGGTATTCATCATACATTTTGACTGCTCCTTTAAAAGCCAGGCCAGCAGCCACTTCCTAATTTGTGATGCTATATAATAACAGCACATCACTGCAGCATGGAGTAAATCTCTGTGTTTTCTATTTCAATGGAGTTCATCATGTCCTAGCTACATGACACCTGCATATTGTACACAGACTAGTGAGGCAGTAAGGCTGGTTTCTATTTTCTTTCAACCAAGATTGCTTGAGTATTTCTCAGATCACACCAATGTCACCTTACTTAAGTGTGGAGATTTCTTTGTTATGAAATAAATATATAGAAAGTCACTGAACATACTTAGAATTAGTTTGAGACACACCTAGTGAAATACAAAGAAAGTAAGACTTCTGCTTATGGATCCCAGAAGGTAATGTGTGCAGAAAGCACATTACTAACTACAAGATTGTAGTGATGGGTATGATTACACTTAAGCCCTTGCTTAAGTCGTGTAGAAGTATGAGCCAAAGAGGAAGGCAAGTGTTGGATTAGCCTGACCCGTTTGGAGAACGTCTTCACATTTGAGGATAAGTGGCAATGGGTGAGTAAAGCAAAAATATGAAAATAAAAAGGAAGGCTAGAGTCCACTATATCTGATAAAACGGAGGTTATGGGAGGGCAAAGTTTGCAGAAAAAGGTAAGAAATTTTGAAGGTGAAAAGTTCACTGAATAATAGATTTCATGCTGTAGAGAGAGCAGAAGCTAATAAACTGAGTCACAAGAAATCTCATCTAAACATAAGCAAGTTCAACGAACTCAAGATGATTCAGGAAGCTAAGAAACCAAGAACTATGCCTAGGAGAACAGGCTCAAGCTTATCAAGGTCATATAGACAGCAGCCTGAATATGTTTTATTTTAACCCAAATCATGCAGATACCCACATCACCTCTGAAGTCTCCAAATCAAGTTATTAGTACAACTCAGAGGATTGTGGGTGGGCTGCAGGTCAGGATTGGGAATCATCGAGGAAAGGATAGTCTCAAACTAGCTTCAATACCAGGGGATAACCACAGATGGCACCATAGAAAACATATTAGAGATTTCTATGAGGACTGTTAAATTTGGTACTTGAAACATGAGAATACATTCAGTTCATGAACATACTTTCTCTATATATAAATATTGCAGAATTCAGACTTTTAAGGACAAAAAAATACTGTCATGTCTGACCCACAGCCACTTGCATTGCTACCTAATCAGCCCTTTTGTATGTAAATGTTAAATTCTTTGTATGTAAATGCCAATGCCCGCTATGTTTTCTTCTTCCTTTTGAAAAAGAAATGCTATGTAAATTGCCACCGTGCTAAAAAGAATTGAAAAGCATACTAATCAGCCATATTCTCTGAGTTATACCAGCTATAACTGGAACAGCAACAAATAAAAAAAGCAACCATCAGTGGTGGACAAAGTTTCCTACTTGAATCAGAGACCTGAGTAAAATTATTATTCAACTGCTTTTCAAAATTTTGGAACTTCCTCTGGAGAAATAGGGTTTGAAACTGTGAATGAACAGTAACTTTCACTAATGCAAAATACTGGAGATCTTCACTGGAATGTCAATTGCAAGAAAAACATGCTGGAAGAGAACAGGGATGAGATGTTATCTTTAAAAAGATCTGCTGACTGCATGCATTGGATAAATGTTTGAGTGATTCTTCAATTACATGAGATTGGCAATCTCTGTGGTTAAATGACGATGGCTACATGCAGTGTGAAACTGGAGGCTCTGATCACTGCACCGTACTTGTTGAATTAACCTGGCAGCACTCACCTGTTTTAATATTGGTCACTCCTTGGAAAAAGCTTATGGACATTTCTGCCTTGGCCAAAAAGTACCTCGTAATGAAGAAATGCACTAAAAGCTTGTCTTGAATGGTGATCTAAAAGGAACTGAGCCATGCTTAGAAATACCTAACTTCACCAACATGTGGTCAGCCTGCCAAAAGCGTGGACTGCCTGTCAGGAGCGCTGCTCTGAATAGGACAAGATTCAATCCTAATTTCAAGTGTGTTTTCTAGTGCTAGTCAGACCTGGTTTTTATTTTGTAAATCCTATTCCAAGTCCTGCATTTACACTGGGATTTCTGTCAGAAAAAATGAAATTATTGTTTAAAAAAAAATCAGGTTTAAACTTTCTGAATATTGATTTTTCTCAAACAATTGGTACAACAATTAAAATTTTATTAACACACACAAATTAATTTTAATTATATAAATTAAAATATCTATTAATGTGCATAAAGTACACATAAGACGTAGGCAGGTACTCAATGTTATATTACTCTATCAGGTAATATAACAAGAGAATCCTTGTCTGGTATAGTTACAGGTATTCTGCTCTGGTAATAAAAATACATTTATTTTTGGTTTAAATGCCAGGCAACTTTGCACAAACTCTATTTCTTTTGTTTGCCTTACAGGGTCTACATTAAAAAAAAAATTAAAAAATTAGTTGATAAGAGGTGAAAGGAGTAACGCAGTTATTCATTCAGCAGCCAAGATCTTTAAGATAATTACTTTAAATCAAGAAGGGACAGGCCATTTAAATTTATGACTTAATGCCAACACATGCATGTATTAATAAAACAGTTAGCATTAATGGAAATAGGGTTTAGTCTCCTGATTCAAATAGAGCTATCATTTCTGGTTTATACTGAACTAATGACTTATCCTTGGCAGAATGATACGTATGCATGTATTTAACTATTTAACTTAGCCACTGAGACCAATTAATATGTTTCTGAAGTTTTATTTTATTTAAAAATATATATCAGCAGCCTCGCTGGGACAAAAATTATGTTGAACCAGAGTTTCTATGGCACAAGTTTAACCTTAAATGTAGTACTTTCACATAGAATATCCAATGATCACACTGTACAAAATGAAGAGTACTGAAATGCAGTGCAGAAGCAGCAGCTCTTCAATAGGACAGACATCAAGTTAAGGAACGCTTTTTAGTCTACCAAGGTAGCATAGATTCTGTGAGATTAGAAGCTCACATGAAAAGAAATGGTGGCTGCAACAGGGCATGTGATTAATCTCTATCCCATTTGCTAGTGTGAAGATAGAAGCAAGGAACAAACCTGTGCACAGCCACCTAAGCCAGGCTATGGGCTAGTACTGGTGTGTGCTGGTAGGGCAAGGAAGCCTGCTACTAGCTGTACTGTACAAAGATAAGGAAGCTAAACACTTGATGCTGTGAAGCTCGCAACATGGATATTACGTGAACTGTGCTTTTAAGAGTTATTAAATATAATTCCTTGTGCTTGTCACTCCAATCTTCATCTGTGTGGGCCTGTGTCCCCACCATAGCATCACATTGGAACTGTGTCAGACCATACCAGCACAATTCAATGAAAGCTTGGGTGCAGTTACTGTCTAGGTAGGTACTTCTTACAGGTTACATTCATGTATCAAAGTTCTGTTCAAATTTGTCTGCTTGATCATACTTGATGATCCACAATTGCATTTTATACAAGTTTATCTACAATGTGGCTACATTGTGTCTGTTGATGAACTATTAAATTGTCATCCCAATAATGTATTATATTGGAAACCTATTGCTGCATTGTCCACCAATCACTCCAGAAAATTCTGGCTCCTCTTTTACATTCAGTTACTTGGTCTTTTTCTTTTAATCCATTTACATTGATTTTTACTACTCCAACTCTGCCTGCCATTGCATTACAATTAAGAATTCTGATGAACTCTTGCTGATTCAGAAGGGAGAGGGCTCTTCTCATTGCCAAACTTTGGAGGAAAAAAATAAAAACAAGCCACAAAAACCCCTTAGAATTTGCTTTAGCCAGCACTTTAAAATTGAAGAGCTAAATTATGGCTCATGGAGCCAGCAGAGCTCAGTGGGACTGGGATGTCTGAAAGCCACCGCACCACCCAAGCAGCTATGGAAGGCCTTATGCCTTTGTCAGGCAAAATTAACCATAATGTCACCTTCCCCAAGGGCACTGCTCAGCAGCAGGACTGGCTGCTCCAGATATTTGTCTCTGAATTCCTGCTGGCTTGCAAGGAGCAGCTAATGTCCCAGCCATGCGTAATGTTCTCTGCAGGACCTTGAACATGACTGGCAGCTCTAACTTTTCCACCCACCTTGAGTGCATCTATGCTTAAGGGATGTTCCCTGCCTTGGAGCTCTCTCTCAGGATTGGGCAGTTAACCGGTCTCAGACTGCCCTTCCTCAGCAAAGCAGTGCTCATCTTCCACTGCAGTCATTACTAACTCTCTCACAAAGAGTTGGTACTCTAAGGTAATTCTTAATTAAGATCCTAAATCAGGTGATAGACAGAAAATTGTACAACCATTATGGCACTATATTGCCCATTTTCGGTGTCAAAGTTGTAGACTAGTTTTTATTAGACACATGAGCTTCTCAGGCTGCATATCTGCCCTGGTGGATATAATACAATATAATTAAACTCTACACTCTGTTACTTATTAGATATATATTTGTTTACAGAGGAATTGGATTGGTCTGTGAATCAAATCAAAGACCTGTGCAGCCCAGCATCCTGTCTATAGCAATGCCCTGAAGTGGATGTCTAGGGAAGAACATCAGAACTGGGCAGGTGGAAATGAGCCTCCTTCCAAGCCTGCAATGCTTTAAAATCTATACTGTCGTCTATGTCCTTTTTGGTCAGCATTCACAATGATGGGTTGTAAAAGTTTCTGTTATATTTGAAGGTGCTACAGGATATACAGAAAGGATTTGAACCAACCTACTTTTCCCAGTTCTTCAGTTGTAAGCTCCACTGACCTAGATGTGAAGGGTAAAATTAGACCTAATACATTTTTCCCCCTCTCAAGGATGTCTATATAAGCTCTCTCAAGCACGGTAATTTTTTTTGAAAGAAATATTTTTTTGTCTCACCATATCATTTTTTCTGCCTTTAAACTCCTTCTCTTGGCATAGCAGGAACTGACGCCGTCTTTGCAAAGGGAAGAAAGAGATAGCAAACCCCTGAGAAACCGCCGCCGCCTCAGGAGAGGACCGAGCTGTTTATTCTACCCCCAGGCTCCAGCTGCGGCACTCCTCAGACAATCCCAAGTTAGGCGACTCCAAAACTTTGAGGCGAGCCCAAGGTGGTAACGCGACGCCGAAGGTAACGCGATCCGCTGCCTAGAAAGATGTTAATCCTGACAAACTGCCTGCGCATTAGCCCGAACCACAGCGAGATTGAATCCAGTCTCCCCGGGGAGGGCCGGCGATGCCGGCGGTAACAAACCGGCTTTTGATAGCGCCCGAGAAGCAGGCGGGCCGGCGGCGGCGAGGCAGCGAAGAGCATCAGTGCCCTCTAGTGCCCGCCCGGCCGCTCCCGCCGCCGCCCCCGGCCGCGCCGCCCCGCGCCAGCGAGCCCCGGGCTGAGCCGGCGAGCTCCGGGCTGAGCCGGCGAGCCCCGGGAGGGAGTCCCGCCGCTGACGCTGCGCCCCCGCGGCCGTTCGTCGGGCCGCCTTCCACGGACCTGTTGAGCAAGGCGGAGCGACAGCACGGCTCGGCACCGGGAGAACGGCTTCCACAAACCCCGGCTCTGGGAGCAGAATCAATCTTCCCTCTGGGAGCATCGTGTGCAAATCTGGTACCCTTCGGTAATATTTAAACGACTTTAAAGCCCTTACTCACACAGGCAAAGAAAATGAATGGGTTTAATAATTCGCCATGCACAGGCTTGCTCTTCACCGGATCGGTAATTTGGCAGTCTAAGGGTATCCCAGTCTTCAGTATCAGAGCCCAGACACAGGACTACATTTTCTCCTAAAATACTATAAAAGTGTCTTAGAAGTGTAGGACTATGGTGTTCCCTAACTGAGAAGAGATAAAGTAAAAATATATATATGTAGCATAAAATGGCAATACTGAAGTGTAGAGTACGTCCTCTTATGTGGACACAGTGCCTGACCCAAACTACATTTAAGTCAATGGCCATCTCTCTGTTTATTTCCCTGAGCTTTGGGTTGGCCTCAACAAAGGGACAATGAAAAATGAAGTGCCATTAGCACAAAACAAAGCAAAAAATGTGTAGCATAGGAAATTATACACAGAATTTTTTCAGCTTCAAAATGCTAAAAGAAAATCGCAGACACCAAAAAAAGTCTAGAAAGTATGCTGCTAAACTGTTTCAAATTAATTGATTCCATATGAGACCTCTGTTTCTCACACACTGAAGATATTTCACTGAACATCCAGCTCACAAAATGGACTCAGAATAGATTTAGGAGGTTCACTAAAAAGAGGAGAAACTAGTTTTAAGTTGGAAATTACTTTAGATCTCTATGATGTGTGAGGTACAAATAACTTCTATTGTCGAAATCTCAGCAATGAAACATTTGTTTCTCAGGTTATGCTCTGTTTAGTCACAGCATTTGCAGAAAACAAAAATGTTAGTCTCAGTCTGCTGGAATTCTGAACTTCACATATGTTTCTTACACTAAATTAAATATGTCAAATGTTGTCAGAACAGCATATTAATTGAAGCTGAAATCACATGATATATTTTAAAGCATTTTATCAGATAAATCACAGAAATCATTCAAATCTTTGTAGTTTCCCCATATTGTTATGCAAAAGAAAAACTAATTTAGCTGTTCTGTCTCTCAATCAACCATTTCCATACGTATTTCCTTGTGAAACTGCTGCTGATAAATTGCAATGACTTATCTCATCTCTTGACATAGGCTATTGTAGCAGTATTTTTGGTAATGAAGTAATCTAGCTCCTAGTCATTGGTTTTGGACAGGCAACACTTAAAATCTTAGCAAAGTTAAAGCTGATGTAGAGAAGTCTATAAATAGCATTCTCTGTCCATGCTCATTCTCTGATGTTCTAGTGCAGGGCTGAGGTGAAAATAAATAAATAAATATCCTATTCCAGGGCCTAAGGACAAGATCTTGCTTGCAGAAGAAAGAAGTCTTTTAGGTAATTTTCCTAAAGAATTTCTCATTCATTTATTGAAGATCTTGTTCTTAGCTGTATAAGTTTATTTTGTTCTCCTACAAGACGAAGGAGAGCTACTTTAGAAGTCAGAAACTTCTGGTTTCTAGAGTGTAGCAAACTAAGAAATATGCCAGAAGAATGTTTTGTTTGTTAAGGTATGAACCTCAAACCAGACCTGCTCTAAGTCTACTGCTCTTAGTGCCCATCTCCCAGCAACATGAATTGCGCCGCTCTGCTAGGAAAATGCTGTTCATAAGGAAACATCTGCAGTTCCACTTCCACGTACTTCTATATATCTCTCCATATAAAATCATCCAAAGGACTGAGTACAATCATCGATTTGTGTTCCAAATCTCAGTGGACAGACCTGACTGAGGCATATGTCAGATTTAGCATCGCAGAACTTCACCACAGAGACCAAATTTATTTATTGGTATACATTGGCCAGTATAGATTGAGAATAAAGTATTTACCTGGACAATCATACAGACTTAGGAAACATTGAAGCAAGCGTAAGAGCAAAGGGGGTGTGGGGGGAGAGGTTAGATTTAGTGCATCTGAGTACGTGTTTCTCTGCCCTTAATCTGTTAGTGCTTTTCTCATTCAACAGATTCATCATTAAATAATCAAAAATACTTAATTTCTTAATAGAGGGGTGCAGAGTCTGTGAAATTCTTACTGTGTCACCATCACAAATCAACAGGAAGAAAGTCTTTCCCAGGGAGTTACTAGTCATTGGAACGTGAAAAAGAAATGAGCATTCTCCTCATAAAGGGCCAATTTCTGAATTAGTGACCTCATTTGCTAAAGAGGTTCCTTTGTCACAGATATCTTGGTAGGTAAATACTGTGTTACACAGCCACAGTGTCTTGTAGCAATGGTACAAAGAAGATCTCCTAGCATGTACTGGTTCTCTTCTCACCAAATGAATATTTAAAAGAGTAGACAATAAAGGGGGACTTCTATAGAAGGTAAAGGCATTTATATCATGATGTCAGACTGCTATATGTGCTCCCAAAGGACTGCACAGGAAGCACTTTTATTCTAAAAGTTAATGGTATTTATGGGGACTCACAGCCTGATCTATTTTACCTTTCTTGGGGATGTGCTTGTGCATGTATCACCCAAGTGCCTAATGCTTTTTAGACTAGCCCGTATTAGAGACAGATACCATTTTGGTACCCTGTGAATAGTAATACATTCGAAAGCCAGCAAGCAAAATAAATAATTAAAAAATATATAAATCAAAGTATGGGCTTTTGTTGGGTTGTTTTTTTTTTTTTTTTTTTTTTAATTCTGGATAGAGTATCCTTCATTTCATGCACTCATAATTTCTGCATATCCATTTCATGCCTAGGAGCTACAGTGCGAGTAAAAGATTTTCAGTATCTCTTATCCAGAGGAATATTTTAGAACAGACAAATGCTGCCCTCCCCGCTCCCGCCCGCCCCCCGAGCAAGAGCTGAAGGAAAAAAAAAAGAAAACCACATTAAAAAATACCGTTTGCCACAGTGTTTCCTTCCTGCCTTCGGAGAGACTGTCTCGCCCCTCCGGGAGCCGCCGGCCGCCTCCGCGGAGCCGCAGCGGAGCCGCGCACCTCGCCCGGCGCTGCCCGGCCCCGGCCGCCGGCACCCCGCTCCCGGCGCCCTCCCCGCAGCACACCCGCCTCACACCCCAGCCCCGCTACTGCTGTCAAGTTTCTGGTGCACACGCACGCATCCTCCCGCCCGGTCCTCTCGCTCCGAGAGACCGCCGTTCCACGGCAGCCCGCTCCTTCCCCTTCCCCTCTGCCAAGCCTCCTCCTCGCCCGGCAGCAGCGCGCCCTGCACCCCGCCGCCCTGCTCACCCAAGGCAACTCCGCCGTGCCCCGCTGCTCCCCCGCGGCTTTATTCCGGGGCTCCCCACGGTGCGCGGCTGCGGCCGCCGCTTACCTGCAGGTCCAGCGGGGCTGGCTGCTTCCCTTGGCCACCTCCGGAGGAGGGAGAGGGGGCAAGTCCCATTCACAACTAGACACTGAGCAGACACGGCAGCATCTTCAGCCTATTACACTCCACTGGCAGCGGCTGCTGAATGAGGCTCCGAGCTAGCGGCAGGAATTAGAAAGAGGGAGGGAGGGGAAAGGGGAGAGGAAAGGGGAGAGGGAGGGAGAGGGAGCAGGGGGAGTGAAGCAAGATTAGAGGAAGGGAAAAGCTGGAGGCTGTTGCTTCTTCTCTATTTTCTTCTCCCTTCCCCCCAGCCCCAGGGGGAGAGCAGCCCCCAGAGCCGGCCCTCCGGCAGGGCCCCGCGTCCCGAGTGCCCCCTGATGCCTGGGGGGAGAATTTGGGGGTGGCAGGGTAAAGCGAGAGGAGGGGGCGAGGAGCCCAGGGCAGAACTCCCGCTGCCCAGCCAGTCCCGGGGATGGGTAGGTACGCTATCCCCACCCTACGGCAGGCTCTGCACCCCCTTAGCCACACAGGCACCCACACGAGGTGCTTGGGAGGGGGACGGGGACACCCATCCTGCTGTGCTGGAGGGATGCCCTGTCCCTGCCCTGCCGCCACTCCTCTGCAGGCAGCCCAGGACCACCCCACAGCAGCGGCGCGGGTGGGCTGAAGCCCACGCCAGAGCCCCGGGCACGGCTTGCCGTGGCCACTGCCGCTGGAGGTCTCCTGCCTGGGGAGGAGGGGAAGGGGGGGGTGGCTACCCCTACCTCATAGCCCAGACTGTGAGACCAGCTCAGCTGGGTGAGCAGCAGGAGCATTTTATACTGAATCCAATCATGTATCCTGTCATGATCAGACATTTGTTCAGGAAAAAAATTAAAAGTTCCCCAAGCATTTCTGAATGTGGAAAATCTTGGTCTGGTGTAGCTCACAGCCAGAGCCAGAGGCCAGGCCTCTCAGTCCAGGCAGGCTGCCCTCCGAAACGAGGTGGAAGAGGTGACCCCTTCCTTCTCAAACACAGCTGACCCAGGGGCTGCAGCTCACCTGTGTTCATTACCTCCAGCACAGTTCCCAGGTGGGCTCTGTGAGCACAGGGAGAAGCGCTCTGCCACCCAAAGCCAGAGCAGCACACTCTCTCTAGCTTTCCTCACAGCAGCCAAGACCTGGGCTCTCTGAGGTGGCTGTCAGCATACTCTGTGCCATCTGTGTAGCTGCAGAGCAGCGTGAGGATGCAATGCGCAGCCCCTCAAGAATAGGGATTGCATTAGCTGTTGAAAATAACTAGGTACCTCTTTGTGAAGATAATCTGCCCATCCTCAGGCAACCCACCCAACCGTTCATCCCCCATGCCACAAGGCAGCACTCGCACTGCTCTGTGGCCACACAACTCAGCCCTGAAGAACAAGGCTTTTATATTTGTTGGTTAATTAGCTCTGCCAATAACTCCGGGCAAAAAAAAAAAAAAAAAAAAGGCACAAAAGCTGCCACTGTACAAACAAAGAATGTGAAGGAGTAAAGCTGATAAACAATGCATCCTAAGGAGGCCGAGGGCCACTGAACCTAGTACAGCCCAGCAGCAAGTCCAGCCTGATGTCAGCCCTGGGGAAAGAGCAGGAGACTCCTGGCTGCAAAGCTAGGAGCCCTGGAGAATTAGGGCAAATGTTTTCTTCAGAGAGATGTCACGAGTTCACAATTCAGCTCACAAATGCTCCAGGGAAAGGTCTGTGGGTAGCATGATGTTGAAGGGGTACAGGAAGGAGTGCTCTGAAGGGAATGCAGGGCGATGCAGCACCCCAGACCCACTCTGGGATGCAGCTGGCTGAGCAGCGTGCAAGCGGCTAAGGAGTGGAGCAGTCCTGGGGTGGAAAGCTCAGAGCTTGAGACAGACAGGGCAAAACAGCAAGCAAACCCAGAGACACCCTGGGCAGATCTGAAAGCACGAGGTAACAAGACAGCTAATTAATTGGCATTGAAGTACTAATGGTTTTGTTTTGATAAGAATAGGGCTGTGGTGCTAAGAAAACTAGGTCTAGGGGTGGGTTTTCATAGAAAATCCAAGGACTAATAAACTGCCATCAAGAAATAAATCATGGAAAGGATCATCCAGGAATGTTTTTGGGGAGATGTAGCTAAGGAAGGAGGAAACTAATCAAGTCACATTAATTTGGAATAGTTTTTCAAGAAATTGCTTTTGGACAGAAAATATTAGAGGAAGGGAAATACGTCTCAAACTAGTTCCATATAGTCACAGTCCCAAGCTCTGGCCTTTAACAGGCACCATTGCTTCCCTGTGCTGATATAGTATGAGAATTGCCATTTGTTTTCTTTGCAGATACACTAAGTAATACTCAGTACGGTGTATCGGTGACAAAAGGGCCACTAAGCTGGAGCACAGAGCTGGGCACTTGGCTGAGCATTTTCTTCGCTTTTCTTCTTCCTTCCCTGCTGGCTTTCACAGCACATTGGAGGGGATGACTTCTGTAATTCCTTTTTTTAAACTGCTGAGATCAGATTTTTTTTTTTTTAATATAAAGAAATGTGAAAGCTATTTCAATCTAATTAAGCATATACAATAGGTACCCATAATATTCTCTAGTCAAAGACTGTATTGATCTATAATGAAAGGTTGCATTAATTCCATTTGAGGAGGTATGCTAACAAATGAGTGTAGAAACATCTGACCTGGTGAGTGGCTTGTTTCCTCCCTTCTTTCTGCACTGAAAACCCAGTGTAAACTGATCAGATTCTGCCAATACTTTTACCTCATTTGTTCACCTTCCTATAGGATCTATAGGTCCTTATCTGCAAACAAAGCAAAATTCCTGCTGAAATCTGTATATTTTCACCTCTAAGTCCCAAGTCTGATTACATTAATAACCACTGCAGAATTAATTTCACTTACCTTAAGCCATTTTAAAATTGAGTATCTAACGTTTATCTATAGTTAGAGTTCATTTAATATCACAAAAAGAAGTCCCTCTAACCGGGACATGCCACCAGCTGGAGATGCCTCCCTCAATACCAATGGGTTCTTAACAGCTTGCTCAGAGTAGAAACCTACCTACAACCATCTACAAGTCAGATAAATAGTAAGTGTTCAAACTAAAATCAGTTTGTGATGCTGATAAATGACGACATTAAGTATATTGCCTTTGGCAGTTACAGTTTCCATTCAGACAGTTCCAAACTACCTGCCATCATTTCAGGAGAACTACTGCACAGAGTATGTCCACAAGAAATGACAGTGGGTCTCATAAAAGACTGTAGGGAGTAATGGTACCTGGGAACATCTGCAGAACTACTCCACTGAATTTCAACCAGTGGCCATGTGTGCATTCACAGCATGCCAGATGGGAGATTTTCCTGGGTTGCCACACGCAAAGGCAAGGGACATAGGATATACTACTGCCCATTTCTGCCTTTGCAGACTATTTCTACTGGTTGGTGACTTGTCATCTATGAAGCCTTAGGCTAGATGGTAATTTTATGAACGACATGCTGAAGCAGATGTAAATCCAATGTGGACAGTGTCAAATTAACTAGTGGGAAATCTTTCTAAATACAGTTGACACCTCCACAAAATGTTAGATGCAAACAAAAAAAAAGCAGGCCCTAGCTATTCTGCTGCCATGGGAGTAGTGGCAGAGCAGCAGGGGAGTACAATAAGGTCTAGAGTTAGCATTTACAGCTGCTTGAAACCTGGTGTCAGAATGAAATCAGTGTCAGACATAAATAAAGGAAGTTTATACATATTTTAAACAGTATTTGTTTTTGCATATCCCTATATTTAGGTTAAGAACATCTGTGATAACAAATCTGTGAAACCTAAAAAGGGTTTCTTTACCTACCATGGGCTTACCAAATCTGAAGTTTGTTAACATTCTGCTCACTGCATGGTAAGTTAACCCATTTGTCATTTGAAAATAAGCTAGCTGCCTTGTTTTCAAAGTATCTGAAGGAGTACATGCACTTCTGCTAATTGAATCATTGTTCTAGGAAACATTGCAGCTGAGTTCATGAAATAAACATAAGCAGGTATATTATAAGTTTAAGCTGGACATTTGTATTAGGGTGCATGAAAAACTTTGAACCTGTGAACTTCAGAAACTGAACTTCAAAAAGCCTTCTGCAATACAAAAGAATTTATCAATGTCCCACTTACTCAATAACTTGGGCACATCTACACACTAAATATGAAAGAAGAAACTTCTCTCCATCTTTTGACCCTGTTTTCTCCAGGCCCAACAGGACCTTTTCCCACATGGCTGCCAACAGACACTCTTCCTTTTCAGCCACCTTGAACAGACCTGAAATTTCCTTCACTTTTCTTCTCACCTGGAAAGAGATTTAAAAGGCATACAAACAGTATATTGGTATCCACAGGAGCTGGGAGTTTAGGAAGAAGCAAGAGAGACAGCGAAAGTGGAGATTTATAATAAAGGACACTCCACATAGGCTGAACACAAAGTTTTTGCCCAAAACGCCCTTCAACTTCAGTGTCCTTTTGCTAATAAAACAAAGTCAAATTTGACTCGTGTGAAAATGTGAAGGGTTAGCAGGACTGCAGGAGAGAAAAAAAAAGGTTCTTAATGAACCATTTCCAAAAACAGGGAAAACTTATTAAAGCCACAATACCAGCACACTGAGAAGACAAGTGTGTAAGCAGAGTCTAACTTAACAAAAGTGTGCATCTTGTACCCAGGACACAAAAGGTCTTATACAATGAAGAATGGACAGCTGAAAGCAGCTAAGTAATGTTTTGGACTTTGGTTTGGGTTTGGTTTTTTTTTCCAATGACAAATGTCTTTCCTGCAGAAATATAAGAATACCTAACATGGGTTTACTTGAGAAAGGGTAAAGCAAAGACAAAACCAACACTGTTAAAAAAATTCCACACTAAGCACCCGACACAGAGACTATCTCCACAAAATTAGCAATGCAAAGATTTTTCTTTGGCTATACCTGTATGGTTAGTACTAAGCAATGAAACCTGGAGAGAAAAGGAAATTTTGAAGTGGGAAGAGGATGGATTACAATAAAACAACCACACTGAACCACTGAAATACTACAGTCTGATAAAAGGTGCTATGTAGGGTCTTGGCTTTTAAATCTCAGATATGCACATGGAGCTTTCTGTAAGTGCACTAGCTACAGACACATCATCAGCAAGAATCACCCATTCCAAGTGGTGCCCAGGGTGGTACTTTCACATACAGGACCGATGTGCCTGGTATCTCAAGGAGGGACCCATATTTTGGGCTTGGTTATCTCCTTTCTCTGTTAACTACAAAAAGAGTTCTCTATTCCTATACCAGAGTGAAAGGAAGTTCTTCTCATTAATCTGCCAGTGGAGTTTGACTTTGATGGCACGTCACATTTTAACTTATTTTCACGAGGAAGATGAAAATCCTTGTCTTCAACCCAAGTGGCCACTCTCAGACCACAGATTAAGCACTTGCCTACTCATAAAAGATAACAGAATTGAGCCTGATTTCACTTGGACTGCAACAGAAGTCTATTTTTCTCCAGTTTCAACAGACCTTTTAAAGCTATGTCTGCTTTTAATAAGACTTCAATGAGGTGAGTTACCTTGTTTTATAAAAATCTAAGGAAGTGGTTTGGCATGTACTAAGCATGGACAATTAGAAATACCTGTCACTGAGATCTGAGACCATCTTACCTTGATACAGTCCTCAGACTCTTCAATTCTAGAAAAAGTTGATAGAACTAAGCAAGGATGCAGCAGCGTTGCAGCCACCATGACATTTCACCAGCCCTACTGTGATGAACTAAAGACCAGGTAGGACTGGACTAATCAGCTTTAATGTTCTGAAGTTTGTTCTCAAGCCTGAGAAATCTCCAGAGGCACTGAGACAGCCTTGGGTTGTCTCAGGTTTCAGATTTGTCTCAATTGAGTATCAAGCCCTAGCAATTTACAATACCAAAATAGATTATCAGAGAATGATATTCATAAGGAGGCTAACTGAAGGTTGTGCTGACCAACGTAGATTTACAACTACCAAATCAGGGGAAAAAAAAAGGCCTAAATGGCGAGTCAGACAGGTCTCAAACTTTTTAATGTATCAATGTCTTTCGCTAATGGGTTGTTGGAAATACAGATCAGAAAATTAAATTTCTCATTTAGACAAGGCATTATTTAGTTAAGAACTTGAGACTCATTTATTTCTGACACTGTGCATTAAAAGAAATAGATTTATATATATATAATCTTGCATACACACACATCTGTGTGTATGGCACTGTCTGCATAGGCTACCAAGCAGGATGACACATCCCAATATATCCCTCTAATGTATTCAATATACAGTGTATGTAATTTATTTTATTAGTAAACAAGTTTAGAAAAAATCACTGCATCTTACTAGAGAGCATGCATCATTTGATAGCAAGACACAGCATAGCTAAGTAACTAGTAATAATGATGTCTTTTAATTCCATTTCTGAGTGTCACTTATTTAGTGCAGGATGTGCGGTGCAATTAATGATTGTGCTTCTTCCAAAACAGTAAATCTTCACAATTTTGCATTGTTTTTCCATTTTCCTGTGTTTTAAAGACCAGACATTTGATTTGTTAGAATGTAATCCTGCTCTGCTACAAATACTCTTTACATGTATATTTGGTATATCTAACATCAGTTTGCAAATAGCCCAAACTGTGCCCGAGAAGATTTAAAGGAGAATGATGTTCTTGTAATCTCAGCTGCTAACCCTTCTGTACTGATGAACACCAGGCAGTCATGCTTATCTAGCACAAAGATCTTTCTTCATTTAATGCCCACAGCTTGAGATAGTCAATCTTGCTCAGCATGCGCCTCGAGTATTTCAGATTGTTATTTGTGAATTTTGTGTATGTCCCCATGCTATTCCAGGTACTATGAGTTGGTAGCTACTTATCTAGCCATACAAGGCCATAATCAAAGGCATTTTTACATCAGCATATGAATAAACATGTTGCACAAATCCAAGAGATCAATCACCATCATGACTGCAAGAGTTCAGTAAACAGTTATAAATTGAGCTGCTGTATATGAACTAGAAAACACTGAAAAAATTATAAACTTTTAGCCATAAATTGTACCTTAAGCCATACATAATACTGAACCAAGTGATATGACATCACTGCATTAACATCTATCTGCTACTGAAAAATCACTGACTTCTCTAATGAGCTGGTGTAAAAAAGTTATAAAAAGAAACATAAGTTTGCTTGACTATATAAAGTCCACACAATAATAATTCTTTAATATTGCTTTTATCAGAAGATAAAAATATAACAGACTTTGGAGTTTGTCAGATGAGTCATAACTAAAAACAGATGATTCACACAATAATCAATCGCAAAACACGAAAGCAATCTCAGTTATTAAACTTGTTGAAAAATGAAACTGCACTGCTTTACTATAAATCTGCCACGTGGTTTAAAATTCATTGATCACTAAGTAAAAGACTTTTTTTTTTTTTTTTTTTAAATCCTATGTATAATATGGTATCATTTTGTTTGAGTCCAGTATTTAAAGAGTCTGGTGATATTTTTTCTGTATTTCCCAATAACATAAAACCAATATTGCATAACATTTTTAGTTTCTCACACAAGTCAGTCAGGGGTTATAAATCACTCTGAGACGTGACAAGAGGCATGCCTGAAAATGACAGGCTTTACTTCAGGAACCTCAAATATATGTTTGGTTTTAGTTCATGTCTAGATAGGTAACCTAACAAGCCTCCACAAAATAAATGGTGTCTTCAGACATCTGTTAGAAATCAGTACAAACATGAAGGTTCTATGTCTGAAGGACCATGAGATGAGAGATTTCAACAGGGTATGTCCAATGACTACAGAAGTTGGGAAAGGCTTTGCTCAACTTCTGTTGAGCTTCAGATCAGGACCTATAGCTTTGCAGCATCTGCACATGGGAAAGGTCTGAACAAGCTCATTATACCCTCTGACCAACCAGCGAGCGCTC
Organism: Hypotaenidia okinawae; assembly: GCA_027925045.1. Taxonomy (NCBI): domain Eukaryota; kingdom Metazoa; phylum Chordata; class Aves; order Gruiformes; family Rallidae; genus Hypotaenidia; species Hypotaenidia okinawae. The sequence goes on along the minus strand of BSDF01000013.1, from coordinate 13,130,039 downwards.
GTGAGAAGACACGTCTTGGCTGGTCAGTCATCAACTGCACGGCTCAACTCACCACACAGCTCTGTTGCATACCTACACAGTTAAACAGCCACTGCAAGTACACTGCCACTGTTAACAGGAATCATGTCCCAGCAGCAATCATGTAAACTAATGTAAACAATCCTAACGTGACTCATCTTTCTGGATGCCAGTTTAATATTTTATATTTCCCTATTTAAAAAGTAAGATTTCTGTCCCCGCTGTACTTTATGACATGAGTGAGGAATACAGTGGGTTTTTTATAATGCATTTTTGTTGCTTAGTCATTTGATGCTTCTGGTTATTTGTTCTGAGTATTTGGTGATGTATTTTCAGTTTAAAAGAAAACCCAAACCACAAACTTTCTGTTGATTCAATAGCTGAGATGTGTTACTCTTTGCCTTCCATTTTTCAAAATCAGAAGGTAGATTAACACAGATGCTTAAAGCACCAAAAAATGTCAGGTTTTTTTCTGAGTGAAATATTGTGGGTGCTAACAAATTGTGGAAAACATGCTTAAATTATGCTGCCACCCGTCAAACGCAACTAGAAGAAAAAACATACTCCATTTGAAAATCCAATACACCATCCCCATTAATTTAATCAACAAAAGAAGAAAAACTGCAGATTTAAAAAAGAAAATAACGTGAATTCCCACAGAGAATAGACCTCTTCAGCCTATGTTCGGGTTATACAACACAAAGAAATGTTTCACATAAGCATTTCGTACAATTTAACACATCTGAATGGCTCTTTCCTAGGAGCATTGGAGAAAATTACACATGTTCTGGATCTGCAGAGCCCTTAATCCATGGAAAATGCTTTCATTTCCATCAGACCTACTCGGAGAAAGCCTCATCTTTTTCCATTTTCCACTGCTGCAGCCTAGGAATGTGCAAGTAGCCCTCACTAAACTGTTTAGCATCTAGATGAACTCATTTCCATGGAAAGCAGTACCTGCAAACCTCTCCTATGGAGTAACCTCTAAGAGGTTCTCTGTAGTTGCTTTCTGCTTTTAGGGGTGTATTTATTACCCTGACTCTCCATAGCTTTTCTAAGTATCTTCTCAGAAAGGTGTAGACTTCGGCAGCATTTCAGAAAGAAGTGGATATAGCCTTCCATTGCTGCCTACTCTGCATTCCTCACCAGGCACTGAGTTCTGTCCTGAATGGACAAAGATACAGCTCTATAATTTCAAGAACATACCTACAAGATGGCAAAATGAGCCAGTAAATAGATTCCTCGGATTTTAAAATTCAATTATTTCCAAGGATGCTCATCTAGCCTTTTGTAAATAAAGCCATTGATATGCCTCTTACAGCTTGATTCTTATGGTGCCACACAAAGTACAAAACACCTAGGTACAGGCCTAGGTGTTTTGTACTTTGTGTGGCACCATAAGAATATGGCAAAATGAGCCAGTAAATAGATTCCTCAGATTTTAAAATTCAATTATTTCCAAGGATGCTCATCTAGCCTTTTGTAAATAAAGCCATTGATATGCCTCTTACAGCTTGATTCTTATAGGGCCACACAAAGTACAAAACACCTAGGTACAGGCCTAGGTGTTTTGTTTTTCACTTTGATAATGCTGTTTGGTGTTGATTTGAAGTGTTAATCAGATTGCACTCTTTATGGTAGATCACAGAATTTTAAAATTTTGGTTCAAGAATACCAGAAACAGAGAATCTAAGAACAGCATTGAAAAATAGCAGTCTTCATTCCTCAAGGGTTGCACATCTTCACTCATTTAAAAAAAGACTGGATCCATGGACCTTTCAGCACTTTAATTGTAATACTGTAATTTATAGTAGTGATGGCTACAAGTGTCAAAAATAACAAGATTTTTTAAAAAGCAAAACAAAACCCAAATGTATGAAGTTCCTGATCTTGCAGAGAAAAGGGAGGGCTTTTTTATTTTATTGCAGTTACTCAGGCAATTTAACTAATACTGTTCTCCTACTATTTCAGTATCTGTATTGTTGAAAAGTTAACAAAGTGTCTACAGAATGCAAAATAGACAAACAGATGAGGTAAAGAAGCTAGAGAACATAATTGATTAATTATTAATGTCATTAGTGTTCAGATCAAGCTTAATTAAAACAAACAAACTTTTTGACTAGTAAAGATAAGAAGAACGAGTAAATGATTCAGAAATTTTATATTTGCTATTTCAATGAGCTAAGACACATAAGGATGCTATGCCAGATTCTGTTCTCATACCATAAATCCAAAATAACACCATTGGCTTACTTAGATTTTTACATCGACTTCAGAAGAGTTACTTTGAATTTACATCATTGTAAGATCAGGATCAAACTGCTGAGAGGATATTAAAAGGAGATTAAACATGATCTTAAACAGTGATATCCCAGGAGATCCAAGGATTTTCAATTTGCAAGATTTTACAACTGTCTGAGGCTTGGATAAATTTCAAATGCAGTTGCTGATAAGAGCATTTGCAGCTGCCAAAAGAACCTGTTTTAAGGACCTGGAAGTTGGCAGAGAAACTGAACATCATGGAAGAATGTAACAGAACAAGCAAGGCTGCAAGCAAGCGGAAGGGAACTCAGAGCACATGTATGTTACTGGATTAATTTGACTTCAATTATTGAATAGGTTTACGCTATTCTTCTAGCCACTCATTCAGTAAAACTTTGAGTATAGGTCTAATACCAAGGTCCACAACTGGCTGCCTAATTCCTGCACACGATAGACTCATACTGAAATCAACTGAGAAGACGTTTCAGTATCTTGGTACAAGGGATGTTGCTTTTTCCTGAGCACAAGACTAATATTCAACATTCCCATGTCTGAGTATTGATGCCAGTGATGCTGCCTCACCTTCATTCACTAAAAGGTATACCTATAGAATGTAATGGAAAAAATTTTGTCTGGATGCCTGTGCTCTTACCTTTTTGTTGCCATTATTTGCAGGATACTCTAAGAGCAGCGGTGAGATGAGTGCAACAATCTAATCTGTAATACTTGCGGCAGGGGATGATTTTCATTTCATTCAAAGTACTTTCTCATCTGGCATAAGAGGACACAATATCCATCTTCTGATACTCTGAAAGTCATAGGCTCAGTTGACAAATTTTCCTGAATAAATAAGAATCCCAAAGAACTGATTAACAAAGAGTGAATTCTTTTCTCATGCTGATCTACAGGTAAGGGATTTGGAGAAGAATTTAATGCGACATTCCTAAACCATGTGTGCAAGTTTGAGTATTGTCTGTCCTCTCAATTTGCTTATGCACACACGTTCAAAATGTCTAGTCATGAAGTTGAGCAAATGTATGCATGCTTTCCAAGTACAACTATAATTGTCTGGAAGACCAAAGTACTGAATAAAAGCCACACAAAATAGATAAACACTTTTTTGCATCTTTAACCCTGATAAACAAGGACTGTAAATTATCCTCTTCAGAGACATGCTGCAGTAAGTAACTGGAGTATGTAGATTTTAAAGATACCAAGAGAATAATTTTAAATAATCTAAACCAAATAAAGACATTATGCATTAAAAATGCAACATTATATATTAGGCAAATTTGAAGAAGTCTCCAAAACTACAGTCCTTAAACTTGGCTAAGGAAAATCCTTAAAGAAAACATCTTTAATTCAAAACTGATTTTTAGATTATTTGGATGATATGACACAACAGTGCTCTAGTTCAGATTTCACATAATTATGCAGCATTTTTTCTGAAATAAAACGGAACCAAAGTACACATACAAAGTAAAATAGTTTTTATTGCCCAGAGCAATTAAAACTTGAAATCAGACAATAAGGATGAAAGCCTGATGTAAAAGACCAGGGAAAGTATTCAAACTTCAGTATAACTTCATTCACTAGAAATTAAGTTGTCACTAGAAAATAATATAAAAAATGTTTTAATTCATTATCATTTAAAAAAACCCTAAAAATCTATATCATGCAATGAAGCATGTCTTACATGACATTCCTGAGTAGCCCATGAACTAAGAATTATTTTTGCAGTACAGTATTCCTAGTCTGCAGTTATATTCATGGCCTCTGTGCATTTCATCTCTCTGTCCCAAGTCAAACAGCCCTCATGGTATCCACTTTCTAAAGCATCTGACTTTTCAGCTTCTGTAAATCTCCAATTAAAACCCCAATTAAGAAAACTCCAATATCTCTTTTCAGCACAAACAATTCAGTGCCTTGTTTAATTTGGGCCTTAATTTGCATGTCTTTTTATCAGCAAATGGTTAGAATGTTCATTTCAATAATAGATTTGCTTGAAGTTTTATTTGTTATTAGTCAAAATATTAAATTGATTTTTTGACAAGAAACTGTTGATAAATTGACATTAAATCCAGTGTGGTTTGACTGAGAGGAACTGGGAAACATTAGTGAAAAGTCAAAACTTTGGGTTTTATATATTTAAAAAATGTGTTACAGTGTTATTTACAGATGGAAACCAAAATGAAATGTAACTAAAATGAAATTTTCAAATCTACATGGTTATAACCTAGCTGTAATGCCCTCTTGGAGCAAATACAGCACTTAGTTAAACTACAACAGCATTTTGACTTTCATTTCAATGAGAAAAATTAAATTTTTAAATTGTTTCATTCAGCTAGTGAAATGGAAAAAAAAATAGATCTCTACTCAGTTTAAATAAGTTTTATGAGAACACCTATGAGGTTTATATCAATTAATACGATAATAATATGAACAGAAACATTCCACTGAACTTTGAAATTATGAAGTTCACTGGTTTGATAATAAAGTACTTCTAACGACTTTGTTCCCCAGGAGCTTATGGATGGATTCTCATGATATGGTATCCAGTATAAATATTTCTTTATAATTTACATATTCCCATAAAAAAAAAGAACAACCTATTTTTATCAATCTTCATACATATTAGATATGTAAAGGGCAATGAAATGTGAAAAGGCAGCCGTTAAAATGTATAAAAACAAACATTTATAATGATATAATCAAGTCTGAGCACTAATTTCAACTTATTCATGGTGCAGATTACATGACATCTGATGATTGATGAAAATGGTTAACGAAGTTCTATTAAAAGCAGTGCGACGTTCAAGATGATGAGGTTATCAAACCATTATGCATTTTCTGGATGGAATTAATAGGTAAGCCTCGCTGGTTATAATACAGTATTTTGATGGTCAAAGTCCTTGAAAGCACGTATTTGAAAACCAATCTAAATAAGCAAAAATAGATTAGATAATCCATTGTTATGAACTGTTATATAACTAGAAAATCATGGAAATGTATAAAAATAAGTGGAAAATATGTGTATTAAATGTTGCTTATAATTACATAATACAGTTCTTCCATGGAAAACAAAAGCTTTTTATTGTTTTGTAATCTTTATAAGGCATACTTGGGGGGTGGGGAGGAGATCTGATCCATATGTCAAAAATAGATCTTTGCCCTGCTTACAGAAATAGTTATGCAAAACACAGGAAAGCGATTAAATACACTGGTGACCTGTGTTTTGTGCTACCAGTTTAAACCCAGGAAAAAGAACCCAGAAGAGTTTCTGATGATGCCTAAGGTACAGGAATAAACTTATCTCAGTGTATACATGGCTTCTTTTTGCAGATGAAGACCTTACGTTCAAAATCAAGTGTTTACAATGAATTTTTGGAAATATTTTAAAATATTAGCAGTGGCAAGTGAAAAGAAAGCAAGAACAGCAAAGTTAATCTGGTTCCTAACCATACTAAAGATGATCCACATCAATAAAAAGAGTAAGCTGTCTAAAGAATATAGAAACTTGCCAATATATTAAAAACTTACATACTGCCTTCTCAAAAAACAAAATACCATAACTCCATTAAATATAAATACTAAAATTTGTCCCCATAACAAAGCAATTATAATGAGACTTGTCGTTCATCTCCTTTACAAGGGTGTCGAAGGCATGATTCATTAGGTTGGTGAAGCGCTTTGAAATCCTGAGATGAAAGATGCCAAAGAAATGCAAAGTATTATCATCATAATACAAAGTAGTATTATCATTGTCATCAAATAAAGTGCCGTAGGAAAGGGCACTTTTACACATGAATTAATTTGTGATTTTAACAGCTCATGTTTTCCATCATAAGGCTTCTTTTACTGTTAGATCCAAACCTGGATCTAGAGAGTCAAACTATCAGGACCACATTCTTGCAGTCCCAGCCCCAAGATGTCATCACTATACAGAGAATTGCATCTGAATTACAGCTTAGCACAGTGCATGCACATTTAGTCTACATCTGTCAATTCGGCATCTACCTAGGCGAGTGGCAGCTGCAGCTCAGGAGCACCTCTCCTCCAGGACACTGTGCATATTAATTGTCTCATTTCAGTTCACGCAAGTGCTGTTCTAAAGAATATTGCACAGAGAGTGCCAAAGTAAAAATATATACATGTGCATAAAATTTAAAAGTGAAAATAACATTCTTGGAAAAATATTATGCTTTTCCTCTGTATTTTAACGCCCCCTCAATTCTGCAAGCAGTTGTTCTTCAGCAATAAACTGAATTCTTTCAAAGTTTCTTCAGTATTAGCTGAAAATGGATTTTTTTTTTGGTGTTCCAGGCAGCAGTGAAAACTCACTTTGAGATCTATATCACTAAAATAACAAGGATGTACTACTAGTGTCCAAGGAGAGATTCTGGTTCTATATATCAACACCAACTCATCCACTGTGATACAGCAGCAGATTTGCTACAGTCAGCATCTGCGCCAAAGAATTTGAGGGAACCGCTGCAGATGCTCCCCCATCAGTGACTGAGCTCTAATGAACCCCTTTGCTAGGCAGACTTGCAGCTTTTGCCAGGCTGAGTTATGGCTTTTGCTACCCACTGAGTAAATACCAATGATCCTTTACAGAATTGAGCTATGCCATGCCGGTAATCTGTCACTTTTACTCATTTACCTTCAAGTAAGCAAATGGCATCAAAGATTCAAAGATTACCATTTTGTGATCTTAAACCATGACCTGACAGGTATTACTTTTTTTCCATATGTGCTGTTTTTGGCAACCTTCTCAGCTGAATACTACTGAAATTAAATTCCCACTTTGTTGGTTTATTGGAATATTCAACAAATTAACAAATTTATACATCATAATTGACTACTTCGTTCTGTTTTATTTCTCTTCTGAATTGTTTTGCATTTGCTTGTTACTGTTTTGGAAGCAGAGAGAAAGTACGTGTATTCAAGATTTTGGACCTCTCCTAGATAGTAGTAACTTTTATTGATTGTAGCTGAAATAATTTGTTCTTTCTTGGGGAAGATCAAGATCTCATTGCTTTTCTCCAGTTCAGTTTCAACAGTGCTTCCAGTCTTCCAATATTGGGCCTGTCGCAACTCAACACCTACAGCTGTTAAATTCTGCTATTAATTTCCAAAACTGTTTTGAAGTCAATGGAGTTGTGCCAGTTTTCATGTACAGAATATTCTGCCCGTTATTTCTGACATGGTACAATTATAGAAAAGCTCCACCAGACTCCTTGTTTTTATCGAGAAACAGTTTATGTAAATCAAGTGCATTGTATTGTACAACACTTTAGAAAAGGCTTAAAAAGCCAAGGGAGTATAAAGAGTAGATTACTGTATTACTTACAATATGGGGGTGGAATAGCTTCATTTTAATGTAAATTCCTCTAAGGAATGATGGGTTCATTTTGCCTTGATAATGTTCAAGGTAACAGTAATTCTTTGTGGAAACATCATATCAGGTATACAGAAAAGGTTTCCATTAGAGTACACTGGAAACTAACATGCTTGTTACTTCTAATAGAATAATAGATAGATTAGTTTGGGAGCAGTTTCTTTTACTTTTGCTTTTCCTGATGGCTTGAAAAATAATTATCAGCATTCTCAGCTCTTAGCACAGAATGGTTTGGAGTAATTAAAGGACACATATGCCCTGCACAAAGGGTGAAAAGCAGATGACATTGCTATTCATTCTGACCCTGACCAGTCATCAGAGCAAATTGGACATACATGCTCATCATTCAGAGGAATGATTAGCATAGTGCTAATCCTGTCTGCTAAATGATGATCATAGAGCTAATCCTGCAGACTGAAGTCTAGCATTTTGTTCCTGGCATAGTTCAGGATCACATATCCACACCATACACGCACATTTGTCTACCACAATCTGGCCTCAACCTGTTTGCTTACTGAAGTGTCTCGTTACAGTATCTGACTAATGCTTTTTAAAACATGATTTCCAAACACAATAAAAAACCTAAAATCTTGTAAAATCAATCTACATCTCCCTTCTTCATATCAGGACCAATAAGGCAACAGATAAATCTCCATGCTCTGCAGCCATACAAACTATTCTTCATCTACAAGATCAGTGCAGAACACACAGGACATACTCTACAGCTCAGAAGTTAGAGGTGACCAAATCACCAAAATCGCGTGAGGCTCTGACTGAGGTGTCAGCTCCACAGCTGGTTGTAGTACTTCATCTTCCTGCAGTCTGTAAGAACCAGCAGATTGCCTACATGTTACAGGAAGGCCACAGAGTACACAGGGAAGTTAATGTTGCTTCCACATGTGCTCACCACAACTTCATTTTGGATCGTTCCTCTAATTCACAATACAATTTCTCTTCTTCTGCCATTCTTCAAGTCACCACTAAACTCATTTACATTTATGCCACTGGCAAAGAGAAATAATTCTGTTTCTTTACTTATATGTTGATCCTTGTCCTTCTCCAATTTACAACATGATTATAAAAAATAAAGTGTTGATCCTCCAACAAAACTTAGACATATGAAACACTGTCCAGAAAGCTCAATAAAACAATATAAAGAGAAGGGAAAGGTACAGAAGGAAATCATATATTGCCGCTTCTGTTCAAAGCGGAGACTGCCTGAAAGAATCCAGCATGAATGTAACATTGAAGTGACCTACAAAAATCATAAACACTTGCTGTTTGAATTGCAAGACAGAAAAAACCTAGGTAAGACATCAAATAGAGTATGAAACAGTGAGGATAATAGCTACAAGGCAATGTACAGAGGTGAAAGAAAAGAGATATTACAAAAAAATCCTAAAATAAAAGGTGCTAATTGCTATTCATCTTAAAAGTATGCAATTTTCCAAAGCACTGTAACCAGCCATGCTCTTCCTGTTATTAAGGAATAACAACATTCCTGGAAGAATACTTCAAACAAAAGGCCGTCATCCCCTCCCCCAAAAAAAGCCTCACAACCCTTCCACCCCTCCCAAATATTTAAAACTGCCCTAAAACTCACTGGGTTTCTAAAGACCAAACATAAAAATGCAGTATGCTGTCTTTAATCATACACCATCCTTTGCCAGCATTGTCTTAGTGAGTAGGTTAATATGATTATTTGTATCATTTAGCACAACCTTCTAGAGATACATAAACTAATATTTTAGGAGTCCCTGGGCTTATAATACTTGTCACTGATTTGTTTAAGCTATCACTTTAAAAAAATAAAATGTTTGCTTTTAACTAACTCCTATTTTCTGCTAAAGTGAACACCTCAGAATGCACTTTCTTCTTGATTTTTAGGTATCATGTTCACTTAGCTAACAGAAACGTGCAGGAAAACATACTCTCAGCTGAACAGGTTCTAATCAAAGAAATGTGGAGCTTATGGAAGCCTTGGAGCTCATTCTATGCACTTAGAGCCCTAACTGAGTGGCAGAAATCACTCTGTAGTCTCAGAAAACACCAGTTGGAGTTCATGCTTAGTAGCTCCTTGGGGAACCTTTTTGGAGCTAGTCAGACTATAGTCAGACAGTCACTATGGAGGAGTGCCTGTACCCAAGTCTGCTTTTTCAAAGTGTTCATGCACTTCAAGGTCTTCTGACAGAAGAATTAGCTCTGTTTTCCTCACTGAATGTGGTAAGACGTCCATTAAGACACTGTTTAAAGTAAAACATTCCAAAAGATCAAGAACAGTAGAATTAATGATCTGCATTAGTAAACCCTAAATCACATGTTCATGCTTTTTTCTCCAAGTGGATTAAAAAGAATACGGTATGTGACACAGAAATAAACATGATCTCTTTCTATCACTTTTTTCTCAGTCAGCTTTTCCAAGATTTAGGGATAGAATGTTATCGTTCTCAGTTTTTACACAGCCATTCTTCTTGTTTCTAACCTCCCCTGTGCTCTCTGTGGAACAAAAGGTGGGGTACACCTGGGTCTGTCCTGCTTTTTGTGACTTGGTCTACATGAAACATTCCTGTTTCAGGGATATCAAAGGAACTTGTCTTCACTGTGACACGTCCATTGCATTTCAGCTGAAATACTTATTCCAGCTTTAATTACTTACCTGAGGTTACAAAATTTCATTTCCCCTCAATTCTTTCACAAGAGGCCATGGTAAGACCTGAGTTAGATGAAACCTATAGGACCAGAAAAGCTGCATCATGGTCCATTTCTTCCTCTGAATTTTCTTGTATAAAATACCTCATTTATTATTATGATAATAAACAGCACATGGTCCACAAGTCATGATTAAAACCTTCTATATCATCTTGAGGGTTTGTAGTCATAAAAGTCTTAGCATTTACAGATTCTCTAGAGGAAGCCAAAGAAATCCTAAAACTTTAACAGCACTAAGGGATTTATATGGACTAAAATATCCACCAGAACATACTAAAACATCCAGTGAAGACGTGTTTGTTTTAGACATTCTTATTAAAATCTCCTGTTAGTCTAACTCCATCTGTGACCTGTTGATATTGACTTGTTCTCTCCGATATAGTGGTATCAACTATATCTATATCTATCTATATGCTACACGTCTTGCACTACTGCTATGGTGAGTTGTGCTTCCATCTTGGAAAATTCACTTGGGAAAACAGTAATGGAAATTTTATGAAAAAATGCAATGCTGCCTCTATTTGAAAAGCATTTTGTTATGCCTTGAATGAAGAATACCACATAAAAATAAATTGCATTTTACATTGTAGGTGCAGAACTGTCTGGCTGGTAGAAGAGAGAAAAAGCTATTGCAGTAGCAGGAGATAATTATGGACGATGATAGGACATCTCATAAAGTCTCCTGGGGAAAAAAAAATTGATCCAGGCTATCGATAAGATAATTCCACTCTATCTTTCTGTCTCTTCCTCTGCTTCTTTTTCTTCTTTCTCGATACTTTACTACTACTGGTATTTAACCTTCAGCTAACATTTAAGTAACCACTGAACAGCAGTAATAATTGCATTAAATCAATAGTGTGGTATATAATCTTCTTGCTTTTTGCATTAATGTCAGGAGGTTTTCTTCTTGACATCACTTTCTTAATGTTTCCAGTATGATAAGAATGCATTTTCTATTATTTGCAGTGCTTTCAATTGTTACTGCAATGGTACTACTTATTTTCAAAGATTTGAAAAGCGCTTCAGTGACAGGAACTAAGATCCTCAGCTTAACTTCATCTTCCCACCAATGACTCGCTTTGGATCCATGCGTAACTCCAGGCCTGGCTGTATGACAGCACCTGTCCATTGTATCCTTCAGCATTTAAGTAAGAATTACTTAAAAGTCCTTGGAATTCTGACTGATAAGGTGACAGGAAGGTGCTAGAATACTGGTGCTGATGTCACCCTGCTAATAGGGGGAAGAAGTGCAAGCTTAAAGAAAAAAATATCATACCTGCTTTTCAGGTTTGTAGTAACTCTGGGTAGCTTATTATATTACCTGTTACCATGGACTTTTATGATTTCACTTCTGCAGAGTATAAACATCATCTTAACAGAATTAATAACTATAAAAGCATTATGGCTACTAAGAAAGTACTAGCAAAAATGTTGTAAAGCATTAAAAGTATTAACATTAACACTTAAACAGTGCATATAAATGAAATGGTGAAATGAAATAAAAGTCTTCCTGCTGGCTCTTCATTTTAAGGCAAGACTTGAGTTTCACTCACAGAAACGCTACTAGGAAATTCATTTAACCTGACTGCGTGCTGAAAACCACACAGGCTCCAGAAGGTGAGACAGCACAGAGAGATGACTGAGGAAACATTATTCCAACCAGACCCCCTGCACAAAGACAGTGCCACACGCAAGCAAGACTAGCGGTTTGATCTGTAGCTAGAACTGCACCCACAACTGTTGCTTTGTCTCAGTAATGTCACAGTGACAACAGGAACTACTGGTGACAAAGGGAGGATGTATGAGACCAAGCACTGTTTTTTACAGAATAATAGTATTAAATTCTTTGATGAATACAGTGAACTTAAAAGACAGCTAACTTATCTGGGGAAATCTGAGGCACACCTGACATAAAACATGATGAAATCAGACAAATCCAAAATGGGTGCATATCTGCAATGCATAACTGAACACAGCAGTAATTAAGGAAGGATAGTGCCTTCATCTTTACCTGTGTAGATGGTTCTTTTGTTAAAAGACTTCATTCGCATCATGGGGCTCAGTACAGTAAAGGGCAAGATTTACTGCACGTAAAAGGTCAAAATAGATAATCTAAAGATTCCATCCAATCCTGAAATTAAAAACACTTCTTGACTACTTGCTCTCCAAGCTCTATACACACGCATGTCTTCATAAATGTCTGTCCTACAGAAGGAATTTTCTCCATACTGCTTCTTACTCGCAGTTACTATTGTTCTTCATTAAAAAAAGATCAACGTAGAGAACAAACAGGATAGCAAAAGAAGTCTATTAACTTTCTGTTTTAGTTCGCTTTTAAATACAGGTTATAGAACTTGTCCCCTTACAGCTTTATGGATAATATTTTCAACATTAATATTCCTCACCAACAAAGGGTGGGAATGTTTTACAGTATGTACTGGGCAGCCAAAAACTATTCACACAGAAAAAAATGAATGCTGCTCAAATTAAAAGTTTAGATTGCACTTTTTCTGTTTATGAAAAATACCCCATTTTGACTTATTTAAACAAAAAAATATTTTTTTCTGAACAAAACAATATACCAGAATGCATTCAAGTTATATTCTTAGAATGAATAAAACTAAGATTTAAGTGCCGCCTACACAAATATCTAAGACTTGGCTTGCCAAGATTAGTAAACAGAAGAGACAAATTATGTAATTTTGGAAAAAAAAAAACCCAAACCAACAAACAACAAAATCAACAAATCTAATTTTGAAATATCTAGTGAACATATTTGTATAGCAGACAAATACATCAAACAATTTATGGGTCCCTTCCATCTTAATTTTTACAAGTAGAAAACTGACAGAAAGGAGCATGAAAAGGGCAATATTCTTTGTATAAATATATGGAATAGATATTCACCAATACTGTTTCTACATAAAAACCAAATTTGTGCTTTCACAAAGCATTTCAGCCTTTTTGTAGATCTCCATCCAAACACATGTTGAAAGAATGTCAATTTGAGGGAAATAAAAATGTGTTTTGGGTTAGAATTGCACATAATGAAGAAAGAATTCCAGTCAAAATAAAACAAATCTCACATTACTTCCTTGGGTTGAAGAATCAAATACATGGTTTCCCCTTTTTTTAGCTTATGAATTTGAAAAATGTTCCCTCATTAGGATGTAATCATGAACATGTGTGAGAGGAAGATCTAAACTGATGATACTCTCACAAAGTAATAGAAGAAACAGATTTTCAGAGATCTAATTCTGATTCTGTAACTTATATACATAATTGCAACTATGAAGGTGAAAGCATAAATTGCTAGAAACACAGGCATTCAATCTACTTTAAGTAGTAAATGGAACAGTTCTAAAATTCCATATTTAACCCCAAAAATATTTGTCACAATCCCACAACCTTCCCACCCTCCAACATATCTAAGGGACTACATATTTTATTTATATCTTGCTTTAAAAAAAAATAAACAAAACCCCAAAAAACCCAAACACATAGAAAGTTTCCATTGGATCTATGATTTTATGGAGACATAATTTAAAGATCTTATAATTCTTTTGTTTTAAAGTTTTAATTTGCATATATGTCACCACCCATAGATTTCATTGTTTTATCTAACAGTCAGTAATGAGACATCTCCCAGAGTATACAGACTTTACGTTGGGTACAACGAACAAATAATCTCTGATGTTTTCCACGAAGGTTTGATTTTGCAAGTTTTCAAATAAACATCTACTGACAAATATAGACATCAAACATGTGGGATAAACAATCTTCCACATAGTCTTGGAACACTGAATGGAGGAGGAGAAACAATGCCATGAAGGAGAAATAGAAGATGAGAAACCAGAGAACAGAGCTAAAGTATCTCAACTCATTTCTGTTCAAATTAGCCTACATCCTCTTCATTAAGCTATACTTCATGGCTGAATGTCAGCATTGAGAGGCTTCTGGGGGAGGCTGGGGTCAGAGCACTAAGGTGCAAGCAAGGTTTGTATGCTTTCTGGCATACAAACTTCCTTCAAATTTTTCTTCAAGTACTTATCTGCAATGTAATGTCCCATACTGGCCATTCTTCTCCATTTTCATGCTTTTATTAGCTATCAGAATAAATAATTTTAGTCTCTCCTTTCTTTCAGAGGAAACTTGGGGTTTTTAAACAAGTAAAGCAGATTTGATGAACACAGGGATACTGCGAAATTTGGATTTAACTAGCTGCATTGAGGACTGGATTATCCACCCTTCAATTTTTTAGGGGATATATGAGATATAGCATAAAAACACAATCATGCATCAAGTAAAGCTTAAGAAGGAGAGAAAAGGCTTCAAAGCAGTTGATATTAAGAATGCTGATACTTTGTTTCTCTCCTTGGCCCAAATATTTCCGCAAATTTTCTAAACACAGACAAGGTTCTGTTATAGTGCAATTGGAAGTCAGTAAATCTGAGCTACCTTTCTCCAGGAGAGGATGTGCCCTTATAAGACAAACTTGAAAAATATAAAAACGAACACAGCATGAAAGATGAACACAATTCCAATGTAACTATACTGATTTAAAAACAAACAATAGTTCTGCTAGAAACTGGCATCATTCCCAATAATAATATTTAAACAAGGAAAGGCAGAATACAATATGCACAGGCATACTCCAACTATTTTAAAATGACATATTACTGTATACTTTATGAGAAAAGCTCAACCAGATTTGTCAAATAACTGAAAGTCAAATGCTCACTGCATTGAGCAATTGCCTCCTTTTTTGACAGCTGACTTTACATAAAGTTATTAAAAATGTGCTTAAGAAGGTCCCATCTGAGGGTTACTATCCTGACACCAACAGGAACATAACGTAGATTTCCTTGCACAGTTTTTTGATGGAAAGGGTTTTAAATGACCAATACAATGCGTTATTCTGACCTGACTTCTACACTGAGCAGTCTGCGAACAAGCTGATTCCTGTTTGCCCATCTTCAGATATTTTGCTCTTGAGGGAACGAATGTTGTTTTCCCTGGAACAAATGTCTGTCCAGTGAAAAATCTTTGCAAGACTGTTTGAGAACCTGGAAGCTTCCTGGGAAGCTGCTAAGGACTCAGAACCTTTTGTCCCAGCAAAAACTTCCCCAGCACAAGGACTGTTAGATTTAACTGCTTGACACCATTTGAGCCCCAAGTCCTGGCATAATTGAAAATTTTTAGGCCGACATATATTTATAGGGTCTGTCTGATACTTAAAGATGTGCAAGAGTTATGGCTCCACACTGAGCTTTTCAAAGACTTCTTTATCAGCAAATAACAAAGCGAAACCCATCAGTACAGACCCATGGATGAGATTAGATATGTTTTTAGGTCGCAAGCTAAAAGCTTGCTAATGCTTACAGGCATTCCTTGTCTAGGAATGTTTGTTAATTTGAACTCCCCTCCCTTGCTGGGTTTCTTTAATCTCCCAACCAGCTGTCTCCCATAAAAAGATATTTCTGTTTTTAGTTACAAATCTGTTTAGAGATAAAACTTGCTCATAAATACACAACTGCACCCATGGTCTTTTTTTGCTGACAGTGGAAAACCAACTCCAGATGAAAAATATTAAACTTTATTTAGGAACAGAAAATGTATTCTACTTGCTCAAAGCATGGCACGTGTGTTACAGACACTCTGGGTTTTAGGTCTAGCATGACACTGTGAAAGCACTCAGTGAAATGGGCATTTTTATCACCCTTTCAGATTTAAAGCTCGTGAGATGGGATAAATTGAAGCATTCTCAGCGCCTGTTAGTATTTTACCTGCAGAACACCTGAACATATGAAAGAGACTCAGTGAAAACAACTAAAACACTCCCACAAACCACACAACTTTTGCTTTTCTAACAGCATCAGAACAGCAGGTAATTTCTAATGTTTCCCCTTCCCTTGTTTTCTAGATTTTAACTAAATAAATCACACCTATTTCTTTATTGCATATTCACAGCAATTACTTCTGCAATACTCATCCCTGTAATTCAAGCTAAGTTTAAAAGATCAATAGATAATTTCTGATGCTGAATTTTACTGTGGCAGATTTTGGTGATACTCAAGCAACAGTCTGCAAAATGCTTCTCCCTGTCATCCTTTGCACCTACAGGAAAACATACACTGCCCCAAATCAATCACTCTTTCATTTGTCATCTGCTAATTGATGCTCTGGAAAGTCATCATGCAGCACTACTTCAGAACATAGCCAAGTATATTTTTGTATATATTATACTCTGTTATTACTCAGTCAATCTTCATTATCAAAAGATTACGTCAAATGTATTTTCATTAATATTTACTTTACTCCTGCTACAGTTCAACATACAGCTCTGTGGAAAATGGATTAAAAATATAGTTGCATGAAATATATGAAAATTAAATTCTACTAGTCTCAAAATATCAAGATTTTATGGACAATGTGCCAAAACTCTGTTATACTGTAGAGTATAAATATTTACGATTGAGTTTATATATTAGTAGTTAAATGTTGTAGGATATATTCATTCTCCCAAGTGAATTCACATCTGAAGAGACTCTGCAGTCTGTCAGTTAGTTATTCCACGTAGTTATTTTATCTAAGCTGCCTTCCATAGGAGGCCGTGCCATTTAGATCCTGAAGCGATAGGGGCCTAATAAATGCCAGAGATAGATAAAGGTGACTGACAGGAACTAAAAGGGAAGCACAAAACTACTTCAAAATGAAGAAATACTTCCTTGGTCTTCTCCTTAAGAACATTGTTTTCAGACACAGAAATGGCCCTTTGCTTCTGCCAGGGCTCGTTCACCAGACTTTTTAATATAGCAGCGATTCCACTTGTTTCTGTGCAATGGGCACACAGTTTCAAGGGGCAGAGTCAGAAATTAGGAACTTTGGCTCTGGAATCGAAGTAAAATTAACTGAACTTGGAAGTTTTGGGGGAAAGAGCAATCTCCCTTGTGGTCCAGCTTCACACAAGCCATGTGATAACCCTGAGAACCCAGTCCCCTCCAAGAAGCCTTTGAAATTACCTGGAGGCCTACAGGAAGCTAAGCTGAAATTCATTAGTAACACAAGAATTTATGCTCACTACTTCCAGCCATCTGGTCACGTTGTGCTTATATTTAAACCAGAGCAGAACCATATAAGCCTCAGTTACTGCACACTCATGACAAAATTATTCAGTGCAGAATGCACCCTTTAATAAATAAAAAAACCGAAACCAAAACAACCAATCAACCCTGACAAACGGAAGACTTACCCAAAACTTACTTTAAAAGTAATGATAATATTAGTAGGTAACAAAACAGAGCTCCTAAGTGCCCCATCTATAAATTAATTAAAGAACTTGTTACAGGGAGAATAAATATCACACACAGGCTTGTGTGGCGCAGTTGAAAAATGATCTGACAAACATGATGCCTCCAGAGGAATGAGCTAGCAGTTAAACAAGACAGGTTAATACCCTACTTACATCCACAAGACATTCACAACGCTCCCTTGTAACAGCTGTGACTTGAGACTAAAAGCTTTAACCAATAAAAACCATTAAACCTAGGCAGTAAAACAATGCCAACCACAACAGACCACATGACTGTGGATCAATACATGGTATTTCCTTTAGAAATCATGTCATAAGGTTTTCAGTCTCAAAATACTTTTTCTTGCTTTAAAAATGCAGAGAGAAAAAAAAGAAATTGGTCAGGTCTAAGTTTAAAGACCTAAAACCAGAGAGCCACAAATAGAACAGATGCATGGTGTAATCACTCCCAAAAGGATAAAAACGAAACACAGGCATCTCACAACATTTATTCTCACAGGTTTGTCTTTGTTTGGCCAGTGGACCCATATACTTATTTGTTTACAGCTACACTTAATCTTTAAGAAGATATATACATATTTTTAAATAACAATCCACCAGGTATTCTATAGAGCTTCTTCAACTGTTATCTAAGATACAGTAGCGAGACAAATACTAACGAGATCTGCCAACAAATAATTCCTCTCCAGCATTCAGGCATTACATAAAAAGAATCACGAGGCCAGTACCGTGCTACCGAGGAAGGCAAAACTACCTTGACATTAAGGAAGATTCCCCCCAGGCATCAGGCCTTTTTGTTTTACATCACTGTGCTATCAGCACAAGGTGGGGGACCCAGCTAGAGCTTCCTCAGCATATGAATTCCTCCATGATCAGAGATCAAACAGATCTTCATCATTGTGGAGACTTGAATGTTTTCCAATACAATATTAAACATATTCACAAAAGCATCCTTTATATGTATATACTACCTAAGCACTAGGTAATACACTGCAACAAAGGAGGGAGAGCTCAATACTGAGGTCAAAGAATATCCACAGAAGGTTAAGTAAAGAGGTCTTCCTTGTGCATGTTCTATCAAAACACCTTCCCCCCCCCTCACCTTTTTGCAAAAGGGGAGCAAAGCCTCCTAACTTGACTCTCTGCATTCAAAGAAAACTGAGGGTGAACTTGCCACACAAATCCTCTGTACCAAACCTCATGAGGGTCTCTGAGCTAGCTTCCCAACTCTGCCAGGCTACTTCTGTGTCTTCAGCTAAAATACACACGCTGCCTTTTACTTCCTGAGAATCACTCTGTTGTTTGGTTTTCCCTTCTGTAAAAGGAGGATGATCTGCACTTACCTCTGAAAGCTGTAGCAAAGCTTCATTTATGAAGTCTGACAGAGATGGGAAGGTAATGTGGATCCCTGGACACTCTAGACCTGAGATTTTCTAGCTCTACAATCCTTCCTGTCCATGTTATTGCTAAAGGCAAGGGGGTGTTCTATCTACACATGGAGTACATTTATCTAACCCAAACACTTGAGTACAGCTAGGCAACACCACATTTTGTTTCTTTATGAAAAAGAAAAAAAAATGACATAAACCCATGATGAAACCTTAATTCTTAACTGAATGACCCATTTGACATCAAATTACTCTGATATTTCAATTCCTTGTGCCTTAACAGGGTAGCAGCTTTATCTCTCCCAGTGTTACAGGCCTTGAGAAGTTAGATTGGCAATCAAAGTAATAGAAAAAGCAATACAGAACGTATATAAACTGAGCTGAATATCCTCAAATGTTTCCTCAGCATGTTGGCTGTTACAAGATCAGGCACCTGGATAGTAAATTACTGGAATTTGATTTGTGTAACAGGTATTTTGTGTGTGGTTACCAAATTAGCAGAAACAATCAAAAAATTCCCCATAGTTACTGGCATCCATGTTCTGTTTCTGAAATGTCATTGCAAGTTTACTTGGGAAGGAGCTTTGAAGGGCAGCTTTCCAGAAACAACTTAAATACATTTTCATGGGTCAATTTCTGAAGAATATTATTTTTCCCATTCTGAATTGTTTGACCTTCATGTTATGAAAATCAAAGTCATGCAAAGCCTTTTTTATATAAACTGAAATTAGGAAAATGTCACTTCTTACATTGGTAAGAAAGGCTCAGAAGCATGCACACACGCATATACACACTGCATTTCAACTCCTAGCCAATTTTCTATTTCAGTAAATAGAGAAAAAGGGAAGATTTATGGCTAGAATAGTTTCCATTTCTTTCTCCATGATTTGATTTTTCTCCCTGTTATCCATATATCAGAGAGAATATATTCAAGTAACCACAAAAAAAAAGTTAAAACTTTATCAGATGCAGAAACGAATCCTCTGGACCTCCTACCTGGTTTTTATTTTTTTTAATTCATAGATAGCATATGAGCTTGTTGTTTTATTTGGGTTTTGGCTTGGGGAGTTTGGGGGGGAGGGAGGGGAGGTGTCAGGTGGGGTGGCATGGAAGGCATTTATTTCAGCTCTTCTTCTGGGCAAGCAGGAAAAAGCAAGGTGAGGATTTCCTCCTGATGAGAGAAAGCATCAGGTGAGAAAGAAGACAAGTCATAGGAAGAAAAATCCTCCTCTATGTTAGCTTACCTCCTTGTAAAATCTGAAAGATTTTCTTCTTCCATGATTCAAAGTCAATAGATGCAAGAACATAATGACCAATTGACCTTAATGAGAAATAAAAGACTTGCACTGCACTGCTTTTTCCTGTCACTAACAAGTACCACAAACTCTTCGTGCCTTAGTATACTTTCCCTCCCTCTTCTACTGCTTATCTTGTACAGTAACCAAAGGTCATCTTTATTAAAGACTGTTTCTTCCTTTCTCTGGTGCGAGAATCAGAAGTCAGCTAACACATTAAAACAATTCTGCTACTACTGATTGTTCTGGAACTACAGTCATGGACAGGTCAAAGAAAATGGTATGGGGAGAGACAGAGTGAGCAGAAATAATACTGCAGAAACAAAGGTGAAGATAGGAAGCTGCTTCCTGCCAACACAGGTACTTCGCAGTGGTTACTCACCTAGGAAAGCTTGATTTGTTACATGTGACTATTGTTACTCAAGCCAAATTATGCAAAACTATAGATGTCTGGGTTTGGTTTCAAAAGATATTGTAAATGTTTGTTGAATTTTAAAGACAGCATGGCTAGAAGCTGCACTGACCTTGGAAAGGCTGGGAAGGCAGTAGTTTTAACGTTTTTATCAAATGGCTAAAGGGAGCATTACATCACTGGCATTGAACACCTCGGGAGAGCTTGTGATGCTCTCGCATTTCCAACATGTGATCAGCTCACGTTTGGGATACAACATCAAGCTCACTAATCCAGAACTGCAGAGTGTCTAGGCGCTGAGAGTTTGGAAGGGATACATCCAAGGAGAAGGAAAAAAAATGTTTTATGGCAAGAGAAGAGGAAGAGGGAAGGTGAAGAAAGAAATGTTACTTTTGAAATGGAAGGTTTTGTTTCAGTTGGCTAGATTAATGGCTGAAGCTCAGATAGGAGAGTTTAAAAGCACTCAAAATTCACGCACACACACACACGTTTCCAGACTGCAAAATTAGGAGTGAAAAATGCAGAACATTCTAAAGAAGTGCTAGTAAGACCTTTGACAGAAAATATGAGACGGTTCAGAGTACAAAGGCGTATTTATTGAAAGATAAAAAGGAGTTTTAAAATAGATTATTGAAACTATTTTTGTAGCCTGTGCCCATAAGCCCAAGTTCCACAGTGAGTGCAAAGACTGAGGGGCTCAGAGGGAGAGAAAAAATGTGAACTAATAAATTCAGCTTTGTTTTTGTGAGTAAGGCACCCCCTCCCAACCTCGTGCTGATAAAACCTTTATGCCACTCCATCACATATTCTCTCTCCCTCAATTTTAATTTGAGTTTTCCCACATCATATGCAGCATATGCAGAATACATGATGGTGCTTGGTATAAAGGTTTCATTAGCACTCATTTGGGATGCAGCACAACTCCCTTATGATTTCACAACATGGAAGTAAGGGAGCCATTCCAAATACCTCCTGCTGAAACATTTATAATGCAATGAGCTATCACCCACTTTCTCTTTCACTCCACATCCACCTTCCACCCACATGCACTGCCTACCCCACTGCAAACTCAATTTTGTTTAGTTTCTAAGACCTGAATAAACAGACCGCTGCCATCTACAAGTGCATCCAGTCCCTGTGTCTTCTTGTATATTAATGTAATTTTAAATCCTTTATTTGTGTGGGGTTTTGGTAATGGATTGTAACAAAACAACTAGGACAACTCTGATAAAAAAACCTGATAAAAACCCTACTCTTATTTAAATGCCCTTTCAATTTTCTTTTTTTTTCCATAGAAATACCACTGACAACCATTGCAAGAATTCAGTTAGCACTATATCTTTAAATACAATATGTATTCTGAGGAATCTGTATATTAGAAAAAGTTCTGAATAAGCTGAAAAACTTAATGTTTTAGCACATGGCAATTGTGTGTCTTTATTTTTTGTGGCCATGGAAATTAGAAGGAAATGTGTATGCATTTTAGCTAATCGGTAAGTAAAAATCTCAGTAACATGACTTTGAATGTGTCTGTCATTTTAAACTTAGGCACTATACATAGCCTCTAATTGTACTGGGGAAAACTGTGTTGGCATGAAGAGCTATTAGGAAGAGTAAGAAACTTTTGGGTGGAATGCAGTGTTAATGAGAGCTCATTACTTTACTGCAATTTTTAACATACTGCATGTTTTTCTGGAGTACCAGCTCCCCAAGCAAAGAAGGTTTTATTTCCTTAAAAATTTAAAATAAAAATCTGCTCCCCCTGTCTCCAACAAAAATAACAGAATAAAAAGTTAAAGAATTTAGATCTCTATTACTTAAAAATATCCTAATTATTTAAGACTAAGCAATTTATGACTTCTAAGTCAGTGTAGTTAGCAACAGAAAGAATATTTAATCTCTGCTAACAAGGCAACAAGGAACTGCCTACTGGGGGAAGAATCTTCTTCTCCCTGGCACCAGGCTACAACCCTTGGAACATCTCTTTGCTGACCAAAGCTGCATGACTCATTTGTTTGGTGGTTGCTTTTCAGCTTTACCTACTCCAGGAAATGAGAGACCATTACTACTTCTGCTTTCTAAACTAACAGTGATTTAAGAATGTAAGGTATTTTTATTAGTTTTAGACAGTTTCTTAATGACATGATTTATGGAGGTTATTTTCAAATGTTAGAGAAATATATAGAGACTTCTATGTACAGATACATTGGCCCCGATCAGCATTTTCACTACATGGTCTATAAGAAGATAGGCCTTTCACACAGATTCAGTCATAAGCTGAAGCATCTTAAATAAAAAGTGCATGTTTTCCTTATTCTTCATTTTTCCAATATTAAATAGCAAACCAGATTTTCTCTTCAATTGGAAGTCTAACCAAATTTGCCATATAATAGAGTGATCAAATTGTAAACAGAACAAAAACTATACCACTATGAAATATCCTGATCGACATTTTTTCCTATTGTGAGCCCTTACATTAAATACATTTTAAAAAAAAAACCAAAACCAAAACCACCACCACCAAAAAAAAAACCCCAAAAAAACCACAAAAAAAAACCAAAGCACCCCCAAAAAATGTGTCCCTTCTAGCACCCATCTTTATATCAAACTGCGCTTCTCTCTTTACTTTCAGATATTCATATCAATTCATAGGCAATCCTTTATTCCCACCACAGATTATAGATAATTATGTTAGACTCTTTTTAGATGGGTATGCATCCTTTCTGCATCTGCTGAATGACTAAACGAAATAATCTCATTGTTACAGCAGTAGCATCACAGTGACACAGTCAAGACTGTATCAATTTGATAAAAATTCCATTCTTCCTTGTCTTACAGCTGGACAAGAAATGAGATCAGAGCTGAATCCCAGCTTACAATGGTGTTTTTCTGACGATTTGTATCCTTTAGCATATTTTACAGTCTTTTTTCCCCAGAAAATTAGAAGTGATTTAGTCCATCTCTTTTTTCTTTCAATGCTCAATTTAAGGCATTCTTGTGTGTGTAACTCCAGCATAAGTTTGTTTTGAAAACTTAAATTCACCACCATGTACATTCTAAATTTAGTCTAATTACTGTTGCTATCTAGAAGATAATGTACGAATCCCAGCCCAGATACAGATGCACATCTCTGCTGTACAGAGGTGAACGCAGCGGCAGAAACAAATGCTGCATTACACAGTTATGTATATTGTAAAGGAGAACATGCATTTTCCTACATCATCTGTGTTGCCTGGTACCCAGCCTGTCTGCCTATGCCATTCAATGCACTTGTAAGGGACACACGGCTGAGAAAAAGCTGTACAATATATTTTGGTTTACATAGGGTTTAACACAAGAGAGGTCTAATTCCAATTGGTGTTTTCGGACACTACCTAAAATCGACAAAGAACAGTAGTATCAGCAAGCCATACTTGTTCCCATCAGATTTTATTTCTACTATTTATTTGTTCTGCCCAACTCTGAGAAGATCAAAAGTATTTTTGTTAGTAAATGAAAGGTTTGGTTTGCATTGCATGTCTTTAGGAGGGGAGCTCTGGTAACATTTCCTAAACTGAAATTCTTTAATTCTGTGGCACTCGGGTAATGACACAACTCAGTGTCCCCTCTGGATACAGACATTTTCTTTCCACTTAGATGTAGGAATTGCTAATGTAACTAAGAAAAACACAAAGCCCCAAATCAAAACCAAGAGAAGTCCCCACAAAATGCTTTGAATAAATGAAATGCTTTGAAAAAGTTTAACAAGAATTGTCTTGTTAAGACACTCTTTTAAAGTGATGTCACTGGGTTGCCATCGTGGTGGCTCCTTCAATGACTCCTACCCGCCTGAAGAAGCATCACAGATTTCACCACCTGCACTCTGAATGCAAGGCACATACCTGTCCAACATAAACAGAGACAGTTTGTATATAAAACAAATCAAATGACAAACCCTACCAAAACAAAATGCTCCACTGCACACACCATTCTCCCTTAGGGAGAGAATCAGAGCAAAACACAGGAGACAGATGTAAGTCATGTTGCTTAATGCACTCCTGGAAGGCACACACAAAAAGTCTATTTTAAAAACAGAGTAATTTCCTGTTCCAACTCCTTTTTTTTTTTTTTTTTTTTCCCTACACCACAACAATAACAACTCAGTTTGAATTTGAGGATAAAGTTTGGTACAATTACACTAAGCTCATCCCATCTCAGAACAATAAGAACCGAGTGTTTCCAAAAAGGCTCAAAAAAGTCAGGTCAACCAAACTGGGGAAAAGCCATGAGAGGTAAACAAGGTCTAGTGTTACCAAGAGGAAGAAATGTGAAGTCTCTAATAGCTCATATACTATATTGTGTTAAAGGAGGAGAAATTAATTTCAAGGAAATATTTTGATTAAGATTCTGCACAAACGCAGCAAAGCCCTTATTTGCATAGCCTTAAGTATACAGTAGCATACATTTACTTCAATCAATATTACTTTTTAGAACAATTTTGTTTCTTTATTTCTATTATTTTTTCCACTAATGAGCAAAATAGGTGACTGATTTGACTTAAACCCCGTTTGCTAAGTGATAAAATACAGTGATGTAGACATTGGCTAGCTTTACCCATACCTAATATATTTTTAAAATGTCTTAGATGTACCTTGAATACCTGTGAAAGCCATTCACTACTTCTACATATTTATTCATAAATCTTCAAGTTATATTTTGGAAACAATAAAGTAAATCTAAACCATCTTGGGACTTTTTTTAGACTTATGGTTAGATACTCTGAAGTATCTACACATATGGGTAAGGGTCAAATCCCCATTCTGCCAATTCAACACATGACAGACCACATTTGAGAACATTTACCTGGTGTGGAATGGAAA
Source organism: Hypotaenidia okinawae (assembly GCA_027925045.1). Classification (NCBI taxonomy): domain Eukaryota; kingdom Metazoa; phylum Chordata; class Aves; order Gruiformes; family Rallidae; genus Hypotaenidia; species Hypotaenidia okinawae. The sequence continues at coordinate 13,104,383 of BSDF01000013.1, read as the reverse complement.
ACCAGCTGTGACTTGCCACACTGAATGCTTTCAGTGTGCTACAGTCATACTCTGCCCTTGTTCTTGGCAGAAGCTGCCCGTATTTAGCTCCCAATCTCCATATTAATAATCAAACCTTCCATTAAGAGGAGTTTTTAGGGGAACTCTTACATACTGATGCATGCTACAGAATTTCAGCCTAAAAAGGAATAGCATGGAGAGACACACACACACTCCCCAAAACAAAAACAATACATAAATTGTCAAAGTTTGACTGATACTACATGTTACTATACAGCAAGCCTCAAAAATACTGCCTGCAAATATACACGATGATTGCAAATATCACATGAGAGCCAGAAATCATCAGTCATGGCAGTGTATTTGGTCAGGGGTGACGCGAAAACACAGTCCAGGAGGACCCTTTGTATTTTACCAGCACAATTAGCATTAAGTATTTCTCTAGGGCACGGGTTGCACAATCACTGAATCTGATCCAGAAAATTGTATGTTTATTCAAACTGCATTAGTCAATACCAGCTACAGTGAGCACTAACATGCTGCGTAACATGCAAAATAAATGATGTGTTCTACTACCACGGTCAGTATTATTATGCTTTGTCTGCACAAAGGGCTTAAAACACAGTCTTTCTAATTTGTATAGCATGCAAGCAAATGTGTAAAACAGTTCCTGATTTAGGGATTAAAAGTCAGTTGGACAGGAATGTGGAAATTTCTTTTGCAAAAGAAATTTCTGGTTTTCTAAATAAATTATCCTGCTTTTATTTCCTTCAGAAAAGAGGCCACAGAAACGGGTGCAAAATTTTGGCATGTTTCTGAAAGCATAAACTGACCAAACATCATGAAAGTAGAGATTTTAAGAAGCAGATGACTCTTAGGTCGTTATCATTCAGGCTTTTGTCATAAACCCACATTTTTACTTTTCCTACAGCCATCTTCTAGGTAATCTGGGTTTTGTCTTAATTATTAAAGAGGTGATTTGCAGATTGCACCCTTCTCTCTCACACATTTCTATTCTGGTCTCAGAATAAATTTATCAAAAGTAAGCTTCCATGCCATAACATATTCATCAAATAAACACAATTATTCACAATGGAACCACAGACTTGTGTTTAAATATAAACAGTTGAAGATCTCTATTTTTGTCCATTTCCATTTTCTTGGGAAAAAGATTGAAAAAAAAAAAAAATATTCCAGAACATTCCTAGAGTAGCTACTGAGAGCTTATTGATATACCTAATCATTCTCCTCAAGTAATCAACAAGGTCAGATTTCTTTAGCCAGATGTGCCATTGGCTTCCATCTTGCTCCATCTTCTGCTAGAAGAGAAATCTCAGAGGCCATAGAAATGAGTCAGCATGGATCACAAACTAAAACTGGCTCCTGAAGACCCAAGTCCAAGTATTCAGTAAAAATCAATCCTGAAAACCCAATTTTCTGACTAGAAAACAGAATAATAATTAAAAATAATCATTTGAACCCTTCTAGAAAGGTTCCCCCTTTAATTCCATAGGCACTAGAAGGGTTAATGACACAATGCTTACTTTGAAAAAGGCCGTTGCAATGAGATCTCATTAAAATGGGCAGACAGATCCAATTGTCTGTCATTACTATCGGTGATCATGTCACCAACTGAAAGCGTTAGTTCCAGCACTATCAAAAAGGTAAAGACATCCTTAATCTGTCAATTATAATAAAGAAAATCTCTCCAGCTGCAGTTCTTAAAAACTTGCCAGTCTCTGTCTTGCACCTAAAGCATTTGAGATCACATTAGATATCTACTGAACACACTGACTCTATTAAAAGTAGAGTCCTGTCCTCAATTACAGCAGACCTTTGCAGTTTGTACCCAATCCAGGAAATGACAGACACCCACAATCCTACTCAAGATTCAAGAGTCCAAAATGCTCAACACCTTGCCTAACCAGGCCATTTGTCATCCAAACGACTGCCTACCCGCGAAGCAGCTAAGCGATGTGCGACTGGATAATGTGCATACCTTTCAATGGCTATTTTAGGCTCACAAAACTCAACTGCCTTAGCAAGGTCTGCCTCTGGGTAATTCAAACCATTTTACCAGGTTCAGATTTTTATATTGGTTTTATAAATGTCTTAAGGGATAGAAAAATATCTTCCACGAGCTAGAGAATCACTGAATATGCTATGGTAGTATATAGTACATTTAGGCCCAGCTTAAAATAAAAGAGCCATAATTGGTCTCTTGTTCATATTTAAGGTAAAATAAGTGCCTAGGTTTTAGAAAGTGCAGAGCTCAAATCACTCATAGAGAATTTAGATAGTGCTGAACAGTTTTGAAAATGAGAACAAACATGAATAAGAATCTAACCCGAGGCTGTAGGTCTCTGAAAATCCTACTACCTTATGTTTGGTTTTTTTTCACTCTGTTTTCATACCTATGCACGTGAAGAAGTCTTCTCTCTCTGGTCTCCATCCTTCTCTCTGCCAATTCCCTTCATAGTCAAAAGTGAATAGGAATTGGGTAAAAATTTTAATCACATGGAGTTCACCCTTTCCTACCTAAACTGCAGATAGGGTTTTGCAGAAAAAGCTATTATAAAAGCAGGATCCTCGTATGAAATATCCCCATCCAACAGTTACAGTTCAAAACTGAATTGCCTAATGTTTCATTGGAAAGTACATCCTAGTCCTCTGCCTTATGTTTGTTATTTACTCCTAAAATAAAAGATTAATATCTGCAATAAAGAGTCAATAACATTATAGTGATATTTTCATTCTGTTTTTAAAGCAACATCATTCACAAAAGAATCTGAATAGCTGCTTCAAGTCTTCTGAGATGGGAGATGTAGAAATTTAAATTTTCAATTAATAATTTCAGCTGAACAGGCACAAGAAGTGAGAACTCTATGGCTTCTTCAACTTGCCTGACTATAATTAATTTGTAATTGTTAGAAATAAAGATGGCAGATGAATCTGCAACGTTCCTGTATTTCACAAACTGTCAATATCTTTCATATAATCTCCTAAGGAGCTTTAAACGCACAGCTTGAGGGGTAAAGATAGAGCTCTCCAAACTGCCTGTATACAGAGTAGATTCACCTCTACTTTCAAAAAAAAAAGATGAAAACCAGACCAGAAATTTCTCTCTGCTACTTTTCAGAGCATAATCTTTGTCTTACAGTATTTATCAGAACTGCCCTTAGTTATCATTGTTTGTAAAGTTTCTCCACAGACAATAGAACACAGTTATTTGCTTGTATTCTCCTAGAGAGAAAGAATATCATGGACATACACTTGCACTACATTAGTTTGTCACCTTTGTAAGGCTCAGAAGCACTATGCAACAGGCATGACCTTATCCTTCTAACACTGGCTAGGCAAGGCACGTTCCTTCACACTAAGTCTTGAATTTGCAATATTATATAATCCCATTCTTTAGGTTTCATTCAGCATCTGTTATCATGTCTTAAAAGGCCAGATTTTTATGTTTGCTTACATAAACTTCATGTTCCTATTCAAGTTGAATTAAGAATGCAAAAGATTAAACATGCATCTTGCTGGTTGGAACTATGTAGGTTCCCACTTCCTGACAGGAGTTTTCTTCCCAGCGTTGAGCAGAATATTAAGAGTACCCAGGAATTCAATAGGGAGTGGAAATGACATTGGACTGAAGTGAAAGGGCGCTTTAAATGACAGAATAATTAAACTAAATTTTTCACATCTGAAAATGCAGAAACTTAACATCAAACTGATTGGAATTTGGAAGTTTTGTCCCATAGAATATTATCATTTTTCAACCACTCCCCACGTGGGATAAGAAGGTTAAATATCAAGTAATTATGGAATCAAATATTAATAATGAACTGCCAATTCTAGGATAGAATTAGATGTTCTAAAAACCCCTGACATAAGGGGCACTCCCTTGAATATCAGGAGTCTGGATAATGCCCCAGTTCTGGACCTCTGAATGTGCTTTTCTGAGTTACGCTTCTGTATCACCAAGTATCGCTCTGGTAACAAAGTCAGTTAGGGAAATTGTGTGAGTGTCCGGGATAATTACAAATCTTGAAGCATGAAGAGTTTAAAAAGAAAACACAAATGCTGTACAGCCCTTAAGCACACTTGTATGCTTTTCCACTACAGCTCAAGATATGTATAATTACCTTTAAACATTTCTAAATTTAAAGTGACGAGCATTGTTGAATACAGACTAGCAAGCATAAATTGCTCTCTTTAAAAATATATTAATAATTCTACCATTATAATGAATTATCCCTAATGACAATAAGTACATTATAGATACTATGTTTGGAAAACAATTAGAACAATTGAGGCAGGCTAACTTTGCTATGAAATCGAGGCTATAAAATACTCCATAATGTTCCTAATATTTTGAGGTCTTGGAGAAGCTAAAAGAACATAGGATTGTGTTTAATTACTGTTTATAAGGCAAGTATATCTGTAAACCTATATTAATTCCCACTGAAGAGCCACATATTTATGTGTTGAAGTTATGCAGTCCAAAATTCTAAAAAATTTTAAAACTATGAGGTTTTTAAACAACCTTGCTGCTTAATACAGTTGTCTATCTCTAGCAGGGTCTGTAGAATGCAATTAAAAAATTATTGATCACATAACTGTTGCATTGACATATGTAATAAGTGGGATTTGAGTTTAAAATGCCAAGTAGGATTTTGAGGGGGTTTGAAGGGGACGGGGGAAGGAAAATTATACAATGACAGCTGATAAAACAAGTGAACTTCACCAAGCTCAGAGTTGGAGGTCAAGTCTGATAAGCATTCAGAAGTCCAGGGCCTTATCTGGGCTTATCAAAAATAGCTAGATCTTCTGGGTCTGAAAAATTGAACTGTAAATCTTGCAAGAGATCTCAGTTTCTGGCTAGAAACACTTCAAAGACAGATTATTTCATTGCATTTTAGCATTTTAATTATCATTCTGATTGGGACTCTGTAGCCATATGAAAGTGAAAAGCAAAATAAGCATGCCTTTTTTAGCATTTCCATAAAGATTGCTCAAGCAAAGATCAAATTTCCTGAAAAAAATCTGACCCCCACCTTCAGTTTTGGAATTGGACCTGAGAAAAAATAAATTTTTTTGTTTGCTTGCTTTTTTCTTGTAACTCCATTTATTATCCAGATCTAGGGAAACTAATGAACCATGAAAAAGGATATTAATTTGAGAACTCACCTAGCATTGTTCTGGGATCTGCTGAAAATGCCATCAATAATAGAAAATATATCTAGCGTGAAGGCAGCTTGTCAACAAGATGACTGAGTCCTGCACTCTTAAATTGGTTATTTTAGCTCACATAAGATCTTATTGACATGGATATATCTGAAACAATCCCCTCAGACATAGTCATGAGGCTTGGCAAGATCTAAAGCCAAGATAAACTGTTGAGCCACATATTTCCAAAGGTCAATAATATTTATTTCCTTCAAGAGAGGAGATGCTGATGAGGAGGAACTTGCAGAAATTTGTGTCCTGGACGCATTACACAAGCTATCCAGTAAGAAAGCACATCCAATATTTTGGTCAGGAATTTTAGGTGCTATTTGTTTATACTCTAGATTGTTATTGAAAATTTCTCAAGGATGAAGATAAACAGCCATACTACCTATTTTTTTAGCAGATTGCCTCTGAAACCCCTCAGAAGTTCTGCTTAGACAGAACCACTGGTTTGACATCCCCTGCTTCATCAGGCTCTGCATTAGAGATTAGACCTGTCCTCTCACTATCTGCCAGCACTGCCTGCTGCAGGGCTTTTCTGTCAAGATATCCTGATATTAGTGGAAGATGGAAACCTTCACCATTGGTATCAGTTGTTTTGAAGTTCTTCCATCAGACACTACTGCTGTTTTCTTTCTTCTAAAAGCTTTTCACTAAGCTTTACTTCACAGCGAACAACAATGCATAGCTTTTCTATGTATCTTGCCTTTCCTATCTAGTGCCTTCTCCCCACAAGAAGAAAGTACAAACATTGTGGGTTTGCAGTGAGATTTCATTTAGCAGCTGCTTCAATATTCACTGAAGCCATCACATAGTTCCTGTTGAACTCCTCACACTGATTATTTTATTCGGCAACATAAGAAAGTTTTATAGGGAATGTTAGAAGACACTTTTTGTTATTCATCTTTTCAGAGACACAGAAAAGACTGAGGTGTTACCAGTAACCTGTGAGTCTGGCACATCTTGTTGTCTCTTATGCAGTCTGTTATCTACAAATAAAAGCATGATAGCAAAACTGTGTGTCTCACCCACTACTAACTTTAATTGCCTTGATGAAAACATCTGCAGGTGTCTGAACAAGTGTTATGCAGACTAGATGAATCTCAGGAATTACAGTAGCTACCTCAAGCCTTGGATGGTGGAAGTCTGGGGGAAGGGACCTGTGTGCTCATAAAATTTCTTATCCTCCCAGTGCAAAAATAATTTTCTTCCTGCCATATACCACCAACCACTCTCCGGATTCTAGACATAAGAAGGAAAATGAAAAGAATTTGTAAACCCAAAGGAATATTTTTAGGGACCAGCAGCGTGCCATGAACATTTTGGTAGTTAGTACTCTATTGACAAAGCCCAATCTACAAAATGCACACCAGTTACTATGTTCAGAAAGTTCTGACGCTGTCACTTCTGGATACAATAGAAACCACTGAACTATCTCTGCATTTCTATACAGGTGCTTAAATGTTCCCTCTTTCAGCATTTTTCTGCCAGTGAACCTTAACTAGGACTCTGAGGTCATTCTGGCATGTGAAGATAATTGTCATAAAATTATCATTACTCATTTGAAGGAAGAAAAATGATTCTACAGAACCGTGCTTTTCATAGGAATCCAAAAGGCACAGAGTATGAGCTGAAATGTCCAACTCTGAATTACTTATGTCTAATTCTATTCATGATACAAAGGATATATTAAGCTAAAAAAAATAATCAAACCCGGTGTATTTTATGCATGGAAACTATGAAGATTTGCTTCCCCAGTCATAGCCAGGTGGTGTTTTCCCCTATAAGCCAAAAGGGGGGTGGAGTAATAAAAAAAATATTAAAATTCACATATATATATGCATACATAATTATACTTATTAATACATACATAAAATATATGCAATATATAAAAATCATTTCACTTGAAAGCCAAAGCACTGAACCCTGAAGTTCTCTACTGAACAGAAACTATACAGAGAGTGAGTAGGCACAATACTGAGTCCTTTGTAGCATTCCAGTAAAGGCTGACCTGCAGACACTCTTCTGTACGAGTGGGAGGTAAATCTGCTTCTATGTTAACTTAATCTTTGGCCTTTCTCAAACAGACACTGTGATTGCTTCACTGTGCTGCATTTTTTTACGTTTAATATCTTCCCAGGAAGAATACTGTTCCAGAAGGACCAAGCCTAAACCACCAAATAGATTTGACACTGGACTGGACCACTGATTAGATGGAAACTCTAGTCCCAGGGGCACAAGTTTAGTGCTTTATTCATTCTTCTGTATCTATTATTTATCAGCAAGGAGAGACTGAAGAAGAGATGGAGAGAAAGCAAGATCTTGCAGTTTAATGCAAAGTCTTAATCTTTCAGATATCAGTCAAAAATAAGCAGAAAAGAATGATGGAAATGTGGTCAGTCATTTCATTATAGCCCTCACTGGACAAGCAGCGTGACATCAGACTGCTTTTGTCTCCAAGGATCACTTAACTGGAGGAACATGAAAAATGAATTAGTCCCTTTTCAGTGAAGCACAGGTTACAAGAACACAGCCCAAGACCCACTAAAGAAACAGTACTGGTAAAACTGAACTTTATTAGCTGTGTTAGAAAATTAATCTTGTTTTTACCTTGTCCTAACAAAGCTCTTGTGAAGGAATAAGCAGAAATGGCTTAGTTTAAAAGCGTCCTCAACTGGAAGGCTAAGCAGGTAGGAGAGGAAGCAGCAAACATGAAGGAGCATAATTTTCAAGCATACTTGTTGGAAGAAGAGTACAACCCATGTACAGAACTAATGACATCTCACTATTAGTATTCAAAGCTGTATTAAAGGACTGAGATTCCAATAAAAAATCCGGGGTCCCATTACCTGCATCTATTCCTTCTGTTCCACTATAGAAACAGATTGAATGTTATACTAACTGGAAGCATGAAATTATTTCACTAGCTGGAGTGAAACTTTCTGCAACTGTTCCCCCGATAACTAATCAATTGAACTCCCATGATGGCCACAAAGTATCCTTCAGATATCCGGGATGTTCATGCTCTTTACGAACATCCTGAATTATACATGGAAGCAAATGGAAACACATCACAGCTCTCCAGCTGGTATAGTATATTCACATCAAACTAATACTACCAAACATATTGGCAGCATTATTTTGCATCAAGTGAACTTCAAGTAGATTTCCATGTAGAGTGCAGGAAGGTAATTGGACTTGTCCCAACTAAACCATAGATCCATATGCAGAGGCGAAGATTTAATGGAAGAACTTGTAATTACCTAGTTGCATGCAAATTACAGAACATTTTCCCCCAGGCTACTGTTACTGGCTATCTAATCTCAGCCACAGGGTGGATTCATAAATTCTGCAGTTCCCTAGTCTCTCCCTGTGAGAGGCATCTAACCTTTTTTTCACTCCCTTAGCACAGATTCTCTTCAAGTAAATCTAGTCCAACAGTCAGACTTTTAGAGTTATCACAAACTATAACATGCAAACACCTCTAAATCTGAAATTAATTCCAACTCCTACCCAACACTTCACCAGCTCAATCCCTCCACCCCCAAAAGAGTTTATTGCCCTCCCCATCTGGCTCTAGCAACAGAAAAAAAGCCACCCCAATTTATCTTAAAAAAAATTTCTCAGCAGTTTCTCAGCATCAGAAGGAATTCTGGAAACCAAAGTCCTTCTGGATAGCGATGACACATATATGAATTTGTTACTCAGAGAGAGACCTGCATGTCTATTGCCTAACCACACAGAACCCACATCCATATGTCTACATAAGGTCAACAGGAATAACAGTGATAGAGATAGCTAGCATGCTTTAATACATGGTAATCTATATCTTCAATTCGATGAGACAATTAATGTACCTTATTCTGTTTCTATTCTTGTATTGAATGCAGTTACTCTGCATCTTACACCTTCAACAAGTCCAAGGAGAGTTTTCTGCTTATTAATATTAATGGTTGTCCCTAGTTCCTCGGATTTAATGTTCAGGCTTTCAGATTCTGTCTTTTGAGTAACATCTTCACACGTAAAAGCCTGGTTCTTCAGCTGTGTGAGCATGTCTACTGTGTTTCAGCTCTCTCGTGATTTCATCAAAAGCACCCTGATTTATCCCTTCTAGAAGAATAGCTAATTGTCCTTTTTTTCTGCCCTGCTACCTGCAGGCTCCTGCTATCTTCAAGGTAAAGCATCATGACAAAAACACAACACGAGAAATCTCCCAGTTCTCTGCAAGAGAACTTCATCGTTTAAATCGCTCATCTTTACCTTTTCTGAATCTGATGGCACCATTTAGATCTTCACCTATAGGCTAATCAGGCCCCCAGTGAGCAATTTCCAACCTGTGTGTATAATTCCCTTCACTCTGCAGAGCCTGGGGGCCAATTGAAGCCTGAATCAACACAGTTTGGAAAAGACAAAACCCTTTGGGATAGACAAGGTTTTCCCAATTTTTTTTAAAATGAATTTACTTGTTATTTTCCTCAGAACAGATCCAGAAGACATACTCCTTGAGCCCTGTAACATCAAGTCAACTAACAGGAGCAGTTTAGCACATAAATATGTGGCTATGAAAGAATACAGTAACTGTCATATATTTGGTCCCCTGGCTTTCAAAAAAATTAAATCACCATTGTTATTACGAATTGCAGCGTTGTATTTACGATGGGATATTGATCTCCATTTTCTCTCCTTCACATTGAAATAATGCAATTGCTCACTTTACTATGGGAAATCAGGGGACTTTAAATCCTTTTGAAGAATAGCTGTGAAATCTTCAGTTTTACATAGTATTAATCAGGCCTGAAGTCAAGTGACAGAAAACCAATAGCAGTGTTTTAAAGCGAGGTGGGAAAAAACCTGATTCTCATCAGATTCTGTGCTGTAGCAGTAGTGACACCTTTTCCCCAGGTTCTGGGGAGTATCTGGCAGAAAAGAGTATAGGGTAGAAAAGCCACTGGGTAGGCACATGAAGCAAACACCATTTCCGGTGGATTCCATCTGCAGCAGATACATGCAGAAGTTCCCACAGCATCATTTACAGTGAAGACTAGCATTTCTGCTCAGTCTCATAGGAAATAATGCAGAGGCATGACCACTGCCCCATTCTCCGGGCCCACACCAGCAAGCAGCAGAAGGAAACCTATCTCAAGAGAACTGTAGCTGTGGGAGTTTCACCAGAAGGCAGGCAGGCAGGGTGAAGAGATCATTCCCTGAATCACAGATCCGTGTGGCCTCAATGACTTTAGTCCTATAATTACAGCAGAGGCTGTCCCTCGCATGCCTCATCATGCTCCATATCTGCCCAACTTCTCAGCGCTCAACAGGCAAGACAAACCTATAAAGATGCACAGTTACAGTTCTTATCACCTAGCCCAGTGCAGTTTTGTTTCAGAAGATAGTAAATGTACCAAATTTATTACTGCCATTAGCATTTTCACATTGCATTAGCAAACACTGCTTGCAAGGAGCAGAAAAGTACATGGAATTCATTAAAACCTTCTGGGTCTGGAATAGCAGGGAGGGGAAATGACTGAGCCTGCAGTCAGGGAGCAACACTTGCTACCTGACACCCACAAGAATCACAAGCAGAGGGAGCAGGGGGCTGAATTTTGCACAGAGACATTCAGCTACACTGAGGATTATGAGTAGCCTTTGGATTTTCAAACCAGCAATGAAAACTCCAAGGAATTTTTTCATATGATATGTAGCAGCTGCAGTAGAGGTTTTTCATGCCCTTTAACTAGTTTTCTGGAGGAAAGAATGAGCATATGTGCTCTGATAGTGTGGTAAGAGAGCCGCAGCACCATCAACAGCTGACACTGCAGAACAGTTTTCATCATTTATTTAAACTGGTCTGAAAACCTTTTGAAAGCATATTCCATTCTCATAGATCCAGCTGTGAAGATACTTATAATATTCTATATACATGCTGCTTTGGTGAACTGCTTCCCACACACCCCTGGACCCATTGCTGCTACTCCTCTGTGTTTACAGTCTTAAGATTTTTGCAGATTGTTATCACATCTATTAAGCTATACAACACAGAACTACAGGCAAGAAAAACACTGAGCTGACCTTAGAGGGGCTGCATGTGGCCTCTGGAATGACACAAAAACCACACAGTCAGGAGGGTCAAAAAGTTAAAGGGAAAGGAGAACAGGGAAACAACAGTTTAGATAACTGAACTGCTTACTGAAAAGAGCCCTGTAAGATAAAGTCGTTAATTTCATGGGTCTGGGGAAAGAAGAGAGAGAATCAGTGATCAGGTCAAGTAGCAAGTAACAGAGTTTATGCATAAGGCATTCATTTTGATTCAAATGCAGCAGCTAAACAACAATCCATTTGGAGAGTTTTGAAGATTGTTTTTCAACCACGAATGGCTGAGATCCTGTACCTGGTAAAACTCTGAGTACAGCCTCTTCTCTGCAGCACATAATCATAACAAATAGGCCTGGAAGGGAACCTAATAGCTCAGGAAGGACCACCAATACCTACATCATTCCTGTCAGGTATTTGCCCAATTCTCTCTGAAAACCATTAGTGATGGCAGTTCCCCAAGCAACCTATTCCAGCACTTCACCTTCTTTGCCATTTGGGTGTCTTTCCTAACACCTAATCTAGTTCTTCAATGCTGTAATTCAAAAAAGTCTATCGCTTCTTTTCCTAACCAAGAACAGAGCAGCTTCCTCCTTTCCTCACTACAAGCTCCTTTAATAAATGTGGAGGCTGTGAATATCCACTGCACAATCAAAGAGGAGATACTTTGAGACAATACTGATGCCACCTGCTCACGTGCTGCAAAAATGTGTTTGGGGACAGGCATAAAGAAGCCTGTTTCAGCAAAAGCTATGCTACTACTGAATGTTGTAATTTTTCCAAGTGTGGGGAGATGGCAGGAAATTCCACAACTGAATAGACTAAGTGCTCACCAATTCCCAGACCTCCCAAAACACTAAGAATAAAACCTAACAGGAAAAAAAAAAAAACTTAACCAAGCATTAAGACATAATATATAAATAGGGGCAGTGGTTGTTCCTTTTGTGGATTTTTCCCGTGCTGAGAAAAGAAGAAAGTGATTCTTGAAATACAGAGTAAGGAACAGGATTGTGCTTTGGGGAAGGGGTTAGTTTTGGGTTTTTTTTGTATATGCAGATGTTAGGGACATTTTCTTCAGGACCTGTATACCCTGTGTGAACTACAAGTCTCAAAATATCAAGTCTGCAGTCTCTAGGCAGATAGCTGTCTTGCAATTCCTACGCCTGGGAGTCTGCTAAAAAATCTGACAGTGATTTTAATAAGTAGGTACTGAGCCCTTCAGTAGTCTGTGTTTGTTCCTTCTTACCTTCAGAAGCTGGGTATACGATGTGGATGTGGGTCAGTCTTTAGCAAGATTTTCACTTCATTGTGTACAGCCCTTTCATACAATTTGCTGCATTTCTGCCCCCTATTTAATAACCCATGTAATTAAGAAATGTACAGAAAGAGGAGTCTCTTGGGTTTAGAATTAGCAAGAGCTGACTGCTTTGTTCATCTGAAATCAAGCTAAAAGCAACTGTTAGGGGAGACCTTCATGTAGAAACACTCAGAGGAACAGAGGGTATAATTCTTTAAAAACAAAACCTTAAGAGCACTGGAAAAAAGAATTTTTATCGTGACTAAAATAACAGGCCTTCAAAATCAGTATTGTGCCGCTACGAGTAGTTAGCTGAACATCAGCATGTTAACTCCCTTGGCACATTCAACCCTTATTGCAGAATCAAATATCTTTCCAAAGAAAACGCAGACACTCAAGTGTAAGATATTCATTCTAACTTCATAATATTATAATCCAATCAATATTTTAGTAAATAAGCCTAATCTTTGAACATTGCTGAAACCCTGCAGGGCCAGGAGATTTTCTCTATGAAGGAAGGGCACTTGAATAGCATATTTTTGAAGTCTTTATATTTTTTAAATCGCTGTGTTCATTAAAACACTCCTGTTAGTTTTATTTTTCTGCCCTATGCCAAGCTACATTTTTAACTCATGTTTCCATAAATGAAAGATGGAATAGTCTTACATTATGAGGCTGATTCCCACTTGTTGCAATCAAGAAGATAATGGCCTCATTTTCATACTGATCTTTTTTTAAATTGGATATACAGAGCTTCAGCAAATTCTTAACCGTGATTTTCATTCCCACTGCAAGCCACACAAAGTCTTCAGGCTCAGAACAAAGACAATGGAATAAAAATTGGCTTCTTAAAATATCTACATCCTTCTGTGTCTAAAGGTGCTGATAATTTTCAGCCACGTTTCAGCCTGTAAAGGTCCTAATTACCAAGCATGTCAGGTAAGGGTTAAGACACTCTATGGGGTGAGAACAGAGGCCCAGATGTGCAGTTGACTTGCTCCTCTACTGGATAATTGAAAGCAGAGTAAGAGGTGGGATGGTCCTCAGCATTTCCCCATTCCATTTCTTTCCCATCCCTCTGAAAAAGCTTCCAATTATATATTGAAAAATTTAGCAAGGTCAGCTATAAACTTCTGGACTGTTCCCTACTTTCTGTGTCTCTTTAGCCCTGTTTCCTCCAAAAGATGATGCATCCTATCCTGCCCACCCATATTTTTTTCTATTTTCACTCCCACCTTTAAATCTTAAATCTCTTTTCTCCTGCCTGCCAAAAAGTATTAGAGTCATGTTCTCTCCTTCTGATCAAGAGGCTACATTCAGTTAATTTTTATCCCAAAAACTGTTGTTTGGCATTTTTCAATGACCAAAATTCTCTCCAGCTTGTGCCACCTCCTGCACACACAGGTATTTCACAGCCTCATTGCTCCTGACCACAGGAGATCCTCTGCCTTCCACAAACCCTTTTGCCTCTTCCATGTTTCGTACAGGTCTCCAATCATGTTTTACCCATCTGCTGCCCTAGCTTTTGTACCTCTCTAATGCCAGTCATTCCTCATATAAAATGGCACAGGTGGAGCACAGAAGAGAAAGGATCAGCCTTACTCCACGGCTCCTGTGTGGCTATGAAGTACAGGATCTATTCTAGCTAAGGGTGCTACTTTTTCCTCTTCCAAATCATGAATCATAACAGAGACAGAAATAAGAACCATACTGTGCATGTAGTGATTTACATGAAAGTCTGCCTGGGCCAACAGTTCAGAGATGGGAGGGGATGCTGCACTCTCAGGAAGCATGACCTGGAGATGCACAAGTTAAAAGAGGAAAGAAGAAAGCACGTGCAAAAAGGCAGAGACAAAGAGGCAGAAAGTGGTAGATGGTTCCTAAGGAAAGAGCCCAGTACTATGCTGGAGGCAGGAACAGAGAAAATTCAGCTGGTCCACTTAACCCCTGGAGATAGAGGGGAGCAAGAAGGCAGAGTAGCACAATATGAGTTGTTATAGGTGCTAAGGAGAGTTAATGGAGGGTTGGAGTTGTGCCACAGATACAGGAAGCTTTTTGGGAGAAGGAAAGCATCCTTTGGTTGTGCCATGGATTGTGTTCACAACTCTGTTACGCAGCATCAGGGTTTCCAGCTTTCAGGGTGCATGTGCTCCTCTCACTTTGTTCCCTTAGCTGTACCACTAAGACACAGGCTTTTATTTTCAAATGTCATCTTGAGGATCTGAGGCTTTAAAGAACATACCTTACACTGCAAACCACAAAAGCCACCTAAAAGAACAATAAAATCACGAGCACTGGCTGTAGGCCAGTACCATATGTTGGCAGCACTACAGTGGCAAGGCAGGGAACTGCTCTGGGAATGTGTCACCTTGCTCTTTGTTATGCTGCCATGATGTAGCTTCCTTTGCATTTAAAGATCACTCTCTCGTTAACTGTATTAGCTACTAGTTTTATGACCCAGAAGTGATATAACTGACTGGCAGTTGTTGACATGAACCCTGTCTTTCCTCTGGAACTGTTTTGTTAGCTACATTATGGTTTGTTTTGGGGGTTTGGGGTTTTTTTTTGATGGATGATGCAGCAGCCTTCGACAACAGCAATCACAATAATTTTCAACTCATCTGAAAACACCGTAGCTTGCTCTGAATGTCTTCTGCTTCCCAGATCCATCTGAAAAATTATTACTTCAGGGAATCTGGGGTCATTTCAGCTGCCTCCCAGTGAAGTGTGTGGCCTTAACTGTTTTACCAACAGACATCCCAAATACCAATCTTTCTCACTACACGGGATCAGCCTGAGCAATAGTGCACGCTTTGCCTCTGAGCATGATCTGTATGTTAAACTAAATAGATGTTTTCACATTTTAGCAAGTTTGTGCAGGTTTCAGCAGTTTCTCCTCTGAAGTTGGCAAGGAATCCCATGGTGTTTGTAAAATTTCAGTTTTGCTACGAAATTAAAATTGACATTTCAGCACAACACTAAATTCCAACAATTAGGCTTAAATTGAAGTTCTACTATATTCCCTAGAACCAAGTTTTTCAAAACATAAAGGAAAGGAATATTATGCTAAATACCAATTCTGTCCTCTCTCATGCAATAATCAGTTTGCAATCATGCCATTCATTCTAATGGCTTTGCATACATTTCTTGTTAGAACTGTCACAGAAAAGGCTTACACTGGAAACCAAGCAAGTTGGGTATTTCTCTCTAATTCCAAAGGTATTCAGAACTACTGGTGTTAACTGAAGTGTATTTTCAGGACTTGATGACACAGTTAATTTTCTTACAATTGATTGGAGAATGAAATAACATGCACAGTAAATATAACGTGTACACAAAGAGCTCGCTATAAAGGTTGCAACACCAAACCTTTAAACACTAGGAAATGCCACTGAGATTACCATACAACATGTATATGTATCCGCTCTGTAACATACACACATAACACATACAGATATAATCTACAATTACATGATTTCACAACATTTTCCCTGCAAGACCCTGCCATATTGTCACAGTGCAACAGGCAGAACTTACTTAATGAACAGCTATTCAATATTTTGTTTTCTCATCACTGCTCAATGCATGACCTAAGTCATATTTATTGCTCCCTGTTTAAACCCTGTTCCACAGACAATTATTCCTGAGCCTTCCACTGTGCCTGTCAGTACCATATTTAGCACCGACTATGGAAACTTTCAGTCTGCAGTTAAAATTTGGGGGAAAATCTTAATCAACAAAAACCAACTATGAATGGAAAACATCACTTGATTTGAACAGAGGACAGTGTTACTGGGGCAAATTCTAAAATGTGAACTCTTGCATCCCATATACCTACTTTTTCCTACTCTGGAACCTCAAGGAATATACACACACTTTAAAGACAACCAATTTCTGCTATGGTTTTGCACTGGTTCAACACTACACAGATTAGGACAAATCAAACACTGATCTACTCTGCAAGAACCCATGACCATGCTCTTATGTTTCAAGAAAATCTGAAATTGCCCTACAAGTATCCGTGTGCATGGAGGAATGCAGCAGAGAACAACAAAAGGTGGGATCAGAAGGGGAGGGAGAGCTTTTACTGCAGAGGAGCTCTGCGTGCCCGTGCTGGGAGGGCTCAGGGTCCCAGGAATGTCCTTTGGTCTTCCTTATTTTTGCAGACAGACAACTAAAATGTTCTGCGCAAACTTAACAAGGCAACTGAGAGAAAAGCAACTCCCAGAGTCCTAGTGTTACTAAGCACGCCGATAGCAAACTCCAGCCACCCCATCTCCTCCCAGTCAAAAAACAAACCACAGCAGTAATTTCCCACATACTGTCTCAGTACCCAATCGGCAGCACTGGTATTAACATTTCACACAGCAAGCCATTCTGTTCATGCTAAAAACAACAAATTAAAAAAGGTAAAATACAGAAGTCAAACCCAACTCTCTCTTAGCACAAGTTTCCTTAGCTGAAAATCTGGTATTTTTTTACCAGACAGGTTGGAGCACTTCTACTTTATCCTAAGTTGCATTCCAACCCTCCGCAGATCCTTTATTCAGTCACGGAGTATTTCCAGACTCCTAGAGAGCTTTAGAGCTTGACATGTCAAAATACTCATTGTGTTTGGGCTTCTAGAGGCTAAGGATGATCCTACAGCTGAGACCATGCACTACAAGACTACTAAAGCTTTTACAATGACTTTACAGTGCAGAATCTCCTGCAGGAAACCAAGGATAAATAATGGGATGACTATTCCATATGAGCATGCATGTGTGTGAATCTGTCTGCTCATCTGTGTGGACAGATATGAACTGAATAAAGTTCAGCTGCTTACCTATCATTGTTACAAGGGTCAGAATCTTTTAAGAACAGCAGTAAAAATTGTACTGCAAGCTATTTTAACTACAATGATCACCAATAGGAAATTTGCTGAATAGAGGCAGACAAAAGAAACTACAATTTTTTTGAAGCATAAGAAAGGCTTCTGAAAATACATATCGTTTGTATACTTATCAAACATAATGGACTTCTATATACTTCAGTATAGAATGTAAAAAGGTCTTTAAAAAGGCTCTAAAAAGCTTTGGAGCCTCCTATAGCTATACAGAGTCCAATGGGAATAATTTGATCTACTTTTTCAGAAAGGACATTAGTCCATCTTGGAAACAGTATTTGTAGAAGAATGTGTGGAAATGCATACAGTAAGCTAATTCACATGATAGCAGTGATAGCACATGAAAAGGATGTTTTTACAAGGACTCTGGGAGGAAAGAGTACAGGTTAATTGTTTCCTATGCTGCAAAACGAAGATCTGAAAACCTGGTTTCATTAGCAGCAATGACAATGGATGGAAAGGTTGCACTGGTTACAGCAGCTCTGGATTAACTTTGCAAAAATTCAAAACTTTGAAAGGGACAGAAATGTGTTGCGTCAGGTCAATCTAGATTCAGACATCTATATTTGGACAGCTAGAGGCTGGTGGTAGTTTCACCTATGTATGGGAAAACACACAGAAGAACAGCATGAAAGAGAGCACAACGTACAGCCCCACTCTGCTCTTTCTGTACATAACCTGCTTGGAAGGTGTAAGGCTATTGTATTTATTTTTTCTTCCCATTTGCCTTGGGGCGAAAGGTGACACCATCTGTTTCTGTTTAGGTTCTGCATTTATTCTGAGGTTTTGACTCCCTTCTGATCATGATTCACACAGTGGTTGTCTGATATCTTTTCTCTGTGCTGTCACGTACACAGGGATGGGAAAAACCTGGCTTTCCTTTGAAAAGTAAGTCACTCAACCACTGCCATGGACTGACAATCCATCGCACCTTTCAAGATGTACTTTACACTGGTTAAATATAGATGAATATAACATCAGATGGTGGTGTTGGAAATTTGTCCTCTCTTTCATGCTAATGCACTCAATTAATTTAGCATCAATACTGCTTCCTCTTACATCCTCTTACCACTTCCTCTTACAAATACTGCTTCCTCTTTCCATATCATCCTAACAGAGCATCACTATTTCCATGTGATGATGAATGCTACTGTAGAAAACTTTGTAAGAAAAAACACCCTTCTATATTATAGGATCATATTAAACAAAAGGCATTTCATGTTGCCAAGGGCCAGCTATAGAATAGACTGTAACAATCGCATTCCCCTGACCAGGGTATCTAAAGAGACAGCACTGTTCAAACTTGGAACCTTTTGACTTTATCATGGTGAAGTTTTTATATTTTCCCCGTGGAAGGAATACAGCCCTCTGTTCTCTGAATTCATCTGACAGTCCTTCTGATGAGTAACAGGGAGAAGTCTTCGATGATGCATCAGTTCGCTCTCCTCTCAGATAGATTAAAAGGGCTACAGAGGGGGGATGTGAGAGCAGTGCTTATGGAACAAAGAAAGGAAAACATTTCCAGAGTGAAAATTAAAACAGAAACACCATTGTAATGGACAAATTGGAAATAATTAGGCCTACAAAAAGACCAAGAATGCAAAGGTCTGCTTTTACAATAAGGTTGTGACAATATAAACCAGACCAACCAGATGTGACACACAAAGAAGGCAACAGATCTAACGCGTCAAGGTTCACCCATCAGCAAAAGGCACTTGGCTAGTATCAGCCTTACTTTGCGTGAATCATTTTCCTCGCAAAGCACACTCATTTTTCTGATCGTTTGAGTCCTTTTCTCTTCCTGTTGTTAGCTGCCTCTTCAAAAAAAAATGCCAGCATTTCATTTCCACAGCAGTCTGGAAATATTTCATTGTACTACAGCAGGGTTCTCTAGGAACCAGGAATACGTGCGCCTGCCTTTTCTTTTCTGGGTTTTTTTTTTCCTTCTCATTGAGGAAGGCCCTGAAGCCATGTTCTCATTAAATCTTTATGGCTTTTTAAAATAGGAAGCTATTGTCCTATATACCTCCTTAATTATGCACCAATCAAAAAGTTTAAAAGAACAGCTCTGCCAGTGACAACTAGAAAACCAGTGAAAAGAAAGAATCCTAATTTATGAATTACTGTTTAAGTCACGCAACACAGGAAACTATACAAGCATAAGGATGGCTTAGCAAAGGAAAAGCACTAAAGTCTCCTGAGGGAAGGAAGTTCTATCCAAGAATCTATTTTTTGTCAAATTTACATTCTTACTTAGAGGACATACATGGCATTACTAATTACCTCAAGTAGGCTTTGTGATACTTATAAAATAAACAGATATTCAAAACAGAGTTTTGAAAAACTCTTTAATTTCAAGTGTCCATTTTGAGACTCCTGGAGTGCAAAGAACAAGTGACTTTAGGTATCAGGCAGCTCAGTAATGTTTAACTATCCAAACTCTCACATGAGCTACTTACATGAATTGCTCTGGCTTCTTTGACAGCAAGACAATGTGAAAAACAGAAGAAATTTCTAAAATAATACCAATAGTATGATCAGGAAAACGCCTGTGTCTAATTCCAAATTAGGTAAGCTTCAGAAGCAGCAGTAAGGCTTCTCACAGGCGTTCCTAAAGAAGCTTTTAGGCAAATTGTAGAAAAGTCTGGAAGATGCATTTCCAGCCACTTTCCACCACAGAAGGACTAAATGCTGCTAACAGTCTCACAGTGTCAGTTTTGACACCATGAGCTGACACTCCGGGAGAAGTCGATGCAGGTCTTAAATCTGCCTAACAAAGATCAGGGAAAAAAACACCTCATCCCGTTTTAGATCTGCTGTAGAACTAATGTCAAGAGTTTAGGTTTAAGCTTCCTGAAGTCTGAATAAAGGCTTGTAATAAGGAAAAAAATTACATTTGTTCTTCCACAAGCTACGAGGCCGCACCACCACATGACTGGCACTGGCAAGCAAGATGGCTCAATGGCTGCTGCTGGGAGGATGGGCTGTCCAGAACTCAGGGCTAAGCTGTTTAAAATACCACTTCTTTTCTTTATGGCTGTATCCAAATTTTATGAACCTGCACCCTGGGCCATAAAGAAAAGATTCTCTGGGGATTAAATGCTTTTCTAAACCTAAACGATATTTGAATAATTATGTTAGTTTATTTCTAAGTTACTTTTTCATTAAACCATTAGCATTTCCACTCAAATGAATATAACTTTTGTCCATTCTTACCTGTTTAAACTATAACTTGAGGTACTGTATGAAGGGTTATTGTTGACTACAGCAATGCTGAACACAGACACTTGTGATATGCTCCTGTGTGAAACAGCGGTGGTGAAAATATGTATACAGTGAGAGGAAGAACCGATCTTTGGTTCAGCTGCTAATCCAAGCTCTGGCCCTCTCCATCCTCAGTCATGCAACAATTCCAGCAGTCAGTGACAGATGTTTTGTACGGGTAATCCTTCATCCTTCTAATCCCAACTGAGGGTTAGAATTGATGGACACCGAATACATATAAATAAAGAACTCGAAAATACGTAAATTCAGGCTTGAATAAACAGTATTGAATAAACATATTAATAACAATACTGGCTTTAGAATAAGATTAGCTGCTGACACAAATAACATTTATTCACACTACAGGGAGTCATTCTAAAGAAATAATGTGGAAGTGCACAGACAAGTGTTGTTAAATCAAAAAGGCCTTACACAACGCAGTAAAGAAAGGAAAAAATATTATAAGGAAAGGGATGATGTTTCTCTTTTACAAGTGGATAACAAAATTAAACAGCTGTAGTAGCTACAGGTGCAAAGTAGAAAACAGGGAGGATGGGGAGAATCAAATCAATGTTTCTTTTCAAATATTCACAAGTAACTTTTTCTAATAGGAGACCTGATTAGAGAAGGCAACTGCTTGGTTATACACAATGGCATAGTTCATAACTGAAATCGGGTACCATTTCCCTTCCTCTATACAAATCCATCATGTTTACATCTGAACACATGCTTAAAATTCTTTGAATTTGTCACCAAATGTTCAACTGAATGTTGTTGACTCAAAGTTAAGGTCTCTCAGTCAGAAGCATAAGGCAGGTCTGATTTTTGTCAAATTTGGTTCCTAAAAGATAAATTATCCAAAGGGGTCCCAGCACCTAAAATATATTCCAGTAACTTGTAATTCCCACAGGAGACAGAAACATGGCTTTATCTGAGATTTCTGCTCATAGATTGTAAAGAGGGGAAAAAAAAAAGTAATTTATGGGTGGACTGGAACAAAGAGTTGGGAAATGGTTGGTGCTGCAGGAGTATAACATATGTGATGGATACAGAGATGCCAACTGGGCGGGAGGGCCTGATGGAGCCGTATGTTCTGAGAACTACTTAGTTTTTCTGCTTGAAATGAAAGAGACAGATGGATTATTTTGACCATTGGGATTAACCATTGTACAGGTAAGTATTCAAAAACAACAAAACCCCAAAATTCACCTTGAACTGCAAAATACATTATGTTGCAACAGCACTGAAAAAAAGTAGTTGGGCATGCTTGGCTAGGAACTGAAGGACAGGAGAGTGACAATGGTAAATATTTATGAAGTTCTTTTTTTTTTTTTTCACTTTCCATCCTTAATTTGGCTTTAATCAAGCATCTGTCACATAATATAGTTTTCATATGCAACAGATACAGAATTCTGTACATGTAAAAGGACTAGTGTAGGGTTTCAGTGTCAGACCTCTGAGCAAAGCTTTTCACTATTTTCATCAAGACACAGACTGACTCTGTATGTGAAACCTGTCTACTTACTGCATAAAAATGACGTATAAAGTTCTTAATTGGGTTATGGTCTCTCTCATTGCTTTATGCATCAACCTCACCTTTTTTCCATTGTTTTCTAAGGCAAAAAAAAAAAAAAAAAGAAAAAAAGAACCTCGTGGAAAAATACCAACTACTCTATCTTTGTCACACCTTATGTTCTGGAAGGTCAGGGAGATGATTGAGAGACAGTGAAATTTCCCAGATTTTGCTGAATATTCCACGCATTCAGCATAAAGCAAGGACTTGTTTCTTTGGTGGTCCCACGAGGAATAATGAAAACGAGCTCTGATTACAAAAGTGTTTGGATACTGTACCAGAACAGTTGAGTAAACTTTTTTTCTCTGACAGATTTAGCCACAAGTCAATTAGAATCTTCTTACCAGAAACTGTTGTTACTGATGTATTTCAATTCTTCATCACAGAAGTGTATTCTCCCTGACATATAGGACATAAAAGATTAGTTTCCTTAGACAAGCCTAGTCAACTCAAGACTGACAACTTTCAAGATAAACCTGATGTATTTAAAAAAGGGTGAGGCACAGTGTCCTGCTATCATTCCTTATTGGTGATGTGGTTGCATTCAGGGCGTCACATAAAACCCAGGAGACCAGACTTCCATTCTATCCTTTGTTCACAGGTGTCCTCACTGAATTTGGCTATAGCACTTACTACCTTTGCATTTAAAAAAATGCAGCTATAAAAGAGAAGTCAAAGTTCTTTTAAATTTCTCAGGGATGCTGTAGGAGGAGATGTATAATAAAAACTTATCACAGTCTCAACTGTGATAAAGACTACACAGCTGAGATTGAAACTGAGTTCTCCAATATTCTGATTTGGTTTCTAATACATCCATAAGAACATACACCTATAACGAAAACAGGAGCATAAAGTTTCCTGAGTTTTTGAGAACTGAGAGCAAAATAATTCCATCCCACCAACAAAAAACACCTTCCCTTTGCAATGGGGTAGCATAACCTGCCTTCTGGTTTGACAGTCAGAACAAGGTCCAAGTGGAATCCTCATTACACATAGAGTGAATTTTCCACAAACTGCCAAAATCTGTCAGAAAAGAAGCAACACTTTAGTGTACCCACCAGAGCTGGGGGAAAAGATAGTGGAATCCTTCCAGAGGAAAAAAGTTAAAATAGGGTAGTAAAAACTCTGCTGAACTGCAGTTATTGAAGGGATCAGGACAACTAGACTGTGCTGAAGTATGAACCAGTGTCATGGTAACTTTCTTGTCAGAAACATAATGCAGACAGTGAAGATTCTGAATTCTAGCAACATAAAAAAACCTGGTGCCATTTCAGCTGTGTACAGCACTGTACACACCACCCCTGCTAAATACCCGTTTATGCCTCCAAGAACAATGGTAAAAAAACCAACGAGCTTTTCAGAGAGCAGAGCTGAGAGATATCTGATGAGGTTTTTTTACATATAGCTGTGATCTGCTCCTATTTATGATCAAGTTCAAATTGACTTAGAAGGGAACAGAGCAAGTCCCTGCAGCAATACTGTATGGAGAAGGAACTGCTTTTGCAGAAGCGTGGGTTTCTGTAATATTTGCATTCTGTACAGGCCACATAACTTACTACTAAATTACTCTTCCTATGTTCTGCAGCTCCTAATAGATGTCGTAAAAAAACATTTAATGAAAAAGAAACTGAATGCTTTTATGGAAGGTCTCAGAGTTCAGATCAGAGAATGGCAAAACTCCTTTGATCTGTGGTACGAACCCTCCCTGTTCTCATCATCACTGCTCTCCTGTCAACTGAATACACAGTGAAATGCGAATCGTGGTCTCTAACTAGCTGTGATTCTGCTTTCCTTAAGATGCTAGTTTTTTGTACAGTTTTTCAGTAGCCCTGGACAAAGGTTACGGGCACAGCAGCAGCAGTAAAATACAGCCTACTCTAAATCTAGGATGCTTGATTAGTTTCCAGAGACCTTTGAACACAGAGTTTCCATGGTGTTTTGATTTTTTCCTCTGCAATTTTATTACTAACCTTCCTTTACCATCCAACAAGCTCATGACAATCTAAACTTTAAAAACAAGCAGAAGTACAAAACCTTTTGATGACCCTAGCACTCCACATGGCCAGCACATCAGGCACAATACTGATGTAAGCAGCTAAAAGTAAACCTTGTAATCTAGTTTTTCCCTTGTATTTGTTAAGCACTAATACTAATGATTTAATTGTGAAACATTTATGCATATGAATGAGCTTTTATATCAGGTCTGATTTTAATTAAAAAACAAAGCTAATTGTATTAGCTTCAGAGATAGAAACAGGGAAAAAACTCAGTGGCAAATAGGGCAGTAACACTGCAATTGGTACCAGCTACTGAACGGCATTATGCTGCTATAATTTATAGGAATTCTTTAAGAAATCACAAAGAAATATACATTATCTGCCAGAGGAAGGATAAACAAGATTGAGGTAAAAGTGGGAGTTCAGAGGTTACTGAGAAAAGGTGTTTCAAAGAAATTGGTTCCAGGGAAAGAAAGGTTTCAGGAGAACAGGGCAGGCAGCCTACAGCATGCAGAGGGAAAGGTCAAGACTGGAACAAAACAGGCACTGGGAGGACTTGGAACTTGAAAATGCTCTGAAAAAGTGTCCAATAGTTGCAAGAGGAAGTTCTTCTGTAAATATAAAGATTACTAATGTGGTTTCTCCTACACTGAAATAATCCAACAGAAAGATGCAAGTTCAATTTTCATCTCATTGACAACTGACACTGACAGTTACTTTAGGGGAGAAAGATATGGCCTCAAACATAAAATTGAGTTTTAAATCAGGTTCTAGTCTGTACATATTATCAGAGATTCTTGATCCCAGGAACCTGCACTTTCTACTTCCTTATTAAGGTCTAGTAGAAATAATTTATTACTTGGTTTCTAATGAACCAAATCAAACAAATACCTGAGTATTTTTTCCTAGGGAAGTTTGGTTGTTTTTTTTTAAATGAACAAAGCATGAACAGGAATCAAACAATGTAAATTGTTTGAAATTATAGATCTCAATAGTTAATGAGGTCAAATTAATAGTGCACGTACTACTTCAAGCATTTAACTTTCTGTGTCTTTAGAGAGAATTAAGGTTTCTATTAAATTTCAAATTAAGTCATTCCAGCTAGCAGTCAATGGTAGTAAAGCAAATTCTAGTCTCTTGATAAAGATTCAAGCACTTTCTCACTATTGTTGATGCCTTTACTTCTCTAACTGCCCCATGCTGTGATTGTTAGCTTTCCCATCTTTTCTTCAGTAGTGGTCATCAGTGCAAATGTCTGCAAAGCCAACTGTTTCTCACGCAGAATCACAGAATTACAAGGTTGGAAAAGACCTTTAAGATCATCAAGTCCAACCATTCCTGTCCTATGCTAAACCATATTCCTAAGTACCTCATCTACCCTTTTTTTAAACATATCCAGGGATGGTGACTCAAACCGCACCCAGGCAGCCTGTTCCAGGTCCTTACAACTCTTTCAATGAAAATATTTTTTTCCTAACATCTAATCTGACCCTGCCCTGGTACAGCTTTGTGCCATTTCCCCTTGTTCTATGGCCTGTCACCTGGCTGAAGAGACCATCGCCCACCTCTCTACAACATCCCTATAGGTAGTTGTAGGCAGTGATAAGGTCTCCTCCTCTTCTCCATTCTAAACATCCACAGCTCCCTCAGTTGCCACTCATATGATTTGCTGCCCTCTAGCCCCTTCACCAGCCTGATTGCCCTTCTCTGGACTCGCTCAAGGACCTCAATGTCCTTCTTATGGTGAAAAGTCCAGAACTGGACACAGTACTCGAGATGCCGCCTCACCAGTGTACAAGGGCACAATCACCTCCCTAGACCTACTGGCCCCACTATTTTTGATACAAGCCAGGATGACATTGGCTTTCCTGGCCACCTGGGCACACTGTTGACTCATACTCAGTCCACAGTCTCTAACACACTTAATCAGGTAAAGTTGTGTTACTTCAAAAGATGAAAGCAGCACAAACAGAACTTTTATTTATTTCACTGTAACCCAACTCCCTGTTTAAAAACCCTCTTTTATAATTTCCCTGTAGAGCAGGCTTGTGGCAATATCTTTCTCACAGGCAAAAAATATCATTGGGCTCAAGAGTGTATTGCCTCTGCTGTACTGCCTTCCAATTTGCTTCCGTGTATCACTACAGATGTGATCTTCAAACAGTCTTGTATTACTTTTACATCCTGATTCATGTTCCAAGTCCAGCAAGTTACTTAAATGACTGCCTAGCAATAAGAACACATAAGCACTCCCATTGGTGAGGGAACAACAATGTGTTTTCTTTATTTATTTACATTTTCCTCTAAGTCCATCACAGTGTTGGTCGATCAGCTCTGATCAATGCTAAGGTGTCAGTTTAGATGTAAACCCTTTAAAAAGCTGCACTTAGGGGCTTAACAATAATCAGGAGGTCTCCAACCAACATATTTATTGAGCTTGAAAGCATCAGCCTCAGACTGAATCTGCTTGACCCTTCATTCATGTCATGGCAGCAGAAAGTTAAGCAGCCTTTTGCTAGAATATATATTAAACTCCAGAAACACACTCCTTGGTAATTTGATTGCAACATTCAGCTTTCAATGTTTTCCTGCTTCCTCATGTGCTTCAAGCTAGGCTATGTGAACTACAGGGATCACCTCCTCCCCTCCCCCTGCCCCAAAGAAAACCCCAAACCCAGAAATCCCATAAAAAGTATATTCATACAGTTCTCCATGGCACACCTGCAAAACTTTATTTCCTTTCATGTTCTCTAGAGACTTTAATTAATCACTTATCAGGTCAGGAGCCTGGAGAACATTACAAAAAGAATCTTCCTGGTGCAGGGATTTAGCTGCTTTTTGTGCTTTCAGTGCAAGCCTTTACTGACACCACTTTGCCCTAGAGTAGAACACATTTGATTCTACTTAGGTGAAAATCTGTCATGTCATAAGCAGTGTCGTAGCCTTTCTGAATATTGATTTTTCAGAAAACAAGTTTTAGAAGTTCACTTTTTTTTTTTTAAGATGGAATCACAGACTTTCATTTGGTACAATAAGGTCTCACTGATATGAAAACATAGCAAAGAGATTGCAGGTGATTACTGAGAACCTCCACTAGATATCTCCTTTGCATTATATCGGTACCTGCATTAAAGAGGATTTGACCACAGAGAGATGCAGAAATTCTACTCTAAATAAGCACCAAGCATAACCCATCCCTGAAAGCATGCAGAGCAAATTAGTCATCCAAAAGCTCACATTTTGGCATGGGGAGAGGTAAAATGTTACACTGATTTCCCAAGTGTCTAAAAAGTAGATCAAGTAATACTAAAATGAAATTGTCAAACTGGAAAATGATTTTCACTGAGATAATCTTTATACTTAGGAAATAAATATTGCAGATGATTTCTAGTGCAGTTCAACTCTGATGTGCAATATCCCTTTACCAATTCTTACCTGTTGTCACTTATACATTTCTCCCCCCTTATAAAAGATGCTTGCAATCAGCCCATAAAGTGATATTCATTAAGGTCTGATGAGTATTTGAGATGGCAGATTTATGATGAGTGAACCAACGAAGGGATACAGAGTATTTTGCTCCCGACTACCTTCTTGATCTTTCCCTGTACGCTCATCCCACTGATGTTCATCACAAGTTGTAGGAAAAGTCCACTCTGAAACACATGCTGCTTCTCTGCTCCTGTAGGCTTCAGGTTCATTTTCTCCAAGAGGTATAAGAACAAAAAATACCCCAACTAGAGTACTGTAAAATAAGCCTAACCTCTGTATATTGAAATCCATTCGGAAACCTTCCGGAAGGCTCTCCATTTGGACAATGCAGTACTCAGACATAATCTGCACTGCCAAACACCAGTTACCTAGTCCACTCCCGAACATGGAAGGCAGATCTTATCACAGGGAGGGGTCTGGGCTGTTTGGGAAAGATGCAGCCCAGTGAGCTACACAAGCTACCATTAGTCTGCAGAAAAGCAGAGCGACACATGATCTGTCCCTTATGCTCTGGGGTTTAATGGTTGTCTCCAAGGTGTAAGCATTTTCTTCGCTCTCCTGTATTACTTAAGACACTGGAAAAGTAATAATGTATTTTTCTTTGTATCTCATGGTACAATGATACAGAATCAATGCAATGTCCTGGAACTTGACCAGTTGCAAACATGAATGTTCCACTTGTGGCTTTCCACTTCTCCATGTCCTCCCCAGTACCTGTGATCTGGGAGATGAGTTTGGTCCCTCAGCACGTGAAAATAGCACTATCATTTCAGAATGAGCAAATGAGGCATCTTATTAAGAGAATATGTGGTGGGGGGCACGCTTACTTTCCTAAAATTATAATGTCTGGCATCACAATCTGAAAGTGAACATTGTTTTAACATCAAAGCAAGCATATACTGAACAGGAAACTCTCCTAAGTCTACAGTGTTTCTCTGCACTTGCACTCCACTTCTCACAGGATCTCACATGATAATTAGCAATGTTTCAGGTTATTGAAGCATTTCCTAGTCTCCCATTCCGCCACAAGAGGGAATGACAATCTGAATCACAGGATTAAAGAGAAAACAGATAAAAAACAACTCCTCAACTCAATCTTCTTCCTTCCACTCCAGAACACAGGCATGTGCTGATGTAGAGACTGTACTACTTTGTTCTGTCTAGTTATATGTTATTCCAGAAAAAACAAGAAAGTATTTCACAGCATCATAGTCCACCTGTAAGGAAATTTTCAATGGGACTGCTCAGTGAACAAAAAAAGTCGCAATCTGACCAGTTATTTTTATCCTCTTTGAATTCTTGCCAAACCACTTCAGAGAAAGGTTTCATTGGTTGTGTTTTGTTGTTCTTCTTTATATTGCATCGCACGAGGTACTTTCCTACTGCTTAAAAGATTACCTTACTGCTAACTTTTAAGTGCTAGCAGAGAACAGCTATGGTGGCCCCAGTTCTCTACATGGTGCCCACTTTGCCAAGGCCAAGCACGTCCGAGTGCTATTTCAACTCCGTTCCGCATCTCTGCTGATCAGGCTGTAGCCATATCACCCCTCCATCTCGCTAAACACAGCTTGATTCCTGGGGAAAAAAATCAGGCTTCTGTAACCTAGAAACAATCAAGATGGTCATCACAACACACAGCAAAGAAAGGAAATGGGGCAGCGGCTTCAGTATCAGATACATATTTTTACACTTGACTACAATTTTCCACCTGTGCTGCTCTTGAGTCAAAGCTAAAATAAGAGCTGCAGGGAGCCAGGGACCCTCAGTCCCCAAGATGAAAAAACACTACCCTTTCCTCTCTACCCCCACCCCTTCCATATCTTGTGTCAGAAAAAACTAACAGGAGAAGCTGATGAAACAGGATGGGATGTAGCAGTAAGGTGCTGAGAAATCAGAGCGTTTACTACAGAATGTGGTACACCAGCCAAGCTCTATGACACAGGTTCATAAAAGCAATTATAAACATTCCTAACTCCATAACTCTATTCCTCCTCAGGAATTGACTGAATAAGGTACTTTCCTTAAAGAATATACTGTGCACTGGGACGTATGTTTCCTGAACTGGGGACTGCGCCTGTAGATAAGATCCATGTGGAATAGCGAGTCTCTCCCCAGGTCTATAAAGCAAGAAGTTCTTTTGAAAAGTTAAAAAAAAATAAAATAAATTAGTTAATATTTTCATATTCCTGGCAAAAGTACATAAGAACTACAATAGAAAGACACAAAAGCAGGTAGGCTGTATAAAGGTTCAAACACAGCCTTCAAAACATTGTCAAACACAAAGACTCAGATTTGAGCCTGCACTTTGGTCTGTGCTAGGACACTTGTACTGGACAAGGTGGCCCTGAGCCTTTCTCTCTTCTTTGCCCCCTTGAACTGAGGCCCATATCAATCAGAAAGCAAAAAGGTACCGTCTATCTTCATGCCTGAAAGCAGCCCCTGAGGTTGCCTGGAAAGTCTGTACCAAGAGCGAGGCTGCAGTATTGCAGCGGGAACCTTTTGTGAGAGAAGCACCAGGGCTATGTGCCCACCAAACTAAGCTGCTTGGAAGAACGTCACCAAACCAGCTTTCAGCCTCTTTACATCTGTACAGCTTATGCACAGGCAGATTCACTTCATGCAGTGCAGCCTGCAGCTCCTTTTCACAGCAACCATGTCTATAACAGAGATGGTGGTTCCTAGCCATTTTTGTAAAATGTCTATTAATTGCAGATTTAGCAACAGAATTCAAAAAAAGGTACAAAACAGACAATGCAATATCATCTATTGGCCCAATCCCCATTTTTGAAGGGTGTTAGGATTTTTGACATTCTCTGAGATACCAACTTCATTTGTACCTGGCCTGGATACAGGCATAACTAAGTCACAAATTTCACACACATGCTAAACTGATGAGGAGCAAAAAGGGTTCCAGTGAGAGGTTCTCCTGTGCCACATACTTGAGAAGAATGGTGGGAAAAGCAAGGGGAAAGGACTGGCCCAAATGGTACCCCACAAAGGGCAGGTCTCTAGGTAGAGGGTGTATGAGGCTGTGCTGATCAGGTCTGGCTGCACCCACAACCTCTAAGGAGGCTCAGTACCAACAGGCCCACTGAGGTGGACTCAGCAGGATGTCCTCTCTTTGCCTTACTGTGTTCCTGTGTCCAACAAATCTTCTGTCGCTTCCAGTACAAGCAGCAGCACAGAAATATCATCACAAGAGATGGCACAACAATTCTTCACTCAGTTCTCAGCAAACTCCTACCAAAATTAGGATGTAAAGCAGCAAAGAAGGAAACGTCACTCAGAGGGACGGATTTTTAAAGGGGCTGAGGAGCTAACTCCTACGAAAGGAAAATGAGAATAAGGATTGCAGGCAGTTTCAAAGACGTCTGACTCTCTTTTTCAACCTTGTGAAAGAAAAACCTCTTGTAATAGTAGCTTATTTACGGCACTGCATCCAAACCCACCATAACTCAGTGTCCTTTGATAACTGAGGATTTTGGAAAAGACTGATCTTGCTCCCTCAAATATAAACATTGTTTCTTCTTTTAATGTAATGTGTATATAAAGTTAGGATCAGGACCAAATAGGCAGAGTACACACAAAAGCCATTCAAGAATTTGCAGAGGCTGCTGCTATCTGTGTGGGTGGGGTGGGGTATGTGAGCCAAAGAAAGTCTGGTTTGGAGTACACCAAAAAGAAAAAAAAAAAAAGAAAAAAGCTGAGAACAACTGCAGTTCAGTGAACAGGCACAGGCGGTGGAAGAAGAGTCATCTAAAAATCCAAAACTCTTGGAAAGAATGTAAAAGTTTCATCAACCAGGGTACACTTTCATGAAGCCCAGAGCAGTCAAACAAAACAAGTGAGAATAAACATGTGCTTTACCGTGTGCTTTTGCTTTTAACTGTGAAACAGAACTTCCGATCTGTCTCCTGCTCTGACACATTTTAGGAACGAGCAAATAAAAGGAGGAAAACGGAAGTCAAAATGAGAAAGGCGGCTGACTTCAGCCTGCAAACTGCGCATGACAAGAGATGGATTGTAGTGTGGGCATGAAGTCAAATTGCAGCAGAATAACAAGACAGGATTTTGGTCTGGATGGGAAGGAGGAAAAAGCAAGGAGGGGGAAAAAAAAGAAAAAAAGAGAAAAAAAAACCCCAAAATTTTACAGAGCAGTTAGACTATGACTGAGATGAGACATTCCTGTATAAGAAACGTAAAAACCCTAATTGCCTTCTCTGTATTTATAAACTAAGCAACTGAAAAGCTAATCAGGAAAGTCCCAGTGTCTCATAAGGGAATATTCGCACAGCTCCTATTAGCTGTGTTTTCCCACACAACGGTCATGAGGGGAATTAACACATCTCCTACTGGGAAAGATGAAAACAAGACAGTTCATTTATCAGAAGGAGTGCACCCATCTTATCACAGTATTGGTGAAGATCAAAGCCTCCAGACACTAACAGTACTACAACCAGAACTGTGGGATGCCCGAAGAAGTTCTACATTCCCATAGGTAAATTAAACAGTAAAAAAAAAAAAAAAAAAGTCGTGACATCACTGCCTTTAACAATGTTTTGCTGTGGTGCTGCCACAGTAACAATGCATCTGGTCCACTGAATTAGGGTGTTACTCTAACGATTAGATGATGATAATAGTCAAGTCTGAGTCCATACCTCCTGCTTAAATCTGTGTGACATACTGTGCTAAAAAATATGTGGCAACGCTTAAAATACCTGGTCCTGCTTGTCAATGTGCTTTTCAATCTGTTCTAATGGATTGCATCTTGCTTGACAACTTTTCAGCTGAAAGGAATTCCACAGCTTTTTATTTTCCATCTACAATTCACATACATATATATATAAATGCTTTCAAAATTATCTGGATTTTCAAGGAGTCCTGGGAGTGTCAAAATCCATTTTAGAATGACATGTAGGCTTTTCAATCATGTGAGCATTTCAGAAAAAATTAGCCAACAACACAATCTTCATAAAAATTCTAGAAATAAACTTATTTTAAAACAAAACCCAAACCGCCCATCGGCATGCCACCTCCACAAAATGACAAAACCAACTTTAATTTATTTAATTAGCTGCATGTTTAAGAGATAAAAACATTTATCAACAATCATAATGAACTGCAAGCTGGGAGTTTGACTACATTGAATGTATCTGGAAGGTGCACTCTGCCTCCTAGTCTTTTACTCCAACTAAATAGGAATTGCAATAGTTAATTAACATCTCTGATTCTTTGAAATCCAAAACCTGAGGATTAAACCTGCAAAGCGCTAGGCATCTTTTACTCTGAGTGTAGTCAGGATGGAGTCCCAGAAGACCATTAGGTAAATTTGAAGTAATCTTACATAATTAATGGAAAAATCGCGTGACTTTTGGACAGCAGGTGTGTTTATGAAAAGAATCTCTTAAAACCACCAGAAGCCGGTTGAGAGATTACAAGTGCCATAATCTGCTGTAACATTCCTCCTTTAACTCCCGTGTGCTGAAATTCTAACCAGGGAATGAGATGCAGGTATGTCTTTACGTCTTTTAAATTGTCATTTGATTAAAAGTAAGCAGCTGCATCATCTGATACAATACAGCGTTCATGCTGGGAAGTCACGAATGTAAACTGCACTTTATTAAACCAGTTAGAAGCTGTTAAAATGCAGAATGCTGCTGGCACACCTTTTAGAGCAGATACTAAAATATGCATCATGTGGGCACCTTAAATGAGTCATTTTAAAAAAGATTTATTTTTCAATCATTCGATAAACAAGAATAAATCAAAAACAATTCAGCCTTTCACCCCACTGAGATAAAGTAAATGCAAATGCTGTTTCTAAGTTAATTGGCTCCGAAATACTTAAGTCTGGGAAAATATTTTTGAATGACAGAACTTTTGTAAAACTTCTGTATTTTTTTCTATATACATCATATTCCTTCATATTTGTAGCTCACGAAGCATAAAAATATTTTAACAGGTTAGCACAACTACATGCCAACGCCAGGAAATGTATTATTCCTCATATGAAATCAGGTTAATATTTGTCCTTGTTCTATTGCAGAAATAAATTGCAGAGGCATCAGCAGAAGTGAAATGTAAACGGTATAAATGTGGCTGATGACAAAAATTAAAGCCTTGATGTGCTGCAATTGAAATGGTTTTATCGAGGCTATGCTGGTTATGCTGTTGTGTGTCCTGCAGGAGCCACGCAGCAAGGCACAAGCTGATCTGCCACCTTTGAAGCAAATTTTGTAGGACTGTTTGTACTCATTGACCTGGATTAACGTGAAACATTGATTCAGAACACATAGAATATAATGAACGCCCTTCAAATACACTACTGCTGGAGAGGGTGGCTGGGGTGCAGCTTGGCTTCCCCACCCACACCATGACACAGGCCCTGCTGCTGCAGTTTGGCCCCATCCAGCACGCTGCACCACGAGGAGCCGGTTCAACTCCCACCAGGCAGTAACAGGCCGCCAGGGCTCACCTAGCACCAGCGTGGTCACCAGAGCGGGGAACTGCTGCCTTGGGTGTCAAGCAAACACCCCCAGCTCCCCTGAGCAGCACCCCAGCTGCTGAGTGCCCTGTCCCTGCAGCTCTGCCCATGGGGCAAGGGCTGACAGCACCCAGCCCACAGAGAGAGCTGGAGGGCTGCGGCTTACACAGTTAGTGCTACAAAACGCAGAAAACACCTCGGACTCTTTGTTTGCTTAATAAGAGCAGACAGTGAATGGCAGAGAAAATAAGGATAATTCTGCTGATATCTCTCTCTAAATTCTGTCACCTGCATTGCAATGAGCTGCAGACATTTGTGGCAGCTCTTCCAGACAGCCCTGAGATTGTGCCTGTCTGCTCTGTCTCGGGTGGCAGAGACAGGTTTCTTGCCTTCCTCCTTATGCTAATTAGAAGCATGCATGCTCTGCTGACCAGACTATGATTGAATACAAATTCTGCCTACATCCCTTCTATCAATCCCTGCATGCTCTCTTTCTCTCCCTTTTTCCTTCTATCCCCAGTCACAAGATGCTTCAGGCAAAAGGCAAGAGAATTGTAATAAAATGACATCTCCAGAGAGCTTTTTTTTTTTTCCTAAGGCCCCTGGCTGTCTCAGTTTCATTACATGTCTCAGGAGGGGGCATCACTCCCTGACAACTAACATCTGGCCCAAGAGACCTCCTAATTTAAAACAACAAACTAATTATTGTCACCTACTCTTTCCTGTAGCTTTTATCTTTATTTATTTTTTCCTGGAAGAAATATGTCAGCATATTTTTCATTTGAACTACTAATGCTCTGGGTTTTTTCCCCTTAAGTATGCTTAACTTTCTTCTAAGGGGAGGAAATCCATATTTTATCAATCAGGTTCAATTACCTACTGTATTTCACTCTGTGGTGTTGAATTATGAGTTGGAAGAATGTCTTGATTAAAAACCTTACAAACATCTAGGTATCAGAGCAACCAATCTTCCTGCCCACATGACATGTTGTATGGAGCGCTGTGAACTGACATTATGTTAGATTTTGTTTATTATGAATTCGGTGAAAAGCTGAAGCTATCACTCTCTCTTTGTTAGAGCACTGATATAAGCAATAAGGAGCTAGAAATAGTTATTTAAAGAGTGATTTTTTTTTTTTTAATGTATTTTATTTTTCCTCCAAGAGTGTTCTGGAAGATGCTAGAGGCCAGTTTAATGTCTTTTCTGGTCAGGAAAGAGCTACAGGAGCTATATTGTACTGGAACAAACAGTACATTCAAGACTTGGACATGGGAAGTTGTAATACCCCTCTTCCCACCATTTTTTCCATGCCTCCTTGTAAATTATTTACCAAACTTTGCTTTTCAGCTTTCCTAACCTTAAATCAAGATCCATCATACTGAAGCTAGTGGGCGCAGTGTTCTTCAAGGCTTTTAGTTCTCAACAGTTTTAGAAAAACTGATCATTGCTTATTATTGCTAGTGACAAATTCCATTATGGCATATAACAAATATTCACCCAGAGTCATCATATACCTACATCTGAGTAGATATTTTTTTTCTGATTCCCTCCTCAGGTTTGGTAGGAAAAAGAAAGTGAAATTGTGGCTCATGCTAAGTTAATATAAGGTTTTTAATTTAAATTCATGGTGTCAGGGTTTTATTTTTGATGTAGTGTAGAGCCACGATCCCATGCCAACCCAATTTCCAGAATGCCATGGACACAGCAGCAGGTTATGCTGTTTGGTTGTTGAGTACATATTGTCTACCCAGAAAATCTCCAAAATTATTTGGCAGCTTGATGGACTCTTTCATCAGGAATTATCCATCCAAACCACAAAACACCAGATGGACCCAGCTTTGGATTACCCTGAGAAAAATACTTAAACCAAAATAAAAATGTATTTTAAGAGGGGAAAAAAAA
Source organism: Hypotaenidia okinawae (assembly GCA_027925045.1). NCBI lineage: Eukaryota > Metazoa > Chordata > Aves > Gruiformes > Rallidae > Hypotaenidia > Hypotaenidia okinawae. Next base: position 13,068,172 of record BSDF01000013.1, on the reverse strand, counting down.
TTAAAATTGGCCTTTAATGAAAGGATAATCACCAAACATGAGTTTTACAAGAAAAAAGTTGTTCTCCATGAAAATGCATAAATAATATCATCTGACAAAAATGGGTAGCTTCAAAAAAGAGCAGGGGAGGTGAAGAACACTAAACATTGGGTTTCTAAGTCTAGTGGGAAAATAAAAGCAAGGTTATTCCAGTCTTTTCTTCCTTTAACTATTGTCACTTAAACAGCTATTGATCTGTGCCACCACCATTGCCTGCATGAACTAGTCTGGGATAAGAAAAGGGGACTCCAGCCAGTCACCATCAGTTCTCATTGGGGCTGAATTGTTTATTACACCACTCCGAAGTTTCTGGCCTTTGATGTAGACCAGAGGTGCTCCTGCAAGCAAATGCTTAAAGGGAGACAAGGTAGTAAATGCCTAGCCTCAGAGGGCTCGGGCTCAGCTGGGGCTGAACGAATGTTAAGGGCTCCTCAGGAAGTAGTTGTATTTTACGACACACACTAATTCTGTAACGCAGAGCAGACACCTTTCCACTGTATTTTTATAATTGACAACATGAGCTTTTCAGTAGAAAGAGGTGATGGTTCTAAGGCTATTTTTAATCTGGATAGGTGGTTGTAAATGAAAGTAAATAAATACATCACTTTTGTTTATCTCCATATTTTCACCACAGGAATGATAATGAAAGATCCATGATTAAATTCCCTCATTTTTAAACCCCTGCATTTATTGAAAGTGAGGGAGCTCCTTGGCTTTTGCTTTGCTGAAGAGCAATAAAGGGCTCCTTTAGGTTTAAACTGGATGTAGAAGTCTTTAAAATTATTAATATTATTCTTCTTTATGAAGAGCAATTTTATCACCACATTTTTATTCTAATCTCAGGAGATATTACCTCAGGTGATTTTACATTACTCTATTAGGTTGTTTTCAGTTTCCACAAGCTGATGGTGCAGGACTGAATTACATACTGCAGCCTGACGTTTATTCAGTATTTCTACATCCCTTTGGTAGAACACACTATGTAAAGAAGCCAGGATGGGGGGTGAAAAAATTTTGGCAGATCACTCCATCAATCACTTTGGGGCCAGGCTGAGGCCTGCAGAATGAGTTTTGGATATGATGGGGAAGATAAAGAATGTTATTTTAGGCACAGGAACTTCAGCTAAGGAGAATTCAGTGGGAACAGGGGGTCAAGCACATGGAAGCCAGATGACAGTAATGTAGCCAAGGCTTTCCAGCTCCCTGTGACTTCCATGTGGTCACACTGGATGGAAAACCAGTTAATCCCAGATAACAAAAGGGTTGGCAAATGTCTCCGCGCTCGCCATCTACCCACCTTTTATGCTCATTGTAGAGAGTGGATTTTAGCACAGGCAGACTGAGGAGTTAATGTCACCTTACTGTTATTTATTGAAAGATGGTAGGGAGGGACTTCACTGTTCAAAGCACCTTAGAGACATACCATGCCTCTGCCCCAACCTGCAGTTTAAGTTATCTTCTTTTGCTGTTACCTAGTGATGTCATGACCAGGGCGTAACACTCCCTTATGACCCTTACAACTCCGTGTACATCTTGGATCCGAGGGAAAGCAGCTCAGGGCTCATGCCACCAAATGATCCAGCACACCAGTGCTTGCTCCAAATGCCGATTCAGCTGGGTTGATTTCTGAGCACCCCAGGGACTATTTAGGCCAAGTGAAGCACATTTCCCTCATATATATTTGAAGTGAAAGTTGAACTGAAAGGCAAAGTGAGAAAAGACATAATGCAGTTGTTTACTTAAAATGTTTGAGTGCAGGAAGTTACTTTATCATGTCCTGGATGGTGACATTGAATTCTCCTGAGCTCCCAACACATGTTTGCCTTGCCTTTGTCTGTGGGATTTGGACATAAGCTACTTGTCATTTATAACATTCTACTCACTGGGTTTGCTTTTGGCTCCTAACAGCATTATCTTGATGCAGTTTAAAAAAAAAACAAAAAACAACTTAATGGCAGAAATTTAAATGAAGAAGTACAATCAAGCATCTACTTCCACTCCTTTCAGAAGGACAACATGGCTGTTTCAAATAGCTTTGAACTTTGAAATACACTGAGATTAATGTCATTTATTTTATCCGAATAGCTTACATGTTAATGGACAGAGAACAGGAACAATATTTGAAAGAAATATCAGAAAAATCTATCTAATCAGAGCATTTGCACTCAAAACTATGAAATGCCAATAAGAAAATTCAATAGGGTCTGGGTTGCTGATTATTTTTACTTGAAAGGTGTGCAGATACTGGAGGTCTGTGAAGTCCTATGATGCAGAGAGAAAGGCAGGAGTAACTGCTGAATACTCAAAGGACCCCATTTCCCCATTCCCTAATATTTCCTGGGGTCAGATTCTGCAAAGTACTTAGCAACCACGCTTTCGGATTACATGTACTCCCCACTTTCAAGCCTTATTAAATACCTCTGAATAGAAAACATAACACACAGCAAAGAATTACCTATTTAATAGAATAGTTATCATCAATAAATATAGCATGAAACCTTCATTAAGTGGCACCCTTTTTTGCATATGTTTAAAAAGGAGGTGAGAAACACCAGTTGGCATTTGAGAGCAGTGTTGCTTCCAGATTTATGTAGACAAAGCAAGAAGTAAGACCACATAGAAATGGAAAGAGGAAGCAGCAGCAAGAAAATGGGAAAACAAGAAGTCCAAATCATGGAAATCTTCACTTCCTACAAGTCCTCAACTCACATACTTTTTGTTCACTACTATACACTACATAAGTCTACACAATTCATATCACATACTGTGTGATACTTTTAGAATAAACTAAAAAAAGGATGAAGTGAGGAAAAGAAACAGCAAATTAAGATATCCATTACTGAGGTTCTAATTCTTCTCTCCATCCACAACAGGACTGCATTTGGTCAGTGAATACTAGGGCAACGCTACAGGAGGCTAACAACCTCAAAGGGGCACAGAGATGATACAAAGGCAGAGTGAAATGATTCAAGAATGAAAAGGGGGTATTGCAGTCTCCCTGTACATAGGATAGTCAGGGAATATATGCAAGAAAGGAACTTCTTGGCTAAAATCTTGACCATCCATGCTTTGCCTATTCAAAATTATCAACTTTCCATTTTCTCTCACAATGCCTGATCCACATGAGCAAACTTCCATCTCAGGAGTAATCCTCCTGCTCTCAAGAGCTACTCACTTAGTACAACTCTTCACAGAGAAATTCTCTCCATCATTTCAAACACAGGCTCCTCTGCCCTCCCTTCACATGACTCTGTCCTTTTGGGAGCAAACAAAGCACCTCATTCCACTAAAATGAGCAGACTGATTTGTGGTAAGCATCCCATAGCATGTTTAAACAATTTCCCCTCGTTCTCTAAGGAGCCTCTAAAAATAACCTCTTGAGATTGACACATGGGGAAATTATTTTGAACTGCAGCTGATGTGGAAAAATCAGTGTTTGAAATAGTGTCATTCAAGAGATTATGGCTATTTAGGTATTAGTTTTACTAGCATAAAGGTACCTTAAAGTGAAAGGTGGGAAGATGATTGAAAAATAAGCTAAGTCCCATGGATTCAGAACTGCCTGAAAAAAAGTAGTTTATTTAAATATGTCTGGTTTGAAAGTTTCATTTTAAGGAATTTTTATACTTTTCTTGATTTCTGTTTGTCTGAGTATATAATGTTTGTCACCATCACAAATTACAATTTAAAGTGGACAGCAGCAATGCAGTCCTGGCCCGCCACCTTCTTTCCTTCCCCCTTCTCCACCTCTTTCTTTCTCCTTAAAATGCTGATATTTGGATATTGTACAGCACTTGATGCTATCCAGTCCTGACCCAAAATCTTTTTTCAACCTAGCTGAAAAAAGGCCTATTGACAGGCCAAGTTACAGTTTCAAGGCCATTCCTGAATCAATTTTGGATTTTGGAAAATTGTCCTCCGCATGGGTATTTCAGGAATGTCTAGGTACCTCTGTAATACAAAAAAGGTGACAACACAATAAAGTATGGTTTTGTGCAAATTCCTCCAATTCACAACTGACTTCAAATGATAGAGACACCTTTTAAATCCATTAGAACAAAATAATGAAAACGATGTCTTTCAGGTAGGAATGAGGCCAACTAAATACTAACCTGTCAGATCTACAATTCACTCTCTGTCTGAGAATCACCTTCATGAACACTAAAAATGAATTGACGGTAGAATTAGTGTCATACCTGAGCCCACACTTTCTCTAATGAAGACAAACAGACACAGAACCAATTAGAAGCTAAAACGAAAGAAAGCCTGTGATGAGTGTAAATCAGTGTAGGTTCACCCAAATCCCATGTGTTTATCCATTCCCATATGTTTTTGGAGATAAAGTTTCCGCAAAGCACAATACCCACGGATTTTTTTGTCACTGAGTTATAGCTGCAAATAGGAAGCCAAATGCTGAATTTCTTCCCTGCTCTTTGCAATAGCAAATTGTAATTTGCAAAAGGTTTTTGATAACATTTGGTGTTAATTGGACTTAAAAATGTTAATCTCCCAAATCACTGTGATCTTAAAGACACATGCAAATTATCTCAGCATGTAAGAGAGCAAAAGCTCAGATTGCATTGAACTTCTCAGGATATAGGTTCTTTCAACGTACAGCTAAATGATACCAAGGTGATTTACTGTTCTCAATCTTTCTTGTGTGAAAATTAACAAAGCAAGCATACACTATATTTTTCATACATAGATAACATAGCTTTAGATGTTGAAAACATAAAAACATGTTTTTTATCTAAAACTATAGCAAATGAATTTTTGCTTTCAGCCCCGGAGATTGATCGCATAAAACAGCGGGTACTCCTGGTCCAGAAGCTGCCCTCCTTTTTGATATCTTAGCCACATAAGTACCCTATAGACTTAACTACTAATACACTGTAAATGAGACATGGAGAAATCATAAGTGTCATAAGCATTTTGGGCTGATATTCCCAAGAGTAGATGAGAACTATAATGGTTTGCTACATGCCTTCTCCCTGATTAGGATCTAACCAAGCCTACCTACAATCCAATTAGCACAATTTCATTGCAGAGAAATAACATGGCTTGCTTAGCTGTTTGTCCGTTATAATAGCTATAAAAACGAGATCAGGTTGGTTGTGGGTTTTTTTCTTTTGCCTGAGAGCAGCAGTGCACTCCTTTTTTTGCTGATCTCTGCACAGGCTTCCTTTCTAGCAGAACTTTACTGGTTTTTACCTATTGGTCTCAGTCTGTCCAGTTTCATTTAATTTGCTTTTAATCAATTTCCTCATTAAATATAACATATGCACCATCATTTTGGAAATCATGTGTATTTTTCCATAGTTTTCTATACTGTTTTTCACTTGCTATTTCACAACTGTGCTCAAACGTCAACATTTATTTTCCTACACTTCAACAAACCTTTCTTACCTTAGCTTCTCACTACTGTTTCTAAATTCCATCTCCTCCTGGTTTGAAGTCAGTCTCAAAAAAGCATATATTTTCAACAGACACTATTGCCTGTCTCTAAAACCACATATACTAGAAAAGCAACTCAAACAAACAAACCAAAACCCCTAAACCAAACCAACCACCACAGAAAAGGATCTATTAAAAAACACAGTTTGGCTTGGCATCAATGCGAGATGAACCCAAACTTTAGCCTCCCCCACCAATCCATAGAAAGTGCTGTTTATTCTCACCCTTCACAGATCTGCCTGAATACAGATCTTGACTTTGCCATGCTTACTGAGACTGAACAATACTTCACTTTCTACATAGCCCCGTTAGTTTCTGCATAGTGTGACTGAAGCTATAGAACTGGTTCTTCTAATCTTCATAGGAAACAAGATTTGATCATGTCCAAACTGCTATGTTCACTCCAGGTAGTAGGATAGCAGGAGTAATAACTTTAGGTTTCCAGAACTAATAAAAAATACATTGAAGTTTCAAAATTAGAATCTCATAAACTGAAAAAAAATTTTGAAATAACATACAAGTAATTCTAGAAAGAAATCTTCCTTAAATTTTAGTTTATACGAGGATAACATCTGAAAACAGCATTAAAGTTTCTGCAGATTTCCAGATTAAATGTACTAATGCAGAGTTTGGCACAGAAGCAAGCCTAAAAATCCTTTGATATCCTAAGTATCAGATCTAGCTACAGATTTCACAATGGAAAAAATAAGGATATATGCTAAAGATATATTTTAGATTAAAAATATTTCAAGTTAAACATATTGCAAAATATTGTACATTGAACTCATTTTTCAATAGGAAAACTGAAACAAAAGCTACTTCTTCAAGCGCTATTGGGTTATTCGCTTTTTCTTGTGAAACTACCACATATCTACACCTTTGAATCAGCTTATCTTCCTTTTGAAGGGAGTGAGAGGCAAAGGCTGCTCTTCCAGGCTATTACAGTATCCAGGCAATGCCAGTAAGTATTTGCAAGTATACAGAAAATGTTCAAAATTTTGTTTAATTTCCTTGCAGAAATAAACCATCTGTACCCAAAAGGCTGATAAAGGCCAAAAACAGGGCAACTTTCTCAGCAGTTGGCTCATTGTGTTTGGTATGGATGCCTTGGCACTTACACACGGTGCCCAGTTAGGAAAGACGATCAGGTACAGACTCTTCCGAATAGAGGCACAAGAATGGCTAAGAGACAAGCTATTGTGAAAGACCCAGGAGTGCAATCTGTAAAGGGAAGGCTAAAGCCTGATTCAGAGCCACATACACAGAAACCAGAAAGCTGCTAAAGGGTAGCTCTTCTAGCAAGTATATACAGCAAGAAAATTTCAAATTACAACCAAGAAACACACTTAACACCACAGACATGTAGTTAACCACCGGAACAACAAGTGTCATAGTGCATCACTAGAAAAAAAAAATGAACCAAAATCTGCATGTGTCACCTCTAGCTCAAATTGAGGACTTCTGCCTGTCCTGTTACAAAGCTGTAACCAGCTGCCTTTCTGGTCTTACAGTAGCTTCCATTGGTATGAAGGAGAGACCGGTTTATTTAGACTTTCCCATCTCATAATATGAGAAATTATGGTAAGTAATGTTAAATTAGGTTTGGATTAACTAAAAAAAATTCTTACAAAGAAGATGATCTCTTTGTTACTTCAGGAATTTGATAAAAATAAGACCATACTATCAATCAGATTACTGGATTCAACACACATTATTAATTTTGACATAATCAGCTACAGTTCGGATATATTGATCCTAGGACACTGTAAAACCCATATGTAGGCAGTACTATAACATTATGCAAAACACACAATGCCATCTGTAGCAGAGGGTGAAGAGGAAAGAAAGAAAAAAAAAAAAGAAAAGGCTTCACTTAAATGCATCGACCAGACTGCATATGGGGCACATGAAAAATTAAGCATATGCTGCAAACGCAGAGATATTTTTGTGACTTTAGCCATTAGAAGAAGTAGTTTAACAAAATAAAACTGGTGTTTTTAAGACCTTTGTATCAAAGACAACATGTCCACATGCAGAAAATAAAGGAACAGGCTGCCTACTAAAAAAAAGCTTAAATTTTATCCACTGAGAAAAAAAACCCAACAGCTATTAAAATGATGCAGTTCTTCCACGATTCCATAGGGCATACTCAGATTTAGTGTGGATATCTGACCTAATGTACTGTACAGTTATGCCAGGTTTAAATAAAGTTGCTTTTTCTCTTCATAAGAGGCTGTATTGGAAGAGCTAAGTGAAAGAACTTTGCACACAAATCAAGGGCTTCCAAGGACATTATGGTAACCAGAAAAGTGCCGTTGATTTATCACATCATAAGAAACTCACTTTGTGTGTGTGCACTAACATAAGTCATAGAATCACAAGCTGCTTTGGGTTGGAAGGGACCTCAAAGCCCATCTACTTCCAAACCCCCACCACAAGCAGGGACACCAGTCCAGGTTGCTCAAAGCCCTATCCAACCTGGCCTTGAACACTGCCAGGGATCCATGGGCAGCCACAGCTTCTCTGGGCAACCTTTGCCAGGGCCTCACCACCCTCACAGGGAAGAATGTTTTCCATATATTTAATCTAAATTTCCCCTCCATAATCTTAGGGCCATTACCCCTTGTCCTGTCACTCCCTGCCCTTGTAAACAGCCCCTCTTCTCCAGTTTTCTTGTAGGCCACTATATTACACATGTCCACTACTTACTATATTCTAAGAAGCCAAAAACCTGCTGTGAAAATACTAGGTTTTGTATGATAGTGACACAAGTTTGTTCTAAAGGGTTATTCAACATTTTCATTTACTTGTGAAGCTGGTTCTTGTGTGTCAGTGCAGCATGCACGATGTAAATGTTCAACCACAATTAGTCATATGAGGTACCAAATTCTGAACTAAAAAAGTAAAGAGATGAAAACCATTCACAGGTTGTACATTAAGCCCATGTCAAAGTACTGCAGCAGGCTTTAAAAAAAAAAAGGTCCCAGATTTCCATAACTGTGTTCAACCATTACTTATATCAACAATTATTCCAGTTCTGTGGCTCCACTTAATGTAAATGTACCTTCAAGAAGCCAGCTAAATATGTAATTGGTCTTTTGTACATACAATTACTGTGATGTGTACACTGAAGAAGCTCTCCGAAATACAGATAGTTAATAGAAATTATAGGAGCAAATATTGTGCACCATGGTTGAAAAATGAGAATCCCAGTTTAGAAATCCAAATGCCAATATGATTGTTCAGATGCAAAAGGTTTATAACCACAATACTCAACTTTAAAAATGGAACTCACAGTACTATTTAAAATAAACCAATAAACATCCTTGTACTCTATCAATGTTTCTTGTTTTCATTTTTATTCTGCTCATTTGTGCAGCCCCATTTCACGTTGGCTTTTTTTTTTATGCACATAGCCATGCTAATATCTTCATGGATTTGTTTATAATAACCTTTAAATTCTTTCCTTGTCATTATGCTGCATAGCTGTTCTGTTGTATATACACTCTTTACTTCGGTTCATTGCCTACACATCGATTATTTCACATTTGTCTACGTTAAACACTGAACACTATTTTCCACTTACTAGTCCAGCCATTTAAAAATATCCAAATCCATCTGAATAAGGTAGTTGCTTTCCTCTTAGTTATTAGTTATACATTTAATTTTGACAATATTAGCCAAACATCAAAGTTGGTCACAGAGAATTTGGTATTTGTCAGAGAAGCAATCACAAAACCAGCCTCCTACTTGAACACTATAATTTTCGGTAGTGACATCCACAAAGTGGCAATGCCGAAACTGCTGACTGAGTTCTCTACGCTGCCTTTAAAAGACATCTCACATCCTGTAAGAAGAGAGACTAAGAGGTATTAATATGAAGGAACAGTGCGAGACTGCAGAACATCGGCTACTCTGCAGTAACTCTGTATGCAGCTCTTGTCCTAATGTACTTCAAAGCAAACAGGAGCCAGCTTTCCCCTCTCATTCTCTACATGACATGGGGAAATGGATCTTTTTCAATATTTGATTCTATCTGCAATAATTAAAATATTACTGATCTCACAATTCCAGCAATAGGGAAAGAAAATGACAACATGCCAAACCCCTGCTGTTCTCCGGTAGCTCAATACTCTACCTCTGGGACTGCTGGGGCATGCTGGACTGACTGGTGCACGGATAAAACCTGGGCTAATCTGTATACCACTTTGCATATGAATCAAATAACGCTGAAATAATGTATCTGTGATGTCTGAGCATGATACTAAGGTCCAACTGCCTTTCAACCTCCCAGAGCTTTAATTTGACAGTAGAAAACAGTCACTTTCTAATCTTCCTGGGCTTTTCATAATCCTGAAACTGATGTGAATAAAGCCTGGTCAGCGGTGTCAATTTTTTTAAATAATTGCTTCTATATTTAAGCTGCAACACCTTTTGAAGCCAATAAGGTAGGTAGCCTGCGTATAGCATATTAACAATTTAAAGATCTAAACAATCTAAGCATCTCCAATCTATTTTCTCCTAAGCTGCCACTGGACGGTATGTTTATATCCTTTCGTCTTCAGTCCCACTTTCAGCAATGTTAAAGGCAAAGGGAGGCACTATGAGAAATGAATTAAAGCCATCATAAGATGCTCTGAACAGAATGAATCTCTGTGGTGGGCCTAGTTATCAGTATCTGCAGATACAAGGCAGTTCTTAGGAGACAAGTGTCCTCTTCAAGATGACAGCTTTTCCAGATTACCAGCCTCATTTGCAACTTTCCCAGTTAGTGAGCAAAACCACTCCCTTTGCAAACATAATACTTATAAACATATATCCATAATATTGGTATCACCTCAAAATGCCAAGTTCCTTGTGTTCATTCCCACTGCTATTTCAACATTACCCTGAAAGTTACCAAACCTATGGCAGCCTTCTCAGTGGCTTCTTTTCTATGATACCTCTGCACTATTAACCACCCTTTCTTCCACCTCATCTGAGCAGCTCAAACCCAGGCAAGTTCTACAACCCCTCCATTTTCTGTTTGAAAGGCAAACCCAAACAAAAGCAGCTGTGCTTTTATCAATCTTTAGAAAGCCGATTTTTCTCTTTCATAAAGGTAAGAATACGCATGAAAAAACACAAAGTTAAGTAATACAGATTAATTTGTAACCATTGCCTTTGGGCTGACGGCTTCGGTATGAGGTGTACCGGGTTACAGATAAACCTCTGGAAACAGAGAGTCAGAATTGCTACTGGAAGCATCACAATCTCATAGCAGCACTGCTGCTACAGGCGTTAATTTTGTGCAGTCTATATCTAACTTATTTCTAATGCAGATGTGAGATTTTGGGGGACTGAGGAAACAGATAAAAGCAGTTTAAGAAAAACCCAACCAAAATACAACAACAAAAAAAGAAGCTTAAGGATATATTACAAAAAAACCTTTTAAAGATACTAGTTCTCCGCCCTCCATAATTATGTCTTAATTTTCTTTTCTTCACCCTTCCTCCTCTATAAATATTCAAGTCAAATCCCTATCTTAAAGAACTGCCTGTTCCAGGTAATATGATCATTACAAAGTAATGCATTTGGCTTGGGCATAGAAATGGTGAAAAAAATAGAACAAAATTTAGGAAATATCTCAGAACACTGGCAATCATCACAGTGTACCCAGCAGCATTAAACTGTTACAAACTCAGTCATTATGACAAAGATATAGAAAAACAGAAAACAGATAAAGCAAGAGAAAGAAAAGTAATGAGAATGCAGGTGAATCTGGCATTTATCATTTGCCTTCTCCTGGTCTGATTTCAGGGTCTTGGCTGCTATTGTACCATACAGTGCACAGCAGCTCTCCTCATTTATTAAAAAATAAAATAAAAATTATACCATTTTCTTGCTTTAGCTTTCTGGATATTCTTCACTGCCCCTTCAAGCTCTCAGGAAAACTACAACCAGCCATCCAGCACCATCCATACCCACTTTTAGATACTCAATCTTTGGATTATGGGCAGATCATTCATTTGGAGCTTCACCACTCTATACACACTGTCCCACTGCATGAATGAACGGGGTTAGAAGGCTGACAACACAAAGGGAAAAGCTGACTGAATTCCACTCCACTAGTGTAGAACATAATTTCCAAAGCAAAAAATCATTTGGAGTTTATTTATATTACCAACCAGAATGTTTACTGGGAACAGAGGTAGGAGGAAGGAATATTTTGCCAGAGATACAGGAAAATGGCAATTTGTATTTTACAGCTGGTGAATATTCAAGCCTAGAGGTTATATGACAGTTGGGTGAATCTTCTTTTAGTGAAAAAAAATTTCAAAATACAATTCTGCAATCAAAAATATCTCCCCAATGTGAATTACATTCACCTTGTAATACTCAAGAGAAAGCATTTCATTTTTTACAATTAATCTGACCTTTATCAAGAGCTAGCACAGAAGAAACACTCACAAAATGAAGTACTTGGAGTCAGGCTGGGAAGCTTTGAAGATCTATACATGATGTACTATACAAACTGATGTTTATAAGATATTACCATATACACTGTGGAACTGCTGCTTATTTACAAGGGTGTACAACTTCTTGACCAAACTGTTCACCAGAATCTTCATGCCCCAAAGCAAATAAGATGCCTTCAGGTGCCAGGAAGTGCTGAGGAAGCCTGGGTAAAATGCTCTTCAAAGTCTCGTATCTTTCTACTCAAGACACACTTAAGCCTCAGTACCCATTTTTTTCTTCCCATTGGTAGTGATGTGAATTGCCAAAAAGTCGGCCCAAGAGCAGAGGCTGCTGTCACTCACACAATGGAGACCTGGCTGGGGAACTAGATTTCAATACTCTTGGCAAAAAAAAAGCATAATCGCTCAAAAAACCCTACCTGTGGCTATAGGGAATAGAATGCCAATATTGGGGGGGTTTATTCCTGCCAAATAACAATCAAGACTGAGAAAAGTAAGGGCTAAGTCTGAAGGCTAATCGCTTTCACTAACTAGAACCACACTCCTCTCAGAATTGGAGGGTGTGAAAATTAAAGGAAGATCTACATGGACAGATGGACTACTGGACCATCACGAACTCAATTGCTTCAGTGTGTTCTGAGAGCACATTGATTGCTCTGAAAATAGAGGGACTAGTCCCAAGGAAAGAAAAAAAGACTAGATACTGACTTTACTGTAAATGACCCAACCTTGTGCTAATTCAGAGAACATTGCTACTTTTTATTTAGCTACTTTCAAGTAAACCTTATCTTCCCTCTCCCCCAGCATTACCACTATGCATTTCCTCTAGTCTGCTAATGGTCAGCAGCACAGACATCTGCCTTAGTCATCAAAAAGTTCTCCTTCTGTTTTAAAACGTTATTTTAGTCCAAAAATGTCATAAAGTCCCACCTGTGAATTTCATATGACCTCACTTGCGTTACGCTGGCAAAGACAAAAAGGTTGAGTTCAATTAGGATGCTTTACTTTAGGAGAGTTTGCTTAAAAAGTGGGCACCTATTTCCTTTTCAGTTATCCTTTACTGTTTTAGTAACATCCGCTTTCAGTGCTAACCATTTTGGAAAACTACAAAAACACAAAGTCTATTCACATTGATTGAGGGCACATACATTCAAGGAACAGATCTTCCCTCCTCTTATAGGCTGCGATTATCAATCTGGAAGCCAATTTTCAATGTGAAACTGGAAAAAAAGAGATTTTCCACCAGAAATGCAGATTATTTTTTTCTTCATTAATTCTTGACTGCAACCTGTGTAACATTGCAAACAAGGGAATGCCTCAGTAAAGGAGCAGAATCAGGTGTCTGCATCTGTGAGAAGGGTATTGAGCAGCAAAGCCATGCCACATGTTTTTTTGTGAGCTTATTGCCTTCCATTCACTCTTACATTAAATTTACTTTATCATAAATTGAGACTACAGGATTCTGCAGGATCAGCCCCAACAGCAAAAGTATAAAAGCAAGTGCAAATGCTGTCAAGCACCATAGTTGCCAAGTCTTTTTGGCTAGAAAGCCTAAATTGACTCATAAGTACTGCTATGCCCAGCCAAAAATAAGCGTGTATTGCCTTACATTTTCCTTTCCACATTCTCATAGACATTTACATTTATATCAACACATAATGAGTAAAGGAAACACAAAGACATTTGAACAGAATTTTCTTCAGCTTGTCAAAAATGCCTTTTTCTTCCTTTTTCCTCACATTAACATTAATTGGAGCTGGGCAAAAATCCTCATATTAATAGCAATAAAAAGTAGCACTATTATATTAGATTTAATTAGCATCTAAACTAAAGATTCTACACCCTGCAAGCAATTTCCACCCAGGAAGCATTTTGTCTGACAACCAAACGCAGCCAGTTCTGATGTGGCACAGGGCCTCTTTTCCAGATGAACAAGAATAAAGGAGAGAGAACACAAATTCAACCAGAGGGGCAAGGAGCAGGTAAGTAGGTCACAGTAATGCTAACTAGGAAAGCGGGGCAAACATTGCCCTCCTTATGAAAGCAGCCTGCCCTATGAATAAAATCAAAACATTCGTCAAAGATAATTGAAATCATGTTTACTGCACAGAGTCATAAATCTGAAATGTAGAGCTGCACAGACACCGTTCAATCCTGGGAACATCATAATAAATCAAAAGACCAGTAACTTGAAAGCCTTTTATGCTTTTTAGAATTACCCAAAGACTTATTCACAGCATTTGTTTTTCCTGGCCTCCTTTATTTTTTTGTCTTGTAGAATGTGCATTGCCATCTATATTTAACAGCAAATGCAAAGTACAGGCGGTGTATAAATCAGAAAGGCTAAAGTTTCTTCTTGTTCTTCTTTTCCCTTCAGCTCACTCCAATACCTCCACCCCTTCTCCCTGGCTCTTGTTTGTCTCATCACCATGCTGTTTCATTTATCCTCCCTTCCTCAGTCCCCGCAGTTCCCTGTTGTTCATCTTTCTCATCTTTCAGCTCCACCTCGTCTCATTCTCGTCTCCTGTGTTCTGATCTCCTATTTTCAAAAATACCAGACAAGAAGGAACTAAAAAAATCAAAAGCTCTTGGTGAAGCTGCTTTTCTCTAAAGTACCTAACTGGACAATGTGCTACTTTCATTTTAAGTTACCTTTTTTTAGGACAAATCCAAGCAGCTCTCCTTTTTCTTCTAACGTGAAGATTTTTTTAATCTAAAAATTGTGCAAGTTCCAAAGCATTATTTATCTTCTTTAAAGAATACAGATATTTGTAGCTCTGCTGATGGAAGAAGATTGGCTAATTCAAAATAAGATGATTTTATCTGTGATTCATCACCTTTCCAGTTAAACTGTGCCTGTTAGTCTCATCCCCCCATTTTTTTTTTTTAGCATTATGGAACCACAGACCTAATTTTGACTACAGGTCAAAACTGAACAGGGTGATTTTCCCAAGTCAGAGTTCAAGCCAGATCTCAGGCAAATAATTTAAAACTTGATTCTGGTTCATTTATGCTCTTGGTTCAACTTAGCCTCTCAGTCTAGTTCTTCATGAATGATCTCAGAATCACCTCTGGCTCTCTTCGTAAGAGGACAAAGTATCCCATCATAAAGGATTTGAAATGGATTTAGCATTCAATTGTCTGTAAGAAATACAAGCACATTTACATGCCTGGTTTGGAAAAGGCACGTCTCAATTAAAAGGAACTGGCTACTTCCACATACAAATGGCAATTTGTGTACGCACTCATAGTAACTAGACAGCTAACTTCCTTGAAAAACCTGGAGTTGCCTCTATTGCACCTACGAGCACATCTTTTAAAGCACAAAGTTTTAATGATTCTTTTTCAATAGGGTTTACAGATTTTATTTTTAAGTGGTTGCTTCCAGGAATACCTAACGAATTCTATTCATTGTCACTGATTAGCATCACACAAGCATTAACCTCTATAGCCTCACAAAATCACTGTCATCTAAGAAAAACTTCATTCCCTATTAGTTTTTTTCTAGTACCCTAAATAAGGTGGTCAAAGTAGCACAAGAGGAGAGGTAAATGAAGTTATGCTGAAAACAAAATTAATATATCCACAAACATGGAAGGAAAAATCCCAACAGCCTGTCCCAAGGTTTTCAGAGCATTTGTGCATACTGTAATATATACACACCATAATTTTAAAAGATACTAAAGAGATATAAGCAGCAAAACATGATTTTTAAATGGACATCGAAGGTTTCTTAGATACACTATACAGAAAAATTGTTTGGGGTTTTTTCCTCACCATCTTGAAGTAAAGTTTGCTCTTTCCTGGGAGGGGGTGTAGGGAGAAAGTATGTTAAGGATCATCTACAGCTGTAGAACTGGCACGTACTGCAGCTTTTCATGTACTGTCAGTTCGCTGTGACAAGGGATATCTTGGATGAGGATGAACTGTGTTTCCTCACTGACACTGTCAGACAGCAAGGACTTGAGCTTGCACAGACTTCTGCCACTACTTGAGACTGATAAGATTAAAACTGTTGTGGTTTTGTTTTGATGGGAGCTGCTGTACAAGCACACTGCATTGTCCCCAGGGCAGGGCTGTGCGTTCCTGGGGATGATGCGGGAGGAGAGGCAGGAGCACTGTGATGCAGAGAAACTCATTTTCTAAAACTGAACTCAGAAGCACTGGAGAACTGGGGGTATTACAAAGGTAATATTTTTTAATGTATGGCATTAGAATTGTGCACTGTCCAGTGACATTTCAAAGCAGCCAGGTTTAACTAGATAAAGCAAGGCATGAGCAATACAAAATATATGTTAATTAGGATGTATATTAGCTAAAGAGAACACAACATGAGAACACCCAAGCATAACAAGAAAGGAAAAGCCTCGTGGACAATGCACAGAGCAGAGATTCTCCAGCCAGTGCCAGCCTCTGCCCAGAGCATCAATGGGCATGTGGTTACTCTGTTTCTTGACATCCTGCAGTACCAACCAGCTGCCTTCCTTCACATCCCACAGCCCGTTAATCCAGAGTCTTGGCACCTAAGTGTTGACAATTCATATATATCATTATGGTATATCACATCTTTCCAAAAGCATGCCAAGTGAATGGGGGAAAGAAAGTACTAACACTACCTAAGCTCTGGTTAATCTTTCCCTAACAGTTGCACTTGTTTATTCTCAAAGAATCAGATCCGAAAGTTTGCAAAATGACTAGATCAACTATGGAGAAGTCAACAACTCTTTGAATTAATTCATGGCTATATATACACCAGAAAATGCAGAGAAAAGTTGCTGGGACATCTTAGCCTGATTCCTGTTGCTTTAATGTTTCCTATTCCTTTTAGCTATAACGTATGATCTTTCCCTTATTTATCTTTTTCAAATTGGAAAGAAATAAAGGACTGGAAAGGATTTCCTGAGTAACTCAGTGTAATCTCCTGCCACCCGTGGGAACAATAACACAGAAAGCTTTTTATTCTGATTTAGTTGTTCAGTATAGGGACTGGGCCTTTCTGAGGAACACTCTGCAAACTCAAAAATAAACAGAAATGCTGGAAAAGCCAGAACTGACTAATAAAAAGGAGGGAAATAAATAATACAGATGTTCCAGGCTAGGCTGTCCACTACAAACACGTTATGTCCTATGTCACTTGCTTATAGATTACTCCAAATCTCCCGTTCTCCATCATTTTGGCTAATGGCCTGGAATAAAACATTCTCATGTTTTGCCATAAAGACAAAAAGAAATCCTACAGAGAAAATGAATAGTCATACCTATAGCTTCTCCTCTGCTCCTCCCTGTGTCAGTTCTGCAGGTCTTCTAGGTTTTTCTGTTGTTACATGAGGACCCGTCAGGAGCTGCCGAAAGAACAGAGCTGCTGCGGTGTGGTCCGGCGTGGTGGGAGCACCTCCCGAGTGAAGAGCTATCAGTGCTGTATGGCAGCTTTGGCTGCTGACCTGCAGACATAACCCCTTCTAATGAACAATACATAAGGCTGTCTGAAGCTTCCTTTGGCACTGATTGAATAAATAAATGATCAGAAGCATTACTGCAGACCTCACAGTCACTAAAACCAGGGCACTTGTAACAGGCTGGTTAAACACCATCTCTCTCTAGAAGCCTATGCAAAGAAAGGAAAAAACTATTACCGCCACCGATATTAGAAAGAGTGCTGCTTGTTCAGGTGGTTGGAGCTGAGATGTATGGCTTTGTTCCTACATGTCTTAGGTTCTTCTCCCGCTAATGATTTATTTTGTAAGCATGAAACTACTCACTATGACAGGAGATGTTCTAGATACAACTGCCCCAACTAAGGACCATTGCAGCGTCAGTAACATTTCTCTCTATAGTTTACAGAAATGGGGTTTTTTTTCTTGTTATTTATTTATTAGCTCCCAATACTACATCAGTGCCTAAGAAAACCAAATCTACACTGAATCTATACAGGTAGATTTCTTGCTTGACAAATGGTCTGCAGTTGTTAGAAAAGCATGTTGATTTTTAAAGAATTGAGAAATTGGCTCTGGCAAGCTGCAGTAAAAAAATAGTTTTCTCTGTGTTGATTTTTCAATATTTAGTGTGTATTCAGAATACATCCTCAGTGCCATGCTATGCTCGATAGACGTGATATATGATTATCCAGCTGTGACTAAGAAATGATGTATGAAATAAAAATCCCTGAACAATGCACTGGGAATACAGAGTCTGTAAGCTACTGCATGCACTGGGGTAGCTGCTGTTTCCTGCACTCACAAATAAGAAGAGAGACAGCGCATTTTAGTAAGGATCCAAACACCAGCTATATTAAAAACCTTTCAGAACATACAAATGTCCTATTTAATGTGCATTTTGTACTGTAAGATAAGGGTGAACAACAGAGTCATTTAGGATCTTTGTTCAACCTGGGAAGGCAGGATGCTGAGTGCCCATTTGAATCTGCTGCAAAGGGCTCTGTGCCAGCAGCACCCCCAGCCCAGCCCCTCCAGATTGCACTGGCATTTTTGCCCATTTGCAGCAGTAACCAAACCATAGCAAGAATGCCTTGCAGATTTCTAGCATATGCCCAACGTACAAAAAAAATAAGAAATTAATTGCACTGTGATTCCAATAGTATGTTACTGCAAGTTTTCCAACTTCAACTGTCAGGAAAAAACCCTCAAAACCAACCCCTTATCTCCCAGTCCCTGACTTTCCAAAGACGAAATGAAGCTGGCATAGCAGAGCCTGCTCTTTAGGTCTCAAAAGAACAGTTCATCAGCCAGCATCCAACTTGTTTCTCCCAACAATAGGAAAGAGAAGACTAAGACTGAGATCCTAACATTTTTCATCAGATTTTAGTTGAAGTAATCAGATGAGACATAACTGAAGCTGCCTATGAAAGTTTTGACTTCCTTGAAAAGTTCCCCAAAAGCTGATCTTCTGAGATTCATATACCTTCTCCTGCACTGCTAGCAAAATGCTGCCCAGGCCTTGTGACTGTGCTGTTTTCCCACATTGGCATTATTTCTATGTTTCTTCCAACAAATGCATGGCAATTTCTGTTTTATACATTTCTTTCTACTGAGGAAACTTCTACTTGCTTCTGTATGCTTACAATACCTGTGGGAATAGTGAAATATTTTCATTTCTGTGGAGCAAGCTGATCTTCCTGCCTCTGTCCTCCTGCAAACCCCAACTGTCAGAGCCCCATCCTTTCACCTCCCGCTGCACACCTATCCAGCGGCGCCCAGCACAGGCCATGGGCAAGACCTGTAATGAACTTTGTGATGACAACAGGCTCACTGAAAGCCTAGATGGGTCAAGAACAAGTGAGGTAACAAGGCAGATGTAAGGTTGGCCAGGGAGCAGGGCTGGAGGGGTGGCCAGGGGTGACCAGAAAGTAGCTGCATGGGACAGGAAGGACTCCCTTTGCCCTGACAGCTACAATGCTGCATTTTCTCTGTCAGTAAAGGATGAAAATGCTAAACATAAGCATCTTCCAATATGAACAGACTTTCATTGTTCTATCAGCATTGCTTAATGGATGTGATTCTGAAGTGTAAACAAATATAAAAATTATTACGTACATTTACTATACAGACAAGAAATTACTTTTTGGCTAAGTGAGGCTAGAAGGGGATAAGCAAATCCACAGTGTACCATCTTTGTATGCTGGTGGAAACATGATTGGAAGTTCAGCAGCAATAAAAATACCAAACTTCGTTAGCAGCTGCTTTTATGAATGAAGAGTTTGTGTATAATTGTTGACAAAAAAAACTAGCACCAGCAGACAGCATTGGAGAGGACCCTGAAAAAGGATTAAACCAGGGGTCTAATCAGTGTGGTAATACTAAACAAGGTTCTCTGATAATAAGCTGTGTATTGAACCCCACTGTAACCCTTCATGGGGTGTTGCTGGAAGAGCCCAGCTCACTGTGCAGATCCTCTGTAGGGAAGGCTGCCTACGGCAAAGGCTCATCAGTTCATGCTGGGAACACACCACCACGATTCAGATAGGATCAGCAATGCACAGTGCCATTATGATTGTTATTATTCTTTTAATGAAAACGTCTCAGGATGCCATTAATAACTAAAATAGTAGAATCATGTGGCACAGTCCTCCCAGCAGCTCTGTGCTGCAGCCAGGGCCCAGCAGCACTTTGCAAAACAAGCCCAACACGGAGCTGGGACAGTCACAGCGAGTGCTCTGCCACGCTGCCCACGCTCACCACTGCCCTAATGCACTCACCCACGTCAGAGAGGAGAAAAAAGTGTGCCTGGTACTTCAGCAGTCCACTGCAGACTGACAGGGAAAAACAAAACAATTTTAAAGCTTTGGTCTTTTGCTAATGGCATTCTCTGAGCTCTTCTGAAGCTCAGCAAATGGGCAAGATTTTCAGCTTGCTTTCTCCATAAAAGATCTATTAATTCAAAATCAGAGTAGACAACGCTAATTCTGTGATGCTATATGAAGTGAGCTTGGCTAACCCTTTTCTTTACAGAGAAGCCTCTGGTCTCTTTTTATCCTTGTGCCTCAGTTGGGCCAAGTCCTCTTGGCTATTCCCTAAGTTACTGGAAAAGGTTTCCATCTTCTTTCTCTGAACTCTACCTGAGTTTCTCACATCCACTTCCTCTCACAGTAAAGCACAGATAGCACAGTGGCACTATGTGTAATACATTTCTAATTTTGTCTTTAGATGAATACTGCTAAGCTGATGAGAACTTCTTAGACACCAGCAGCTTCCAGTGACGTCAACTGGAATTGCAAGTTTGCAGTCAATTTAGTCCTCTGTAACTAAAAGCACCCTTGGGCCACTGATCTCTCATCTCCTTCCTCCCTCACCATTTTCCTTCTCACACTGCAGCGTGTATTCAGTGCTTAGGGCGCACTAATGCCACAGGGTAAAGGGACTTGTATTGCACATGCCAACTAGCAGAATTTGTGTTTGAAACGCTTGTCCATTACAGATTGTGACATTATAATGATAAATTACAAATATTGGTAAAAGGATTGGTAAAAGACCAGCCATTGTTGTTTAATTATTTTAATATCAATCAGAATTAGGCTTCCAAATTCTGACGAGTTATGGAATAATAGCCATTAGTTACTCCATTAGGAAGCTATTACTGCATGCCACTGTTGCATTCTAATTCCCTGAAAGCTCTAATGCAGTGTCTGCATGCAGATAGAGCAGGGGTATGTGAACGAGAGGCATGGTAGTCAGAGGGAATACTAAATTAACATACAGTGACAGGTGCCTAAGTTTATGGACAGTAGCTTGAAACGTAAAAAAATCAAAAATTTAAATTCTTCTTTCAGTAGTATCAGGATGTACAAGGCTGAAAACTCCCAAAAGAAACAATCCATTAAAATAAAAAGAAAGATCAAGTAATTTGTGCACGAAACTTGACCCTTTAATTCTCTAAGAAAATTGTGCACGCAGCCTATAGACTACATAAGAAACGCAATGATATTCAAAATCCAGAATTTATACAGCAAGTATGATACCACTGAGATGACAAGGAAAATGATAATTCACTAGGAGGTTTTGACAGAAATAGAATGATATATATTTTTAATGAAACTTCGTGAAAGATCTTGTCATTAAGACCAAAACCTGCCATTCAGTGCAATGAAAAAGAGCTATAAAACAGAGCAGTAATTCAAAATATACATGGGGTCTGGGATCAAGGCTTTGCAACGGGCATGATGTATGAGCGTCAGCCTCAGAAAAGAAATACCAAAGTAGCAATGGAAGCTGAGGCTTAAGATTTCTCAGTATGTCCATTTTGGTTACAAAAGATTTTTATGCTTCATTTCAGTCATTATTTAAACATTGTTATTTCTGCAAACATGGCACACTGAGATAAGGTTTCATGCTGTACCACATCAAAATGCAGATTGGTGCAGAGCATCGGAAAGTGCCTTTACTGAGGTAACTATTAAGCCAGCGAGCAATAGAAATTACAAATTCTTAAAGGGAGGCAGAAGGAGAAGAGGGAGAGATATGTTACGTTCTCTTTAATCATGGGATTTGCACAACATCAGTACAGTTATGATCTAAATAAAGTTTCTAGAGTCATCAGGATATTATACTGTAGCTGCTTCATTTAATCTAATGGTTTCCATTTAGGTAATATTCATGCATTTTAATGTATTTAATGATCACCTTCCCTTGGCTGATTTACTATCTGAGACTATATTGTAGTTTATCTGCAAGATTTGGGATTCCAGACAATGATACACAGAGAAAGACCTCAAAAATTTAGTAAAGATGCTATTTTGCATTTTAAATTGGCATTAATCATGCTATTTTCCTAATGTAGAAAAGCCTGAATGTAATTTCAACCTGTAGAAAAACATACTTGAGAGATTCACAGAGAATGAACCTGACCTAGATTTTTTATTATTTCACTCCAACAGAAACTGGTGAAATTTCAGACCTAGCAGCACATGAAAATAAGCAGGAACCATAATTCTACATTCAATATTTGGTAAATATGAACCCTTGGCTAAGTTGACAGCCCACCTCCAGAACAGGTTAAAAAGCAGCCCCTTCCCTGAATGTGTTTTGGCTTAGCCAGAGAGGGGAGCATGCTCTAGGTATTATAAGACCTGGTGTCATGGAGACTGATCCATGATCAAAACATGCCGAATTTTACCTGGCTCCAAGCCTGGTGTTACCAGTGTTAGTCAATAACTGGCCAAACGGGAGCCAACAGTGTGCCCAGGTAGCCAAGAAGGCCAACAGCATCCTGCCCCTATATCAGGGAAGTGATCATCACCCTGGACTTCACAAGTCCGCACCTTTAGTACCGGCTTGGGCCCCTCTCTACCAGAAAGACATTGAGGTGAGGTGTTGGAGCAGGTCTGAAGAAGAGCGATGAAGCTGAAAGTCTGAAGAGCAAGTCTTATGAGAAGCAGCTGAATGAACTGGGGTTGTTTAGCGTGGAGAAGAGGAAACTGAGGGGAAATCTTATTGCTCCCTACAGCTAGCTGAAAGGAAGTTGTAGTGAGGTGGGGGTTGGTCTCTTCTCCCCCGTAACAAGTGATAGGACAAGAGATAACAGCCTCAAGCTGTGCCAGGGGAGGTTTAGGTTGGATATTAGAAAAAAATTCTTCACCAAAAGGGTTGCCAAGCACCAGAACAGACTGCCCAGGGAAGTGGTTGAGTCACAGTCCCTGGAGGTATTTAAAAGATGCATAGATGCAGCGATTAAGGACATGGTTTAGTGGTGGTTGCGGCCTTAGCAGTGTACATTAACTACATTAACACAACTTTACAATCTTAATGTTCTTTTCCAACTTAAATAACTCTATGATGCTAGGAACCAGTACATGGATTACCACGCCACTGTTAGCACACTGCCTCTCAGTTGCTGCTTAACACAAACACATCTTTATCATACAAGCAGAAGCAGTGCAGCCTTCTCACAACAGCTTGGAAATACCTCAGAGGTTCAACAAGGAGTAAACATCTTTCTCAGCAGAAATCCTCCTTCTTACCTGTGGCGTCACACAACTCTGGATTCTCATGACCTGTCAGAGCAGTATCCCCTAACCACTAAACACCAACCAGCTCTCCAAAACTGCTCTATCACTATAATGCACAAAAGTGTTGTCTGAATACACAAAGAGTATTAGCATTACACCAGACATTTTTAAACTAATTAGAATGCAGAGCTGCTATGACTGCATGTGCAAATGAGATAATTACAAATGCAAATGACTAATTATGTTCACCTGCTTGTGCAGTTACCCACTTCTTTTTGGGCAGTTGAAGTAATTGTGTGTGCAAATTAGACACACAGCTGGGTGCAGACTTTACACTATTAGTTATGCACTGAAAGTTGGGTGAGGATTTGAAGGCGGTCAGAGAGTTTTGGGCTTATATTTTAAAAGGGCAACCGTGGATTTGGATCTGATGGAATTTCACAAGTATTTTAAAAAGTGACTAACCTGAAGGATACAAGTAGACACATATTTCATATAGACCGTTTAAAAAAGAAAAATTTTGCTAAAATTATGAGTGGGAAAAGGGGGAGACACCACCAATTTTTGAATGCCTGGAGAGATTTAGCTAGTAGGAGATAAAGAGTTCTTGAAATTTGCACTAAAAAAATGTATGATAATTAGAAAACTCCAATGTCTTAGAGAAGTTTGAGAGTCTACTGTGGGACTATAGACCTCACCAATACATGGCTAAGACATCAACAGCATGAAAGTTCAAACATACTTAAGGAAGTGATGCAGTGGACTAAGAGTAACAGAAAAAATGTTGTCTGCCATATGTGAAACATATGTATTTTCAAAAGTTTGCTGGTTTTGTGTTTTTTGGGGGTTTTTTTGTTTGTTTGTTTGGGGTTTTTTAAGGGCACTGGATTGAGCAGTGACCAAAACCATTGTCTGGCTTTTTGTTCAAAAAAGTCCTTCTAGATGCTCTCCACAGCTTATTCAGATATATCACCTCTAGCAGCCTCCCCACAGAAAAAGTCAATGACAGTACATGTCAGCATACAGCCTACAGCCGTCTAAATTCACAGAGAAGGAGGAGACCTGCTGAGAAAAGGCCTTCATAGTAGATGAACAATTGCCTAAGACAGTCCTCAAACAGGCAGCAGGAGTGCCACTGTCCATCCATACCACATCAATTGACACGTCCATGTTTTGCAGTCAAGAGACTCAAACATCACTAGTTATCTTACCAACTCCTTTTAAAATAGCCTCCTGTTTCTTGATGTGAGCACTATATTAGATACACACATCTTAAAACAGGCTTGCAATCTGGGATTTTGCTCAGCTCTGATGTCTGCTTCATAATCTCTCTCACACATGCACACCCACCGTCAAACATAACCCGCATCCCTTGAAGACAAAGGGCGCTGTATGAACTGGCCAAGGGCTGGCAGCACAGCTATGTTCATTGCAGCTGGCATGCAAACTGTCAGAGAGCTCCTGCGGATCTCAGAGCTTTGTGGAGTACATGCAGAATATACAAGGT
This sequence comes from Hypotaenidia okinawae, assembly GCA_027925045.1. Lineage (NCBI taxonomy): Eukaryota > Metazoa > Chordata > Aves > Gruiformes > Rallidae > Hypotaenidia > Hypotaenidia okinawae. The sequence goes on along the minus strand of BSDF01000013.1, from coordinate 13,043,256 downwards.
GAGTTAGATACTAGTACCCAGCAGCCCACTTGTTTCAGGTGTCATCTCCAATGATAGTACAATACCAGGACATGTTGCAGGGATGTTCTATTATTCCTCTCTTGCAAAGAAACTTCTATTTATGTATTCACTTCTAAAATTTAATGAAAACAAACTGAATGATTTATTTTTATCTTCATTAAAATAGAACATAATATGTTGATAAAATAATATTGGTTGATTAGTCCTTTGGTAAGCAAACTTGTTGGTAAATTAGTTACAAAAACATATACAGCATTTTGGGTGAATATATTTTAATTCTTCAGAAAATAATTCAACTCACTATCACTCAAAGGACTGGTTAGATTGAAAAATTTGGTTTGTCACCAGAACAGCTTTATTCTGAGTTTAGGAATTCCTAATAATTATCATTAATCATTATGAGAAGCAGACTTATCTTTTCAAAGTTTAATCATTTACCTGAGTATTTCCTATCCATTAGATACCATGAGTGAGACTACTTCTTGCAGCAAAGGTCTCCTGTCTCTTAACTGGCGGCAGCAGAGAGACAGAAATTAATCTTGGAAATACATATAGAAAAATTACACTAGATGTGCAAGCATTAAATATAAAAGAATGGATGAGATTCCTTCATACCCTGTATCCTACCAAATAATCATTTGGAAAATGAAAAGGAAAGAAACATTTTTCAACACAAAATCTAAAAAAGGTCCCTGGTATATAAATGTCACAATATGTAAAATTCACAACTTAAGTACTTTGGAGAGAAATCCATGTGAGCTCCCATGCATTCATCTCAGTTTTGCACCCTCTTCGTTGTGTTGTAGCCCAAACTAACCTAAGGACTGGGGCAGCAGGGAAAAGAGGAGTGCATACTTGGAAGCTGTTTTGGTTTCATTCCCACTTAAACCATCCCTTCTGCTCACAGTGACAGCAAAACTGTTCTCGCTAAGGAACAAGAACAAATTTCAAAATTAAATTATCACTGGTTTAGTTCATTGCATTCAGACACTCACCTCTTCCAGAGATGATAATGTGATTAGTACAAATGATATCAAGGTTGTTATAGGACATTCAGGAATATGGGACAGTATCTATTTCACAGGGTGCAACATATCTTTCTGGTTTTGTTATCGCCAAACAGGGCTGTCTCGGTTGCAAAGAGATCAAATTGTGCAAAACTGTGCTCATGCAATCTTCCCTCCTTCCCAAAAGACTACATTTTTTTTAATTTTGGGGGCATGTGACAGCACATTTTGCTGTAGGAAATGGGTATATTTTAATAGTGAAATGTAGAGATCTATTCTCATGGAATAAACCACGTTTTTAAAGGTTTCCTTTGCTCTCATTCTTTGAAAGGCCTGGAGAATGATTTGATCTCTGCACTTCCCTGAGTTTTGCAGTAGTTTTTTCAACAATTGTAGAATATCTGGAACTAGGAGATATCTGATTTAAGAGAAATAATTTTCAAAGAGAACACTCCTGTTCTTACAGAGGTGACTCCCCAAGTGACTGTTCAAGCATGACAACAGGAATACACCCACATGCCTTTCTAAGATCAATTCTAAGACTCTTAATCATACATATTTCCTTATTTTAACTGTGATGTGTTAGACACACACTTCTCATCACACATAAAAATCATACTGAAATCATTAATTTGCACACCAAGTGATCCAATGGGATCAGACTATAAACAGATGGGGTCAAAGTATTCAGATGAAGTATTTATCCAAGCTATCTGAGAAAAAAATGAATGCTTAAACTTAGCTCATCAAAAATATATAGGTGAGCTATTTAGTGCAGGAATTCTTTAAAAAATACCAATTACATCTAAAAGTGGAAAAAGGTATTATCTTAAGAGAAAAATTTTCGCCCTGCTTAAGACTTAGATTAGACACACTGGGGCATTTTACTTTTTTTTTTTTTTTTTTTTTTTAAATGAGCTAATCTTTGGAGTTCCTTGTTCTCAAAAAAAAAAAAAAATCAGAATGGTAAAGTGTTTTAATTTTACTCTCACACTGACTGATGAATGCCAGAAAAGCAAGTCAGAGAGATGTGTGAGATTGGCTGCGCGTATCTCGGAGAGGGAAAAAAGGAACTGTTAATAGTTTTTGCGGTACAATATGACTACATCTGTGAGACTTGGAAAAGTGATAAGCACCCACAACTGTCACTACTAAACTAAAATGAAGCATGCTTAGTTTAATCAAAAATTTAATGGCAAGAACATGGTCATGTTTTGGGCCAAACTTTGAGTTGGATACAAATTAATTTAAAAGACAGCAAGATCAGAATTTCTCCTTTGGAAATATTTTCAATAAGGAGAACAGAGGGATTATGTTCCATTCCTTACTCTTAGAAAATGTTAACAGGTAGGTTAGATGATTTAACAAATGCTGTTTTAATGAGACATCACTTTAATGCTTGCTGCTGCTAAGGTCATATATGTTCTGTGTGTCTACTGCTCAGATTTCTTAGCCAACAAGATTCTTTATCTTTAATGAAGCAGCTACATGAAACTGTCATTTTTTTCTTTCATAATTGTTCTCAACCATGGAAGATCCAAGGTACCTAATGATCTAAAGTTAGCATTTTTTGGAAGCAAAGAAAAACTGCTAGACTGTAGGACAAACTACATCCTCATATATGTCAATGTAAACCAGGAGGGGCAGGGGAGAGGGGGAAAAACCCAAAACAACCCTGAAGAGATATTTTGAATTCAGTCAGATAAAGACATATGGTCACACTATCGAACCAAGAAGTAGCTTACTTCCATCTCATTCTGTGTCAGAGGTGAAGTAAAATAACATCAAGAACAGGAAGAATTAATTCCTGTCTGATTTAACATCATAGAAATCACCTGTTTCCCATGCTCAGCAGCACACAGGAGTACATCCACACAGGCAAAGTAACAAGCACAGGCCCTCTACAACTGAGAGGATGAGACTGAGGTTCTGAAAAACTCAGCTGAAAAAGTAGTGGCCTGGGAAAAAGTATCTCCTTGACCTCAATACAGTTTGGATCAGGTCCAGGTAGGGCACAGAAAGCATGAATGTCACAGTCAATGGCACATTAAATTCAGCACAAATTCCGGCCAGAGACTCATTAGTTCAAATTGCTATGTGAAAATAAGTTTGCTGCCCTTCCACTCCTTTAGTATGAAAGAAAGCTGACTATAGCCCTGAAAGACCATAAGAAAGTCCTCACTTCTCAGAAGATTTTGGAGTGTTGCAGTAAGGAACATTACAGTAAAAAACGACTTGCAGTAAGGAAGTGCTAACCACCCAACCATATGCTAGATTTGCTCTTTTATATTTCTTCCTCTCCCAAATATTACTTTTAAAATATTATGCATGTAGCATCTTTTTTTAAGGTCTGTGACCATCCAGGCAATCTGTTAAATATCTCTTTCTCCAAATTGTTCTGGAAATCCTTTTGTCATACCTATTCATCTTAAAAAGCACCTTTCCCATATCCTGAGTAATTGAAAGTATCCTTTTCAAGCTTCACTTTGAGAAATAAACACTCCACTTTTTCCCCACACCTTCCCCAGGAACTGACTCTTTATGACAAGCAGGAGTTTTACCGAAGATCATTTGTCAGAACAGAACGATACACTGCAAAACAGGTAGTAAAACTGAAGAATCAAACCAAAAAGATAATCTATCACCCAAACTTAAGAAGGAGAAAAGAAAAGGTATCACAAATCATTTAAGCACTGCTAAAAGAGTACTTTATACTAGTATAATAGTACTTTATAGTAGGGGTTGAACTACTTTCTTGTATGAGACACTGGGTGCCTTTTACCCATTTCAGCATCATTCCCCAAACATACTGTGCCCTTTAAGAGCATTTCAAGGATAAACAGACATAAATAAGCATCTCCAGACACTCACAGAAACTGGCAATGGCACAATACCGATACATTATCATGAATTTGCAAGGACTTGAGCCCTCTTGCCCAAAGCAATGTTCTTGTACAGTATTATCATACGAAAAGAGTTCTAAGAGGGCTCTTTAATATCATTTTCTTGGGTGGTAAAGGCACAGGCTGTTATACTACATTGCTGCCCTTTTTTGACCTTTTTCTGCCACTTGCTTCTTCCCGTTCCCATTTAACTTCCCCAAAGCCCTAATTTAGTTCTGTGCCTATCCTGATTTTACGCTTATTGCTTCATTTCTTCATATTGATCTCACTTTTCTACATTCCTTCCTATTCAGCAAAGAGGACCACAACGACACATATTCTTTTGAGTCTATGTATAACATACAGGCTATATATAGACAATGCACAGAGACATTTTGGAAAGCAGCCTTTCCTCTTAATAAGCGTAACTGCTGAGCAGTTGGAATGAATATGATGCAGACCTGAGTGATCTTAGAGCACAGCAGTTAAAAAGATTTTACCAGGATAAGGCATACACAGTACATATCTGGCTTAAATAATCCTCTAGCTGTTCAAAGGCCACTCATGACCGAGCACCAGTGCAGCTCTCTCTAGGCAACATGGGCTGTGTGAGACAACTGAGGTAGTTAGCTCTATGCTCATGTGAAATCAATTAGTTTACAGCCACAAAGAGGTCAGTCAGAGACTTCTTCATCCAGTTACTTGCATCACATTGTAGGGGAAGTTCACCTTCCCACAATAATGCTTTTACGAAAATAACCTATTCTTGTAGAGCACTAGTGAAAGATCTGTTGTCACTACAGTCTATTGCTTTGCTTTTCACAATAACCCGTGATCAAGGGATGACCTGAAACAACTGCCCCATGACTCTATATAAGCTTAAACAATCTACTGAACCCTTGCCTTCTCACCTTGACGTTGCTGTGCCTTAAAAGGGTAGCTCCACAGAAATTATTACTGTAAGTGTTGGAATACTAGTGGGTTCACTGATTGCACCATTGTGCTCCTCCTTGTTCTGCTCTTCATTAGTAAGAGACCAATTGCAAACCAAATAAATCCTTTACAGCAATGTCATAAACTATCAAAAAGTCTATGTCTTGCTTTCGAGTAATTCAAGTTGCAATAGCTAATGTGGAGACATGTTAACAGGCAGACTCCAGGCTTCTATACACCAGGATAATTGAAATATCTCACAACTAATTAGCAAGTCAAATTACTTTTCTGCAAGGTGACCTAATAATGCAATCTGTCAAGACAGCAATATGTGCCATCCCAGTCTCTGGCCCGAAATCAAAGTTGGTAAGACCACTGCCACTTATCATTGAACATCTTAGGTTGTTCTTCTCACTCTTCTCCTCTTTGCCTAAACTAACATGCCAACAGATATGAAGAGTGTTTAAACAATGTCACAGAACAAAATTTTGGCTAACATTTATTTAAAATTCCAGTTTATCACAGTTTATCATCAAGGTGCACAGTGCCTTTAAATACCATGATTACTGTGCTGGATGATTTAATCTCAGCTTTTTAGTGTAAACGTAGTCTATAGCACGCATGACTCAAAGATAAAAGCACAGTACAATCCAAAGATACATCATCTGAATAAGAATAAGCAATAAGCCAAGCTGAAAAATCTGTGACAGCATTCCTAGATACATGCTACAATAATGACAAAGATGGAATACAAAGAAAGGGAAAACTAATCTTAAGTTTGGGTCAGGAGCTTTTGCTTTGTTTTCATCTTTTTAAGCTCATGATTCCTTTTAAATAGGATATGCAATTTGCAGTACTGAAAGCTGCCCTCAAAAACTGAGAGGAATAACTGAACAGATTGATGAAGAGTATTGAAAATACTCAAAGCAATCCCAAGAGTCTGCTAGACATCCAATAATTTGTGGTGCTGCAATAAGCATCCATTAACATAACAAAGTACACGTACACATTGATCCTCTCTAATTTTCAGAGGCATGTTCTCTGAATTGCAGTTCAGAATAGTTTGAACTCTACATATTCTTTGCTCTTTCAGAATATTAACCATGTCTATTTATAAAACGTATCAAATCAGTTCCTAAATATAAATTAACAGCATATTCAGTTTTAACAAAATACTAATCTAAAATTATCACACTGTCAGATCTGCAGAAACAGCAATAGCAAAAAAAAATAAACCTAATGCTATTCCACAGTTTATTTGCTCTACTAACACTTATTTTTATTTTCCTTTTGGAAGAAGATACCAGAATTTTCATCAAAAGGCATAGTAAGATTTATACTGCAGTAATAATATTCTTGGTATACTCCTCCCAAATATATTTTAACATCTTAGTGTGACTTATAAGAAATGTATTGAGTTCCCCATAAAAGAGCCGTATTTATGAATCTGTTTTCAATACAGAGTATAAAGGGATTTGTCAAGAAACAGTTGCAACATCAGTGGTGCAGAAAAACTGCAGTGCTATTTGCTGAGCTAGTTCTCTAACCAAGTGAAGGATATAGCTATGATTTTTCCACCACATTGGCTACTAGCATCTCAAACTTTTCTTCTTTGCTCCCTCTTCAGCACAGAATTGTGAGGTTTTTTCCCCTCACTGCTTACAAGCACTGTTACTGTTTTAATCTGAAAAAAGTGAGAACCTGGTACATGAGCTTCGTAACCTATTTAACGAATCTTAAAGCTGCCCTATCAGAACATAAGTGCTAAAGGGTTTTTTGAAAGTCTATGTGAAGTATAGAGCCAGATTAGACCATCTGATAGAGATTTAGATCACAGTATACAGCCAGCATCTGTGTTTCAATCTGCACAGCACTAATGGAAAAAATTCAACATATTTCATCGTAGAATCCCCTGAACAAACCAGAAGATCCAGCTAAATAAAGATTTAAATCCACTCAGTGCATTCACAGCATACTGATGTCATATACATTTGAAAGGGGATAGGCAGGGAAAAAAAAATATAAAATTGAACTCTTAAAATCCAGGAGTCTATTAATTCATCTCTGTAATAAATCCAGGCTCTAGTTCACCATACCCATATGTTAACCAATATTTTGAGTATTACTGACAGGTCTCGAAACAAATCTGCTATCCACAAACAAGTAAAACTGATTACTGTTTGTACTAGCACAAACAGTACTGCATTCTTTTATTAGCTGAGTGGAGCAATATTCTTTCAGAGCCTGTTCGCAACTGTCTTGTGAAACTGAACCTCCTCCTCTCCATACAAATACAGACACACAGCACCACTTCCATCACCCCTCTGATACAGAGACTGGCTTTATTTCCTTCATCACCAAACACACCTTGGCTAAAATCTGAATTATTTAACAACTTGTGGTAGGATGCTATGTGAAAAACACACACAAGCCATTCTCAGCATTTCTCTGACAAAAGCACTGTTGTTGGTTTCAATTTGTGCTCATTAATTCAATGTTGAATTCCTTTGTATATTAACTATTCACAGCTTCTGAAAAGAGCCAAAAACTTTGATCTCATTTAATAGCTGATTATATAGCATTCTGCAGGAAACTGGAGGAAGAATAGCTGATTCGAGTACTGGTAGTAACCCATCTGAGGTAGGAAGAACAATTTGATTTCTTTGCAGGGAGGCTGACTCTGATTTTCCATGGTTTAGGCTGAGAACACTAGGATGAAGGAGGCAAAGAAAGTAATGAATAAGAAAAAAATAAACAGGGAAGGACTGAAAATTAATTTGTCAGTGTGGGAGAGAGAGGAGCCACACTATAGAAATACAGAGAACAACAGAGACAGCAACAGAGACAGCAAAGGAGGTAGAATAATACAAAAGGTAATAACAGCTTGTGGAATAAAGACAAATGTCTTGAGGGCTTGAAACAATAAAGTAATTCTTGAAGACATTTTATAATGCTACAAAACTTAACATAAGGAAAAATACAGAAGCTATAAAAGCAAGAGAAATTGTAACAGAGAGGATAAAGATGAGACAACATAAAGATCAAAGAACATGATGCTTCAAGCAATAGACAGCAATGTCAAAGATTTTCCAAGCTCTGAATAAGTATGAAAAAAGTTAAAGCTTGTCTCTGAACTGACCTGTGCTCCTCTGAACACTAGCTATTTTAATTTGGATGTTCACAGCTATAAGATACCGGATTGCAAAACAACTCATAGTTTCCTACAGTTTTAAGCTATCAACAGTTGAAGTCAACTTAAAAGTCTCCTGAAATCTATGACTGCAGTAGGATGCAGTGACTCGACAGGAGCAGATCACTCAAGCAAGTAAATCAGTTGGTACTGAGTATCCAGCTTAGACCACTCCTCTGTGTGAACCGAAGTGCCACACGAGGGACTCTCAGGAGATTCCTGAAACTTCTGGTCTGAGCTACAGTATTTGTTGCAGAACAATATTTAGTACAATACCAACATAGAGTTTAAAAATCTAGCTGATTATGTTAATCCATAATGCATAATAGATTTATTTTTTAAAGAAAGGGCAAAACTTTATAGCAGACCACACTCACCCAGTGACAGCTGTGAATATACTCATTCAACCCACTGTGATCCCTTAAAGATTTTTCTGTGGCACCATCTTTCAGAAAAGAGACCTTGTTATCATTGCTCCAAAAGGTTATCGGGATCTTAATTTCATCTTTAGTTTTACAAAAGAGAATACCTTCACACAGAAAGAGTAAGAGGCCAGATGAAGTGCCCTGGCATTAAGATAAAATCAGTTTGTACAATAACTGCCTCGGAGTATGTGCTTCTGAGAGAATATTTTATTGAATAGTATTCCAGTCTACTGTACAAATGCTGTCACCTTCAAGAGTTACAAAACAAAAGGTTAAAGAAGCAAATTACTGTATGCCCAGCAGTTTTTGAACAGTCTTACTGTGCACTTGGGCTAAACTTCTGCAAGAAAATCCTTGCTATTTATTCAGTACCCATATGATGCTATGCATAACTCAACAACAAATATTTTAAAGATCTTGGTAAACTGCCCAGCTCCTTTACTTGTATGTTTATATCTCAGACTAAATACAAACTCATTGCATGTAACAACATTATCGCTGTTACTGTATGCAATGCACAGAACAGGAAAAAAAGGATCTTCATCAAGATCCTCCCTTTCTGATATGAAAAACGTGCTTTATTTTGAATTTTGCATGTTCATCAGGAAAGCATCACTAGGCAACACAGAGAACAATACCTTTTCTGCAGAACCTGAAGTCAGGCTGTTTTAAACAAACACTCGAAAGAACCCTCTAAAGAGCTGGAGACACATAGTGCTTGAGACCTCCTTTTCTGCTTTCATATAGCAATCATGTCCCACTTTGTAGATTTGTCAAAGTCCTACAGGTTTGCATAACATAAAACTCCACTGCAGTTAAAAAAAAAAGTTTCCTTTTCTACTATACACCAAAAAAATCAGCAGGAATCTTGTTATATCTTTTAGATATGTATCTTTCCAGAACCATTAAGTTATCTGCTGGGCGTAGGAGGAACATCGGGATCAGCCTTCAAGATACTACATGATATTTGGGCATATATGATGTCAGTGCTGTGCTGATGATTAATCACACCTGAGTTAGGCTCAATTTCCCTTATAAGGGAAGCCAAAGACTTTATCAGTTTTAATAATGTTTGTAGACACTTCAGACTGGTATAACAAAGCTGCTGTATCTTGGGTACGCAGCCTGAATTTAATGTCTTTCTCTGGCAGAGAGGAACTGAGGCCAAATGCTATGTTTATTATAACTGAAGTTTAAGAACATGTAAAAATGCCAAAAATCCTTGCAACTTCAATATATTGGAGATATCTCTGTTTTAATATTGGAGATCTCACATAAAGGAACACGACACACAGAGAGGCACAAAACCCATACTGGATCAATTATCCTGTGATGAACAGTACCGGTTTCAAACTGTGAATTTCAAATAGGTACCGCAGTGATTTTTTTTAGTCATGTGCCAAGAGAGCCAATTGCATCACAATATATTTGCTTTTTCTATCTAGCATTCATTTCCTCCTGCAATGACCCCTACATAAGTAAGTCTTTTCTCTCCTAGTATCAGTCATAGCACTGCATTACTAAATTTTAGTATTCAATCAGTGGATTGAAATCTTTTAGATCATGTGTCAATTTGATGAATCAAAATACTAATATACATACCTAAGTGCCACTGTGGATTAGCCCTGGTTATACCTCCAGTATTTATCCACTTGCTTTGATCAAAATTTTGGGCATTTTACACTGGAAATGAATCAAAATGAAGACATATATACTCAACTGGACCACTGGAAAACTACATGAAATCCATACTGTTTATGCTACACCGCATAATTTTGCATGATAAAATGTGTAGTTATCATTGTACTTTGATCTTCAGAAGAATTGCTCCTGTTTTGTTATAATTTAATTTTTCCTTGTCTTATCTGCTGAAGATATGAGAGATAATTATTTGATAACACACACAGAAACACCCATGCAAATCCATCACAGATAAAGATATCTTCTAAGTTAAAAGGCAGGAAAAAATACTGACAAGCACTGGGTAGACTTGTTAGAATGAATAAAAAAGAAAGAAAATAAAAAAGGGTGGGGATGGAGGTAAAACAATACTGATCTTCAGCCATAGCTTGGAAACTTTGCTGTATAGGAAATTACTTGGAGGCTCAGCATATCCAGCTGATACCTTTGTAAAGTCTGTCTTGTGCAGAGAACCACATTTCTATTATTATGAAAAAAATATTTTTCATTATTAGCACTCAGGTCATACTGGCTTACTCCACGGTATCAATGGATTTCACTTGCAGATGTGTGAAAGATTTCAGGACTAATCTGGTATGATTCACCTTCTCCTTCAGCGTCTCTTCCCAGAGCTTTTATAGAAGCAGCATGCTCAGGAAACAAGAGACACGCATCCTGCCAAGACTGTCAGGCCCAAGGTTAGTTGTCTTTGTTCTCCCCCTGCCAGGCTATTCAGTAACTGCTCATATTTGATAATCCACAACCCTAATGTTCTGGAATATCTTAAAAGCCACACTAATTAAGTTGCCCTCAACTGATCTTTTGTTTCAAAACCATCTTTAGAAATATTTATTCAAATTACAGTCATTCAAATCACTTGAGGTACACAGATTTTGACTACAGATGTTTGTGTCTGAGCTTCAGGTCTCTCACTAAGGGCAGATGCTGAAACCTTTTTTCTTCAAATACACTAACAGTAATATTTTCTTGCAGAAGTTTGACCTTTCATGAGAACCACTCTAAACTTGTTATTTAATTACTATTATGAATACCGGTATAAGTACTTGATGAGAAACTGATGTTGTTTTATAAAGATCCCATTCACTAGATAAACCGCTTCTCACTGAATTTTGGATTATCAGAACCTGGCCTTCTAGGAGAAGCCGTTGTACTACTGATTTGATGGAGACCAATGCCATCACAGTGGCACCAATTCATTTTAAATGGCACTGCTTTAAAATGCCATCATTTGAGAAAGCCTCTGGACAGACTCTCCACTAGTGCAAATCAGCTTGGCTTCGTTGACTTCAGTAGAACTACAGCGATCTAAACCAATTGAAAATCTAGTCCTTTGTGCTGAGCCTTCATTCTCAACAGGGAGAGGGGAAAAAAAAAAAAAAAGGGAAAAAAAGGAAAGCCAGCACTGCACAGCCCAGGAACTTTTTTGCAGATTCTCATACTACTTATTATCTATGAGTGCAGTTCTACTGCTGTTAGCAACAATGAGAATCACAGCACAAAACAGAGCCACGACTTTCCTGCAGCATCTTAAAAGCCCAACTCAAAAAGGAGTTTGACGACACAGCAGTGAAATCCCTCTGGCTGGCATAGACTGTAGCAATTGTTAACACCGATGCAGCTCCAGTCATTGCTAATAACAAGTAAAAACCTGCTGAAATAGACAAGGTCAAAATGGGCCTTTAATCAGGACTGCTGTCAGGTCGGTATTACTGGAGGCTCCCACGGTACCCAAGTCAGTAAAAGATAACATAATGAATTTTTGATGTGAGTGGTACTAGAGAAGTGGAAGTAGCATTAAGAAGACTCCCTTTAACTGCTGGGACCTCCCAGCGTCCCCCACTGTAACCTTTATTCATAGTACAGCCATACTATTCCACCTGGAAGCCGGTCAGCTTTTCACCTAGAGATATTTTCAACTCAAAGAAATGCAAATAAGCCCAGTGGGAAAAAAAGAGGAAAAAAAACCACCAACCCTAGCTTCGTTTAAACCTCAAAATAGCAGCAACTAATTGTAACCTATGAGCCATGATAAATAAAAGCAGAAAACAAAATTGAGGTTGGCTCAGAAGCTAACAATAATATTTTGTCAGCTTTCCTTTTAGCATTTAAGCCCTGTGGCTCAAAACTTCACTCATCCTATGGCATTCAGTTTTGGGTTTTGTTATCTCTACATAAAGAAAGGTCAGAGATTGCTATGATATTCCTGTCAATTACGGTTCATATTCACTTGTTTATATGAAGTTCCTTTATTCATGTTTGTCTAAGTAACATTAGAGTTGAAAGTCACTTTGCAAGAAATATAAAGAAGGTTCAAATTCCAGAACATGCCACCAAATAGGGCTATCTTTTTAAACAAAAAAAATTGTCACACTATCTTTTTTTTCTGTAAAATTCCAAAATTACTGTTGTCCTATATTCAGCCATGAACAAGTATGTTTAGATTTCTATAAGATTGGGCATTTAAACCTTGAATCCTGCATTAAGGTCTCTGGTTTAGATGACTGAATGCCATCAGCATTGAACTTCATTATAGATAAAGTTCCCAAGTATACCAAGGCCATGTGCCATGTTATTTTCCAAATAGATCTAATATATGGCTCACACCATATTGCTTTGACAATAGCCATAGGATATAGCTTAGCTTTTCAGCCCTCCCATAACCTCTTTTCTCCAAAAAGGAGGGGGGATGATATACCTTTACAGACCTCATGATGTCAGCTTTCCTTGCACAGACACAACAGCTCCTCTGTTTTTCAAAGCTGGCTCTGTGGCCTTTTACCTACACAAATTACTAGCTGTAACCTACAGTGAACTAAGCTGAATGTGGCATTTTCGATTCCTTTTCTAATTAACCTATTTGCATGCATTTCAGTAATTATAGAGCTTTGCATACTTAACAAGACATATCCCACTGTGCAATGCCAACAGTTGATACAGCACAGTAATCTGTCTTCACCAGTGACACAGGATATGGTATTTAGGGAGAGCACAGAAACTTGTCCATTACCTGCAGCCGTCCTACACACAGTGCCCCAGCACCCACGAGCTCTGGATGAAGGTATCAGGGGAGTAGGGGGAAGGATATTCCTGCTTATTTATGATAGCATCTACTTGGAACCTGTTTCCAAAGCGGATGTTAGTGTTAATCTCCTCTTATGGCTGCATCAAGCACTCCCAGATCTCTGTGGAAGCTGCTCTTTATTTACCTCAGCTTCTGCTTTTTGACTTCACAAAGTTCAGTCATACTTTCTTACTCAGCCTTCTTCCCTCAAAACTGAGAAGTCCCAGCCTTTCCAGCATCTCTTTGTATAGAAAAAGCTTTCTATACTTGACTATTTTACTTGCCCTTCTCTGCTCCTTCTTTAACTACACTATATCCTTCTTGAGATGTGGAGATCAGAACTGCACACAGGACTCAAAATGAGAGTGTGCAAAGTCTTACATGCTAGAAAAATAATGCTCTCTGTCTTGCTTTTACAGTACCCTACCTCAGGATGCTTGACATTTTGTTGCCCTTTTTTGGCTACTGCTGCACATTGAATTGAAGATTTAAGGAAACTGCTGGTGACTCCAAGATCACTTTCCTGAACTGTAGCTGTCAGTTACTAATTCAGCATCATGTTATCCTAGTTTGGATTATTCTTTCCTAGGCTACAGTCATTGACACTAAAGCTTTTTTGCAGCCTTTTGTTCAGTGACACTTAGTTTGACAAGTTCTTCTGGGAGTTCCTTGCCACCAGCATAACATTTAACTACCTGAAAGAGCTTAATACTTTGTTGGTGAAGATTTTACACATCTGATACCCATTCTTTCTACTCATTGCTGGTGATGTTGATTAGAATTTGTTCTCAGCACTGTACCCAGGGGAACAGATTTTCATTCATGATAACCACCCCCTTCCCCAAGCTGGCAACAGATTAGACAGCTTTTCTCTTTTTCTTTTGCAACTAGACAGTTTATTCTTGCCTGAAATCCTCTCACCCAGGAGATGCACAGCCAATTGACCCACTGCACACCTAAGCACAGTGGCCACGTGTCGGTAAGGAATCTCCATCAGGAGCATACATGCTGATGCTGTGTATGATACTTGCCTATTAGCCCCACGAGCAATGTCATTGTGTCAAAACTGCTCTAAGGCTGAGGTAGCTCACGTACAGTAGTCAGTCACTTTCATACCAAAGAGATTACTATCATCTCCTTCCCAGTCTCCAGCCTGAAATACTAAGAAAGTCTTCTCACCTCTTGGTTGACAAATCAGATGAATTTTCCATTTTTATATGTATCACTCTGACAATGAGTTGCACCCAGCATACAGTACACGGCATGTAGTAGGGACATATGTTTAGAATGCAGAAACTGAACATTGGGAAACATTCGACAGAGTGCCTGTGGTGCAGACAAGGCCTTAGAAGGAACTTCCCCTCCAGCAGTTCCTTGGAGCTGCAGCATTTGTTTCTTAGCAGCTACGCATGAAGTGCTACAATCCAAAGGGATTTCAGCTCCTTTTGCACAGCCAAAGCCTACAAAAAAACAGGGAAAAGAGAGTGGGAGGGGAACAAGAGAAGCGCGACAGCAATATGCTGTGCTGGTATAGCTTTGCAGCACTGCAGACTGACTTCAATGCGTTAGGACTTAAAACGGACTACTCTGCTCTCTCCACACTCGGCAGGACAGAGACTAAAAGGCTGAGTGCTGGCAAGATCACCTTCTGCTTTCAAAGTTAGGAATGGAAACCAGAGGGGTTATTTTGGATTCTTGCATCAAATAAACACGGTGCTGTTAATCATTTTGACTCTCATGAATTAACCCCACTTTGATCTCAGTTCTGAAACACTGTTTGCTATAGTGTGAGCATTTCTGATCAAAACTTTTAAAACTAATTACTGAAATCCATGAAAGACCGTATAGTATTGAGCAGTTACTATTGACTGTTCTGAAACACCTGAAAAAAAGTGACCTTCATGAAAGTTCTTTTGTTTTATCTTTACTCAACCAAAATTTAACAGAAGTGGGAAGACCATAAAGGCTTAACCTGCTCTCAATTACCTGAGTGCAAACAGTCTCACTTCCTAATTTGGGAATGCTACATTTTGGTACACCAAAATTGAAGCAACACTCTGGAAATGGCTGCAGCATGTAAGAAATAGCCAGGCAGAAATTGTTTTGTCATTCCCAAAAGTGTAGCAGTAATAAAAAGAAACCCTGCTAACAAGGTGGTGCTTTGATATGGATATCCTCCCTCCAGTCTGGCCATTATTGCACTGCTTTTACAGCAAGCAAGCTATGCCTTTCAAGCCATTCAACAACAGCCTGCCACTGCCAGTATTAATTCTGCAGGACAGGGTTATGAATATCCTATTGTGAGTTCCTCTCAGGATGTTACAGGGCATCGATGTCAGGTCATTCAGCAAAGCAGGACTAAAGAAAGCAGCATGAAGGCAACAGCTTCTGCTCGGAACTTATTCTACATCAATCCAAAATGTGACCCAAGATCAGGAGACCCCATCCCACAAGACAGCAACTGTAACAGCACATTTACAGCAACCATAACAGAACATTCACAACTCCCCTGTTCAGAATCAGAACAAAAAAATGTTGAGTTATAGTATTAAGTGGCTAAACCTGAAGGATCTTGTATAAATCAGAATAACAGAAAACAAAGAGCTGAATTAGTTAGATGAGAATAAGACAGGGCAAATACGTATAAAACTCTTTGTGATATGACTAATTTCACATATCCTAATTATAACACCAGGAAATAACATAAGTATTTAATGGGAATTTCCCTAGTGGATTCAGTGAGGAGAAGGCTTTATAGCAGTCTTCCAGTATTTAAAGGGAGCCTAAAAGATGGTGAGGGACACTTTATCCAGAAATGTAGAGATGGGACAAGGAGCAACAGGTTTAAACTGAAGGTGGGACATTTAGGTTAGATATTAGGAACAAATTCTTCCCTGTGAGGGTGGGGAGGCCCTGGCACAGGCTGCCCAGAGAAGCTGCGGCTGTCCCCTCCCTGGCAGGGTTCAAGGCTGGATTGGATGGGGCTTTGGGCAACCTGGGCTGGTGGAGGCTGTCCCTGTCCATGGCAGGGGGTGGGACTGGATGATCTTTGAGGTCCTTTCCAGCCCTACGAAACCAGTCTGGGATTTTATGAAGGTGCTATTAGTACACCAGCTGAACTAGGTCCATATCAACTGAACCAGATGAAATTTTGATTTGCAGTTTTCAAATCTTTATGCATTTGTTTTTCAATGCATATGAATGAAGGAGAATTCCCATGTCTTGGTTTCAGATTAATTTACCCTTCTATTTACTGCAGTCCTGTCCACACTGCAGACACTGACATTTTAACCTGTTACACAAATGACTCTCTTTCTTTTAAGATGATGATATAGAGAGTTTAAGAAATTAAAACTTCATTTTGCAAGTCCTTATTAACACATTTTGACAGAGAGAAACTATTTTTTCAGAAAAGATGATTCTTGAAAGTGTTTGATCATAATTACAGGGCTGGACAAGGCAATCACAGCCACATTAACATCCTCTAAGTGTGATCAGACCTAACACACCTTCCTCAAAATAGACACCAGTGGGATTTAGGCATAAATATCTGGTGTGGAATGGAGCTCATGGAGAATGAAGGCAAGAAGAAATATTGTTATGGGAGTAACTTTGCTGGCAAAAACATGCAATAATGTGGTTGAGGATGTATTAGCAAACAATTAATGTATCTGGTGGCATATGTCAGTGAGACATCACTTAGAAGAAACTTCTTATGCTAAGTAGCAATAAGGCACTCTATAGCATGGCAAATTGAAAATACTTTTTATCATGTGACATCAAGCATATGGTACATTGCTGACTGGTGAATGACAAGCTTTGAAAGGTTATTATTACACTAATGAGAAAAACCTGACATAAAGGAATTAATTAGCTTTTAATTTATTTAGTATTAAGAAATAGCTCAGGCTCCAGATGGCAGTTTCTAAGGTTGGGCAGTAAGGAGGAGGGGCAGTCGTCTTGGGTTTGGTTTTTTTACTGTATCTTGGTACTTCATTCTAGGGTGGCAAAACGGAAGAAGTTATACAAGTTCTCTAATTCTTATTTACTATGAGAAAGAATTGTAATAGGTCTACTGGATTAATTTTTGGTAATATTTCTAAGGACGAGGTACTTACTTCAATAAAAATTATGCCTGGCTCTTTTCCTTTGGCAGCAGCTCGTAATACTTGCATAAATGTGACTTTACAGACCTCCAGTAGATTTCAGACATGCATAAACTCAGTCATATCTCTTTGCAAAGGATGCACCTACTGAACAATCAAGGAACTTGGCTTGGTTAGGTTTTATTTCTAAAATATACATTAATCATATGTTGGAAAAACATACGATCTTTGAAACCAGATAATTTGAGCATAAAAAATTATTATAATGTATGGAAAGGTAGTATTTTGATTATACTCCACAGCTGACAACCCCATGCACATCATTCTGCATGTGAAATACATACGAGCTTACCAACACCTTTCCTAATGCATCTGAAAATGAGTATAATCAGACAGAGAACGTTGAATAAGCTGGCTGAGCAAGCTCCAGTAAATGATACAGATTAATTAGAAAAGGGAGTAGCCCTAAAAAATAGTATACAACTAAGCATATAGTAAAAAAGACTGTTTGAGCAGTGAAAAGTGTCTGTTCATCCTGTAGACAGATAAGAACAAAGGGCATTTGGGGACAAATTAAACTATCCAGTAGTGCAAGCACATCAAAGTCAGTATTTTCTGTACACCTAACTAAAAAGATGCACTCATGCAGTCGCAAATGGGAAAAAACCAACCCACCCCTAATTCTTTTCTCCATACAAATCTGAAACCTCAAAATTAGTAATTTTTTTTCCACAGCAAACAGCAAGTAAGGTTTTGGAATTATTTTATATCCTTGGGAGGTTGAAGGTTAGGAACAAGGTTTCATAACTACAACTTCCTCAAAACTTCATTTTGCCATCACAAAGAGCTCAGCTTTGCCTTAGCTCCATTTCTGACTAAAATACCTCATGACAGCTTTATAGTATTAATTTCCTCTTCTACTGCACTCCTTATAAATGTTTTCTTTATAACATAAATCACATTCCCAGCACTAGATAAGTAAAGCCTCATATAGATCACTTTACTGGATTTCACATCACAAGCATTCTGTAACAGATTAGTGTTCTGTATTGATTATTCACAGTGACGGGCCTTAATGACCTGAGCCACTCTAATGACCAGAGAAATGAAGCGGTGCTAAAAGGTACAGAACTTTAAATTATTTCCTAGAACAATTACTAAAATGGTCATCACAGGGATTTCTAAGGGATACTGCCAGTTTCCAAAAGGAAGTTAATCCTGCTAGCAATATTTGTTTTCTCTTGGTTTTAGTAATGTACTTTCAGATACATAGATGAGCCTAAGGTCTATTTGTTTTTCAGAATGACTTTATCTCCTGAGGTCTTGAATAAGTAGTACTAGTTCTGTGGAATTGGGAAAAAAATTAATTCTAGAGAGTCTGAAACCAGTCCAGCCTACCTACAGCTTTTTTTCTTTTTATTCAGTTTGTGCTACAACCCAGACCGTGGATTCAAGGACCCTGAAACTAAACAGCACCATCACTCACCCGTCATCAGTATCAATGCTGGAATATGAACCCAGTCTCTGCAGGAATCCCTATGCAGCTATGCCACAGGAGGTTGCTGCACAGACAGAGCCACAAATCCCATCAATCCCAAAGACATACAGCACCCATCAGGCAAATGAGACCCATGGACCCAAAGTGGGAGTCAGGACCCTCACTCAAAACATTTAGCTAGGCAGCAGCCGAACACCTGCTGTTGCCGGGACACCCATGCTTTGCATCTACTCAAGGCCTTCTCTGTCTGACGCTGTGTGTTCTTCAAATACCCAGCTCTAGTGCATCGGCACAAACACAGAAGTCTCCAACACAGAGAAGACCACACATTCAATTCAGAGCACTTCTTTTGCCTAAAGTATTTGATTTGTAACTGTCTTTACAGAGGTAAAAGCACGTGACTTTTCGATGAAAACCATGGGACTATGATAATAAAATCTATGTAAACAGAGACTGTGGCCATGCTAACAAGAAAGGGTAAGTTTTACTGCCTTCAGATGAAGTGGACCCGGTCCCCTCTCGCTGACCTTGGTGTACAACTTGGAGCCAACCAGGAAATCGTAACTGGGTGAAAAGAATTTCTTCAGCCTGTTCTTTCAAGTCCCTGAAAATGTTAATGAAGAGACTGCTCTGTAAAGCATAACTCCCAGAGCTTCTTTTGCAAATTGTTGTCAGTTTTTTTCCTTTCTATTTCTATCATTTCTTCTGCTCTGTTTTTTATTTCCTTTTTTCTTTTCTATAAATTCTAATAGATTTCTGAGATGGTGACCAGAGTCTCCGCTAGTGACCTCTTCAAAGAAAGTCAGTCACACATTTCCCAGAAGCGTGAGATGCCACTTCAGTACTTGTTCTCCTGCCAGCATGGCCACCAAACAGTGCTGCTTTCACTGCTGCCTTGGTGCTGCTCTTTGAACAGGTTATTAGGAATTCCATGACCCCTAAGCCGACATACATGATCTCCCTGACCTTTCTACCTTTTGCTGAGACATAAATTGTGAAGTTTGAATCTTTACCTAGACCTAACTTTCCCAAGTGGCCAAGCAAGCTCCATTTGTTCAGACTTTTAGAGGATAAAACAGGCATATCAGCCTCGGGCTATGAAAAGAAAGGAGCATTACAAAAGTATGAAAATAAAATGTTCCATTAAAAAATAATTTCATTACAACTCAGAACTATTTCCCATTTAAAACTGGGTCTACGACGATCGTGTTTACTTTGCATAATGCTCTGCTGAACTAAAAACTTTTATTAACAATTTCCTTCTGTTTTTTAAAATTATAGTAAAAGACAGATTTATAGACCTAAAATAGTAACCAAATTCTAATAACGACACCATTTAACATATACCTAAACTTCTGACAACTTAGTACTTGCTTTGAAAGCAGTTGTCCCAAACTAATGTTTATAATCCCAACATGAGTTGCATGTATGTTCTCCCTTGCTAGCTGCACACTGTGTTTTCCTGACAGTTAAAGGTGCTCTGCAGATTTTGTTTCTCTACTCCATTTTGCAAATTAATGCTTAAATTAGGAAATAAATTAACAATCAAGATAATCCTAGGGCATTTGTAATAAATAACATGGGCATTTGCAATAAATAACACAAAAAGATTTTAAAAAGTTCTCTGGTTCTTTAAGAAATCCATGGCATTCATGAGATGCAAGTCTGCATTTACATATAAATGGAAATAGACATATACACATATCCATGCACACACACACAAGATATTTATAAGACAACCCACGGTTATTCTTCATCAGATCAAACCTCAAGAAATTAAATGAATTTCTAAATAACTCTTTATTCTAACTGAATATTCTCAAACTATTTATTGCATGTTCTGTCCCAAAATAGCATTTACTCATGTAATTCCCAAAAATGACACCACCAAGGGTCAGGAAATGTCAAGATAGTGGAGACTACAGCAGTCCAGAACAGATTAGCTCTAAAAAAAATACTTTTCATCATGGAAACATAAAGCAATTGTTAAACTAAAATGTTAACAGCCTCCGAACAGAAAGGACTGCAATCTGCTTTCTGCCTCAGAACTACAATCCTCATTTATTCCAGGGTCTACACAGCTGCAGCCAAGTGAGCCCAGAAGACAAAACAAATCAGTAGAGAAAACAAATCCACTTCTGGACACATTCATCTCGTTCAAAGGGTCTCTCACCTGAGCTGCCTCCCAGCTCTGCAAGGATAGAAGTAGAGCAGTGATTTTGGGACATGGCACTGGAAAAACTTCAGGGAATTCAGCTGGATGGGAACAGCCAGTTAGAGAGATTAAGACCAAGTTCCTGGAAGTAACCCGGTGCTGTGTTTCAGATGGTCTCACAGTGGAGCAGATACATAATTGTGCACCTTGAACTTCACAGAACGTCTAGGCATGCAGTATCCTTCCACAGACCAGCTAAGGTGGTAAAGAAAAACAACCCAAAAAAAACCCAACGCCATATTGGTCTCAGTATGCAAGCCTATCAAGTTTCTTCCCCTGGGCAGTGTCTTGGTCTCATCTGAACACTTTATTTTCCAAGATCTGAAGATCAGCACCACACGCTGTCACAAGAACAGGAGAAATCTGTCAGTCCCAACATTGTCCAACACCAACATTAATTTTAAGTAACTTTTTCAATTATTCACCTGAACTACTCACATAGATCCATTCTGATTTGGAGCAGAGGGAGTCAGAGCAGATAGCTACATTCCCCCCAACCTTCACACGACACAGATCAAGTCACCATATACAAAAAAAGTTCCAAGAAATCCTAAAGTGTGGAATTTCTATCAACTAACTCAACAAATTTGTAGGTACTTTTTTAGCTCATGAGTAATTGCACTGAGAACTCAATTGTGGCACACAACAGACAAATGTAATACAGACATTTTATGGCAATTAAAAAAAACAACTAAAAACTTCCAAAACATGTCTACAATGATTTTTTTCAACTTAGATTTCTGCTCCTCACTGAGAACTTGTATAAATAGTTTTATTTCCTTTTTAATATTATTATAAATGTGTGAAATTAAATGGTGTGTGGCTGTGACTCTTAGCAGCTACATGTGTAACAATCACTACCAAAGCTTAATATCATAACTAGATTTGCAAGTCTCAACAAGCATGTGCAGGACTAAATTTTTGTTCCCCTCATCTGCCAGAAAAACCTTGGTTCTTGAACCTGGAGTATGACAGTGGGAACACAATTATAAGACAAAATTGGTACAAATGAAAGCGCTCAAGAATGGAAAGGGGGAAGGCTTGATCCTTCTCATCCCTGTGTAGCAACGCAATTTCACTCCACCAGAAGCCGAAAGGCAAATATTGGAGATCAGCATCTCCTGCATCAGCTGACATGGCTTCCATTCCAGTTATTAACTGCTTTGATCTGTTTTCAGTTTAAAGGAACAGACTGTCAGAACACATTAAATTATCTCATATTCTGTCAGTGGGGTATCACCATGGATATTCATGCAGTCCTCTCCATAGCCAGGGATGACCACATGTGAATAAGCAACATGGGAACTTCCAAAGCTGAATCAATACATGTTCCAGCTACATACAGTGCCACTTCAAAGCTACACAAGATTTTACCATATTGCAAGGCCAGCAACAGTCTTGGTAAAAGAAACCCCAAACTCTTGTTATAAAGAATAATTTCGCTGATACATACACACACGCACACACAAAATATACTACAAAATATTATATACACTCACTGAAACTATGCAGGAAAAATAATTCAGAGTGTCTATTAATAGGAGTATCAATAAATTAATTTATAATAATATTTTAAATGGTTTACAATAATTACTTTGGCTTTTAAAAACCACAAAAGGAATAGTTCCCTAAAAGACTCATTTTCTGGTATTCTCCTTTAATATATTCCTCCAGCCTCATGATTACCTAACAAGACACAACACTATTGATCTTATATGCTTGGTTGAGCTGTAGATTATGATGTACTGAAGAAAAATTCTGCTTCTAAGACATTTTGCTTTATCCTGGAAAACATCTCACAAGCCAAACATATTGATTCCCACTGTAATAAAAGAGAGATTGGGGCAAATTTTTTTTTCTTCTTCTTCCAAGAGACAAAATCCCAGTCTCTTGGACTTTCTAATAGCACAGTTCAGCTGAAAATTACCTTATTTAAGGACTTCAGCCCTCCCATTTCTTAATATTCCTAAGCTATAATAATAAAAAAATGAATTTCCTTTAAATGAAAAAACCCACCAAAAACATCAAAAAGCTCCAACCACACACAAGAAAAAAGCCACATTTACTTCATAATCTTCCAAAGGAGAACTCCCATTTTTAGGATTCAGGACTACCACATAACTCCTTTTACCAGAAGTGACTACATTACTTGAAGCATGATGTCACTACTATAGACCATAATTCTTTCACAGATAAGCTACCCATTTCATCTTACATTTAGATTTTAAGACTATTTCTCTTGGTTTAATATTTTGCAATACAAGAAAACCTATGCATATTTCATCATGGGTTCTCAAAATCAAGAATATACACATTTGAAATACACTAAAATATATTGCATTTTACTTAAGTTTCATTATTTCCTGGGTAAGACACTCCTGAACATCAGACTGTATATTTAAGAATAATAAAATACAAAAAAAAAAGAGAATTAACTTGATGTTAACTCCTAAAGCATAAAAACAAAAAAAATACACTGCTTTCATTATACACCATAAAGTTCAGTGATGAGTAGATAATTAGTACATGCAAATCACTACAAGTTTGATACACGTACGTCAACTCAGGCATAGCTGAAGGGCTAATTCATCTTACACAGCAAACAAACTTTTTTATGTTTAGAGGATGATGAAGTTATGGATATTGCTGAATGAGGCATGAGATTTCACAGTGAACCCGGTAAACCTTGTATCAGATTCTTAAACCTGATTCAGACTATAGCCCTGAAGTGTCAATCAGTGGTGTTCTTCATAACAAATCAATACAGATGGCAAGCACAAGACAGATGCATATGGATTAAATGTTCTGAGTGTTTCTCCTTATCTGCACTTACATCTAAGGTTTGGCTTTTTAAACAAAAAAAACCCAAAACCAAAAAGCAACAAACACCCCACCTTCTGAAATCTCTAAACTACTTTTTGCTAGCGTGGGGTTCTTTTCCTCCTTTCCAATAAATCAATTTCATCCTAATATACAATATCCTTTAGAAAGAGACTTCAGCTTTAAGCATTTAATACATTATGTTTCCAGTCATAAGAAAAGAATCTGTTCTCTTTCTAACAACTTCCAATAGAAAATATTTCTAATACCAGAACATCTCATTTACTAACATATGCAAGTCAGTGTCCCAGCCTATTCATCTTTAACCTCTGCAATATTTTCACCGGGCTCTCAAGTCTCACAACAAAATCACTCTGCTTTTAACCATTCATTTTAACCTTTTGTTCTGTAATTTATTCTCTACTACTCTGTCTCATCTTTTTCTGTAAATTGAACAAGAGACTTACATTGCAGCTTTCACTTTCATACTGGCTATGAAAATGAAGATTGTGCTATAGGACAAGCCTCTAGCAAAACTCAGGAGACATTCAAGCTGTGCTCAGAGGAGAGGTATCATGAATTAAGCTGTACTATACAAGAAAGAGGTAGTTACGCAAATTCCTTTCATCTGTTAATTAGAAAAAAATACGTCTGATGATGAATTAGAGCAGTCATATACTCATTAGGAGCCAGCAGTGAACTGATGGCCCACTGGATATCAACAGCAAAATTTCAATTAGTTCATGAATTTACCTCAAATCTTGGCACCCTTCACAAATTCTAAGTAAACAAGATCTTCTTATAAAAATCTGAAGGAATTAAGCTCTCCAAATCCACCATTATCAACAAGGAATGGTATCAGCAGAACAAGACAAAGTATTCTCAGCTCAATATGCCGAGTACCCATCTCAAGAGCATTCATGGTTTCATCATATGGGTTACAGTTGTGCAAGTGGCAACAGTACCCTGGCCAGGCAGACCTAGCCAGGTCTCCGTGGCCATCCCAGGCCACAGCAGCAATCTCTCTATATTAAAGCTGTGCTTCATGAGATTCTGCCTCCATGGTGCAGCTCAGCTGTCTCCAGAGACAGAGAGACATGTTTTCAATAGCAGTTCAACCTTTTGCAGAGGTCAGTAAGGAACCTAGGATCCCACTTTGTTCTTAACTCCTTCAAGACTTTTTCACTGGCAGCGAGGTGAATGCTATCCCCTAATAGATCTTCCTAAACTGATAAAAATACCAGAAGTTATTTAGGGATGTTTCTCCTTCCAAATTTCTTCTCCTTTGATGTTATTTTAAGATATTTTATTTTGCACAGTAAATGAAACAGTTTTCAGTATAAAGTACTCCTGAAAGGTGAAGAAGTATTTTCTTACAGGGGATAAATTTCAAGGTGATTCTGTGCATTTCTGCTTAAGCTTCCTGGTTTTGAAACTTTTCTTAGCTTCATATGCACTTGTTCAACATCTGACAAAAAGTAAGGGTTGCCTTTTGACATCTACACAGTCAAGTACAGACACAGAAAACTTATTTTTGTGTGTCTAAAAGCACATGCTGATTAATGCTAATAAGTATTGCTCTGAATAAACTCAAGATCTCTTTGCACTTGGTATGTCAGATTTTTTTCTTGTGCCAAACTCCTTTCTATTCTGCCAGAAGTGTGCAGTACTTAAAAAAAAAAAAAATCCCCAAATGTTCTTCTTTTATTTAAAAAATGAAAAGCTCCTTTCAGGAATGTAAGCTCAGAATATATTAAAAATGTCACATTGAATCTCACAGCAATAGATATAGTTATCAGCGGTTTGATGTATGTTGTATATCCCCGAGAAGGACTGAAGCACTTGAAGGACATTAGGATAGCAATCTACAAATGGGACTGTGTGTCAGGAATGCTTAAGGGTTAATCTACATGAAATGCCAGGTGATGACAACTCTGGACTGCAGCATATGGAACCTGATTTCATAGGATTGCAGTGTTTCCCAAGTACTTTAAAAGCAGCTGGAACTGTAGCCATGTAGTAATTCCCTTAAATTTGGAGAGAGGTGCTTACAACTCAGTTACTGAGCTTATAGCTCATGGCATTTGATTTGACCATGTTAAAAAAATTCATAATCTTTATTTTCCCTGCCAGTATGTTTATTCAGCTCCTTTCATTGCACTGTACAATGAAGTCTCTATGAGAGCTGTGTTATGTTATTCTACAGTATTTCCTCTCATCCCATACAATTATCAACAGTCATATCATATGACATGACATAAATTTAACTAGTCAAATTGTTCATTGACGATTCAGTTGCTTTTCAGCTAAATAAATCAAAATGTTTAAGACAGTGTAGGAGCTCTCTATTTTGAGGCAGTGAAGGAAGGAAAGGCTGTGGTTAAATGATGGGTATCTGGCCTGCTCTATTTGTTCAGTGTAGGTCCAGAGAGGGGCACGTAGGCAACATGACCACCCTGCACCATAATGCTCCTGTTGAAACTGTAACAGGAAGTTCTTGGTCCTGGCAGTTATTCGACCATGGCAAGTGCAAATGACCTGATGGGTCACTGAATGGAAAATGTTTGCAGAGACACACATGAGACACTGAATAGCTTAAAAATTCAGGAATTGCCACATCTGTCTCTATACATGCTCTTGCCGGAGGAAAAGAAAATAAGTAAATCCATATGGATACTGGAATAATGTAATACATTTCCTAACAGAAGCATATTTTCCCTCTACCCTATTTTAGAACCTTCAGATTTGGTCAGTGCCACCAATAGCACTCTGATAAGGCAACACATCTCTGAACTACGTATTGCAGCCAGAAGGGACTACAATGACATGAGTCATGCAGAGGCACACATAAAAAATGAACAAATTTCATATTATTTAAAAAAGAAAGGCTACCAAGATCACAAATCACTGTCAGCTAGAAAAACTTCAAGAGTGGTTCTGGATGCACCAGATAAACTTATTTTAATTATACTTGCGACTTGTCATAATTTTGTGTGTTATGTATCTGCAATCGATGTACCTGCCACAACACATTAAGAGCTACATCCTCAGAGGGAACATCACAACGCTAAGCACTACATCACCTAATTCTTCAGTGAATCCACAGCATCTGGGTAGATGGCCAGGTTGTTATACAAAAACCAGGGAGACAGGCATTTAAGAATGAAATCTACAGAAACCATTCATTATATCTGTGCAGACACAGTAAATATAGTAACAGTAAATCTTAAGGAAATAAACGCATCCTAAGCTGTGCTCTCCCATGACTTCAGGCTATTTCAGGGATTTTTTTAAAAATTTTTTTAAAATACTTAAAGCATCACACATGAATAGAGAAAAATATCTCCTCTCTATTTACTTTGGGACCAAACCAGTAAGCACAATCTGAGAAAGCTTCCTAGACCAGATAATCAAGGGGATGCTCATTTTGTGGTTCTGAATGGGACTCAGGCACTTAATCTCACTCTGTCAACACATTGGAAGTGTTGGGTATGAACAGTAGCAAAGCTTTTACACCTAGACAACTTTCTTGGCAAAAAATAGAGACTCCTCCAGAAAGCATTTGAAAGGAAACACAAGGGAAAGAGATGTTCAGGATTTGTAGTTTGCCCTTAGATACCTAAAAGGGAAACTGTGCTGTGCAATCAAGAAAGCTGCAAAAAGAACTGAGCAAATTAAGCTAAGTTAATCTCCATGCTGGGTCAACTAGACTATGACCAATATCCAAGTTAGCCAATTTCAAGCTGACTCAGAATCTCTGTTCTGCTGTAACTGCACTGTAAACAGACCCCAGAGGCCTCCTGCTTTTGTAGCCTCAAACACAGAATACATAAGCAATAAAATTTCTAGGTAAACTAGGAGCAATAGTATACACAAATCCTATTTTATATACTTAGGATTTAAATCCAGCCTTTAAAATTGGTCCTTTAAAACATCCATAGACCATCCAAAATAGTTATCTTGAATTTAAGCAGTGTAAGCAGTACTTTGAGAATCCATTGTTTCAGCTGTATCAGCAGTTACGTTAGAAGCATCAAGGAATACTAAATTATTGATTCTGAATTAATTTAATTCAAGGAGTATCTGGTATTTGGCTAGATTTTTCTTTTAATTTACTTTCAAAGATGGACTTAAAAAGGTCTTGGATGCAAAGGTGGAGAAAACCATTCATGGATTTACAAATTTTTTTTAACAAATCAGCACATTAGAAAGTCATTTTCACAATAACATTCACTGAGATAGTTACCATGTGAACTATAGTGCCTAGCCTGTTTTCATAAGTCAAGGAAGTCTGAAAGTTTTCAACCCTTTGGCCAAAACGTGACAAGTATTGCAACATTTCTTGCTTCTTGTTCAAGGAAATCTCACTGGAAAATAAACAGTAGAAAAGATAAGCTATTAAGCTGGGCCCCTGATGCTGCTAGCGCTTTCATCAGGTCTTCTATCTGTTAACCTTTCATAAATGTCAGTCTGAGAAGAAGGACTTTCAACTACATCCCAGTGCCAAAAATTCCCATACTCATTCTGCTATACCACAGGCTTCAAAGACAGCTGCATTACTCCTGTAAAGACCAGAGATATGCAGGAAGAATAAGTAGTACTATGCTGTAGCTTCATTTCCCACAGCAAAATTTAGATTACAAGTTACTTTGTCTTTGCAGGTCTCATATCATAATGACTGAAATTGCATGAGGAACATCATTTTCACTCAATGATAAATGGAAAAAAGTGTCACAATGAGTAACAAAAGCTAGTTTAATCTACAAAAATCAGTCATCCTCCCCTGTTTCCCTAAGTTTCGTTATTGATTTTCATCTTGGCTACAACAGACTTAATAAAACTCCTGTGTAAAATAAAAAATTTGCACATGCATTATGATGGGCCCACTGCAGATAGGAACTATGAGTCTATGAGCATTTTCATTACTTATTATAAAGTAAAGACGGTTTTAATGAAATGTTAGTTCCCCACAATTATTACCAGTTGCCTGCTCTCAGAAATAGTCTGCCTCACTCATCAGTAAAAAATTTTTAGTGTCTATAGACTACAGAAAACAACTATCATTTACAATTAAGCTTCTATCTTTTCAGCAACAAAAGCAATTTTCTTCTCTTCTTTCAGGAATACCAAAACCTACTCATGTTAAAGACCTTCTTCAACTATCATGCCCTTAGAAGCAAAATAGCATAGGTAACAACTAAATGACAATCCGCATATAAATAGGTCCACATTCACAGTTCATAACCTCACAGGGAGAGGATAACATCTGACAAGAATGGAGCTATTTCCCCAAATCAGTGGCAGGAATTAGATGAACCTTCTCCTTATCTTTGAATAATCAAATATCATATATTTTAAACCCCACTTGAAGTAACAAGTGGGAAACAAAGCAAGCAGATTTCAGCACTGTAGTGATATCCCTTCCACTTTTGATTATAGCAAACACATGAGCTTTCTCTAGGTTATCACATCTGCAGTATACTTAACAGTAGTATCAGAGTCCATTTCAGGTTGAAGTATAACTAATGAAATTTAATATTCAGGAAACTCAGATGATTAAAGGAGTACATGCATGGGGTCAGCAAGAATTTTTCTCTGTACTTCTTCCCACTCCCTTTATAAGTCTTTTCAAGGATCAAGATATTAGGAAAAGTTAATTTGATTTCAAGGGTGATTTAACCATGTGGTTTAAATTCAACTCCTTGAGGAGATGTTCAACACCAAAGCAACACAGTTCTTAGTTTAAAAACCAAAACAACTCAACAACTCACTGCCATTACCTCCTCCCTGAAACACTGAAGAAGCTAGGAAGACAATGCAGGGAATTGCACAGATTTGAAATGGAGATTTAATACCTAACTGTTACCCTGGCCTACTACAGAGTTAATAGTAGGTGTATACAAGACTCTGCTATTCAATACCTTAGAGCTAAAATAAAGATGTCTTGAAATTTCCTGATCTCCAATGCCTCAGAACCTTACAGCTTTCACCACAGTTTGAGGATTTTGTTTATTTCATGTGGATATCACCTGCTCTAAGTTGTTCTCAGAAAGTAATATCCACCAGGAAATCATTCCTTGGGCAGCAATTTACCCTAATAACAGTTCTACTTTGCACATTCTTTTTGCTGATCAGGTTTTGCTGTGTTGCTTGAGTGCTACATGACCAAGAGTAGCAGAGCTCACCTTGAGCACTGATAAGGGTCTGAAATTGATTTTGTTGTTTATTACAATGGGTGGCAGGAGCTGACCTCACATCCAGCACTGTGCAGAGTGTAATTTTTGCACACAGTGTTGAATTTGTCCTTGTTACGGGATTCTACTGCTTTGTAGAAATCAATGACATTTGGAAATGACAGTCCTATGTTACCACAAAAGCAAGACAGTTTGGTTTTATAACATGAATGGTAACAGCATAATGGTGCTGCTTATGCAACCAGGTCATGTCCTTCAACATCCCTAACGTCATAGAGTGACTGTAATCATAGTCATAACCCAGAAATTTCTATATGCATGTATTTATAAGAGTGCATCCATAAGAATTCCTAAGGAAGTGACTAGAGCCCTTCATGCAACTTTAGGTAATAGATTTATTTAAAAAAAAAAAAAAAAACAACCAAAACATTCATCAGAGAAGGCACCATTACCAGTCTTCAGCACAGAAAAGACCACAAAGAGAGGTCAACTGCTTCAGCAGAGTGGAACAGTAATGAAAAAAAATTCTAGAATTGTAAGTTTTCCCCCTGCTTAAATTAATCCAAAAAAGTTGATAAAGAAAAAAATTTCGGTTTTACTAAAGCACACTAGGGAATACCAGATTTCTAGTTAGTGCTGACTGTACTTCAAATGAACACAGCACTGAATACCTCAGAACTTGATTACAACAGTCAAACAAAAGAGGCAGTGTGTACCCGTGCTCTTTCCTTGAGCAAAAGGTCTAAGTGAACATTGTGGTTCAAAATGTCTTAATCTCGTATTTTATCCCAAGTACATGAAAAATTAATTAAAAAAACCACTCCAAAATTATTTCTAGTCCATTAACTGTAACTAACTATAGTAATAGCAATGAGCTCAGTTTAACATGACTAACAATCTCACATGGTGCTACTTAATGGTAGCAACTGTCAGGTTTTTTGTTTAGTATTAGAAGATTCTAAGTTTATATTCTTCATATGATTTTAGACAGAAAAAGAATTATTCGTGCATATATAACTGGCCAGCAACTATTCTGAAAAACACAACAAAGCAAAAGGATGTATTTTCTCCCCCAAGACTTTAATGCTGAACTATTCCATACTTCTGGCTCTGTACTTGTATTTGATGATGGGAAGAACTCTGTACTGCTCCCACACACAGAGAACAAAACAAAGACGTAGATTAAATACAGAAATCTCAGTTGGTTAACTGGAATCTGACACGCTGCCAAGCTACACCCACCTATTCACAGGCAGTTACCCCTTGGGACTTCCTAGCATGGAGCTGAAGCTGTTCACAAGGCCTGAAGCCTACCAGTAATTCCCAATGCATTTTTGGTATCATGTATTGGGGTAGTTGTAAATCATCATCACCTTATCCTTATTAAAATAGGCATTTACCGGACAAAGTCACACCCTAACAAATGACACCTCTCCCTAAAGAGTTTACCACTGCAAACTAATTTTTGTAAAGGAAGATGAAGCAAGCAAGTCGTCTGACAAGCAGGCAAATCACGGCAGAGAAGATAAAATTAATTTTGATAAGAACAGGTTATCATAAAAGTTAATATAGTGCTTAACCTAGCAATTCTAAGATGTCTGTAGATAGGTTGACAAACAGCACTGAAGCCAAGAGGGGTTGGGTTTTTTTTGATACAGTCAGATACATATCTATGCATTTGTTCAATATTCCAAATAAATGCAAACGTCAGTAAACATAGGTAACTGTCTCCTCAGAAATAAATAACTTTCTTTATAACGTCCCATGTGTCAGTGGTACCTGAGGAACACCACAGAAAGAGCTCCTCTGAGAGCTTATATAGAGATGACGCTGGGGTGTTAATTGTATCCAATTATACCTAGGAGATCTAGTGGCTGCATCTCCTAGGCTTTCAAAGCTAGGCCACTGCAGTTGTTCTTAGTTGTAGATATTGCCAGATTTTTGACATGTTTAAAAAACTCTTGGCAGACTCAGGCAGAACCAAAATAATTTTTTTTTTAAAAAAAATACAGCCTCAGACTTAACATAGTCTTTCCATTTTAGAATGTCTCAAACAATCTACAATTAGTCAAATAGGAATCTTCCTGTTGTTTTTCAGTTCTACACCTCTCACTTGGTTCTACAAATACATGTATGATTTTTACTTTATGTCAGAAATTTGATACACTGGTTATTCAATTAGCAAGTTGCTCTTTTCTGGCACATTAGCCATTGAGTAGGTATCAGACTGAATACATTTGATCAAATGATTCGTGAAAATGGCCAACCAGAATGTTTCTATACAGTTCACTGAGCAAAGTAGTGAAAAGGCAGGAGGAAAAAGATTTACTGAGTTGGACTTTATATACAGAAATAATCGCTGTAACACATACATGCATCCAGCTAAGTGCTGTACTTCTGAATTTGTCTTCCTACACAATGACCTCCTCCACACCATCCCCCGTAATCTTGCCAGGTCACCTTTGAACCATTTTTATCAGGGCTTTACAATTGGTAGCTGAGGATGATTAGTTTCTATCACTAGGATTTTACAATGCTACTCATTATCAGATGTCTAAGACTAATACTGACAATCCATTTTTTGCATTAAAAATATTTTAATATTATTTTCTGGAAAAATAGTCTACCTGAAAATAAACTTGTTCAGGTTCTTGTTTGTGCCATGCTCCAAAGAGCAGCTGTGAGATGACACCTTAGCCCACCAGTCAGGTCTCTACACTGGCTATATTTCTGTTGCCTTGTACCAGAAAGTACCATTTTTCCATGATGACCTTTGGGCTTAAATCACTCTACAGGGCTCTGGAATCTTTTGACAAAGAGATGCCAGCAAAAATCTTTTGAATTGCAGCAATTTGCTACAAGAAACTTTCAATCCCTCTTGGTGTAGCAGTTCCCAGATTATCTATCTCTCTTCTATCAGCTGCTGAAACCACTTCCATCTGGAAAGTTCATAAAAGAGCACAAAACTGAACACAATCTATTGTCCTCCTCTTCAACTTCCCAACCATAGCCATGCCTCCCTACAATTAAACCTCAAACTATGCAGTAATTACAGTATGTTAACTCCTCACAGACACAGAATTCCCAAGTTGTGGCTGAAACCACATCCTGAACTCACCAGGGGCATTGATGGGTATTGAAAAATTACAATAATCTAAAACAACTTTAAAGAGCTGCCTTACACTTGTTAGATGTTCAGCCAATATTCCTGTCCATTTACAAACTCAGCCCCTAATTTTTCACTGTTCTTTCACCCCTGAAGTTCGAGTACAAAACAGGTTTTGTTTCCCACTGCTTGCCCAGGAAGGCACTGCAGCTTTTATCTTGCAAAAGTAGCTCCCACTGAGGAAAGGAAGAAAAGTGGGGTACAGGGCTGACCCTGCTCATTTACTGTGGGCATCTATGCTTTGTCCCTGCCATGATGAGAGTCCATCTTTGATTTAAATTTTTAAACAGAAAACAAAACTTAATATTACTTCTAAGGATCTTTTTTTTCCAGGGTATCTGGGACATCTTAGTCTCTTAGACCATGAAATACAATTATTCTTTCATGTAATTCTAGACAGAAGCATGTACTGTAGAATGGTCAAGATCAGCCAGGAAAAGGAAAACAGAGCTTGTGAGGTCAGGCAGTATGCAGGCAGTGGCAGTTTCCATGATTGCTGTGAACTGGTGCAACTTTTTATAACTTATTGAGACACTGTGCAAGTTACATTGCTAGTGGTTCTCACACAACAATATGCCTAATCTCAGAAGTACCTCGAACATTAACTTCAGCCTATTTTGGGTGTCATGACATTTTCAATCTGCCTGCAAACATCACCTGCTTGTCTTGTGAGTAACCCTCCTTATTTATAACATTAGAATGGCAATCAAAGATGGGTCCTTCATCTTAATTCCTATTATGCTCTCAAACTTTGAGAGGATTGTGTTTTTTGGGTTTTTTAATATCTGTTGTGTGGCTACACAGCTCATTCCTCCAATATTTACTACTTATATTAATGTAGGAGAAATGGATGTCACCAGATTGGGTGATCTATTTTTCACAGTATGTTCTTTCCAGGCATCTTATTGTTCTATTTTTGTAGGTGCACAATTATTATTTTTAGGTAGAGTCACTTCTGTGTGCAGTAATCCTACTCCCTAATTGATCTGTAAAGAATACGCTTGCACAGATAATGCAGCAAGTCACCATATGAAGGAGAACAGTATTTTTCCTGCTCTGCCTCTGAATACTAGTCTACTTTAAGAGGTTTTTGAACTTTGTGTGCCCAAACAATGCAAGAGACATGTACAACTAATGCGATGGCAAGAACACCGTGAAGCTTTGATGGAGAAACCTTTACACCAGCTTTGTAAACTGTACCTTTTACAGAGATTGAATTAATAGATTAATTTCATTCTTTTCCATTTCAAAAGCTCAGAACTGGCGCTTATTAAGCAATCTTATTGGCTTCTCTGGTATAAAGACTATGGAAAGAAAAAAATGAACAATAAAGACTCAGTTGAATTCATGGGGTCAGTAAACATTGACACTTTGATTTATTCTTCATCCTGTATGCCTTTGAAATCCTTTTCTTGGAAACCATTTTATTTCCATTTTCTAGATTTGATTTTCATATTGAAATTTGCAAGAAAAAAATGTACAGCTGAATGAGAATTTATGAGCAGTGTATGTCCTCACCTAGGACATGTCAGACCATGTAACTTGAACGGAAGCTTAACTAGGAAAGAAGTTCCAGGGTAGCAAAAGGTTTGCTGATATGTTTACACTTAGGCATGAAGTGTAACGTATTGCTGAACAGGGGCTGTATTTCCTTTTAGACTTTTTAATTGTTCTATTTCTAAAAGTTTTACCACAGCACTGAGAATTTGGTTCCTCCCTTTTGCAATAGATTATAGGTTTTATGACTAATCATAACTTTATATTCACTGGCGCCAAGATATACACTGCATCAATTTTCTTTCATTTTTGTTTCTCAAACACTACACACAAAGACAACACTATAAATATGTGACACGACTAAATGATGAAACAGCAGCTTCCTGCTGAAATTTTAAAGTGAGATAGACATTGTTTTAGCTGAGGAAGCCATTTAGATACCAGCTGTTCCCACTGAAAAGATGTGGCAGCCATCAGCAGAAATAAGAAATGCTCTCTCTGTACATATTGAAATGAGTTTTATCTTCCTTTCCATTCTGTTTTGTGTTCCTGCTGGTGAAAAAGACAAAATTAATTTCACACTCATATTTCCTTGCAAGCGCAAATGTTAAATGAGTGGAATCTGTATCTTTGCACCCATGCACACACAGTAAGTTCAAGACCAGGAGCTACGAAGCATATTAGTCCTGTGCAGTACTAAACTGATCAATGGTCATGGAACTGGAATTGAAGGTAAAAGGAGAACCTTGCATGTATCCCCCCCCCCCCCCAGATTAATTTTCCATATTTATTTTTTTCTACGTGGCATTTATGTTTTATATTCTAATTAGAAGAAAATAACATGGTATGTGTCAGATACCACTGCAGGAAATCCCAGAATAAATGTGAATAGTGACACCTGAAAATAAATCTTTCTTTCACTGTATCTTAGAATTAAAATTAGTGCTAATCACTACAGTCACATTTTAGAAAGCAGCATGCAGTTACTCAAATGTTCTAGCTTGAAAAAGATCATAATCTTTATATATATTTATATATATCAGTAAACTTTTCATATGACTATATCTGTTCAGACCACAATCTAATGACCATGACAAAATATACATTGTGCTTTGCATCCAAAAGAGAGGTTACAAGGTTGACAAAACTAACATCTCTCCCTGGAGACAGTATAAGCATCATTCTATCATATTAAAGATTTTGCTTCTTTTGCCATAGGCAATCAATTCCAAAAATTTGATTAAAAAAGCATTGCATTAATGTAGTATTCTCAAGCTGCTTCTTATTAACATTTTATTGTAGCATACTCTAATGACAACCAGAATCAGTTCTCATTATTCTAAATAAAGAGTATAGTCATTTTCTTCTTAATGACTGAAATGAAATGCGTCCATAGGGACATTTTAGTTTACTCTCTCTTACAATATAATGTTGCCATTATTAATACTTGAAGACAACTTGTAGAACTAAAGTTATCTTTGCAGAGTCACCAGATTTTAATTTTTAAGTGTGTAGTCTCGGTCACACGCAGAATGTTAGATTCCTTCAAACACAAACATCACCAGCTAGTCATACAATATACATTTAGTTCCTTGAAATGTTTTAGTTCACATTATGATGCCACTGACAAAAGACCATAAGAAAAAGTAGCAAATTAAATTTCACATACTTGTGGAGCAGGTAATTGCCACAAAAGTCAAGTAAAAGAGAGACTGATTTGTTCACTGCTATGCTAACCAGCATACCAAATATAAAAGAACTATGACAAAAGATACTCAAACTATAAACTGCATGAATACAGGAAATTCCATTTTGGTCAATGCTGAAGGCCATGAAATCCTGGTGCAACTAGGATGCCTCAGTATAAACAAAGAAGCAAGGACAAAGATATTTTTCTTCACTTCCAAAGCAATGCAAGAAAAATATCTCTCACCTCAGGGTACTATGCGAAGATGGAGTTTTAGACTACAATCAGAGCAATCTAGCAGTCACCAAAGGAGCTACTCCAGGTCAACCAATTGTCCAGCCAGAACTCTTGCCCTTTTTTGTAGGGCTTATTCTCTCTCTGAACAGGTTACTGAGAGGCAGACATGTCACTTACACCCTAATGGTTTGATTTTCAAATTAACTGGCTATGCTTACTGTTTCAAAGGCACTTTAGAGCCAAAGGATGCAGAGATATGCTTGGGGGCATCAGGGAGTGTTTAAAGGAGGCTGGCAATAAGCCCAATTGATTTCCAATTTAGACAGGTACCTGCCCAATACTTCCACATTCAAAATAAATCCCACCTTGTACCTATTTCCATCTTGGGTATGTGACTAGCACTACAAATCCCTTCACTATAAATCTTCATTAAATCAATGGCTGCTCAGGACTTTGGTAAACATCAGTTAAAAGCATACATTCAGAAACTTAGAGTCCGGCCCCCTCTTTGGTTATTATTCTAATCCTTTGTTTGAAGCCATTCACCAACATTTGCAAGAGCAGAAGCTGGTTATGTACATGATAGGCTACTGGTGCAGTCATAAGCTTCTCACAAGATTATACGTACAGACAGAAATTACTAATGGCATCCAAATGCCAAAGGCCACCTTTGCAGCCAGTGTCCTCCTGCTAAGTGTCCTCCTATAGTTTAGTTCATCAGACACAGCAGTCCCCGTAAATCTCTGCCTACAAAAGCCATCTTGGGTGGTGCCTGCAGTGGTCCCCAGCTATCTACCCCTATTTTCCTATTTCACTTGCTGCTTTAATTAGTCCTTATTGACGTGCATAAATTCTGCCATTCTCTCAAGATCATACATGCTTCACAGCAGCTGTTAACACCACCTCCTATAACAATATCTTTGCTCAAGTTTGCACATATTTTACACCAAATCCTGGCTTTCCAGGGGTTGTGACTGCTTTTGCCAGCAATTCAGTTAAACAAAACCTTTGCATTCCTTGCACAAACAAGTTCAACTTTTGCAAAAACAAAAATCCAAACCAAAGCCAAAAAAGAACTAATGGTTTGAATGCTATGAGACAGCACTCCCTTGTTTCATGTTATCCCATGGTTCCCAGCAAGCATCCTAGTGTGTTAATCCCGGTTTCTTTGCAAGATTTGTTTAAATTTTTAAGATTTCTTTTGGTGGTTATTATTGTGCTCCTACTAGAAGACTAATTAAACTCAATGCACAGTTTGAAAAAACTCAACAACATCGGCAACAAAGGAAGTACATCTACTCTTAACACTGAAAGACTGAGCTGGAAAGCAAAATTTAAAAAAATAAAGGCTACACGATAAACAGAGAGGGGCATAAATTGCTAGAAGATGCTATAGGAAGCAGTGTATTATGTTTTCTGATGCCAGATTAAATGTATTTTATTATCAAATATAAGAGCTTTTAAGTATCTAAAACCTAAATAATCTGGGAGTCGCTAGCTGAAAGAAAGCTTCTTTAAAGCCCTGAACCTAAAAGATTAATTTTAACTCCTGTTGAGTGAACAAGTATATATTCTTATCAACCACCACAACGTACCACTATAAAATACACAAATTCCCTTTGGGTTTAGGGGAATGTCCATAATTAAAGGGTAGAAAGGTCTTGCAATTAACAGGGCCATAGTACTTTACACCAAAACATCCCAGACTCAGGCCTTATCCCAACCACATAAGACAACAAGACCTGCACAAATGTATACGAAGGCAGAATCAAGCATTGCATCTTTGAAGACCAGCGCTCTAAAAAGCTCTGTGTTTTTCAGGTTTATTTTAATTTTAAAGCGATGACCACCAACTGACCAGCTAGACATCTGAGAATCAGAGTGGGAGAAATCATAGTTGAATTCTGAGATTTTAGTACTACTTTTACTGTGTCTGAAATGAGACTCTAATTTGGTTTTAATAAAAACTAATTGAAAGTAATTTAATACCAATTGATTGTTAAGGGGATACATTTTGCAGTTTATCAAGTCTATAGAAATGCAGTATAATTAACTTAAAACTGCATAGGCAATAATGTAATTATAATCTCAACAACTTTAAACTTCCAAGCAATGCTTAAACAGTTAATTAAAATTTTAGAAGATAGGGCTATAATATATGTCTATAATGTTAATTGCTAAAAAATGCTAATCGATATTTGTTAAGTAATCCAATTAATTGAGTAATCTAATTTCTAGCATCTCTGAAGCTAAATAAATACAGATTCATAAACCTGATTTACAAACTATATAAATATCCAGGTATTAATTTGAGATAAATTCAAAATCAATTACATATTCAATGATTGCATGTTATTTATTAGACATGGGGGCAACTTGAAAGGAACCAGATAAAGGTTTTATAGTTTTATCATTTTTCAACACGCTGTACAAATCTTAGCTAATTCCTCCAGCATCCTCCTTCTGAGTACACTAGAGGAAAAGGTATTTCTTTTGTTCAGTTGGGTATGTTGGATGTGAAGGTGCAAACTTGTAGCATCTTTTATGTCACCTTTCAAAACATGTTGACTCTGCTGAAGCTCAGACCTGATTTTTCTTAAAACAAATAGACATTGAGGATACATTTCCAGGGTTGATTATACCAAGGCAATCCTTGGTGCCCAGGAGCTTCTGGCACTTTCCATTTTAACAAAACTTGATTTTTCAGGTCCAACTCCTGTTCGTCCTTGCTACTGAATCTCTCCACATTACACAAATGAACCTTCCTAGGACAGCAGAAGATTGCTGAAGCTACTTTTGAAAATTCTACTTTTCTACTTTTCCATATTGAAGATGTAACTGCACAAAGGAAAACCATGCCTTTATCATTTCTTTGCTTGCTATAACGATACACTCCGAGATGGCAATTTATGAATACAAAAAAGCTTTATCTTAAATGAGATATCAACTTATGTTTACTAGTAAACATTGGTAGCTGTTACTGACTGCTATTTTAACATACTTCCAATGAACCATGATTAAATTATTGAACTCTTACTGTTTTGGTTTTTCCCCCTCTCATCACTAAATTCTGTATTTGCAACACACTGAACACTGCTAAAATAACCTCTTTATCTGCTACCCCAATTATGTATTTGCTCATTATCCTATGTCATCTCTAGATTGAAAACTCACCAAGACAGAGACTCATCAGCTATGTTTGCAGTTCTCAGCATAATGTCAATATTTTCAGAAAACTATGGTTTCTAAATAGCACTGCACAACTCAGTTTTAATGGATTTGACAAAGCAGTGCATCAGCACAAGAGGGAGTCAGGAGATATTTTGCCAGATCAATTCTTAAACAAATATGTTGTATAGGAGAGAGAGAGAGAGAGATGCGTGGATAAAGATAGTAGCACAGCCAGATTTTATTTCTGGATTTCAGTTTTACCATCTTGCCTTATTGACCATTAATGTACCTCTCAAAGTTCAGTACTCAAGGAGAGAAATTTATATCATCACAGTCTCTTCTTGTAAACAATGCACATAAGATTGCAGGGTACACATTGTGGAAAAACTTCGCAAAGGTTCTCCAAAGTTTCCATACTTCAACTTTATTTAAAAGGAAAAAAGAAAGTTCTTTCTAACCCTGCAATTTGTAACAATACAGTAATTATACTTACATATACTGTAACAATACTGTAAAAATACTTACAGATTCCCTTTTAATTATTATTTATTTTTAAATTGCCCTCTAATGGCCAAGAGGTTAAAAAAAAGAAAAATCAAGAAGGGTAGGAAATGAAACGGAAAATTTTATCAACATGCAGCATTTAACACTGTCCACAATACAAGACATTTCAAAGTATGTGTTGTCCACATTGCATCAGAAATCTGGCTCTTTCTTTGACAGGCTTTTCTAAAAACTGTGTGACAATTTTCACTGTAAGCAACACTGAAGGACAGGAACTTGATTCCATCATTTCATGGTTGTCAGCTCTACCGACAGGAAGGTATATTTTAGGACAACACACTTTTCAGCAGCTGCTTGCATGAATAAGAACACACTTCTATCATTAGTCATTTAACCCATATAATGTGACAACAACATTTATTATAGAAGCTTGGAGATTCGTGACAGTAGCAAGAATTCTGAATTGTTCTTTATATAATTTGCATGTGTTATGTGCTTCAAGGAGACGATGTATTTGAACATCAGCAGCATTTGTCTTCCTCCTACCATAATTTATAAGGTAAAGAAGTGCTAAGATAAGCTAGCTTTCCAAGGCTTCAGAACCTTGTGAGAAGTCACCATGGGGTCAAACGCCCTTCTGTGAATGCTACAGTCCAGCAGTATGTGACTCATGGGTGATATCTATAGCAGCATTCCAATACCTGAAAGGGGCCTATAAGAAAGCTGGGGAAGAACCGTTTGTGAAGGCTTGTAGAAAGAGGACAAGGGGTAATTGCTTTAAACTAGAAAAGGAGAGATTTATGTTGGATATTAAGAAAAAATTCTTCAATATGAGGGTGGCAGATCACTGGCACAGGTTGCCCAGAGACATAGTGGAGACCCCATCCCTGGAGATATTCAAGGTAAGGCTTGATGGGGCTCTGAGCAACCTGATGTAGTGAAGATGTCCCTGCTTACTGCAGGGAGGGTTGGACTAGATGACCTTTAAAGGTCCCTTCCAACCCTAACCATTCTATGATTCTATGATCTCCTTTAAAACAGCAAAGCCTAAAAGGGCATCTAAAAAATAGCCACCAGTGATCATAAAGATTGGACATGTTTTACCTTTGACATAGGAAAAATCCTGATAATAAACAAAATATCCCTCATTCCACCCTCACAAACTCCATCCAGCCTTCCCCAAGTGGCTCTCAGTGATAATTGGCTTACGGCAAGCTCACGCATGTAGCCATGCCTCATAGGGTTTATCTTCCTCTTTCACATCTGTATAGAAGAGGAATGACTCAACTCTAAATGTACACTGAAATCAGATTGCTTTGCTGAAGTCTCAATTCCACCACATCAAATACATGAATATGCTGTTTGGGTTGATTCTGTAATATTAGAATGCTGCAGCTGAAAGAAGTTTTGATGAAGAAAGGCTTGAGTAAGAACTGAACGCTGTAGAAATGAGGTAGCAATTAAAGTTTATAGACTTGTTGGTATTTACCTTGCAGCTTCACAGCATTCATCATGAGTCTAAGACAGCCTGTAAAATACAGACCAAGAACTTGGAGATTCCTGGGTCTGACAGTCATCAAATAAGGTAATAATGAAAGAAAAATTTAATCCACTTTCCAGGCTACTAGCCAAATAAATGGTAAGAAGATGCTTCAGCATTGCAGAGACTAACTTTAGGTTGGGTCTCAGAAATAGCTTCTCCTTTTAACATCCACATAATGCTTGCACACAGGAGATCTACATCGATCTCCCCAAGTTGGTTGGCTAACCATCTAATTGAAATGACTGTGTTAGAAAACAAACAAAACCAAACAAAACCACCAACAAATACCTAAACCACACCCAAAGTAACCCCCCCACGCCAAAACCTACAGAGATTACTCTGAACAAACACATTACATTAACAATGAGAAAAATACTTGAGTCTACATCCATATCATCCAAGCCTGACATTGCTTACCTAATTGGTGAGAGCAGGCAAAGACTTTAAATGGCATAAATAATAATAGAATTACTGTTTCCTTTAGAAGTCAATTGCTATGCAAATCTCAGATGTGCCTGTGAGCATCAATCAGTGCCAAAGCTCTGATAAATATATGTTGCATCTCGTATACAATTCAAAATATAGTTATAAGTCTGAAAACAAACCATGCTGCTTGCCATGTGCTGCATGGTTTTCTGTTTGTTTGTTTTCCAACCGGTTATGCCAAAGATGCTTCAGGCCTACCAGAAACTGTCTCAACATCTGATGCATAATGAAAATATTTAATGCCGTATAAACACTCCTCTCTTCTTCCCCACCTCCACTCCCAAAGTAAGGGGATAACCAAAGCACTGTTATATTGTATATAGATGAACAAGGACTGGTTCCAGTCAATTCCTTTCTAAGAGACCTTCAAACCAGCTCCAGAGACATCCTACCTGAAAACAGAGTGAGCTGATGCAGTTCAGCAGAAGGACAGCAGGTGCTGGTGCTGAAGTTCAGTGTTCCGCAGAAGTACAAGCCACCATCACTACAGCATTTGGAACACCAGATTTCCTCTCAAGTCTGGTGGTGTCCAGACTACACACATCCCATCAACTGCAATGGCAAAGTTGCAGTCCCAGGTAGCAGTAGATGATAAGTAAATGCCTTATTTCCAAGATTCAAAACTTCTCCAAAGGGCATACGATAGAATTCCATATATATGTCGTACACAGACTACCACTGTGAATAGCTGCATTTGTAGAAATGTTGAGATTC
This sequence comes from Hypotaenidia okinawae, assembly GCA_027925045.1. Classification (NCBI taxonomy): domain Eukaryota; kingdom Metazoa; phylum Chordata; class Aves; order Gruiformes; family Rallidae; genus Hypotaenidia; species Hypotaenidia okinawae. The sequence goes on along the minus strand of BSDF01000013.1, from coordinate 13,000,198 downwards.
TCATGCTCTACACTGCATAGAAAGTTAAACTTTCTAATTTTTTTCTGATTTTCTTAATGACTTTTTACTGCACAATAATTTCCATCCTAAGTGTTTCATAAGGTAGAGAGATCTTTAGCTACAGAGCTTCATGAAATAGTACACTGCCACCCAAAGATAAGCAGCACTAGTTTTGGCAACACAGCTAACAATGCCATTTATGATTTGGATTCTGCAGTTTGCTTCAGTTTGTTCCTCAAAACAATGATCTTAAAGCAGGTGTCTGAGAAGACCTCAACAGGTATTCCTCAAAAACACATACATAGAGAACATCGTACCACTACTGAAGACTGCACTTCCAAGAGTAACAGATACAGATGCAGAAGTTACGAAACTTACACTGCATATCTGCACTATGCTCAAGAACTGCACCAGCCACTACTAAGGCCTGAAAATCTCACGGTTCCCATGCTCAGAAATGACATGCATTGCCATTGCAGAGAAAAGCCCTTCTGATCTGCACAAAACAGCTTCCCAATGAAGACCTGTAAGACTAGGTTGCTATTCAAAATACCACATACCATTTGATTTAAAAACAGCTCTGCCAGGTTTTTCATGCCTTTTCAAAAAAAAAAAAAAAACCAACAAAAAAAAACCCCAAAACAACAACATAAAATCAAGGTTCTTGTGTCTCATATATCGTCTTCTTTTAAGATGGAATAAGAAGAAACAATATAGAAACAACTATGTAAATATATTTCATTTGATAAAAACGTAAATAAGATTCATAGAGCAGACTTATTTAAAATAAATGCCAAGGTTTCTAAAAGGGCTAAGTTCTCAAGGTAAGATTTATTCCTAAATTGTAACTCTGGTATTATAGAGCTATTTTTAAAAAAATTAAGGGGACAGTTGTCATAAGACACATACTTTTACCCGCTCTAGCATACTTACTGCTACTTTTTATTTACTTTTAAGGACTTTTGATTGTTGCAGTCCTAGTCTGGATTCAAACCAGCATTACAGAAGAAATGTTCAATATCTCATTACTAGTGTTTTCCAGCTTTAATCATTTCCACAAATACATTTGTCCCTTTGCATTCATTCTTGGTTTGGCTTAATAGCATTTGACAATGAAAACCTGACTGAAGATGTGAAAAAAAAAAGTAAGTAACCATCATACAGGTTTTATTTATAGGCAAACAAAGGAAGAAAATTGAAGTGTGATTCTGAACTTTATCTGCAAAACAGAAACAAATACTCATGATCTGAGCCTCTGATTTACTGACAACACGTAAGAAAACTTGTTTTATATCATCAGCAAAACTTAAATGGCTTATTAATTGTACTTTCAATGATGGACCAAACAGTGAAATTGTATTTGTATATTTCTGTCTACGAAAAGACACTGGTGCTTTTAGGAAATACATGTTGAGTATGAGAGGCTGTTTTTATGAATTCCTTTTGAATAACAGCACCTGACATGGAAGCCATCTGTGCTTCCTGCTAAAGTTTTATCCAAAAGAGATTGGTATTTGCCTTCTAATGGCAAAGTTTCATTTAAGATTTTGGAAAAATAAAGGACTGGTAGGATAATTTTAAGAAACAGATAAGGTAGATTCTATCCAAAGATTTCACAATTATAGTGATGCTTTACCACTTTTTGTACCTCCAAAGATATTGCTGATAGATGCAAGTGAGCAACGAGACAGAATAATGAGGCCTGCTATAAACAAATATTCCAGATTTGCAACATGTAATTACTCTAAACAAATGGGTGCACATTGACTAGGATAAACTAATCTTTATGACCTTCGTTTTCTAGACCTTACCAGCCTATTCAGATAGGCAACTGTAAAAAACTTCTTATGCAACAAACTCCTAAGATCAATACAGCATTTAGCTCAAAGCCATTGTAGCACTGCAACTGCAGGAGCAACGTGCTGATGAACTCAAGTTTGCTAATCACTTGTCTAGCATCTCTCCATACCAGTTTGAGTCTATTTCTAATAGAAGTGGGTAAGCAAAGAAAGAGAGAATTGCAATCATCAATCCCAGAAAAGAAAAAGACTTGAATCAGAACTTTGGGATCAGCAGGAGACACAACTAATGCTGTAACTGCAAAGCTGTGTTTCTCAGATGGTAATGAGACACCTTAGAGACTTCAGGTACGTGAAGCCTGAAGGGTGAATCAAAGATAACCTGAAGCTTGCCATTAGCTGCATCGCTGTAAACCGCTGGTCATCAAAATCAATGTTTGTGGAGTATCTTTTAAAAAACTGTATAGAACTGAGACCAAATTATCATAGGCATTGTTTCTCCAGAACTGCACTGCAAGTAATTCCTTTACTCCAGATGCAATGCAAGCACAAAGGCTGTAGTAGAAAATGCACAGAAACTAAAATACTTATAGCTGCAGTACCATTTTTATATATCATGATAGTCAAGTTAATGTTAGATTTTTAATTAGAAGTGGTGTTTTCTGGAGAAGCATTTATTAGCTGCAGGAAATTAAAAGCAATTATGAGCAGGTAAAGAAAAATTATATAGAATGCTGAAACCCACAAATAACTACCAGTGACGAAAGCCTCCAACTCCTTTGTGCAAAAGCAGACATTCAGTGAGTTTCAAGAGACAAATGCTTCAGGTAAGTTTTTCTTTTCTTTTTAGGTGACAAAAGGACACCTTGACTCTTAATATGCATTCATTTCTTGGCTTCCTTGCTCAGTGTTATCAATAAGGTTGCCAATTTATAGAATCACAGAATGGTTAAAGCTGGAAGGGACCTTAAAGATCATTAAGTTCCAACCCCCTGTCATGGGCAGGGACACCTCTCACTAGACCAGGCTGTTCAAGGCCCCATCCAACCTGGCCTTGAACACTTCCAGGTAGGGGGCAGCCAATACCACTCTCTCAGGGCAACCTGTGCCAGGGCCTCACCACCCTCATAGTGAGGAATTTCTTCCTAACATCCAATCTAAATCTACCCCCTTCCAATTCAAAACCATTCCCCCTTGTCCTATCACTACATGCCCTTCTAAATAGTCCCTCCCCAGCTTTCCTGTAGGACCCCTTCAGGTACTGGAAGGCTGCTATATGATCTTCCCTGAGCCTTCTCTTCTCCAGGCTGAACCACCCCAACCCTCTCAGCCTGTCTTCATAGGAGAGGTGCCCCAGCCACCTAATTATCTTCGTGGCCTCCTACAGACAAACAGTTCCATGTCCTTCCTATGTTGGGGACTCCAGAACTGGACACAGTACTCCAGGTGGGGTTTCACAAGAGCAGAGTAGAGGGGGAGAATCATCTCCCTCAACTTGCTGGCCACTCTCTTTTTGATGCAGCCCTGGATTTGGTTGGCGTTCTGGGCTGCGAACAAGCATTGTCAGCTCACATCGAGCTTAAAAATTCTTTGGTAAAAATTTCTATCATGTTAAATTAGAACTTCCTAGTTCAATTGCAGCACTTATCTTATGGCAAAAAAATTCAACCTGACCATTCAATTCAGAAAATACTACACATTACAGACAGAAACAACACACAAACTTTCATCCCCTCAAATTTATCTGATAGAATGTTTGATCACCAGCTACCTATCAGATTAGATTTAGCAAGATATATGTAAATATTCATTAATAATATTCATCACTGCCTGCAACTGATATAAAAAGGACAGGTCACACAGCTATATAGTCTTCCATATGATTGACAGCTCTGTCCCTACATCACTTGTTCTGGTGAAGGATAAAGGGGCAATCAACCAATGGGACAAACAGAACTTGGAATAACATGGAGATTCCAGCCAGATCCCCAGGCTGGGTTGTTTCTGCTGCTGTTGTGGTAAGTGTTGTCAAATTTGCCAGCCCTCCAAGGCCCAAGGCTGCTCCTGATACAGCACCTGGCCCAGCCTCAGGCGGAGAAAAGGGCTAAATGCTCACCTGGGTCAAAGCTACAGACGTTTGTCAGCTCCAGGAGCCCTGACAGTCTGTACTAGCTGAAACACTGGATTGTGCTCCAAGAAAAGTGTAATTCAGATTTATGAGAAGACATTTCGTATCCAATATAATTGATTACCTACTGTAATGTGAACAGAACCTAATTTGTACTAATGAACCCTATGCATAATACAGCAAAGTGTTTAATAATATGGAGTCTGCAAAATGCCAGCCAGATGTCATTGATGGTGATAACCGCTTTCCCAGATGGCTATGTTTCCTCTCACTTTTTGCCGCCTTCAGGTTTGAGGAGATGGCATTTCGCACAGGACACAGCTCTGAGATTCTGTGGCTGTTAGTTTTGTGCCATCCCAGTCTGTGTACTATACCAAGACGCTATCCTATTACAGTTATTGTTATAGCACGGAAACGCTTGTCTGCTCTGGCAAATTTTGATAAATACAACATCAGATTAAAAATAATAAAATCCTACATGGAGAATCTAATAAAGATTGAAGCTAACACATCTCTCTGGGTCTTTTACAGAAGAAAAACAAGATTAAAACCCTTTAATTTTTAAAACATTCCAGTTATGGAATTTGTGTGGAAATGAAACACTTAGATGTTACACCAATAAAAGGTGCCTTAGTGGAGAAAACAAAAAAGGCTGCGTATTTTCAAAATTATTCCATTCATTTGCTTGATTTTTTTTCCCCTCACATACCAGGATCAGTGATAAAATTAACAAACTCGATTCTTTCATGCAAAACAGTAATCAGCATGAGGGCTCGCCATGAATTGCATACATTTATAATAGGAATGCTCTTTTGTATCCTATTTGTTAAAATTATAAAGCCTTTTCCTAAACGTCAGGGTGTACTGTAAAAGGACACGGAACTCTTCAAGCTATAAAATGAAGAGCTGAAATCCAGCTTTACATGCCTGAATGCAAGCCTAGATTCAAGTCAGTCAGAGCCTGTAACACAGATCAGCATGGTTATTTTGGTGGCTTCATTACCAAACACATTTACCTCTAAATCAATTTTTTTTCTCCACAGAAGACAGTCTGCACACATGCTTTCCTGTATAAGCAATCAATCCTAGTGAAAATTATACAGAGTAGGTTGTAAATAGATCTTCTCCTGATTTTGCAGGCTTCACCAAATTATAAAACTAAAACATAAAAAGAAAAACTCTAGGACTGGGTAGCAGATGAGGCATTGCTATTAATGAAGAGAAGACAAGTATTTAAACTGAGAAGGCATCTTGATGTTTTCTATGCAAACTGAATAGGAGAACATAATAGGAAAATAAAACAGCTATCAGACATGATAAATAGGAATACATCAACAGGCACTGTACGGAATTAGAATGGCGCAGCAAGAGAAACAAAGTCTTTAGAAGAATATACTAAAATTTTTACTTTGCATTATAATGTCATCTTAGAAACAGATGGCAAAATGCCACTAGAACAGGAATACATCAAGAAATAATAGTGTCAGCAGCTATATAAAGAGCTAAAAGATGCTTTAGACTACCTTGTATTTGTAAGGCCATGCTCTACAAAGTCTTAAAATAATTTCATCTATGCAAGCAAAATAAGCAAAGGCACTGCAAGCTCTTGCCTAGCTCACCAGTCACTTGTAAGGACTCAGATTTGGAAATCCAAGAGTGTGTTTTTAACATGTTATAAAGAGGCACTATTGTCATAGTTCATTATAAGCTATAAGCTGTTCAACACATGCCTAGGATTGCTTTTTAAGGTTATGACTAATCAGGAATTCATAGGAAGAGGTAAGTAGGGACTGATTTGGGAAAACATGCTTTAAATGTGAAGGCAATCACCAACGTTATTAATAATCCTTTGCGATCTCTAATGAGTTGAAAATGAACTACATGTGGGTCTATAGCACATAAGAATTTGGAATGCTTTATAAAAGACAATTTATACAACGCCGTAAGTCTCAAAACATTAAAATGAGTTCCTTGCATTCCAGGGTAAGCCCTAAATATTTACTGTGTAAGCAATAGCTCCTCGAGTCACATACAGTGGAATTCACTTACACCAAATGGGGAGAAGGAAGAAACAAGATGCTACAAAAAAGGAAGACAATGTGACGGCAAGCAGCTATATATGCTAAAGGAGTTATGTTTATTTAGACTGCATTTTGTGGGAAGATGGACTAAAGAAATTGAGGCAGGAAAGAAAAAAAGACAGAGGAGAGACAGACAGCTCCCAAAGCCGGCCTGCCTGGCACATCAAGGCTGTATAGACAGACGCCAGGTTAACTTTAAAGGCCGATTCTGGAATGCCTTGGGAACAAAGATGAACAATCTTCTAATTTCTATAACCAGGGCAGGTCTCCAAAAACTCCTATGCAGCACAGCAGAAGGACAAACTCTTTATATGCACATGCATTTTTGGTTTCTGTTTATTTTTTGCAACGTTGTTTGCAACTTTCAACAACCAAAAGTATTTCTAAGAAAGTCTGGGATAACCTTAAAGTTTGAGCTGTCTTCAAAATTAACTGAACCCATTACACAAAAAATCTCAAAAACCCCACTTAATATTGAGCTGCCCGTGCAACAAGTCCCTTGATTCTCAAGCTTTTATTGCAGTAGTGGGGTTTTACAAATTGGAGCATGGCTACGACCAACTGCCAGATGCACCAAAGATCAGTGTCACAGGCTGAGGATGAAGGGAAGCCAACAGCATCAGTCACAGCTATCTAGAAACTTATGTCTCGTCAGAGAACAAAAAAATTGGATTACTGGTAAGTGCAGGGAGAAAAAAAAAGTCAGACCAAGTGTATAATAAATTAATTTTAGTTGTTAACATTTTGCATTTGGTAGGTTTTTAAAAAACTACATATTTATATATTTGTATTTAAACCACCTACAAGTCCTTTAATTCACAGTTGCCTTCAGAAGGATGGATGTCAAACTGCAGGGGAATCTGCCAAAATGAAGGTAGAAGTGGTATTTTGCTGAGTATAGCAAATTGCATTTTCTGATAAATGACACAGTGGAACTCTCTAACTTAACCATTTTTCCATTTATGATATGGGGGTTCTTAGATCATTTGGGTAATAAAATACAGATTGTTGACTGGATCAGTTATTTTAAAGATATAGCACATGGAGAACATACATTTCAATTTATTCCCAGAGGCTGTAAAAGCAGCCATAAAGCAATCAGAAAGCAGGTGAAGAGCAACTTTTATCGCAGGATAAATGAATGATAATTAGGCAACAAAACAGGAGGCATAAGCAGCTGGAAACCTTTGTTTCCTTGTGCCATCAAGCCCTTAGGTTTGAAAATCCTGATGATAATACTGAAGAGTCTGGTTAAGTAACTATTAGCAGTGACATTGCCAAAGCCAGTATGTTCTATTTTGGCTATTTAAACCAGTCATTACATCCAGTAATGACTCAAGGCAATAAATACTAGGGGTTAGAGATTCAGAAGGAAAGTTCCATCTCACATTCAGAGTGAAGGTTCACATTGTGTCACAATATTGAAAATGGAAGGCATGTAGGTATTGAAACCCTTTCAGTATAACCACATGGACATTTTTTGTAGCCACCTCAATCTTGGTCAGCTGCTTGCAGCTCTTGTACCCCTTTCCTTCATTCTCAATGCCTGGCACACTCCCTGTACAAGTGGTGGAGTGCAACGTGTGGTACAAGTCAAAAAACAGGCACACTTCAGCCACTACCACATTCCCACCCGTTCTCCATCTCAGTAGCTGGCTGCCTGTACCATTCTCACCCCTGACCCATTCTCATCTCTGACGCCTGGGTGTTTGCATAAACATGCATCTTTGGAGCTATGTATCTATGGTCATCAGCAAGAAGCTGACATTTATCCAATCTCACTTCCATCTTTCATTTTATTGTGCATGCTAGGCTAAAGCAAAAGCAGGTCTTTTGAGTTCAACATCTTTAAACGTACACTACCCATCTCAAGCTAAGTTTCCACAGGAGACAGAAAACAAGAACACGTGACATTTCTAACACTCATAAAATAAATAAAAAAGAAAGAAGTTAACTTATTCCAGCAGATATTTGCAGTTCAGTCATGAACTAGAGAGAATTCAGGGAGATATTCAGACCTTTCGCACAAGAGCTGATCTAGCAATTGCTGTGTAATATATATATTGTGCTCCAGCACCACAGAGTTTTCACCTCCGTAGCTGCTACACTTGCTGTTTTCTGGTTTTGTTCTACTATACTCAACTGAATAGTTGCACTGAAAACCTTTGCTACCAGAGTATGTATGAAAGCAAACTTCTTCATGAGCTCTTTTGGAGGGATTCTTTCACTCAGCAGATAATTCTAGTTCTAGAGTTTCACTGCTACCTTAGATAACTTCACCGCAACTAATAGCCTTAAAGCCTAAAGCTATTTTTATTTTTAAAATAAAAATTCATTGCAGCATCCTTCCTTATTAACTTTTTTAAGGGGTAAAAAGATTTAACAGAGTGTTTCTAACAGTCAAGGCCACAAAGGTGAAAACACAGAGACCTTTCATCTTGCAATTCAGCCAAAATGTGGTACAATATGTTTAAGGTGTTGTAGCTGGACATAGAAGGCATTCTGGGGAACAATAGCTTTTGAAAAAGTAATTTGCACTGTATTTCACAAAATAATGAAGACATTTATTTGTGTTGATGTCTTCAACACCAAAGAACATGTCTTGCACATAATTGCATCCAACTCCTCTTCACCTTTTCTGTAATAACGGGCAATCATTTCTCCCTCACGTTTTGTATAGGTCTATTCTGCCTCTAAAAATCTCTGAATCTGTATTAAACAAACCAAATTAGAAAGTCTTGCATCATTACCATAAAAGACACTGGGTACTTGAAGTGCTGTGCCATGTATTGGTAACCAGCAAGGTGTTGATAATACAGAATTCTCAGAATCTTAAGGGTTGGAAGGGACCTCCAGAGATTGAGTTCAACCCCCCACCAAAGCAGGTTCCCTAGAACAGGTCACACAGGTAGGCATCCAGGTGGGTCTTGAATATCTCCACAGAAGGAGACTCCACAACGCCCCTGGGCAGCCTGTCCCAGGGCTCTGTCACCCTCACTGTGAAAAAGTTCTACATATTGGTGCAGAACTTCTGTGCTCCAATGTGTGGCCAATAGTCTTTGTCCTGTCCCCACAGACACACCAGTGTCACCGAGTGGTGCTGGCACACATCAAGGCTGTCTCTCCAATATTGTCCCTCACATTATCAGTAGCTGGGAGGGTGGACAAGATCTTGGGAAGGGACACAGCCAGGACAGCTGACCCAAACTGACCAGAGGGATATTCCATACCATATGATGTTCATACAGCAATAAGAGTTATTCAACATATTCACAAGTGATCAGGGAAAGAGTATGTAATAACGTAATAGATCTTGCAAATGAAGAAATGTTTCTGCTCTTTATATTACAATTACGTTATTTAAATCTTTGTGTATTAAAGTTTTTTTAAATCATGACTGTCACCTCACTAAAGAGCTACCAGAAGCAATATGACTTTACAATGCAATGACAGGTGAAAATTAATGAATACACACAGTCTAATTGCTTTGTGAAGAACCAACTTGTATTTTTCCATAAAAAGTGATGGACCCTTAACACATTTTTGAAATAAGAATCAAGAGTCATCAACTCACAATTTTAGTGGCTGTCAAGATGTCATACATTGTATTAGGCATTATGAGGAAAGGAATAGGGAATAAAACACAAAGCAGCATTAGGCTTCTAACCATGGTGTACCCACATCTCAAATACTACATATAGCTCGGGCCATTACCACTCAGAGATTACTGTGTAGAACAGCAGAGCACAGAAGAATGCAGAACAAAGAATTTGATCAGAGGAATGGAATGGATTTCATTGAGAGAAAACTACATGCAGTAATTTTAGAAAATAAGTGGCTGAAGAAATACGATAGAGGTCTATAAAACGATGAGTAGTATAGAGATAGTGAATAGGCAATGATTTTTCATTATTTGCCATTATTCAAGACGTAAGTGGTATAAAATGAAATTATGAACAAGCAGTCCAAAACAACCAAGAAGAAGGACTTTTTCTTCACAACTCGTAATTAAATCATACAGCTCATTACCCTGGCATGATGCTCCTGCCAAGAGTATAAATTTTTTCAAAAGGAATTAGATAAATTCCTGGAGGGAGCGTCCACCCTCAAAACACTAGAAGCAACTACTCCATATATTACTGGAGTTGAGAGAATATAATGTAAAAGACCCAATCTGCAGATACAGCTAGAGATGTGCCACATCCTATCATCTGCTGTTGTCAACACTGGAGACAGGATGCTGTGCTACACCTGGGTTAACCCACTGATGAGATCTTATGCTTTCCCCAAGTAATCCTATAATCACATGGCAGGCGCTCAAGTCTCTTGTCATATAAAAAGTAGGGTAGGGAAAGTAAGGGAGCCTTATAGCAATATGATTGATTTCTATGACTCTTAGACTTAGATTGTCCTACTTACACAAAGAACACAATTTTTGCTCAGTTATGTCACCTTTCCAAAAAATACAATGCCACCAATCTGCTAAAATACAGAAGATTCTTCAACAGCCTTCAAGTTCATGAGTAGTTTGAGATGTAACCTAAAACATCTTTTAAATTTAAATTAAATCTTTGCATCAAGTACCTTAATTTTAATGCTGTGTTTCTGGCAACTTGAATGGAACACTGTAAAAACTAAAAAAAGGGTTCCAATAACATAAAAATCCCAATGCTCTTCTTTCATACCACTTCATACATAAACCCATAAAAATTCATAAAAACCTCCGTATTTTTGGAAATTAGCTAATACTTGAGCAATAAAAGAACCAAACAGTTCAATTACTGAGAATATTATGACACCTATCCTCTATTATTACAAAAGACAGTCCATCACTCAGTGTTACTATGTTAAGCTTCAGAGAGATGACTCTCCCAAAAGGATTGTCTCAGCTTGCAGCAGGACGGTTCTTGTTCTGATGAAGAGTACAGAAGCAGACCATCTACGCACTAACAGGAAAAAACCCTACTAATCATACAAGACCATAAAATAACTCACTACTGTTACAGACCAGAAGCCTAGATTGCAGAGTTATCAATATCAAGAAAAATCCAGCACAGGGTGAAATTGATGGATCTATAACCAACAATATTTCAATCAGTTTTAGCTTCTGCTGCCACACCAATAAACTCCTCCCAAAACATCAGCTGCAGGACTGTTCTGCATCTAATGATACTGAATCATAAGTAGAAGGAAAGGCCTACTGGCCTGTCAACTGCTGCCATCTGAACGAACAGAGAAGGAAAAAGAAACGTGAGAGAAAAAAGAAACAAAAGGTGTTTTCTTCAATGAGATGTCTGGATCTCTGTATCACTTTTCCTTAGAGGCTTTCATTACAATGACCCATTTTATTGATAGCAAATCTTGGGAGCTCAGGAAATGTAGATTAATTCTGGGAATTGCCTTGTCTCGGACTTCTTGTTCTATTTTCTCTCCTGTTCCCCCATATTTCTAGTCAACTACTTCAGTGTTTCTGTCAATGACAAAAAGATTAAAGTAAACTCGAGTGCCTATTTTCCAAATTCACTTTGATTCCAGAGGATAGGGAGTCCTCCCAGAAAAAGAAATCTAACAGATTGATTAACATTCTTATTCATTAACTGACTGATTGTTCCAACAAAGAAAAGATTTATACTATCATCATGTATTCCCTGCAGTTAGCCTGCTGTCAAGCAAACTAACCAAGATTAAGAAAATGTGCATAAAATCTAGTTAACATTCACCCAAGAATAAGACTGAGATTAACAAAAGAAACCCAATGATATCACTGATTCCCGATGCACTCTAATTCTATATTATCTAAGACTTCAAGCACACCCTTTAACAGCTTTATTGCTTCTTATTTTAGCTCAATGCTGGCAACAAATTAAATTCACACATGGTAAATTCAACATGGGATATTAAGTAAGAGAAGTGCATAGAAAGTCTAATTAGGCATTTTAAAAATAATTTTAGATGTGCTTTTATGATCAAACAATGCGGCATAAAACAAATATTTAAAACTTTTCTTAAAACATAACTACTCTGATAAGCATAATTTGGAAATCTGTAATGAATTCACCTCAATTAGCCTTTAATTAAATAGCTCATTAAAAACTGATTTGAATATTGCTCAAGAAGAAATCCTTGTTCAACTGTTACAACTGAATAGGAAGTCAATGAAGGTAAGGTTAAATATGTGTTTTGGAACAGTCTGAAAGTCATATTTGTTACAGGGGGAAAAAAAGCTCTCAACTTCTTATGACACCCAATGCAAGATATACTGAACACATGGCAGGTAAGCCCTGGAAAATTGAAGGGTTGCTTTGCTCTGTTTTAGTTCTGCTCAGAAGGAAAACAGAACTAGCAATGAACTAATCCATCTTGCGTATGTGTCAGCTGACTTCAACACAGCTTCCTACCAACTCTGGTCTAGCCTGTACTTTCAGAAAAACAATGGTTAATTTTAAATTCTTTTTTCAGTGGAAATGTCACCTAACTCACCTAACAAGTTCCCATACACAAGTGCATGGAGATATTTAAAAGAGCAAGCACACATTCAGGGGTAGTTGAAAAATATTACATCACATTTAATGTGACTTACATACAATAGCCATCATGGCTTAAGGATAGGAGGAAGGAAATTTTAGGGCAAAGGTACTTTTTTTTTCTATTAAACTAATTGATCAGATCAGCAGAAAAAATCCCTTAATTGCCTACATGCTACTTCAGTTGGTCTAACAAAAGACTTTTTTCCTCTCTATGACCTTCACTTCAGATACAGCTCAAGGTTTTACACTGTTCCAAGGTCAGGTTAACAGTAAAACTCAAGTTAGCTTTAAGTGGAACAGAATCAAGACACGGAGAGGGACACAAAGGAGTAGAGCCAGGCTGGAGGTAGGAAAGATAAAAACCATTAAAGTCACATATAAAGATATAAGTGTACAGCATGAAAGCACATTTTTTTCCCTTCAGTGAGAAGGAAACTAACACAGGGACAAGATTGTGTCACATTGGCACGGCCTCATGTTGAGAGTGACGTTTTGTTGCATTACCTGGATGAGGCCAGTGAACAGTTGGACCTTAAGTTGTCTAAATCTAAGCCACATTCTGTCATTCATGTATGTTGCAAAGTGTACAGAGCCAAAAAAATAAATAAAAAAATCAATCATTCTCATGCACAGAAAAATAGCTTAGGAGCGGTTTTTGCCTGTAAGGTCCTGCATGGTGGCTTTCAGCAGTCTTTACTTCCCACTGTACTGCTGTGCTCCTACAGAAAGGTCAGGAAGAGACTAGCCTCAAAACAAGAGTTGACAGCAATTCAAACTCTTCACTTGAGTGAAGCAGCAGCATTATTAGCATATAAATCCAATACAATGCAAGAGTAAACACTAATAATATTGTTGCAAATATTAATAATTTAAATCCAATAGAACAAGCATCTCAAGAATGCATACATATGTTATGAACACCACTAATTCAGCTGAGTCTAAAAATATTTTTTTGAATTATTTTGTTTTGTTCCATCAATGATTAATACATATGGATAGATACTTAACAACTTATTCATATGGAAATAAGTGGTGACATTCCAGGCCCTCTAAGCAATCAATAACTTCTAACCAACATGTGCACTTTCTTCTTTGTGTATGAGAATTCACAAAGGCTCTCGGAGGCTAGGGAAACAAATGTATTATAGTAACTATCAAAGAGCATTAAGCACAAACATATCACCTCTGACTCAGAAAATCCATGGATCCTAGAGGGCTCATGAAAAAAGCCAAGGAAGTGCCAATGTTTTACTCTCATTCTACTCCCTGTAACTCTCCTGATCACTGTAGACAGAAATAACAGTCTGATAAAGCACAGTGGTCTCATTTGCTGTTGGGAATTAAAGGTTGAATACTGTATTTGAGCAGAAATAAACATAATCAATTGACAACATGGCACACTAAACCATCCCCTACATGAAGGGCTCTACACACTTCTTGCATCCACAGGAAATAGTACTAAAGCTCCAGCTCAGTGCATGAGCAAACCTGTCTTCACTGTATGCTCTTGCCATGAAAGACACTCGCACAGATGGCTCTTGTTGTTTCATTCCAGAAAATGAGCAAAAATGCCTTCAAAAGACGATCCTTCCTTCTCTTCTGTCAAGGTCAAGATCTGCATAAACAATATATCACACTGCTTGCAAAACTCACCTTCCCTGTCCTCCTCTCTTTTCCCTGTCCACTGCATAGGGGGTATATCCAAGAACATGCAGAAGCCCTTGCAGGCAGCACTGTTCCACAGCAATTGAAACTTTACAGTACAACAATCACAGATGTCACTCCCCCACATCCCCCACTCTCCCTTCCATCCCCCCAGGAATTAATTACTTTAATTTTGTATTTATTTGATATTTTCCTCTTTTAAAAAAGGCCTTCAGGTAGATATCTCAACAACTTACACTGGAAATAGGAAGAGGATTGTTAATATTAGAAAGCTACCTGCCATCTGGATAAGCTCAACAGAATAAGACGTAAAGTTGAGAAAGAAATTCACAGTGCTTTATCATGAGATTGAGCTCAGTCACTCAGACATAGCCACAGATTTCGTTACCTTCTGATCACTTCACGAATCACATTACCATAAATCGCTGAAATTTCATCAACACTGAAACACCTTATGAAAAGTAATACAAAGCACAGGTCAGCTAAACCGATTCTGAGGACTATTACTTTTCCCAGTTATAAAAACTTCAGATTACAACGTGCCCTTCTCTGCATGCACTTCAGATAGAGGCGGCAGTTACATGACTAAAGAACACCACCATTGACTACAATGAACATCTTTGAAATTGTATACATGCTTAATTAGGTATTTTAATTCATATTTCATTCTACTTGCAGTTCTGAAGAGCTGCATTCAGCTGTGCTGACAGAAAAATCATTCTGAGAAGCTTTTTAACATGCAGACACATACATCCCTCCCCCAAAGTCCCCACACTCAATAAAAAGCTAAAGAGTTTGAGGGGGGGAAAGGGTGGAGAAAAAGAAAAAAATAAATAAATCACAGAATGGAAATTACTTTAAGACAAAAATGGAGAAGCAGAGGAATATTCTTGACTCTTCAATGCCATAGAACAAAATACAGTAATCTTTGTTGGTGACCTTAAGAGTGAACGAGCAAGATGACAATCAAAATATCTGATAAAGCAGAAAGGCATAGATCAATAACCAGACACCATGAGAGAATCTATATTAACCTTAGGAACAGAGACAAAACCTCTATCCACAGCTCTCCAAACACAAATCTACAGGAGGAAAAAAGGAAAAAAACCCCACCCAGCAAGTTTCAGTAGTCTAAAATCTACTGTATCTTTCCTTTTCAAAATTCTGAACAATAATCAGTTTGAAAATATTTTAAATATATAAATTAGTTTTCATTTATCACATGTTCTTTTCAACTAACACACTCAAACACATTGTCCTGGTTTCAGTCAGGATAGAGTTAACTTCATTTGTAGCAGCTGATGGGATGCTGTGTTTGGGAGTTAAAATGAAAGCAATGCTGATAACACCCTGATGTTCTTAGTTGCAGTCAGACAGTCAAGGACTTTCTCAGCTTCTTCGTATTTCTCTATTCATGAGAAAGGAGGGGCGAAGCCAGGACAGGTGACCCAGATGGGCCAAAGAGAGTATTCCATGCCAATTACGCCCTGCCCAGGATAACGGGGGGCTGAGGGGAGGAAGAAGAGGGGCGGTGGTGGGACGCGTGCTTCTTGGGGGGATGGTCGGTTCCGGGACAGCTCTGGGTGGTCCGGCCTGAGTTGTGTGGGTCGGGGAGAAACCGCATTGGGGATCAAGAGTTTCATATTCTTTTGCTCTAAAGTCCTGTTAGCATTGGTATATTTTATCTTTCTGTTATCTTAGTAAACTATCCTTATCCCAACCCACGGGCCTCTTAGTTTCTTGGTTTTGGAGTTATTTGCCCCTTCCTTTTCCCTTCCCTTGTTTCCCCCTTTTTCCCTCTTCCCCTGCTCTTTTACTTTAAGGAGCAGGCAGCTGCGTGGATCTCGGCCCACAGCCGGGGTGAAACCACGACACACATCTTGCTGCTCTGCTTACATAGCATGACCATTTGACTCCACACTTCCCCAAAAACATCTTTTACTGTCACAGCTTGGTCCATGATGATTTTGGATAGTTTAGTTTTCCATTCAGGTGCTCTAAACCCTGAACAGGAATAGCAGCTTCCGCAAGGGAAGATGCTTTCAGGACTGTGTTTCACTTCAATCTTCTGTCTGTTTTGTGAGTGAGCCCATGCCCAGAATAGAAGCTGGTATGGGCTGGGTGGTGTTTGGGATGGGACAGTAGCTGTAAGGCTAGAAAAAGCAGGTAGGAAAAAAAATTAAAAAAAAAAGAAAAAGATGGGGAATGATTTCAGGTTGGGGTAGAATTCAGGAGGCTGCTAAACACAGGCAAGGGCACACACCATGGGGCAGAATTTCTTTCTGCTGCCATTTCTTAGTGTCTGACAGGCAGGAGAAAAACCACCACCCCACAACTAGATCTATTTGCTTTATGTGGCAATGTTGTTACATTTCTGGATTAATAAAGCAGCCAATATCTCTTTAGCAGTACAAACTGGTGTGGGTCCTGGACTGTCTCTTCTTTACAAGCCAGCTCTGCTTCAAAGGAAAAGTTAACAAGGAGCAGTAAGACAGTCTAAGTAGAAGTTGTGCCCATCATTAAGAAAAAGTAGTGAGCATTTTAGGAGAAGATGTATAACTGGACTGGGAACTCACTAAAGGTTATGAGTTCTCCTGCGATTTCTGATAATATACTACATGTACAGCTCAAGAAGCGACCTAAGTGACACAAAATATAATTTGATGGATAGAGAGGAACATACAAGGAGCGTGCTCCATGGTTGTAAGTTTCCTATTACAGGAGAAATCATGCATAAGCTCCCTATTATCACCACTTTCCTCTGTTAAGAAAAGGCACCTTCCATTTATGTCTGTTAAGGGCAAGATCCAAGAAGTCCAGGCTTCATTATTCCAATACTACTTTACAATTTTATACGTGCTTCTAGGATAGGAAACTGACTTTCCCAAAATACAGACAGAAGTGAACTGCATTCTTCTGAACAACTGTGAGGAAATGCTACACTGATCTGTACAATTCCTTCAACCATTTCAGAACAAAATCCAAATTGTGCTTCCATCAGTGGTTCTGTGGTGATGCTAGAGTGTGGTTTCCTTCTGCACTCTTATTTTTCATGTTACCATAAGTGCACTGAAATATATATAGCATTATATAGCTATAGAACACTGAAAATAAAGGCTCATATTCAGGCATTTCTGGCTGAATTTATTAGTGGGAGCACTGAAATTCCTTGCTAATATCTTCTTTTATAAATATTGTTCATCCAGACTTGAGGTTTTTTTTTTCTTTTAGTCTTCATGTAAATCAGAAGAAAGATGAAGCATCCAATAACTACTATTCCTGATATTAATCAGAACTAAGTGACACCCACAAAACCTGAAACAAAGTTGTGTCCTTGCACGGATTAGTGAAATTTCATTGGCATGAGTGGGGGTATGGTACTGATATTTGAGCTCAGAATTTGGTCAACTTTTTCAGAGCAGTGCAAATAAGCCTGTTTTTTATGAAGCTTGTATAGATGAGGCAGTTGCCATTTTGCGAAGCCAAAAAAAATAAAAATCAATGCTATGGAACAAACAGCAACTTGCACGTTCTCTAGTTATTGATGTTTTATACCTCTCCTCTTTTCTCCTCCTTTTGAAATTGCTCCCACTTGCATCATAATATTCTTCACGACACAAAAAATTATACTTTTCCCCAAAGTTCTGTTTAGTAGGAAACACCTCCAACAGTTCTTCAGTTTTGAAGAAAAAACAGTGCCTAACTGACACATCTTGGTTAAAATATGTCATGATCAAAGATTAAGTCCTCATCATGTAAAAAGCAGTTCTTTGTAAGATGCTTAAGAGGATAAAACTTTTTGTGTGACAGATGTCACAATAAAACAAAGTAAAACTGTAGGATCCAGGAAAATATAAGTGTCTTTTATTCTACTAGTCACTCATGATAAATGGAGGGAGGAAAGGGAAATAACTTATATGCATTTATCTTGACACATCAGTTTTGGTGCATACAACACTTTACTCAAATTTTTTAAAAATAAAAAGAATCTTATCAGGCCTGTATCAAATGGATTTGTCAATGCTTCATTGAGTTATATTACAAATTACTGTTGCATATTAACATGTCTCTTGAGATTTACTTGTGCATCTGCAAGTCTCAAGAAGTAAAATATTTTCCTCTCATAATCATTCAACTGATGGCACAACAATATTTCTGCTGCACTACACTACCCCAAACTTTCACTGTCTAACACTACACCAATATCAGTTTTCATATCACCACAGTAAGGCTACTGAGATTAAAAACAAGGTGAGAGAATGGAAGTGTCATCAGCTGAGGACAGCCTTGAAGGATTCCCTGCTCCTTCCTTGTGCACATCCCACCGCCATTCTCTGTTCTACCCCTCTTGCCTCCAGCAGTGTCAGATGCTTGGAGGAGTGACAGATGCAACACTTGGCCAAGACCAGACACCTTTTGTGTTTTCAAAATCTTGAGAGCCTTGGACTGAGTAAGTTTACAGAGACACAAACAAAATGTATGTTCAGTAGGCAGGCAGACTGCCACAGAATGGCCATTAGACAAGCGCAGGTCAGGCAGTCTGCCAGGCTTCAGAGATTCAGCTCTGCTTTCTTGACATACAGGTGCAAGCTTTAGATAACTTACAAAGTTCATTTCTAACACACAAAATTATAGTTAAACCAATACTACCCAAATCCACACCTGTTATATCATCTGTGTGCAAAAAAAGCCAAATTTACTATTAAATTCCAAACTATAGACTTTAAGCCCTTTTATATATGTTTTTGTAAGATTAGGTTAAAAAGTTCCAGTAATAACAACAAAAGCATGATTCCAGTGCAATACATTAACAATACTCCTGCCTAGTATTTTAAAACCTAGGTTCTTATTTGCCTATCTTTCAGTTTTGCAGAATAAAGCATCACAGTATTCTTATATCTCCATTGATATAATGGAACCACTGGTATTCCCCATTTTCCAGAAAGATGCAAGATACTCTCTTATCAGACAAAATATCCTGAGCTTTCTCCTACATACATCAGCATGCAAATGTGACACCTTAAGAATATTCAACTGGTTTCTCACTACCCAACCCCTGAGAAGAAAACTTTCAGTCCAAATACTAAGATAATATTAAATTTTACTAAGAAATTACAAAACCCCTTTAAACCTAGCTCAAGTTAATATGGTTTGTTGCCACTACAGAATGAGAGAAATTTCCATTTATTGCACATGCACATTTTTAGCTGTATTTTTGTATTTCTTCACATAAACACAAGGTGACTTTCCTGTTCACCCAATGGTACCTTTCTTCTTTGTATTCAGTAGTTACACGTGTGCAACAGGATCTCAGGAAATTACTTGCAGAACAGGGGATGAGACAAGGGTCTACAGACAGAGGACCCTGCCCCATCAGGAATCACATAATAGCTACTTTTCAGACTGCTCCACTAGAGTATGTCAGTCTACAAAGCCTCTAACACATCCTACAACAGCACAGTCAGCTTTAGTTATAAGATGCACACAAGAAGGCTGAAAGCAATAGGAGATTGCATTAGTTACTCTGTAATCTCACGGAAAATGATGCTGAGCCAAAGCTCAGACCTCACAAAATTAGAATTTATTTTTTTTTAATCATGAAAAATGTACTTTTATGGACAGCTCTACCAGCAGTTTTGTCATGTTACACGAGATCTCCCATCAAGTCTAAAAGTCCAGATGTATATTTTTAAACAACATTTCTAAAAAGCAAGAGAAGTGGTGTTCATTTTCAAGCCTATTCCTATTAGCTGCCACCTTTTAATTCATCTCTCTATGATAAATAGTAAGTGTTTATTTCAAGTGTCTTCTCATTCCTAGCTCAAGAACGTGAACAGTGAACTTGACAGGGACAGGGAATACATCACTGAAGGTCTTAGATAGCATTTGCTTTCCTATGAGACACCTAAAATTATGTCGTTCACAGACAGGTGACACGCAAACAGATCCAGGCTCGCCTCAGATTTGGGAAAAAAAACAACTAGTCTTTAGGCTGAGATTCAGATCATAAGTTCCAGTGTAAATTTTAATAATAAAACACCTTTAAAACCATGCCAAAAACTGTGTAGATCCACTACTGAAGCGCAAGCATATGCAGGTTGAATACAGCTTGTATTCATCTATAGTTTAGGACAGGAAAAAAACCCTGTCACTCTGAAGGACAAATTTTTGAGAAGTCAGAATTTAAGAAGTATGATTATTTTCTTTCTGCTAAAATTCTTTAAGTCATGAATATACAAGGCGGCCTGTCTTTAGAAAAACTAACCAAACAACTACCCAAACCCTCTTTTCTCAGTATACAATTGACCTTCTGAATATAAAAGAAGCGTTTTCTGGTTTTCAGCAGTTGAACAGCCTTTTTTTCCCATACCACTCACTGAGACCTTTCCTGTGTTTTGAATGCCCCGAAACGCAGCCTTGGTCAGCTTCACCATTTCAGTGATTTACATGTATTTCATTTCCTGATGTGCTTTATCCCTAGTGCTCATCGGAGGTGAGGCAAGACAGATATGCAATAGCTTCTCTCTTTCCAAATGTTGCTAGTGATTAACTGGAGGATTAGATTTCTGTTTCTGTAGCAATTTCATTTTAAAAATCTATCTGTATGTTCAGACCCCATGGTTAGGAAATTGTTTTACTTGCTAGGAAACAGATGTGGAAAGAGAACATTGACAACCCACTTACTTTATTAACATTAATGAGGCACGTACATTGCAGCTACATTCCTCAGGTACAGCTAAACTGCATTTTTCACTGAATTTTATAGATCAGAAAATTAAACAACACTTTGTGCTTTCTTAACTTCAGCCAAAGACAGAGCAGCCTCAGAGCTCCCAGCATTTGACAAGCTGCTGCAAAGCAGGGCTCAGTGGACATTCAAAGCCTTGTCAGAATCCCCCTTCTCAGTTTGTTTCAAATTGGCCCAGGACAGTCTCAAGAATTATTCCACCAGCATGGCAGTATTTCCCTCCAGTACATCCTCATCCCAACATGACAAAGAACAAAAGCAGCACACCACTTGGCTTGGAGTATCTGAGAAACACATGAAATGGTCTTCAGCAGTGCCACAAGCTCATCCAAGACTTCATTCAGCAGTTGGGGGTTTAAAGCAAGACTCTCCTGGATTTGTACCCCTTTGCAAGAATCCATATATAATTTCGATATAGCCAAAGGAAAACATCTTCATAAAATTAACTGCAATAATCAGACACTTCAAACCTAGTGAAATGCTTTTCCATATCTTACCTTTAAAATCACCAGTATTTCAAACCAGACAAGACATTCCTTTCCATTCTTCAAAGCAGGCTGTTTCACCTCCACTGCCACACAGGAAAATTTTACAGGAACATACATGTCAGAATAGTCACAGTTATTAACACTATATAGCATTCCATGTAAGAAAAACATCCCTCAAATCCAGGACAACTTTATGTAAAATCAGAATGGTTTCCCTGAAATCCTTACTGTGTGAGGTTACATTCATAGGCAGGACCTCAATGATGATTTGATAACTGCTAACATACCAAACTAGCTTTGCCAGTAGTTTGAAAGCAACTGTTACAAGATCTATTTATTTTTTTAAATGGGTCATAATGCAACACAACCAGATTTCATAAACAAGCAAATTTTTGAAACAGGGCACACTTCCCTTACTGAGAAGGGCACAGTATCATTATGTCAGAGAGTCTCCTGTGATGGAAGTCAGATGTAAGTAATATAAAGCAACTGACAGACAGAAAAAATACACTTTTCTGCATAGAACATACACAAACTTATATATTATATAAATAAATAATAGAAAGCGATCTTGGTGAATTATATATGTAATGTGAAATTAGAAATATGAATCAACATTTAATAAGCCTTAGATATCTTTTCCCAAACAGCTGATAAACATTCTCCTCTCCTTCCCTCACACAAAAGCATTAAGCTTGAAGAGAGTAAAATATTTTTGGGCACTTGGTGGTTTGATCAAAATCTCCTGAAAGGTTCTCTTGTGTCTCCTCCATTTCCTGTACTTTACATCCAGCACAACAACAAAAAAAAATGTTCTGTTGTTTCAGCTGGCAATAGTTTTACAGCCTTGCCATAAATTCTGTGCAAACTTTGAGAAACTACTCTTTCCTTCAGCATGCCACAGTCATCAACCATCTTTTGTGTTTGTCAAAGTGTCTTATCCTATCTAATAATAAATAACAGCAGTATTATCATAGAGTCATACAATAGTTAATGCTGAAAATAAATCTGAGAAAATAAGAATCCAACATAGAGTTTATAGGCCAGGGATTAAGCATAATGAAAACTAAGTATCATATTACCTACAAAATATGATGGTTTGGGGGCCATCCAAATGAAAATATCTCTAGGTTCTCTGACTATGGAAACAAAAACTGGCTCAAAACAGGCCCATTTTATTCAGAGGATGGGTCGTGGGTGCAGATATCCAGGTGTAGGCCCACGTAGCAGCCAAAAACTACAGAGCGGGGTACAGACATTCTGACTCTCTGCCATTCAACACCAGATCCCAAATATAATGGGAAACAACTACACCACTGGCCCCCTGAGCATGCAGGCAACAGAAAGGATTCTTTTACACGCTTTTGTCCCTGCATGCTTTTAAATTAAGACCCGTGACACAAAATATTTAAGTATTTTGCACTATCATCTTCATTTTACCCCCACTTCCCCATTAAGTCACTCAGAAATCTCCATTAGAGCCATTCCATATATTACTGCTTCTCTTTTAGTCCCACCAGACTTTTTCTTTGGACCACACAGCTGCAGCTCTTAGATGAAGCTCAGTTATAATGTTGTTTTATCTACAAGCTACAAAAAATCAAGGAAAGCAAAATACAGCATCATTTCCTAGAAAAGTATTATAGTCAAATAACCTGCAGAGACACGGGAAAATGCAATACATTCTCTGTCAGGTAATTTGGGATTTGAAAGGGAGTGTTGATATAATTCTTATGATAGTGTTATCTCCAATTTTTTAAAATGGAACTTGATAAATACAGTAAAACTTTCTGTGATGTGATAGGAAAATACAAGGGCACCAGACCTCATACCTACCTCATAACCCCCAAATGTTCTATTCTCTGGTTTTATGGTTTTTTTAATTTATCATCTTTAACTGGT
This sequence comes from Hypotaenidia okinawae, assembly GCA_027925045.1. NCBI lineage: Eukaryota > Metazoa > Chordata > Aves > Gruiformes > Rallidae > Hypotaenidia > Hypotaenidia okinawae. Next base: position 12,976,860 of record BSDF01000013.1, on the reverse strand, counting down.
CACCTTAGAAATAGCCTAGAAAAATGCTTCCAAATCAATGCTCAGGCAAGAAAGAAAAGCAAACAAACAGAAAAACCCAACTGGTTGGAAGAGGCTGTGCTTTGGAAATCTATTATGATCTCCACTGTTGATAAAACTACCAATGCCAGGAGATCATACATTATGGGAAAAACCTTCTCATAATTTCGAATGCACACATTTAGCTATATTCTAAGATTTAAAGCAAGCAATGCTAATGATTTAAAACTTTAAGCAACTTTAAAATACTCTGTTTTAGCCAAAGTCTAGGGATTTTTTCAGAAACATGTATTAGAGATTTGAGATTTTTGTCTCAAATTGCAAAATAACACATAAGCACATGCCCATAACAGGACAAAAATAATCATAATCATGCAATAAATTTGAAAAGCCAAAAGAGAGGCAGCTGTTTCTGCTAAGATAATACAGCCTCCAAATCTTCAGACAACTTCAGGTTCATAATTTTAACTAATTAAAAGACGCAGAGAAAGTTTACTCACAAAATAATGTACAAACAGCAAGATCAAAATAGATAAGATAAAATGCCTTTTTACTTCTAACTACATATTAATAACATACTGCATTGCAAAATATCCCCTGCCCTTGTTATTAAACAGCAACAATATATGGAAAACTGAAAGAAGGAAGACATAAAGACTAAAATTAAAGAGGGAATGTCGGGCTCCAACAGACTACACTGGTAACTGCAGCAGTTCTTCAGTGTAGAGAGAAGGTTATTTGGGCTGTTAGGATAGCGCCATCAAGTTCAAACCTTTTGAGACAGGGTTCCCTCTGAGCAGAGATGCAGCAGCTCTGCTATGGGATCTGTAGCCAGTCTTTGGAACAACCCCAAATAACCCAACAGCTTCTTACATTGATTTTGGCTACCAAAATTGTCATCCTCTTAGCGTTTAACCAGAGAGGTCTCCAAATGCAACCAAAACCTTCCAAAAATTGCCAAGTACAAGCAAACATCTTTCACCCTAATTAAAGTCGGTAATGACAAACGCATGAAGCACAACTTTGTGGAGTAATATAGTGAATAAATTTGAGTACTGTGCTTCGCTTTCCAGATAACTGCAGTGCCAGACAAAGTGTGGCTGGCATTCTTATGACTTGGCTTTGAAAATTATTTCCTTTGATTTCTACTCTCCATCTATCAAGAAAGACAGCACCTTTTTATTCTCTTGCCCCTAATACAGCAGGCTATCCCTGCCAGAGTACTTGTTGCATGACTACATATTTGCACAGTTACATGCCTAGTGTGCAAAAAGGAGTTTCAGACCATGTAGTTTTATACTAACTATACAGAACAGTTAGCTATATAATAACACATGCTTTAAGAAAGACTTTGAAGAGAAAATCATACATTTCAACACACAAATTAATGTCTTCCTTATAAGATAACTGTCCAAATTACCAAATGAGATCAGTACGACAAAATAAGCTTGAAGCTCTTCTAAGGTGAACAACAATGAAATCTGACAGGTTTGTGGGTTGGTTTGTTTACCATGTATTCATTGTCATTTAGCTAATAATCCTTACAAATAAATCCTTCCAGGACTTAAAAAGCAGAGCTCTTGTAGCTTCACTGTTAGCATCTCTGTAGTCTTTTAGTATGACACTGAAGTTCCGTCAGGAAACAACTCTTAACAGGCTTTACCTGATGAGAGCAATAATTTAATTGAACTTGAACTTCCCAAGTTTCTGCCATTTCTTCCAAAATGCTGGCAAGTTTGTGTTATGAGATACTCAGAACTGCACAAAGTGTTTTCAAGAACACTTAGACTTAAATACAAAAAGAGATCTTTGCTCCTTAAAAAAAGAAAAACCCAAACAGAAACACAGTACAATAAAAATTCATCTTTCAGTCCAGACATCTGCTGTGCACAGAAGCTCTAGAAAGATCACACACATCCAAACACAGAGAAAAGTCACTGTGTGACACTCACTCTTGGTAGCAGTGTCTGTTCATGAACAAGGCCAAAGTTATTGAGGGACTAAATAATCATATTTGATAAGCCTTCAAATACTCTGTGTGCCATTACTCAAGCATTGGCAGAAGAAAGAGTGGCAAGCTAAAAAAAGGCACTATATTAACAAAAGTTTATAGAGAAATGTTACATTGATGAAGATGAGAACACAGAAAAAGAGATGTATTAATTATTTAGGTAAATGAACAGTTACTAAAAAAAGTCAATTAATTCTAGAAATATTTCTATTGTTTTACAAATTTTATTTTTAGGCTACAGGATTGCTTTCGTGTGACATGAACGCCATTACTTGCTGCAAATAATACAAGATTGAATGAACAGTCCAAAATGGCATTGCACAACTAGGAAATTCAAATTTTGAATTTGACAGAGAAAAACCCTCTCATCTTTCTTACGTTCCTCAGTCTCTTACTTTGCATTTTTTCCTCTGCGTTTTGGTGCATGAGAGTGGGTGTGTGTATATAAACTCATTGACTCCCAATGGCTAAGCCAAACTCTTTACAACCAGTACACAATTAACAGACACTATCTGGACTAAAAAATGCTGACCTGTATCTTACAAGTGCCTGTATCTTACAAGTGCTGACCTGTATCTTACACACACCTTCACCTAAAGTGAAACCATTTATGACAAGGACAAACAGAAAATCCATCCTAGTCTGTCAGGTGACACTATTCTAGGAAGACCATAGCAAAAATCTAGTTGAGCTACTTCAGCAACCTCAAATGAGTTCTGTTGTGAGATTCAGGATACGCAGAGATTTGATACGATGCAAGGGCTGCAATCGCAGTTAAACAGAAAGCATACTGTTTGACAAGGGCTCCTATAGCAACTGTCCCATTTGACGCTATCCTGTGTATTTACAAATCATGCAACAGCCTGTTTATTATGCATATATATGCTTGGAAAAAGCCTAAATCAAACTCAAATGTTCTGCTGGTGTAAGTTTGTGTAACTTCATGAATCTCTGTTGGAACATATCGCTACAATCCATGTTTTGTTTCCTCCACAAATTAGCCTAAAATGCACAGGCTTCAAAGGATGTAGATGACTTGTTCATTTCTGAGTGAGAGTGAACAATATGCAGCCCCTTGGCTGTAAAAATGAGTGATACAGCATGTGTGCACGTGAAACAGTTCTCCATGAAAGAGGCTCTTTGTGTTGAGACGATTAAATGATTAATGGTCACAGAACTGTGATACGGATCACTAACAGCTATTCGGGATGTGTTTTAAATCAGTAAGAAAGTTGTTCACACTTTTAGCACCATAGTGTAAATCAGGGCTGGTTTTCAAAAGCTCTTTCCTAAGCTAGAGTGCATCAGAACGACCCCGGGACTGACAAGGCTCCCAAGAGGGGAACTGCACAGTTTAAACCAGTACCCATAGGGTTACAGACTACTGGCAGATTTGCATGCTGTAATAGAAATCACAACACAGAAACCATATGCAACTTCCTTGAACACTATAATACTTCCACAAATAAGTGATAAATTTTGCACAAGAACTGGGCAGCACTTTAAATATTAGTGTTTCTTGTAACTATTACTTTCACAGTGTACACTTTCTGAATTACTTCAAGACTCAAATTATTAACGACTTCCATTCGGACATAACTTGATAATTTCTTCTTCTCTGTTTAAAAAGAAAGTCCTGTTATAGTTACAATGGAGAAAACCCCTGGCAAACCAGTGATCCAAGAACAATTTTTCACCAAATCTTTAAGTTTTGCTGACATGGTTTCTGGTGGAGCGGAGAGACACATCCTCTGCCAGCCACTGCACCAGGCTCTCAGTTCTACAATGTCAATCTTTACTTCTTTGCATTTTCCCAATTATTAATGCCAGGAAAGACTCCACAGGGATTTTGACTGGCAACCCATCTGTAGGCTGAATGACAAACTAGATTCGGCAAGTCTTGACTGCCTCTGCTCTCCAGCCTTAGTGGGGCATGTACAGCAGGAGATGGGGGTGCAGGAATGCATGCTATTAGTGCAGGCTCCTGAATGACAATAGAGTAAGGAAGAGGCAGAACTCTTGGTCTCAGCATCCTTCTGCCCCTGAACCTTGAAAGGAAATGCCAAACAGTCCAGGATAATGTGAAATGTATAAAAAAAAACCACTATCACAGCAGCCTCATGTTTCTTTGTAGGACACTTATCTGGTTTATAGATTAGGTGGCAGGTCTAGAAATCCATCTGCCACATTTCTGTACACACCAGAAGAGAATGCAGTACGTAGTGACAGCTTGGGATTTTACCCAGCCTAGATGGTTCCCAGCTTTACAACTGAAATGCAGTTTTTTCTTCTAGATCCAGTTGCTAGCAGAGGCCAGTTATCTTCCCATATACTGCCACAGAATAGAGAGGACTTCTCCCAGTGTGAAAATAGTCACAGAACAATTATCTTTGCCCCTGATTACATTAATAACCTACAAGCTGACTTTGCTCTGAGGAGCATAGCTCTTCTTTATTGCCTGTAGTTCAGAAAGCTCTTTGGATCTCGAGTAAGTGATTATCAAGTCAGACAACCAGATCTCTGTCTGACCTAGCTGTATAAAAGTTCCTAACCAGGCTGCTGGTTTTGAATTATAGCCAGTTTACCCCCTCTGTATCTTCGTGGCCAACATTGTGAAGGTTGCTTTATTAAAACATTCACTGGATTGCAGATGGTAAAAAAGCACTTTTCTTGCAGTACCTTTTCACGTCCTCCTACTGAGATGTTTCTGAGCTAGGAAATATGAAACAAAGGACGAGTCCTGCTGTTGATTAAATAGCTGGAATTTAACTAGTAGGAAGTTTGCACATCTGTTTCTTTGTCTCCGTTTTTGCTGCTTGTACTATTGCAGATTATGCACTGTGTGAGTCACATTGTAACTTCTAATATTAACAGCCTGATTTCCCACATTTGCTGGTTGTTTTTTTTTTTTCCTTTAGAAGCATGAATTACAAAAGATTTCTCCTTCCCCTTCACTTATGAAAGTAATTAAAACAAACTATTTAACAAATCACTAACTGCCAAAAAGTGTTCAAATTAGATCTTTTATTTTCCTGGCCTTCTTGCTTTTGATTTGGAACAGAACCAGTTGGCTTTTGGATCTCTCCTCAAAAGGAGACTCCTGCTAACATTTCAGTGTACTGAAAACAGCAAACCAAGAAAACTTATTCTGTTGCATGGTGTAAAGAAAAAATGCCAAAGAAAAAAAAAATTTCTAAAGATGCATTCTTACACCGGGTATTGTTTGGATTTAATACAAATGTCATTTTACCAGACCCTAAAAGATAGATGGAGATTTTCTAATACCATTCTTTCTTCTTTATTCAAAATAAACGTTGATACAGAGCAGAGGCAGGAAAGAAAAGAGAATAGAAGGGACAAAAATAATCACTTGCTTCTTATTTCTTAATAGTCTGGATAAGATGGATTTGTATGTTTTGGCTTTCAGTAGCAGAAATAGAATTGCTATATAAATGTCAGTTTGAGCGGAAAGATCCGACAACTCACTCCCCAACCCCCACCACTTAATTCTGATTATTGCCAGACAGATCCTTCTCATTCCAAATCCCACTCTCAGAAAGGTTTCATTGTCAATTGGGAAAGGGGCTCACTTTTCCAATGGAAATGCTGTTATCTTGCAACAGCTGTTTATAGTTAACTACAGCCATACTTAAAGCCTTTAAAGTCTGCTTCTTGTTTAGTCTTGCATGTACAGGAAAGGCTCTGGAGATTAACCCATTGTTGTCTGCTAGGGCAGTATTAGCCATTGAATCAAGAGCTGAAATAGGCTTCACATTTGACGTGGCACAGTGTTCTAGCCAAACCTCACGAATAAAACCTCTCACATTCCATTTGCCTTACTCAGCAGTTACAAGTAATGAAAGGTTAAAATTTCCAGAGCTAAGTCAGCAGAAGCCTACCCAAACCACATACACAACCCAAAAAAATATACAGCGCAGAGCATTTAGTTACCAAATCATGGGAACTGGGCGGGGGGGTGTCAAGCAGAGAGTAAAAGACACATTAGTTCCTTTGGGTCCATTTTTCCTCCCCAGTAAAATAAAAGTTTTCATTTGGTTCGATTTCACACTATTCCTTCCAGACAAACAATACTTGTTTAGGATTCTTTCAGAAAAACAGAAGAAGGTCTTTTCCCAGCAGCACTTCCCTCCTGTTTCTTACAAACCTCAACAGAGAATAATATCACTAGTTGAACGACTCCATGCTGTTTGGCTGGATTGTAAGAACGCACAGAAGGAGGCGGCAAAGGCTTGCTGTAATTAAGATGTGCTGCTACTAATGGGACACAACAAAGGGAACTGGGAAAGAAGAAACACTTTTGTGCACACAGCTCTATCTGCAAGGAAGCTGTAGTTTAACCAACAGTATGAACACTTCAGTACCACCGAATTACCAGGAACAAGTTTTCTGTTTTTCAGCAGGGCTGAACACAGTTAAGAGAGGAAGTTTTTTAGTAACCTTAATTCAAGCTTAGAAGACCCAGTCAGTACTCCTTATAGTATTTCAAATAAGTGCAAGTTTCTCTGCGAAATATTCAGCACATCTGACTTCACCCTTTAGCAGCTTATGGCAAATTTCAGGAAGACACATGACATTTGATGACTCTGCTTCCAGCGTAACCTCTACAACTACATACAGATGGGAAGGAATGAGAGGCTTAGCATGATTTAGTTGTTCCTGTGCCATCTCTTTCCATATTCATAAGTTACACTTTTCAAATGATGTATTTTTATCAAGGAGACTTTTTGTGGCACAATATGCCTAAGAATTTAGGCACACTCCTGTTACTGTAATAATTTACAAATTATTTCAAACGTGCAGTTGAAAACAAACAGCAAGTTACATTTGGTAAGCTTGCAGAGTCTTGACAAATAAGGAAAACTGATTAAGTCTAGTAGGTTGGGGTTTTTTAATTCTTCAATTATAGTATTCAACTGATTTTTAACATCTTCAGTACCCCCTTCCATCCTCCCCCCACTGCTGTCAGGCAAAGCAGCATGGATCTTTCAGATTAGCTTAGACCAAGTTATCAGGTTATAGTTTCTTCTTTTGCTCTACTCTCTATAAGACTATTAGGCTTGCCAAGTTTACTAGCCAACATTGCCACTGTTTTTAGGTTCAAAACTATCTCAGGCCATTTTACATTGCTTATTCTTCCTGAGAATTATTTAATGGGTCAGCAAATTGCACTGAATACCTAGAAGTCCTTTCTTTAATGCATGAAAGTTTTCTTTTATAGCTTGGGATTTGAGAAGAACAAAATTCTTGGGTTATAAGATTTTCAGAACCAGCTAAACTGCAAATCAGACTGCTTGCATATACTCATCACACCACAGCGGTGAGAACACAGAGGATGTTAGATTCCATATAGTAGACTGCAGAGCTGACGTGCACCTTAGCATCACAGCCATCTGCTCAACAAGTATGTTATAGTTTGTGTTGCCAAATAATAAGTGGGATAAGTATGCCTTAAAGTCTAATGCAAGAGAGAGCGAGCTCTTCCATTTTCCAGTGTCTTCAGTCATAGCCAAGCACATTTTAAGCTCAATCCCCAAATCTAAAAGTTACTTTTGTTATTATAATTTACCCAGTTAAACAATGGAAATTCTTTATGGGGTAAAAAGGCAGCCAAACAAAAAAACCTAAACAAAAAGCAAGCCCACCCCAAATCAAAACAGCTAATGACAAAACAAACACCACAATAAAAGCATGTCTGCACATCTGAGTGCATCTCTAGGCAGGAAGAGAAATTCATACTTCTACAGGGAGGTGAAGCAAGGAATACCCTAAAGCTGGCCTCATATGTCCAGTGCACGTTATCATAAACACAGAGGATTGGTCTGCACAGAGAAATGTGCATTAACACAAACTGGCAATTAAAAAGCATGGCAGAAAGAGTGTTCCTATTTAAACAAAGTAGCAATCTCTTTAGCTTAAAGCACAACTATCACAACAGAAAAAAAACTCCCTAGGGCAGTTAGAGAGATATGAGCTATATCCTATCAAACCTATCTTCTCCTTTATTGCCTTGTTCTTGGTTTGCCTCAATTCAAGGGGTTGATTTTTTTTTTTCTTGTTTTCTTCATTTGGGATCAACCAAAATTCTTCTATACAAAGGAATTCAAGGCTGTCTTCAAATAGTGCAAAACTGAAGTGATTTCTGATACAAGAATAAATATCAACTAGCACTTACACAACTGAGTCTAGAGAACACCACAGGTAAGCCAAGATTACACTCCAATGTGGATTTTTCAAAATTATGGGTAAAAGGCATACCATATTTCCCCATAAAATAATGACTTATTTGGAGAAAAAGAGATAAGTTTTTTTCTGAGGACAATGAGAAAGATTTGAAGAATTGGCCTTCAGTATGACAAAGTAGTAAGATACATCATATACCCAGGGTAAAAGCAACTGAATTGTTCCCAGAATTTTATTTCCAGAAGATAGTACTAAGGCTGCAAGACAGAAGTTTTCCTTTGGTTTTACTTAAAGTAATTGTCAGGCTAGATGTCAGGCTGCCCAAATGGCACACTCAACTACCAATTTATTTCACAGGGTTTCATACACCAAGAACACATACAATCAATTAATTGCAGGTCTGAATGTTCTGTGAAGTCAATGGAAAGCTATCTGCTGACTTCAAGTTTTACAGCTGATCCTTCAATTCCACTGCTATTGCATAATAAATACTGTTTACAGGGCAAGACGTTTTTAGTTTATAAATGCTGTTGTTCTCAAAAATATATAATCTTCAACATTTACATAGAAAGAACCTACAGTGAGCTAGATAAATCACTACAGCATTCACATAGAAGAACAAAATATTCCCCTTACCTTGATGTTATAATAATTAATGTTTTACTTCCAACATGACATTCATTCTTAGAAAACATTTTGCACTGTGGTTAGTCACATTAGACTCCAACTTTTTGCACTGTAAATTTACCACACAAGCATGCTCTAGTTTATTTCACATACATAAATTGGTCCTAACCCAGCATCTCCAACCTTTACAGAATGGCTAAACTTGTTTGAAAAAAGTTGCTGCTTTCACAAGAATTCTATGACAAACTCCTTGGACAGCATGAGCTTCCTGTTATCCTCTGGAGAACTATTCTTTACAACCCTGGAAGACAAAGTCTACAGCCAGTTTGAAATTTAAACTGGGAGGTGTGCCTGAGCCTATTGCTTCAGAACGAAGGAAATTCACTGTGAAGCCAGCATATAGGAGCAGAAGATCAGAGCTACTAACTAGGCGAGAAAAACCTTAAGAAAACTTTTTTCTATTCAAGTAAAATCAATCACTTATTTTTTGGAGTTACAAGATAAGATGGCACTGTTGTACTAGTGAAAATCCAAGGCAGCTCTACTCACATCAACAAAGAGTTAAACCACATTGATGCTAACATAACCGTAAGAAGAAAAACAGCTCAAAGGCTTTGCTGATTAACTGCCTTACTACTCACTCACTCGTCTTTTTTGTTTCTCTTTAATCACAGGGTGATGTGGGTTGGAAAAACGTAGGTTGCACCATTCTTTACCACACACAAAGAGCTTGGAGAGTCTGAAACACTTTTAAGACACACAAAAGAATTCTTGGCAAAGTTTAAAGCAGATGGCATTTGAAGCCAGGATGACAAAGTACATCACTTGGAAATAATGCATTAATGGGGAATTACATTGGGCCTTAGATATTGGTAAAAAGTTACAGTAACATCATAAAGCATAATCACAATCTTCCCTTCTTTCCATACAAGAGGTTTGGTATATCACTCACAAACCTCAAAGACACATTTTGCACTAAATTGGGGGAGGGGGTTAAGGGGAAGGAAAACTGTCAAGAACTACAGATGGCAAGAAAAACTAACAGTGCAAAGGATCCCACAGCGCTTATCTGTTCAATATTTTGTGTGTTATGAGGGAATATAATTCACAGAGGCAGAGGTGATTACCAGTATGTTCTCCTCCAAGCTGGGCATTTGGCATCCCACTGTGACAGCTGTCATTGTCCTGCATGTGTACAATTCAGGAAATCATGCACTACACTGCAGCTTTAGGCTGGACACAAAGCCCTGACCCACTGGAGTTAAACAGATCTTGCTGTGGTTATCATCTGATCCAGAATGTTCGGGTTTAGGGACTTGATATTTTCATCAGTATTTTAAAGAACTGAAGTTGACTCCTCACATGTAATTCTGCTCCTTCTCAGCACAGGTAGGCATATATGTTACAGGTGATCAATAACTGCTTTGCTACCCTGTTTTCTGCTGGAACCTTCTAGCTGCATTTACTAAATGCAAGAATTTGGCTTGCCAATTGATATTTCTGTAGGTATGAGCAAAAATGGGGCTGCTGTTCCAACTTCAACATCTGGACCATCCTTTGACCAGTGTTTTCAAGCCAATAACTTCTGCTATTCCACAAGAACTTGCTTTATACACTGCAGCAAAGAATCTGTACCACTCCTCCAGTTCAAAGCAAGTCTACTTTCAGCCTTTATTAAGGCAACTACTAGGTAACAAGAACAGAGGCGGCCTTGAAATCATCTCAGCACCAGAGACATCAAGGCCAATTCAGGATTAAAAGGGAATGGGGAACAGTTAATTCACAGTTGCACGTGAGTAGTAAGATGATTGCAGGAAATACAATCTACCAGTAAGTGCGATGAACAAGTGGGACATCATGACTGAGGTTTCTTTGACCATATTGCCATGCAAAGTCAAAAAAATTGCATTTGCAGAGAAAAGGAATCATTAATGGTAGAATATTTTAGTTGGAAGGGACCTATAGTGAACACTTAGTTCAAGTCCCTGCTTAAGGGCATTATCTCTAAAACAGCGATAGGCTTGGAGCGTCAATGACCTCTCCCTCAGTAAAGACATTTCCTGATGTCCAATCTAATCCTGCCCCGCTGCAGCTTTGAACCATTCCTACATGTCCTATCGGGTGGAGGAGACATCAGCACTTCTCCCACAACCTCTCCTTAAGAAGCTGTAGACAGCAATAAAGTAACTTCTCAGCCTCCTTTTCTACAAAATAGATAACCCTGAAGTCCCTACCCAGTCCTCACAGGACATTTCTTCCAGCCCTTTCATCAGCTTTGTTGCCTTCCTCCGGATGCATTCAAGGACTTTCACATGCCTCTTAAATTGTGGGACCCAAAATTACACAGTATTTGAGGTGAGGCTGCACCAACACTGAATATAAGATAACCACAATACTTTTCTTAAAAAGCGAAAGTGTTCTTTCAATTGAAACTGAGGGTTATTAAAGGATGCATTGCCATGGCCAGTTTCATTACTTCTCTCACACCTGTGTGTGTGAAAGAATTTCCCTATGAGAAAAGGCTGAGTGAGCTGGTACTGTTCAGCCTTGAGAAGAGAAGACTAAAGGGGGACCTTATTAATGTTTATAAATATCTTGAGTATGGGATGCAGGGGGAAATGGCCAGCCCCTTTTCAGTGGTCTGTGGAGACAGGACAATGGGCAATGGCTGCAAGTTAGAGCATAAGAAGTTCCACACCAACATGGGGAAGAACTTTTACAGAGTGAGGGTGACAGAGCACTGGAATAGGCTGCCCAGGGAGGTGTGGAATCTCCATCTCTGGAGACATTCAAGACCTGTCTGGATGCCTATCTGTGCAATATGAGCTAGGGAGCCTGCTTTGGCAGGGGGGTAATCTCTCAAGGTCCCTTCCAACCCCTATGATTCTATGATATTCTATTATAAACAGTGAGAAAGATCAATAGAGTTTGAAAAATCTGAAAAGCTTCACTTTTTTATACCTGCACAAGAATTTTAGTGAGATTTATTTGAATTTTTTAGCCCGCTTTCATCCCCATGTAGCCATGTCTATTCATGGAAATTCTGAGAAATCTATTGACTGGACTCTTTCACAATACTCAGGTAGGAGTTGTTATAACAAGGGAAATGACAAGAAGAAGCAGTCACACTTAGTAAACAACCCTACTGAAGCCCTGCAGTCCCCTTTAAGATCAGTGCCACACATGATAACAACAGCCTCGCTCCTGCTTCAGTTCACATGTGTGCTCCCCCCATAAACCACTGTCATTGAGGAGCTGAAGTTAAACCATCCTTGTTATCAAAAAGTCATAATGCCTTAGGAAGGCTTTTGTGCTGCTCAGTTTCTGCCCACACATACCCTGCATTTCTAACGTTTGTGTAATCAAAGCGTCTGTCAAGCAGGCCCCTGCCTACTTTGCACAAGCGCGGCCTGTTGCTGGGTGTGCTGCCTTTCCAATTATGCAGACTGAACAATAAGCCATTTTTTTCCCTTCACCAACCCAGACTTCTAACAGAATTCATTTAAATTACTATGTAAAATGTAATCGGATTGGTAATAGGTCACTTACAGAAATATGATTTTGCTTTCAGGATCTCTTTCCATTATGCTAATTCCAAACCTAAGGTCCATGAACATTATTAGACCACACTTTTTATTTCTGCAATGTTGTGCAGTAGGGCGTTAAAGAAAGTGTCAGTTAATACTATGAGTGTGGTGAAGTTACAAAACTAAAAAAGCACTTTCAATAATGTTATAATGATCAAAATGCTGGCCATGACTGTAGACTACAAGCAGTTATTAGAGCAGAATCAAGCCACTCACCAAAACTTTACTTTTTTCATCTCTCCACCCTGTATTGTTTTAGTTTGGGGTGTATAAGTTTTTGGTTGGGTTTTTTTGTTTGTCATTTTGTTGGTTGGGTCTTTTTAAAAATGAACCTCAAACTTCTGATTAAGCTTGCATTATATAAAGAAATTGAATTATACTCTGGGCCTTTAAACACGTATCATTCCAATTACTGAAAAAGAGGCTTCAAGATAACATTCCCACAAAAATATAATTCTGTTTTTAAATTCTCTCTGACAGAATCTTAGCCCATTTCTTCTTCAAAGAAAACATTTGCTTAAGCTTCCATTCTATATCAGAATATCAGACAGCGACATATGAGAATTTTGCAAGAACACTTTCTCATCCAGGGTAACTATCAGGATTAGAGGCCTAAATTAGCAACCACAACATCAGAGTTGCAGTTGTTCAGTCTATTATATTCATATGACAGTTATTAATCTAAAGCAAAAGCCCGTACTGAGGAAACAGCTTCAATGGAGCTTCAATGTTCAATCCACTAATGCTTCTAGTTTCATTGAACCATCAGAAACTAGGACAGACCAGCTGATGTAAGAAATGTGTCTTTGTATAAGAGGTGCCTGTTTTCCTCCATAGACAGAGTTTCATGTTATCTTGAAAAATGTGAAAATAACCTAATGAATTATGATGCATTCTTCCGGGATTTAACTATTCAGAAGTGGTAAAATATCAATTAATATTTTCAGAGCTGATTGTCTGTGCTGGCCCTTTTTTCCCCTTTGCTGGCCTAAGGCAATCTGAAGGCAAGAAGAATTTTCCAAGTTAGGAAGAGGGATGAAGCATATTAATAATAAGGTCAAGATTAGAACAGGAAGAAAATATTCCACAGAAGGCTTGCAGAAGAAAAACACACCAAAAAACCCAAAGCACACCAAAAACCACTGTGTTATCATACCCAAAGAAGCAGGTGTAAGGAATATTACAGCCCAACTCCAGCAGCACTCTCCTGAAAACCATGGTCTCAACTGGCCCCTGCCCTCCCTTTGAGATAATTCCATTTTAGTCATCTGCCTTTGCTAAAGTAATGCTTCAATCTTTTGGAAAAAACAACCCCAAAGCAAAACCAAAACCAAACAAATAAAACCAAAAAGTTTTTTCAAAACAAGGATGTTTTGACCTGGCTTCAGCATCTTTGCAGGGAGGCTTTCCTTACTACATCTGAAGAGACCAGCAGATCTAGGCAGTGCATTAAAACTACCTTAATGCAGTTTCATAATTACCATAATGTCTAATAAGGACTCATTCAGGAACAAATCTGCTAAACATAATCAAGGTAAATCTCATACAACAGAATCTCAGAGGAAATATATACTATCCAGATTATTAAGAACTGATTTTGCTTGGACTCCCTTCCTAACTCCTAAGGCATTCACATGATAAGTTCTTCCTTCCAATGACACTGAAAACCAATTATGAACTCAACCACTAAAGATGTTTCTCCCTGATATTTTGCAATTTTTTACTTTTTTTAACCACCCCACAAACCTACAGAGTTGCTCTTGCGAAGATAAAGCAGTGAAACGAATAGCCAGAAACACTGGTTTTGTTTAAGAAAATAAAAATCACTAAACACCAAACATGTAATTAAAGAATAAGTGAAATGACAAAGCTTCAAATAAATATGTAGAGAAACATGTGAGAGAAAGGGAAGCTTCAGTGTGGAAAAACTGATTCAAGTTGAAAGAGAACTATTTGCATGCATGTATTTGACACCTTTCATGAGGAACATATGGGGGTTTACATCGTTTCATTTATTTATAATAAATTTACTGTTTATAGACACGGTCTGACAGGTTTCTGACAGCAGTCTTTTGGTTTTATATATAGTCAATAGCAATCTATCTTGCCAATACGTATTTTAATATTCTCTATTCATTTTTCTAGAAATAACATTCTTCAGATTTTGCTTATGCAGAAACTTTTTGTCCTAAAAACTCCGGATGTTCTCAAGTAATTAGCATTTATGTAAGCCTGTCTTGTTTCTGTAAATGATTTACAAGATGTGCTCCAATTGTTCTTTAGTACCTGACATATTACTTTCTACCCAACCATATTTAATGCATTTAAATAAAGACATGAAATTATCTCACAGGGAACATGACTCAGCTATCAACTTTGTCACGCACTATAACACTGAAATTTTTGCTCCATTCTGCATTGTTTAATTATATTTTTTTCTAATGGATGCATTTTTGAGACTAATGAACAGAAAAGAATAATTTTTCATACAATGTGACAGCAATCATCGTTAGTTGTTAAGCAGGCATCTAAAAACAGTTAACCATAGAACTATTAAAAGTTTATAGGATATGCTTGCATCAAATGAGTATCTGTTGTAGCTGCACATTTAAAAGATTCCCCACTTCAAATATAATACAGGCAATTTTTTGAATCATCACAAATACACAGACTGTTGTGATCCTGTCTTGAGATAGCATGAAACTTCCTGCCTAACATATGTAGCAAAAGATATTTTGGCAGATGTGACCCTTTGAAACAACGAAGACCTTAAAAGAAACCACCCTCAAAGCAGATCTGGTGGCTGTGGACAGATGTTAAATGGCAGACACTCTCTCCTAATGCTGAAGGATCACTTTTGTCAGAATTGGGCGGAAGCTCAAAATCTAAAGCGATACAGATAAGTTAAAGGAAAAGAACATTCTGTAGACAAGCTCTCTTCTACCACCATGAAGAAACTGTTCCTATTTTAATGTACCTGTGACCAACAGGAAACCAGTAACACCAATCGCAAATAAAATGGCACAGGTTTCCTACGCTGCAACTGGAAATAATGTATTCTGAAGTTATATCTACAGTCTCAAATACATATTTATGAAGGAAAGTTAAGAAAACAATATATCATCAGTTTTTAAGTGGTTTTATACCAACTATTTATCCCATTAAACTCTGGTAATTTATAACAATCTGTCATATCATTAACACAATAAGTCAATAATTGCTGTCACTACATTTCCAACCCTATGCTCACAATGTTCTCCAACTACAGCAAGAGACATGATCAATGAAGCTTTTGCACAGACAGTAACACTTATTTGCACTTTATCTTTCAGCAAATACTAAGTTTGCTTGATCATAGTACATGTCAATTTTTCTTTCTTTTGCATCCACTGCAAAGAGAACCAGGATGGCCATACTTGGAAAGTTATTTTATTTCATAGTGTAATGGAAAAGGGATAAGAAGTATCAAATGCTTGCCAAGATCCTTTTTGAATTAGCATTTTCTTCATATAGCTGTTTTCTGTCAAAACAAACCTACATTCAAAAAACAAAACTAGCTCTCTTAACTGTAGAAATAACCTTCACGATGCAAATCAATTCACTTTTCCAACCTTGCAAACAAACGCTTCCAGAAGCAACAAAAATAGTGAGAATCTTATTACCAGCTTTCCTGCTTCTTGCAGCCAGCTGGAGGCTTTGTCACCTAAAACTCTAAATAGCCACAACAAAAACATCAGGAAGAGCAGTTAGCAATGTTGAGCACTACTGAAAGCCAAGGTGGCTTCAGTTTTCTGGATCAATTCATAAAACGCTCACTTTTAAATGAGTAAGAAAGTTAAGTGAGTCAATGCTTCACATTATTTCACATTGTCCCAGCAAGAAAGGGAAGGAATTAAAGAATTTTAATTCAAAAAAGAATATAAAAAAAGCAAGCCAAATACTGAGACTTCCTTACTACAGTACTCTCTCTCTAGTGTTCTTTCTGGAGCTGAATTTGCAACAGTCAACTGACATAATGACATAAAGATGTCATTACTTTTTTATTAAGGTAGTATTTTATATTGTTATGAAATTTGCCAGATTCACTGCTCCAATGGAATAATGCACTATTTTTGAATGACAATTCCTATCATTAAATTAGGAACCCTGCCATGAACCAACTTTTGTCAGTGCTTTCAGCAGAGCAATCCTGCAGAACAACTACTTAATAGATGAATTTACATATTAGAGTATATTCATAATACATCATTATGCTTTGTTACAAAGGAATTAGATGCAGAATAAAGAACCAAATCCATCAATCGTATAAAATCAACATGGAGAACAAAGGCATGCAAATACGTGCTTATATGCTACTGTATTAGAGGACCAGGTTTTTATGCAACAGGAAAGGTCAGCTCAAAAAAAAAATTAATTACAAAACTTTCTGATTGGTAGGTTCCTTCTTTACTGAGATACATACCATTTAAAAATACTTTGTTTATGTGACAGTTGTGTTAAATGCCTTTATATCCTAACACTGCAAAGACCAAGAGCAAACAAACTGGGTTTTTAAACCTAAAGTCTACTTGTACTGTGCAGGTGCTGGTTAAATGTAGATCTTAGAAGGAAAATAACATCTACATGCATAAATATTTGTATCTGCTTCCACTGTACTTTTGTCAGAGACCTCCTACAAAGTTTTCATTCAAACTTGTATGAAACACTAATGTTAATTGGTGTGATATTGACAAAAAAACCACACCAGTCCAAAAAACCCAACAAACCACTCAAACACCCAGCTCTAAGAAGTTCAAAATTCCTGTCTAAAAGTCCAAAATTTATTTATTCATTTAGGGAGAGCATGCAGTTATGCAGACACATTACAGATTCTTTCCTAAAGGCTGAAATACAGTATCCTGTGTTTGAGGATTTGTTTTGGTTTTGTTTTTTACAGAATTTTAAAAAAAAAAAAAAAAAATCACATTTGCATTCTAAAAATATTATTAGACCATTCAAAATATCTATGACATTTCTGCAGACACACATTAACGACATAGTCCAGAGACTATGCTTTATGTTAAACTGATCTCCTCAAAGAAAAGCCTATGCTAATATATAACACTGACACAGAAGAAAAAAACCCCAATGTTTATTAAATGCAGAACATTTTATTCATTTGCTTTCAAAACCATCTTCTGAACACTTGCATTTATAATTACTAATGTTTTATAACCCAGAGTGAATAAAATCTGCATGCTATTGTTTCATCAAATGTAATTTTCAAAAACTTTTGACCATCCTTGTAGGGGCCTTCAAGTACTCCTAACAAAACTCTGCCTCAGGGTGCTAAAGATGACACAACTGGAAGGACAGAAAAATAGTACTGACTCACTGCAAGGTTTCCATTCAAAACCAAGAGCTGGGCCCCTGGACAACAAGCAAAGCATTTAGAGGTCAAAAACTGTTCAGCCTTATACATTTGGCTAAGCACTGTAATAACACCTTCTTCCCTCATACTGAGCTAAGATCCAAGATGCAGGTCAACAAACTGAAAGGAAACAAAGCAGCACCGATTGTTCCACCTCCACCAGGGTATGGGTTGGCCATTTCAAATGAGTCCCATTTCCAAACAAAAATGTCAGCTTACTCTGATGCACGAGGCACGTGCAGTTGACAGGGAGCAAGTAGTTCTTTTGGGCTACACAGAAGTGAGATATAAAAAAAAACCACAAGCAACCCACAAACCAAGAAAAAGTGCTGGAAGTCTTGCATGGCTCACTTACATGGTGCTCCCACCAAGAAACGAAGCCTGTGTCCATGCAGTGTTCCCTCCTTACAATCCACTAAGCCAAGTACACTGGGCCATCCTTAACCCCTGTGTCAGGCAGCACACCTCTCAAAGTAAGCTTTATAAACTAGAAGTAGACCTGGGCCATCTGCTGGTCCAAGAAATGCTGTCCAGTCAAGTTTGGACCAGCAGGTTCACAGTGAATTGCACACAGAACTTTGTTCACAGACATCTTTTCTGATCACCTCTGGACAAGGAATAATCAATGACTTGTTCTCTGGACAAGGAATAATCAATGACTTGTTCCTTGATGCATGGAAATCTGCTCAATACAAAGCCCGGCCTAAGCTTGGCATGGAATTTTTTAAGAAGTCATTTAGAACTACTAATGTAACTGGAGTGTGCACACCCCTACCTGTAGCTATCGGCTTTCTTTCACTTATATTTGGGCAAATAAAGGATAATAATATGATCTGTCAGGTATTGATTGTGGGCTTGTTAGAAGAAAATTAGTATGTTTTCCCAAAGACAAGAAAACACTTTAAACAAACTACGTTATGTCTCAATTAGCTAGATGATGCTGATTCCCATAGCAGGTCTGACATGTAGATCACAAAGGCCTGTCTATTTTCACATTGGAGTGGGACTGCTTTCCCCAGCATTACCTGAACAGTGCAGAACTCATGTTGACCTACATGTCAAAAGTACATGCAAAGAAGTTTGAAACCACTGTTAGAAAGAAACCAAGCATTCCTGTTTAATTTTGCTTGTAAAAGAAGCATCTCTAAACGTCTTTTCAGTGCCTATGAGTAGAAGGGCACATGAAAAAATTCAGTAGGTATCAAAAAACAGCATTTTGCATCATCACTTGTACCCTGACCCTGTTGATTCTACTGTACTCCAATCAGTCTGTTTCCTAGAGGTAGCCCTGAGTGAAAGATCCAGTGAGAAGCTAAATCAAGGCCTCCCATGAGGCTGGGGGTGGAAATTTTTTTAATTTTTTTTTTTTTTTAAATGAAAGAAGCAAAGATGCTTAGACATTATAAAATTCAGTTTCTCTACATTTTGAAGTATTGAGAAAAAAAAAAAAAGAAGAGAAAATCCCAAGAATAATTTAATGCAATCATCCCATAAATCAAAGCAATATAACTACCCCTTTTACCCCAATAGAGCACCTATTTCAACCCTGCTCCACCCCTCACCTTCCAGTCCTCTTATAAGGCCTACAAGGTAAACGCCTTCTCTGCAGCAAGACTGAAAGTCATTGAGCCCGCAGTGCTTTGGAAGGAAGTACATTACTATCCATGTTTCCAAGGCTCCCAGTGAATGTGCTACCACAGCCTTCTCTCTTGTGGTTGGGAACATCAGATCCCAACCACCCTGTGCCAAGAGCCACTGTGAGGTATTGGCAAATTTTGTAGGAGGGTTTTTCAAGACACGTTAAACACTGTTTTGCTGAAGATGCTGTGTATTTTGCAACACTGTAAGGAAGTTGCTCTCCTCCCTCCCTCATTTTCTGTTACCATTTTACATGTCTACTTTGAGGACTAAGGTCACAAAGTGACTGCCTTAGTCATCTGCCAGACACTCAGGACTAGCATGTCCACCTACATACCATACTTTAAACCACAAATGCAGTGTTACAGAATTTTGGTCAGCTTTTTAGGTTTAAAAAGTAAGACAGCATTAACCATTGTATTCTCCAAATACTACAACCTGATATAGACTATCCCTCAGATTCAAGCTATTTTTCTTCCCCAAAACATCCACCACAGTCAAATGTTTCAACTCACTTCAGAAGACACCATATGTTTGTGTGGATGATGTTTCTATATAACAACCACAAAAACTGCACTTATGCAGAAAGAAGAAATGTGCTGTGTAGAGGTAAAATAATCACATCAGAAGTCTGATACAGAGGCATGACTATTTCTGCCTTTTACACAGGGCATAGCAATAATGAAAGCCCACATTTCCTGCACAGAATGATAGCTTCCTTTAATACAACCCAGCTCTAGTTTTAATAGGAAACTGTAATAGCTGTTAACCTCTAGGTCACCTTATATACATAGAATCCATAAACTGCTTTCTAAAATAATAAAATCATGCTCGAACAGGATGTGTACTCAACATATCAATGCCATGATATAAAATAACTGCTAGTTAAAAGAGACTCTATTTCACCCCACTATTAATTACTTAGTTGTAAATATTTACCATTTCACTTTAGGGCGACAAAACCCAAAACATAGATCATTTGAGAGGGGCATTGCCTTCCAGTTGTTTTGGGTAATATCTACTTACTGAATGAAAAAGATTTTCTTTTTCTTTTTCTTTTAATAACTGTTTCCCTTTCAGATATCATATGCAGGAAGCTTGCAAAAAGGCACAGTATGTGAATTATCTTGAGAAGAGGCTGTCGTCTTAGGTTTATGGAAATGGAATCAATCTCAAGCTTAAATAAAACTGGAATAATGACTTCTTTTATATTCTTTCAGCATAGACTTAACAGCAAACAAGTCATCTGGGTGATATTTAAAAATCACACTAAAATTAAGGGGTATATGTTGCAAGCATTGTATAGTTGAGAGGTTTGTACTGTTATTTGGAAACATGATTGACCAAGTTCAACAAGTGACCAAAAAGCCAGTTAAATAAATACCACTTTCTCTCCAACTAATACTTGCTCAACTAGACTATTTACACTCAACTAGGCTATTTACACTATGTATTAAAAATTGCTATTTTTATGCCTGCAAGGATTGATGTGACCACAATTTAGTAAAGGCACCAGACATGCAGCATAGGCACAGCGAAGCAGATTCCAGCATGATTCAGGACTTGACAGCTATTAATGATGCTCCCTTCTCTATAGGGACCTCCACATTAGGCACTTCACTAAGCATACTCCAACATGAATCCAAACAGTAGGAGCCACGTTTTACTGATGTCAATGACAGAACTACTCTTCACTTACCAGAGTCAGGATTGCACTCAGGAGCCACCTGCTCTTGTGACAGAGCTTGTCTGTCCTACAACAAAGGACTGTTCTTTAGGAGGTCCCAGTCCTTAACAGAAGCAAAATCTTCAAAACATAATGAGTCCTGAGCAAGTGGCACCAGTAAGGATTAGTGTGTTGTATTGCTTTTCCAGAAAGAAAAAAAAATTGTTGTTGCAGTTTAGTAAGCACAAAGAATTACAAAATAAAATCTTTGTTTTGACGTAGGAACAAATCTTTATAGACTTCTGGTCCCTGCAAAGTTGGAGTAGTTGTTTCTAAATTACATCATAAATAATACTACTCTGCAAATATAATAGAATTGACAAATAGTTGCTAAATTAAGTTAATGCAACAATTCATAATCCTATATGAAGAGGTTAATAAAAGAACACTCATCTCAAAGTACTGCTTGTTAACATCAATCTCCTTCTGATACAGATAAAACAAAATGTCCTCTGGTAAACTCAAAAGCTATGCCACCCTCAAGGTAACCCACAGAAATGGGATTGTACATACAGCACCAATTCTTAAAAGTGCCATTTAAAAAAATATTTTCAAGTGAACACTTACTGCCACTTTAAAGATTACACATGGAAGTGTTCTCACTCAGTGATTTCCCATGCACCAGGAGAATTTGCATTGCTTGAGGTGATTTCTACTTTGAAGAACTTTTAAATCACAGAGGAGCTGTCCATGACAAAGATTTTTACATCTTTGGGTAACCACTTTCCCTTTGAGAGTTTTCTTGTTATTGTGTAATTCCCCTTTTGAAGATTTGCATATTGATGAAGAAGTGCCTTTGAAGATTTTCACATTGTTGAGAGGGGAACAACCCTTTGAAAAACACTCACATCATGGAAGATCTACCTTCAGAATAGTGTGTATCAACAGGGTATTGCCCTTCTCAAAAATAGCTTCATTGCTGTCTTAATTTCGTGAGATAGCCTGTCCTTTCTTAATGTACATAAATCGCTCACTTTGAAAAGCTCTTGGAAAACACATTACAAAAAGTCTAGCTCTTTGTCTCCAGAAGTCCTAACAAGAATTACCAAAATGGAAACAGAGCTGATAAAAATTACGATTATTTACACATGAAGCAACTAAACCATTTCATCCATATAACAGTGCACTGCATGATGAGAGGAAATGTCTCATGCTAGAAAGGCACAAGGACAACTACCTGTTGGCATTACATGGAACGTTTGCACTCTGATCCTTTAGAGGACGGGAGGGCTGGAGCATCTCTCCTGTGAAGACAGGCTGAGAGAGTTGGGGTCTTATTGTAAGGGTGGGGAGGCCCCAGCAAAGGCTGTCCAGAGCAGCAGTGACTGACCCTCCCTGGCAGTGGTCCAAGGCCAGGCTGGATGGGCCTTTGGGCAACCTGGGCTGGTGGAGGGTGTCCCTGCCCATGGTGGGGGTTTGGAACTAGATGGGCTTTGATATCCCTTCCAACCCAAACCAGTCTGTGATCTATGTCATCATTGCTCAACTGCTACTCAGTTCATGCAATTTTGTCTTTGAACCAAGTGTTTTATTTAAACACTTGCATTTACATAGTCATACCAACCCATTCTAAACCACCTGATTTTAGCTTAAACCCACAAAATAATTCAGAAACCTGGACCTAATAATTACACCCAAACCAATATTCATAGGATGCTTTCTATTCCTAATTAAGCCCAAGTGTGTGCTAGCACTTCCAAGTGGAAAAGCAGGAGAACCCTATTAGTCAATACTTCATAATGTAGCTAATATTCAGCACACAGTAGTTAAGTTTCCTGGCTTGTTTTATATGCAGAGAAATAGAAGAGTTATTCATGTAAGAGGCTTTTCTTTTTTTATACACCATTGTGAAATTCTAAAATCTTCATTTAAAGGAAGCATGACAGAATTCTCAAGAAAGATTCTTTCTGCCTACAATGTACATGTCAGTGCATTACACCAGTCTGTAGCTAGTAATGCCTGAAATAAGTCAAAGATAGCAACAAGACAATCCTCTGAAGAATCCTTATGTATCTTGATTTCAGAGTCATATTTTTAAAGCCTTTTGGAAAAATCTGGATGTTTTCATTTTCAGAAATTAGGTGCTTGCAGTCATTAAATGTGTTCAATAATGAGAACCTACAAGGAGTTTATCTTTGCTTCCACACCTCCTGACGTAGCAAAGAGCACTTGAACATAATAGAAGAAAACTGCTCCCCTGAGATCTCCTCTTGGGCTAATTCCAGAAATTCTTGCTAGACGTTGTTATATTTCTATAATGTCTGACAGGCCAAAAAGCTTATCAAGATACAAAATTATGAAAACCAGTATGAAAATGAGCAAGTCTATCTCCAAGTTTTACTCAAATGCTACTCAAAATTCTGCCACTGTTTTTCTGAGTGGGTAAAAAAGACCAAAGCACACTAATGCAGAAGTGCAGATGGGAGGAAATGCTGGAGGGGGAATAACTTTATTAAAGAGAGACTGGAAAAGTTTTATTTGTTGATTCAGTAGAAAATGAGTATTGTGATGTAACTGCAGCAAATATCCCAGGCAGATTTTTTCATAGTGATTTTTCCATCTATCCCCAACAGGTGTAAATTAATTGCTATGAAAAAATAACATCATTTTCACATGCATGGCTCTGAGGTTACAGTAAGCATGAGCTTTGCCACCAAGAATCATTTCCTGAAGAGCTCTGAAGGCTTCCTATTGCAATATAAAGGAAGTCATTCTTACACAGAAAGAGAGGGCAAGAGAAGTTGGAGAAATGAGCATTAATGATCTCCATTCATTAGCAGAAAGCTGTTAAAGGTTTGTGGTGATTACTCATATTAAGTAACTATTGACCAGCCACAATTAAAAAATACTTAGTGGCCTGTTCTAGAAAGCTGAGAGTAGATACTTCATCTATTCTTATATAAACGATCTAGCTTTGACTTTTTACTACTAAAAGGTTCAGAGTTTAAGGCTAACTCCCCAAGTGCATGTCAGTTTATTTAACTACCATTACTGGAAGACCCCACATGTCCATCACAACCTTGAAATTCTCTCTTTAAACAGAGGTGTGCCTATGAAGTTTTTATCTCTCTATCTCTTTTTTTGTTCCACAGCACCTTGAATTACCAACTCCTACCATTTCCCATTCAGAAATTTCTGAATACTTCAAGCTGAAACACCATACAATATCAGTTTCAACTGGTTCCTCACCAAAGCTACGATCTCTACATAAGTGATTAAAAAAAAAAAGCAGCTTATAATAAAGCCTCAAAACAAACACAAGAACTACTGGAAATATTTCCCAGAACTCCAGGTTCTCATTTCTCTTACTTAGACGCCATTAGTCATTTAGAAACCTGATTTCTGTTTTCTAATGAAAAGTCATCCTGTGTGTCACCATGTCCATCACCCCCCCACCCCCCAAAAAATCCCAAAACAAAACACCCATCAGTACACAACGTTGTAAAAAAACTGAAAGTGTTTGTTTTTTTTTTAAATGTTAGAGGTAGCTTTGGCCCTGGTAATCAGTTTGAATGGCAAAACAACAGAGCTCTTTCATGATGCTTTAAGTGCATTTCCCCAGTAGAAGCACACACCCTTTGTGGACAAGCTGGGGTTCTGTTGCAGCCCCATAGCCCACATAGCAAACATTCTCAAAAAGAAAGGAAGCTGCCATCAGCAAGTCCTGACAATTGCTGGGCAGGATGAAATAACAAACACACAAAGCAAAACCAAGTTGGAGCTGTCAAGAAAGACTAAGAAGTCTTTGACCCTGGGCAGTGTTACCTGATCATCATTCCCCAATCTTATTCAATCATTTTATACAGCCTATCTATTTCAGAGAAACGAGATAAGTGCTCTCATACATTCTCCCCTAAGGAAACCTAACCACCCATTCCCCTTGCTCCTCAAATCCAAATGATTACCCCAGTGCAGCAACATCTTACACAGGATGTTGTTCATGGCAGTTCTGTTCTCGCACTTCAGGCCAAACCAACCCTTCCAGAAACAGCTGGGTCTTCAATAAACTTTTGTTGCATTGTGTATAACATGCTGACCTCCGACAACAGCAACCACATCTCATCACCCTAGAGATACAGCACTACAGCCATTCCTAGCCTTAAATACCAGAGCCTTAAAAATTTACCCGTTTATGCTTTAAACATGAGTTAGTGTATAAATCGGAACATCTTCAGAAGTGACTGCCCTCTTATACATGATCATAATGAGAACTTTTTCAGATTGCTATTAGTCACCTTCAGGGCAGAATGCACCACTCACAGGTGACAGAGCCAGCAATAAATGAAACAAAGCTTCATTCTCTCCAGCTAGGTTTGTAACAGTATATATGTTGTTTTAAGATTTAACAGTCCCTAGTTATCTATTTTTAAAGTATAAGTTACATTTTAAAGCACCCAATAGCTGAGACTGCCCTTAAATGACACCAGAACATACAAGTTGCTTCATAATTAACCACAAGTGTGCTAATAAAAGATGTCCTGACTACATCTGTATCGCCAAGAGTCCTTGCTACATACAGTCAGACTACCCCTACTGAGTATTAACCTTTGTGCAAACACAAAGCAAGAAACTGGCTTTAGTTATATCACAAGTCAGCAGTACAAAACCCTTATTACTTCTTGTTCTGATCCCATCAGGTCATGTATCATGAAGATTTCTATCTTCTTTTTAAAATGCAACTTCATGGCTCCTTTGATACTTTAAAACATCTTTGTATACACTTGCATGACAAGAGATGTGGATGTATTAGCTCTGCGGTTTGGTTTAGGTGTTGTCCAAGAGAATGTTTCAAATGAATGAAATTCTGGAAACAGTTTTATGATTTATCCTAAATATGTCTGGAAATTTTGTCATAACTTTCATAGCTTTCCTCTGACATTCAGCATTGTTTTGACAGAACCAAAACTTCATGTGCATTTTTCTTAGTTTTGAGTGAAACATTTTCCGGGAACGCTTCTTCGGGTCACAGTGAAACTTGTGCGGGAGTAAGCAATGGAGAACCACTACAGGCAAATCGCTTCACTGCTGGGAGTAAGAAAACCTGAGGTTTCTCAGGTTTTTGCCCACACTGGAACTAAACAGGGACCATGCAACAGCCTATATTATAATGTAGATATTTGACTACAAAATATTGACAAGTTTGTAAGTATGTTCCACGCAAACACATTTTTCAAGAAATTGATATTATTTTTAGCTCTTTGGCTTGACTAAAGAAACCCCAAAAGGCTTCATTACCAATAGATATTCAAGCCACTGAGCAGAAATCAACACTGCAAGATCTGACCCTTAGTTTGCATTAAAAAAAAAAATCCCTTTGTTTTCCCCTTGTTTCCTTGTCCTTACCCATTAGAAAATAAGGCCATACAAGTAATCAAGTATTTACATAACCACCTTCTCTTCTCAATTACATAAACAGGAAAACAGAGAATTTCAGGCTTACTTGCATACTCACCTTTTACAGAGCTTACGTGTCATTAAGAAATGAAAATATTTGAAGTAAAATTAGTTTTGGGCTGACAACTCATACAAATTTCAATTTGAGTTTGTTTAGGTGATGGAGAACAGCATCTAACCTTTCAGCTCTCTCATTCTGAGAGAAAATCATTCTGAAAATACAGCCAAAGCAACAAATTGCCCCTTTCACTGGAAAGAAAGCTATTTGCGTTATTTGGGACTGAGGCACAGCTTAACAAACTATTACTGAATGGTATCTTCGATTTTAAATTAAATGTCAAGCATAGTTATACAGTGGTGAAGTACCCTCAGCTGTCTGGCAAAAATGTAACATATTGCATGCAAAATGTAAGGAGATAAGATAGAAAAAACCAACCAACCAGAAAACCTGAACTGCAGGAGGAGTGATCCCAGAATAGAGACAGACAAGAATTGCCACTCCGATTTACTTCAACACCCTGATGTAACGTGGCCAGTCTGCTTCCAAGGAGTCCACGCCGGCATGAAAGGGAGAGAGGGCACAAGTTCATATGGGTTTGCTCAAGAAAGGAAAGATTTACAAACAGAAACAAGAGCCTTCAATTTTGCATTACTAAAAAATTCTTTTAAAAAAAACCCCAAAAATGTAAATTTGCATCTAACTCACCTAATTTATCCACTCAGTTCCAATGCCTAAACTTTTCTGTAGCCCATGTGCATTTGGCATGCGGCAAGAAAAGTCGCAAGTTCACTGCTCTAAAGGTATGAATACCACCTTTAGAGGCAAAAAGTAAACTATGCCACTTCATGAAGTCACTGCCAGACTACACACACTGCCACTGAGGTATCTCAACTCCCATACCCCACAGACCTCTGGGCTGCACCGGGTGTCTGTACACAGCGACCCTGGGGCTGAAGGGATCTCCCTGATGGAAGAGGCACATTTTACACAAAGAAAGTCTTTACAGAAGCTACTGTAATTCACCAGCCTTCTTTCAGTGGGTGAAATGGAGGATTTAATCAGCCTACCAAATAAAAATGAAAGCTTGATGTGGTCGTGACTATCTACACAGATTTCATAGTCTCGAGAGTCAACAGAGCAGTTTAAATTTTGAAGCATATGGCTTTTACAGCTTCAGTTAATTTGGGCCTTTTTACTATGAAAACATTTAAAACACCTGTCACTTTTAACTTATGAAGTTATTATCAAGTTCAGCTAACAAAGGAATATTGCATATTACTGAAATAATTAGTAGCCAATTTTCTCAAAAGGGTGAATTTTTAAAAAGAACGTGACAATACGGCCTTTCATCTTCATAAACTACTTCAGGATCCAATATTGACAATTTCATTTCCAAAAGTCACAGATAACAACCTTCTGCAATCTCACCTTTGCCTGAAAAACTAATGCTAATGCCATGAGAACACTCATCCAGATGCTGATCTGTTGCTTATTCAACTTCTATAGTTTCTAATTGGAGTCAAGTACTTACTACATTTATTTTTTTTTTTATACTCAAGCCTTAGTTATCCATTTTCTGAAGAAAAGCTAATGACAAAGCTAATAACTCTTAGGACACTCATCCCACTTAACAGCAAACTGAGAAATTCAAGATTGCTCTGCTAAGCATCCCTTCATTTCGCGGCATCTCCTGTTCACATCCTATAGAGCTATGCCCACTTCTATTCAATTCAAAATTCAATTCTGCCATTGAATTTTTTATAATCACTCCTGATCATTTTAACTATGTAATACAGAATCTCAACTGCATTAGAGACAATTGAGCAGTACGTTTGTCTTACTTTCTTTTATGTAGCATGGCTTACATTTGTAGCCATAAATTATATCCCAGATAATTTTACTGTATAATGTACTCTTATCTAAGAGTATGTGGCATGAGCTGCATACATTAGATTTATAAAGATTTATATTTCTGGACCTTACACAACACTTCAAAACTATTATCATTGCATTCTTCAGCTTTTAGAAAAGGCTCAGAATCAAAAGTTTTTCTACAAAGCTGCAAACCAGAAGGCACACCGTTGACTTTCAGCAAGGTATGGAACTATCTGCACAGCATGGAGATAGCCCAGATATTCTCTGGGGACACATACAAAAGTAATATGATATTTAGTGTAAATACAGTGGAAGAAAGTTATTCAAGACTGAAAAGAGAGCTAAAGTCAACAGCAGGTTGACTTCCTACTCACCAGAAGGTTTGTCTTCCCACTGTACACAAGGAAGGACAAGTCTTGGAACAGATCCCAAGTGCTTTCTGAGAAACATTTAATTGAATAACTACTTCAGACACAAAAGGACCATGTAACTGATAACTTAGAGATAAAACAAGACTAAATTAGATATTTGTACGTGCCATCCATATCTAAAAGTATTATTTAAAACTTATAGTCAGTGTTAAAATCAAGCAAATTCATATGAAAGTTAAACTCTCCATCCTGAAATACTGCCAGGCAACCTTTTTGAGGATCCTTCAATAACGTGTAATATTCTTCCTCTTGGTGAGGGGAGAATCATGTCTGCAGGAAAACAATTGTTATTGAAGTAACAATTCAATGAAAAAAATTCAGCCAGCCTCCATTAGCATCCTTCATGCAGATCATTTGCTTCAAGAGATAGCACTATGCATCGCAAAGAAATATTAAATTAATGCTCCACTGTTTAACAGGGAAACAACTCTATTGGATTGGCACTTTTTTTTTCGGATTAACAATAAAATTGTTATTTGAAGATGCTAAAAAATAATTTTTCCAGAAGATGTTTGCACTGATTCCTAATCAAGTTCAGTTTAGGTTATTATACACCAGTTGGCTTCACTCCACTTGTTTTATTATTCTGCAGTTTCTGAATTATTCTGTAGTGTTGCTCTTCAGCTGATCAGCGCCTGAACACATCAAGAGGTCGCAGAAAGTATCTCTGTTTGCTCATTCTCTCCCCCACAAGTGCATGAGATATAACAAACAACTCCAAAAAAAATCTACAATGCTGAAAGACTGCTACATAAATCCAAATTTTATATCTACTTCCTTTTAAAAAAAAAAACAAACCAAAACTCATCAATATAATGATTTTCCATGAAGCAAATGGAGCCCAGCCAGTTAGGGGATAAAGATTTTACCCTTTTTAAGTTAACACCATTCAACTACTATCTCCCTAATAACTTCTAGCTACAGCAGTGACTTCTAGGTATTTATATACTTAATCCTACTTTATCCAACAGGCTTGGCAGCTAGTATAATTTTGCAGGGAAATGCAGGCCTGTCCTTAAAGAGACACTATGGTAAACAAGATCAATAAGCTTTCATTTCTTACAGCACCCAGTGACAGGGCAAAATGCAGCCAGATATTATTTACATGTGAAGCAATGACTGAAACCCTGATGACTCCAGATACGTTAACAGTCCTGTCATTAAAGTACATATCCCCTGCACAGCCCCAATGGACTCTAAACATGTGTCATGTTAGTCCTGCATCTGATTATTTGATCTACCAAGAAAAAAAAGTAGGAGAGAGACTTGAAAATGAAAAATGTCAGAGAAAAGCAAAAAAAATCAGCAGTAGCTCAAGTCTAAAAAAACCAAGCATAATAGCTTGAATGTATAGTAAAACAAGGAAAATATTTTTCTGTATATCCAGAGTGAATTAAAGCTTTTTCTGAACTCAAAAGACTAAATTTAAAAGTTTATAGCTTTATTATATCACTGTGAATTTGAGATTGCAGGGCACAGATTAATCAGAGGGTGAAAGGAAGTTGTTTTGTTAAATGAAGTTTTTCAAAAGGTGGGGTTTTCTCCCCCTCATACTAAATAAACACAAAACCACATCCCACACGTAACCAAAGAAATTCACCATATATATTCTGCCCCAAGGATGCCATCTCCAGACAGTAGAAAGAGAAAATCTCTCTTTGCCTCAAGAATAGGGAAACTTTGAAGCATACGCTTTGATTTGTTAAGGACATGCTAGCATGTTGCCCACAGCAGACTGCACAACGTGGAGGCACTGAGGAGAGGTTCCTAGAAAAAGGAAGGAAAGATTTGACAGTGAAATTAAGTGGGGATCTAATTATTCCAGTAACTTTTGTTTAAATGTACTTCAAGATTAAGGCCTTGGTGGGAAGGAACTTGTCCTTAAAAGCCACACACACACCCCCCAAATAATCTTCTACAGGAACTTGAAAACAGCTTAAAACTGGGGAGGGGGAAATACAATTATTAGAAGCCAGATTGATTTCATGCAGTGACATTAAACATTCAGAAGTTGCTACTACTGCTAAAATATTTTTTATTTTATTATTGACCCATTGGTCAATTAAAACCTCTTTACTATGCATTTTCTCCCTGAAAATAAAAGCCACTTGGGAATCACAGCATGTTTGGAAGCTAACAATTAGCAACAACAATCTCTTAAAACATCTGTAAACAAGTTTTGTTTTAAATTTTAAAAGTTCCTAATGAGGCAGTTTTATATGATGCTTGGTTGCTTTTTTAAAATTTGATTGCAAGGGCCCTGTTTCTCCTATCACAGCTCTCTTGCCCATGACTGTAATGCTAAGCCCAGACAGCATTTCTGCTGAGAAAGTTACGCTACTGTAAGAACTAATTACGTTTTTGAGGCTGAAAATAGGTGTATACTACTTTCAGTAGGCAGTTGGCATTTCATTATTTAGGGATGACACATCATTACAGTGTTACATCTAAAGGTTAAAACTCTAGTGTGCTGCTGAAAATTTAAAGTGGTATTCTGAAAAGCCACTATCATTATTTATAATGGCTTTCCCAGCTGCAAAGTCTGGTGGATGGCACGAATTAAATGTTTGCTGGGAGAAAACCTTCTCTAGTAATAACAAAGTAAACAACAAACTATAGATGGTTGGCCAAAAATTAATTGAAGTGTAACTAGAAATGAGTCTGGAAGGCAGGTACCCCTTTACTGCCATTCAGAAGCCATTCTATAGACTATCCATTGGAAGTCTCATTTGGAAACTTCTGTTTTCTGAGCAACAGCCATGGAAAAAAAAACAACACTTTGTACCATGTAAGCAAGCTGTATTCTTCCAGCTCCATACCTTATTTTTCATAGGGTGTACAAACTTAATTGACTCATTTGCAATCATTGGTAATTTTGTCCTTTGCAGGCTGGCACTGTGAAAGCTGCTGTGCAAAGAATACAAGAAAAGTGTTTCTTACAACCAACACACACAGTACAAGCCCTGCTGGAGGAACTGGCTAAGATAAAAAGAGCACAAGAACATTTGACTTCTGGGAGACAACAGCAAACTACTGATCTCGTGAAGGGAAGGCAGGCCAGAGTTTCACTTCAGGCTGAGTGGCAGCACAGAACATAACCGACTCTACAGAAAATCATACTTACACCATGCCTAAGGACCAGACTGGAGCTGTGAACACTATGCACAGTGATGAAACTTAGGGAGATTTCTCACCCTGGAAATCATGGTCAATCAATGACCTCATCTTTATCCCCAAAACATAGACCCATCTTCAAAAATATTAAGTTTCACACTGACAGGAAAAAAAAATTTGCCAACCCCCACACAAAAAAAACTTCAAACAAACAAAAAGCCCACAGCAAACAAAAAAATCCAAATTCTTCTCTGTCATCCTCTCTAGCTCTTTTACTCTCTTCCTGGACATTAAAGGAGTAGTGATCTGGAGTATCTTAAGACACTGAACAGCCAATACAATCTCCACTGGGCCAAACTTCAGTGGCTACTACTTCCACAGAGATAACACCTCTATCTCCAACAACCACATTAAAGAAATAATTTGATAAGTGTTTCCCTCTGAAGGATGTAGTCTTAGAACAGGTGTTTAAAAACAAACCAACCAACAAAAAGCAAAACCAAAACACACACATCATGGGTACTGAGGGTATGCAAAAAGAGACTTGTCATTTCCCTGCTTAAGATTCAGATCTAAAACCTCTTTTTTCTTAATTACCTGCTTTACGTATCCTTAAAAGACTAAAAAATAGAACTGTTCTGTTTTAGCAGTAGGATCTTTAGACACTGGAAAATTGCACATGTTCCAGGGAAACCTCAAGTGTGTTTTGACACACACTGAGCCAAATAAAATGATTCTGCCACTTGTTTACAGAGCAAGTGACAATATTATTTCGAAGTTCTAGAAGAAGTGATAGACAACTGGTAGCCTCCAGGAAGCACGCAGACTTACAAGTAGTACAGCATTTTGGCACTATACTCCAAGCTGTGGACAAGACTGCCACCTCACTGATAGCACTCATCAACTCTGGGAACAATTCAGACCTTCCATCATAGGAGCAACTCACTGCTTCAAGCAAGTACACACACTCAGAGATCCTCGCCCCTTGTACGTTCTTTACTTTAAAATCAGGATTGTTGTGGCTTTTCTATGCTCTGCTTCATTACACCAGCATGGTAGGAAGTTCATTTAACAGACAGGTAGTCTGACACTGTGGTTTATAGCCCAAAGATAATGGAGCTACTGAAAATGACATCTTGCAGATTACTAGCATCTTGGAGAAACCTGTCAGATTCCAGGCCCACTTTGGGGTTTGTGCATATATGAGGGTTTGGAAAGGGAAAAGAAAACAATTCATTTTTGAGCTTTTAAAATTCTATTTACACAAACCTAGTATCTCAGAATTTGAATAACACAATAAATTAAGTATTTAAAATATTTCTATTTCAAAGTATGAAGAGAAAGAGAAAAGAAAAAAATCAAAATCCCACCAGAAACCCTCTAAGATTTAATAACCCACCATTCAGAAAAAAATACTACCACTACGCTATTGTCAATCAGAACAACTTGTTTCTTCTGGAAATACCCATGGTCCATGTGGTGGAGCTGGAGCAATGCAATCAACTCAAGACATTGTGAGATCAGCTACAACTGAGGCTTTTGATGCTGCAAATGTGACCCAAACTGCCGTACAGCAGGACTGTCTCACCTACAGCATATATGAAGTACAGTGCAAGTACTTCCAAGTCCAGTTTGAAAAACACTTAGTCATACTATTTCTTTACTTGAAAAAAAGGGCAAAGATTTTTTTAATTACTTGCAACAGTCATTTTTGTCTCCAACTGTTCATTGTGAAAGCTGGTAATTTACATGTAAACATTTGAGCACATTTACATTACTCCACTGAGACATGAGAAAGAAGATACTATTTGCTTCTCAGAAAGCTCACAGACACATTTAATAATCTATTTTTCAAAATTTTCTTTTTTTTTTTTTTCAACCAAAGGCAGAATCAGATTCTGCCTAAACATTCTGCAAACCCACTGGCACACAAGTATCAAGTAATATGACAGAACTTACCCCTTTGAAAGGGACGTATTTTCCCATCTGTAAGCTCTGAGTAGCTTTTAAAGTCTCAGAGACAGGATTGGATTTTCAAAGGACTTTATTGGAGCACCTGAACTGGACAGATTTTGATAGTGCTCAGCAGTCACCAGCTCTTGTTTCCAATACTTGACAGTTAACAAGCACAGAGACACTATGAAAATATTTTGAAAGTTTACTAGATCCTTCAGTTAGGACCTTTGCATCACTTTGCCCTTTTAGATCTTTAGCATCTGAGCTGTTTCTTTCAGCACTGGTTTCTTCCTTAGAAACTTTTCTCAGCTTGGAGTCATCTGTGAGCCAAAGAGGAGGAATTCAGGTTCACATAGTGCTGTTTTGTCACATCTTAATATCCTTTCACTCTTCAGTGCATTCTTGACACTTTGTAGACATTCACTGGCTTCCCCCCAGAATGATCTCTTGGACCTACCATGTAGCTAAAAAACTGATGTATTTCACAGATCATGTTTGGTGCCACTAACTTAAGGCAGGCAACACTGATAAAGAAATGAATTCTTGTAGCTGTTGTGTTTTTGCTTAATTGGGAAGTAAGTTTCAGCGGATAGAGATGCTAGTTGGAGCAACACAAGACTATAAGAAACAGGACAAGACCTGGATAAAAGGCTTTGGGATATTAGCAATCTCTCCCTCAACCTTGCTGCAGCTCTTCTTTATGAGATGCTTCAGCCTCATAAAGAACTACAGCTTTATTTACATTTTCCTTTTCTTTTTCATGTCCACATATGCTTGTCGTGGTTCAGCCTCAGGCAGTGATTGAGAACCACACACAACCCACCTGTGCTCAGTAGTGTACCTAGCTCTACATCAACTTCCACCAAAGATTCAAAGGGACATAGCAATGAAAGGAAACACAGAGCACTGATTTCAGAAACTGTAAATGAATGTAAATGAAACCAATTAAGAAATATGAGTAATAAAAAAATAATAGGGCTAAAAGAGCATATCTTTATTAACAAAAGAATTCCTAACCTGTGGTAAGAGGTGGTATGTCAACTGTTAATGTGGGAAACATGATAGTTTATGTTCAGTAGGCTGAAACAGATTTCTAACCATTACTACTAATGAGCTACACATAATTTTGAGACATGTTCTTCAGGTTGCATTTAGATATGACCTAGTATCTAAATGATATCAAAATTACTATTATCTCTAAAGCAACTAGGGAAAAAAAAGATCTTAAAAAAAAAATCACATTTGCAACTTAATTAAAGCCAAAAAATAGTTAAAATAATCTGGTTTCACCACACTTAAATTAAGAAGCAGCTTGCAGCCAGAAGTAGAGAATTTAATCTGAAAATAGTTTAGATGTTTTTCCTCTTCTACCTACTCCAAAGTGATTGCATTCCAAGGTATTCTTTGCTTCAGAATTTTTTAATTGTTAAAAGCACAGTTTGGGAAATAAAGGTTTGTAAAAGCAATTTGAAAGTTTACAGCAAGAGTAATTCTCAATCAGCATCAAAAACGATAAAGAACAGTGATTGTTAGAAATATTCTTTTCCCTCTGCTTGCCTGTCATGTTCTAAGGAACAGGGAGAAAAGGTTAAAGGCAAAAATCAAAAGCATTAGTCACCATATGCAGCGTTCAGCTGATTAAGAACAGAAGCAGTCCTAACCATTTTCTGAAACCTTTCCATTTTTTGGTTTCTTTCATCCTTGCAAGCTAAATCCAGAACTTCTGAGGTTGAAATAATCCTGCCAAGACATCTTGAGCCAAATAACGCCTCCGACTTTAGCAACATACACTGTGTATTTTTACGAGCGGGGAGTGCACTGCAGCACTTACAGCAGTGTACGGGACGACCAGAAAATGAGTTCAGGCCTAAAATCATATCGCAACGTGTGATCTGAACGTACGTGTGCAAGGTAAGGCTCCAAGGCCCTCCAGATCCTCCGGCAACACTTCTCATTTACTAGACCATAACATATGACGCACACTTCCCCCACACTGCAAGGCACAACAATAGAAGCACACTAAGCTGCTTAAATTACATTTCTACAATTACTAACACAAAGAAGATAACTTACTATGCCACCTGACTTCAGCTATAAGGATTTTTCCCCATTTTATGAAGGAAATAAGATTATTTGATACTACTTCTGTTCTTTAGTCATTAAGAATGCAAACAAAGCTGGCTTCTAATTATTTGTTTTAATCATGGCACTCAAGGGAAGAGTTACAGAAGATCCTGCATCTTCAGAGGCAGCATCCATACTGGCACACTGAGACACCTCAGAAGAGGATTTACACATTTTAAGATTCTTCCTCTCATCACACCCCAGTCTATTCCTCAGAACTGTATAACGTGAACACAGGTCACTCTGCACTTGTCTGACCACCCATCTGCTACATTGATCCCTAACTGCTTCCAAGCTCAAGCTACGGTATCTATACTGCCATTTCACTCTCTCCTGCCTGGTACTGCATCTGCCGCTTCCAAAAACATTACATGCAACAAACAGTTACCCATACGTTTCACAGTTCTTTTATTTGTTAGAGACACATTGTTTCAGAGAAGAAACAGGAATTTAAGATGGGAAGTCTTAACACAGACATTTTTCCCTGTGGCTACATAGTTATTTAGATCAAAAATTTAGCCTGCATTCTTCAAAAGAACTTTTTAAATTGTATTTCTCTACTATAATTAAAAGGAGTCACAATGAAAATTGTTTAAAACGTGTATGTTTTGGTCAAATTGTTCTTCTTCAGAATAAAACTGAATGTAACTTCCAAATAAGATCAGGTTGCAGTGTTAGTACAACCAGCCACTAATTCCCACTTACCCTGCATCCCTAGAACAACGATTATGGAAAGCTGACATTAAAAAAAAAAAAGCAACCAGGATGAAAGAGAATCTGGTTTTACATGCTAAAGATGACAGTGAAAATTTATGATAAGCTATTACATAAAACCTTATGCAGAACACTATAAAAAGTGTAATAAGGGTAGCTGCTTTTCATTTTTGTAGACAGCCATCTATTTTCTGTACATTAATATATTTAGGACACTTCCTCCCATCATCTCATTTGATCTGCTTAAACTACTAACTCAACTTTTTTCCCCAACAGAGATTTATAAGCTGAAGTCATATATCAAGGTGGTTGTGAAATAACTAGAAATAACAATTTAAATGTGGTTCTTAAAAAAAAATACTAGATTCATGCTTACAAACTGTGCCACTGAAAATATCGCGCTATTAGGTAAAATTACTTGTCTGAATCAACTAAACCTTTGCAGAGCAGCTATTTATTCTACTTCACATAGGTACAGCCCTACACAAGTAACACACCCAGTGCAGGACACGTTGAGTCCTTACCCTTAGCTACCAAAATCACATGCAGCCTTTAAGGCTGTCTCAGGGTTGGTTTTTTTTTTTTTTCCTTCTAGCTTATAAACTGCTCACCTCCTTGAGCACAACCCTGGAAGAAAGTGTTACAGCTCCTGATACACATTTCCAAGCACACTACTGGTTTCTATTACTTCATTTTTTTAATTTTTTTTTTAAGAAATGCTAAAATGGAAACATGTTTTTTCATTAGCAATATCCTCCTCTCAGAAATTGCCTGTTTTCTTTTAAACTCCTAGTCCCACTTGTTCATCAACAGCTCCAAGTATAAGTCTCAAATATATGCAGAAAAACATAGCTAACAGTGTCTAGAAATAAATAAATCATAGCATGCTAAAGCTCAGAAATTTTCCCTAAAATGCAACAGAAATCCCTAGTGGAGGGAATCAAAGAGTCTTCAGAGCATGCCTCCTCATTTCCAAACTGGAAATATAATTCCAGTATAATTCCAAGGCAGACTTTTCTCCAACTACTCAGTTTAACTTCTCTTAATAAACAAGATATCCTAGAGCATGGGAATCTGCAATTCCCAAGGGAGGAATAAAAAGAGGGATAGGAAGGGAAAGAAAAGATCAGTTACATACAACACATTTGGTAAGGCTCATAATCTGGTTTTTATTTGCTAAAAATGGAAAGCTGAAGCTGCCTTTGAGATAGTTATAAAAATATAATCTATCAGTTTCCCTTGGCTCACTTGTTCATTAAATGTTGG